>CM063292.1:19951486-21309680 GCA_032173965.1 Sitta carolinensis
AGAAAAGTGCAAAACAGAGAGAAAAAAGGGGCACAGAGAGGAAGAAGAGAACCTTGAAAAGCACAGTGAAAAAGAGGAGAGGCAGAAATTGCACAGAGAGAAACAGAAGAGACAAAAATGCTTAGGGAAAAAGAGAGAGTCAAATATGGGCACAGAGAGGAACACCGAGCCTAGAAAGGACAGAGACCAAGAGGAAGCCAAAATGCACAGAAAAAAAGAGAATATCCAAAGAAGCATAGAGAGAAACAGAAGAGCCAAAGAAGGCAGAGAGCAAAACAGACAGAAAAGACACAGAGAAAAACAGACACCCAAGGAAGACACGGAGAAAACAGGAGAGGCAAAACTGGACACAGAGGAAAAGAGAGCCTGGAAAACACTGAAAAAAGAAAAGCCAGAAAGTGCACGGCAAGAAAAAACAGAAGAAAAAGGAGGCAGAGAGCAAAACAGGAGAGCAAACAATGCAAAGAGAAAAACAGGACACCAAGGAAGACACGAGAAAAGCAGGAGAGACAAAAGGGCACAGAGAGGAAGAAGAGAACCTTGAAAAGCACAGTGAAAAAAGGAGAGGCAGAAATTGCACAGAGAACAGAAGAGACAAAAAAAACAAAAAGGGGCACAGAGAGGAAGAAGAGAACCTTGAAAAGCACAGTGAAAAAGAGGAGAGGCAGAAATTGCACAGAGAGAAACAGAAGAGACTAAAATATCTTAGGGAAAAAGAGGAGAGTCAAATATGGCACGGAGAGGAACACCAGAGCCTAGAAAGGAAACAGAGACCAAGAGGAGAGCCAGAAAGTGCAGAAAGAAAAAAAGAGAATATCCAAAGAAGGCACAGAGAGAAACAGAAGAGCCAAAGAAGGCAGAGAGCAAAACAGGACAGCAAAAGACACAGAGAAAAACAGGACACCCAAGGAAGACACGGAGAAAAACAGAGAGGCAAAACTGGACACAGAGAGAAATATGAGAGCCTGGAAAACACTGAAAAAAGGGAAAGCCAGAAAGTGCACAGCAAGAAACAGAAGAGATAAGGAGGCAGAGAGCAAAACAGGAGAGCAAACAATGCCACTGAGAATAACAGACATCCAAGAAGACACCGAGAAAAGCAGGAGAGACCAAAATGTGACAGAGAGGAAGAGAGAACCTAGAAAGACAGTGACAAAAGGAGAGCCAGAAAGTGCACAGAGAACACAGGAGACACAAAGGGCACAGAGAAAAACAAGAGAGACATAAAAGTCACAGAGACAACAGGAGGAAAAAAAAGTGCACAGAGGGAAAAAGGAGACACAAGAAGGCAGAGTGCAAAACAGGAGCAAAAAGCCACAGAGACAACAGGACACCCAAGGAAGACACCGAAAAGCAGGAGAGACAAAAAGTGGCACAGAGAGAAGAAGAGAACCTTGAAAAGCACAGTGAAAAAAGAGAGGCAGAAATTGCACAGAGAAGACAGTAGAGACAAAGGAGGCAAGAAAATCAGGAGAGCCAAAAAAAGCCACCGAGAATAACAGGACATCCAAGGAAGGCACAGTGAGTAACAGGAGAGCCAAAAACGAGCACAAAAGGAATACGAGAGACTCAAAAGTACAGTGACAAAAGAAGAGGCAGAAAGTGCGAGAGAAAAGCAAGAGAGAAAAAAGGGGCACAGAGAGGAAGAAGAGAACCTTGAAAAGCACAGTGAAAAAGAGGAGGCAGAAATTGCACAGAGAGAAACAGAAGAGACAAAATGCTTAGGGAAAAAGAGGAGAGTCAAATATGGGCACAGAGAGGAAACCAGAGCCTAGAAAGGAACAGAGACCAAGAGGAGACCAAAATGCACAGAGAAAAAGAGAACCAAGAAGCATAGAGAGAACAAAGAGCCAAAGAAGGCAGAGCAAAAAGACATAAAAGCAAGAGAAAAAGACACCCAGAAACAGAGAAACAGGAGAGCAAAACTCGACACAGCAAGAAAGAGAGCTAGAAGACACGACAAAAGAGAGCAGAAAGTCCACAGCAAAACAGAAGAATAAAGAGACAGAGAGTAAAACAGGAGAGCAAAAGCACGAGAATAACAGGACACCAAGGAAGACACAGAGAAAAACTGGAGAGGCCAAAATGGGACAAGAGGAAGATGAGAGCCTAGAAAGGAAACAGTGACAAAAGGAGCCAGAAAGTGCACAGGAACAGCAGGAGACACAAAAATAGCAGAGAGACAAACAAGAGAGACAGAAAAGTCACAGAGAGCAACAGAGAAAAAAAATGTGCACAGAGGGAAAAAGGAGACACAAGGAAGGCAGAGTGCAAAACAGGAGAGCAAAAAGCCACAGAGACTACAGGACACCCAAGGAAGACACGAGAAAAGCAGGAGAGACAAAAAGGGCACAGAGAGGAAGAAGAGAACCTTGAAAAGCACAGTGAAAAAGAGGAGAGGCAGAAATTGCACAGAGAGAAACAGAAGAGACTAAAATATCTTAGGGAAAAAGAGGAGAGTCAAATATGGGCACAGAGAGGAACACCGAGCCTAGAAAGGAAAAAGACCAAGAGGAGAGCCAAAAATGCACAGAAAAAAAAGAGAATATCCAAAGAAGGCATAAGAGAAACAGAAGAGCCAAAGAAGCAGAGAGCAAAACAGACAGCAAAAAGACACAGAGAAAAACAGACACCCAAGGAAGACACGAGAAAAAACAGAGAGGCAAAACTGGACACAGAGAGAAATAGAGAGCCAGAAACAAAACACTGAAAAAAGAGGAAAGCCAGAAAGTGCACAGCAAGAACAGAAGAGATGAAGGAGCAGAGAGAAAAACAGGAGAGCAAACAATGCCACTGAGAATAACAGGACATCCAAGGAAGACACGAGAAAAGCAGGAGAGACAAAAAGGGCACAGAGAGGAAGAAGAAACCTTAAAAGCACAGTGAAAAAAGGAGAGGCAGAAATGCACAGAGAGAGACAGAGAAAAAGAGAGGCAGAGACAAAAATCAGGAAGAGCCAAAAGAAGCCACCGAGAATAACAGGACATCCAAGAAGGCACAGTGAGTAACAGGAGAGCCAAAAACGAGCACAAAGAGGAATACGAGAGACTCAAAAGTCCAAGTGACAAAAAGAAGAGGCAGAAAGTGCCAGAGAGAAAAGCAAGAGAGAAAAAAAGGGGCACAGAGAGGAAGAAGAGAACCTTGAAAAGCACAGTGAAAAAGAGGAGAGGCAGAAATTGCACAGAGAGAAACAGAAGAGACAAAAATGCTTAGGAAAAAGAGGAGAGTCAAATATGGGCACAGAGAGGAACACCAGAGCCTAGAAAGGAACAGAGACCAAGAGGAGAGCCAGAAAGTGCACAGAGAACAAAAGAGAATATCCAAAGAAGGCATAGAGAAAACAGAAGAGCCAAAGAAGGCAGAGAGCAAAACAGACAAAAAAAGACACAGAGAAAAACAGGACACCCAAGGAAGACACGGAGAAAAACAGGAGAGGCAAAACTCGACACAGCAAGGAAGACGAGAGCCTAGAAAGACACAGTGACTAAAAAGAGAGCCAGAAAGTGCCACAGGGAACAGAGAGAAAAAGGATGCAAGAGCAAAAAGACAGAAGCAAAAAGCACAGGAGAATAACAGACATCCAAGAAGACACAGAGAAAACAGAGAGACACAAAAGGGAGCAGAGAGGAAGAAGAGAAGCCAGAAAGAACAGGAACCAAAAGAGACCGGCAAAACAGCAGGAGAACAAAAAGTAGACACAGAGAGGAAGAAAAACTGGAGCACAGAGAAAAAAAATGCACAGAGAGAAACAGAAGAGACACAAGAAGCAAGGAAAAGAGAGAGCAAAAAGGCACAGAGAGACAAAGCAGACAAAGGAAGACCAGAGACCATGAGGAGAGCCAGAAAATGCACAGAGAAAAAAAAGAGAATATCCAAAGAAGGCATAGAGAGAAACAGAAGAGCCAAAGAAGGCAGAGAGCAAAACAGGACAGCAAAAAGACACAGAGAAAAACAGGACACCCAAGGAAGACACGGAGAAAAACAGGAGAGGCAAAACTGGACACAGAGAGAAATATGAGAGCCTGGAAAAAACACTGAAAAAAGAGGAAAGCCAGAAAGTGCACAGCAAGGAACAGAAGAGATAAGGAGGCAGAGAGCAAAAACAGGAGAGCAAACAATGCCACTGAGAATAACAGGACATCCAAGGAAGACACCGAGAAAAGCAGGAGAGACAAAAAGGGGCACAGAGAGGAAGAAGAGAACCTTGAAAAGCACAGTGAAAAAGAGGAGAGGCAGAAATTGCACAGAGAGAGACAGTAGAGACAAAGGAGGCAGAGAAAAAATCAGGAGAGCCAAAAAAGCCACCGAGAATAACAGGACATCCAAGGAAGGCACAGTGAGTAACAGGAGAGCCAAAAACGAGCACAAAGAGGAATACGAGAGACTCAAAAGTCACAGTGACAAAAAGAAGAGGCAGAAAGTGCAGAGAGAAAAGCAAGAGAGAAAAAAAGGGGCACAGAGAGGAAGAAGAGAACCTTGAAAAGCACAGTGAAAAAGAGGAGAGGCAGAAATTGCACAGAGAGAAACAGAAGAGACAAAAATGGCTTAGGGAAAAAGAGGAGAGTCAAATATGGGCACAGAGAGGAACACCAGAGCCTAGAAAGGAACAGAGACCAAGAGGAGAGCCAGAAAGTGCACAGAGAACAAAAGAGAATATCCAAAGAAGGCATAGAGAGAAACAGAAGAGCCAAAGAAGGCAGAGAGCAAAACATGGACAATAAAAAGACACAGAGAAAAACAGGACACCCAAGGAAGACACGAGAAAAACAGGAGAGGCAAAACTCGACACAGCAAGGAAGACGAGAGCCTAGAAAGACACAGTGACTAAAAAGAAGAGCCAGAAAGTGCACAGGGAACAGCAGGAGACACAAAAATAGCAGAGAGACAAACAAGAGAACAGAAAAGTCAAAAGAGAGCAACAGGAGAAAAAAAATGTGCACAGAGGGAAAAAGGAGACACAAGGAAGGCAGAGTGCAAAAAGGAGAGCAAAAAGCCACAGAGGCAAACAGGACACCCAAGGAAGACACCGAGAAAAGCAGGAGAGACAAAAAGGGGCACAGAGAGGAAGAAGAGAACCTTGAAAAGCACAGTGAAAAAGAGGAGAGGCAGAAATTGCACAGAGAGAAACAGAAGAGACTAAAAATGTCTTAGGGAAAAAGAGGAGAGTCAAATATGGGCACAGAGAGGAACACCTGAGCCTAGAAAGGAACAGAGACCAAGAGGAGAGCCAGAAAAGGCACAGAAAAAAAAGAGAATATCCAAAGAAGGCATAGAGAGAAACAGAAGAGCCAAAGAAGGCAGAGAGCAAAACAGACAGCAAAAAGACACAGAGAAAAACAGGACACCCAAGGAAGACACGAGAAAAAACAGGAGAGGCAAAACTGACACAGAGAGAAAAGAGAGCCTGGAAAAACACTGAAAAAAGAGGAAAGGCCAGAAAGTGCACAGCAAGGAAACAGAAGAGATAAGGAGGCAGAGAGCAAAACAGGAGAGCAAACAATGCCACGAGAATAACAGGACATCCAAGGAAGACACCGAGAAAAGCAGGAGAGACAAAAAGGGGCACAGAGAGGAAGAAGAGAACCTTAGAAAGCACAGTGAAAAAGAGGAGAGGCAGAAATTGCACAGAGAGAGAACAGTAGAGACAAAGGATGGCAGAGAAAAATCAGGAGAGCCAAAAAAGCCACCGAGAATAAAGACATCCAGAAGGAAGGCACAGTGAGTAACAGGAGAGCCAAAAACGAGCACAAAGAGGAATACGAGAGACTCAAAAGTCACAGTGACAAAAAGAAGAGGCAGAAAGTGCAGAGAGAAAAGCAAGAGAGAAAAAAAGGGGCACAGAGAGGAAGAAGAGAACCTTGAAAAGCACAGTGAAAAAGAGGAGAGGCAGAAATTGCACAGAGAGAAACAGAAGAGACAAAAATGGCTTAGGGAAAAAGAGGAGAGTCAAATATGGGCACAGAGAGGAACACCAGAGCCTAGAAAGGAACAGAGACCAAGAGGAGAGCCAGAAAGTGCACAGAGAACAAAAGAGAATATCCAAAGAAGGCATAGAGAGAAACAGAAGAGCCAAAGAAGGCAGAGAGCAAAACATGACAATAAAAAGACACAGAGAAAAACAGGACACCCAAGGAAGACACAGAGAAAAACAGGAGAGGCAAAACTCGACACAGCAAGGAAGACGAGAGCCTAGAAAGACACAGTGACTAAAAGAAGAGCCAGAAAGTGCACAAGGGAAAGCAAGGAGACACAAAAATAGCAGAGAGAAACAGGAACAAGAGAACAGAAAAAATGGAGAGAAAAGGGCACAGAGAGAGATGAAACTAGAAAGGCACAGAGACAAAAGGAGACCAGAAAGCAAGAAAGCAGAGAACAAAAAAGAGAGAACAAAGCAAGGAGAGACAAAAAGCACAGAGAGAACAGAAAAAATTCAAGAGGAAAAAGGGACAAGGAAGGCAGAGGCAAAACAGAGAGCAAAAGCCACAGAGAAAAGGACACCCAAGGAAACAAGAAAAGCAGGAGAGACAAAAAGGGGCACAGAGAGGAAGAAGAGAACCTTGAAAAGCACAGTGAAAAAGAGGAGAGGCAGAAATTGCACAGAGAGAAACAGAAGAGACTAAAAATGCTTAGGGAAAAAGAGGAGAGTCAAATATGGGCACAGAAGGGAACACCGAAGCCTAGAAAGGAACAGAGACCAAGAGGAGAGCCAGAAATGCACAGAGAAAAAAAGAGAATATCCAAAGAAGGCACAGAGAGAAACAGAAGAGCCAAAGAAGGCAAGAGCAAAACAGGACAGCAAAAAGACACAGAGAAAAACAGGACACCCAAGGAAGACACGAGAGAAAACAGGAGAGGCAAAACTGGACACAGAGAGAAAATGAGAGCCTGAGAAAAACACTGAAAAAAGAGGAAAGCCAGAAAGTGCACAGCAAGAACAGAAGAGATAAAGGAGGCAGAGAGCAAAACAGGAGAGCAAAACAATGCCACTGAGAATAACAGGACATCCAAGGAAGACACCGAGAAAAGCAGGAGAGACAAAATGGGCACAGAGAGGAAGAAGAGAACCTTGAAAGACAGTGACAAAAGAGGAGAGCCAGAAATGCACAGAGGAAACAGAGAGACACAAAAAGGCACAGAGAAAAACAAAAAATGGCTTAGGGAAAAAGAGGAGAGTCAAATATGGGCACAGAGAGGAACACCAGAGCCTAGAAAGAACAGAGACCAAGAGGAGAGCCAGAAAGTGCAAGAGAACAAAAGAGAATATCCAAAGAAGGCAAGAGAGAAACAGAAGAGCCAAAGAAGGCAGAGAGCAAAACAGACAAAAAAAGACACAGAGAAAAACAGACACCCAAGAAGACACAGAGAAAACAGGAGAGCAAAACTCGACACAGAGGAAGACAGAGCCTAGAAAGACACATGACTAAAAGGAGAGCCAGAAAGTCCACAGCAAGAAACAGAAGAGATAAAGAGACAGAGAGAAAAACAGAGAGCAAAAAGCCACGAGAATAACAGGACATCAAGGAAGACACAGAGAAAAACTGGAGAGCCAAAATGGGACAGAGAGGAATAAGCTAAAGAACAGTGACAAAAAGGAGAGCCAGAAAGTGCACAGGAACAGCAGGAGACACAAAAATAGCAGAGAGACAAACAAGAGAGACAGAAAAGTCACAGAGAGCAACAGGAGAAAAAAAATGTGCACAGAGGAAAAAGGAGACACAAGAAGGCAAGTGCAAAACAGGAGAGCAAAAAGCCACAGAGACTAACAGGACACCCAAGGAAGACACCGAGAAAAGCAGGAGAGACAAAAAGGGCACAGAGAGGAAGAGAGACCTGAAAGCACAGTGAAAAAGAGGAGAGGCAGAAATTGCACAGAGAAAGAAAGACAAAATATCTAGGGAAAAAGAGGAGTCAAATAGGCACGAGAGAAACAAGCTAAAAGGAACAGAGACCAGAGAGAGCGAAAGTGCAGAAAAAAAAAGAGATATCCAAGAAGGCAAGAGAGAAACAGAAGACCAAAGAAGGCAGAGAGCAAAAAGGACAGCAAAAAGACACAGAGAAAACAGGACACCCAAGGAAGACACGAGAAAAACAGGAGAGCAAAATGGCACAGAAAAAAGAGAGCCTGAAAAACACTGAAAAAGGAAGCCAGAAAGTGCACAGCAAGAAACAGAAGAGATAAAGGAGGCAGAGAGCAAAACAGGAGAGCAAAAATGCCACGAGAAAACAGGACATCCAAGGAAACACCGAGAAAAGGAGAGCCAAAATGGA
Source organism: Sitta carolinensis (assembly GCA_032173965.1). NCBI lineage: Eukaryota > Metazoa > Chordata > Aves > Passeriformes > Sittidae > Sitta > Sitta carolinensis. The sequence continues at coordinate 19,959,755 of CM063292.1, forward strand.
CAGAGAGGAAGATGAGAACCTAGAAAGAACATGACAAAAAGAGAGCCAGAAATGCACAGGAACAGCAGAGACCAAAAGACAGAGAAAAACAAGAGAGCATAAAAGTCACAGAGACAACAGGAGAAAAAAAAGTGCACAGAGGAAAAAGGAGACACAAGGAAGCAGAGTGCAAAACAGAGAGCAAAAGCCACAGAGACAACAGGACACCCAAGGAAGACACGAGAAAAGCAGAGAGACAAAAAGGGCACAGAGAGGAAGAAGAGAACCTTGAAAAGCACAGTGAAAAAGAGGAGGCAGAAATTGCACAGAGAGAACAGAGAGACAAAGGAGGCAGAGAAAAACAGGAGAGCCAAAAAAGCCACCGAGAATAACAGGACATCCAAGGAAGGCACAGTGAGTAACAGGAGAGCCAAAAACGAGCACAAAGAGGAAACGAGAGACTCAAAAGTCACAGTGACAAAAAGAAGAGCAGAAAGTGCAAGAGAAAAGCAAGAGAGAAAAAAAGGGGCACAGAGAGGAAGAAGAGAACCTTGAAAAGCACAGTGAAAAAGAGGAGAGGCAGAAATTGCACAGAGAGAAACAGAAGAGACAAAAATGGCTTAGGAAAAAGAGAGAGTCAAATATGGCACAGAGAGGAACACCAGAGCCTAGAAAGAACAGAGACCAAGAGAGAGCCAAAAGTGCAAGAAAAAAAAGAGAAACCAAAAAGGCAAGAGAGAAACAGAAGACCAAAGAAGGCGAGGCAAACAGAAGAAAAAGCACAGAAAACAGGACACCCAAGAAGACACGAGAAAACAGGAGAGCAAAATGCACAGAAGGAAGAGAGACCTGAAAGCACAGTGAAAAAGGAGAGCCAGAAATGAGAGAGCCTGAAAGCACAGTGACAAAAGGAGAGCAGAAGTCAAGCAAGAAACAGAGAGAAAAGAGCAGAGAAAAAAACGGAGAGCAAAAAAGCCACGAGATAACAGGACATCCAAGGAAGCACAGAGAAACTGGAGAGCCAAAATGGACAGAGAGAAATGAGAGCTAGAAAGGACAGTGACAAAAGGAGAGCCAGAAAGTGCACAGGGAACGCAGAGACACAAAGCAAGAGAAAACAGAGAGACAAAATCAAGAGAGCAACAGGGAAAAAAAATGTGCACAGAGGAAAAAGAGACACAAGAGCAGAGCAAAACAGAGAGCAAAAAGCCAGAGCAACGGCACCCAAGAAGACACGAGAAAAGCAGGAGAGACAAAAAGGGCACAGAGAGAAGAAGAGAACCTTGAAAAGCACAGTGAAAAAGAGGAGAGGCAGAAATTGCACAGAGAGAAACAGAAGAGACAAAACTTAGGAAAAAAGGAGAGTCAAAATGCACAGAGAGGAACACCAGAGCAGAAGAACAGAGACCAAGAGGAGAGCCAGAGGCTTAGGGAAAAAAGAGAGAGTCAAATATGGGCACAGAGAGGAACACCAGAGCCTAGAAAGGAACAGAGACCAAGAGGAGAGCCAGAAAGTGCAGAGAGAAAAAAAGAGAATATCCAAAGAAGGCACAGAGAGAAACAGAAGAGCCAAATAAAAGCAGAGAGCAAAACAGGACAGCAAAAAGACACAGAAAAAAACAGGACACCCAAGGAAGACACAGAGAAAACAGGAGAAGCAAAACTGGGCACAGCAAGGAAGACGAGAGCCTAGAAAGGCACAGTGACTAAAAGGAGAGCCAGAAAGTCCACAGCAAGAAACAGAAGAGATAAAGGAGGCAGAGAGAAAAACAGGAGAGCAAAAAAAGCCACCGAGAATAACAGGACATCCAAGGAAGACACAGAGAAAACTGGAGAGGCCAAAATGGGACAGAGAGGAAGATGAGAGCCTAGAAAGGAACAGTGACAAAAAGGAGAGCCAGAAAGTGCACAGGGAACAGCAGGAGACACAAAAATAGCAGAGAGACAAACAAGAGAGACATAAAAGTCACAGAGAGCAACAGGAGAAAAAAAATGTGCACAGAGGGGAAAAGGAGACACAAGGAAGGCAGAGTGCAAAACAGAAGAGCAAAAAGCCACAGAGACTAACAGGACACCAAAGGAAGACACAGAGAAAAGCACGAGAGACAAAAAGGGGCACAGAAGGAAGAAGAGAACCTTAAAAGCACAGTGAAAAAGAGGAGAGGCAGAAATTGCACAGAGAGAGACAGTAGAGACAAAGGAGGCAGAGAGAAAAACAGGAGAGCCAAAAAAGCCACCGAGAATAACAGGACATCCAAGGAAGGCACAGTGAGTAACAGGAGAGCCAAAAACGAGCACAAAGAGGAATACGAGAGACTCAAAAGTCACAGTGACAAAAAGGAGAGGCAGAAAGTGCAGAGAGAAAAGCAAGAGAGAAAAAAGGGGCACAGAGAGGAAGAAAGGAAGAAGAGAACCTTGAAAAGCACAGTGAAAAAGAGGAGAGGCAGAAATTGCACAGAGAGAAACAGAAGAGACAAAAATGGCTTAGGGAAAAAGAGGAGAGTCAAATATGGGCACAGAGAGGAACACCAGAGCCTAGAAAGGAACAGAGACAAGAGAGAGAGCCAGAAAGTGCACAGAGAAAAAAAGAGAATATCCAAAGAAGGCAAGAGAAACAGAAGAGCCAAAGAAGGCAGAGAGCAAAACAGGACAGCAAAAAGACACAGAGAAAAACAGGACACCCAAGGAAGACACAGAGAAAAACAGGAGAGCAAAACTGGCACAGCAGGAAAGAGAGCCTAGAAAGGCACAGTGACTAAAAGGAGAGCCAGAAAGTGCACAGCAAGAAACAGAAGAGATAAAAGGCAGAGAGCAAAACAGGAGAGCAAAAAAGCCACCGAGAATAACAGGACATCCAAGGAAGACACAGAGAAAAACTGGAGAGGCCAAAATGGACAGAGAGGAAGATGAGAGCCTAGAAAGGAACAGTGACAAAAAGGAGAGCCAGAAAGTGCACAGAGAAAAGCAGGAGACACAAAAAGGGCACAGAGACAAACAAGAGAGACATAAAAGTCACAGAGAGCAACAGGAGAAAAAAAAGTGCACAGAGGGAAAAAGGAGAGACAAGGAAGGCAGAGTGCAAAACAGAAGAGCAAAAAGCCACAGAGATAACAGGAAACCAAGGAGACACAGAAAGGAGAGCAAAAAGGGCACAGAGAGAAGAGAGAACCTAAAGCAGTGAAAAGAGGAGAGGCAGAAATTGACAGAGAGAATAAAGAGACAAATGCTTAGGGAAAAAGAGGAGAGTCAATATGGCACGAGAGGAACACAGAGCTAGAAAGGAACAGAGCCAAGAGAGAGCAGAAAATGCACAGAGAAAAAAAAGAGAATATCCAAAGAAGGCATAGAGAGAAACAAAGAGCCAAAGAAGCAGAGAGCAGAAAAAGACACAGAGAAAAACAGGACACCAAGGAAGACACAGAGAAAAACAGGAGAGCTAAACTGGGCACAGAAGAAATAGAGAGCCTGGAAAACACATGAAAAAAAGGAAGCCAGAAAGTGCACAGCAAGAAACAGAAGAGATAAAGGAGGCAGAGAGCAAAACAGGAGAGCAAAAAAGCCACTGGAATAACAGGACATCCAAGGAAGACACAGAGAAAACTGGAGAGGCCAAAATGGGACAGAGAGGAAGATGAGAGCCTAGAAAGGAACAGGACAAAAAGGAGAGCCAGAAAGTGCACAGAGAAAGCAGGAGACACAAAAGAAGGCAAGAGACAAACAAGAGAGACATAAAAGTCACAGAGAGCAACAGGAGAAAAAAATGTGCACAGAGGGAAAAAGGAGACACAAGGAAGGCAGAGTGCAAAACAGAAGAGCAAAAAGCCACAGAGCAAACAGAGCGAACCAGGAAGACACAGAGAGAAAAGCAGGAGAGCAAAAAGGGCACAGAAGAAAAGAAGAGAACCTAGAAAAGCACAGAAGAAAAGACAGAAGGAGAGGACAAGAGAAATAAAGCACAGAGAGAACAAAAGACAGAGCAGAGACAAAAGAGAAAATGACAGAAAAAGAGAAAGGGCAAAATGGGCACAGAGAGAAACAGGAGAGCTAAAATGGGCACAGAGAAGACGAGAGCCAGAAAGGCACAGTGAAAAAAAGGAGATCCAGAAGTGCACAGAGAGAAACAGAAGAGCCAAAGAAGGCAGAGAGCAAAACAGGACAGCAAAAAGACACAGAGAAAAACAGGACACCAAGGAAGACACAGAGAAAAACGGAGAGGCAAAATGGCACAGAGAGGAAGATGAGAGCCTAGAAAAACATGAAAAAAGAGGAGAGCCAGAAAGTGCACAGGAAACAGAAAAAAAAGGCAGAGCAGAGAGACAAAACAGGGACGAGCAAAACAATGCACTAAGGAAAAAGGAGACACCAAGGAAGACACGAGTGAAAAAGGAGAAGCAAAAATGGGCACAAGAAGGAAATGAGAGTAGAAAGGAAAAAGAGACAAAAGTGAGAGCTCAAAAATGCACAGAGAAAAAGAGGAGAGACAAAAAGGGCACAGAGAGGAAGAGAGAGAGCCTTGAAAAGCACAGTGAAAAAGGAGGAAACAAAAATTGCACAGAGAGAAACAGAAGAGACAAGAGGCAGAGACAAAACAGGAGAGCAAAAAAGCCACTGAGAATAACAGGACATCCAAGGAAGCACAGTGAGTAACAAGGAGAGACAAAAATGAGCACAAAGAGGAATACGAGAGACTCATAAGTCACAGTGACAAAAAGAGAGGGGAGAAAGTGCACAGAAAAAAGCAGAGAGACAAAAAGGCACAGAGTCAAACAAGAGAGACATAAAAGTCACAGAAGCAAAGGGAAAAAAAAGTGCCAGAGGAAAAAGAGAGACAAGGAAGGCAGAGTGCAAAACAGAGAGCAAAAAGCCACAGAGACTAACAGGACACCCAAGGAAGACACGAGAAAACAGGAGAGACAAAAAGGGCACAGAAGGAAGAAGAGAACCTAGAAAAGCACAGTGAAAAAGAGGAGAGCAGAAATGCACAGAGAGAAACAGAAGAGACAAAGAGGCAGAGAGAAAACAGGACACAAAAAAGCCACAGAGAAAAACAGGACACCCAAGGAAGATACTGAAACAGGAGAGGCAGAACTTGGCACAGCAAGGAAGATGAGAGCTAGAAAAGAGCAGAGAGAAACAGCAGAGACAAAAATGTCAGAGGAAAAAGAGGAGAGTGAAAAATGGGCACAGAGAGGAACATGAGAGCCTAGAAAAACATAGACATGAAGAGAGCCAGAAACTGCAAAGACAAAAAGCAGAGCCAAAGAGGACACAGAATTGAATAGGAGTGCCAATGAAGTCCACAGAGAGAAACAGGAAAGCCAAAACAGGACAGAGAGGCACAGGAGAGACAAAATGTGAACAGAGAGAAATAGGAGACCCAAAAAGGGCACAGAGAGAAACTGGAGAGAGACCAAAAATGCAGGAAGAGAAATGTGCAGAGTGAGGTCTGGCACAGAAAAATAGAGCAGAAAGGAACAGAGCTGAACGTAACAGTAGGAGAGAGAAAAACAGAGATAAGAATTTAAAGACAAAAAAAAAAAAAAAAAGCAGAGGTAAAAGGATCAGTGAGAGAACATTGGGCAGAGAGATAAAAAGGGGTAGAGAAAGTTGAAGGGCAGAGAGAGTCCAGCAAGGGATTGACAGAGAATCATTGAAAAGGAAAAGCATTCAAGCTCCCACTACAAATCCAGCCCGGCTCACCTGTTCAGCTGCTGCTGCCTGGCACAATGGCTTCTCCCCGGGCATCTCCTTTAAACAATGTTTCGCATCTGGGTGTTGTCCTGACGCTGTGAGAGGATCTCTCTGCTGCTCCATGAGACACCCCCAGGAGCCCACCGCAACCCCTCCTCCTCCAGCAGCTCCAGGCCAAAAGCAGCTAAGTAAACCCTCCCCTGAAACAGCCCCCAGCAGGGAAACAGTACAACTTATCCTAAATGTTACTAAAAAAGTCCCAAAAGTCCACCCCTACACGAACTCTTAAATGGTAAGCAATAGTCTCTAAAATTAACTAAAACCCACAAACTAATTAACTAACTAGAAAAAAATCTAAGCTACTAAAAATAAAAAAATCACTACACAAATAAAAAAACATAAACCCCCCATCATCTAAATATCCACGTTCCCAAAAAGATAAAGCTAATAAAAAAATACCAAAACAACCAATGAATAAATCAAACTAAAAAACTCAAATATTACAAATAAACTGAACAGCAAAAAAATTATTCCTAACCAAATCAACCCGTACTGCCTCAAAGCATCAAAACAAAAGTACTACCTATGCACGAACTTAAAACCAAAAGATAAAGTTAACCCTAAACATCTCCCAATTTATCCCTAACTATAAAACAAACCTTTAAATAAAACACCTGCAATACCACAAACAATAAGCCAATCATATTTAAAAAACCTCCCAAATGAACTGCATGACACCACCTCAAACCCTTCAAAACACACACTACACACCCACAATAATAAAACCCACCCCAAAATAATTCAAACCCTGCCCTGTCCCCGATGTTACAGCCCCTAACACCATTGCAAACACATCCTTTCCAAACATGACACCCCACACAAGAAATGCAGCAACAAAACTCAATTCACAAAAAATCTCAACTCCTAAACTAAAAAACATACCATTAAATAAACAGACCGTGGCCCTTACCATACACCATCTACAAACAAAATAAAAACACATTATCAATGACTTTAAACCACTAAATGGAAAATGTTCAACAATTAAAACGTGTATCTAACAAAACCCAACACTGATAAATTAGCCCACAAAACTCCTTCAGCAGAATTGGCCCTACCCTCTCTGGACCTCTCCACACAACAAACAAAACCAAACCCCAATAATACGGGTCAAAACTCTATTTAAAAAAACTATTTCAATTAATTCTACCTCAAATACAAACAAACCCACCTCTTGAGTTACCGTTGCTCAAATACCACATTACACACAGTAAATAATTCCAAAAAATAAAAACGACATGCTAAATACCACAAAAATTGAATATAAAGCACATAAAAATATCGCTATTTGTTAAATAGCACTGCAACTATCTATATTTAACTGTATTGACATATAAAGATATATATATCATAAAAATTTAGTTTGAGTGTTAAGCCAACACCATAAAATAAAAAATAAAATGCCCTAAAATGATATTACAATAGGAAATCCATTATCATCCTCCCACAAATTCCCTCTCAACTATATTGCCTAACACAAACAAACCAATCTATCCCTTGTTTTTTTTCAACTGACTACTCAATTATTAGCTAAAATAAAAAATTTTGCCAAATCTAAAACAACTTTTTCTAAAACTGTTCAACTCGAAACCCTTCAAATGCTGGAAAAGCCGGAGTTTCCTTCAACTGAACCCCTGAGCTGAGGCCACAGGGAGTGCTCACCTCTCCTGAAACCAACACAACTGCAAATAAACCCGTTCTCCCCTTCATGAGCAGGAAATTTTCCTCAAAATAAATCTCTCAGAGGATGGCAAAGGGAGGATTTTTACAATTCAAACACTGACAAAGCATGGAAAACAGGGCTTCCCCCCCACCCCCAATGCAAACCTTAGGATGATGAAAATGGGGAGGCTAACCTCAAATCAAATCCATAATAAACAATATTCTTCCCCCTGCCTTTCAAATAGAACCCAGGGATTCTCTGTCTACTGCCAACCCCAACAGCCTGGACCAGGCAGGTCTTCCTTCAATCGGAACCTTCAAGACCACAGGTGAGGGGCAATCCCCCCACTTTCAACACGGACAGCAATGGAAGAGCAGTTGCTTCCCTCAAGGGAAACTCCTTCTGGCCTCAGAACCCCCATGTTTTTCTGGGAGCACCAGGGAGGGACTGGCAAGGGAACACTGAAAAGGGAAAGGAGAAAATTCCCCCCTACAAATCCAGACTGGCTCACCTGCTCAGCTGCTGCTGCCTGGCATGAAGCCTGTTCCCTGGGTGCCTCCTGTAAGCAATGCTCCACATCCAAGGGCTCCCCCAGAGCCTGAGAGGCTTTCTCTGCCACTCCATGAGACACCCGCGGAGCCCACCAGAACCTGAGCTCCTCCAAGCCACAGAGAACCGAGGCAATGTTCCCCTAAAACAGCCCCCAGTAGGATCCCCCTACTCATCGTTATTGCTCATACCTGGGGCTGCTCTGGTCCCTCCTCATCACCACCAACACCTGGGGCTGCTCTGGCCCCTCGTCATCCTAAGTGTCCCCACCTGGGGCTCTGGCCACTCGCAGGTGAGGGCAGGGCCAGCAGGGCCTTGCTGCTCATGCCCTGCACAGCTCATGGTCTGCCCTTGACACACTGGGGCACCTGGCTTCCCCTTCTGGGGACAAGGACCCCTCTTCTTCTCCAGGTGCCCAAGGCTGCAATTGGAATTCCCCCTCCAAAATTCCATGTCTGAGGTTCATCAGTCCCAAGGAAATTCCCCAGCCATCAGAACACTTATAATTTTTCCTCTAGAGTTGTGAGACACTTGTCTTTCTGTGGAAGCCTTTCAAATGTTCATAGAGAGTTCAGGAGCTGGGTTGCCTGGTTTAGGACTTATGGTGACAAGGCCAGGCCAAATCCAAACACCGACAACTACAGGGAAATATGGACACAGTTTATAAATACTGCATCTCAGTCCTTCACTGCACACCCCCAGAGCAGATGTACTCCATCCTGTGTTCCGACAGCACCTCTACAGCAAAAATCCCAGCTGTCACAGACACAAACCAAGCAGAAATCTGCTGCAGGTGTGGGCTAGGAAAACTAAACTCTTAGTACATCAGGCTACGTAATTAAAACACAGACACGCATTGATGGTCACAGAGGAGAAGCTCCCAAGTGGAGAAATTGCCATTTTGGCAGCACACAATCATGTACCTTCAGAAAAATCAGATTTAGCACCAACTCCTGAGACCTCTGCTGAAGAATGCAGCCCACCTTGGGACACCCCATGCAGCAGACATGGAGAAAGGAGGGGAAAAGCCAAGTCTGGAGTGGAAAACCAAAGCATAAATACACCAGACTTGGAAAAAAGCCTTCGCCCACCCATAGCAGGAACCGGTCACATTGACTCTTTCCTTGCTTTCTGTGATGACATAAACACAAATAGAAACAAGTTCAAGATAAGGCAGAGCTAGGATTATACAAATCTTTGTTCTGGCACCCTAAATGGCAAATGTCCCTTCCTGCACCCCTAGACCCTGACCTGTGACCCATAACCTTTGAGAGAAAAAGGGGTAGAGAGAAAAAGAGAGGAAAAAACGGAGAAAAAATAGAAAGAGGGAAGAAAGAGGAGAAAGGGAGAGAAAAAGGAGTAGAGACACAGTAAAGACAGGGAGAGAGAGAGGGAGAGAAAAACAGGTAGAGAGGGAGAGAGAAAAAAGGGTAGAGGAAAAGAGAGGAGAAAGAGGAAAAGATGGAGAAAAAAGAGGGCAGAGGGAAAGAGGGAGGAAAAAAAGAGGTCGAGAGAGTGAGAGTAAAAAGAGAGCAAAAAAGGGAATAGAAAAGGGTACAAATATTCTAGAGAGAGCAAGAAAAGTGGAAAGAGTGAGAGAAAGAAAGGAAAAGAGCTAGAGAAAAAGATGAAAAGAGGAAAATGGGATGACAAGAAGAAACAGGGTTGGAGTTGGAGAGAGAGGATTGGATAGACAGAAACATAGTTAGAGATGAATAGAGTTAGAGTGAAAAAAACCAGAGAGAAAGAGAGGGAAATAGGGAAACAGTGGTAGAGGGAAATAGAAACAGTGAGAAACAGAAACAAAGACACAGACAGAAATCAAGTTAGAAACAGAAAAGTAAAGTGAGGAAAAGATTGAAAAGTAAAGTGAAAATCAAAGCAAGAAATATGATGAAAATAATGACAAAACCACACCAAATAAAGACAGGAGCCGGGGGGGGGGGGGGGGCAGGGGATAACCTTTATTAGGGGTGGTTCAATTTTATTGAATGAACTTTATTACACTTCAGCAAAGCACATGGAAACAATTTATACAAATGCAAGTACAGACACACATGGAAGCGTAAACACACTCCACATAAACACTGGTAGAAGTCCAAATTAGATACAGAGCAATACATCAAAATGCAGCAGCAAATCTAAGTACAGAACAATACAGGGCAATACAAGTCAAACACTTACGAACACAATAGAACGATTTTTCTATTTCAGAAAGTATATTGTATTGCTACTAGGAACCCAAACCAAAAGCAGCACACAGAAAACATAACACTCACCCACCAGGCACTTGCTTCAGCTTCCATGCAAACCCACCCTCGCTCTCGACTAACTCCCGGCCCTCAGCAGACATTTGCAGTGCTCCTCAGGAACCCGGCTCCCAGGAGCCTCCTCAAAAACCCTCCTGCCTGACCAAAACCCCGGTCCAGGGACGGGCACAGCCAAACTCAGGCAATGAACGTCACCTCTCACACTGACCGTGACCCAGGAAAGAAAAATCCAGCCGGGGGAAAAGAACAAAAAAGCCCTGGCTGGGGATTTTGTATTCTAAATTTCAATATCCTTTCAAAAACCTGAATGGCAAAAGCCACACACACACACGGTTAGAACCAGTCAGCACGCAGACCCAGGCAGACACAGACAGTCACACACTCTCCAGCTTACACACTGACTGCACCCTGATTTGAAAGACTGCGCTGCAGAGGAGGCTCCAACACAGCTGCTGCCTGCCGCTCCTCGACGTCGAGCAGGAGAGGTCAGGAACAGCAGAGCCATCGGTGACCGTAGAGATACGAATCCCCGTCGAGGACCTGCGAGAAACAGGAGGGGTCAACGAGTGCTTGTCTGACAGCTAGGAGGAATGCCCACACTGGGCCCATAAAGGTTCCAGCCAAAACCCCACAGAAAAGAGAGGAACTGCACAGTCCTGTAACTGATCTACCTCAGCCTGACTGCGTGCTGGGCAGGGCAGCTCCGAGCTGAAGTGGCACGGGACAGGGACATGCAATGTAAGCCAAGACAGGAACAGCATGAGTGAGAACTGGAGATAACTCTCCCAAAGATGAATTCTCCAACTCGATATGCTTTCAGAAGTTGGAACCTAAAGAACTACTGGGGTCACGTGAGGAGGGTCTAATACTCTCCCTTACAGACATTCAAGAGAATGGCACGTGAAAAGAAGGCACGACCAAAGCTGAGAAGGACGCCAGATGAGAACATCTTGAGTACTTCTTCAGGTGTCAAGAAGCAAAAAGGTAAAGATGCCGGAATAGGAACGATCCGGGAAAAGTACACTGATGGAGTATTGCCAATATGGCCCAAAATGAGGACAGCAAAGCATCAAGATGTAACAAATGTCTGTGACACAAGACAATGGACACAAACAACACAACATGGACACAGACTACACAACATACAAAGGTGAAACTGCCTGGCAGTCGGACCTGATGGACACAATATTCCTAGCACAAGATGAGCCACAGGCCAAAGAGGCCAAAGGAAAGAAAGCTCTGTGGCAAGAGCACGCAATGATGAAATGTAATTCCTTCCAAGCAGTGAGTGCCAAAGCTGCCAAGAAGATGATGGAGCAGCTCGGTAGGCCTAGAGAAGGAAGCCATGACTGCCGGGTGCCCGTGGCCAGGGCTCTGGACCCGAAGGGGGCTCCTGGGGCCAGAAGATCCACGACGACGAGAAGATGGCGAGAAGGCGGAGATGGGTCGGAGCTGCCCTGCCCGGCCAAGGCTCTGGGCAGGCTGAGGAGAGACCCGCTCCCTTGACTTTCTACAAGCCCGGCCCACTACAGCTCCCTCCTCTAGGCTAACTTCAAAATTGCCTCCTGGCACTGGAAAGGCTTTTCCCTTTCTCACAACCACTGGTCCAAACACTTAGCTTTTGGAAGGCAAGTGGACAAAATCCATCCTTGATGGGAACGAACACGCCGGCACCGTGGGCCTCGAGATGTTCTCACGTGTCGCTTCGGTGCTGCCGTCTCCAAACCTGGGCTCTGCACCTCCTCGCAGTACCTAAGAACATGAGCCAGAAAATGTGACTATTGTCCTCCAGAAGAGTAATCCCCGTCCCCGAGGCTCCCCCGGCTCACCTCAAATATTCATTTCACTCCAGACCTGCCCGGAGAAGACCTGCAAAATTCAAATGGACACGCTGAGCAGGCTGCTGCATACCACTGGCATGTGAGCCCCCCTGCCTAACTGCGGACTCACCTGCTCGCCTCTATTCCTCGGCACACCCAGGGCACAGGAAGCACCTGCCAAGAAACAAAGCAACACAGCATGCTGAGACAGCGTGACAGCAAAACCTGCCCCCTCTGATTGAAGGACGCCGCACCTGCGCCTTCAGCCTGCACCCACCTGGCCTCTGGGATCCTGGGCTGGGACAGCTTGCAAGCAGAACACCTAAAAGACAGAAACAAGAGTGGATGGGCACAGTTGCACAAGAATTTGAGACCTGATCAATAACAATTGCTTCCCTATGCTGCTCACCCCTCACCTTGCCCACTTCACCTTGACAGCAGATACCCAGCTGTGTTTCCTAAAAATAAAGACTAAGAACGGTGCTGAAACAGAGTGAACCTTGGCAATTCCCCTGCAAAGACAGAGACTGACCTTCTGGGGGGAACCCCCTCTCCCAGCATGGGATGCTCTGCCACAGATTTAATCCAGCTGCATCTGAAAGAAAGTTAGGACAAAAGTCCAAGTGCTGCAGGATAACTTAACAGCTCCAGACACTTTGTGTCAATCCTGGAATACCATCTAGAGACCAAAGTCAAACACCCAGCATTAACATTCAAACCCCTGGGACATTGTCCTATTTATGCCTACACCGACTATGAAAGCAGGGCAGAGCAGCTCTGGGACAAACACACAAGACACCCGTGACACAGGACAGCACAAAGGAGGGGATGCAACAGGCAGAGAAAACTCTCGGCCACACGAATGACCTGAAGGACCGAGAGGATGCCGACTGAGAGAACCGAGCTGAGAGCCACGGCGAGCCAAGGGGCTCCCAGAGCCCTGCAGGGAGAAGATGGAATCAGCAATGCTGTCAGCAAGAAGCACAAGGATGGATGCCCGAGAATCCATAGAATTTCACAAGCCTCTCCCTATCTGTGAATTCCTTCAAGCCTTACAGCACCAGAATAGATTTCTGTGGTGCACTGCTGGGCACAACAGCTCAGAACAAGACCTGCAAAGACAGCTGAGCAATGCTTCTAAAGAGAGATGAGATGGCAATGCCTGCCCCAGCTTCCAGATCAAAGGGCCAGCGGCAAAACTGCCAGGATGAGGAACGCAGAGATGCTAAGGATGGCACCAGGGGTTTACCATAAACCTCTCAAAGGGCTGAGGCAAGAGACACGGGACATGAGATGGACAAATGTCACAGAATGGACAAGTGACACCACACCCACCAGAACTGCTCTGCCCTGCACACATCAGCATTCTGATACAAAGCCAAACTTTCTCTACGTGTGGCCACCAGAAGGGGCCACTTCTCGGACAGCCCTGTCTCCAAAGCTGACTCAAAAAACCCTCCCAGGCATTCCCGACTCAGCACCCCGCTTTCACCCTCTCTGTGTGTCAGAGCCCCCCATTAGCTGCTGGACATCCAGGGATGTGAATCTGCCTCAGGAGGAAAGAGGAGAGCCTGCTGTCCAGGAAATTCCTGCTGTCACCGGGCTGCTGTCTCTCAGTCAGCTACAAGAAAGAAAACCAAACATCAATGCAGGATCTTAGCAGAACTTAGGCCAAAGCCCAGAAATTCTGGACTCACTGTCTCCTGAGAATCCCCAGGGCCTCTGGCAGCACGCTTTAACCTCACCATCAAAAAAAACCCCAACCAAATAACATATACTAAAAAAAAAAACTCCACCTACAACCAAATACCAGCAAAAAAACACAATAGACTCTTTTTACTAGCAATTCTTATCACACCAAAAATGACACAAAATTCAAAACCAACCATATAGAAGCCCGCACAACAAATCACAAAAACTACTGAAAAAAATAAATGAAACTGGCTTATTAAACTCTAAACTGTACAACTGATCCTGAACATGACTAAAAAAACCCCAATCTCTACCTCTACACTAACTCATATATAGTAACCAATAGTCTCTAAAATTCACTAAAAACTCCAAACCAATTAACATTAAAAAATCTAAAATACCAAAACTAAAAAAAACACTACCCAAATAAAAAACTACTTTAAAAACTCAGCAGGTAAATATTCATGTTCCCAAAAAGAAAGCTAATAAAAACACCAAAACAACCAACTAATAAATCAAACTAAAAAAGTAAAAAATCGCAAATAAACTTAACGACACCAAAAAAAATTATTCCTAAACGAATCGACCCATAATGCCTCAAAGCATCAAAACAAAAGTACCACCTATACATAAACACAACCCCAAAAGATATCTTTAACCCTAAACAATAATCTCCCAAATTACCCCTAACTATGAAACAAACCTTTAAGTAAAACACCTGCAATACAACAAACAATAAGCCAATCGTAAATATTTAAAAACCCTCACAAAAGAACTGCATGACACTACCTCAAACCCTTCAAAACAAACACTGCTCATCCACAATAATAAAACCCACCCCAAAATAATTCAAACCCTACCCTCTACCTGATGCTACGGCCCCTAAGGCCATCGCAAACCTCAACAGACACATCCCTTCCAAACACAACACCCCACACAGAAGAACCCCACAACAAAACTCAATTCACAAAATGCCTCAACTCCTACACTAAAAAACACACCATTAAATAAAGAGACCGTGGCCCTTACCACACACCATCTACAAACAACATAAACACATACTATCAATGACTCCAAACCACTAAATAGAAAAGCTTTCAACAACTGAAAACTGCATCGAACGAAAGCCCATGCTAATAAATTAACCCTCAAAACTGCTCCGCAGAGCTGGCCCTAATCTCTCTGAACACCTATGCACAAGAAACAAAATCAAAACCCCAATAATACCTGACAAAAGCCAACTTAAAAAAAAACCACAATCAACTGCTTACATTAATTCTACCTCAAATACAAACACACACACCCATTAAGTTACCCTCACTCCAAAAGCATATTACACACAGTAAATAATAAAAAAAAAAAAAATAAAACACACCCTACCCCCCCAAAAATCGAATATAAGCCACATAGAAATACCACCATTAATTCAACAGCACTGCCACTACCTGTATCTAATCATATCTATAGACACATATAGAAAATGAAAACTTAGTAAGGAGCATTAAGCCAACAATATAAAAAACCAGGAAAGCATCCTAAAACGATATTACAAAAGGATTTCCTCTACCATCCTCCCCAAATTCCCTCGCAACTCTGTAACCTAACACACACAACAAGAAAAAAAATCCATTCCTTACTTTTCTTAACTGACTAGGCGATTATTAGACAAAATGAAACATTTTGCCAGACCTCAATTCAAACCCTGATGAAGCTGAGACAACAGGGCTTCCCTCCCACCCCCAATGTAAACTTCAGGATGATGAAAACGGGGGGGGCTAGCCTCAAATCAAACCCATAACTAAACAATATTCTTCCCCCTGCCTTTCAAATAGAACCCAGGGATTCTCTGTCTACTGCCAACCCCAACACCCTGGAACAGGCAGGTCTTCCTTCAATCGGAACCTTCAAGACCACAGGCGAAGGGGCAATCCCCCCACTTTCAACACGGACAGCAATGGAAGAGCAGTTGCTTCCCTCAAGGGAAACTCCTTCTGGCCTCAGAACCCCCATGTTTCTCTGGGGGCACCAGGGAGGGACTGGCAAGGGAACACTGAAAAGGGAAAGGAGAAAATTCCCCCTACAAATCCAGACTGGCTCACCTGCTCAGCTGCTGCTGCCTGGCACGAAGCCTAATCCCTGGTGCCTCCTGTAAGCAATGCTCCACATCCAAGGGCCCCCCCCAGAGCTCTTGAGACACCCCCGGAGCCCACCACAACGCCAGCTCCTCGCCAAAGAGAGCCGAGCAGGACCCGCCCCTCCTCATCGTCACTGCCGAGCCCTGGGGCTGCTCTGGCCCCTCGTCATCCTGAGTGTTGGCACCTGGGGCTCTGGCCGCTCCCAGGTGAGGGAGGATCAGCAGAGCCTTGCTGCTCCGGCCCTGCGCAGCTCCTCGGCTGCGCCTGACACGCGGGGGTGTTTGAGGCGTCCTGAGGGGGTTAATGGAGTCCTGAGCTTCTCGGCGGGGTTTGGGGTCGGCAACAGTCGGAGAAACCCGAAAACGGCGATTTTGGGGGTATAGCAGCGATTTCTTAGGTGAAAAACGGCGATTTTGGGGCGAATAATGGCGAATTTGGGGGAGTTTGGGGGCTAGGTGGGCAACTGGGGAGGGGCTCTACGCAAATTGCGAAAGGCGCCAGCCCCGGGCACCTGCGGCTGCTGGCCCCATTTTGGGTGATTTTGGGAGGAATATCTGGGAATTCGGATGGATTTCGGGGCGAATTTCGGGGATTTTTGGTGAATTCCGGAGGTTTTGGGGTTCGATCCAGGCGCCCCCTCACGCAAGCTCCGCCCGTCTCGTGCTCTGATTGGCCGGCGCTCAGCGTCTGGCTCCCGATTGGCTGAGAGCCGGGGAAGGGACGGTAACGGGGATCTGGGGGAGAAGCGGCGGATTTGGGGCGAATTTCGGGGATTTGGGGCTCCCAGTTCGGGGGGAGACGCCGCGTTACGCAAATTGCGTAAGTCGGCGCTTTCGTGAATAGCACCGGCTACGCAAATTGCGTAACTCCCCGCGGCGGGGACCCCGCGGCGGCCGCCTGCCCCCCCCCCCCCCATTTTTTGTCCCCCTGCCCATCGTCAGAGCAGCGGCCGCCCCACGGTGCACGGCGGGGACTGGGGGTTTGCGGGGGGTCCTGGGAGGGGGCTCATGTGGGTTGCAGGGGGGGATTACGGGCGGTACGGGGATGTGGGGACTGCGTTAGAGGTCCTGGGGTGTTTCGGGCTCCAGGTGGGTGCTAAGAGGAGTCCTGAGAGGGTTTGGGGATCCTGAGGGAGTTTGGGCAGGGGTAAGTCAGGGAGAGGGCGGTAAGGGCGAGTTGAGGGTTTGGGAGGGGGGTTATGAAGTCCTGGAAGAGTTAATGGGCTCTGAGCGTGGTTTGGAGGTCGTGGAGGATTTTAGGGGGTACGGGGGGGTTCTCAGAGGGTTTGCGGGCCTCACCTGTTCCGCTGCTGCTTCTGCCCGGCACAACGTCTTTCCCTCAGCACGTCTTTAAGCAGGCGCTCCCCAGAGCTAGGAGAGGCTCTCCTGCCGGTATGTGAGCCCACCACAAGCCAGCTCCTCCGCGGGGCCAGACTAAGGGAGCGGAGTAAACCGCAGTAAAACAGCCTCAGCAGGACCGCCCCTCCTCCTCATTGCCAACACTGGGGATTTGGGGCGCGCGTTAGAGGGTCCTGGCGAATTTAGGGCTCCACGGAGGGTTTAGAGGGTCTGCGGGGTTTGGGGGATCCTGAGGGAGTGTGGCGAGGGGGTAAAGGTCAGGGAGAGGGCGGTAAGTGGCGAGTTGAGGGTTTGGAAGGGAGTTATGGGTCCTGAGGGGTCCTGGAAGAGTTAATGGTGTTCTGTGAGTGGTTCGGGGGATCCTGGAGGATTCTAGGGGGGGTTGTGGGTGTCCAATGGGCGTTTGGGGGTGTTTGGGTAGGGGGTTTTGGGGCGGGGAGGGAAAGAGAATGGCGATTTGGGGGGTTAGGTGCATCCTGAGTGGGGTTTAGGGGGATCCTGAGGGTCTTTGGGAGGGTTGGGGCGTCCCGAGTGGGGTTTGGGGGGGTCCCGAAGCGGTCCTGTGGGGGTTTGGGGTGGACAAGGGTCGGAGAAGCGGGATGAGGGTAATTTGGGAGCAGCGCTAGGGGGAGCCGGCGGGTTTTGTGGCCGGTAGCGGCCGCAGCCAGCCCTGTAAGGGGGATCTGGGGGAGAAGCGTCGGAGTTTAGGTCGATTTGGTGGATTTGGGGCGGATTTCGGGGTGAATTCCGGAGGTTTCGGGGTTCGATCCAGGCGCCCCCTCACGCAAGCTCCGCCCGTCTCGTGCTCTGATTGGCCGGCGCTCAGCGCCTGGCTCCCGATTGGCTGAGAGCCGGGGAAGGGACGGTAACGGGGATCTGGGGGAGAAGCGGCGGATTTGGGGCGAATTTCGGGGATTTGGGGCTCCCAGTTCGGGGGGAGACGCCGCGTTACGCAAATTGCGTAAGTCGGCGCTTTCGTGAATAGCACCGGCTACGCAAATTGCGTAACTCCCCGCGGCGGGGACCCCGCGGCGGCCGCTGCCCCCCCCCCCCATTTTTTGTCCCCCTGCCCATCGTCAGAGCAGCGGCCGCCCCACGGTGCACGGCGGGGACTGGGGGGTTTGCGGGGGGTCCTGGGAGGGGGGCTCATGGTGGGGTTGCAGGGGGGATTACGGGCGGGTACGGGGATGGGGGACTGCGTTAGAGGGTCCTGGGGGTGTTTCGGGGCTCCAGGGTGGGTGCTAAGAGGAGTCCTGAGAGGGTTTGGGGGATCCTGAGGGAGTTTGGGCAGGGGGTAAGTCAGGGAGAGGGCGGTAAGGGCGAGTTGAGGGTTTGGGAGGGGGGGTTATGAAGTCCTGGAAGAGTTAATGGGGCTCTGAGCGTGGTTTGGAGGGTCGTGGAGGATTTTAGGGGGGTACGGGGGGGGGTTCTCAGAGGGTTTGCGGGGCCTCACCTGTTCCGTTGCTGCTTCTGCCCGGCACAACGTCTTCTCCCTCAGCACGTCCTTTAAGCAGGCGCTCCCCAGAGCCTAGGAGAGGCTCTCTCTGCCGGTATGTGAGCCCACCACAAGCCCAGCTCCTCCAGCGGGGCCAGACTTAAGGGAGCGGAGTAAACCCGGCAGTAAAACAGCCCTCAGCAGGACCCGCCCCCTCCTCCTCATTGCCAACACCTGGGATTTGGGGGCGCGCGTTAGAGGGTCCTGGGCGAATTTAGGGGCTCCACGGAGGGTTTAGAGGGGTCCTGCGGGGGTTTGGGGGATCCTGAGGGAGTGTGGCGAGGGGGTAAAGGTCAGGGAGAGGGCGGTAAGGGCGAGTTGAGGGGTTTGGGAAGGGGGGTTATGGGGTCCTGAGGGGGTCCTGGAAGAGTTAATGGTGTTCTGTGAGTGGTTCGGGGGATCCTGGAGGATTCTAGGGGGGGTTGTGGGTGTCCAATGGGCGTTTGGGGGTGTTTGGGTAGGGGGTTTTGGGGCGGGGAGGGAAAGAGAATGGCGATTTGGGGGGGTTAGGTGCATCCTGAGTGGGGTTTAGGGGGATCCTGAGGGTCTTTGGGAGGGTTGGGGCGTCCCGAGTGGGGTTTGGGGGGGTCCCGAAGCGGTCCTGTGGGGGTTTGGGGTGGACAAGGGTCGGAGAAGCGGGATGAGGGTAATTTGGGAGCAGCGCTAGGGGGAGCCGGCGGGTTTTGTGGCCGGTAGCGGCCGCAGCCAGCCCTGTAAGGGGGATCTGGGGGAGAAGCGTCGGAGTTTAGGTCGATTTGGTGGATTTGGGGCGGATTTCGGGGTGAATTCCGGAGGTTTCGGGGTTCGATCCAGGCGCCCCCTCACGCAAGCTCCGCCCGTCTCGTGCTCTGATTGGCCGGCGCTCAGCGCCTGGCTCCCGATTGGCTGAGAGCCGGGGAAGGGGCGGGTAACGGGGATCTGGGGGAGAAGCGGCGGATTTGGGGCGAATTTCGGGGATTTGGGGCTCCCAGTTCGGGGGGAGACGCCGCGTTACGCAAATTGCGTAAGTCGGCGCTTTCGTGAATAGCACCGGCTACGCAAATTGCGTAACTCCCCGCGGCGGGCGCTGCCCCCCGCCCCATTTCCCCCCCCCCCCCCCCCCATTTTTTGTCCCCCTGCCCATCGTCAGAGCAGCGGCCGCCCCACGGTGCACGGCGGGGACTGGGGGGTTTGCGGGGGTCCGGCGGGTGGGCTTGTCGGGGAGGGGGCGGTTATGGGGATTTGGGGACACGCGTTAGAGGGTCCGGGGGTGGTTAGGGGGATCCTGAAGGAGCCCTAGGGGAGTTTAGGGGCTCCAGCGGGGGTTTGGGGGATCCTGGGGGAGTTTGGGCAGGGGGGTAACGGTCAGGAGAGGGCGGTAAGGGCAATTCGAGGGGTTTAGGGTGGGAGGTATGGGGTCCTGAAAGAGTTAATGGTGTTCTGAGCGTGGTTTAGAGGGGTCCTGGAGGATTTAAGGGGGGGGGTATGGGGTGTGGGGGGGTGTTGTCCCTGAAAATAAGCCTTCTGATTTGTTTTAGTATAGTAGAGTCAGTCCTCATGAATTTTAAGACAAACAAGAATCATGTTTGCATTCCTTTGTAAAAGATATCACCTGATAAACTTCTCAAATGACCAGTTAAGATAGAGAGGTGGTAACTTCTCTGTCCAATCTCTGATCACTGTTCAGAAACTTATATATACGAGGTCAACAACAAACTAAGATCTTCCTTCTTCTTCTCTGCCTGAACACCTATTGTGTGTGTTGCTGTGTGTTTCTATCTGCGTCACAATAACGTGGGGGAGGGGGGTCGTGTCCAGAGGGGGTTTGGGGGCGTCCTGGGGGGCTCTGAGCAGGATTTGGGTGGGGGTTATGGGTGTCTGGACAGGTTTGGGGCTGGTAGTGGCCAGAGCCTCCAAGGTAAGGGGGGACTTGGGGGGGTGCTGTGCTCTGGGGAGGGGGGAATGGGTGGGAACATTGAGTTGGGGAGTTGGGGGTGGGTTATCAGGTTCTGAGGGGATCCTGGAAGGGTTTTTGGGGGTTTGAGCATGGTTTGAGGGGTCCGGGGGGGCGTTTGAAGGGGGGTTACCGGGTTTAAGGAGACTCGAGTGGGGTCTTGGGGGTCTCTCAAAGGTCCTGGGGGGGGGGGGGGGTTGGGGTCGGTAAAGAGAAAGAGCAGAGAGCAAGAGTAGAAAGAGTTAGAGTGAAAAGGGGGAGACAAAAGGGTCCAACGAGACCTTGAAAAGTAAAGCAAGAAGCAAAGCAAGAAGTCTGGTGAAAATAATGACAAAACCATACCAAATAAAGACAGGAGTCACTTGGGGGGGGGATAACCTTTATTAGGGGTGGTTCAATTTTATTGAATGAACTTTATTCACACTTCAGCAAAACACAGGGAAACAATTTCTACAAATGCAAGTACAGACACACATGGAAGCGTAAACACACTCCACATATACACTGGTAGAAGTCCAAATTACAGACAGGGCAATACATGCCAAACACTCACAAACACAAGAGAAATATTTTTCTGTTGCAGAAATTATATTTTGTTGCTACTAGGAACCCAAACCAAAAGCAGCACACAGAAAACATAACACTCGCCCACCAGGCACTTGCTTCAGCTTCCATGCAAACCCACCCTCGCTCTCGACTAACTCCCGGCCCTCAGCAGACATTTGCAGTGCTCCTCAGGAACCCGGCTCCCAGGAGCCTCCTCAAAAACCCTCCTGCCTGACCAAAACCCCGGTCCAGGGACGGGCACAGCCAAACTCAGGCAATGAACGTCACCTCTCACACTGACCGTGACCCAGGAAAGAAAAATCCAGCCGGGGGGAAAAGAACAAAAAAGCCCTGGCTGGGGATTTTGTATTCTAAATTTCAATATCCTTTCAAAAACCTGAATGGCAAAAGCCACACACACACACGGTTAGAACCAGTCAGCACGCAGACCCAGGCAGACACAGACAGTCACACACTCTCCAGCTTACACACTGACTGCACCCTGATTTGAAAGACTGCGCTGCAGAGGAGGCTCCAACACAGCTGCTGCCTGCCGCTCCTCGACGTCGAGCAGGAGAGGTCAGGAACAGCAGCGCCATCGGTGACCGTAGAGATACGAATCCCCGTCGAGGACCTGCGAGACAACAGGAGGGGTCAACGTGTGCTTGTCTGACAGCTAGGAGGAATGCCCACACTGGGCCCATAAAGGTTCCAGCCAAAACCCCACAGAAAAGAGAGGAACTGCACAGTCCTGTAACTGATCTACCTCAGCCTGACTGCGTGCTGGGCAGGGCAGCTCCGAGCTGAAGTGGCACGGGACAGGGACATGCAATGTAAGCCAAGACAGGAACAGCATGAGTGAGAACTGGAGATAACTCTCCCAAAGATGAATTCTCCAACTCGATATGCTTTCAGAAGTTGGAACCTAAAGAACTACTGGGGTCACGTGAGGAGGGTCTAATACTCCCCCCTATACAAGTCCAAGAGAATGGCACGTGGAAAGCAGGCATGACCAAAGCTGAGAAGGAAGACGGATGAGAACATCTTGAGTACTTCTTCAGGTGTCAAGCTAAAAGGTAAAGATGCTGGAATAGGAATAATACAGGAAAAGTGTACCGATGCAGTATGGCCAATATGGCCTAAAATGAGGACAGTAAAGATCAAGATAATAGTTTCCATCCTGCTGCCCCTGGAGACTGTGTTCAACAACTAACATAAAACAGCAAGTAGTCACTAGAAAAGCACCCCAGTTTCATTTTCGTGTCTGACACACAGCTTGTTCAAAGGACCTTGACAACCAGGATGGAAAGCTTTCACAAGATGCTTATCAGAGCTAAAGATAGGTAGAACTTGCTCTCTGCCCAACCTCAGACTTATTTTTTCCTCAGCGAGCACCAAACACCGTGCAAGACATCAGAAGACCAACAGAGGGAGAAGGCGACTCTCCAGGAACACAAGGCAGCTTTTAAATTCTTCCAAAAAAAAACCAAAATCAAAACCCCCTTTGTAAATGCAATACAAGGTTAAATGCAACGCAAAAATCACAGCTGAACTTCGCTCTGCCTTTCAATGCTGCCGTCCAGCACAGGTTGCCCAGAGAAGCTGTGGCTGCCCTTGGGTCCCTGGAAGTCTCCAAAGCCAGCTTGGATAAGGAAGGCCTTGAACAACCCGGTCTTACTGGAAGGTGTCCCTGCCCACGGCACGGGGTGCAACTGGATGAGTTTTAAGAGGCCCTTCCCACCCAAACCGTGCTGGGATTCCACGATCCTATGAACAGCCCCAGGCCGAAGGACTAATTCCCATTTTTGTTCAAAAATGCTGCTGCAGGAGCACAAAGAGAGATTTCAAATACTGCTCAAGTGCACAAGCACATCAGAAATTGCTTTTGGGGGTAAAGTGGTAATTTTACAATTCTGATACCCAGTACACGTGGAGGGCTGAACCTGGAGGGCCTCACTCAACAGGACTTCTATGGGTATCCATCCCCAGTTTGCTGATTAGGGCTCGGAAATGCAGCCCCAAGTCGTGGAATGCTGTTCTTGAGGGATACCACATACCATGGGTGTGAGAGACAGGGATGCTGGCCTTACAGAGTCCTCTTGGAGCAGAGCCACCTGCAGCACGCTGCCTTCCTGCCCAGGTCTGCTGCCTCGTCTGGGCAGGGACAGAGCTTGGCCACCAGCTTCAGCAGCATCTGTCAGCAAAGGGCAGGGAGAGGCGAGTGCACGGCTCCCAAGGCACAGGGGAACCACACGTGGCTAAGAAAGACCACGTGCTAAAAGGGGTTGGAAGCTGGGCGGCTTTGAGGAGCACAACTTCCACATCCCTCTGTGGGATTCTGTCAACGGCTCCTGCTCTGCAGGGGACGCTCATGGAAAGAAAGTCCCTGCAATTTGGCATCTGGAGTGCTACCACACACTGAGTCCCTGGGGAGACTGCCCTGCAAATCAAGCACTGGCCATTCAACAGCCTGAAGAGTAACAGCAAGTGCCAGCTTTTCCTTGTAAGAGATCACAAGTTACTGAGGGCTGATCAGTTTGGCACCTAAAGAGGACAGAAAAGCCACCCACACATCCAACACTCTACCCTTATACCAACGGTGCTGGAGTAACAACTGATCTCTTTGGATTCATTTTCCTACAAGCCATTCTGCTGTCCTCCCATTCCAGACAAGAAGAATGCCACCTCTGGATAAACAATCTTTTTTTCAGAATTCCTTCCCTATCTCCAACAGGTTTCTCAACAACAGCAGCAAAATCTCTAGTTTCCCTAACACTGTTCTGGCATTGTTTATCCAGCTAATTGGAACACTGTTACCATTTCCAAAAACTGCAGCATCGCTGCTTCCCTTTGGTCTCCTTGTGCCTTATCCAAGTGTTCCAGCCAACGGAAAGTTCCTTCCATGAGCAATCAAACACTCCGCTGACACGGAAAACCTGTCCAGGAAACAAAGGGGCAGGTGCGTAAATAAACCTCAAAACACCTAAAACACAAAACCCAAGAGATGCACAACTTCTTGTATCCTAACGTCACAATTCCTTCCTTGGGGAAAGAAATGAAGAAGAGCAGGTTGAGGAAAAGAAGTGTCTGTCACTCTCCTCACCCTCTGAGTTCACTTATTCCCACTCACTAGGGCACCTCAACTGCATAGTGGACAAGAAAAACCTTACTGCTGTAACGTTTGGAAAGCAGCTTATGCTGCTGTCAGAGGACTGTACATCTTTATAGCACCACGGGTAGGAAAAAAAATGCCTTAAAAACAGCCAGTAGGGGAGTTTTAGGAACCTACTGATCTAACATAAAGGAAAATCATTGCTAAACTAAACCTGAATCAGACTAAAGCCAGCAGATGGATGAACAGCCACATCAATGAGCAGTGGGCTGTGACCACAGCAGGGTCCAGAGACAAGAGCAAGTTGTTGGGGGTGCTGAGGTAGACACAGATATGGATCACAACCAAGAGCCAGGCTTGGACATATCCAGAAATGTTCCCCACTTTCCTGCTCTCTGAATTCAGGCCCTGACCTCAGGCTCCCAAACTCGGTGGCCCTGTGCTCCAGCTCTACAAGCAAGAAAGGAGGAGGCAGAGGAGGAGAGGAAGGAATCCGAGTGACCCCCTGGCTCAACTCCCTGCCCCTAACTCTCAACAGGAGAGGAAACCTTGCCCAGCTTCCTGCCTCTGGCACCTCCATTAAACGACTGCAATTACACGGGAGGAATCTGTGCCTTTGCTCCTCTCCACACACAAAATAAAAGGAAGCTATCACCACCCCTTTGTTCTACGTTCACTCTCTGTACAACACCAGCAACTCTAAAAGGAACTGCTGCTTACAAAAATCTGACAGGGTGATTCATGAAATGAAGAAAAAATGAAGGAAAAGGGATTATTTTCAGTATCATTGACTGTTTTTGGCAGTCTCGAAATAGAAATATGCTCGCAGCTCTCACAAAACCAGGCAGGAACAGAATGGGAAATCCCCAAACAAGCCTTCAGTTACATGGCACTGTGTAGAAAAAAAAGCCCTTACTGTCTATGCTTAGCAGTCTTTCTGCTGCCACAACTGCCCTACCTAACTTCCCTGCTCCTGCACTCCCTGCAGAGAAAATGCAAAGTGGACACGAGAACAAGGCAAGCAGCCCGGGTTCCCACCTGGCCAAAGAATCCCAAAGGGCCAGGAAAAGGGCACACTTGGAGCAGCTTTTGCTGCAGACTGTCATGACTGGCAGACCAAGGGCACCTGCCTTTCATCCCCTGCAAGGATCAAGGGCACCTAAACCCTACTCCAGTCACTGGAACTTCGCTCGGCTGCACCCAATATTGCAATGGCACTCTGGGAGTGGAGATGAATGCAAAGGTTCCATGCACAAAGCTGCCCACAAATTCCTGTGCCATGAATATTGCAGGATGCTGCACGAGGAGCCCTGGCCAGGGCCACTACAGCTCCCTGGAATTTCCCTTGGCAGGACACTTTGGTTGCATTTATTCCCAATGTAAATCTCCACCCCTACTTGGAGAACGCAAAGATGTCCTCTCCTAATGAGGTGCTACAAACAACAGCCTCTGGCTGGGCTCTGCTGGAACTGTAGGTGACCGGTTTGTCTGAAAAGTCAAAGAACTAGTTGAAGTGTACAGAAGGGGATTTTAGTGAATTTTGAAGACAAAAAGTACTCCTTGCATCAAAGCTTGTATCAGACAGTAACAGAGAGGACTATTCTGCAGGGCCAGAGCAAACCAGCTAAGGCTTATGCAAGGCGGGAGTACAGATGAAAGAAACAATGATAAAAAATACAAATCAAAAGTCATCTCCTCTTGATCGATCGAGAAGACCTTTGCAGGCACAAACTACACTGATTTCTTATGGCATCAGCATGAATTCAGCCTAGGGGGGTGGGCAAACATTACAGACGTTTTCCTCACTCCTCCAGCAGGGAAGTCAGCTCACAGCATTTATTTCCACAAAGTGTTTTGTTACTAGCCAGTGGCCTGACAGCAAATTCCAACAACGGCCACGGCAAACAAGGTAGGAGACTCTGTTCACCACACAACCATGCAGTAAAGGGAACTGCTTTAAGAAAAAATTTTACAATCCTGAAATTTCAGACCAGTGCAACATACTGAATATCCTGATATTTCAATTCAAAAGCTTACCTTGATGATTAAAGTTTTGGTGGAAACTTTCAAACGAGAATGGGGACTTGTAACAAACAGTTGCATCAGTAAATAGAAGACTGATTTTTCACCAGACATCTCCTCTGTCTCAGAGACGTCCTGCAAGAAAAATATACTCAAATTCCCCGGCTACAGCAACACTGCCCTCTAGGACTCTGTTGCACTGAGACTGATATGGAAGGGAAGCACGTTATTGAACAGACCTGCCCAAAAACACCAAGGCCAGAAACAAAATGGGATCATTGGCACTGCTCTGCATTCAACGAGCCAGGATCATCCCAGTCACCTGGAAAACGCTTTCCTGGAAAGTGGAAGAAAACAGTGGGAACAGAAACCCCAACTACTCCAAGGACCCAAGACAAAGACACCTCCCTCACCAATCATATTTTGCTCCCCAGTCATTCCACGTCCAGCCCTGCTAACCCTGCTATCCATGGGGGTCTCTGCTTCTCCTCAAAGCCAGGCCCACTCCTTCCTCCTGACATGACAAGCAAATCCTTGAGAGAGATCTTATTTCACAAGCCTGCAGTAGAAAAGAGAGCTGGGGTTTCCACTAATTACAGAGAACATCCAAAAATGCTGGAATCTGCCTTGGGAAGGGGTGGCATGGCTCCCATCAGCGCCTCGCTGCCCCGGTCTGCAACCTCAGCTTGCCAGACCAGTGGAAACCAGCACAAGCTCACTTGTGCTCCTCTCCAGAGACACAAAGAGCTGCAGGAACCTGCTCTTGCCTTCAGCAAGGAGGCAAAAAACGTTACCCTTATAAACAACCTTTCAGCTCACAAGGAAAAATCACTGCTGCTACGACTGTAATTCCTGCAAGTTTTACAAAGGGGTCACCTCCTAAAATGACTGGACTGATTTAAAACTGGGCAATGCCAGATGTTAGGATGTGAGGACAACAGGCAAGGAAACAGAAATTGGCATCAGCCTCTTACCTGGACTCTGAGCCAGGCAAATTGGTTGGCAGCAAGTTCCAAAGCCACATTCAGGACACGGTGCTGCAGAAGACGAGGGGACTCCTCCCTTTGCAGTGACTCTCCTGAGGTGGGAAAGCAAAAAACCAACTTCAGTTTGCTCCATCCTCCTGAGATCTCAGAACACTCACGTTCGAGGCTTTCAAACACGACTGCCAGACCAGCTGGCAATTCACAGATCTTCTTTTACCATGGCATCCCCGGACACGCTGCCACTGAGGCTGCCCAACCCGAGGTGGGAATCCAGCCCCCAGAGGGAGATTCCATCACCTGAGCCCAGCAGAAAACATTGCTCCTGCCTGGGAAGAGAAAATCTCTTTCCTCAGTCTCAGCAACCCTGAAAAGCTGGGACCTACTGGCAGGACAAAGAATGGATAAACCAGAGAGCAAAACACAGAATTGAAGTCAACAGGAAATCCCAGTGCTCGTACCCTGACAATATTTGCTCCAGACCATGGAACTTGACACTCCTGTCTTTCCCTGCATCCTCTCTGACAGTGGGCTCAGGACCTTCTCTCTCTCAGGCCTGGCATTTGCCTTTCCCAGCCTGGGAGGCCTGGCTGGAGAACTTGCCATTGAAGGCTGAGCCACAGCAGCCACGGAGAATCTCAGCCTTCTCCAGGGCCAGGGCACTCAGGGTGCCTGTTTCCTCCTGGAGAGGGCCCTCAGCAGCCCTGGGCTTTCTTTTGCTGGCAATGGACCTATGGGAGCTCTCCCCACTGTCTCTGACAACCCTGGCCACACTCAGTTCTAACTGAGCCTCAGCTTTCCCAACCCTAGCCCATGCTTCCCAGACAACCTCCCTATATTCCTCCCAGGCCACCTGTCCTCACTTCTGCCTCCTGAAAGCTTCTGTTATTTTCCTGTCATTTTGCTCATCAGCCCATATCCAGCCAGGGAAGCCTCCTGGCATGTTGGGACAATTTCTTCCTCCTCAGAACTCACACCTTGGAGGACGTGCTCCTTGGATACCAGCCACCATTTCTAAGGCCTCTCTGCCCTCCAGGGCTCTCTCCTGCTGCACTCTACCAAGGCCAAATCCCTATTAGGAGATTTTGCAGAGCACACTGGCAGACTGGCAGGTGCTGCTCTTCACCCCCACCCTCAACTTTCTGTCAACTATCCTGTTCAAAAAACTCTTTATTGCTGCAGCTAGTAAGAGGTGGAAAATAACTTAGTGACAGTGGATTGCTAACCAAGGGCTAGAGAAAACCTCAGTAAGAGGTGAAGGTGAGCCTTCCTCAGAAAGATTAGAAGTCAAAGCCCATGAAGACCAAACACCTCCAAGAATATGACACACAGAGAGGAAGACTGCAGTGAAACATAGTGCTGACAGCTGGCTGTGGCACAGCAGCTGTGGAATTTAGCAGTGCCAGAGCACTGCAGCAACAGCAACTAAAAATGCCAACACAGTAAAGAAACGAAAATGGGCTACTTTTAGAAAACAGCTCTTTATCTCCACAGAAAAGTAAACATGCCCTTCTGCTGTGGCCCTTGCAAACAGCCAGAGAAAACAGTGCAGGAAATACAAATACCCACACATACCTTTCAGCAGCTTGCTAAAATCCAAGCTGCTCCATGCTGCCAAGTGGGGCACAACCTTCTGATAAAGACATCTGACCTGGAGCAGTCCAGCTTTCAGAAGCCACGACTCGGCATCATCTGAACCTAAACAAATTGTTCCCACAATTAGTTTCTTCTCCCTCCATAGCAAGAGTGCACACTGTCGCTCCTCCCTTACCCAGCACGAGAATTACCAACTCCATTGCCAGCAGACTTGCCTAGGAAATGCCCTGCTGCCTTCCCAACGAGAACAACGAGAAAAACACCCACAGAACCTCCAGTTTCCATCCCCAGTGCCCCTGCAGGAATACTTTCAAACTCAATCCCTTTATTCACTGCTTAGATGGAGAGCTGCCGTTTCTAATTTGACTCAGAAGTGCTCACACAGCTACAACTCGACCTGAGCAGCTGAACACTCACTCTAAGAATCACACCAGGCCCACAGCTGTTTAATGTAAGGCTGAACAACAGGACAAAGGGAAGGATCTGACCATGCTGCTCATTCCTAGCTTACTTTTAGCTAAGGTCTGGAGGGCTGGCTGGGCAAATGCAGGAGACAGTACAGTTTTTATTATTTCAGTTAAAAACTTATTTCTTTCCCTTTCCCCTTTCAAAATAACACTTCCTCAGTGTAAGCTCTTGGCGAGAAGCAGACAACAAATACCTGGATGAATGAAACACCAACAGCACTTAAGGAAACCGTTTACTTCCCAGGAAAAAACATCCCAGGTTTCAGATGTAACATGAGGACGCATAAAAGCTACTTGTTATCCAGTCATTAAAGAAGGAAAGAAAACTATATGGGCCAAGCCTTTAAAATATTTTTTTTTTTTTCCTGTTAACTCAGTCTTCCTCAGGGAGTTAGGAAGAAGTGGATGAATGCCATGAATAAACTTTGTCTGCCTGACTCCCAGCTCCCATTAGGAAAGGATTCCCTCTGGACATACAGTAAAGAATATCCCTCTGCACATCGAAGAGGTTGCACAGAAAGTGCAGAGCATCTCCTGTCAGAAATCTGCAGCCTCCTCTGTGCAGCTTCTAGAAGGATTTCTCCAGAGCCTGCAACACTTTAAACACAGAAGCGAACCAGAGCCGCTTCCACGGCCAGACGACAGGAGGCTGCTGGAGCTGCCCTTTGTGCAGCAGCAGCAGCTGCCGGGGAGGGCTCCAGCCGGCTCTGCCCGCACTCCGGGCAGCTCTCGGCAGCAGCTGAAATTCCCCCCGGGAACCCCTGCCCGGCAAACCGGGGGGAGCGCCCCCCCCGCCCGCGCCCGCCCCTCTCACCTTTGTGGCGAAGAAGGCAGCTGCCTCCTCCTGCGGGCAGGCTCAGGCGGCTCCGCCGGGGGATTTTGTGTTGGCCGGCGTTTCCCCGGGCCGGGGAGGAGCAGGGGGGAGGCGGCGGGACGAGACCCCAGCACGGGGCGGACGGGGGAACAGCGCTTAGGAGAGCGGCCGGGATAAGACCCCAGGGGAGAGATAGGCGTGCGTGTCGGAGCCTGCTTGAGCCCGCCAAAATTCCGCCCATCCGCGGCGACGCCGAGCCCACCGCGCGTGTCCACACGACGGGAAGAGCCGCGGAAAATTGCTCCGAGGCGCCGTGGGCGTCGTGTTTTCGGGCAGGCTGCTGAGTAAACACACCAGGGTCCTGATTTTTTCCCGCCCTTTCGGCCGCCATTTTGAGAAGGTCTGCTCACCCGAGACG
This sequence comes from Sitta carolinensis, assembly GCA_032173965.1. NCBI lineage: Eukaryota > Metazoa > Chordata > Aves > Passeriformes > Sittidae > Sitta > Sitta carolinensis. The sequence goes on from CM063292.1 coordinate 19,990,358, forward strand.
CGGCGGCCATGTTGAGAGTGTCTCAAAATAGGACCCCTGGAGACAGGTGTTTATTTTAATTACCTGACCGCGCCCGCCAAAATTCCGCCCACCCGCGGCGACGCCGAGCCCACCGCGCGTGTCCACACGACGGGACGAGCCGCGGAAAATTGCTCCGAGGCGCCGTGGGCGTCGTGTTTTCGGGCAGGCTGCTGAGTAAAACACACCAGGGTCCTGATTTTTTCCCGCCCTTTCGGCCGCCATTTTGAGAAGGTCTGCGCACCCGAGACGCGGCGGCCATGTTGAGAGTGTCTCAAAATAGGACCCCTGGAGACAGGTGTTTATTTTAATTACCTGACCGCGCCCGCCAAAATTCCGCCCATCCGCGGCGACGCCGAGCCCACCGCGCGTGTCCACACGACTGGAAGAGCCGCGGAAAATTGCTCCGAGGCGCCGTGGGCGTCGTGTTTTCGGGCAGGCTGCTGAGTAAACACACCAGGGTCCTGATTTTTTCCCGCCCTTTCGGCCGCCATTTTGAGAAGGTCTGCGCACCCGAGACGCGGCGGCCATGTTGAGAGTGTCTCAAAATAGGACCCCTGGAGACAGGTGTTTATTTTAATTACCTGACCGCGCCCGCCAAAATTCCGCCCATCCGCGGCGACGCCGAGCCCACCGCGCGTGTCCACACGACTGGAAGAGCCGCGGAAAATTGCTCCGAGGCGCCGTGGGCGTCGTGTTTTCGGGCAGGCTGCTGAGTAAACACACCAGGGTCCTGATTTTTTCCCGCCCTTTCGGCCGCCATTTTGAGAAGGTCTGCTCACCCGAGACGCGGCGGCCATGTTGAGAGTGTCTCAAAATAGGACCCCTGGAGACAGGTGTTTATTTTAATTACCTGACCGCGCCCGCCAAAATTCCGCCCACCCGCGGCGACGCCGAGCCCACCGCGCGTGTCCACACGACGGGACGAGCCGCGGAAAATTGCTCCGGGCGCCGTGGGCGTCGTGTTTTCGGGCAGGCTGCTGAGTAAACACACCAGGGTCCTGATTTTTTCCCGCCCTTTCGGCCGCCATTTTGAGAAGGTCTGCGCACCCGAGACGCGGCGGCCATGTTGAGAGTGTCTCAAAATAGGACCCCTGGAGACAGGTGTTTATTTTAATTACCTGACCGCGCCCGCCAAAATTCCGCCCACCCGCGGCGACGCCGAGCCCACCGCGCGTGTCCACACGACTGGAAGAGCCGCGGAAAATTGCTCCGGGGCGCCGTGGGCGTCGTGGTTTCGGGCAGGCAGCTGAGTAATCACACCAGGGACACGATTTTTTTTCCCGCCCTTTTATTCCTGCAGTACCGCCCTGTGCCCACCAGGGGGCAGCACCGCCGCACGGATCAGCCCGGCGCGGCTGCAGTTCCGCCCTGTGCCCACCAGGTGGCAGCACCGCCGCACGGAGCAGCCCGCGCTGCCCCCAGGGACCCCCGGCCAAAAATCCCCCGCGCCCGATGCCCTCAAAAACCCTGCCCGCAACGATTATAACCATCATTTTTATTTAAATACTATATATAATATACAAAAATGATAATATTTTATTACAATATACTATATACAGTAATATTTATATTATACATTCTATATATTATTAATTTTTATGTATATATATTAAAATATTTACTATATTTGTATATTTATGTTTTTATACTATTTATTTTAAAGACCCTGTTTATAACCAATCAAATACAAAAGTCCCTTTATTTTAAACTGTATTTAAATTTGTATTTTAAAATTTATAACTTGAACTTATATTTATATCTTTTATATAAATTATGTTCATTATATACATAATATTATTGATATTATGCACTATGTATAAAATATATTCATATTACTAATATATATTTCATTTATATATATCTATATATTTATTTCACATTTGTATACATATTTTTATATTTATAAAGAAACCCTGTCCCACCGTAATAAAAACAAAAAGCCTTTATTTCTACATTAAAGTATTTTTAATATATGCATTTTAATATGCATTATTAATGAACAGGTGCCAGAACAAGCTCAGGACGGAGAGAAAACAACCTGGAAAGTGACAGGAAAAAGGGGGATAATTTGGGAAGAAGCTGGAGAAAAGGCCGGGATTTGGGATTTTGCGGGTTTCAGACGTAGTTCTGCAGCCCAAACTTCTCGTGGTCCAGCTCAGCTGGGGGCCGCAGGAAATAGAGCTCCTCGGCGTGGGGGGCACCCAGCGATCCGTGTGGAAACGGGACTTGCCCACCTGGAAAACAGGAATTGCGCCAGGAATTGGGAGCTGGCCTGGAATTGTGTGGGGAATTGGGTCAAGAATTGTGCCGGGAACTGTGCTGGGAATTGGGTCAGGAATTGTGTTGAGAATTGAGTCAGGTATTGTCCCAGGAACTGAGTTGGGAATTGCCCCAGGAATTGCATTGGGAATTGGGTCAGGAATTGCATCAGGAATTGTGTTGGGAATTGTCCCAGGAATTGTGTGTGGAATTGCAGGAGGAGCTGTCCCGGATGCTCCCAGAGTGGATCAGGGGAAGTGGCTGTGCTGCCCCACGCTCCAGAGGGATCCTGCCAGCCTGGAGCCATCCTGGATTTCCAGGGGATCCCAAATCGCTTGGGATGGCTGGATCCCATGGGATGTCAGAGGGCAGCCCCCACCACACTCCCACCCAGAATTCCCACCGGGAATCCCAAACCTTCCAGCCAGGAACGTCCCGCATGATCTTGGCCTCCTCCTCCAGGTTCTGCCGCAGCATCCGGAGAGTTCTGTGGGACACGGGGCACGGAAGGGAGAGCCCAGGCCCATGAAGGGGGATCCCAATCCCAAAAGATGCTCCCAGTCCCAAAGAGAGCTCCGAATCCCAAAGGGGGATCCCAGTTTCCAGGGGAAATCCCATTCCCAAAGGGAAGTTCCCCATCACAAGGTTCTCAATCCCAAAGGGAAGCTCCCAATCCCAAGGGAAGTTTCCGATCCCATAAAGGGAAGTTACCAATCCCCTACAGGGAAGTTCTCCATTCCATAAAGGTGGGATCTCCAATCCCATAAAGGTGTTCCCCAATCCCACAAGGAGTTCCCCAATCCCATAGAGGGAAGTTCCCAATCCCACAGGGGTCCCCGCTGCCCCGTACCTGCGGTCGGACTCCGCCTGCAGCAGCGGCATCAGCGCGATGCGAGCCCCCAGCTCCTCGATCAGCAACCGCCTGCGCGGAACAGCACTGCCGCACTGGGAATGGGGCACTGGAAACGGGAGCAGTGGGAACGGGACACTGGGGGCACAGGGGGCACTGGGAACACTGCGGCACTAAGAAGGGGCACTGGGGAGTCCCGAGGGTGGCACTGGGAGGTACCGAGGGTGTAACTGCGGGTACCGAGGGTGTAACTGCGGTCCCCGGCGGTGCCGCGGTCCCTGTGTACCCAGCACATGCCGGTGCCAGCGGTGCCGGGAACCCCGGGGCTGCCGCGGGGGGCTCGGAGCCTCACCTGCGCTCACGATTCCACCGGACGAGCGTGCAGTGGCCGAGCAGGAGGCTGCCGCTGCCGAGCGCGAACAGGCGGGACCCTGAAGGCAGCGCCCAGCGCCAAGAGCAGGCGGGAATTTGGACAACGTGGACTGGATTGTTCCCGGAGTCCGGAATGGAGTCTCCTCAACAGGAGGCAGAGCATTCCTGAAAGCTCTCCTTGCCTCTCCTGTTCCTCAGGAATGGGAGAATATTCCACTATTCCTGGGTTTGAAATCCTGTGAGCTCTGAGGAAGCTGGGCTGGAATCCAGCTGGAATGGGCGGCACGGCTGGAATGGGCTGGCGGGAATGCAATGGGCTGGGCAGGGCTGGAATGGGCTCGGCTAGGCGGGCTGGAATGGCTCAGCTTGGTAGGACTGAGCTGGAATGGAACGGCTGGAATGCGCTGGCCATCTAGAGCCCAACTACACCCTACATTCCACATTCCAAGCCCCTGGGACATGTCCTATTAAGCCTACACCTGGTGATGCAGCAGGGCAGAGCAGCTCTGGGACAAACACACGCAGACACCCGTGACACAGGACAGCACAAAGGAGGGATGCAACAGGCAGAGAATACTCTCGGCCACAAGAATGACCTGAAGGACTGAGAGGATGCCGACTGAGAGAACCGAGCTGAGAGCCACGGCGAGCCAAGGGGGCTCCCATAGCCCTGCAGGGAGACGATGGAATCAGCAATGCTGTCAGCAAGAAGCACAAGGATGGATGCCCGAGAATCCATAGAATTTCACAAGCCTCTCCCTATCTGTGAATTCCTTCAAGCCTTACAGCACCAGAATGGATTTCTGTGGTGCACTGCTGGGCACAACAGCTCAGAACAAGACCTGCAAAGACAGCTGAGCAATGCTTCTAAAGAGAGATGAGATGGCAATGCCTGCCCCAGCTTCCAGATTAAAGGGCCAGCGGCAAAACTGCCAGGATGAGGAACGCAGAGATGCTAAGGATGGCACCAGGGGTTTGCAATAAGCCCCTCAAAGGGCTGAGACAAAGACATGAGATGGACAAAGGTCACAGAACGGACAAGAGACAAGTGACACCACACCCACCAGAACTGCTCTGCCCTGCACACATCAGCATTCTGATACAAAGCCAAACTTTCTCTACATGTGGCCACCAGAAGGGGCCACTTCTCGGACAGCCCTGTCTCCAAAGCTGACTCAAAAAACCCCTCCCAGGCATTCCCGACTCAGCACCCCGCTTTCACCCTCTCTGTGTGTCAGAGCCCCCCACTTAGCTGTTGGACATCCAGGGATGTGAATCTGCCTCAGGAGGAAAGAGGGAGAGCCTGCTGTCCAGGAAATTCCTGCTGTCACCGGGCTGCTGTCTCTCAGTCAGCTACAAGAAAGAAAACCAAACATCAGTGCAGGATCTTAGCAGAACTTAGGCCAAAGCCCAGAAATTCTGGACTGTCTCCTGAGAATCCCCAGGGCCTCTGGCAGCACGCTTTAACCTCACCATCAAAAAAAACCCCAACCAAATAACATATACTAAAAAAAAAAAACTCCACCGTACAACCAAATACCAGCAAAAAAACACAATAGACTCTTTTTACTAGCAATTCTTATCACACCAAAAATGACACAAAATTCAAAACCAACCATATAGAAGCCCACACAACAAATCACAAAAACTACTGAAAAAAATAAATGAAACCGGCTTATTAAACTCTAAACTGTACAACTGATCCTGAACATGACTAAAAAAACCCCAATCTCTACCTCTACACTAACTTATATATAGTAACCAATAGTCTCTAAAATTCACTAAAAACTCCAAACCAATTAACATTAAAAAATCTAAAATACCAAAAATAAAAAAATCACTACCCAAATAAAAAACTACTTTAAAAACTCAGCAGATAAATATTCATGTTCCCCAAAAGAAAGCTAATAAAAACCACCAAAACAACCAACAAATAAATCAAACTAAAAAAATTAAAAAATCGCAAATAAACTTAACGACACCAAAAAAAAAATTATTCCTAAACGAATCGACCCATAATGCCTCAAAGCATCAAAACAAAAGTACCACCTATACACAAACACAACCCCAAAAGATATATTTAACCCTAAACAATAATCTCCCAAATTACCCCTAACTATGAAACAAACCTTTAAGTAAAGCACCTGCAATACAACAAACAATAAGTCAATCGTAAATATTTAAAAACCCTCACAAAAGAACTGCATGACACTACCTCAAACCCTTCAAAACAAACACTGCTCATCCACAATAATAAAACCCACCCCAAAATAATTCAAACCCTACCCTCTACCTGATGCTACGGCCCCTAAGGCCATCGCAAACCTCAACAGACACATCCTTTCCAAACACAACACCCCACACAGAAGAACCCCATAACAAAACTCAATTCACAAAATGCCTCAACTCCTACACTAAAAAACACACCATTAAATAAAGAGACCGTGGCCCTTACCACACACCATCTACAAACAACATAAACACATACTATCAATGACTCCAAACCACTAAATAGAAAAGCTTTCAACAACTGAAAACTGCATCGAACGAAAGCCCATGCTAATAAATTAACCCTCAAAACTGCTCCAGCAGAGCTGGCCCTAATCTCTCTGAACACCTATGCACAAGAAACAAAATCAAAACCCCAATAATACCTGACAAAAGCCAACTTAAAAAAAAACCCACAATCAACTGCTTACATTAATTCTACCTCAAACAAAAACACACACACCCATTAAGTTACCCTCACTCCAAAAGCATATTACACACAGTAAATAATACCAAAAACTAAAACAACACGCTCTACCCCCCAAAAATTGAATATAAGCCACATAGAAATACCACCATTAATTCAACAGCACTGCCACTACCTGTATCTAATCATATCTATAGACACATATAGAAAATGAAAACTTAGTAAGGAGCATTAAGCCAACAATATAAAAAACCAGGAAAGCATCCTAAAACGATATCACAAAAGGATTTCCTCTACCGTCCTCCCCCAAATTCCCTCGCAACTCTGTAACCTAACACACACAACAAGAAAAAAAATCCATTCCTTACTTTTCTTAACTGACTAGGCGATTATTAGACAAAATGAAACATTTTGCCAGACCTCAATTCAAACCCTGATGAAGCTGAGACAACAGGGCTTCCCTCCCACCCCCAATGTAAACTTCAGGATGATGAAAACGGGGGGTGGCTAGCCTCAAATCAAACCCATAACACGACAAGAATATTCTTCCCCCTGCCTTTCAAATAGAACCCAGGGATTCTCTGTCTACTGCCAACCCCAACAGCCTGGACCAGGCAGGTCTTCCTTCAATCGGAACCTTCAAGACCACAGGCGAAGGGGCATTCCCCCCACTTTCAACACAGACAGCAATGGAAGAGCAGTTGCTTCCCTCAAGGGAAACTCCTTCTGGCCACAGAACCCCCATGTTTCTCTGGGGCACCAGGGAGGGACTGGCAAGGGAACACTGAAAAGGGAAAGGAGAAAATTCCCCCTACAAATCCAGACTGGCTCACCTGCTGCTGCCTGGCACAAAGGCTTCTCCCTGGGCACCTCCTTTAAGCAATGCTCCACATCCAAGGGCCCCCCCAGAGCCTGAGAGGCTTTCTCTGCCACTCCATGAGACACCCGCGGAGCCCACCAAAACCTGAGCTCCTCCAAGCCACAGAGAACAGAGGAAATGTCCCCCTAAAAACAGCCGCCAGCCGGATCCCCCTACTCGTCGTTCTCACTCACACCTGCGGCTGCTTTGGTCCCTCCTCATCATTGCCAACACCTGGGGCTGCTCTGGCCCCTCGTCATCCTAAGTGTCCCCACCTGGGGCTCTGGCCACTCGCAGGTGAGGGCAGGGCCAGCAGGGCCTTGCTGCTCATGCCCTGCACAGCTCATGGTCTGCCCTTGACACACTGGGGCACCTGGCTTCCCCTTCTGGGGACAAGGACCCCTCTTCTTCTCCAGGTGCCCAAGGCTGCAATTGGAATTCCCCCTCCAAAATTCCATGTCTGAGGTTCATCATTCCCAAGGAAATTCCCCAGCCATCATAACCCTTCACTTACAATTTTTCCTCTAGAGTTGTGACAGACTCGTCTTTCTGTGGAAGCCTTTCAAATGTTCATAGAGAGTTCAGGAGCTGGGTTGCCTGGTTTAGGACTTATGGTGACAAGGCCAGGCCAAATCCAAACACCCACAACTACAGGGAAATATGGACACAGTTTATAAATACTGCATCTCAGTCCTTCACTGCACACCCCCAGAGCAGATGTACTCCATCCTGTGTTCTCAACAGCAACTCTACAGCAAAAATCCCAGCTGTCACAGACACAAACCAAGCAGAAATCTGCTACAGGTGTGGGCTAGGAAAACTAAACTCTTAGTACATCAGGCTACATGACTAAAACACATACATACGTTGATGGTCATAGAGGGAAAGCTCCTGAGTGGAGAAATTGCCATTTTGGCAGCACACAATCATGTACCTTCAGAAAAAGCAGAATTAGCACCAACTCCTGAGACCTCTGCTGAGGAATGCAGCCCACCTTGGGACACCCCATGCAGCAGACATGGAGAAAGGAGGGGAAAAGCCAAGTCTGGAGTAGAAGATCAAAGCATAAACAAAAAAAAGCCGTTTGCCCACCCATAGTGGGAACCAGTCACACTGACTCTTTCCTTGCTTTCTGTGATGGCATAAATACAAGTAGGAACAAGTTAAAGATAAGGCAGAGCTAGGATTATACAAATCTTTGTTTTGGCACCCTAAATGTCAAATGTCCCTTCCTGCACCTCTAAACCCTTTGAGAGAAAGAGGGTAGAGAGAAAAAGACAGAGAGGAAAAAATGGGGAGAAAAATAAAAAGAGGGAAGAAAGAGGAGAGAGGGAGAGAAAAAGGGGTAGAGACACAGTAAAGACAGTGAGAGAGGGAGGGAGAAAAACAGGTAGAGAGGAAGAGAGAGAAAAAGGGGTAGAGAAAAAGAGAGGAGAGAGAAAAAGATGGAGAAAAAAGGGGCAGAGCGAAAGAGGGAGGAAAAAAGAGGTCGAGAGAGTGAGAGTAAAAAGCAAAAAAGGGGAGAGAAAAGGGTACAAATATACTAGAGAGAGCAAGAAAAGTGGGAGAGAGCGAGAGAAAGAAAGGAAAAGAGCTAGAGAAAAAGATGAAAAGGGGAAAATGGGATGACAAGAAGAAACAGGGTTGGAGTTGGAGAGAAAGAGGGTTGGATAGACAGAAACATAGTTAGAGATGAACAGTTAGAGTGAAAAAGAAATAGAGAGAAAGAGAGGGAAATAGAGAAACAGTGGTACTGGGAAATAGAAACAGTGAGAAACACAAAGATACAGACAGAAATAACGTTAGAAACAGAAAAGTAAAGTGAGGAATAGATTGAAAAGTAAAGTGAGAAGCAAAGCAAGAAATATGGTGAAAATAATGACAAAACCACACCACATAAAGACAGGAGTCAATGGGGGGGGGGGGGGGCAGGGGATGACCTTTATTAGGAGTGGTTCAATTTTATTGAATGAACTTTATTGACACTTCAGCAAAGCACATGGAAACAATTTATACAAATGCAAGTACAGACATGCATGGAAGCGTAAACACACTCCACATAAACACTGGTAGAAGTCCAAATTAGATACAGAGCAATACATCAAAATGCAGCAGCAAATGCAAATACAGAACAATACAGGGCAATAGAAAGCAAATACTTATTAACACAATAGAACCATTTTTCTATTTCAGAAAATGTATTGTATTGCTACTAGGAACCCAAAATTAAAGCAGCACACAGAAAACATAACACTCACCCACCAGGCACTTGCTTCAGCTTCCACCCAAACCCACCCTCGCTCTTGTCCACCCATCTCACTCCCGGCCCTCAGCAGACATTTGCAGTGCTCCTCAGGAACTTGGTTCCCGGGAGCCTCCTCAAAAACCCTCCTGCCTGACCAAAACCCCGGTCCAGGGACGGGCACAGCCAAACTCAGGCAATGAATGTCGCCTCTCGGACTGACAGGGACTGAGGAAAAAAAAACACAGCTGGGGAAGAAAAGAAAAAAAAAATAGCCCTGGCTAGGGATTTTGTATTCTAGATTTAAATATGATTTCAAAAATCTGAAAGGCAAGAGCCACACCCACAAGGTTAGAACCAGTCAGCACGCAGAACCAGGCAGACACAGACAGTCACACACTCTCCAGCTCACACACTGTCTGCAACCCTGATTTGAAACACTGTGCTGAAGAGGCGTGTCCATCCTTCACACTCGGGGGGCTCCCGTCCTTTGGAGCTCCACTTCGTACAGCCCGGGCACTTCATCTTTGCACTGACAGAGAAAACTGCATACTCTAAAGAATGCTGAGATAAAGAAGGATACATTAGGAGGGACACGGATATAAAACAAATTAGAAGCATCTGTAAAAGTTTCTTTCCATATATAATACAACTTTTCTTTTTTGGGAGTGATTTACATTTCTTTAAATTGACAGTCTGTACATGAGAAGACAGCTGTGGCTGGGAAATCATGAATCCTATCACTTACAGGGACTGCCCGGAATTGTAAGAACTCAAAATTATTCAGAAGTGAAACGAATGTTTATGAATGGGGTCGGAAATTTGCACACTCCAAGCAGACACCTACTAGAAACAGATCTCCTCCAAAGGGTGCTTACAGTCCATCGGCACGGGAGGGCCAGGGTCGTAAGCATCTGATAGAGGAATACAAGAGGGCAGGCACAAAGGTGAAAAACTTGTAGCCAAAACCCAGTGAGAAGCAGTAGAAATTTGGGGGTTCTTTTTAAATAAGCTCAGTAGATTCCTCTTTTTGAGCTCATCATGCTCAGAGCAATTGGGAGCTGTTTCAAAGGCTGTGGGCTGCAAGAGGAGGGGAAAAAAGGCAGCACAAGGACTGAGAGGAACAAAGAAATAAATGAGCAGACCTTCAAATTCTCAAGGCTGCTATCAGTAATGCCATTCCAACAGGACACTGAAGCCATGTGAAGCAACACTTCTGCAGTGAAGAAACACACCTTCTGCATTTTGCTTATATTTTTGTTAGGAACCACCTGAAAATGAGAAAAAAACAAACTCTCCTATTTACTGCAAGTTATCACAAAATCATGGCAGAACAGCATCACGGCCACGGACCAGAACCATGGGAACCTGGGGGTAGGCATGCTAAAGCCTACTACAAATAAAGCTTGGATGAAAGGCAATACACAGTGCAGGAAGTTCTTCCAAAGTCCTTCTGCTGTGTTTTACTGCTGGCATTGTTTTCGTTCTCATTTTTCCTGCTAAGCTGAAAGAGTCACACAGTGTGCTGGGGGTCCATCAAGAATGTAACAGCTTGTGATGCACCATTCCCACACAGGAAAAGCTTCATTTGAAAAACAGTTTCGAGGAGGTTTATTTTACATTTAAATGGTTCCTTTTTTAATGTCTTTCTTTTTTGTGTTATTGCAACAGCAAAATGAAGGGATAGTTTTGGCTTTAACTGGTCAGTTGTCAAAAGCCTGAGTCTGAGGCAAGCTCTTAAGGCTACACTAAATTTGAAACTATTTTTTCTTCATTCTCTCAACTGTTCCACAGCTTATGCAACATTGCTACAGCAGTTCAGAACAGATATTAAAAAATCATAGACACTGCAGCTAAAAGCATTTATAAAGAAGTAAAATACATCTCAGGTGCAGCTGCTCTACAAGCAACGAGTGCATCCCAGGGAAGAGGCTGGGCCATGCTCACAAGGTGACAGAGCACAGGAAAGGCAGCCACCACGAAACCAACTCTCACACCTTTCAGCAATCCCTGCTTCCCTGTTTTCAATCCCGAGACAGCGATAGTGATCTGCTTAATGCAAGGAGTGTTTTGGATGAATACATGCAATACTTCCAGAGTGTATTCAGCTAAAACACTCCCTGCATTAAGCAGATCACTTTTATATAAAAAGGAAAGTGTACTACTTCACATGCTTCTCAATTCTCAGAATATAAAACCAGGCCACAAATTCAAAGAAAAAGGAAACATTAACCTTTATTTTAACAATCCAAGCAGGTATTTCTCATTGAAATCAAAATGACTGTATACATCCCTCGCTGAATCCGTGCCCTCAGCCACCATAGCTGACGATGGTATAAGGCACCCTCTGCCCATCCTAAAAAAAAACAAAGCAGAGGTAAAACCTGCAGGTTATTTCCAGGATGATGGTTATACAAACCACCAAGAGAGTAAAACCTAAAGAGAATATAGAAGGGAAGTTAAACAATCAAAGTAACTATTTTAGGCAGTAAAAACAGCAGCTGGGAAAGAGGGGTGAGGGAAGAAGGAGGAAGGAAACGCCTTTTTATATTCTTCCCAAAATTAAGCCACGAGGCTGGATACTCCCTTTATAAAGTAGTTTAAAGGGGAGAAAGTGCCAAAATTATCAACTTGAAGATGACCTGTTCATGGCAGTTTAATGTCCAGATGGGATCTCTGCTTGAATCACATGGCTTTTTGCAGATTGTCCGTGAAAGAAACATGATGGACAGATCACAGATCTGCTCATGGTACCGGCTGTTCAGATGGAGAGGTCTGCAGTCTTGTGCACAGCGGCCCTGGCATATTCCCATTGAAGTAAATGGCAAACCTCTATGAATTCAGGAGTTTATGGAATCAGAGAATAACTAACAGAAGCTGGAATATCTCAGCACACTGCACGGAAATACCCTCAGTAAATTTGCAGAAGCCTGGTTGGGTGGGAGTGTGGATCTGCTGGAGGGCAGGCAGGCTCTGCAGTGAGACTTGGACAGACTGGATGGATGGGCCAAGGACAAGGGTGTGAGGTTCCAGAAGGCCGAGTGCCATGTCCTGCAGGCCCCCAGCCGCCTCAGTGGCAGCCACAGTGAGGCCAAGGGGACAAGAGGCCAATGGCACCTGGCCTGTATCAGCACCAGTGTGGGCAGCAGGAGCAGGGCAGTGCCTGCCCCTCTGTGCTGGGCACTGGTGAGGCCACACCTCGAGTGCTGGGTCCAGCACTGGCTGTCTGGGCCCCTCATTTGTAAAATGACATTGAGGGGCTGGGGTGTGTCCAGAGAAGGGCAACAAGGCTCTGAAGGGTTGAGAAAATGTCACATGAGGAGTAGCTGGGGGAGGTTTGTTCAGTCTGGAGGTGGCGCAGGAGGGACCTCACTGCTCTCTCTGCTCCCTGACAGGAGCATGCATGATGTGGGGCTGGTCTCTTCTGCTGGACTTGAAGTGAGAACCAGAGGAACTGGCCGCACATTGAGAGAGGAAATTCAGGTTAGATTTTAGAAAAATTTCTTTCACTGTTCACGTGTTCAGGCCTGGGAATAGGTTGGCCAGGGAGGTGGTGGAGTTGCCATCCCTGGAGGTGTTAAAGAGGCCTCTGGATCTGACACTGGGAAATGGTTTATTGGTTTGGGGTTTGCAGTGCTGGGCTGACGATGAACTGGATGGTCTTAAACATGTCTTGCACCATGACCGTTAAAAAAAAAAAAAAGCAATTCCAAGTGCTTCCCGCCTGGGTGAAGGAAAGGCTCAGGGCTGTCCCGAGTGCGAGGGCGGCCGGGCCCTGAGGCGCTCGGGCCGGGCGCTGTCCCTCAGCCCGGAGATCCCGCCCCTCAGCCCGGCGATCCCGCCCCTCAGCCCGGCGATCTCGCCCCTCAGCCCGGCTATCATTCCTCTCAGCCCGGCGATCCCCCCTCTCAGCCCGGCTATCATTCCTCTCAGCCCGGCGATCCCCCCTCTCAGCCCGGCTATCATTCCTCTCAGCCCGGCGATCCCCCCTCTCAGCCCGGCGATCCCGCCCCTCAGCCCGGCGGGGGGGACCCGCCTCGCCTCAGGGTCTGCCCGGAGCCGCCCGCGCCGCCGGATCACTGGTACCTGAGCCGTGCCCCATTTTCCCCTTCGGGACTGCCCAACCCTCCCACAGAAGAATGCAGCTGCTGTTTCATCGCTACACTATTGCCTTCCTCCCCCCCATCCCCACCCCCCCCCCCCCCCTTCTTATTTTAAATTTTTTATATGTTCTTGTTTTTTTATATTTGGTGTAATCTGGAGTACTTGCTAAGACTTCAAAGTGGAGCTCTGATAATGAGCTGTAAATCCCACAGGGCTCATGTGAGGCAGGAGGCTGGGAGGGAGCTGAACTAGGCCAGGCCACCCCCAAGTCCTGTTTCACACGCAGTCCCCACGGCCTCAGCTGTTGCTGTGGGGTTCGGTGTCCGCAGGACGGCAGCGATTCGCACTTCTGCCTCTGGGCTTTGGTGCCTGGGTTTCAAAGGGAAAGTCCCGCTGAGCCTGGCTGGCATGCTGACCGTGCCAGCCATGTGCTCTAGCGCTGCTGAGCGCACACATCGACAGAGCTGCACTTCTCCAGGAGTGTTTTTTGAGGTTTGAAGGGATGTTACCGGGTTATTTTCTGTAACTGATGGAGAAGAGGTAATCTGTTTAATATGCGACATTTGCCAGATGTGGAAGCAAATCTAGTTGCTTGTCTTTTCACCTTGGCCTGTGATGCAACAGAGGTGAGCTATTTGCATCAAATTAATGTGGGCTGGCTTATAAATAATATTTTGTGTACTTTCTGGAGGTTGCAAAAGTAAGAGTTTCATGTAAGGTCAGGATGTATCCTTGTATACATACAGTTTTAAACCCCTTTTGCTTCCTGTATTGTATATTTATATAAACATGTATTAAATTAAACTCTTAGGCTGGTGAGGTGGTAGGAGCAGGACAAAAGAGGTGAGAATGGCTTGCATGCTTTTCCCTGTTGTGGCAGGGTTAGATTTGCAGGAAAATTAAATTTTTGTCATTATTGTCACTTCTGAAAGGCTAAAGGGAGATGAACTCTAAATTTTCCTTCTCTAGTGGAAGCAGCAAAGGAATGGGGACGATCAGTAGCTCTAAACAGAAAGCAGGGCTGGCTGTCATCATTAAGATGACAGTGATACTGCTTCGAGCCTTTGCTCCACTTTGAGAAGAAAAACTAATCCATTATTAAGCTGCATTTGCCACTGATTTAAAGTTCCTACCCAGAGCTAAGTAATTTTTTTGAGAAATTGTAATAGGTTACTGTGGTGCTTGCATCAACCTTTTGTGTTTGGGACCTGGGGCATGTTTGGGGGACCAACTTTCTGCCTCCAAACCTGAATGTCACTTAGCTGCTCTACTCCCAGAGGCTGCCACGTTGGGTTTGTGAAGAATCAGTGCTGTGGGGTTTGGTGGGTTACATGGTTCATGGAATGTGACAGTGTCTTTGGTGAGTTTAAAAAAATTCTTAGTGTAAAGAGTATGTCTCTGAGCTCATTGCCTTTGGTTTGATCAGTACTACTAGAACAATGCTGATGGTTTAGTGGCTCCTGGAGCAGCAGGAGACTGAGTGTTTTGCAGTGTTCACACCCTAAGTAACATTACTTGCTCTTAGTGCCAGTTGTTGGCTGATGGCAAAGCTGGCCGCTCTTGTAAGGAAAATGAGATAAGCTTTGTTGTGATCAGTGACACAGAGCAGGGGATATTCTTTACTGACAGCCCCTCAGTGGTAACATGGAATGACCTGATTTCTGCAGAATGTCTGCTTTCAAAAGATGATAACCTAGTAGTTACAAATGCAGGGTTATTATAAAATACTGTATTTCCAAATGCAAGAATGCAAGAATACGTTAAACTCTGTTTGTGTGAGATGACAGAGGAAAAGCAGAAAACTGGAACGAGTGCATTTTAGAAAACTTATGTAATTTATACTGCGTATATTATAAACACTGCTAATGTTAACAGAACTAAAAGCACTTTTTCCTTGCTGTTGTAGAACAAGGACAGAGATAAAACAAAAATGAACACTCAAAATGTGCAGAAAAATCAGTGTGGTAAGATATCTAATATAATTTGTCATTATAATGTGCACCACTTTTACAAAGTTTTAGTAGACTGTGGTAGGCCTGTCGTGGGGTGGTGAGCAGTTGGGAAAATGTGCTTTTTCCTGGTTGCCAAATTTTGGATACCGTGTTGGATATACAAAGGGTAAATCCAATGATAAACCTACATGTAGTGAAGCACACCATCACAAAGTCATCTTTTTTTTTTTTTTTTTTTTTTTTTTTTTTTAATTTTAGTTTGGTAGTATTTATCCACATTGTTACTGTATTTTGACTTCTTTAAGAACCCCCAAACCTTGTAAGGATTTACAATAAACAATACCTTCTGTCACTGTTAGAAATAATTATCAAATAAGTCTTTTAATTATAACCCAAAGACTAAGAAACAGATTTTCCAAGCCTGTTTACCCACCTAGGGTTTATGTAGGTGCCCAGAGAATATTTAGTGTTACATCCCCAGCCACCTGATTGAGGGCTGTGCTGCTGTGGTCATGATTTATGTCTCCTGGAACTCAGTACCATGGAGCAGCCTTGTGCTCTTGGACACTTTCCTTACTACTCCATAGATTTTCAACTGTATTTGCACTCTGAATATTTTAATGGTTGTGTATTATTTACACTTAATACACCTTGCAATTTAATATTTAGTAGTTTACATCACATTTACTAACAGTTGCTAGTAATTAAAGGCCAGAAATGTGAAAAGGAGGCTGTTACTCTACAAAGGAAATCATGCTCAAATTACAAACTATGGACAGAAATATTTCTAGGTTTGTTGTTCTTGGGTGACTAGAAGTCATGTAGCTCCATTTTGGCTCACTTTTTCCCCCTTTTTTAGAATACGTGTACATACTACCTTTTGGACAGGGTCATTCTAATACTGACTAGATTAATATACAGAAAATATAACAATTTTAATGAATTTTTTTGTGTTTGCTCCTAGATATGAAAACAGATCTGAACTTACTGCTTGAATGTCTTAAATATCAGATGGACTGTCCTCTGTCTCAGAAAGAAGCTTTGATCACTATCTATTCCATTTGCCAACAAAACAGTAAGAAATGCTTTTCCTTAGAGACAATGTGGTCATTTATGTTCACCATGTATGTTAAGAAACTGGTGGGCACTGTCAAAATGGTGTCTAAAGGATATAAAGTTTGAGATGTTGGGAAATCTTAGGAGCCTTTCATTTTGCAGAGAAACTAAAGCAAAACTTTCTGTTCTTTTTTCTCTTGTAGGTGAAGCAAGTGAATACTTCCGAGAAATTGGTGGTTTGATGTTTATAAATGACCTTGCCAAGTCAAGTGTTCATGGCATCGTAAAGGAAGCAGCTTTATTTACGTTGGGGATTATTATAGAGAGTAATGGTAATAAAAATATTTTTTTTATTATTTCTGAGTGTATTATGGCCCCCTGTCATTATTTGTGCTTGTGGTTTGTCTCCATTTTCTTTCAGTCTCACAAAATTACACTACAAGATTGTCAGTTGGAGCAAGGGACAATGAGTGCCCCAATTGCCCTGTCCATCCCCAGATTTGATCAGCGTCCTGCTGATTTATGCACACAGGGTGTCTTTAAGTTACCAGACACCTGTACTCCCCCTTGCCCTCAGCAGCAAGTGTTAAATGACTCCTGGATTGTTCTAAAGCTTGCCAGGGTCCTGGTTGGTGTAAAACTCACTGCAGGGGGAAGCCCTCAGTCACTTCATAGTCCTGCCTTGTCTCCACTCCCCACGTACTGGACACAACTGAGACTTAATAATTTAGGATTATGAGTGGCTTACTTTAGGACTTAATGGTTTTCACTTTCTGTTTTCAGTGTATTGTCAACAGACTTTGTGTACTTCTGCATTGTTTGAAGACCTCATTTTATTTTTAATTAAAAAGGATTCTGGTGTGAACTTGAAAAGAATGTCTGTTTATGTCATCTTAGTACTGGTTTCGAATAATAGTAAGTTGGGGTTTTTTCTGTGTTACAGCAACACTCTTTCTATTTGCCAATCTGCAGTACAAAATTTGGAACATTCAATAAGTAACATTTGGTAATTTATAAATATTAATGTTTGCATGTAACTGAACCTGAATTGTCTGAGTAGGTCATTGCATGCTGGTTCTAAAAATACAGTTTGCAAATGCAAGCCCATGGTGTCTGAGAGTGTATAGAAAAAGAGAAACATAGAAAGGTTATTCACCAATATGTTGATATGATTTGATATTTAGTTCTGGGGAGGATATGTGCTTAGGAAAGGGAATGTATGTATGCAAATTAAACTTGATGTGAAGATTTTGTCTGCAATTGCATTTGTCTCTGGAGTCTTTTGTGTGTTCTGTTTTAGAAAACGGGCAAACCTATGTCAGAGATACAGGCTGCCTCAGCCTGCTGCTGCAGTTATTCAGGTAAACAGGGTTGCAATTCAAACAGACAAATAATAGACTGGTTAGCAGCTATGTTTCCTTGATTATTTTGGACTTGTTTGCCTTGTCCTTAACAGAACAACTCTCTCCACTTCTGAGAAGAATCTGTCAGATGAAAACACTGATCCCTGCTATCAGCTCTGGTCCTCAGTGTGCAGCACTCTCTGTGCCTGTGTGAACAACCCCCAGAATGGTATGTGTTGCTCTGAAAATTGTGAAATAAGTATAAAGTTGTTCTCCAAATTGGTAACACTTTGGTTTCATTTTTACAGTTCAGCTGAAATTTCATTTCATTGTGTTTTGATTTGCAGTAATTTGTTTCTATTTTTCCAGAAGATAATCAAAACATTTGCTGTTCAGTTTTTCCCTATGCCAAAGAGCAGCTTGAGAGTTGCAGAGAGCCTGAGATAGTTCGTCCCATTTGTTCATTTCTTGGCCTCACAGTTGCAAATAACTGTAAGTGCTTACAGCTTTATTTATTTATTTATTTATTTATTTATTTATTTATTTATATTGTATTCATTTGAAATACAGTTTTGCATTTGATAAATGTAAGTTTAATTAGAGAGTTAAATGGGGTGTTTTTTTCCTGTCAATCTCTACAAAGTCATTTGCTATTCTTCCACATTTTACTCTGACAACTGTATTCTACCATCTTTACTTACACTACACTGTGCTCAAATCCACAAATAGCCACAATCTGGTTACATTTCATAAGGTCAGTAAAACTATTTGAAAGCTGTTTTAGTTAAAAGTATTTCTAAATAAAAGTCATTATTACATGACTGAAAACAATGGCTTAGGTAGAATTCAGGCATGATGTTTGCTATTTGTGTGCACATATTAGGGTCATGTTTTCCTGTAACTGTTTTATATGCAGTTACTACATTTCTTGAAATTAATGTATATCCAGCTTCTGTTATAAAAGAAATGTAATGACTAATACACGCACAGAAAGACTGTGGTGGACTTACTTGGTGAAATGCCAAAATAATTTGCAAACTGAGTTACTTAAGTCACATTTTTTCTTTTTTTCACAAAGCATATGTGCAGAAATATTTTGTTTCTATTGGAGGATTGGATGCATTAGCCAGAGTTCTCCTTGAGCTTATGCATGGTTCCTGTTTGAGTCACTCCAGCATGAAACTTGCAGTGGTAGTATCAAAGACTCTGGATGCCTGCATTGCTAATAACTGTGAGTGAAAAGACATTTTTCATCATGGTAATTTTAAAATGCAGTTTTTAAAGTCTTATGCTGGTGGAAAAGTGTTTTTTAAAATTCAGAGGCA
Organism: Sitta carolinensis; assembly: GCA_032173965.1. NCBI lineage: Eukaryota > Metazoa > Chordata > Aves > Passeriformes > Sittidae > Sitta > Sitta carolinensis. The sequence goes on from CM063292.1 coordinate 20,009,436, forward strand.
TAAGCTGGGAGTGATTCAGTTCATCTGAGGTGGATTGCTGTCCCATTGTTGCTAAAATAAATACAGTGAAATTTAAATCCTACTGAAGGTTAAAAGTAAGATGCTACAGCTAGTTCTGGGTAAGTAAATCTGAGCTCTGGGCCTGGATTTGGCCAGTCAGTTTGGACCCTGGAGTTAAGCCTGAATAATAAATTGTGCAGCTTTAGGAAACTTTAGTAATTCAGAGGTGGAGCTGAACAAATGTGTTTCTGCACAGCACACCTCTGCTCTGGTTTGCTGCCTGGGTACTGCTCTCCTAATGGGGTCTTGTGTATTCCATCAGAAGGTTTGGAGAAACCTGTGCTGTGGCCATGATTGATGTGTCTCAAACTTCTGCCATAAGAGCTTCAAATGGAAGTTCACAGAAGTTTAAAAGCATAAACCTGCACTAGTTCTGAGTGTAGTTTCTGATCAGTTGGTGTGTGACAGGACTGGGCCTCAGCATGGATGGACTGGCACTGGTGTTGCCAGTGCCAGGAAGGGCTTGCCCCCTGCCTTTTTTATGGCAGATACTCTGTGTGTCAAACCTTATTCAGCTCTATCTCTGGCTGCATGATGGAGCTGATAAAGGATGTGGAGAAACTCAGCAGGGATCTCCAAAACCTGCAAAGCCCTCGTTCATCAGATCTTCTGCCTCATCTCCATGGAGCACAGGCTGGGAGGATGGGCAGGGCTGGATTTGGGAGCCGCACAGGTGGGGTGGGGTAATCTGAACTGTTAAAGGCAGGGCAGGCAGGGCTGAGCAGGCCCAAGGCTTTGAGGGGTCTGTGCAGTTCCCTCATACCCAGCATTTTATACTTGGATAATTCCTGTACAGTCATTATCTAGTTTATTTTCCTTCCAATTATTTTAACAAACAGCTGCCATGGGTGTTGTCTTGGCAAAGTATCACACTGTGTCGGAGCTGCTGAAGCTGCTGTCCAATGAGACACTGGGCACAGGAGAAAAAATCAGTATTATTCTAACTATTGGACACTGTACTGAAGTTTGTGGTAAGATTTGCTTTTTCTTTTTCCTGTCAATCAGCTTCTCCTAAATTCTCATACACTGACTCCTCCAGTGGTGTCACTTCTTCAAGACTGGAACACGAGGGAGAGTTCTATTAAATAATATAATGTCAATATTCAGAAAAAAGTTTTCTATAATGTCCCATCTTTAATTTTTAAAGCTTGTTAGCAGGAATTGTCTTTAGTTACTTTGAAAAAGTAGACTAATATGCAAGAATTCAGACTTGTGCTTAGGGATCACCGGGAATAATTAATCCAGACCTGAAAACTTCTGCAATCCAGACATAGCAAATGAGTTGTCTTGAGCTCTCTTTTCATGGTCTTTGGCACATAGAGCTTCTGTCCACTGTGTACAAGGCCAGTAATATTTGTAAAAGCCATGTAAGAGCATTGGTTTTCAAGACACATAAGCAGTAGGTAGCACTGAAATGTTTTTGTCATGTTCCTCAGGGCTTGCCCAAGCATATCTGGTAAAAATACAGCACTTCAGTTGGTATTTTGTGGTAGTGCAAGGAAATAGAAAGGGAAGTTCATTTGTACTAATGTTTTTTCTCATGTATGTTTAGATAAACAAGAAAAAGGGCTTATGTTCAAAAATTTTGGTTGGTTTTCATCCTCTGAGTGCCAATAACATGTTCAATAATTAGCTCAGTAGGTCATAAATTTATTTTAACAGACTTTTTCCATGAAGAATTATTGAAACAAGACTTAATGGGAAATGTATTTTGAATAGAAAAATTATTAAATCAACAGAAAAAAGGTTTCTCTTAAAATGTCAACATTGTCAAAATAAAAATGTTTGATTTTTTAATTTTTTTATTAAGTTTAAACAAGAAAGAACTATTTTTAGCAAGTTATAGGTTATATGAATACATATGCAAATAAGATCACAATAAAAATTTAGCTAATTACATAATAGATGAGGAGGAACAGATTGGCTAGACCAGGATTAAACTACTAATTTTATTTTGCTAATTATAAACCTTGAGATTTTGATATTTCTGCATCTCAGGCCTCACAGAATTGTAGTGTATCTACTCCAAGAGGAGATAATAGAAGACAAGAAATACAGGAGTGATTATTCAAATATTTTATGCAAATTAAATGAGCTTGGAACTCCATCCTATAACTTGTCTCAGTCATCCTTCAGTTTTCCTACAGAAATCTGAGTTCTGGTAAAATCATCCTGTGTGATGTAAGGCTCTCCTGTTGTCACTGCAGCAGGCTTGGGTCTGTAATGAAACTCTTTTTCTTCAGAAACTTACAGAGAGTTCCCAGTATTGGCTCCTGAAATTACTGTAATGTTAAGGTGTGTGGGGCTGAAACCAACCTATTTTCCTTTACCATGTCTTATTCTAGAAGAAAACCAGAGTGAGCTGCTTCAGAACAGTGGTCTGCCACTTATGATTCAGATATTGACAGAATCTCAGGATGAGGAACTGATCAAAGCTGCTACTTTTGTGCTGCAGAACTGCAAACAAATGAGTAAGCTTGCTGTTACTGCTTTAAAAATTACAGTGATTATTTCCCTGTCTGTGTTCTGCTGATTCCCTGAGTGATTTTAACTGCTGCAGCTTTGTAATTCTGTGCACGCCAGGAGATGTTTGTTTTCTGCATAGAAAGTTGCTTATTTGTCATCAAGAACTGACTGAGGCAGAAAGAAGTAAAAATTCCAGCAGTGTTGCAATAATGCATTTGTGAGACCTCTCCGTATAGGGCCACTTCTTAAAGCTTTCCCATCTATAAATTCTGTGGAAAACATGAATGTTGTAATTTAACACCCAGTGGATACTCTCTTCCTGAGCATGTACCACTAGAGGGAGAGAATAACTCAGGAGATAACCAAGCCTGAAATCACTGTGACTACATTAATTTCTAATATTAAGAAACCTTGATCTTTTTTTTCTGAAGTAGGATGTATTTTTAGATCCTCTGCTTCAGTTTTTTATTAATTATCTGTACAATACCACCCATGAAACAGAGAGACCTTGGCCTCTAATCTAGACTCTGGAGGGTGTGCAATTGCTAATTAGGAAAAAATAATTCTGTATCTACATTTTTGTGCTGCAAGCACAACTGAGAGGTTTGTGTAAGATTGTGGGGGTGTGAGAATTTCTAGTGTCCATTAACATGGATTTGGTTTTCAAAAAAGCAGAGACTCATACTGACTGGTAAAGAATCCAGAGTTAAGTCAATGAAAAAGTAATTTTTTTTCACAGCATCATTATACAAACAATTTATAGTAACTATAATTGCAAGCTCACCTCTTGTAACTGCAGCTCATATTTCAAGTGTATATTTACATATAAATTTAAGTTTTATAGAAATTGTTATTTTGCCATAAATTATTGGGGCTGTCCCTGAGCATACTAAAATACAATAAATACTTTTTAAAATGTTACTTGATAAAATTTTAAATATTAATGTTGTTTTGTATTTTATAAAGCTGAACAGTTGTCTCTGAAATTATATGATAAGTCATTAAATGTGAACAATGCAGAAGAATTGGAGGTACAAGCCAGAAAAAGATGTCTACAAGAATACTGGAAGAAAGCAAAAGAAATTTTACACAGAATAAACTCGATTGAAAAAGAGCATGATGAGGTTGGCCTGTTTACCAAAATAGGATAAAACTAATCACATCTTTCCAGAGTTTAAGGAGAAAGCAAAAGTAAATCCTTATGATAATTTCAATGTGAACAAAAAACACAGGAAAAACTTTGGATTCGTGTGAAACTACAACCTGCAACTTTTATCATTACTGTAGATCAGACCAAGTTACAGGTGTGCAAAGAATGGAGGCATCTGTTTTCTATGAAGTATTCTAGTTTATTGTAAACCCAGATTTTCTATGAGCTAGAAGAAGAAGTTGAATTTGTTTTTAATTGCTGGACATTCAAACCTGTAATTTTAATATTTGCATGCATGAAATACTCAGAGTTGCATGGCTATGGTGGGATAGGTGATAAAGGAGAAAGGGGACATAAGCTGAGATGAAGTTGTTTCATATTTTCCATGTGCTTTAAAGCTGCTAAGTATCCATGGGTTTGGAACAGCAAGTTTATGAGTTACTTTGATGGTTCTTAAGTTCTAGCAGTGCCTTGCATTAGTAGCAAGTTCCTTGCTTCAGCCTGAAATTAACACTTAGGAAGTACCCCCTCAGCACCTTCAGTGACATTGCTGTCATGTTGGCTCTCAGCTCAGTCAGGGGTTTTCTGAAGCTTCTCTGGAATTTGCTTAACCCTCAGAATTAGACTATCTAGTTAATCCTGTTACTGGATTTATTTAACATTTTTATAGAGCTTACATAGTCATTAACCAGTATTTTTCAATACAGAACAAAGTGCAAGGAGAAATATTTGTAGATGAAACTTCAGTAGCCAATTCTGAAGCGTTAAAATCCAATGAAGTGAATCCTGCTGATCCAAAGAAGCACACAGAAAGAACACAGAAAGATGTCTGTTGTTCACAGTTGATCTCAAAGTGGAATAATCAGATTCTTGTTCCATCTGTAACTTCTGCTCCACAAAAAAATGAAACAGTGAACACTATGGATGCAGCTTCTGCCAGACAAACTGAACACAGGAGCATTCCATGTTCAGTCACTGAGCTGCAAACAGGCAGTGTACCTCAAAGTCACAATATAAATAGAAAAACTGCTTGTGGAAGAAACCAGTCTGGTCTTCAAGCTGGGTAAGAATCTTATGCCTAAGCAGAAATACTAAGTTCTTTTTCTTTAGTCATTCCAAATTGGCAGGCTTTTAAATTATCTGTTACTGTTACTTACTATGTTTTTTTTTTTTCTAGTGGAATGACATAGCCCTTTGGTGGCCCACTAGAGATTGTTTTTGAGGTCACAGATCAAAGATTATGGTCATTGCAGTAACAAAGTTGCTGGTCTGAGTGCTGGTGTTGTACAGAGAGCCTCTTTCACGGCACGTTCAAGTGTCTTCAGCTTAATGATGAAAATCATCCATGGCTTTTGCCCCAAAATTCTCACTGATGTAACAGATCGAGATTTAACCTATTGGTTTGGACAAAACCACAATAGTTTCTGTAATGTGCACTTACTGGGGAAACAACAGGTAGAGAACTGCTTGGAAAAATACTGAAATTGGAGCGTCTGCAATGTAAGGGGAAAAGTTTCTGTGCCTCTGTGATTCTCCCCTCATATTCCAGTGCTGCCCTGCATGGATGAGAAAGGAACAGCCCTGTTTGGCCATTCCCTGTCCTCTTGCTCATTGCTCTCACATAAAATGCTATTTTTCCTCTTTTTCTGCTTATGTTTATCTTTCCTGTTGATAAACCTATAATTATTTATAGCTAACTTGCAATGATAAATTCAGATTCCATTCTCTTGAGTTTATATCTGGAATGTCCCTCAAGACAGTCAATGGAAAAGTGTGAGCAAAACATACATTTTGGGAGAATTTTATGTTTTGTTTTGGGCTTTTGGAGTTCCACATTTTTATTGTGCTTACTTTCTGTGTTTGGCTGCATCTTGCTCTGTGCAGTTTCCTGGTATTATATTGTTACTTTGCAACTACCACAGAAATCACCAAGAGCCTGGATATTTTCCATGGTACATTCAGGTAAATTTTGCTTTGCTCCTGGTTAGCATAATTTCACAGCTTCTTTAGTTGTTGTTCTGTGCTCTGATGCACAAAACTGTAAAAACAGCAATTAAGAAAGTCCCTGTTTTTAAATATGTGTTTGTGTGAACACAGGAGTTGCTGGAAGGTAACCATGGATCAGGCTCCTTGCTCCTGCAGCTGTCAGAGGGAGTCTGGTACACGAAAATGCTCAATCAGGGTATCATAGCAGTGTGGTGGTTGCATAGAAGTTAAATAAGTTGTGTAAGAAAAGAAGAATACTAATTACCTTTTAGAGCATTTGCTTCAGCATTCTGAAGACTTTGTGAGAGCTTTATGTGCACTTGGTAATGTTGATGTGAATCTGAATTGCAAATTACTCTGGAAAGCAGTGACAGCTCTGCACTCCCTGCTGAACTGACTACAAGGAATACCAATCACAGATCTCTGGGAAACAGGTTTTAACATGCACTGATTACATTCTGGGTGCCATAAGTCCAGTAACTTGGGATAATTAGAATAATTTTTTTAGAGTTTTCCCTTTTATATATTTAATATGGCTTTTTGTTGTTCCCTTGGACTGTGTATATTCATTTGCAGGTAAATGTATGTTGTTTTTAGTGTTTTATTGGTTTTAATTTGTTCAAATTTTGATCTTCCCAGTGAACAGTTATTTAAAAAACCAGAAGAGACTGTTCAAAATATGAAACAGACATGCACATCAGGTACAAATAGCTGCACATATACCTTTCTGAGCTGATTTTGTTCTTAATGAGATTTTAATTGGCTTTGTGTTCATTTATCATTACTTTTTATCACTTGTTTTATATCATTAGGTGACAGAGGTGCCTTATGTGTAATATCCTTTAACTGGTTTGCATAGTGTTGGAGTTTTATATTGCACACAATTTTAGCAGGGAAACATTTATCCTACTTTTCTTCTAATACATATTTTAGCTTTCTGTTTTAAAATTAATTTTAACTATTCAAATGAATGTATCAGAGATTAAGTTTAGTGTTTAATCTGTACTGACCAGTGAAAGCCACTAATAGGAAATGCAGGTTTGGTCCTGTGCCTGTAAGGCTGCAATAGAACCTGCCTGTGAGAGTGACTTTTGCCTGATGCTGTTCCTACATGGTGAACATGTGTTTAAGAGAAAAGTTCTTCAGATTTGCATTAATCCTAGTCTGATACATTTATTTCAGAACTGGGATCTGTTCAGTCAGATCTTTATTCATTGAATTATATTAAATAAATTTAATAATTATATATTATAATTATTATATTATATTATATTATATTATATTATATTATATTAGTTTCCTGTTAATTTATAAAATTGCTAAGTATTTATTAGATTAGAATTTGCCAGAATGGGAGCTTTACAGGTGACCAGCTGATCTCCAGGTTACACCTGTTTAAATTGAGAACATGTATTTTGATTCCAATATGTTACTTTTCTCAGCATCTGATTCCAAACAGAAATAAGTTTATAGGGCTTAGTTAAGTAATATGGGTTTACTGGGTTAATTTCCTATGTTCAGGTTGAAGTAATACCCTTTGGGGGAGGGATGAAAAAACACTGAATTGAACATGGCTATTCTGCAGTTACAGAAATGTGAATATGAGGCATTTAACTTGAGAAATTTCATTTGGATTTTCTGCTCTTATGTTAATTAAACTTTAATAATTTACAAATAGAAAATGCAGTTGAATGTAGTTATGCTGATGCATGATTACCATGGTGAAAGATAGGTTACATTTCTTAGTTACTTTTTTCCTCCCTCTTTTAGATCAACATTCATTCTGCTCAAAGAAAACTGACAGAGTCAAAAGTACTTCAGCTACATCTTCATCTCATAAAATGGAAGATTTAAGGTGTTCGGGTAAATATTATATTAGATCTTTCTTTCCAGAGTACATGAAAAAGCCTTAAAGAGTCAGCAGTGCAGTAAGTGGATTGACTTGACAGAAATTGTAACACATCTGTTACAATTCTGTTACCTCTTACATAATAACAAAACCTGAGCGCCTTGCCTTGCCTTGCCTCGCCTCGCCTCTCCTCCCCAAAGATAACTATTGAAATAAAGCTGACAAAACTGCAGTTTTGGTCCATGTGATAATGTGGGTTTGCTGACAAACAGAACATACAGTAACTTAAAAAGTGACTCCCTAATTAGAAGACTACTTGAGCAGGTGTTTTCCTCCTTTCTCTGCTTGCAGAGAGAGAGGAAGAACACAAAGCCCTGCTCATTTCCCTCATTTATTCTCCTGCTAAGCCTCCTCAGTGTTCTGCAGCCCTTCTGTTCTCTGCCTCAGGCAGTTTTATGGTAATCCATGACTGCAGCTCTCAGATACCCCAGGCTCCTTCCTCAGCCTGCTCCATCAATAGGTCATGCTGCTGGTACTCTGGATTTTTGAGTGGATTTTGTTATCAAGCCAATGTTTCTTTATTTAAAAATCCCCGACAAAACAAAACCCCACAGAAAACCAAGGAACCCCCTAAGCAGCCCATAACCCACCTTTGAATATTATTTTTATCCTGAGTTGTAAGACTAAATTTAAGCTGAGCTTTAGCACTGCTTTATCTTAAGGTAGAATGTTACAGATAGGGACTTGTCCCCTTCCTGTGATCCTCACACAGGTTCTACTTCAGCTGATGTAACTTAACCATGAGAGCATCCAAGGATATCTAAAGCATAAATTACCCTAGGAATGCCCTCAAAAATGATCAGCAAGGCTTCCTGTGAGGGAATTCATGCCTAAACTAGACTTATCATTGATTCGGATTAATACAGATAACTGTTACAACACAAAGTTTCAAAAAAACCCAAAATAGTACATAATATATAAATATATATTTTGGCTCCTGGATAAATGTGGAACTGAGGCATGTGTCTTCCCATCCCACCAATATTTGTAGTATTTTACAATATTTGTAGAGGATCTGTCCCTCACTCAGTATTTCTGGAGTGGAAGCGCAGTATAACAATCCCATAAAATGTTGAAAACAAATTTTTTTTAAGAGAGCAAATACAAAGTATTTCAAGAAGGCAAATAAATAAAACTGACATGAGTATGGAAAACCTGAAGTCACATTGATCCTAGTGAGTAAAATGAAACTCTGAACTTTGTGGTGGCTTCTTTAGAAGCTGTGATTGCTATTTCTGCAATGTTCTATTTTTCCCAGGTTGCACAGCAGGAGGACTGTCTATCAACAGTAGAACCTTCACCAAGATGCTGCAGAGTTGCCAGCACAGGTGTGAGCACCACAGAGTCATCCTGGAGGCTGAAGAAAGATACCGAGGGCAACTGCACAGGGTGGCTGCTGGTAACAACAGCAGATCTGCAACTCACCAGAGTATGGAGTTTATTTGCACTACTTGGAACCGTTGCTTTAAATTGTATTTAAAATTTGGAACTTTTTAAATTTGCTTCTGATTGTCTTCCTGTTATAAACTCACTCATGGAATTTGATTTACAATTATTTGTATTGTGTGACATCAGAACTGTCCACTTCTGATTTGAAAGATCTTTTGTGTTTCTTGCCATGGTGACAGATGCTCGTTAGAGGCTGTGATAAGACACTCACGTTTTCCAGAAATGTCAAGTCCTAAGAAAAAGGAATGTATTAAATTAAAATGTGTGTGAGTAGATGTATGACATTACAGTGAAGTAATTTCATTCAATATTACATACTTATGGGTCTGGGATACTTAGAAATCTTGATGAATTAAGTAGAAGCACATACTATATTTTTCTGGTTTAAAGGAGAAAATCTGAAAATTAAACAGTTATTATTTACTGACATTTCACTGGTACTGGTGTTCATCTCATATTTTTCCAGAAATGCTGCTGGCCCCAATGAAGAAAGACAAGCTGCATAAAGAAATAACAACTTTTAAGGACAAGAAAGATAGTTTCCAAAGTAAGGAAAGGCTTCTTTTGGAAACTGCTGTGAAAAGCCCTTACTGTCTATTAATTCTTTTGCAGAACTTTACCATGGGAGAATGGATTGGAAATTCTTTTCTTTCTTTTTCCTCTAGATTCTGAGAATAACCTGTATATCATTAGGCCAGAAAATTCATCCTCTATAATAATGAAATTGTGTAATGCACAGTATTTCCCTGCAAAGTTACCTGGCACTTGCTGTGTTGATCCTGTTTTGAATCCTGTTGGGGTTACTTGCATGGCATTTGCTATTTCTCAGTTTTCTAGAATGGAGAGGTTTAGTCAGGCTCAGAGCAGAGCTCAGTTGCCTGAACCTGGATTCAGCACCACTCCTTATGCAGTTCCAGTCATGTTATTCCATTAGACCCGTTCCTGTTCCTGCTGGGAGCTGTGCTGAGGACTTGGGGCTTGTGCTAAACACCTACAAGGGGAATCCTTTAGAATTAATTATTCTTTGAAATGAGAATTGAAATTTGAGTTTTGAAATTCCCACCAGGAATTTATTTTTAGAACTCTTATTTTCAAAAGCTTAGTTTACATGATTATTTTATTTAATTAATGCCCAGTGAAAGCTAGTAGGTTGATTTTAAAATTTGTTTATATTTTTCCCCTTCAGATTCAGAAAATGATTAATTTTCCTTATGACAAATTTGTTTTATGACAAAGGCATTTTAAAATGTAAAAAACCCAACCAAAGCAACTTGTATTTCATCTTGAAAGCCTATTACAGCAATATATTATCTTTAGCAAGTACACATTTCCTGTAAGCTGAAGTAAACTGAATTTTCCAGTCTTTCTTCCAAGACCAGATTAGTGGTATGGCTCAAAAGATGATTCTCTCTTAAATTTTAATTCCTGAAACATAACTTATGTTTTATGATTTGGGGTTTTTACTAAGAAAGGTGTGTAATGTTTTATTGTTTAGGTTTTTATTATTTATTTTTTAAGGCATTCTTTTGACTCCAAGTAGAAAAGACAAATCTAACTCTTCAAAGAGAGATGAACATAATAGAAATATTAGGTGGACAAACAGCTATAACTTGACACCTGCATATGAAAAGTGTGAGTATTACAAAAAAAATGAATTATCTGATATGCACAACTGAAAGATCATCATTTGCATTTAGGTCAGGACATTGAGAGAAGTACCTGTTGTTGCTGTTGGAGATAAATGGCTATGAATTTAAATAAACTGTTAAATTTTCTCTCACAGAAATCCACTTGAACAGCAATAATATATATAATACTATATAATACTATTATATATATATACTATTATTTGCTTCTGGTCCATCAATAGTCCTTATGTCTTAATGTGAATTATGAGAAAAAGATCTAAGGAGAATGAGATATTAGTAACAAAACAACGTTTACATATTCAGATTCATTACAATAAATGCTCCTTTACAGTTTTATATTCAACTTTTCAGTAGATTTTAGTTAAAGTGACCAAGTGGTCTCCTTGTTCACAATTTCATAGCTTTACAAAAAGCCCAGGAGGCTAACCTGAAGAGACAGAGGGTCAAAGAGATGTGCAGCCAGAAATGTCAGCACTTAAAAGAAAATTGCACACAATCACTGGACAAAGATGAGGTTAGTGATGCAAAGCCTAATCATGCATGTTTATAAGTGACCAAATAAAAGCACTGGGAATTGTGTAATTTCTTTTTTAGCCACCTTTAACAGGGGCCCAGTAGCAAAATTAACCTTATTAAAAAAATATTACTGGTTGATTCTGCTCCAATCACACTGATTTAGCCCTGAATTGAGTTCGGCATTTTTCAGCTGACATCTTTTCATAATGATGGATGTGGAGGTCTCATTTTTCCTGTATTCATGAAGATTTGCACAGTATGGCAGTAAGAGAAACCTAAAGGAATAAACCTGCTAAAAGAATAAACTATGTAGGCACAACAGAAATTAAGATCTCACAAAAATACTGTATTTTAGTAAGCGGTGACAGTGAAAAAATCTTGAAGAAGCATTGTTCCCTTGCCAGTGTGACCATTTCTTTATGACTATTAAATGTTGAATTACCAGTAGTATGTCACTTCCACGTGCAAAATAGCATGTACGTTTCCATAATGACACCAAAATAACTGTTTGCAGGGCAATGAAATGTGTTCCCTGGCCATGAGCATGAGACCTTTGAACAAGAGAAGAGCCCGAAAAGATTTCACAAAAGAAGAAATCAACAGCCTTTTGAAAGGAGTCCAAAATATGGGCAATCACTGGGATTTGATTTTGTGGTCTTACCCTTTCCAGAAGGGACGGACAAGTGTTGACCTTTCCAAGAAGTACTACAGATTACAGGTGCAGGTACTCATCACCGAATTTTCTACTGGTGGCAAATGCTGTGAGCCCAGTTTTCGTCATTAGCCTCTGAGCTGACTTGCAGAAATAATGACAGGCTTTCAGAGGTGCAGCCAGGGGATTGTGTCTTGTGTCAGTGCAGTGCCCATGATGATGGTCTCTGGTGTAATTCCATCAGGGCTGGGGCTTGGAGAGAGAGAACTAAAGTAGGGGAAGACCAGAGAGCCTTGGAACCTAGCTTTGCCACCTGACAGGGTACAAAGAGGGTGAGAGTATCATTAAGGACTCTGAATTAATCCCTGTGTTTGTCAGCTCTCTGCTCAGCCTCTGTTGTGATGCTGGTCTGTGAGAGCCTCTGCAGCAGTTTCCCAGTGGTTAATCCATGCAGCCCTCACACAGGAAGCACTGCTCCTGTGCTTTGGAGACCATGGGAGCAATTAATTGACAAGCCTTTGTCTACTGAGAGCTGGTCTACAATTGTACAGTGGTTTGGGCAACATCTATCTTGATCTTTTCTCTTTTATTTCTATTTTATAGATGAAAAAAGCCCACAAAGGACATCAGTAACATCATATGAGAGTGCTTTGGATTTTGCAGAATGTTCAAGAGCAGCCTTTGTAACAGTGAGGTATTGCCAGAACAACACAATCCCTTGGAGAATTTTGGTTGGCTTGGACTCCTGTTTTTCAGTGACAACTGAGAATTGTTATGCATTGTAAATTTAATTTTCCATAACTTGACAGTTGCTTTAAGTGATGCTATCATAGGCAACAAAATCTCTATCAGTAAAAATTACATTAATGTGTAACTTAATTTAACCTTCTCGAGCATTTGATTTATACTACTTTTGAGTTAACTTTTTGTAGTTTGCTCTATACCATTTGTAAGAAAAGGCTATATCGCTAAAATGAATACTTTATATCTGAAATTGCTGTTAATGTTGTTGTGTCTGAATCTGTTTCCTCTTAATAAGTGAAATGTTTAAAGCAGGTGGAATATTTTGTCATGCATTATATATGCTACATGTGCAGAAAAATGTCTGTGACAGAAAACACTGAATGTGTGGTTAAACACTGCTGCACAGAGGAGGCAAATATTTCACTGTTACAGAAATTCTGTACTCACTGTTGAACTGAGTAGTTACTAATAGAATTTGGCTTCTGTTTATAGTTGGACAGTTTCCTGGTGTATTTTTCAAGTAAGTGCACAAAACCACCATTACTGCTAATGACAGTAAAAAATTAATTAATTTTTTATAGGAAGCTTTACTGAAAGCCTTGGTAACTTGATTTTTCAGTGATAGCCTTAGTATTTCAGTTGTATTTTGTACTTGTGCTGATAAAGGAATGATGAATCAGTAGTTAATTTTTTATTGAAAGGGTCTGGTTATGGTATTAGGACTAGGTTTTCATTATGATATGGCTTAAATGCTTGAAAAGGCACGATAACCAAAACCTGAGAGACTGGCAATAAAGATGATGCAAATAATGCAATAAATGTGTCTTCCAATATTTTCAGCTGTTGCAATTTGGGGGTTTTATTATTAAAATATTGAAACATCTATGAAAGATGTTTCTGAGTGAAGCTGTTGCCAGAGCAGGGTTGAGTATGAGTGGAACTATTGGCAGAGTGGGAGCCAAAAGGGCTCCTGAGGTGGAGGGTCCCCAGGGAGGACATTGGGGTCCCTTACACACTCCAGGTGTTTTTCCAGGGACTCCAGCCTAGTCCAGACAAGCTGTTACTTCATCCTTTGGCTCAATGTGTATTAGTATCCACATTATGAAGGCCTGAAATATGTCTCAAGTGTCTAAAATACGTAAGGTGTAAATCTTTACTTGCTACAAGGTGGGAATGTTGCAATACTGACAATTTACCTCACCTTTAAGAATAGTTCAGGTTGGAAAGGCCCTGTGGAGCCTTTGGTCTCCTCTCCTTTGGAGCAGGGCTGAGGTCAAAATTACTCAAGTTGTTCAGTGCCTTCTCAAGTTCTGAGAGTCTTCAAGGAAGGAATTCCTGCTGCCTCTTTGGGCAGTCTCTGCTGGTGCTTCACCCTCTCTTGGAAGGCAGGGACTGGAACCACATCACTGGAACATTCTGGTGGGATCCGAAAGGAAAGGCATGGACCAGGAGCAGGCAGAAACCTGAGGTGTGAATTTGTGCAAGTCTGTCTTGCTCTCCTTTGGATTGACTATACAGTCTTGATCAGTTTAATTTTCTTGCACAAGTGCTTTGAAATACACAAAGGTAACAGGTGCCACAAAACCAAAACGGTATGGGAATGGTTGATGTCATTTTTAGGCTGCTTGGGCCACCCAGGGCAGTATTTCAGTGCTTTGAAAGGTTGGAATGAATGACAAACCACCCAGGAAAGTCTGTCTGAAAACCCTGATGTGCTCTCGTGGTTCTGTTGGTCAAACAGAGGGTGTCACGGGTGTGAACATAGGGTGGTAATGACAGCTTGATCAGCAACAGCTTACACCCTGTGCTCATCCAGGTCCACCCCCGGCACTGCCTGGCACTGGGGCTGCAGTGGCAGGGGCACGGCAGGGACAGGGGCCGTGGGGATGGGGGTGCAGGGAGCGCCGGGGTGGGTGCCAGGGCAGGGGATGGGGGTGCAGGGAGCGCCGGGGTGGGTGCCAGGGCAGGGGATGGGGGTGCAGGGAGCGCCGGGGTGGGTGCCAGGGCAGGGGATGGGGGTGCAGGGAGCGCCGGGGTGGGTGCCAGGGCAGGGGATGGGGGTGCAGGGAGGTACAGGGGCAGGAGGAGTATTGGGGCAGGTACAGATCAGGAGAAGGTACCTGAACAGGTACCAGGCAGGTGGAGGTGCCAGGGATGCAGGTGGGGGTACCTGAGCAGCTCCAGAGGGGATGCAGGTTGTCCCTGAGCGGGTGCAGGGGGTGATGCAGGATATCTTCTGAGCGCGTACTGGGGATGATGCGGGATGTCCCCGAGCAGATGCCGGGGATGATGCGGGATGTCCCCGAGCGCGTCCCGGGGATGATGCGGGATGTCCCCGAGCGCGTGCCGCTCCCGCGGGCAGCAGGGGGCGCTGGCGGCCCCGGGACGGCGCGCGCAGGGCGGGCCGCGGCCGGGGCTGCCCGGGCACCGCCTGATCGCGGGGCGGGCGGGGCGGGCGCGGCGCGCGCGGGGCCGGCGGAGCGGCCGCGGTGCGGAGGGGCCGGCGGGGCCGGCGGCGCGCGCGGGCGGGCGGGGCGGGGCGGGGTCCTCGCGGCCCGGTGAGGTCACTCTTTGTGGCGGCGGCTCCAAGATGGCGCCGGTGCTGGCGGAGAAGAAGCTGCTGGGGCCGGACGGGCCCGGCGGGGCCGAGCTGCCCGGCGAGGAGGACGAGGGGCAGAACCTCTGGTGAGCGCCCGCGGCCGCCCGGGGCCTGCACGGCGGGGCATGCCCGGCCTCCGCCGGGCTGTAGCGGAGCGCGGGCCCTCTGCCGGGTCGGCGCCGCGCTCGGGCCCCGCGGGCGGCGGCGGGGCCGGGGGGCAGCGCCGGGGGCTCGGGGTGCGTGACGGGAGCCCCGCGGCGTAGGGGCGGGAGAGCGGGGGTGAGGCAGAGCGGGGGAGCGGGGCCCGGGACCTCGGCTCTACGGGACATCCGCGGGGCCGGCTCCGGCAAAGGCGATCTCGTGATTTTACGGCTTTTATTTCTAAAGAATTCTTTAAAAAATAGCTATACTGACAAAAAGGCATACGTCGAATACCGCAATCGATTGCGATGAGAGTTAGTCGAAAAGTAATCTGCAGTATTGTGGCCTCTTACAAGGGAGGAGAAGTTTAAATGTTCCTGCCTGTGGTTTAGAAATCACAAAAGCTCTTCTCTGGAGGGTGGGATGCTTGTGGTGCTTCCGAGTGCAGTTGGCCCGTGGCTGTGACAGACCTGCTCGAGCGCAGCTCGCATGTGCCGGGCCGTGGGTGCGGATGTGCTGAGCTCATGGTGCTGTCACAGCCGTTCGCTCCCTGCCCTGCCTGCCGCTGGATAACGCGGCCGCTCTGCTGCTTCCCCAGGTCCTCCATCCTCAGCGAAGTCTCCACACGGTCCAGATCTAAATTGCCATCGGGCAAGAATATTCTTGTTTTTGGTAAGTAACACATGCAACCAGTTGGGTGTTGGTTTGTTGCCTTTTTATTTGTAGGAACAAAGTGTATTTCAAACACCGATTGGAGCAAACTGGCTCATGGGTTCGTTACTATTAGTTTATGTAATTTGATCTGTGGTCTTCGTTCTTATAGATCTACTTTCTCTTTGATTTCCACTGTTAGATTTATAGCCTATTTTAATTAATAATAGAGAATAAGACAGTTCTTCATTCTTATTGTTCTGGTATAAGCCATTTGATTTAGCTGAAATACTTATAAAGGAACAGCAAGTAACTGATTCAGAAGTGTATGAGGATGCTTCTCATTAATTAAGTGATTTGTGAAAAAATCTTGTCTATGAAGTCAAATGTAATTCTGAAGGTAATTTTTTTTCCTCTACAAACATACTGGCAGGTGATGATGGTTCAGGCAAAACCACGCTTATGGCTAAAATACAGGGAGCAGAGCATGGCAAGAAAGGAAGAGGACTGGAATACTTGTATCTGAATATTCACGATGAAGACAGAGATGGTAAGTTCGTTTCAAATGCAATCTCTTTAATTAAGTAGCTGCCATGCTATTTTAATAATTGTGTTTTGATGAGTTCGTTCTGGGCTACGCCCCTGTAGCTGGTTCAGCGTGGTGCTGGGAGTTTTGTCCATTTCTGTGGAGGGAAAGGTTCCACAGTCAATGTCCCTTCTCCCTCCTGCCCCTCTGCCCCGACCTGTGACTGAGGCAGGGCAGCTCTGGGGATCCCTTCAATACCAGGAGAGATCCCTTTGCTGATGGTGACTTTGTAGCAGCTGTAGTGGCCTTGCTGTAGCTACTTTGTGACTAGAGAAGGGGAGGGATACATCCATGAGAATTTCATGCTGAGCAGGGATTTCTGGGCACAGGGGTTTGGTGTTTCTCATAAGGGGCCGTGTGTGGAATTTTGGTTAGCTATAACATGTTTTGCTTTAGTTGACTGAGCGAAGAACAGAACTTAAAGTCAGAATTAGTGTTTCCTTTTCTCAAGTTGGAGCTGGTCTCTTTGCCCCTTGTCTTTTTGTTGCTGCTGCTGATCGCTTGTCCCTACTGTATGGAGGAAGATTATGCCAAAAGACCATTTAAAAGCAGGCCTCATGATCAGATTACTTGCATTTTTGGGAAGGTTGGGGACAGGAAGAGATGGAGAGTGAGTTTGTTATCTTTGCTCCTAAATCTGTCTCTGCTGATCTCATTTTGGGCAAGCTGCTAGATCTTCTTGGGCTGGTTTGTCTTTGAAAATGGGGAATGTAATCTTCCTATTCATGACTTCCTTCAAAGCTCAGAAGAGAGAAGCAGTGGTGGTGGTCCATCCCTGTTCCTGGGAACAAGCAGACTAGGAAGATCCTGTAATGGTATTTTGAAACTGGAGATGCACTGAAGGCTTGCAGGAGTGATTAAGTGCCATATGTGACTGGTTGTTATGGAGATTGGGCCTGCACTCACGTGGCAGGGAGCTGCCTTTGGATACTAAGTTAGGCACAATGAAAAGATGAGTACATTGCCATGTCTTCCAGGGACCTCCTTGCAGTTCCTAAAAATCTTTTGGGCTGTAATTTTAAGTGCTGAGCCATTCTTGGCTTTTCCAGGTTCTGGGTGTAAGTGCTTTTCCACCATGCACAATCTGCTTTAGTTCTGCACAAACGCTTCAGGGGGGAAAAAAGCCCCTATGATTAGGAGGGCTGAGACAGCCTGTGTCATCAGGCCTCTTGCAGCTTCAAAGGAGATGCTATTACAAGCAGAAAAATGTTTGCTGTGCTATTTTTCCTGGTGTTATCTATCAAATCTCAAGTATGTTCCTACACTAGAAATATTTTGGGGCTATTCCTGAGTGGCTGAAAGTGATAAGTATTTGAAGTGATTAGGAGAGGCCTGTCATAAGAACTCAGGCAGCACTAGCAGGAAAAAAAGAGGTCTTTTTGACTGACTACAGGTTCAGCTGGCCAATTGGGGTCTTCATGCATTCTCTAATGGGTGTGTTAGGAGCTAATAATACATGCCTTTTTCCTTTCTGTCTCATTAGTGTCATCCACAAGCAAAATAAATAGCAAAGTGGGTCAGGACCTCCCAGCAGGCAGAGATAACACTCTTTCTTCTCTAGGACAAGTTTGCATTTGGTTTTTAAACTCCGTATGCTTCAGATGAATGTAGCTCATATACAGATTGGGGAACAAAGCCTTTATTGACCCACAATTCTGGAAGCCATAAAGAAGCTCAGGAGCAGATTGAGTGGTTTTGAGGGTCTCTGCTTTTTATTAGACTCCAAGCTGGCTGAGACCAGATCACAAGGGTTTCCAGGGGTGCCAGATCAACACTGGTAACTGAAACTCTGCAGTGGAGTGAGATGATCTCAGCTTCTTTCCCAGGTGATAGAAGATTTATTTGCTCTCTTTGTCTTATTCTTCATTTCAGATAAGTTTACTCTGTCCGGGAGAAA
Source organism: Sitta carolinensis (assembly GCA_032173965.1). Taxonomy (NCBI): domain Eukaryota; kingdom Metazoa; phylum Chordata; class Aves; order Passeriformes; family Sittidae; genus Sitta; species Sitta carolinensis. Next base: position 20,027,891 of record CM063292.1, read on the forward strand.
TATTTTCCTCATAGTGCTGAGTCATTCCTTATCTACTTCCACTTCCCCTTGGAAACCTTAAGGAAAATCTGTGTTGTTTCCTATGCCATGGTCTCCCCTTCCTCTTCAAGGGATGCTTAAACCTGGCTGCTCCTACATCTAAAGTAGAATTTTCTGGATTGCTGGATGCAGTCTTGTTTTGCAGTTACTTCTTTAGATCAGCTCAGCAATTAAATTGTTCTTTTCAGTTTGAAGGAAAGGCTAACAAATGCCAGGAAGCATCTCTGCCTTGCAGGCCCCTGTGGCTCACAGAGGTGCCCACAGACTGTGTGGTTTTCCCTGTCCCCTGCTGGTTTCTTGGCAGCTGGATGCACATGGGCACTGTGCTGAGCCCAGCTGCTCCAGCTCTACCAGGTGTCACTGCTCAGTGTGACATGTGGGCTTTGGTCCCTAGGGCTCAGGGTCACTTAGATTCTAAGTCTGCTACTGAATCTCTGTCTGAGAAGTCTCTTTTCTAGGGAAAAAATGTATTTATATTTTAAAGATATATTTTATCACTATCTCAAATGCTGGCTAGGCCAAGGCATTTGCTCAAGAAGAGGTTTGGAGAGACCTGAGAAGCAATCCTGGGAGAGAGAGGATTCTCCTAAATCCCTGGCTACATTATCCTTGGAGCATATGGCTGCTCCTGCATGTATGACACCATAGCTCATCTGGATGAAAGCATTTATAGCACTGCCTGCAAACTTAGCTTGGAATATTAACTGATCTTGGAGCTCCAGAGTCCTCCATTAGTAGAATTTCTCAGGGAGTGTGAGAAATCTCAGGGTTTTTGCCTGCCTTTATGATGAACAGATGTTTTTGTCTCTACTGGTTAGTGTGCTTTTGAGGACTGAGAATCTGAATTCGTAGGAGGTAGAAGAGAAGCTGTGCATAATTTCCCTGAAGGATCTGTGTTTCCAGAGTAGCTTTCAGAGGCCCTTGCAGGGCTAGGGCAGAGTTACAGTGGGGATGTAGAGCAGAACAGGGACCCAGGCTGCATGGTCTCCTCTGAGCTGTGTGTGTCAGCTGGAGCCACAAGTGCCACAGGGGCATTTCTGACCTGCCCAGACTGCAGGTGCCCCTTGGCTGTGCCCACTGTGCAGGGAAGAAGAGCCATTCTGGGGTTGCATTCTTACTTGTAACAAAATCAAGCAGTCTTGGGTTTTGCCTCAGGTTTGGACTGGCCTCAGCCATATCATATGCATATTCCAGCTGAACTGGTTGTTCTAGATTGAGCCAAGTCTTGCTGCTGCACTGGTTTCTAATGGGAAAATTGTCTTTTTTTTTTTTTTTTTTTTTTTTTTTTTTTTTTTTTTTTTTTCTGTCAGCATCTTTAAAGTGATTCTCTTGAAAGTTTTCTCCTTTTTTGCTTCTTTTCACAGCCTGAGTAAGGGATATCTAATTGCCACTGTTGTCTTTTGAATAGATGCAGATGTAGTTGCAGTTTGCAGAATCAATCATGTGCAATAAAATTAATCAAAGCTTGAAAATCTTTTTTCAGGACTAAAGGGATAATGGAATATTGACAAGATTTAGAGATGTGATTTTAGCAGCTTTTGTAATGGCCTATAATAAGTAGCCCCTGCTTTTCCAACAGGATCTGCTAATTGTTTGCTCTGTTTTTGTATATTGTGTCATGGCCAGTAAGAAGGGCCCAGTTAACATTCATGACTAAGTAGGAGCTTGATGTGGTGCTGACAAAGCTGAATTTACCATCAAGTGCTTGCCAAATTGTGAGCACCCAGTGCTGTCTTTTTAAGTATGTTGTATGTTTTAGCAGATGTAAATCATAAGACATTCCTCTGTCCTGTTAGAAAGGTGCAAAACCTTTCCTTTTCATACAATGTTACTTTTTTATGGTAAAGTACATTTTAATGTGATTGCAAGGCTTTCAGGCTTCCTAGCAGATTGATTTCAAGTGGTAGTTCCAGCTGCATTCTAGTTCCACTTGTGTTCTAGTTCCAGTCTGCATTCAACATGTTAAGCAAAAATTAAATCCTTAAGGGGAACAAAGGTGCATAGCAAACAAAACAATTTTAACCTTAGATAATTGGTTTTAAAACATGACTTAGAAGCAGTGCATTTGGAAATTATTAATTTTTATTACTTGCCAAGGTATAGAAGACTTTTCTGCAGAGAATTCCCCTCATGAGAATCCATCAGTGCTGAGAACTGTAAACTTGCATAAAATGTGGATAGATTTGCATTAGGTTTTCAAAACTTCCATTCATGCTCCAAGGAGACAGTTGTACATACACACAGTCTCTGTCTATTAATAACCTTTAGCTCATAGAAAGCTCACGGAGTTTTTATTTACTGGGAGGCTGCTGCTTTAGGGCATGTACACAGGATGTTTCTAGAATGCAGAGTCCTGCACAGATGTTTCATTTGCTGTTGTGTAATAGCAAACATGTAAATGTGTTCACATTGTGCCTTACCTTGCTCTCTATTTTTCCAGACTTTTCCTAGACCTTCCAAGCTCTGTCCTCAGAGGTCTTTGGGAGCTTTAGATCCAGCCCTCCAGTGCTGTGGGAATCCCTGTGATGCTGGTGATTGGTGTCCTGGAGTGGGTGAGGGGGTGCATAGGCAACATTTCTGAGCTCCACAGGCTTCCCCTCACTGCCCACTGCAGAGTGAATCGAGGGGTGCAGCTGGCAGTGAGAAGAGCTGTAAGTTCACAGTGTGGCCATTGGCCTGTTAGAATGATGGCTGATGTTGGAATGGCCTAGGACAGCCCAGCAGAACTTAAAACAAATGCTAAATGTAGACTGCCCATATTCAGCACCTTGATGTGCTGGAACTGGGCTGCCACAGGCCAAGGCCTGATTAAACAGGTAGGATGTATGTGTCTGTCGTCTTTTCTTCTTCCAGATTTCTTAGCCAAGCTTTTGCCTTTTTCTGGAGTCAGGAGGGGTGGATCTCTTCCTAGAATAAAGTTGTGATAGCCATAGTAACTGGTTTTTTTTGTGATGCTGAAAGAATCAGGACATGGAAGTACGGTGAGGCAGGGTAATTACGAAGCTCAGTAGCTGCTTTGAAAATCTGGGTTCTGCAGTGGCTGTTTTGCAGATCTGTGTGTTTCAGAAGTCACATATTTTGTATGTAGTCCGAGAGACTCGCTGTTCCCTCTGGATAGCTGTAGTAAAATACGGAGTACGTAGGGAGAGGTACCAGATAGAGTGTACAAGATAGAAAACAATGAAGTTGTTCCTCTTCAGCAAGAAGTTTTGAGGATAATGCAATTGTTTTCTTTCTTACTTACTTTTTTTCCTTCTTTTTATTTTTTTTTTTTTTTAATTTGGAAGAATTGGTTGTTCATGGTTGTTCACCTGATACATCATTTCTGGAGGAAACTTCTTTTTCAGTTCTTATGTTTTTGCCAAGAGTTCAGTTTTGGGGTAAAATGCCAGCTGTGTGACTCAGCCGATCCCCCTCTACTCTGCCTTGCATTCCAATGAAGTATCCAGCCACTATCAAAAACACTTGGGGGAGAAACACAAAAGCTGTTATACCAGGTCATATCTCCAGTGCTCATGCTGCCAGAAGCCTGCAGAAGGAGCCAGTGTTAAGTCAGTGTGAATTAAGAGCAGGTGCCACAACCTTGTTGGGAAGGTGGGAAGTTCATTCTGTATTTGTTCTTCCCTCTTCTGTGCTAGAAACTTAAGCTGCTTATTGCTGGTATCTTGTTTGCAGCTTATTTCTACTGGGAGGTGTTTTGAGTGTGTGAAACCATCTTATATGTCTGGGAGACACTAAGGGCTGGGGCAGGGCCACCCTTTGGGCCTGCACTTACACATCCCCTGTGTTCTGGGTTCGCTGTACATGTTTCTAATGCCGGACTGTTGTGCAGCAATTAAAAACTGTCCTGACAGCTGTCCTGAGTAAAAGCTCAAGAAGGAAATTAGTTTTTAAAGAAAAATGTTCTAGACCCAGAAATGAAAACATTTCTGACTAATATAGGCATTTACACAGGAACCTGTCTTATAAACAAGCAGGCCAAGTGTGCTGGTAGCTGGGTCTGCTCCTTCCACTGATGCTCTTGCCTGGTCACTCCCAGCCTGGCAGAACAAATCCTGGCATCTGCTCGGTCCCATCTGTGCCTTTCCTTTCAGATCACACTCGCTGCAACGTCTGGATCCTGGATGGAGATTTGTACCACAAAGGGCTGCTGAAGTTTGCAGTTTCTGCTGAATCCCTGCAAGACACCATCGTGGTCTTTGTTGCAGATATGTCTAGACCTTGGACTGTTATGGAGTCTTTACAGAAATGGGCCAGTGTCTTGCAAGAACACATTGATAAGATGAAAATTCCTCCAGAAGAGATGAGGCACATGGAGCAGAAGTGTAAGTCTTTGTGCATCCATACATTGCTGTTGATTTTTAAGTTATCTCTCACAATTTTTGATGGATTTCTTTGGGTCAGGGTTTTGAGAATGTGTTGGATAAGAATTACTCTTTAAGTTGTGATTGCACCTCTAATTCAAATAGACTGTATTAGGCTTTAAAGCAACTCTTCCAGTTTTGCTGTGCTGACAAAGCATCAGATGAATTATTGGTCTAGATCCTGGGCAATAATGAGATTTGGATAATTTGATTTTAAAAAGAGCAATTAAAAAAAGTAAAATGACAGATTCACTTTTTAAAAGACAGTGACAAAATTCAGTGGTGGAGTGAGCTGTCTGCTTTGCTGAGACATATCAGCCAGGTCCCATTCCCATACTGTGCTTGTCTTAGAGAAGGTCTTTCTGCCCTTGTTCTTCTAGAGGCTCAGGCTGTGAACCTGCTGCAGCTGGTTGTGTCTCACAACAGCCATTCCTACCCTGTGACTTTAGGAATGTTGTATAAATTAACCTTCTTTCCTGGCATATCCATGGCAGGAAAGAATCTAGTACTGGCAGGCAGTCATTGTTGCAGAATTGGATCCTGCAGCTGCTTTCATAAAGTAGTGTTGAATGTTTCTTGAGATTTTTTTTTTATTGTTTTCATATTTAATTACTCCAAAATAAATTCCTTTAGTGGAAAAGACCTTAGCAACTTCCAGTCCTTTCAGATGAAGTAGATTCAGACTGATTGTGGTTGCTGCTTTTGCTCTGGGCTGGTGGCTCTCTGTGCTGGAGTGTGGAACCTTGCAACTATGGTCTGGTAGGTTCCTGAGCTGCCTTTAGGGAGCTGATGTGATGTGTTTGACCTGTGAGCACTCAGGTGTATTTCTATAGCTGATAATCCTTTCTGAATGTTAAATATTATGTTCCCAAAAGCCTTGTGCCTACAGCATACCTGCTGGAGTTTAAATTTAATGCTTGAAACCACCTGGATTTGATCATCAGGTTGCATTTAAACAAAAAGTAAAATATGAGAGTTTTTAGGGGAGAACAATTGGAGGGTTTATGTGTCAGAGATTTTTCGGGAATGGGAAATGTAAAGGCAGTTCTAGTATCAAAATCCATCACTTAACCCAATTTGCACATTTCTGAGACAGCAAATGTCATGGCAATCCAAAATAAAGGGGGAGTTTGTGCACTGACATTTTCCTTTTGAAAAGGGAAGCTTTTTAGCCTTCCCTTCAGAGTGCACTCTGTGAAGGATCTATGGCAAAGCTTGAGCGCCCTGTCTGAGGAACTTAGACAGCTTTCCAATAGTGGTATCTTGGATAGGGAATTCTAAACTGAAGTACCATAGAAACTCTTGGTTTGTTCTGAGCTCTCCTGGAGTCAAGGGGGGAGGAGATGGGAGGGAGGCTGAGTTCCCCAGTGCCTGGCTCCAGTGCCATCCCCTGGCTCAGCTGTGGCACACAGGGCCCTGATGTCTTCAAATTTCCATCTCTTGTTCTCAGGCCCTGTGCAGTACCCTCATGTCACCTGGACACATCTCTGGCTTCTTGCAGACTGTCCCTGGGGCCATCTCTGTGCTCAGAGCTGTGGCCACCATGGCCTGTAATTCTCTTAGCAGCCCGTGCTCAGGAAAGGCCTGTGGTGTCTGTGTCAGGGTAATGCACTGGGCAGGGTAGAGCACATGTGCCTGGTGAATACCTTGGGACAGCTGCCCATCCTAAAGCTACTAAATCCTAAAGCCTTCTGCCTGTGCCTCCTGGGGTAGGCTCCCGCTTAGAAAATGAAGTCACTGGGTTGCAACAGCCCAAATATGTAAAAACCAGGATAATAAAGTGCACATGAGGGCAGTTGAAACATAGAAATGGAGTGCAGAGTGATGGGATGTGCTGAATTTAAGTCCCCTGCAGCATAAGACCACGTGGATGGATGTGTTTCCTGACTTCACCTGCACAGTATTCCCTTACTCCTGCTCCTCCATCCGAAGCTGAATGTCCACAGTGCCTTCCCTGGCTGTCACTCTCAGCACCAGGAACCCTGGGGAAACACTGCCCAGTCCTGTCCCACTGGATCCACTGGAAGTGCTGCAAGGTTGTTCCTTCTCCATTGCTGAGGTCCTAGGAGTTTCCAGAGATACCTTTGTTAGCTCAGGTTGGACTTTGGACTGCTTGTCTCTTCTCTCCTGGCAGAGTTTGGGAGGCCTTTCTGCACCCAGCCCTTGCTCTTGTGTTTGCTGGTTGAGATTCTGACTCTTGGCTTTCCTGGCTGTGTAGGAACTTCCTTTGGAGTTAAAGAGCTTCCAGGATGGGCAGCTGGACACACATGGAAGCAACAGGCTGCCTTCTTGGGAATGTACCCAGAGCATTGCCTGCCTGCACTCCCTCCCATCACTGAGCTGCTCTGGGGGTTCCTTGCTAAGAGCTTGGCTAATGTGAAGTACATAATGTCAGCTGTGCTCATTTAATTCAGGCTCAGTTGTAATAAATCGTTATTTAAATAACACAGATTTGAATAATTATTTCAGGGAAGATGTGAATGTTGCCTCACTATTTAAGACAGCAGAGCAGATAAGGTGGTTGTCAGGAATCAAGAACTGCAGAAAGGAGATGTACTGGTAAAATGGCAATTACACCAATGACCTCTGGGGTGTTTGAAGCTAAAGAATTGAAAAACTGTAACATGTTTTTGCAAATTTTGTACTGTCCCATTCAAGCTGAAATAATTTCAGATTGTCTACCTTTTTGCTTTTTTGGTCTGACATAGGGCTGAAAGATTATTTAAGCTAAAAGATGAAAAAAGTATTAGTTTATCCGGGTATCTTTTGTGTAGGAATTCTTTTCACAAGACTAACATTTTTGATGGTCGATAAAGATATGGCTCAAAAAAGCTAAAAGTGATTGTGAAACTTTAAAAAGTGTAAATATGGAATGATTGTCTCAGAAAAATATTCTTCATTTTTTCTTATTCTGCTGTTCAGGGCCTTTGGGACTTATCCATTAAATTGCACTGTTTGCCTGCATTTCCACATTGCAGTTAAAGAGCACTCCAAGCCTGAGAATTTTACTGTTGCTGGAACAACCAAACCTAATAATTGTGGATTGCTGTCTCAGTGGTGCTTCCAGTCAATGCATGTCCTGAGTGATGCAGCAGTTTTTGGTGGAGTTACCTTTCAGTGCCTCATGTGAGCAACAGCAACAGGAACAAAATGATTTGTTGGAACCTCACTTTCATTTGCTGTGTTAAATGCAAGGCTCTAAAGAGCCACAGGTTTGGTAGATAAATCAGCACTCTGTATTGGAGGTATGATTTTAATGGCACATCATCACCTGGTGAGAATTTTTTAAACATAATAGGCCATTCTGAGTACTCAACCTTAGTAATGGGTGGCAGAATATTGCAGATTTCCAGAGGAACTGTTGTTTTTGTGGCTTCCTGTTTTATGTGCATCATCTTAGAGGTATTTCCCATTGAAAAACCTTAAACCAAAGTAATTTTCACTATTTCTTAATAAAGAAAAGAGTTGTTTTCTACACCATATAGAAGATGAGTCCTCAATTAGAATTGTGTGAAGGAGATAATATTCATAGCTCACTAGAAAAATAAAGGGTTTTATGAGCTATTTGGGTGCACAACTTTATATCCATTAAATATGGATATTTTATATCAATTAAAAGCCTGAGAGTGGAGTTCAAATGAGACATGGCAATGGGAGGGAAGAAAAAGTATGAAATTGCTGCATGTCAAAGAAATGTTTTAACTGCAGTGAGCTGCTTTATTACCTTGTGAGAGTGCAGTTTGTTCATTGGGGTATCTGACAGTGCCTGGGGTCTGGGTCCACTTGGCTTTCACAGGACTAAGTTCTGGAGGGAATGGGGGTTGAGTGGAAGCCTGGAGCAGTGTTTAAGAGCCTGTTGCTGACGGCCACTCACACTTGTTCCTGAGTTAAAGTTGTGTCCATGTGTTCGGGCTGCTGTAGTCAGACATTCCTGCTCTGGCTGGTACCTTCTGTAACTTGGGCAGTTGTTTGTTCAGAGTTGGCCCCAGTGTTGTGTCCCACTGCTCTGAGTCTGGCAGGGATTAATGCCAGGCCAGGTGCATCCCTGGGAATCCACACAGAGCTCAGCTCCACACGGAAGGCTTTTCTCTCTCCGTGTCTGAGGTGTGGTCTTGGTGCTGCTGCTGGGTCCTGCTGACTCCTGGGGAGAGAGGGAGCTGGGAGCAGTGGCTCTCTGGGATTGTGCCCTTCATTCCCATTCAGCAGAAATTCATGAGGATGAAGCCATCAGACTTCTCAAATTTCCATGTCGCGTTTGTTCTTATTTACATTTCTAAAAGTCTTAGAGCATCTTGTGTTTTCTCATGTTGTTGAATGTTACTCTTTTTGGAAGAGGCCTTTTTTCCCCAGATTTGGAGGGGTTTATGCTCCCAAGTATCTCAGTAAAGAAAAGGTTATTTTGCTTTGATATTAACAAAACCCAGGAAAGGAATCCTGTCTGATTATAATGCTGTGGTAAATTCAGAGCTGTATTGTCAAAGAGTCTTTTCTGTGTGATTACATCAGAGAGGCTCATCTGAACTGTTGTGGAAGATGCAGATGTTCTTTAAACTGCTCTAATACACTTGGCCTCAATAATAAATAGCAATGGGAAAGCTAATAAAGTACTTCAAAAAACTTGTTTTCTAGTTAAATGTTCTTGGTGAGATAATAAATATGTGGAATGTGCAGAATGTATGATGGAATTTTGATTTGCTGTAGCTGACTAAGAAACAAGTCCTGGAGGAAGCATCCTTTGGAGCACTGCTCCTTCCTCTCCACAAGAAGGCACTGCCTCCCCGCGTTAAAAACATTTCATTTATATTTGTTTGTATTTCCTTGCACCCGAGTGTGTATTGAATTGGTGACTGGAAGTTTTATGGTCTATACTTAGTTTGGGGGTTTTAGGTTTTTTTCTGGAATGGAGCTCTGTTCCACAAGAATCAAACAATTTTATATTTCAGCTAAACAGTGTAGATTGTGCAGCTTTAAACAGAAGAGTTTTCTGATTTGTTCTTCCTTCCATGCACACACACCATTGCAGGAATGGTTCCTGTTTTGAAAAGATACCATGACTTCTTTTTGCAAGGTTTGTATAAGAAACTTCCCTGAGGTTTTGCCACTTCCTAAAGCTCAGGAGGCCTGCAGTGCATTGCAGTTCCTTCCGTGGCACATGGAGGGTGTTCTGAGCAGCCTCTCTGTGTGGCTGCCCTGGAGACTGGTGGCTTTTCCGAGGAGTTTTCCTCATTGTCCCTACAGTCACTCTGCTCCCACTGTTTCTAAAATAAAGGAGCCTTTGTGGGAGCAGATCTTGGAGTTTGCTTGGCTCTTTCCATGAGGTTTCTTCATGGCTGAGGGAGGAGGAGGAGGAGTGCCCTGGGCCAGTGTGTGCCTGGAGCCATATCCAGGACACAGATTTAGCTGATCTGTGGCTTTGGTCTTGAATAAAATACATTAAAGTGTAGATTGCAGCCCAGATTTGATAAAGTATCTGTGGGCTCACAGTGCATTTCCAGAATGGCCTTAATACTATTCCTTAGGTGTATCAGTATTGGGTAGTAGTCAGGATTATTGGAACACTCACTGTTGCCATAAAATTAAAGTACTGAAAACATAGAAAGCATTGAGTTTCCTCTGGACCCCACTCTAGTGTTCTAGAATACAACTGTGCATCATCTGGTAGCCTGCAGATGCCCTTGAGTCTGTGTTTATGCAGGTAGATTTTATATTTCTAGCACTGGATGCCTGCAACAGAAATGTAGAGTAATAGGAAGTAAAGTAATTGTTTGTAAGAAAAAGTGGCTGTTTCAGGATGGTGTTTTCTGTGTACATTTACATTTTCACCATGCTTTCTTCCACAATAGGTACAGGTACAAATTGTAGGGTGTAAACCACATTTATGTTTTCTGTTGTCAACTGCCCTATAATGAAACGTTCAGGAATATGCATTTGTACATACTGTAGCAGATAATTGTGATTATTTATAATTGCTCCAGATCCCACTTGATTTAGCTTCCTGTAAGTTTTGATGGAGGAGTGTTGTGGTGTTGGAAGGGGCAACTTGCATTGATTTCTCATGTAGTATAAAACCAAACAGAAAAAAACAAACCAAACCCTTGAGATTTCTAGTTAGTTGTAGATTAATTATGGTTTAAAAGGAACTAGTTCCTTTGTTATAGCCTAAGATTCTCTCTCTTTTAATAGTTATAAAGGAGTTTCAGGAGTATGTAGAACCTGAAGAAGGCTACCAAGGATCACCACAAAGGAGAGGCCCCTCGTCTGGCCAGGAGGATGAACATGTTTCCCTGCCCCTTGGAGACAACGTGCTGACTCACAACCTGGGCATTCCTGTGCTTGTGGTGTGCACAAAAGTGAGGCACTGCTTCTCTTTGCTGCTATACAAGCGTTTCATTACTTCTCTGTTGAAGGCATGCTTTCTACTGACATGCAGAATGAATTCTGGATTAGTGGAGGGATTTGTTTCCCACGCGAGCTTCTGCCATCAACATCAATTTTTACTTTTATGGAATAGTAATAACTTCATCAATTATATGTTAATTACTTCTGCCATCAACATCAATTTTTACTTTTATGGAATAGTAATAACTTTATCAGTTACATGTTAATTACTTTAGCATTTGGTTTATTGGTGCTATTTTAGAACCAGAGACTCAATTTAAATGTGATGGGAGCATGTAAGGTTAAGGAGGGTGTTTTAAAATGTGCTGGGGTTAAATGCCTGGGTTTTTCTGGTTTGTTTTCCTGCCTCTCCCAGTGTGATGCAGTGAGTGTCCTGGAGAAGGAGCATGACTACAGAGAAGAACACTTTGACTTCATTCAGTCACACATCCGAAGATTCTGCTTACAGTGTATCCTTTCTGTGCTGAGGAGATGGGCTCTATCTGGAAGCAAGAAGAGCTGTTTTCATGTTGAATTGCACATAGCATTAATCCAAGAAATTGCTCTGCAAGGTTGCTTGGTATTTAGTTATTGGTTAGGGTATGTGCTACACGTACCTAACCTTAGGTAGGTATATATAGCGTTTGGGGTTTTTTTTTAATGTTGACAGATGTATAAAATATTTAATAGTTTTCCAGTTGTGCATGGGATTTGGACCTTTTGTTCCTTTACAAAGGATTTGGCTTACATTTTGTGAAGTGTTCTTTCTTGGTTTTCCCCTCAGAATTTGCAGTTTCCATGTCAGCCTGAGATCTCATCTGTGTATTAAGTTTTTAACTTTTTCCAAGTGAAGTAGGATGCAATTTCCATGTAAGCCTGGGAGGGTGTATAACTTTTGTGTATGTTAAAGAAAAGTGCCAAGAGCCATGTCCTGTTATATCCCCTCCACCCCTGCATACTAAATGTCTCTAGTTTTGCCTTAAACTACTGCTCAAAGCTAAGTCTAGTAGCTATAAATCTATTAACTCCTGTTTCAAAATTCTTATTATAATTTAGAAACCCTATTTTACCTAATTTTCCTTAACTAGAAACCCAGATGGGGCTGCCTTGATTTATACATCAGTTAAGGAGGAGAAGAACCTTGACCTGTTGTATAAGTACATTGTACATAAAACCTACGGTTTCCAGTTTACCATGCCTGCCTTAGTGGTAGAGAAGGATGCAGTTTTCATGTGAGTCCCTGGGACAAGCAGCATGGTATCAGAGGGGTTCTCATTAAACCCTGCATGTAACATGGATTTAAAAATAAATGGAATGGTTTGTTTTTCAAGAGCTTAGTATGCAAGTCTTGTGGAGTCCCAAATTTAAGCACCAACTTAGTGGATGTTATTTGACTCAGACTATACTGTTCCAGTTTTTGTATCCTTGGAATTTAGATGAGAAATAGTGCTGATCTGTAAGAAAATAGCCTTATATAAGTAGAGGGCAGTAAATAAATGGTTTCTGTAGAAGTTGCAGGAAAGGCAAAGCTTTATTTTTTTTTTACAGACCTGCTGGTTGGGATAATGAGAAGAAAATTGCCATTTTACATGAAAACTTTACAACAGTAAAACCAGAAGATGCATATGAGGATTTCATTGTAAAACCTCCTGTAAGAAAGGTAAAAAGGGGTTATTTCTTTCTGTACCCCAACAAATCAGTAGAGTTTGCTTGAATGGCTGCTAAGGACTATTAATATTGAAGAACTGCAAATATAAATGTAATTTTTAAATTTTTTTTTTAGATCTAAATATTTAACATCAGACTTTCATTTATTAGTTATTTAAAATTCTTCAAGCAAACCCAGAAACCATTCACCTTATTGAATGAAAGGCAGTCCAGGAATAGCTATTTTACATTTACTGTTTTTGCATGTGTGGGGCAGGGACACACCAGAAAATGGAGAATTCTCCTGTCGGACGTTTCCATTTGTACTCTCATGGCTTTGACGTAGCCGTGTGAAGGCAAAGCAAGGGCATCTCAGGTCTTTGAAGAGATGCTGATGAGATCAATATCCAAACTTAAAAAGAGGAATGTGGCTACTTACCAAGTGCCCATCTCTATAGGACACCACTCACAGGCTGGCATCACTGTTCATCTGCTGCAATATTTTTTATTTTGCAGTATTTTAATGGCAACTTCTTTAATGTTACTATTGTTTTAAATGTAAAGAAACAGTTTAAAAAAAAAAAGTTAACAATAGTCTTAAAGATTTGCTTCCCTCTCTCCCTTCTGATCACCAAAGCATAAAACCCAGTTCTGGTAATTTCAGTTTTTACTTATAAGAAAATGTTTTTTCAACAGTTAGTCCATGATAAAGAGCTGGCAGCAGAAGATGAACAAGTATTTCTTATGAAGCAGCAGGTAAGAATGGAAGAATGAAAATAAGTCTTTACTGTGTAAGATTTCATTTTAATATCTCTCTTGTTATTGCCTTTAGTTTTTCATTCCTCATTTAAATCACCAGGTAGCTGTTTCTCAACTTTGCAATTCAGATGTAATTGTGAAGTAAGACTTTATCCTAACAAATACAAGTAGGAAATATGGTCACTTATCTTGGCAAGTTGTAGGGAAGATATGCTGAGAACAGAAAGGATTTACATGTCAAAAGACAAGAGGAAGAAGAGACTTTGTATTTCACCACAAGGTTGTATTGATCTGTGAAACAGAAATACTTCTAAAACCTAACATCTGAGCATTGCAATTTCCTTACAGCCAAAGGCTTGAAAGACTTTAACGTGTCAAATTTGGCTATGCTGTAACTTTTTTTCTTTATGACTCTATAATTTAAAAAATATAAGTATATAAGTATAATATAAGTACTTCCCTGTCCAGATGATTATAAATGTCCTGGAGCTTACAGACTGGGGTGTCTGTGGTTTTAGCTTTGAGTTCTGGACTGGCTCTGTGAGACAAAGGCCCAAAACTTATTTACTCCTTGCAGTCAGTCCTCTAGAGGCAGAGTGGGGAAGTTTGGAAATATCAAAGAGGGGTCCTGTAAATATCAGGAAAAAGATCAAATAAATTTACGGTTACTGAGCTTTACTGTATTTTATTCCTCTGTATTCTTTGAAATATATTTAATATGCTTAATATGTTGTTTTTGCAGTCATTCCTTGCCAAACAGCCAGCAACGCCTACAAGAGCATCAGTAAGTAGATCCAGGGAAAATAGTAGGAGGTGTTTTGTTTCCTTCAAGGGAAAAGGGAATCATGCTGACCTGCAGAGGTTCATTTTTTATATTTAAATGTAACCTACATAATCTCCCCAAACTGCAGAAAGGAAATAAATAATGAGGCAATATTTTAAATGTTGCTTATAAATTCATTGTGGAAACACTGAATTGTTGAACTGAAAATTTCCTGCAATGATTCAGCCTTTCTTGTAGTAGAGGCACATCCCCAAAATAAACTGATGCTTTGGGTGCTTGTTTGTTTTCTTTCTGCAGTGTGCATCAGTAGAGTGCCAATAAAAGACTGAAAAAGTTTGTGATGTTAAACTTGCTTAATGTAACTAATCCTTTGAAGTTCTCTGATTTGTGTGATTTGGACTTTTTAAGGAATCTCCTGCAAGAGGCCCTGCAGGATCCCCAAGAACTCAAGGCAGAGCTGGTCCCACCAATGTACCCAGTGCCTCACCAATCACATCAGTTAAGAAACCAGATCCAAATATTAAAAGTACGAATGAGCATTTTACTGTTCTAATGTGTTATTTCCCTAAAAATGAATCCTCTTCTGTAGAAAGATTTGGAGATCTATTCACTAATGGTATAGATAGCTTAATAACAGAAATGCATTTACGACATAACTTTGGATTAATTTTTTTTCTTTTCTGGTCATTTATATGACTTGGAATAGAGTTCTGTTACTGCCAAGCAGTCAGACAGAGGTCACATGCATTCTAATTTCCTTAAATTGCCTCAATGTATTTTTTATGTATCAGTTGGATTATTAGGGTGGAGACCACTCTAAACTTGAACTGGTTTTATACTTCATATCACTTACTCTGGAATCCACAGTGAACCCCCTTCCACTGAACCCTCTCTGGAATGTCATTTGCTGTAGCAGATGGAGTCACTTGAAAATGCCATGCCTCACTTCCAGGGCGTAAAATGCCCTTCTTGATCCTGTCTTATTGCTGAATTGCCAAGTCTTGATTGGTTAAAAGCAATGCGGCATGGAGGGCTGCTTAGAACATCTGTGCAGATTGTTAATGGGCTTATCAGTCTTTGAATTTCATGTCCATACTTAATAATCTTGCTCTTGGCTTTTACATTTATAAAAAAACTTATAAATATTTAGATTAAAACTTCTTTACACCCCCCATCATTCCAGAAAAGCCAGAATGGGCATTCAGTCATCTCTGCCTATCCCAAGGTATGCAAAGGACTGTGGAGTTCAAACTGAACAAGAACAGACTTTCTCAGAGATGAGGTTTATTTCCTTGATGTGAAATGTATGTATGTGAAAATAAGTTATAATTTACCAGCTCTAAGTGTTCTGTGTGATTTATATTTGGGCTTTTTTTCTTTAGATAATGCTGCAAGTGAAGGTGTCTTGGCTAGTTTCTTTAACAGTCTCTTGAGCAAAAAGACTGGCTCTCCTGGAAGTCCTGGTGCTGGAGGAGTGCAAAGTACAGCCAAGAAATCAGGTACTGGACTTGTTATTGCAGCTTGTTTGTAATAGTTGATTTGTCTCCTTGGTCCATGGGTGTCTCTCTCACACTGGTCAGGAAAGTGACAGACTTTGACAGATGACACTACCAAAGTGTCTTCAAAAGAAGAAGTAAACTACTGCAACTTCACAACTCCAGGGCTTCTGTTAAGCCTGATATAACTTAATTCTTCAAGTGAAGTTACACTGCTGGGATTTCAGTGACAATTGAGTCTTGATCCTGTGCTGAAAGTGCTGATTTCTTTTTCAGCTTCAGAATTCCTTCCTTTCTTTTCTTGATGCTTTGCTGTTGCAAAGGAGATGCAGTTTTTTGGGTTTGGACTGAAGTTAGCAGTGAAACTATTGAAATCTCCCCAGAGTTGAAGCTGAAATGAGTTACTGCTTGTGACAGCTTGAAGTTGTCCCCTCATTAATTATTTAGTATTTTATTGTGATCTGACACAGCTGATAACACTGACAAACAGGTGTGTTCTGTGAGTGTGCTGTGACTGCACTGTGGGAGATCCCTGCTGATAAATAATGCAGCAGTTCAGTGAAAATGAAAAAAACCTGTCAGAGTGGTTGTACCCAGACCTTGGTGGTGCAAAATGCATTGTCCACCTGACGGATGGAATTGGCTCTTTTGATTCTTTGACTGTTTCTGTTCAGTCCTGGCATTTCCTGAATGTTGAGGAGCTTTCCTTCTGGAATTCTTTCACTATTAAATTATTGATAGCGACACTACTTCTGATACCAAGCTTGTGCAATCTTGGGGGCATCAGTGGTGATGCCAAACCTGCAGTTGCTCATGCTGAGAGGGGAAGGTAAGGCCCAGACATTCCAAACTGGAAATGGGAAATGTCTGCTGTCGGACACACTGATGGCTCTGTGGCACTTGGAGTCTGGGTATTTTTAAATTTCTTTTTAACTGTGAAGGTTTATGTATGACATTTCATGTTCTGAAAGCTCAAAAATGCCTAGGATTGGACTTACAGTAAGTCAGGGGTGGGGTTTTTCTGTGTTTTGTTTCAGTGTGATGAATTCTGTAGTTTTGTCTTTATTAAATTTATTTATTATGAAGATAACAACAAAAGGTGTTCATATTATATATTATTTCCATAATAATATTGTTTCCATGTTATAAAAACACTGAACTAATTCTTTCATAATCCAGGATGCCCTCTTCAGTTAAACATTGAAAGATGTCCCCTGCTTTATCAAATGCAGCCTCATGTTTTACTCACCACAAGACCAAAATAATTTTTTATAGAAATAGAAGTAGAAATATTTTTAGGTGTAATTTCATCTGTGCTTTTTATCTGAAGCAAAGTCAGTTAGGGAATACCTGGCTAGTGATTAAAGCAAACAAACTCAGACATAAAAGCTGTAATGTCACCTCTCTAGGAAGCCTCTTCCTATGCTTAATTTCTCAGTTAATTTTTTCCCTTGTTCAGTGTTTCTGAATCCCAGTATTCTTGGTCTTGTTTGGGTGGTGATGGAGCTCAGTGTAGCCCCTTTGTGTTTGGGTTTTTTGCAGCAGTGTTTGGGTTTGGAAGCTGTTTCCCTTTGCCTGTGACTTGTGTGTGGCCTGCAAGAACAGATTTGTGTGCTGGCTGTCTTGTTTGGCTATGACAGTTCTGTCCCCCTGGCACTCTGCTCACCCTGTTTGCTCTGTGCTCAGAACAGCTGGGGGTGGCAGACAAGGTTCTGCCTGCTCTGAGAAGGGGTGAGCTGATCTGTGCTACACATCTGTTCTGTTCACATCTCTCAGGGGGTTGTTTTCATCTATATGACACTGAGCAGGTTGTTTTATAACAAGTCAGCCAGTTTAATACATTTTCTGCCTCCTGGTAGGAGGGTTTCTAGTCTGTATCAAATTCCCTCAGTGTCTCAAAAGCTTGTGTGTTTTCCATTCTATCATCACACACCACTTCGGTAATTTATGTAAGTAACTTTTTTCCTCCAATTCTATCTTTTCAAATCCTTTCTTGTCTGTTCAGGCAGACTTACCTACATATCTTCTCTCTTCAACAGCTGGACAGGGTAGATTGCTGAATAAAAGTACTGACCAATGCTATGGATAACTAATGTGTAATATTATGAATTAAAATCCATTAATTTTCACTGAAATATCAGGGCTTTTTAAAAAAAAGTTTATTTCTGTGAAGGTGATGTGAGATGTCATCTCAACCACTTCTCCCTTCTCCACAGGACCTTTTATCCTTTCAAAGAAATGTGGGTGGCTTGGCAGAACTTGTCAGGACAGACCCTGTTGCTTGTTGTGCTGGAAGGCTGTTCTAAGCACCTAAAACATAACTGCAATTTCTGTGAAAACTGCTAAACTGGTCCATAATGGTCTGTACTCTTTCCTCTTTCAGTCTTCTAGAACACTCTGTGTCTTCCAGGACTTTTCAAAGATAACAAACTTTTTTTGTTTTTTAGTTTCCTTGTGTCAACATAAACTTTTATAATTGGAATAGATAATTTCTCTCCTGAAACACGTAGAGACAGCAATCATACATCTGTCCTTAATTTCCTTAATTTTGTTAGACTAAATTAGACAAGTTCTCTTCTAGTCTTCTGCTAGAGGCTGAGCTCTGTTTTTCCCACTAGTTTCTTCATTAGTTCCCATCATTGGGTGGAAGTGCTTCTCCTGAATGATCTCAGGGTTGTCTTTTCTTGGCTACTTCGAGTTGGCAGCTCCCATTCCTTTCCTGACTTTGGGAACAGAACAGTTGGCTTTCACTCACAGGAAAAGGTGCCTGTTCTTGTCACCTGCTGTGCTCCCACTTTACATGAACCAGTGTAAGATTAAAATGCTGAGAAGGTAAGGGCTCCTCATGCTGCTCTCTGAAAAGCTCTTGTGTTTGTGAGGTACCTGGTGCTGGTGAGAACAGAAGAGATGACCCGTTCCTTTGTGGAACAGTTGAGCAGAACATCTTGGAGAAAGCATTATTTCCAGCAGCACCCTGTGTGCTAGTAAATATGCTAAAATTATCTTTGTAGGCATTTCAAATGTCTAAACTGTTTTAAGGAGCCCAACGTTTTCAGAAGGTTGATGACAAAAATATCTAGCTTTAAAGAGACCATCTGTTTCTCTCATAGCTATGAATAGCCTGAGGCTGAAATGTTGAGATTTTGTCCCAGGAGGAGAGTGACAGTGTGGGTCTCAACAATCCTGGTCAGCCTCATTGACAGATTGGTTTCTACTGTGACAATTCTTACCTGAGAGAAATCTCTCCTCTGGGCAATGTCATGTCCATTTTTCCTGCTTTGCAGTTCTGGTTTGCCTTTGTTCCTGGACTCTCTTTGATGTCTAGACCATGATATTTCAAAAAACTTCAACTGGTTATTTCCCTGGTGGATTATTTTTCTACATCTTAACTCCTGTAGTTCCACCGTTATTTCATTTATATTCACAAGAAGATTCTTGCAAATTCTAAGGCTGTGTTCCCTCTCTATTCCTGTACAGAGGATAAAGAACTCAGATTCTCTGCTCTCACTCTGATCTAGCAAGTGGAATTAATTTTACAGAACTGGGGGCATGTAATTGTCCAGCACACATCTCACTGAATGAGGCCATCACTCCTTGACAAATCTCCATCACTCCTTGACAAATCTGTAGGGAAACTGAAAGCATCACTCTCATTAATAATTGAGGGGAAACTCTTATTTTCTTAAAAACAGCTCCTTGTATTTCTTCTCCTTTGGAAGGTACTCCCCCATGGTGATAAAGGGGAGTGTGTTCCCCTGCATTGAGAGAGTTTTCCTGTCCACATGAGGTATTTGCAGGACACGGCTTGGGGTTACTTTGGAGGCCTAAGGAGCCAGTTAATCCAGCATAAAAAACAAAGTCACAGTTTTTGTTTTGATCTCCTCATATTTAAGTGAGGATTTTGTGTGGCCTTTATTGTTTTTTGTATATATGTATACATTTAACTCCCAGGTGCCATTAGTCTACATGTGAAGTGTTTTGTATTTAAAGTTCTGTTACAGTACACTAATTAATGTACTAATTCCTAAATTTTGCTTAAAAAGTCCTACTTTGAGTAGATGCTGTGTAGAGTACTGTGGCTTATGACTAGTGCTTAGGTCTAAAACCTTCCTAGTGATTAAAGGTAACCTTTTAACTTGGTTATGTCTTTGTACTCTGGAAAAAACCACTTGAATCTCTAACAGTCAAATCTTGCCTTCTTAATGTTTTCAGCATGTACCCTGGAAAAAATCCACCTAATATTTCGCACACATTTGAGCTGGAAAACAGATGCTTGTTAAATTCTTTGGCTATGTAAGGAAGCTGTACATGGTTATATAATCTACTTTTTGTCTAAAAATATAGCTTTTTAATCTTAAATGCTTGTATGCTCCATGCACTAGGATATATTGTTCCAATTTTGGTGATGAATTTGTCTGTGGGTTTATAATTTTCAGAAACACTGAAGTAAGCTGATGGCTCAGTTAGGGAATTGTTAAAAAGTTTTGAGTCTAATATAGAAATGTAAGGTATGCCTTTCCATGAAATACTTCAGTGTGTCTGGTTCCAATTGAAGAAGTCCTTTGAAATGACTGCTTGGAGATATTACATGAATATGCAATTCCTGTCCCCTTTTTAAGCGAAGCATTGGCTGCAGATATGAGAGATTTTCCTGTTAGTTGTTTCATATTCGAATACAGTGAGTACAAATACAACCAAATAAATGGGATTTTTTTTTTTTTTAGCAGGTGTCCTACATACCTAGTGCTTAAAAGCTGGCTTTAAATAAAGTCCTTGCTGTCAATGCTAATAATAAAATTGTGTATGATTTTTATGGAAAATTCTAAATGTGTTTATTTTTAAATGTTAGTTGCTATAAGCATATCACTGGTGGTGTTGTGCTTTTTGATGCTGTGTTGTTCAGCATCTCATCTCTTTAAAGTGAATCAAACCTGAGTATCAGTTTTTACACAAAAAATACCTTGCATTATGCTCCCCTCTTGGGGAGGTGCAAAATCATGAGAAATAAATAATATATTGTCATCTAAAGGCGATGTATTGAACACCTGTGCTTCTTGGTTAAAACATTTCACTAAACCTCGATCACTTTGTGTCCTTTTTCTCTCCAGGACAAAAGACAGTTTTGGCAAACGCTCAGGAGGAGCTGGACAGGATCACTCGAAAGCCTGACCCCATGGTAACAACAAACTCTCCTCCAACAGAGAATGAGGCTTGATAGGGCAGAACAGTGCAGGTGTAAATGACCAAATAAATATGTATAGGGATCTGATAAGACCAGGAATTTTCTGCTATGGCAGATGCTATCAGTTTTCTCGGGGCAGGGGAAATGAGCTTACTACATCATTGCCTTGTCCCAGTAAAAAGTGCACATTCAGGAAGTTTGCATATAAAATCCCTTTGTATAAGATAACCATTTAGAGTTTATATAGGGCAATTCTTTTGGTTTGGAGGTAAAGCAGGTGCAGCTGCATTTCCTGTTGTGAAGAACACAGAGAAGCAAAACGAAGAATTCTCTTAAAAGTACTACTGACTGCACGTGAAGCAAGAAAGAGAACTGAAACTCTCTTTCAGAGTTACTGGAATTGGCTGCTTGTATGTTTGCAATGCATTATATTCTTGGAGTGGTGATGGTGGAACAGCACTAACTGGGGGAAAGAAGCCGAGGTGGGGAACAGAGCCCTAAAAAGGGAAATGGATTTGGGACAGCAAGAAAACAGAATGTTGGATTGACTGGAGAGGAGCAATGTTGTCAAATCCTGTGTTTCACAGGGGGTAAATAGTCACTGTTTTTAAAAGACTACTTTACATTGGAGAATTCCAGGCCAAACACTAAGAACCATGGGAATTTTTTCTTGTTATAAATCTTGTTTTAGTTTTTGAAGAAGTCTTAAGAGTGTGGATGCCCTGTCTGGTGTAGCTGACAAAGGGAGATACTAAACTCGTTTAGCTCCAAGTGCCTGGCACAGTATGTGATGTGTCTTTAGAAGGTGCTTGAACTTATTGTGCACTGTAGTACAAACAGTCACTGTTTGGTTTTATTTGAAAAACAGTAGTTTGGCAATTTGTATTTAATTTTAAATCGTGTTTTCTGATAGCTTCTGCCTTTTTTATGCCAAGAGGCTGGCCTATGAAGAATGTTGGGTGACAGATCATTTTCCCATAATGAAATATGCTACAGAACACTCAGTATTTTTCTTTCTTACTTTTTGTGTAACTAAATATTAGCTACCAAGCTAAAATGGATTCATGCCTTATACCTATGGAGGTTTTTAAAAAAACTTTCAAGGCCCTAGTTCCATCCACATCTGCTGCAGGTGCAGCCAACTCCAATTCTGAAGGTAACCTAGAAAGTATGAATGTGTACACGACGGACATCCTGAAGAAGTTGTTTTGTGTTTTCTTTCATGTAGCATTTCATTTGGAAAGATGGGCTGTGGTTGTCCCTGTTGCTCTAAGGGAGCCCTGTCCACGGTCACATAAACCCTCATTCTGAACAAACAAACACAACTACAGTGGTTACTGAAATGGCACTTTGATTTTATACACAGTATGCTTGTTTTACATGGACACACTACCAGAAATTAAAAATACCAAGCATATTCTGTGCTCTTAATGCTGAAGGGAAAAACCACAATTTGAATTATACAGAGTTTACTTTTTATTGATATGAATTTGTTGTACTAAATCTGATGTCTGGATATAACTTCCCTAATATATATTGTTACTTAAATATACAAAATTAGACTGACCACTAACACAGTGCTGGGTGTTAACCTCTACTTCTGTTACAGCAAGAGGCTGTTTGTGCAAGTCTGTTTAGACATCTAGAAAGCTAAGAGTATTTACTTGCCTCTTTGACAAACATTAACATGAGTATGTTACTTGTGCCAGTTTTTTTTTGTTGAAACTTTTTTTTTTTTTTTTTTTTTTTTACTTTTTAAAGAAATGGTCTGATCTGAAGTTATACAGTTGTCTAGATAACAGTTAGACTCAAGACTGTGGCTGGCTGATGGTGAAGTGGATGCACTTTCTGGTGTAATGGATGCCAGCTGCAAGTTACCACACCAGAAGTAATTACACACTGTCCTCCTGACACTGAGAAGTGAGATTGGAGACTAAACCATCAAAAATTGGACAGGAAAACTGAAGTGTGGGATTGTAATGGCATAGTCTGAAAACCTCAGTCTGAAACTGCCTTTTTTGTCGTCTAACCTGATGAGCACTTTTCTAGCAATATGGCTAAAACTTACAGTTGAAGTATTTTCCAGATGTATAAAAATGTTGAGCATACTAAAACTGATCAAAACTGTTACTGTGTGATAACTTACCAGCTTTGCAGAAAGACAGAACAGGGAGAGATTTTCAGTTTCTAATTGCAAGTGAATGCTCCTAGTTTACTGAAGAGAGGTGTAAGTAATGTAGCATCCTGTGGGTGCCAAAGCCTGCTGGCTTTGGTGAGCTGCACAGTTGTTATTCTGGTGTCTTCAAGCATTGGAACCAAAGGCCAAATGCAAACAGCCTTTACATTTTCAAGTGAAACTTCATTTTATTTGCAGATACACTTGTATGGTAGACTGTTTAAACTATTATATGCCTATATTTATATGCATTATAGTGACTGCATCTACTGTTCATGTTTAAACTAAGAAAACAAAAGATGAAAGCATTCAACTTGAAGCAAATAGAAAACTTTAAAGATTGGCCCTCCATAAAAATGCTGTGGTTATGCTGCTTGATTTTAAGTTTGCACTTTTTTTATTGGCATTTAAAAAAAACAAACTGTTTAAACTGAACAGAATTTCGTATTTTATTTAATTTAACTACGTTGAAAGTGACTGCTCTGTACATCGTGAACTTAACAATATACATGCTGTAAATGAAAGTTCACTGTCCTGTATACTAAGTTTATTGTTTTTTCTTCCAACTTACAATTAGGACTGCAAATGTATGAAACAAACCTTAGTCCAGTTGTATGGCTTTAACCAGGTGCAGTATGCAGTCATGTGGAACCTTGCTTTCTAGTGCTGGCAAAATGAGGACGTCTTTAATTACTGGCTTCAATAAACATGAATCCAGACTGCTTTCTGCTGTGCTTTTGTCTGGGAGATGCCCTCCTGGAGCTGTTTGTGTGGGAGCAGGGTGTGGGTGAGCTCTGTGAGCAGGAGGAGCAGGTTAGCTGTGGGATGTGTCCCTGGGTTAGTGGCAGCTTCCAGGCAGTGCCAGTCCTCTGGAGCTGGGAGCTGTGTGCCAGTGGAACAGAGCTGTGCTCGTGGCAGCTCACAGCACAACTGCTTTGGTACAAAATAGTGTATTTCATGGGGCTGGGGTGACAGCTGTGTGCTCCACCAGCTTCAGATGTGTTTTGTGGAATACTGTTCCCAAGCACAGCACTGGTCATGAATTAGCAGGATTCAGATCCAGGCCAGGAGAAGTTTGGGTGAATTGCTGGAGTGTTGAAAATTCCTCTTCTCTGCCAATAGCCAAGTGTTCTCCCTTGGGTGGGTATAAGAAGAGCTTCCCAGTAAGCACAGAAGGAGGGGGCATTTAATTAGGATTCTGCTGCTTGTTTTCATTGTTTCATTTCATATAAACTGCATGCCTCTGTTCCCCTGCACAGATTGAAGCTCTAGGTATGAATGTTTGTTGAGTCACCTCGTCTCTGAAATATAAATCAGCTAAGCTTT
Organism: Sitta carolinensis; assembly: GCA_032173965.1. NCBI lineage: Eukaryota > Metazoa > Chordata > Aves > Passeriformes > Sittidae > Sitta > Sitta carolinensis. The sequence goes on from CM063292.1 coordinate 20,052,042, forward strand.
GGCTTTCTGGAATATAATTTCTCCAGAGGGAATTCTTATGAGGCCATGAAACAATTATCATTTTAGAATTGCCATAATGTTTTCATTAGCTCATTAACGTGAAGAATCAATTTTAGCCCTTTAAGATGGGCTTTAGAGAACATTTTTAAGTATATTATATTATATTATATTATATTATATTATATTATATTATATTATATATATTATATTATATTATATTAGTTTGGGAGAAAACCAAGTGATGACTTCAGATGAAGTGAAGTTGAAAATAACTTTGGAAAGATGGTGACAGTGAATGGAAGTGGAAGAATTTATAACTCTTAAATTTACTTTGCTGCTCTTTAACTATTTTTTTTTTCAAAGCAAGATGTCCCCAGGTTAGGAAAAAATATTGGGATAATAAGGCTTTGGTGCAGAAAAATCTTTCTGAAGACTGCTCTAAGCTGTCTAAGTTGCTCTTAGAAGAAGAGTTTTTCACTGTCTGTGCAGTTCCAAATGGTGGCATTAACCCCTCTGGATTTTCAGGTTTTGCTAGAGAATGAACTGCTCAGGTAAGAGCCTTTGCTTGAACAAAACTGAATTTCTGAGTCATTGCAGTTCAAATACCTGCCTAGGAGAGGCTGGGGGTTACAAGGTTGTTATCAATGACCTGAATGAGACTGCTTTTCTGGATCTGTGTTTAGAGCTGAATGGAGGGTTTGGTAACATGGTCTGTTATATGGTCTTTTTCATTTAAAAATAAATAATATATTCATAGGATAGACATGATTTAATTCCAAAGGCACTCTTTTGCTGGAATTCATTTTCTCTTCAGAATTGACACAAAAATTCCAGCCTGACATTCTGCAGCCTTTGTAATAATGAACTTCTCATTCACTGACCCACTCAGATTGTGTGGAGAAGACAGCAAGCACAAATAATCACAAAAGCCAAGAGTCCAAGCTGCTGCTGTGGGACACTGCTGGCTCCTCTAAGATTCCTGCACTCATTCTAAGTGGTTTATCAGCAGCTCTCCATGCATTGGGCACTGCACGTGAGGGCAGGATGGGATCAAGTGGGATTTCTGCTCCCTGGAAGAGTGAAAGGAGCTTCCACATGTACCTCAGTGAAATTCAAATGTTTAGAAAAAAATTCAAGGATTTTTCTCAAATGAAGTTCTGACAAGTGGTAGTAAAATGCTGTTACAATGCTTCCAAATCATGCATGTCTCCAAAAAACCTGAAGGGTAGGCCACCTAAATCTGCTTCAGCTCTCTTAGAAGAAAAGTTGTGCACTATCAGCACCACAGCCTTTGGAGTATCAGCACCCTGACCATGTCCTGTGCCAAGTGTAGCAGTGCCCAGGAGCACAGTGCTGCCATGGCAGCAGAGACTGATGCCAGCAGTGTGAGTGGAGCTGGAGCACTGTCACCTTCTGAAAGAGCTGTGTGATCCCTGGCTTGTTCAGGATTCAGAGCCCAGAGCTCAGAGTGCCTGGAGGGCTCTATGGGAATTGGTAATTACATGCAGGAGGTCTGTCAGATGATGTCAGAACCAAGGGAAGCAATTAATTTTCTCTGTTGCCTTTAGTAGCAGACTGTGCAGCAGAACCAACAGTATGAGTAGTAACACTTTATCTGAAGGAAAAGATCCCTCACTCCTCTTTCCCTGACACTTAATTGGAGTTCTGTTTTGCTGAGGATTTCTGGAGCTGAAATACTCCAAGCCCAGGAGGTGGCAGGCGTGGGATTGGTGCCTGAAGGTAACAATGCTGGATATGCCTTTGTGAGATGCTGTAACACTGCTTGTCAGCTTCCCTCAGTAATTCCTGTTTGGCAGATTATTTTTGTCATCTAAGTATCTTCCAAAGAGTGAGCTGCTGCTTTTTTCCCAAAGAAAAGTGATTTCATTCAGTTCTATGAATTTTGTTAATATGAGTTAAGCTGTTCTCCTTTCTAATTTAGAGTTGACTAAATTGACACTGGTTTGACTGGTTTGTTTCTTTCAGAACAAACGCTGAAGTAGCAGTGTCCAGCACTGAAAGCAAACAGTTGTATGTGACCACAAGAAAGCTGAATTAGCTTGCACAAGCTGCCTTTGAAAAGTGTCTGAATTTTCAGTACAAATGTTTTGTATGTAACACTCAGTGTAGCTTTATGACATAAAAATATCATCTTTAACTTGGGTTTGCTAAATGCTTAAGACAAAAAAACCCCAAAATCCTCAAAACATGCCGAAGAGAGGGAGTGAGACGATGGATGGATGGGGCTGCTGAAATCACATCCACTCTGTGTGTTGTCCATGGCCTCAGTGAGAGGGTCTGCAGGACAGTGCTGTGCCCTGGGTGCACCAAATTAAAACCTCTCCTTTCCAGAAGAGGAAAACTTACCCACAAAGGACTCATATACTGATGATGCTTTGGAGATTATTAGAAAGTGAAGATGTTCCCAATTTTCTGATGTTCTGAAAAAGTTCAGTTACTGTGCCTACAGGCAGAGAGGAAGAAGTATGAGAGAATTCCATTTCATTAAAGACCAGTCACTGACTGCACAGAGAATCTCTTGAATGCAAAACAAAGGCAGAAGTCCTGGAGGGAGAGCTCTGGGCACTTCCAACCAAACCTACAAGTGGCTCTTCTCACTCAGCTGTGGAGGTCAGTGATGGAGCCTGTTTCCAACTGGGCTCAAATTTTGGTAAGAGTTGGGAGCTCCTGTGATGATGGGCTGGTTTGGAAACAAGCAATGGAATATCAGCCTTTGATCTGTGCAAGAGATGGGAGCTACTGAATTAATAGTGGAATTTATTTATGCTGTGAACCTGAATTGTTACTCCCAGGTTTGTTTTCCTGGGAAGAGCACACGTGCCCAGAACAACACTGGATCGTCAGTAGGTGTCTATAATTAGCTGTGCTTAACTGGCTGAATCAGGATGTTTTGGCCAGTATCTTGCAATGCTGAGAAATTGCCAGAGAAATTGGCAGGATCTGAAATACTTAAAATGGCAAAAGCCTTTCAAAATCTCTCCCAAGTCACCTTTCAGCTGAACAGAAGTACAACTATTAAGAGAATGCTGTTATATTTGAAATATTTTCAGCAGGGTTTACACTGTTTTTGCATTTTTGTTCTGTCCTGTTGTACCCCCTCCTCAAAAGTAACTTAAATCTTTTGGCCAGGTTCAGTGACAAGAAAGGTCTCGCAGACAGCTGACTTAATCCCAGCTGCATGAAAATTTAGGGCTTGGTACAGATGATAAATCCAAAGACTTCCTCTGCTTTAGGCAGGGATTGCCAACGAAGTTTGGCTGGTTCCTAGGTGAGCCAGGCCAAAGAAAGATCTGTGGTCTGCACACATGGAACCTGGTGTAGCACTGGCTTCCTCCTGCTCGAGCAGTAGTTGGAGGACAGAAATAGGAGCTAAGCTGCTGCCTGTGCAAGGGGACCCTGGGGAGGGGGCTGGGGCAGTGGCCTCAGTGGGAGGGGTGAGGTGGGGAAGGTGGGAAGAGAAGACAAGCCTGCAAGGAATCAGGATTTATTAGTTCCTCTGTGTATGGCTTTGGAGAGCTAGGGCCATACGCCTGCCTTGGGTTTATAGCCAGTGATGGAAGACTTGGAATTATTTTTCCTGTTGAAAAAAAGCCAAAATGCCAAAACTTTCCCTTGCATGCAGAAGACCCATGTAACCAAAGAAATACTCTGAGGGAACGAGCCAAATGAGCTGAATACAGAATTCTATCGTACAGAGAAATTAGGTACTGTTGCAGAAGGGAATATTCTTTGAATCACTGTTATGGTTGCTGATGTTAGCAATGAGCTGCAGGTTAGCTGTAAGTAAAACAAATTCAGGAGGATAATTAAAGAATGAACTTCTCTACCAGGAGAAATGCAGGGGACTGGCTGGGTTGTTGCATAACAACACTCACAGGATTCAAACAGTTGAGGTCAGTTGTTTTTGCTGGCCCGTTCTGTCCGTGGAAAGAAAGAATGTAGCGAGTGTACTTCATCTATTTTTTTTAAGCCTGCTAAGGGACCTTTAAAATTTTGCTTGTAAAGCATTGTTTATACAATTTTTTCATCCTCCCCTTCAGCTTCCCCCTCCTCAAAAAATAAACCCCAGTTCTTTCCCTCCAAGGTCTGCTGTACCTTGTGTGCTCCATCACTTGCTATAAAACTACTGGATGTTGCAGGAGCAGCATCCCCATGTCCTTGCAGAGGGAACAGATTTCTGGCCTTCTGCGCTAGGTCTGTGTGGTTTTATGGTTTTATTGGAAGACCACCACCTTTTTTCTTTCTCCAGGGCATTTTTTTCCCCTCTGTTCCCTGGATAAATGTAGTGCCATGAATAAAATAAACACTGCTGTCAGTCTCTGCATATTTTTTCAGTGTGCTTCATTATACAGGATTCTTTCAAAAGAAATGTAACTCACAGTCTTGGCTGGTTCCCAGTACCATTAAAGGTCTGATGGCACTTTTCTTAAGAATCTGGCATTTTGCTTCTCATTTTTATAGAAATTAATTTCACCTTGTGCTCTGTAGAATGTCTGCTGCCCTTCAGCCCAGCTGTGGCTGCATGGTAACCTCTCTCTGACACTCGCAGATTGCAGATGCCCTTAGAAGTTTTTGGAGGTGAAAGGAGCCAGTGACTTCTGCACCACAAAACTGGACCAGTAGATGATACAGATTAAAATGTCAGTCCCTAATCCTGGAGTAAAAAAAAATAAAATAGTTCTGTGAATGGCTCGTTGTTAAAAGCACATGAAGTCATGTTCATGACTGCCAGGTAAGGGTCTGACTGATTCGTTTGGCAGCATTGCCTTTTTTGGTTTTGATTTTCTTTGGGGGAGGAGAGGAATTTTTTTTCTTTTTTGTTTGTTTTTGAAAGGGAAACCCTGTTTGCTGATAGTGATGGTGAAGTTCCAGAAGTTACATTTTTACCTGTCCCCTTGATCCTGTACAGCTCCTTGGCAGGGTCCTGTGGGGACTTCAGCTGCTGCTGCCTCCAGTCGCAGCTGAGAGAGCTGTTGGCACCCCTGGGGCTGGGGACTGTCACCAGTGGCTGAGGCGTGGGGGCTCCAGGGCTGCTCTGTTCATTTTCTAAGGCCTCAAGGGCTGGAATCCAGGTGGAGGTGGTGAAAGTCTGCATGGGCCAATGTTGTAGCTGAGGAGAGGAATAGGACTCACTACCACTTTTGGCTACTGCACTTTTTTAACCAGATGAAAAAGCCCAGGAGTCCCTCACTGTGCTGTGGGGTGTGCCCAAGAGACCCTGGCCAAACAGGCACAGTGCTCTCAGCCAGTGGAACTGGCAAGAAGCTCTTAGAGGCTGCCCTTCACCTCAGCTTCTTTCTGTTCTCTCTGCTTCTCTCTGAACTTTCCTCAGTTGGCAGGGCTGTGCTTTGATCCTTTTCCTGAGTTGGGAGGACTGACTTTTGACTCCCAGCTGTGAATCCAGGTCTGCTCACTGTTCCTGAGGTGCCTTTCCTGGTGGTGTCATGCTGGGAAGCTGCAGTGCTCAGCTGTGGCTGGATGTGATGACATGGAATTGTCACACGGTTCAGCAACATTACAGAGAACTGACCTCAGGACTCCCCACCATCCCAGACTGTTTTCCTTCTGCTTAAAGTCTGTGTCAGAACTTCTAGATTCGTTTTCTTGTATTATGTGACTCAGCAAAATGATTTGCCCACCTCCATGCTCCTCATGGCTTCAGAACCAGTGTGCACACCACACTCCCACACTGGGAAAATGCACAATTCCCTGCACTAAGGCACTCAAAGCTACCAGATGTTTCCCTAAAGCAAGTTCTTTATTAGATTTTGAGGGTGGGGCTTGGTTTTTTTCTTTTCCCCCAACTGAAATGCTGAGAAAAAGCTTCAGCACTTTTTACATTGACAATTTCAAGCGGAAAAAAGCCTCCTGCTTGATGCCAAAGTTAAACCCTAATCACTGCTCAGCTCTCCTGGAATTTGGCAGCATACCAGTGCTCCTTCCCTTTGGTAGGTCATGTGGAAATACCGGAGGCTTTTCTTAAAGAACCTCTCAGCTCCTTTCAGGTACTTGCACAGATGTAACTTTCCTGTTAGGATTCTAATGCCTTTTACACTCTTAACTGCATTAAAGCACCATTCCTAATAAGCACCGTTCAGATCTACAAAATTTTATGTTTAAGCATTAAAATACTTTTAAGTGTGTTAAAACTACATAAATGCACTTTAAAAATCTGGTTTTCAGTTGATATTCCTATTCTGCTGGAATAGAATTGCAGGCTTTAATCTTGGAAATAGCACTTAAATGTGCTTAATGAAAAGAACCCACAATTGGTTCACAAGTTTATGAGAGGCTGTAGGAATAGCTGAGATGAAGGCTGAGAGATGAGGGTCTCTGTTCAGTTTGTTCACTGAGAATATTTAAGATTCTTTTTCAACCACTTTTTACACCTAACTCACCAGCTGGTTTTAATTTATGACCAGTGTCCTGGAGCTTCTTTCTGATGGGGAGTTTTTTATTCTCTCAAAGCTGACCTAACTGTTCTGTAACAAACAGATCATTTAATTACAGTGTCTGTGAATGGCATACTTGGTTTTCCTCTCAGTGGTATTTCTTCCTTGTTTTCACTCTTCAGTCATATTTTAGCTGCATGTGAGGAACTCAGTGATGAATTCCCTGATCTGATTAGCTCAATACTATGGTGGTGTCTTGAGTGCTGATCACTGACCCAATTCCCCATTTTCCTGGTCTCTGTGAGCAGGCACACAATGGAATGGCAGGCTGTGCTGGAAACTTGTAAAGCCAAAGTAATCTGAGAGCAATCTGATCCACCCAGGATGAATGCAGTGACCTTTTTCCTGGATCAGTACTTTTATTGACATATTAAATGTAGACATTTTTTCCCTTCCCATGCTGCAGAGCTGAAAAGGTGCCGTATCAGGCAAGAATGTGTGTAAAGGATTCCTTTGTTAAATGCTGGCAGCAGCCTCAGCAGGCTTTGCCAAATCAGTCCAGCCCACCCACCCGTGCAGGAGCATGCCAGGGATCCCCTGCATAGCTGGGTTCAACGTGGGCCTTCATGGCAGATCTCTGCCCAGGAGATGGGGCACTGGGAGCTGGGACACTCAGGAGCTGCCCTGGGAACTGGGACACTCGAGCTGGGACACTCAGGAGCTGCCCTGGGAGCTGGGACATGCAGGAGCAGCCACTGGGGCTGGGACACTCGAGCTGGGACACTCAGTAGCTGCCCTGGGACACTCAGTAGCTGCCCTGGGAGCTGGGACACTCAGGAGCTGGGACACTCAGCACACTCGGGACCAGCCCTCCTCCTGCCCAGGAACACCTTGCTAGAGCAGAGCTCACTCACTGTGCTCTCCCTACCCCAGGAATGGGCTACCCAAAACCAGAGGGGTTCAGTGTGTCTGCACCTCCAAGCACCCCCAAACTGCTCTCATGATTGAAATACATTTACACTTCATGTCCTCCACTCCATGGGAGAAGGAAGTAATAAAGTTTGCAGAAGGGTGTGCCAGAGGCACTAAACAAACATCCAGAATAAAGACCTACCACCTCACCTTTTGCTAAACCACTCAACCATCTCTCTCCTTTGTCCTTCTTCAACTCCATGTTTTGATTCTCTATCAACATATGGATGTGTTTTGGTTAGAATTGCAAAAAATTAGCCAAAATAATACTCACCGGTTGTTTCTGAAATGTTTTCCTTGTTTTGCTCAGGATAGTCTTCTGGAGCTGCCATAGCAGTCCTTCAAAATAAAGGCTAAATGTCTCTGCAGGTGAATGCATAACCTGTGCTCCTGGAACAGCCATGGAGTCTTCAGTAACAATCCAGAGACTGTCTCCTAAGTGACAACCACATACTTGTCATACTTCCTGCAAGTAAAAGAGCTTTGTTGGCATTCTGATTTCCCCAGAGTTATACAGAACTGAAATAAGAGAAGGCTGTAAACACCTATTAGCCCAGCACTGTGCCATAGCAGGATTTTCCCCTTACACTTACATGGTTTCATACTGTCAGGCCAGGTTCATGTGACTCAAGCAGGAGTTACCCCCATCCTTCATGCTTTGCTCATGTTTTCTTATTTTTTTCTTTCCCTGCCACTCACCCTTCACCAAAGGGCAATGACTTTCTTTCACACAACTCCCAACTCTTCACCTTGCTTGAGAAAATCAGCCCCTGCCAGGCCTAGGGTGTAGCAGAGAAGCTGTGGAAGGACTTTGCACAATCAGCTGTGGCTCCAGTTAAACAAGCCGGGACCCTTAGTGGTGAACAACCCCCTGAGTCTTTCCCTGGTTCTCCCTCCAAGGCTCTCTCCTTACCCCTCCTTCTTTGGGGCTGTTTATTCAGAAGCCAAACGAAAGAAGAAAGTTATCTTGAAATTAAGAATCACGTGTACAGGGCAGAACCTATGAAAAGAAGGATCAAAGGAGTTTCAAGGGAACTGAAAGGGATGCATAAAGTAAAACTCCCAGGTGACTGGAAGGGAAATCCCCAGGTGGATAATCCACAGAATTCATGGAAAACTGAACTGTAGCAGTCAGACTCTTGGAGGCTAGGAGAAGATGCTAAAATTGTTAATGTGTTAAAGTCCTGTAATGTGGAACGGTGCAGACTGTCAGTGACAAGAACAGGAGCACAGGGCTGTCAAAGCCTGGCTAATAACTATGGCAGATCACAGGACTTGAACTTCACTGCGGTGCACAGCCGTCTTGGATGTATTAAAAAAAAAAAATACTTAGCTGCATTTCACTCACCTGGATTTGCAAGGTTATGTTGCAATGTGTCCTTGACACAGCAAAAGGGAAAGTACCCCTAAAACCTGATTGAGAGCCAGTCGAGGCTACCTTGGAAACGTCACTGTTTCGAAACACGACACTCTTTAAGAACGGCGCGGAGGTTTCGGCTGCCGGAGCCGCTCGGGCGCAGCGTCAGCGCAGGGGCTCGGCCGTGAGCGCGGGGCAGCCCCCAGAGCCCCGGGCCCGGAGCGCCCCTCGGGGCCAGCACCGAATGCAGAACCCCGAGTGGCCCGGAATGGGCCGGGCCGAGCCGGGCCGAGCTGAGCCGAGCCGAGCTGGGCTGGGCCGGGCCGAGCTGGGCTGGGCCGGGCCGAGCCGGACAGGGCCGAGCTGGGCTGGGCCGGGCCGAGCCGGACAGGGCCGAGCTGGGCTGGGCAGGGCTGAGCCGGGCAGGTCCGAGCTGGGCTGGGCAGGGCCGAGCTGGGCTGGGCAGGGCCGAGCCGGGCAGGGCCGAGCTGGGCTGGGCCGGGCCGAGCCGGGCAGGGCCGAGCTGGGCTGGGCAGGGCCGAGCTGGGCTGGGCAGGGCTGAGCCGGGCAGGTCCGAGCTGGGCAGGGCTGAGCCGGGCCGAGCTGGGCTGGGCTGACCGGTCCGGGCGCGGTGCCCGGGGCAGGTGCGCGGTCCCCGCCGCGGGGCGGGAGCGGCGCAGGCACCGCCCGGCTGCGCGCCCTCCGGGGCGGGCCCTGCCCGCCCTTTCCGCTCCGCGCAGGGGGCGGAGCGGCTGCGGCGTCGCCGCTCGGAGCTGCTTGTGCTGGGACCGGGACCAGGACCGGGATCGGGACCAGAACCGGAGCCAGCATCGGGATCAGAACCAGGGCAGCGGCGCGGGGAGCGCGCCCCCGAGCGGCGGGGCGGGGTACGGCGCTGAGAGCTGCGCGCCCGCGGCCGGGCACGGCTCCGCACCGGGACAGCGCGGAACCGCTCCGCGCCCCTTCCGCGCCGCTCCCACCGCGCCGGGGCACCGCACCGCTCCGCACCGCGCCGGGGCACCGCACCGCGCCGGGGCACCGCACCGCACCGGGGCACCGCACCGCTCCGGGGCACCGCACCGCGCCGGAGCACCGCTCCGCTCCGCACCGCGGCCCCGCTCCGCGCGATGCTGCCCGGGCGCTCCTCGCGCTGCTGCGCCTGAGGCGGGCGCGGGGCGGCCATGCAGCCCGAGCTGCCTTAGCTGAGCGCGGCTCTCGGGCCGGATCCCGCGGCCACCTCCCGGCGTCACCGGCACCATGAGGAACGGCGATGACCTGGAGGGCTTCGACGGCGAGGCGTCCAGCGCCTCCATGATCTCGGCGGCCAGCAGCCCCTACCAGCCCACCACGGAGCCCGTCAGCCAGCGCCGCGGGCTGGGCGGCCTGCGCTGCGACCTGGACTACCTGCGGGGCACCTTGGGCAGGCTGAAGCTGGCCGAGGTGGTGAGTAGCGCGGCGGGGACCGGGGCCGGGCGGGGAGCGGGGCGGGCCCGGCCGGGCCGAGCGGCGCCGCGGCAGCAGCGCCTTTACCCCGGGCCGTGTGCCCGCGGGTCGTGCCGGGCGAGCGCTGCGGCAGCCCCGGGACGGCACCACAGCTTCGGGCCCCGGGCGGGGGCGGTGCCGGGCCCGGGGCGTCTCCGCGGTTCCCCTGTGGGACCCGTCCGGTATCGGTTGCGGGCCCGGGACCCGCCCGGAGCTCGCAGAGCCCTCGCTCTCCTGCTTGCCCTCAGCGGGATGAAGTTCTCTTAAATGCACCGAGTAAAGAGAAAGCCTTTAAAACCCCCTGAACGCCAAACGTGACGTTTTGTGTTGTGAAATTAAACGTAAGCTGGGTTCGTTCGTGTACTTTGGACACCTGAGCTGTTTTGATGGAGCCCGTGCAAGGCTTGGAGCACCCCGGCAGTGAAACACGTAATAAACACCAAAGAATTTCAGCAGTTTCTGTGGTGCTAGTGCTGATGTTTGCCTTCATCTGATCTGCTTTCCAGGTCACTGTGATATTTATATTTTTCAAATCAACAATTATGTTTTTCAGGATGTTAGGAAAAGAGGTTTTATGAAAATGGCAATCACCTTGAAATAGATTTTTAAGTAATTTTTTTCACGGTACTGCAAATGCTTGTAACTTAAACAAGTTCTTTGAGAAGTGTGATGCCAGAAGCATTTTAATATTTCATATATATAACTTTGGCATTTAAGACCACTGCTGGTTAGTACAAGGCAAATCTTGCACATACAGGTTGCGTGAAAAACACATTGAAAGTGTCCTGGCTTCAGCTGCACACAAGTTTATAGGGGACTCAGGTGATGAATTCATTTTTTGTGAATGCCCAGTAAAATCCAGGTTTTGGAAGTCTGATTTGTTCTCATCTCCTCAGTGCACGGTAGGATCTGTGCTCTGCAAGTGGTAGCACGGAGTGGGTTAGCCCAGTAAAACAACAGGGACCAGCAGTGTGCGCGTTGTGTGTGTTCAGGACTGCAGCCAAAGGATCTGTCATCACTGTGCAACATCTACCTGTCTTCGAGCTGTTAAAAGCTGTCCGTGTGGTGGAAATCCCAGGGTGGTGCTGCCTGATACACTGAAATAATCCACCCTCGGGATTTTTGTTTCAGTTCCTACTGCAGATCCTTTCTGCAGTACACTAATAACTGTGGCAGGTCTTGTTAAAAACTTGTCATTAAAATGACTAATTACTGATCGTAACAGAATCCTTTATTATTAAATCTGACTTGCTTGGAACAAATCCCAGAGATTCATGGAGTCCACATCGTAAGTTTTTAAGTTGTGTAAAGAAAGATTGGGGAAACCACTCTCTGCTGGAGTCAGAGAGGTTTCCTTGTCTCTGGACAAGGCACTGCTGCTCCCAGTGCATCGTTGGAAGATCAGAAGTTGCAGAGCAGTGTCTTCGGAGGAACTGAGCCATGCTTTGTGCCTGTCCCATAAGAATGATCTGAGCCATTGCATGCAGTTCCCAGGAGTGCATGAATGCAGAGGGGCAGCAGTTCAGAAGGAATCAGCTAGTGTAGGGTGAAGGCTGTGCACCACCTCAGCCTGGTTAGCTGTACTCAAAAAATCTCATTCATGGTAATGGAAGAGCAGACTACTGACATTTGCAAACCAATGGAAAATTGAGCAGTGTTGGAAAAGGAAGGAGAGAGAGTACATTCCACTGTATACTTAGGTTGCTTATTTGCCAAGTATAATTATTTCAATTACAATATTCAATAATGCCTTTACAAAGATACCGAAGGAACTGAAACGTAACGAAGTCTGTGGTGTAAAAAGAACTCTACCTCTTAAAAAGAAGAAGGAACTCCTGGCACACAAAAAAAAATTGCAAAAAGGAAAAAGGCAAGTACTGGTTAAGATAAAAGTCTCTAAATGCATTATATTTAAAAAATGTTACAGGAAAGATTACAATGCATGCACTTCATTTAGCATCAGGATTTGTCTTAAAATACATTCGTGATTGGCAGGCAAAATATCAGCTCAAGACAAACATTGCTGCTGCTTGTTCTAATCTTTGGTTGAAGGGTTGCCCACAAACTTCCCTGTGGTGCTATGAGAAGGAAAACTGCTGCTCTTTGTGGCTTGCAAGGCTCTGCTTCCAAATGCCCATTTTTGACTGTCAAAAGCAGAAGGTACAGGGAATGGGGGAAACCCCACATTACTTAAAATAGGTGTAAGGCACTGTTAATTTGTTGTAGATTTATCTTTATGGATTCAAATAAAGGGGTTGTTACAAGAGGGAAATCATGATGACATCGTAGGCATATGGAGTAACATAAGTGCTGCTATAGGGGACAATAGTTTTAACTCATTAGTATTTTAAGAGAATATGCCCCAAAATGTCCTTTGCAGGGACACCAACAAAATGGGTTATGATGATGTTTCATGTATAGTATTGTGCATCTTATTTCTGAGGCTTGCTTTTGGTTTTTGCTAAGCTTGGATTTGGTTGCAGACTGGAAAACTGTACAATTTAGGGCTTACAGCTCCTTTTTATGGCCAAGCTGGAGAGTTCCTAGTCCTTGGATCTGCCTGTCAGTGGTCAGTAATAGCAGTATGAGGAACAGGGAGGGAGCAAGGGAAGGGGCCCATGTGGAACAGCTTAACATTGAACTGATTTCCCTGATTTTGACCATGTTGTTGCCAGGTAGGTGAGCTTTACAGAAAGGAGCCTCTTGCCTGTATCTCAGTGTTCTGTTGAAATAGTTGTGTGTGTTTGCTGGGATCTGTGAGGGAACATCTACTGTCCTGGAGATGCAGCTGTAGCCTCTTTACAGCAGCAGCTTGGAGGAAGGTGGGGAGTGTTGGACCGTGTCAGAAAAGGAGTGTGCAGGGCTCCTGGGTGGCTGAGACACCTGAGGTGCCACCAGACAGGTGGGAAGTGACACACAAAGGGCATAAAGGGAGGTGGAAGGAGGGAGGACTTAAAGTAGCTTGGAGCTTTCATGTTTGGTTTGTGCCTTTTGGTTTTGTTCTGAGGAGTCTTTCATCTCCAAGGGGAAGTCAGGGAGAAGCCAGTACACTTATGTGCTGACCAAAGAAATGTTTTTCCTCTGGAGAGGCTGCCTCCACTGACCTTCTGACATTTAAATGGAGCAGTACCTTTTCTCATGGAAGGTGTGAGAGAGGTGGCTGTCCTTGGAAAGCAGAGCAGGAATGTTCTTTAGAGTTTATTCTCATTACCTTCTGGCATGAAATTGTTTCTCATGCTTTTGAGGGCATTAATACTTCCCATGGAGACTGTTGTACAATAATGAAATGGCTATCACTGGAAAACTTTGCTATGGATGTCCTCAAATGATTTATTTTATTTCAGTACTTTCTTCACATTCCCTTGAACTTCCTAAGGACAGTCTCTCCTTTTCCTGCTTGCTAAAGAAAGGTGTTTACTGTGTGAGGAGTCAGGAGAGGTCCATACTGTCATGCAGAGGAGATGAGCTGGCTAGCTGGTACCACCTCTTTGCTGGAAATAGTTTTATTTTAGATAAGCTTTTTTCTCCCCTCTCTTCATTTTAGTATTCAGCTTTTCAAAGTACATTATTATTATTTTTCCTTGGTTATTGTAATTCTGCACCTCTGAGGCTCTTACTGTCATTAAAGCTGGACATAGACATGTTTCCCACTGGAATTCCCATGGGCAGTCGTGGCTTCCCTTTGTCTGCTGCTCTCTTTTTCTGGGTGTGCAGCTTCAGATGGGCTGCTCATAGGCTTTAAGGAAAGGAAAACCAGGCAGGATCCTTGGGAACCCTGTTGGTTCTCAGGGAATCCTGCCAGGTTTGCACTGCCGTTTGATTTAAAGTAACATGCATCACCTTTAGCAGCTGGGCCAGTGGGTGTGAAGAATTGTTCCTGGTCAGTTCCTGTGGCAGCAGTTAGGAATGGTGTACCTGGAGCAGTGGATCCTAGAGCAGCAAGAGGCAGAAACCCCTTAGCACTGCTGGCTGGGAGAGGGTGGATGGTATTTGTTGTGGTTGGTGATGGATTCTGTGCTCAGACAGCCCTAGACTTTCTTCTCCTTGTGTGTTTGTTCCAAATGCTACAAAAATCCTTCAGAGATTCCTTTTAAAGAAGATAATACTTCTGCTTGGGAGGTCTCTGAGCTGGGAGATGCTGATGAGTGTGCTGGGAAGTATCACTCCCTGCTTGCTCTCTTCTTGTCTATAGCATTTGATATTGCCAGGGGAGGCAGCAAGTTGAGCTAAATGAAATTTGGTGGGAATAGCAGTTCAGATGTTCACAATTTTTGGAATACAAAGTTCCATCTTTATTGGTGGAGAGTAGCTGAACATTGAAAAAAAGTCGTTCTGTGGCTTACTGTCATTATACGTTTCCAGATTCAGAAATGGGTTGCCAAGGCCAGGAGACAGTGAAACTCTTGGCTGTCAGGTTCTGTTGCAGTGAAGAAAACAGAATTCAAAAGCCAGGAATGCATGCCTGCATGGGTAGTAAGACTATTGAGAATTGTCATTGTTAATTATATTAGAAAATTAGAGTAATAACATTTATGTACCAAGGAATAAGCTAATTGCTGACTATTAGAATCTGGTTGAAAGCTATTCTGAGGTGTTCAGTAATCTCATATTTAGTTATTGCTGCCTTCTTGTGTCTTGAGCTCAGCATCTCAGCTGGAGGGGAGGATTGGATGGAGCCCCCAGCGTCCCACCTGTGTATGATGTGTCATGTCTGAGGCCCTGTCTTTTTTCCTGCTCCTGTGCCCCTGCAGTGTTCTGGGTGGGATTCCTGACTGGGAATGGCTGTACAGGGAGCTGGGGGCCTCCCAGGCAGCTGCCATCTCTCAGTCAGGGAGGTTACCAGGGGGCCACTGGATCAGTGTGGGTAAAGGGAGATTGCTTTTGGGTTGGTTGTTGTGAAGTTTGGGTTTCTGTCATTGAGGTGTTTTTTCAAGTCCAGGGAGTTTATAGAGGGCAGGGGGTATATTCTGAGCGAGGTCACAGCAGTCAGGCTGGTGGGAAGCAGAAAACTGCAGGACACACCCAAGGGAGGGAGCTTTGGGTCCCAGCCAGCCCTGTACCTGTCTTTTTTATTCACAGGTGATGGTTTCACCTCCAGGTTTAGTTCTCTTCATTTATTCTGTGCTTTGGAGCGATAGAAGCCTTCCTCCTTTTTGTTGTGGATTTAGTTGGAGCAATTTACAGCTCTTTGTTCCTGTGGTAGTGCTGCCCTTTGCTGTGACTCCTGCTGCCCTCAGCCCTGTCCCTGCTGCAGGAGTAGGACACAAAGGGTGGTGCTGGACCAGGGGCTCTGCTGGGGCTCTCTCAGCCCTTGGGCTGCCCCCACCCCCTGCAAGGTCACTTTTCCAGACTCTTCTCTTCATCCCAGGATCACACTGGCAATTTATAGTCACTGTGATGAGCTGCATCGTCCACCTTTTTATTCTCTAATGCTCTCCAAGCAATGAATATGTGTTACTGTAAGAAATCATTGTGATTTTTTTTGTGTCATGAGCTTTGATTTTTGGTGGCATTTGTAGCTGCTTGTTCAGAAGGTGTTGAGTATCACAGTGGATATTGGTGATCTCTGGTATTTGGTCTTAGAAAAAAGCTGTTATCATATCATATTGAGAAGATCATATTTGTAATGCACAAATATGCTTAGAAATCCTCTTCAGGTGTCTCTTAAGTGCCTCTGAAACATTTCATTTTTCTTCAAAATGATTTTTCTTTAAAGGTTGTTTATCTGCACTGCTATGTAGTGATATTTTTATCCTAACATTTACTGTGTAAGAATAGTAAGATAACTCTGTTTAGCTTTGCTTTTTATTGTTTCTGTGAACAACTAAAGAAATGACTGCAGCTGTCTTCCCACAGAAAGGTGAATAGGTTTTGGTTTTTTTCGTGGTGTCTCTTAACTACCATCTGGCCATGGGATCATATCTTTCTGTCAGTAAACTTCAAACTCCTGTTAATAATTTCCCTCTTAAGATGGTGGATAGTTTTTGAATTCTGATTTCAGAAGAAATTCCTACAATGTCTGTACCAAGTATGCTGTATTTTTATCTCTTCCATTATGAACCTGTGCAATAGTAATAGATGTGCTACAGTAATGTAGTTCTCGTGGTATTAATAATTGGAAAGCTGCCTTTACTTCTTGTAATGTTTCTGGTAATGTCTTTTGTTGATGAGGCTCCCTAGTGATTTAATTATCATCTCGAGATAAGAAGACAAGAACTAGAAATTTAAGAGGATTTGTTTTTCTTGTAACATAATCAGTGTTGGAGGAACCTGTTACTTCTAGTGAGAGTTAGTGTATTGTTTTGTCAAATGAACTTGCACATTTCATTTTCATACATTTTCAGCAGCCATCATCATCATCATCCTGTGCTCAAAACTGCATTTCAACAAAAACTCTCTTGCTTCAGATTTTCTCTTGCTTCATTATTTGCTCAGCAAATAATTTTGTACTGAAATTTTACATACAAAGAAAACTAAATGCACAATGAAGAGACATGCCTTGATGCCTTAGGATTTTAGTTTTTATGTTTTTCAAATCCTGCACTGCATTAGTGTATAAACTCCATATAGAGTGTTAGTTAACTCTCTTCACATTTTGGTCAGACATAACAATCCCTTTAGGCCTGAAACTCAAGGACACCCTACAACCTCAGGCCCCAAAAAGTACAAACAGAAGTGAATTGGGAGGGAGCAGACTGGGAGAATGTGACTTCATTACCTGAAGGTGTAATTGGAGGATTGACCCCTGATATGTAAATGGACCGAATTTATCTCTGTCTGAAAAACTCGTGACCATCATCCCTCTTGGGTGTAGTCCCTCTCAAAGGCTTTTGACTGCCCAAGGTGTACCTTTTGAGGGCTTTTGATAAAAACCTGCTTTTACTCTCTTAACCTTGTCTAGCCTCTGTTCTAGGTATCCACACCAAGGCATCATCTTAACAAGGGATCAGCTGCTGTTGTTCTGTAGTCTTAAAGTCACCACTTATTAGAGCTGCAATTGAAAATACAATCTTATTTTTAAAAAAAGAAGTCACCTAATTCTCAGATGATTTGTGTAGTTGCTTCCAAAACATGGCAGTGATGTTTAGGTTTCCCTGGAACTTGTACCATCAACTCCAGAATATGGGAGGAGGGAAGCAAAAGCTGGGTAACACCAGCCTGGTTTAGAATAGGTGTAAGGTCTTCCATCTGTGAGTAGAGAAAAGATGGGTCAGAAATACTGCTGACAATGGGCAGAGAGGCTCTAGAGCTGGTGTAGCTCTCACCCACAGTGAGAGGGCTGCTCACACTCCTCAGTGGGGTTTCAGGTGAGCAGAGATCTGATGTTTTAATCTCGTGTGCAAATTAAACTGGGAGCTAGAACTCAGAGTATCAGATTCCTGGCTGTGGTGTCTAATGAACTGTAATTAAGGCTCTGGAGTGTAATGCCTTAGCTTGTGGAAGAATATGATGCATTTTACCCAGACAAATGTTCCAGCATCCAGTTAAACTTCTGTTAATATGCCAGTTGGTATTCAGGTGGTGATGCATGCATGTCTTTAGATTTTCTTTAGCTTGGATGTCTGTTCCCAGAGTGTTCAGGCTGCAGGTGAGCTGACCTGGTGGGGATTGTTTGCTTTGCTCAGGAGAGCCTGAGAGCCCAGCCGGGCCAGTGAGGATGGGCACGTCTGAGTTGCACAAGGTGTTGCTTCTGCTGTGACTTTCACTGAAGCTAACCCGGGGGTGTTCTTTAATGCGGCAAATCTGCCAGTGATACAGCACTACTCAAAACAGGTCTGGCAGGTTTTTTTTTTCAAATTATTTTATGAATCGACTACAACCATTTCCATGTTAGGAATTTTCTGTACTTTTGTACATTTTTAAACTGAAATGCTTGTGGCAAGAAAGCAATGAGCGTGGTTGTGAGTATTTCCAAATGCTTAAGTTCTCCAAGTCACTTCTGTCTCAGGAAATTATTTTTATGCTAGAAACTGATACTGCCTTGAATGTTGTGAATAGATTAATTTGCTGTTTGATTACAGGCTCTTCTAAAAGAAACTAATTGTTGCATTTAATGCTTAGAAACTTTTTATCTAATGTAGGTGAAACCTTTTATTACACAGAGTGATGTTTAAAGCGGAGATGCTGTTGTAACTAGTAACATTTTGGGTTGCCTGGGGAGCAGTGCAGCTGCACAGTGGCAGGCTGGTGTGCAGGGTGGTGCTGGAGGTGAGGGCAGCGCTGCTGAGCCCATCTGCTCTCCCAGCATTTTGCAGGCTGCAGGCTGAGGCTGCTCTCCCTTAGAAAATCCCAGGATTTGCAGTTATGCAGTGGCCCCTGGGCTCTGTGGGGCTGCTGCTGCATCCCTGGTGTGAGCGGAGCCGCACGGAGCGCTCCCAGCAGCTGGCAGTGCTCGGCCTGGCCTGGCCACAGCTCGGCTTTGGAGTGCTCCTTCTCCAGGCTGTCTGCACTCCTTCTGCCTTTTAAGGCTTGGCATCTAAGGGGCCTTCGGGTTACAGGCTTGGGAACGTTGGGATTGCAAGGACATCTTGCACCATTTCCTTTAAACGAAAACAAACCCAAAAAACTACAGTGGATTCTGTAGGACTGCTCTGAGTCCTTGACTGTTTTCTCATTAAAATTCTTTTCTTGTTTTAGTATTTGTGGGATGTTTGATGTCGATTCATAATTAGGATTAAATGGGGTTTTAAGGGATACAAACTGATTATGATAGTGATAAAACAGAAATTTCACTTTTTAAAATAGCCAGACAGGCTAGTTAAAGTAGAGGCTGTGCAGACCAGATACTTGACAAATTTTATGATTATACCTTTACTTTTTAAAACTAATAAATTACTTAGTTTATTTGTTTGTTACCAGATTTACAGTACTGTGTTTTAATATTGTTTTGACTAGCCAGGTCTCCAGCACAGGCTGGCCTGTGAACATGGATGGGAACATGAAGCCAGTTTAGAAGTGTTAATTTTTCTCTTTTTTAAAAGGTGAATAGAGAATTCTCATAAGTGAAGCAATAGGGTTTTTTTTGTACTTCATTTTTGCATGATTTTTAAATAATCTTAGTGATGTGCTATATTCCAGCACAGTGTGTGTGTGTGTGTGTCTGTGTGTAGCCCCAAGACAAGAACAGGGCAGTTATATCTGCCCATTTTCTTTAAATAGCAAAGATATGATAAGCTCTGTGTTCTTACAGCTTGACTCGATGGAAAATGCCAGGAAGTGGAGAGGACACTTCACCCGTGCTGGTAGGTTGGGGAGGGAAAGGTGAGTGCTCTACTGGGAGGTACCTCCTGAGCATCCCACACAGGCATCACTAGCAACTCATAAATGCTGAACCAAAACTGGGGACTGCTGGCTTCAGTGACACTAACTTTTAAGTTAGTCTGTAAGATTTGGCAGTGATTTTTAAGGAAAGTTCTGTTTCCCTGCTTTGGTGCCAAAAGTGAGGCTTGCTAATGGAGCAGGTAAGCTGGACTTATTCTCCATTTTGTTACCTGTAACCAGTTTTTACTCTGTGTTACTATTGTGGCAAAGCCAGCATGAGCAGGACTATACCAGCAAATGGGACTAATGTGAAAATATTTTATTCTCCCTTCTGCCCCCACTACTTGCAGCTGGCAGTGGCTGAGGAAGATGCAGATGACTCAATGCATACAAAATTACATGCAGTGTGGCACCAAAGAAATGCATGATGGTTTCTTTGACCTATTTTTGCCTGTCTTGTTGAAGAACATGCTTGTCAGATTGTGATAAAATTGGACTTGAAGAAACCTAGCTGGGTAGTCCTGCTGTTTAAGAATTTCCACTCAGTGTTGTGTGAGTGCTTTAATTGTGGTTTTTATCAGCACCCTGGAGCCCTGTTCTGAGGTCTGGCTGTGCTGCAGTGGTTTGAGTCTAGAGCTCCCTGGGCTGCTGCCTGTCCCTCTCTGCTCCCCTGGGGCAGGCAGGGGGACACTGAGGGTTTTTGAGAGAATTTTACTGCCTGAGCTCAGGGAGCTGCAGCTGCCCCTGAGGAACCTGCCCTGTGTGGCACCAGGGAGCAGTGTTAACAGAACAGCTTGTGGAGTTGGGAATTAGAAGTGGCTATAAAAACTGCTTGCAGACACTGCCAGAGAGAGCATGAGACAATGAATGGGTAAATCAAACCTCAGGTATCAGGATATGGTGAAAAAGGGGTGAAGAACCATCTGCCTCCCATGGTTTTTCTGTTTGATGACACTCACTGTAGCTATTGGCACAATTCATGTACTGTAGATACAAAATAAACCTTTCCATTTATGAGTTGTTCACTTCACTGGCTTGTTCAGGAATGAAGTGATTAATGCAAAATATGAATGGGAAAGTTAGAAATGTGAGACTCTGTGTTGGGATTTTGTTCATTATTGTCTTGAAGGACCTGTTGCTTATGAAAATATTTTGATTTGTGTTACACAAGAATTACAGTTTCTGGGGACTGGAGGCACAGGTTCCTGTGGAGAGGAATCAGTGGGAGAAACCAGTTATGTTTTGCATGTTTTGTTTGCCTTTGTTTAAAGCATGGCTCTCAGTATCCTCTTCAGATGAACCTTTCTGTAGGGTGGTGTTGCTAAAAAACTGTTGAAAGGCTTTTGTTTATGGGACAGGTGGCACACTACATTTAGTTTTGTCTAATCTGGAAGGTTTGTTTGAATCTCATTCAGATTTCAGTGGGGAAATGTCATATTCCTAAAACAAAAACCTTGCAAAGTGCCTTGGCTTCAGAGGCTGTTCAGTGGTTATTTTGGTCATCTGCTTGTTGGATAAAACCTAAAATAAATCTAAATCAGATTTTTTTGGGGGGAGAGGGATGTTAATTGTTTTTGTTTCCTTAGGAAGAATTATATTTCTTTTATCTGTCAAAACCTACTATGTGTTTAATGGTACTTGAACTAGAATTGGTTTTGCATTTATCTAGCAGATAAGAATGTTTGTTGTATAAGTATGTCCAAGCAATAACAAAACTCTGTACTAAAGCAGTTAGCAGGAAATAAGTTACCCCATCATGTCATGCCTGTAGCTTTTTTTTTTTTTTTCTTTTTTTTTTTTTTTTTTTTTCCTTTCTTCTAGATTCTATGGTTAAGTTCACTTCAAAAATTGATGCATTTCTGGTTTAGCTAGTTGAGACTTTCTTCTGGTCACTGTGGTTGATTTCATTTTTTTTTTGTAGAATTAGCATTAGTTTTGATGTCATAAATGTTTCAAAACAAATATTCTGTTGTTGATTTTGAGTGTTGATTATCCTGCTCTTAAATATCACCCTTTCTCCTAATACACTCTCAAAATGTTTCAGGCCTCAGCAATATGTTCTGTATTTAGAGTTGGTCTTTTGCCTGAATTGAGAAAGGGAAGTCAGCAGTAGCTGAATCTTAGGGTTATGGAAAACTGCTGCAGGTGACAAAAGATCAGCTGATTTAGTAAAGATTCCACAATATTTAATACACTGAAGTTTTGCCACATTACAGCCAAAGGCAAACTAAGAAATAATGAAAACTTTGCAGCTCCATGTAAAGCACTAGAGGAGCAGTGATGATCTGAAACTCATGCTTTCTGCTTTTATTTCTACCATCACCACCAAAACCAGATCAGAGGTGAGCTGGGAGGCCTGGTTGAATTCCTCTGGGTTTGTTTGACTGTATTTGTGCCATTAGAGCACAATTTAGTTTATCCAGGGTCCTGAATCACTGGTGGTGCTTAAGCTTCCCTCTCTGGTCAGTGTTGTTTTCCTAGACTTTCTATCTTGCAGGGAAAGTTTAGTGTTCCTTTATGATTTAAGGCCCCTTGCAGCCTCTTTCCAGAGCTAATAACACTTTTCATGGAGTCTTGAGCATGCAGACCAGGAGCAGGCGGGAAATCACTCATTTTTTGCTTAGGGTGAAAAGATGGTTTCCTGCTGGAGGAGCAGGACTGTGTTTGAGCCATATGATCCCAAATATTCATATCTTTGCCAGCTGTTTTAGATGTGGGAAATGCATGTGCTTTGTAAGGAATGAGACCCGCTTAGTTTCATGCATTAAGTTGTGACTGCTGAGCCAAGGAAATGAGAACAATAAATCTAGATTTTAATTCAAGAAAGTTCAATGTCTTCAGATACTTTTAAGTGGTGTAAAAGCAATATATTCTTCCCTATTTTGTGCATTTCTATTCTGCTGTACCATTAATTTAAACAGTCTGGATGTAAAAATGTCTTGCTAGTGTGACATTCTTACTAAAATTCTGTGTGGTACTTTTCAGGCAGAAAAAGTGCTGACCATTTTGTGGGTTTTTGAAAATCATGTGTAATTATGTCATTTAACCACACAATAAGGCTTTCTGTGGTAATGTTTTAGATAAACAGAAAAACTAATTTTTTGCTTTGTTTTCATTGCTGAACTGTCTCTTTTTTACTTTTGGTGCAAAGTTCTTTGATTATTTTTGTCAAAAATATAACACAACATGTTCTGACAGGAAAAATACACCATTAACAACCTTCTAAAAGTTCTTTTTCAGCGTTGGTACCTGTCACAGCCCATTTTCTCTATTTTGGGGAAATACAGTGTTTTATGTCTGTGCCTGTGTTGCTAAGAGAGTGATATAAATATGAGCCATTTACATAGCCCAAGGCAGATGATTTTTTCATTAAAGGCCCTTCTCCAGGGCAGTTTGCAGGAAAGTTGAGATGGATGCAGCGATGGTAGGAGGCTGATGTGGCTGACTCCAAGGACACTGGATCCTGGAGCAGAGGCTCCCTCTCAGGAATTCTGTGGCTCTAAATGGTGGTGGCTCCATGGAGCTGCTCTGGGGGCTCGGTGCTGTTCAGTGCAGGAATTACCCCGGCAGTGCTGCCCTGGCACTAACACCTGCCATTCACTCAGCTTGCCAGCTTATTCAGGGCTGAAAGCACAACATGGCATCATTGGGAAGCACATCTCATATTTGATCCCCTGCTTGAGGCTTTTTCCTCCTGCCTGTGGGATGTGGGAGATGAAGGGCAGGGGATTCTCTGTCACAGCACTGGAGCTGCTCTGCACTCGCTGGCAGAGCCAGTCCTTTCCTCAGCTTACCCTGAGCAGTCTCTTTCCTTCTGAGCCTGCTTTGTTCTCCAGATTCTTACAAGAGAAAGGTCTTACTGCAGGTGGCCTGGGATACCTCTGCATGGACCTGAGCATCCAGAATTAGCAGATGTTTCCATCATGACAGAGTTGCATTTTAATGCAATATTCATTGTGCTTACTTTAAGAAGAGTGGAAGAGAAACCAAAAACAACTGCTGAAAAAGAGAACGATTAGTAGTAAAAGAGGGCTATACAAATTTTAGGGTGTTGGAGAAATTAGAGTGGAATAGAAAACTCTCCAAAATACTTGGTGCTGAGAAAAACAGATTAAAAGGTTTGTTCTGTCTATCAGAGAAAACTTTCTTGCCTTGGCCTGAGAAAGCTGTAGCTGTGTTATTTGTGGGAGAGAGCAGTAATTCATGTAAGAGGAGATTTCCACCACATTCAGCTTCTCATTTTTCCTTGGTAAACCAGCCTTGAAACTTCTGCTTGTGGAAAAACTTGTCAAATTTCATCACCCTAAATTATGAAAAGATGTGTGATTTGAAAGTGGGGGTTGCCTCCTGTGTTGAACAAATGTCATGGTGTATTTTGCTGGCTAAGACCCGTGCTCTGATCCAATGCCCTTCCAAAAAAATGCGTTTTTTAAGCTAGTCTTGGAGCTGCAGTTGTGGGGGGCAGAAGCAGGATCCTGGTTTTTGAGTGTTCCAAAGCAAGGACTGAGCTTTAGCAGCTGGGAGTTGGGGTTTCTCTCTGTAGCTTTGTGTCTCAGTCGCCTGGAGCAGTGCAAACCTGGATGGAGCAGGGAGGCTTCCCAGCAGGGCTGAGGCATCTTGATCCTCGCTTCCTCTTATCAGGAGAGTGAGCAGTCAGCATGGAAAGGCAAGGCACGAGTTTTATCTGGGATGTGAGCTGGGGAAGAGCCAAGGAAGCTCCGGGGAAGGGGCTTCCCTGCAGTGTTCAGTGTGCACTCACTGTGCTCACAGCCATGCCAGCCAAGGGGTGTTCTGTGTTCACTCACTGTCCCATTCATGTGCACTGTCTCATAGGTTATTTAATTCGTACATAAAAAACACAAAGACAATGTTAACACATGGTTGGGTTTTTTATTAATGAACTCTATCACAGGATGAGACGTGGCCTTTGAGAAGCAGCCTTGGTTCATGTGGCAGCAGTTGCCCAACACTTCTGAGCTCTCTGAGTAAGTATTGGGTCTGTGGAATCAACCCCGTGTATTTCACTGTAATTTCATGTGTTCTGAGTAGTTTGCTTTTTTATTGGAAGCAAAGCTAGATTCCTCATTGAGGGAATGGCCAGTGAAAGTGATACTAAGTATGTTTTATATAGTTTCATATAAGTTGTAACTACAAGTTGGAAGAATGCCTCTGTAGGAGGACAAGATTATCTTGATATTTTGAAGAGAATGTATTTTGTATTGAGGACTGAGATTTCTACTGTGATTAGGAAAAGGGAAGTTTCTGTAGGAGGACAGCTTTTTCCTGACGTAGTGATCAATGTGGATTTCATTTTTTTTGCCATGGCTTTGCTGTGAGATAGGAGTGACAGGTAGCAGGAGGTTATTATCTGTGCACTGGCAGCATGGACAGTCTTACAGTCTGAGAAAGGGGACATAGATTTTTATTGGAAGAAAAATTGTAACAGATTTAGTTGTAATCTTATTTGACGTATCAAAGAGTTAAAAATAAATTGTGTGTATGGGAGTATTGTCCTTTTCCTATCTCACTCCATCAGACAGGGAAGCAATTGAGATTTTCTTGCAGCCTCTCTGATAAATTTATCAGTAGACTTGGGCTGCCACACCCCAGAGCCACTGACACTGCTGCTGCACATCCTAAACTGATGGCACATCTTTACTTGAATTGAAATGCTTTGGGTTAAGTCAGGCCTAAGTGTGTACAGCTAATGTTTTTTTCTCATAAGAGTGTGTCACAGGTAAATGTATTTTATAGTTTCTTAAGGGATAAAATGAAATCTAAACGTAGAGTTGCTCTGGAGTTTTATTAATTCTGGGGTTGGGAACATGTAAATAACACAGGATTATTTCAGTTCATTGCTCCAAGTGCCTCTTCAGTACATAATTAATTTCTAATGCTGTTTGCAGGAAGCTCTTTGGTCTCCTTTGAGCTTTGCCAGCCAAAATGGGTGTGTTGGCCTTAAAGGAACAATTCTGCCTGGTGTGGAGAAGAGTCAATGTAAAAGTTTATCAGCAAAAGATACTTGCTGATTTATTGCCCAGACTTATTGCCCAGCACAGCAACTTATGTGCCAGAGATTTGGGCTCCTTCAGCCTAATGTTGGTGGCACAATTAAGAGTTGTTCATGTTCTGAGAAAGGGAACCTTATATTTGTGGCTTGTACTACAGTATTTCTAGAGAAAATTGCAGAACTCTGTCTTTTAAAAGAAAAAAAATTACAAGCGTCATATTAAAAATAGTGGCAAGAAAAATAGGAACTTTATTATATTGGAAAATCCAGAAGTAGGAATTTTGCTGGCTAAGACTTAGCATTAATATGTGATATTAATCCTTCATGAACGAGCAAAGATTGTTTTTTTTAAAGCTTTTGTTTTTAATTGCATTCAGTGTCATCTTTGGTTTTGAGGCTTGTGTTTACAGAGAAGATGAACTTCATTACATGCTTATGCTGTAAAATCTTGAGGCTGTGTCTGGACAGTAGTTTTTTTTGGATAGTGTGTCATTGCTGAAATCTTAGTGTGACTTTGATTCTTCTTTGATTCTGAATATTCCATTTCACGCATGATCTTTCTGAAGATATTCAATATCAAAGATAAAATCTGAAGTGTTTAATCACTGGGTGTCCATTGAGAAATTGTTTGATGTGAATTGGCTTATTCTGTTAGCTGACAAAAATTAGTGTGGCATCTGCTCTCTTTAAGGAACATGTGCTAAGTGAACTGTGAGAGGCTTTCCAACCAAGTGTGAGGTTTTTTATTAAAATAGTTTTGCTGAGTTTTAATCTGGTTTTAAATTTACATTTTCTGCTGTGTTCTGAAGTTCGTGGCAAATGAACATGAGGGGCATTGTCCTTTTCTTAGAAACACCGCTCATGTTAGCAGCAAAAATTCTTCCTTGGTGACTTCTTTCAAAATCCTTTTTCTTCATTTTGCAAGTTTTGTTGTGGGAGGCAAAGACAAACCAATGGATGAAACATAAAAAGTGCTTGAAGGAAGTGTATCTGCAAAACATTGAAATTATCAAAGAAGGATTTAGCAGAAATTGGTTTTTATCCTGGCTTCTGTCAATCTGCTAAACTTATGTTTGTGCAAAACATTCAGATTGTTGAATATTTGGCTCAGAGGGAAGTATCTCCCTTCGTTCCTTACCCTCAGATTGAAGTGCTTACTGCAGCCTCGACAGAATTTTGTGGCACAGCAAGAAGAGAATTCTTTCTAAAAAATGCCAGTGGGTGGATGGGGGTTGTCCTGAAAACCAAAGCAAAACACTCTTAAAGGCCTTGCTTGCTTGTCCTGGAAAATGCAAAAACCCCAACAAAACAACAAAAATCCCCAAAGCATCCATGCAACTGCTCCTCTTGTGTCAGTTGTGTTTGAGGAGGAACCACTCACACACAGAGCTGGTGTGGGAGCTGTGTGCCCTGGAGGGTCAGTGGTGTCCCATGGCAGCTGGCCCTGCTGCTGGCTCTGGGGGATATATTTCACTTTATCCACTGGGCAGACTTTGTTTTCAAGTACAGCAAATGTCAGGGTTTTACCCTAAATGGTGAATTCAACTCTTGTTAACTCTTCCAGTACATCCTATGAATTTAGTGTGACATACCATTATCCCAATCTGTGTTTGCAGCACCCAGGGGATTTTCCTTCCTTTCTTAGCTGCTTGTTTTATTGTGCTGTAAGGGAATAATAAAATATATTTTTATAGGAAATACAGTGTACTGATGATGAAAAATGTGAAAAAGGCATTTTTGGAGATTGGTAGAAATCATGAATCTGTTCTATTTTGAATTGATTTAGATCTCAATTGGTAGTGAATTTTAAGTAATAATCTTTATTGACATGTCTTTCACAGACACATAGCATTAATACTCTGTAATTGTGCTTGAGGTTGACAAATGCCTTCCATCTTCTACTTTTGGAATAGTGTGTCATGAGTAAAGAATGAAATAAAATGTTTGAGGAGCTGTTTGCATCTTAAGCCAATGGCCTGCAGGCGTTTCCTGCTTTTTGGGGTGTCTTGGTCATTTTGATGTTAGAGTCCTTGTAATTTTGCTCAAGTGTTCCCTGTCGAAGGGGACAAATCCAGAAAATCTTACATTACTTTGCTTTTGTTTTTGCTCCCTAGACAGTGCCCTGTTGTAAACTAAAATCACACATTCCTGAGTGTAAACTGATCATGTTCCCAATGGAAATTTCAGGAATACTTGTGGCTACTTTCAAAATGTGGAAATCTATTTATTTTTTTTTCCCCTTGTTTTTCTTCCCAGCTCTTGGCGCTGACTGCGTTCATCTGCATAGAGACCATCATGGAATGCTCCCTTGTGAGGGCCTTTATTTCTTTGAGTTTGTGAGCTGCAGTGCACTGGTGGTTACCGGAGCTCTCCTGCTTTTGTTCAGTCTGAACCTTCACACAAGAATACCCCAGATCAACTGGAATCTTACTGTAAGTTCATTCAAATCCTCACTCTGTAAAAAATAGCTGCAAATCTGGTTGAAGTTTGGTCTTTGCTTTCTCCCATTGTTTGACGCTGGGTATGAGTGTTCTTTATGCTAAAGTGAAGTACACATTTTACTTACATTTATTTTGAATGCTAGCAGCAGAATGAAATGTGAAATGTAGCAAGATTAAACTACAGTAAATAGAAGGGAAATTGTGTTCTGGTAGATTGTCTTTGGGAAGACAAACTTTCTGCTAATGCCAGCAATTACGCTTTGCAGATGAAGTGGATAAAAATACAGCCTGTAGTTATTTAACTTTGACAGGTGCTGTATTTGCAGCAGCCTGTTGTTCTCTCTTAACCTGGGGATTTTTATATTAGGACCAATTTGCTACTATATGTAGTTTCCATATTCTTCT
The DNA here is from genome assembly GCA_032173965.1 of Sitta carolinensis. Classification (NCBI taxonomy): domain Eukaryota; kingdom Metazoa; phylum Chordata; class Aves; order Passeriformes; family Sittidae; genus Sitta; species Sitta carolinensis. Next base: position 20,080,383 of record CM063292.1, read on the forward strand.
ATATATGTCTTCTTTACCTATTATAAATAATAAAATTTTTTTTCCTTTTACTTTCTAAATTAAACACTATTTTACTCTGTTTTTAATCACATCTCACAAAAAATACCAAAAACAATATATCATTATAAAAACACTAACCTTATACCAACATCAAACCTTTAACAATATATTTTCTTACGTAGACTAATACAATCATTGGGCAGCGTGTAGAAAATTAAGTGCTTTCAGTGAAAATTGGGTGTTTTGTATTGCCTACACACCTAACTATTAAACATTGACTGCCAATGCTTAATGTGTTCTCAGATATGAGGAGTTTTAGGAAGACAACTGCTGGCAGTGCACATTCCTTTTGTCCAAGTCTTTATTTTCATGCTGTATTCTGAGTTAAACTTTCAGACTGGGTTGCATAAACACAGGTCAGAAAATCAACATGTTAAAGTCACTCTAGCAAAAGATCTGTCAGTTTCAAGGACAGTATTTATACCAACTTCTTTGGACAGTACAGATAAAATTGTGCCAGTGTTCTGTTTTATGTTATAACAGTAATTTTGCAAATACTGTCTGAGTCCCAGAAGATTTTAGGCTTCTGTATGATTTAAAAAAAAGATTAAAACGTAATTTCTTAATGTTGCAGGTTGCTTAGTTTCTCAGCCTAAATGCCTTGTTTAAATTGAGACTGAAATGTGGAATTAGATGATCCTTTCTATCCTAGGGCTGCATAGTTAATTAATTGATGAACTTCTTGGAGTGCTTGGTGGATAGATTAGGTGTTCTGTGAGCTGCGGCTGAACTGTCCAGAAATTATCCCTTTGTGGTGACATCAGTGGTGTCTGCATAGCACCTGTTAGGAGATACTTTGGGGAAGAGGGGTTAAAAATCCAATCAGTTGTGCTTTGGGGGTTTTCTGTTTTGTTTTATAGAAGTATTTTGGTTTTGAGCAGTGGTCATGCTCTGCACCCCCTGCCCAAACAGCTTTGGAGCCACATGAGCAGGTTGGAGAGGAAGGGCACGTGGCACACACTGCACTACTGAGCTTCAGGCCAGAGGCAGAAGGAATTTCCATGGTCTCTCAAGCATCATTCTGTTAGTTGTTTACTGAAGATGAAATGCTTCTCTTATCCTTCTACCAGTTTTCTGCACAGTGAGAAGGGAACTGGCAGCTTGTGTCTTCCATGAGACCATCCTTCTTCCTGGTGTTTCTTACAGATTTCAGCAATCTGATTATATGTGGGTTTTATTTATGATTATATGATTTTAACAAACAGTTGGGACTGTTCCTCTGACAGGAGTGAGGGAGTACCTTCAGTATTCAGAGTGCTTGGGACCATTCTGTGATTCTACAGCTGTTTCTGCTCCTGCAAGTACAGAGTATGAGATCAAAGGCTGCTGATAAAACACCTGTGGGACATTACTTTGGCCAAGTTAGTAGGAAATTTAAGAATGTAGGGTTCTGGATGGGTTTCTTTTTTTCTTATTTTGGCATTTCATTCTTTACAATTTAAATGTATGTTCATACATTATTTGCCTCTTTCAATATTTATCACTTCCCTGTGTTTTGATGGTTATTTTTGTACTTTTGCAGCCTCTGTATATGACACAGTTACTACAGGAGTTGCTTTCTGAACAAAAATCTCACATCCCAGAGTGCTTTAGGAGGAAGTCACTCCTGCTTATGTTCATCAAGATACATGCTTTTAAAACATGACTTTATAATGCATATTTCCCTTATGGAAAGTCTCAAACATTGCTTTTAGAAGCTGTGTGAGAAGAACAGACTGCTGCAGTGCTTGAAGGAATTTAACCAACTTAAGTTTAGGAAGAAATCATTCTTTAAAAATAGCACTTCTTCTTAGGAACCATGGAAAACATTTGCTTTCAGATCATCCTCTCTGTTAGAAAGTACCTGGCCATCAACTACTATTATCCAACACAGGATTGTTTCCTTTAAAAGTTTACTGAAATTAGAATTCTTTACAGTGTGTTGTGGATATTGGCAGATGTCCCCTGTCCCTGGCTAGAATGAGAATGTGGATCAGTATAGACTACTATCTAACTGATGTGCAAAGTTGCTAATTTTTTTTTTAATTTGTATTTTTAGCCATTTGGGGAAAAGAGATTTGTTTTGATCCTAATCAGAGACTTGCCAGTCATTTTCTTATTTTCCTGAGGTAAACGTGCAAGAAACATGGAGCTGGTGAGGGCAGAAAAGAGCCTTGTCTGGGTGTGTTGGAGAGAGGCTGGTTTGTTCCAGCAGGATGAAAGAACAGGCCCATGTCTGTGCCGTGCAGTACTATCATTATTATGTGAAAATGCAAAAGCTGGGGAACCTGTCAATGGAAATTTCCATTTCCTTTATGCTTCAGAGCTCAAAGGGAGCCCGTTCTGCAGGGAGACAGGAGTGGCCCAGGGGAATGGGGAGCACAGCAGCTCCTGCTCCCCCAGGAGCTCAGGCACGTTTGCTTTCAGAGAGAGCTAATGAATTTTGCTATAGTTTCGGTTTTGCCTCAATTACCTTTTTTCTTTTTTTTCTAATATCATGATTTGCATTCCCATGTGATATGCAGGGAGAGCTGAAGGTCTGTTATCCAAGGATGAGCGTGATCTGGCCCTCCAGGAGCAGGGAAGGTGCTGGAGTCCCAGGGATGTGAGGGGGACTCTGGATCCCTGCCGGGATCTGTGTGTGACTGGGACCCTGCCCTGGGATCTGTGTGTGACTGGGATCTGCTGCCCTGGGATCTGTGTGTGACTGGGACCTGCCCTGGGATCTGTGTGTGACTGGGACAATGCCCTGGGATCTGTGTGTGACTGGGACAATGCCCTGGGATCTGTGTGTGACTGGGATCTGCTGCCCTGGGATCTGTGTGTGACTGGGACCCTGCCCTGGGATCTGTGTGTGACTGGAATCTGCTGCCCTGGGATCTGTGTGTGACTGGGACCCTGCCCTGGGATCCTCTGTCCTGCTCAGGGAAACTCCTCAGTGGTGCCAGGGAGCTGGGAACACTGGAATTTGGCAGTGTCCCTTGAACAGGAGTTTGTGTGATAAGGGAAATCTGATTATCTGAGTACCAATGTAAATCACTGCATTATCAGCCAGTAAAATGAGCTGTTTGTCTGCATGTAGGGAAAAACAATCTTCCAAGACATTTTGATCACTGTTTTTTTTTTTTTTTTTTTTTTTTTTAATTTTCTTGAAGTACTCACTGGAGTTTGGTAGTGTATTTTTTGGGAGTCCAATTCTGCAGAGCTTTCCTGACACAGTGCTGGAGTAACTCTGCCAGGCGCCCTTCCTGCTCCGTGCCGAGTTTGGCCGCTCCCTGCACGCTGGGTTAGGACAGCGTTCAGCAAGGGCTGCTCCCTACAGCACCAGCTGGAAACGGCGTCGAGTACTGGAGCAGGAATCAGGGAGGGGTCTCAGTGCCGTTCCAAAAGCGTTCCTTGCCCTCAGAGGGGCAGGGAGCGCAGATCCCTGCACAGGGTGGGCAGCGTTTGTACAGAGCGGCGGCCCCAGGGACACATACAGAGCAACTACCAGGGAGGAGGGAGGAGCATAACAGGATTGACAGTGCATTCCACCAATGAGGGAGGGAGGAGGGAGGAGCATAACAGGATTGACAGTGCATTCCACCAATGAGGGAGGGAGGAGGGAGGAGCATAACAGGATTGACAGTGCATTCCACCAATGAGGGAGGGAGGAGGGAGGTGCATAACAGGATTGACAGTGCATTCCACCAATGAGGGAGGGAGGTGCATAACAGGATTGACAGTGCATTCCACCAATGAGGGAGGAGGGAGGAGCACAAGGCAGGATTGACAGTGCATTCCACCAATGAGGGAGGAGGGAGGAGCACAAGGCAGGATTGACAGTGCATTACACCAATGAGGGAGGAGCACAGGCAGGATTGACAGTGCATTACACCAATGAGGGAGCACATGGGCGGGACATGGGTCATGTGGGCCAATGGGGCGTCGAGGATTCGGGGAGGTCCAAAGGAGAGGACCCATCAGGGATTGGCCCAAGGAAGGTTCTGGAACAAGGGTCAGGGACACCATGACAGACAGGGAAAGGGGCAGGAATAAAGAAGAAGGCAACTCGGGGGTGGATACAATACAGGGACAAAACAGCTGGGGAAGAATATAGGGATACATAGGAACATACCAAATAACAAGGAAATTGTCAATAATGAAATAATACAAAGAACAGGGAATCAAAGACACCACAACCTTTTTCAGCTTAGAGAACTCAGAAGTGAGGCACTGAGCTACTGAGCCCAGCACAGAACCAGAGTTCTGCTATGCCGGCCTGTGCCAGGGGAGCAGTGGGAGCACACACAGACCAGCTGGGGGCTCCTGTGCTGCCTCTCCGTCGGTTTCAGCATCTCTGCAGGGCTGGGGGGTTTTCATTGCTGCAGCACTGAAAATTTGTGTGCAAAGCAACTGACACTTGAAGGAGTTGGCAGAAAATTTCATGTGCTGCCCACATGACAAACTGTCCTGTGTCAGTCTTGCCTCTACAGAGCGTAATTACAGAGTTGTAGTTCAAAGGCCTTCACAGGGCAATCTTGATTTTTATTTGTTTTGAATTTGGTTTTTTCCCTTCTGTTTTGAACAAACATCTTGCTTTCCTTAGCTGTTGAATGAAAGATTAAGTCAGTCATCCTTGAACTTTTTGCTCTCAAAATAGCAGTAACTATTAAGGATAAAAATGAACATTTTATAAATTTAAAAGCAGTTGTTAGAATTTATTTACTCTGGGCTCTTCATGGACTGTTCTCATTTGGTGCATGGTGTGGTTGTTACTGTGTAATAAATGCAGTCTCAAGTTTTAAATTCAAGAAACATCATGTATTTTGGTAGTTATCGCAGGTGTGGTCTATTGCTTTGTGACAGTAATTTTCTGAAATTTATGTTCATAAATTGGGGAAGCAGTGCTTATGTATATATTGTGTTTACCTAGGTAACTCTAAATATATGAGGGAAAAAAGAGGTGGCAATTAATGCTCATACAGTTAATTTGTTTCTTTCTACCTAGAACTTATTTTTGCTTGATGAACCATATTTCCATTTTTAATTGTAGTGCAAAATACTCAAACAGTGTTTAATAACAGAACAAAATTTTGAGAGTTTGACCAGAGGTGCTTTGTTTAGAGGAGTGACTGGTATGTTTGTAACCTTTTACTTGATAGCTTCATAGAGAAGCAAGGGAAGATGTTCCCAAACCTTGCGAATAAAGTACTGGTTGGAGGAAAATTAAGGTCATTGTACAAAATAAAATTAAAAAATATTAATAACCACACTTCCCGTCCCTTCCCCTGACAAACAAACCAGCAAACCCAAACAAAACTAAAAGAAAATACTACTTTGAGCTCTGTCTTCTGTGGAAGATAAATCAGACACCAGCAGGCCACTGACTCCTGTCACCTTTTGTGGTAAAGTCAGACTGTTGAAATGTGCAGGCTTCTCTTCCAGAGTACATTAGTTTAGCCACTTTAATCTCCATCTAGATGTAAACTTTTGTACTTCAGAAAGCAAATGACAAGAGAACCGCCAGTTTAAATGTCATATCTCTGTTTACACAAGTTTCAACTGCAATATGGCACTGTCTGCTCTTTTAAAGAGTATCTGGTCACTTGTGCAGGATGACATGGGGGATGAAAAGGCAGGACAGGAATTTTGATTGAATGATTCTTAAAAGTTTGTGTGAAGTTGTGGGGAGCTTTGGATAAAGACATGTGGACTGAAGCCTCTGGGTGTCAGAGGCAGCTCCTGGTGATGCCCCAGCCTGACAGGCTGAGCAGCAAGATTGGAGGAGTGATTGGTGGCAGTTGCCAGGTCTGTTAACAGAGCTCTCATTTGTAGCTCTCATTAATCCAGGAGCTATACCTGCCTGGACTCTTAGAAACAAGAGTGTGGGATGGCCACAGAATTATGGAGTGGGGCTTTCCACCTTCACAGCAGAATCAGCAGAACAGAAGTGTTGCCCTCTTCTAGCATAAAATATTTATCTTGGCACAAGCCTATCTCCATTCACAGGTTAAAGCATCTCCTCTGCCTTCTCCTCCCCCTGAGTGGGACAGGGAGCAATTCCATGGAATCTCCTTTGGGCTGACAGGACCACCAGGGACTGAACAGAATGACTAGCAAATAAACCAGCAAGTGACCAGAAGTCATTTGTTCATTTGAAATCATTTTGGAAAGGAGAAAGGGAGCAGCAGCAGCCTGGAGCGGGTTTGATTCAGCTCAAAGATTTGATTTTGTTATGGATGGCAGTATTTTATGGCACAGCATACTGTCTCATGAGGTTGCTGTAATTTCAGGAGAAATCCTTCTGCCTCTGTGATGTGGTTTTATTTTGTCTATAAATATAATAGCAAGAACTTCAGCTCCATCATGGCCAGATTTGAAGCAGCTCATCTTTTTTCAATTAGTTTATTCTTCTTATTGTCACAATTCTTCATTTTCTCTTACGTGGAAAAAACTTTCAGTATTTTAGGGAGTGTCCTCTGCTTCTTGCTGTAGTTTGTTTTATTTCTCTTCTTACTTCACCCAAAACTATTGGGTTTTTTTGCTTTTCTTTCTGCTCTAAGTAGCAGCTCCTACATTTTCTATTAAGAACCACCACTGCTCTTTGCCTCTGTGATGTTACCATTACATGTGTGTATGACAGTGTTATTGCTGTCATTGCTCCTTAAGCTCCAGACAGTCTGCTCTGGGGGTATAAAATCATTTTCATTTCAGCTTTTTCAAAAGCCAGCCATATCATAGGAATGCGAATCAGTTGTTAATTGCATTAGAAAGGTTTGACCTAAATGGGGAAGAATAAATTGGAGCCTCAAGATAGAATCACTTCTTAAGATTTAAATTATTGAATTCTCTGTGTCAAATTTGATATTCTTTGTAAAAAGTAAACTACAATAAAATGCCAGTGATGATGACAAGTTCCTCATGTACTTATATCAAAGTACGTTGGAAAAGGTGTCAGCAGTTTAATTTCAGCAGGATTTTATATTTTTCATCTTGAAAGAAGCCTTCAGGTCCATTTGTAGTGTGGAACTGGGTGATAAATGTGTCATGTTGTGGGCAGGCCTGGCCTTGCTTACCCCTTGGAAAGGTCCCCAAGGTGACAGATTCTGAATGTCAGAGGTCAGCAGGATTAATTAATGAGCACATCTGACTCTATAAATCCTCGATAGACCAGATGTGCCACCCCTGTAGTCTTTAAGTATGGTACTGAGGAAATACAAAATGTGGGGGTGTGTGTCTGAAAAAGCATGACCTGGATTTTAAGAAGTGAAGGGGTAGAATATTAAATACATCTTTGGCTGCTTGTTCTGATGGTTAGGTCTCCTACAACCAAAGTTAGCTTTTTGAATATGACTTCAGCCTTAACTTTGCAGCTGTTGATTTTGTTTTGCTGTTAATTTTGTTGGGTTTCTGATGTTAAGCTTTTAAAACAACCAGTATCTTTAATTGTTTGAACCCTGGAGTCTTCATGTACACAGCTCAATCTTTTTAATATTCAAAACAGTTTAGGTTCTTTTGATTCATACTATGAGAAATTTTCTCCTCGTTTCAATAACTTCTGTGGCTCTTCTCTGTACTTTCCAATTTTTTCACATTCTTTTAAAAATGTGGATGGTGGAACTGGACACAGCATTCCAGTGTGCCTTGCAAAGGTAAGATTACCACCTGTTGTGTCCATATGTCCAAAGGAGTGCACAACTGATTTTTTTCCCTTTTTTTGATCATGAGAGCCCCTCTTGAGATGCTTGCCTACAGTAATTACTAAATTCTGAATTACTACTTCTAGGATTTTGTCTCTGTTCTTCAGGTCCTTCCTGTAGATGCCAGATGTACTCTGGAAGTAAAATACACAACTTGACCTTGACTTGAATGAATTATTTTTTTTTTTTAATTATCCAAGAGCTGCCCTCTCCTTAGTGTTTACTTTCCCCATTTTTGTGACACACATATATTTACATAGAGACTTGGCGGAAGTGTCAAAGCTGGATGTGTTGCAGATAGAGTTGAGACTTCCCCTCTAGTGGGAAAAAGGTTTGTGCAGGTGAGAACCACAGCTCGTGTTGGCAACTAGAGGAGCACAGTTAGAGCTGTAAACTCAGAGCTGCAGAGGGGCATGCTTGGAGAAATTGTGTAATGCCATTTATCTTCTAATACCTCTGTTTATATAAAGTTTAAACTTCATCTCTGCAAGGCAAAAGTTATGTAATTAAAATTGCAGTAGCTAGTTAATAGAATTTGGATTTGTTTGATATCCTAAAGCCAGGTAGCATCTCTCTCAGTAAGCTTGAGCTGGGACAAAAAAAAGTATCTCTGTTCACAGGCAGGTGAAAAATTGGTAGGAATTTGTGAGACCCACAATTTGCTTTTGTTTCTTTACTATTTGATTAGAGTTTGGGTCTTACTGACATCTGGACATGAGAGTGGAAGTGGCCATGAGCCACAGGAGCCTCTCAGATTCCTTGGGAAAGTCCCTGTTTGGGATGAGGGTCAGGCCACAGTGATGTCTCATGCAGTCTGGACACTCAGTTTTGATAACCAGCTGTTGCTGAGTCAGTACCCTCAAAATAGATTGTTTTCTGTGAATAACACAGTGCCAGAACCTTCCATTTCTTCAGTTACTTTCTGCAATATTCTGTAATCGTGGCTGGGAAAATACATGTTTTGGGGCTGGCTGGCTGGCACTGCTCCCTTCAAAGTCCTTGTGTTGTGTAACTGGAACATAGTGGTGGGATTCATACCCAGCAGGGTAAGTTTAGAGTTATGTCTTAAGGCTTCTAAGCCTGAATTCTCATTGCACTTCACAAGATGCACTTTGGGGAAAAAGTAAAATAAAATAATGATTTAAAAAAATTGAAAAAGTGAAGGAGCTGTAACAGGAAGTAAGCCTGCCTTGCATGTGGGAGAAGAGAGTCAAATAGAACAAATTGTCCTTGAATTCTAATTATTATGATTGTTTTTATATGGTGGGAGTTGTCATGGTCACTGTGGTTTTGTTTTGGGTAGTTTTTTTTTGTTTTTTTCCCTTTACCTCAAGCCTGTAAGTTGCACAGCAATCTTGAATGCAGGTTTTCTTTCCATCCCTTCTGTCTATGATAGTATTTACTTCTCACTGATTTGATGTTTGTGCTGAATTGGCCTTTCTTGATCCCTCCACCCTGACCTCACCTGTTCATTCATGGTAGTTTTGTGGTTTGGGAATGGTGTTCCCCAGTTCAGTGGGAGCATGCAGCCAGTGCAGTGTCCACACACATCAGATGTGAAAGGTATCCTGGTAACACACTGAGCACCCTTTGTCCTGAATTAATCTAAACTTTGTTTCTTCGACTATTTACACCCTTGAATATTTTTTCCCTCAAGTCTGATTGGTTAGTCTTGTATTGGTGTAGTCATTTCTGTGTAAATACTGCCATTCAGAATTCTTCTTTTGGTTCTAGTGGCATGTTAAAGACCCTGTTTGAGGTGAGGCACAGCAGCATCTGAACACCAGTGACATGTGCAGCACATGTGATAAGAATTGTGTGTAGCAAGTTGGTTTTCTTTGTTTGGAGCAAAGCAGTTTTCCCTGAGCACATTGCTGTATGCATGTTCTAAAATTTCGGCTTGAAACATCAGTTTTATGCAATAAATAGGTAAAAATCTCTGTTCTTACACTGCTGTCAGCTGCTACTCAGAAGTGGCACAGGACATGCAGTTTTGTTCAATACAGGCCTCAAGAATGGATAGGAAAGTTGCTGGCTGGTGTGAGGGCAGGGCAGGCTCTCTGTTGGGTGTGAGGATGGGTTCAATCCCAGCTGGGCAGGAGCAGGGGGAGCCCAGCCCTGTGCTGAGGGCTCTGCAGCTCACACTCCTGCTGCTCCTGGGGCAGCCTCTGCCTCTGCGGCACAGCTGGGCAAAAGGGTTGCTACACTTCTTGTTCCAACCTTCTGCACCATCACTTCCGATACAGCAAACAATCATCATTTAGTAATGCTACCGAATTTATGTTTTTTAGGATCTGGTCAACACTGGACTCAGCACTTTCTTCTTTTTCATTGCCTCTGTAGTACTGGCTGCTTTAAACCATAAAACTGGAGCAGAAATTGCTGCTGTGGTAAGAATTTAAACGTGTTTATATCTGACTCTTACCTTGTGTTAAAATTAAAATTGATTTAATACACCTGTTGCCTTTCCCATCACAACTGACTTCTACTTTCACAATTTGCTATGAGATAGTTCTTATTTAAAGAATGTTAACATCCTTGGAGCTTTGTCTGAAGGCTTGAGGCAAGAAGAGCAGAAAGATGACTTGCAGAGAAGACTTTACAGTTTAACTTGCTGTTTTCTTTGATGCCTTACATGATCCTGCTCTTTGTTGCAAGCCTATGGAAAAGATAGAGCCAAAAAGTCAGAATAAATTGAAGCTGCTTACACATAATTTGCAGAGTTCTTGTTCAGTACAGATGATTTCTTTGTTCTGTGGAGTGAGTGTAGTAGTGCTTCAGGGTTTTAAGTCTACGACAGTCAGTCCAAACAAACTGATTTTGTGCATGAGTTGGTGAGCTCATTTTTTTTTTTTTAATTTTCTTTTTAACCTGTTTTATAAAAATCACATGAGTTCTGCAGAAGCATAGAAGAAAAACTGCAAAGCAGCTGCTTCTCCAGGTGATGCTCTGGACTTGTCACTTTTTGTGTGTGTCCTGAGGAATGAATGAGCTTCTGGATGAAGAGCTGGCTTCTTTACAGGAAAGTCTTCCCTGGGCTGCACTGCAGGATTTAATTGTCATTTTGGTAATCAGAGAACTCTGTTTTCTGGGATCATTGATCTTAACCACTTTTGGAGATTCTCTAGTTCATTGAGAAGAAAAACGTAATTTCCTAGGCCATGACGATTTGTCAAGTGCAAATAAAGTAGGACACTGAACTTCTGAGGACTTTGCCGTGAAACTACTTTTTTTTTTCTTGTTTTCAAAACTTGTCTTTGACAACTCTTTATGCTGCTCGTAGGTGTTTGGTTTCCTGGCAATGGCAGTGTATGCTGTGAACACGTTTTTAGCAGTCAGAAGGTGGCGGGTGAGCAGCAGGCAGCAGAGCAGCCGGCAGAGCAGCGACTACATCCGTGCTCGGACAGAGTCCCGGGAGGTGGTGCACCGGCCCGAGATCCAGCGCCTGGACGCGTGAGTGCCTCCCAGTGGCACCGAAAGGGAAGGGAGCTCCCGCATGGAACAGGGGTTTGCTTGATTTAGAGGAGAAGGAGGAGCCGAGGGTGGCGGAGGATGCCCAGCCCTGCACCTGTTCAGAGATGCGTTGAGCCAGAAGCTGCTGGCATGGAGGCAGAAAATGTTGGTCGTTCAAAAGGAAGATCCCCCTCAAGACTTGCACATAGACATGTGCATATATTATATAGCTCATAGAATATATAATATATGTCTGTTCTGAAGTATGTAATTGTTTTAGATTAACTGCACAGCAGTTTCCTTCCCGCTCTGAAGATCCTCGGTTCCTTCACCTGCCCAGAGACAGAGCAGCCCTGCCTGGGCTGGGTGAGGGAGGGGGGACATCCCTGGGAGCAGATGGAACACCCAGACATGCCAAGGAGCCAGGGGCACTCAGCAATAACTCAGCCACAGGCTGTCCATCCCAAACTGTGTCTGTCCCTCCTGCTCCCCTCTGCACCCCTGCTGGAGCCCATGGCACGTGTTCCCCTGGCTGGTGTTCCCATGGCTGGGAAAGGGCCACTGGCCACTCTGGACTGGGCTCAGGCTGGGGGCTCACTGGTTGTGAGTAGGTGGTTGTCTGCTCGTGTTGGGACACATTCCAGTTTTCATTACAAAGAAATATTTTTAGGAAATGGGGTGGTGAAAAGGGGCTTAAGTGGCACAGTAGAGAATGAAAGGGTTGTCATCCTATAGACTTACATTCCAGCCATGGCTTTATTTTTCTTTTCTTTTTTTTCCTTTTTTATTCAACATTTCTAGAAGTTTTTGCTAGAACTTGCTTTACCTCTAAGCCCAGGATAAGCAAGAACTAGCAAAAATTTATGTGCTTTTAAAATGTTCCTAAGGTTGCAATGTTGTGATTCATGTAAGGTAAATATTTCTTTCTGGTTGTTCTAAAATTAAACCTAAATTGGTAGTAGGTAAACCTGATTTTTATTTTAACTGGGTGTTTCTGCAGATTTATTCCCCTTATGTTTCTTTGGAAAATGAATTTAGCTAATTGGAAAATCATATGATTGTATTGATTTGTTTAGAAATAGTTTTACTTAGCTGAAGTTTTTTATTTTCCTTGTACTTCCAGTGAATGATTTATATTTTCCCTACTCAGAACTCATATTCAGCAGTAATTGACTAGACAATGTCACAATATTATTAGGAAGATGTCTCTTGATGTTTTTCTGTTTCTTTGGCGTTTTTATCTCTGTAGTGCATTATTTGGCATTTGTGTGCCTGTGTGAAGGCAGTGTGTGTGGGAGGAGATCTCTACAGCTGAACTCCTTTGTGGTGTGAGGAAAATGAAAATCTGTGTAATTTAGTGAAACTGTTTGCCATGTATGCCCGAGTTTCTGTGTCCTGCTGGAGCTACACTGCTGAGGGTGAGTGCAGCACCTGGAGCCTTAAGAACAGGCAGTGTATTGTGGGTAAGTTATTATCTATGAAAACAGAGCTACACCAAACAGGAGAGCAGGAGAAGTGCCTGGGATTTTATAATACTGGAGAGAGCTGGGATAGTGAAAGTGTTAACCTAATACTGCAATGTTCAATTGAGCAGCAGAGAATTACTTTGATGAGTAAAAAGTGACAAAGGTGATGCCTTTTCATTTTCAATGTATTGACATCTACAGTGCATTTCACCTTAGTGGCTAAGATGGAGATTAAAATTCAGAGCTACTGATAAGGTTAAGGAAAATTTGCATTTTCTTAGTGATTGATGGTTTACCAGTTCCTATAGTAACATTTTATTGTGCTTTGTTGGATGTAATGCCAAAGGGAACACCAGTTTAAAGGAAGATTGAACCAACTTTTGGTGTAGGGTTAGAACAGAGACATTCCACAGAGGGCTGGCTCACCTGGGTGCATTCCCTGAGCAGTACATGGCAGTTCCATGGCCAGTGTGGTAAGAAATAACAATTTGTTATTGCCAGAACTGCTGTGACAGCCCTGCTGTTTGCCAGCAGCGCCCAGGACTGGCAGAGTTTGTAGTATCAATTATAAAAACACTTCTTAAAACTAGCACAACCTTACCCAGGCTGGAATTGTAAACTGCCATCAAAGCAGTTTGTATAGTGATTGTAAAAACCCCAAGCAAACCCAAACCATACAAAACCAAAAAAACCCCCAAACATCCCCCACCAAAATCAAGCCAAAGCCACCTACTGAAGTACAAAATACAGTTCTCCAGAAGATCCATGCTTTTGGAGTGGAGCTGCCATCTGAAATCAGGGAACAGGATGGTGTCACAAGGGGTTTTGTTGTGCTGTCACTGGCCAGGGCTGAAGCATTCCCAGATCCTCTCCTGTGCTCCCTGCACTCACTGGGGTTGGGGCAGGGCTCTGGGAGCTCTTGTGCCTCTTTGGGTTTATGACTGTGGTACCTTTCAAAGCCCTGCACCTTTCCTGGCCTCGAAACAGGGTAACGGGGGGTTTGTGTGGAGTGAGGTCCCAGCCCTGTTGAGCTGCATTGACAGCAGCAGTGGGGCAGTCACACCTCCAGTGGGATCCTTGGGCAGTGGTGCTGGAATGGCCCCGGGGCTGCTGCAGGAGGGGTGAGCTTTTGCAGCTGGGAATGCCAGTATTTATTACTCACATCATGCCCTGAGCCTAGCACAGCTCTCAGGGTGGAATGCAAAAGAGAACAGTAATTTTAAAAACACTATCTTACATCACAAAACAAAAGCAAATGTAAATGTGTAATTTCCTTATTTTTGGGACCAAAGATGATTTTAGTATTGTACAGTATATACTTCCTAAAAAATCTTGAGCACTTATTGCTTTGTAGAGACATTATTTACTATCTGGATTATATAGAAGGGAAATAAAGTAGTTGTGATAGACAACTACATTTGAAATACTAAGATCATTCATCCTCCCTGAGTTAATTTTACACAATGTATTAGAGAGGTACTTTTTAAAGACTTTTATGTAAACTGCAGTCACACAAAAAGACCCTTAAAGTAGAAAAGAAGGTAGAAATTTTTAATTTATTTAAACTTGCTTAAAAAAGTGACATTAAATTGCTTCTCTCAACCATTTAGTCTTGCTTGTAATTGCTAGCACCTAGGGATAATTTCTTTTAGTCCTTAAGGGTGCTGTTTAGCTCCATAAAGGGACTCAAACCCCACTGTAAATCGAGCTAAATTAAAGCAAACAGTTGAACTTGGTAGGAACAGGATGCTTGAAACAGGAATGGTTTGGATGAGTCCCCTTTGGTAAAAGAGAGCCCTCGGACCTGGAATCTTTGTGTATTTCTGGGTACAGAAATGACTGAATCCTGCAGCCTGTGCACAGACACCCAGATGTTGAACAGCTCTGCCTGGAGCAGCAGCATGGGAGCTGATGCCCAGTGCTGCAGGAGGCTGTTTTCTCTCCCTGCTCACATCTGTCAGCCTCAGCTGAGCTTTGTGCAAATGGCCCCAGCAGGAGCTCCTGAGGCCACAGAGGAACTCGCTTATGTGTCTGAGTAAAGCCAATTCCTTCTTCTCTGCATTTTCCTTTCTTTTGGAATACTCGTGCCTCGTGGATCGAATGCTTTAATTCTTGCTCAGCCTTGTGTGCTGCTCTGTATAGTGTCTGCTGCAGTGCCAGGAAGATCAGAAGGTGTCCTACATCCCTTTATTTCAGCTCTGGTGCTTTTCCCTTTCCAGGTGGCCTAGGAGGCTGGGCTGGGTGTTCTTTTCCTGTGGGCCTGTGGAAAACTGGTGCTGCTGTGAGATTCCTGGTAGGAGCCACGTGCTTGGAGCTTGGGAGGGGTGGAGAGTGATCTCCCTGTGCCTTCTGAGAGACAGGCACTGGCTCCAGAGATCTGAGATGTCAGTCTGTGCAGCTCACTGGATTCAGGAGCACAGCATCAGCAAAGATCTGTGCCTTGGCAGCAGCAACTCAGCTTTCAGTTAGAAGGTGTCTTTAAATGGGATTCCAGGAAAGGAGCAGTGTGTATTGCTCTTGTCATGTGTTGTGACAAACACTCCTTAGGGTTTGTCACTCTGTGTCTGCTGGCATGCTCTGGCCATGTTTCACCTCTCTGTATTTCATTGTTGCTTCTAGAAAGAGGAGGGGAAGGTTTCCCCTCTTCCCTGAGGTAGTAGTGTATTTTCCCCCGTGATTTTTTCTGTCCATGTGCTGATTGTTCCCTCCCCCCAGGGCAGGATCAGTGGTTCATGAAGTGCTGTGAGCACAGCAGGGCAGTGGATCTGCTGCAGGCTGCACTGGGCTCTTCTGAGTCAGTTAACCAGCAGCTTTTCATGAGCTTTAAGAGCCCTAAACGAATTTGGTATTTGTCACCTCTCTGCTATTTTGGGGGTGTGCAGGCATAGCAAATGCTTACCAAATCTGTGGTTTTATTAATGCAACCCTTTCTTCCTCTCTCTTTCTTAGGCGTCTTTCTGTATCTGTTACTTTCTTGTCTCATGTCAACTTTGTAATAATTTCTACTTGTTTACTTCCATGAGGGAAAAAAACTCACCAAAAATCTAAAATAAGCAAGAATAATGGTTTTAGGGCATAATTACAAAATGAAACCAAACTTAATAGCAGCTCAGATAGTGTAGGAAATAATATCCTCTCTCCTACTCAGCTGGGATACTGAACAGCTTTGTCCATGGAGGGGCATGAAGAACAGTTCCTGTCCTGAAAGCTCTGGAGCCAAAAGTCTTCCAACAGGCATTCAGGATAATAAAAAGGCACAGTCTGAGAAGGAATTGGAGATGTGAGAAGGACACTTGACAATCCTGTGCTTTCAAAGTAAGAACCCCCAGGGGCCACAGCAGTGGAGGTGATCTCAGGGCAGGTGGGCAAGGCTGGGATTGTCCAGGCTCAGCTTCCAGAGGGGCTCCTGAGAATCAGGCACTGGGCTCGTGCTGTTTGTAGCATGAACTAAGGGCTTGTTCCTCATCTGGAGGGCCAGGAAAGCTCAGAATTGCTGTGCAGGTGGAGGTGTCCTGTGTGTGAGTTTTAATGGCAATAAAAGCATTTTAAAAATGTTCCTGAAATCAGTACAAAAATGCACGGAATGTGTGAAAATACTTTGTAGAAGTTATGCCGTGTTCCTCTCTTTATTTTGGCAGAGGGAGTTGGTTTAAAATCAATTTATACAAATACTCAGGAATTCTCTGAATGACATTTTAGAGGGTTTTCCTGGTATATTATTTTCCCTGTCAGCTACTTGGCCACCTTGATAGATCTGCTTGACCAAGTCAGAGTGGTGCTGTCCAACCTGAAAGGGTTCCCTTGTTTTGGTCTTTTTTTTTTTTTTTTTTTTTTTTTTTTTTTTTTTTTTTTTTTTTTTTGTTGTGTGTGTGTGTGTGTCTCTGTGTGTTTTATTTTAAAAATCTGTCTATAATTTAACCATTTGTATGCTAAAAATAATCTTTAAAAAAATCTGCCTACACTGTGATTTCTGGTAGCCTTTAATTTAAAGTATACAACACAATCTAATTTTCTTTTGGGATATGCAGCTTTCAGAAGTGTTCTTATATGTGCCCAGAAATGAAAGTTGTCTATTTACCATAGGAATGTGATTAGATAAAGTAACCTATCCAGAATCACAGGACAGCTCTTTCATATGTGCTGGATGGACGAGTTAGTGAAATTGCCTTTTAATCTCTATGGGTTAATAAATATTTTTTTATAACTAGCCACAGATATTCCTTTTTAAATTATACTTGGCAAACAGAAGAGATTTAATTTTATATACAATATACATAGTTACCTTGATTGACATATTTATAACATAGAGCTTTGTGTTTACTATGAAGGTTTTATCTGTATCCCATGGACTTCATGGGTAAAACTTTGAAAAGCCAGTTAGCATTTATGGAAGGATATGGGAACTTTCTTCATGGCTTCAGAATGAGGACATAGGAGCATTTAAAAGGCAATAGCCAGATTGTTTTACAGAGTGTCTGGGGGGGTGTGTATTTTTTGATTGGGGCTGGTCCCTGCAGCTATTTTAATAACATCTGGATGTGAGTAACAGAATGGAATCAGAATGGAATATGAGCATCTGCCTCTTCTGACTGTCACAAGCTATTGTCTAGAGCACAGGAAGTTTCAGGGTATTGAATTGTTTTGCTTTGGACAAATGTCTCAATAGACATATTTAATTAAAACCCTTCATGTGTCTGAAAGAAAACATCCTCTCTTAACCAGGCAGATTTATCACTTTTGGCACCCTTTTAATCCCAAAAGTAGTGTTGTCTGACTATTTTTAGTGATGTTCCAGCTATCCTGATGTCTGCAGGTTAAAGTGGTCCTGCCTAGCACCCTTTTATTACAACAATTGCTACCTTCATTTTTCTACTGTTTCTACTTTTAATCTTGAATGTTTACCAGTTTCTATCGTTGGATCTTGTGGAGGGACAGTGTCTTGGCACTACAGCTCATCCAGCTTTAACTCATACATACAGTCCTGGAGTAAGAAAATATTTTGAATTATATATTGTGGCAAATTTATTGCATTTTAAAATTATTTCTATACTTTAGACACAACATTTATAACGTAATAGGACAAATGACTTAGCTAATCATTATATCTGTCTAGACTTGCTCTCTTCTGTGTTAGTGTAATTTTGAAACTATTTGTATATGTTGAAGTTTGTAAGGGTTCAGGAACCCACAATAAAATAGTAAAGTATGTATTTATTTCTCATTATAATGCTCAGATTTGATTTGGAAGTTGACACTTTGTATGTCTTTTCACAGAATTGTAAACGAATACCGAAAAACTGCTTCACCTAGGGTGCCTTCCATGTATGGTACAAACACTTCTCATTCACAGGAATCGAGATGTAAATTTATGAATCCAGTAAACACTATTTTTGTAATGTGAGTCACTAACGCAGCTCTGGCCTCGTTGTGCTTTGTTCCCACCAGCACCAGGTTTTTGGCTGCTGTGGTCTCTGCCTTCCCTCCCTGTGTGCACTGAATGTGACCCCTGGGGAATCACAGGTTGTGTCTCCTTTGCTCTGCCCTCAGCTGCCCCCCGAGCACATTTCTGGTGCCCAGATTCCCTTCCTCGGGCCTTGGGAAGGGATGTCTGTATCCTCAGGGCTGACTCTGGCTCCTGTAGACACTCTGCAGCCCAATCCAGACATTCCAATTCTAGCTCATAATTCATGATTTACAGCTTCTGAGGAGGGAGCATCCAGGCCTGACCAAAAGACTTTAACCCTCTGGGCTACAGGTGCTGTATGGACAGGTTTGTAATTGCAACCAGCTCAGAGGTATTCTGCAAATACCAGGTTAGAATTCTATTCAGGCTGAGCAAAGGGGATGGAATTTTCCTTTTACCATGAGCACAAGTCTGTGTGCAGTACCCTGGGTACTTTGCTTTTGCAGTAAAAGCTGCAGTGTTCTGTCCTGGAGAGCCCTCGGAACGTCCTCACCCAGGGTCCCCAGACTCTGCTGCAGGACTGGCCAGTTTCAGCAGGCAGCACATCCCCCTGGAGACAATTCACAGCCCTGGAGGATTTCCCAGTGTTCTGCTGAGTCCTGGGGGCCGCAGCAGCTGCTCCAAGGTGGTACCTCCAGCCGGGAGCACTTCCCTGCCCTGCCTGCGGCTGAACTCGCTGCTGGCAGAGCAGCAGCTGCCACCTCTGGGTGGGAAAGGTGTCCTGGGAATGCCTGGCCAAGCTCAAAGGCAAGGTACTCTACAAGAAAACACAACCTTCAGCTTGTTTCTACACCAGTAACTCCATAAAATTCAGTTGTTGTGTTCTTTCTGTTGATGTCTGTGGTAATCAAAAAACACAAGCTGAAGAATTAAGAAGTCTTGCAATACACAAAGTGGTCTTGGTTTTAAAATCCATGCTGTTGCAGCATAATTTAAATGGTGTATTTATCAGTTTTAAATGTCATTTTGCTTTTCCAGTCTTTTGTATATGGGCACAATACTTTTTGTAAATTTTTTCTATTTAGTTGTCTTTCTGTCTTTTCTTTCTGGTATTGGAAGATTTGAGCTCTCTGGGTTTTCATGGTACTCTTCTGATCATTCTTCATAGTGGTAAAAGTCTGTATTTTTGTATGTAGGAGAAATGGTAGTTTTCTAACACTTAGCCCAATCAATATAGTACAGAATCATTTGTGAAGGACTTCCTGTTTAATAAATGGACATATTAAAGTACTAAAACAGTGTCTTCATCTGTAAACATGGCCTGGGCTGGGCTGGGGTAATTTTCTTCCCAGTGGCCAGTGTGGGGCTGGTTTGGGTGTGTTGACAATTCAGAGACGTTTTTGTTATTGCTGAGCTCACCCAGAGCCAAGGCCTTTTCCTGCCCCTTGTGCTGCCATGCTGGGGAGGGGCTGGGGGTCCCTGGGAGGTTGGGGGGACACAGCCAGGGCAGGTGACTCCAGCTGGCCACAGGGGTATCCCACACCTCATGGCATCAGTATGTGAAGGGGGCATGTTTGGAGTGATGGTGTTTGTCTTCCCAAGTCACTGTTCCAGGGGATGTGGCCCTGCTCTCCTGGAGGTGCTGAGCACCTGCCTGCCCATGGGAATTAATTCCTTGGTTTGCTTTGCTTGTGTGCACAGCTTCTGCTTTCCCTATTAAATTGTCTTTATCTCAACACAGGAGTTTTCTCACTTTTCCCCTCCCCATTTTCTGCCTTGTCTCTCTGAGGGAGCAAGTCCTGTGTGGGGCTGGGGCTGCTGGGCTGAAAGCACCCAAGGGGCAGTGCAGCCTGGGTTCCTGACTCCTGGGAGCAGGAGCCAAAGGGAAAGCACCTGAGAGGCAGGGGAGCAGGGAGAAGGTGGAACTGCTCCACTGCTCAGGGTGGAATTGCTCTTGGAGTGTTCCTGGGGCACTGCCAGGGGCTGCAGTGCTCCATCTGCAGCTGCTCGTGTGGGAGTGGGGTAACACTGCTGCCTCACGGGCTGGGGGCTGCAAGGGATGCTGCTGGGGGGTTTTGGTTTCCAGGTGCTTTAGGCACGAGGTGGAAGCACTGGGTCGGTGCAGGTGAGAGCTGTGGAGGGCACGGAGGGAGGGGTGAGTTTGTGAGGAGATTTGGGAATGTGGATGCTGCACTCAGAGCACTGAGGAGGGAGTGGGGCACAGGGGGTGGCACAAGGGAAGGATTCCCTGAGGGAGCCAGAGGCTCTGACAAAGGGCCAGTTCATTTTGCCTGTGTGGGGCTGTCAGCAGCACTGTGGCACTGCCCAGGGTGGTATCCATCATGCTCCTGGGTCAGGAGAAGCCTCATCAGCTGTCAAGTTAAAAAAAAAACCAAAAATTATTTTGTCTAACTTTTAGATACTGGATCGTCCTTCAGTTTCCTGGGAAGACTGTCATTAATTTATTCCTGGATCAGTCTAACAAAATGTGATGGGCTGTGTCCAAAACCCATGAGAGAAAAGGACAAGTATTTCCTGCTGAAAATTAACATTGGAATCAGTATTTTCCTCTTCACAGAAATAGATTTAAAAATTGACTTATTAAAAAAAACCAAACAACCAAAACCAACCAACAAAACCCCACACAAGCAATAGCAATAAAAAACAAACCAAACAAAAAAAAAATCCAGCCAACGAACCACCACCACCACCAACAACAAAAAAATCCCCAACAACGCCAAGCCAAAAAATCTCCACCCAAACTCCTCCTCCCCAAAGCCCCAAACCAAACCACACTTAAATTTTCTGGGTAGCACTGTTTTACTTTCTGACCTGGAAGCTTTACAAAACACCGAACACTCAATTCTTCCAGTAAAGGAGTGTCCTTGGGTCACTATCTGTGTCGCAGTATGGATTTTTTGATGCACTCCTATTATTTATTCCTGACTTTTTAATGATCCTGACTTTTAGGCCGATACTCCATGCAAAGAGGTGTCTCAAGCAACTTGTAACAGGATTCACATTCTCAGTGCTTACCTAAATTTCTTCTGCTTCCTTGATCCATCCTCTCTCAGAGGATGGAAGGATGGCCAGGCAGGGCTGCTGTGCACGTGCTGCCACATGTGGCATTTCCCCTGGAGGGCAGTTTCTGTCCTGGTGCAAATCTGGAGTGAAGCCATGCAATGATGTTATTTCTGATCAGAACTGTGCCCAGGGAACATCCTCAGCAGGACAATGAGTGGAACCAGGTGCTTGCTGAGCAAAGCATCCAGTTGTGCTCTGCTTTCCAGCACACCGTGGTTGTTCTCCACCACCACAGCAGCTGAGGTGCTCTGCTCCTCCTTGGTATCCTGGAAGTGACTCTGTCAGAGGGAAAGTGAAAAGTTGAGGAACTTTGAACAGTATCAAGTGGAAAGCACAGATTGGTGGAGTAATGGACAGAGTGTTCAAAGGACAACTGAGCCTCTTGCTTCAGTTAGAATCTAAAAAAGCTGCTTGGAAAGGTATTTGAATTCCTTGGAAAAGGTATTTGAATTCTTTGGAAAGGTCTTTTGAATTCCTTAGCATTCTCCTGTCCAAAAATCACTGCTCAAGTCGGAACAAGTCCACAGATAAATGTAAAACCTTGGTAGGAGGGAGCAGGCAGGTGAGAGCTGTGTGAACTCACCTGAGGTGCCACTTTCCCTTCCTGACAGTGGCTTTGAGGTCATGGAACTTCTGGCATTATTTCTACACCCTTGGAGTTGGAGACTCCTTCCCAGGCAGGCCCAGGAACTGCAGGTGGCAGTGGCTGTGCTGGAGCTGCAGTGAGAGCAGGGTTGGGCTCTGCTTTGGAAGCAGCTCCTCCACAGGGAGGGATTGTGATTGGAAAGGTGTCTGATGAGGCCACTGAAATCAGGACTCAATTAATGGCTCCATACTGCAGGTGCAGTGTTGTGTTTGTCTCCTGAAACCTGAAGTGCAGAGAAACCAGTGCTCCCAGCACCCTTTTGATGTTGTCAGTTGAGGAAAAACAAGCAAACAAACAAAAAACCCAAAAAAGCCAAGCTGACTTTTCCTCCACGTGCCCCAGACCCTGAGCTTGGTGCAGGATTTGTGGCAGAATATGGGCAGAAGACTGAGTCAGCCCTCTCCACCCCAATCCAAACTGGCTTTGAAGTAATTATTCTAAATTGAATTTTCTGAAATTATATTCCTAAAACACAGAATCATGTTTTCTTTCAGTCATGGGAAAAATCTTTTTTAATAAAAGGCTGGGATCTTACAGAAGTACTTGACCCTGGGAGCAAACTGCTTTGAAATAATCAGAGTAATCAAGTACTGAAAAGCCAGTAAGGAAATTCTCTGGGCAGGCACTTCACTGCAAGCTGCTAAAGCAGTCCTGAAGCAAGTAATGAACATTTTGTTTGAACTTTAATCCAACATGGAAAAATTGACCAAAAACCCTCAGTATATTTTGGAGGTGTGAAGGGTGAACCCGAAGGGGACTTTGTTGTTTACAGGATTATTGGTTGCCAAGAGAGAGCACTGAATCCCCAATGTCAACTCAGTATTTAGAACTAATTCTTGGTTAATTTTTTTCATCTCATGCCCTAAGGAAGAGGTTTGTCCTGTGGCTGGTCCCCAGGGCTGGTTCTGAGCTGTGCCCTCTTCCCAGCACAGATTTAGGATTCCTTAAGTCACTGTCCCTCGTGCTGGGCAGAGGCAAAGAAGCAAAATCAGGTCAAGTAAGTAAAGACACCCAACACTTCTATTAAAAGAGGTTTAATCCAGCATGGTTTCTAAATTAACCATGTCTCCAGCAGTGACACGCAGTACATTTTTTACTTAAAAAAGAAAAAAAAAGAGAAATACAAAATGAATATAAAAATGAGTCCAGGTCCCCTGAACATCACAGTATGTGCCAGTAAAATATCACAAGAGAAGGGAAAGAAACATTGGATTTCGTACAGGAAAAGGTCCAAAGAGATCGCTCTCATAATCAAAGATTATCTGTCACATTTAGAAGCAACCACTTGTTTTGCATTTACTCTGTCAGTGGTCAGGAAGCAGGAGATGTAGGAGCTGCCTGCTGGACAACTCTGAGCCTGAGCAGCACCCCCTGCTCCCTGCCAGCTCCCCTGTCCTGCTGGCAGCTGCCACAGGGAACTGGAACCCAGGTGCTGATTTTATTCCATAGGAAATCTGCCTTTACTGTTTTATCCCTGTTTTTCGCTTTGTTAGTACCATCTGCTCTCATTTTAATCACACCTGTTCTGGCACTGTATGCATGTTTTAAAAATCCAGACAGGTTTCTTTGCCACAGACCTGTTTCATGCCATGGGTGAGGAGTGTGCCACGCTCTTCCCAAGCATTCCCAAGTGTTTAGAAACGGACACAGATATTCCAACATAGGTTGTGCTACCTGTGTAAACAGTTGTAAATTCAGAGGGCTTTTCCCTGGAATACACCACCACAAGATAGCTCACATCCCTCCAGGGGTGCAAAACCAACCCACCCCACCCAGCCACACTGAAGACAGGGGGCTGGGGAGAGGAATTCATTGCAGACACTCTGTGGTTTGGGGTTGGTTCCTTGGCCTTTCCACAGTGGGGAGGAGGCACTGGCCACCCTCAGGGTGGCAGCACCAGTGGCACTGGTGTCCTGGCAGAGCCAGTGGCCTCAGCCCAGAGCAGAGGCACCTGGGGCAGGGACACCTGCAGGTTCCAGCAGGCAGGTCCTGCTGGGAGCCTTTTGCCAAGCCTGCCCTCACTGGCTGTGCAAACACTCACAGGGGCTTCCACAAAAATAGGACAGGGCTGCCAGAGCTGCCTTGTTCCACCCCATCCTGTGGTGAAATTGCAGCAGAGGGGATGTGACTCCATCCAAGCAGCTTCAAACAAGGGATACTGAATGTTTGGTGAGCCAGCTGCCCTGCAGCACCATTATACTTTGAGGTTTGCTGTTGTTTAGATTTCCAGTTGTCACTTTTCCTTGTCACAGACAGACAGGAGATACAAAGGTATTGAAACCAATGTGTTAACTGCAATCCATGCCTTCAGTGCTTGGAGTATTCAGACTTCAGAGAAAGAAATACTGTTAGTTAATCAAGAAAAATATAAACAGAGGCATCCAAACCTCTCTTCTTTGGTATGTCAAGAAGTATAAAAGCTCTAAGTGTTAAAGGTTTGGAATTATGAAAGCACATTCAAAGCTGTAAATATTAAAAATGCTGCTCCCATTTACTCAGGACATGGATGTGCTGAGTGGGGAGAGGCAACAGAGGACTGAGCTGTGTTGTTTGGACAGATCTACTGCAGGATCTGTAGTTGTCAAGGAGTGTTTAATGGCACTGGGAATAGTCTCCTTTTCCACATCACTGCCCTATCTGTGCTCTTGTGATTCTATAAACAGTAAGGTGGAAAGTGGCTGAAATGAGGGGATATTTCAATTGGCAGTGCATTCAGCAAAGAGGAAAGTGCTTCATCATCTTCCCTTCGTGCTTGGTTGGTGTTTGGTTCTTCAGTCTGAGTCAGAGTCGGAGTCCTCATCTGAGGGGTGAAACAAGGAACAAAAGTGAAAATGCAAACTGGAAATTCGCCCCTCCCCCCCAGCTGTGGCTCTGGGCTGGGAGAGAGAGTGTGTTGGCAGTGTGTGCTTCAAAGGACATCCCGGGGCTGGGAGTGAACACTTCTGTGAAATGACAGTTCTTGCTGAGGTGATGGGGCCTGAAATGCTGTTTGAAGGAGTTGGGAGATGCTGCTGAGAGGCCCTGCTGGCAGCCTTGCTGCTCTGGGCACTGCTGTGTGCAGCTCAACACCTCTGAGAACCAGCAGCTCTGAGATGCTGAGAAATCCCTCCAGGCCCAGAGAGCTCCATCCTTCTGGCCTCAGCACTTGAGAGCCCTTCTGTGGACACGAGTTTGGGCTGCAGGGCTCAGCCCTCCTTGCATGGTCACAAACACCAACACAGAGCTGTGTAACTGCACTTCCAGGAGTTTATGTATTTGTGTCTCCATCTCCAGGGGAATTAGATCTAATCTGTATCCTAATTCTGCACCCTTGCCACTTAATCATCTTCTGAGGGTGGTTCAGTTTTTAGCTTTTACAGTCTGTATCCTGTTCCTTTAATTCTTTTTTTCCTCTGTCTCTCTTTTCAGCCTAAAGCTTGGAAAACACTCAACAGTCTACTAAAATCCCCAGAAGAGACTGTCAGTGCTGCTGTTCACCCCCTAGGATTGATACACATCCTGGGTGTTTGGTTTTGTTGGGGTTTTAAATGGGAGGTTGGGGTATTTTTTGTTTGCTTTTAAGTGTGGAGCAGTCTTTTTAATCCATATGGGTGCAATAAGGAGTCACAGGGACATGATGCCTGATTTGGGCTCCTGGAAACTGCAAAACAACTACCCCTGTCCTGACTTGAACTGGCTGTGAACACACAACACCTTTTTATATAAGTGGATCTGAAGTAGACTACAATAGGAAATAAAAAGCTGGTAACGACTTTGTTGATTTTATGCTGATTGACCCTTGGATTTCAAGGCCATTTGCCCACAGATGGTCAAAGTTGATTGTAAGAGGCAATCATGATAAGGAAATGATAAAGAAAAAAGCACAATTTGGACTTAAATGCTGTGGATTAATGGATGTTAATTATAAGTTACAAAAAAAAAAAAAAAAAAAAGGTAGAAATTTGCTTGGTTTTACAGCAAGACATTTTAATAGGGAAAGAAAATCTGTGCTGCATGGTGATTTCTGTAATTGAATTTGGCACTTATCAAAGCTAAATGTTGTGAAACTCTGAAAAACTTCACATTCTTGGCTTGCAGGTTATCTTCATAAATCACCAGAAATCCATTTGCACCTTCCTAACTGAGCAGAGCTGTGGCAGACAGATCCAAGAATAGAAACTGCTCTTACTGAGCAAGAGCTCTTGTTCCCTGCAAAGGGTGAAATGGAGAGGGAAATCTCACCCTGCAGCTTGTGTAACCAGCAGGGAGTTTTACCCACCTTCTTCTGCCTTGTGCCCCTCGGGGCAATCAGAGCTGCCTTGCTTGAGGAAAGTGACCAATTCATTGAAGGTCAAGTAGAAATCAATGGCAAACACGATGGTGGCTGCAAACCCAAACACCTGAAGGGGTAAAACAACTCTCCTTAACAACAGCTCCTGTCTGCCAGGGGCAAACCAAACCCATACAGGAAAAGCTCCATGATTTTTTTTTGGCCTGTGCCTTTCTAAAAAGGCAGGGAAGGGAAATGATTTGTGACACATTGGTATCAACTGAATTACAGCTGATTCGGGAGCCTGAGAAGGGACCAGGTGTGTCCTTATCCCTGTCCCAGGCTGCCCTCTCAGGCTCTGGGAACATTCTGGGCATCAGCACCTCCTGTACTTCCACTGTCCCAGGGCACCTCTGCCACCAAGAAATCACCTCCACTTCTTGGGAAATAATTTTCCACTTGTTTGCAAGGAGATGTGTCTATTGGTGGGTGAACTAGACAGATTAAAATGATTCTGGAGTTCCCCCTGCAGTATCAGAGCAGCAGGACTGTGCCAAGCACAGGCTGGGAGCCTGGGATGAACACACTCCATTGCTCCATGTCTCACTGCAGGGACAAAGATTAAACAAGGTTTGGATTTATATTGTGTGATGGTTTGGGAAGGGCACCACTGGCCATTGTTCTTCCCAAGCTTAAAAAATTATTATGCAGGTTTTATTTATCTTGCATACATTATTGATGCTTAGGGTCAAGTTGCAGATGCGGGGGCTGTATTATATTTCTGACCACAAAATGCTGATGGGTGAAGCCTCTCTCCTGGGTAGTCCTTGTACTGGAGGCTAAAATGACACTGCTCTTGTTTCAACTCACCCAAGTAAAACTAAGCAGGAGAGGCAGGAGGTTGAAATTACTTAGTTTAGACTGTCCTTAGCATTTATAGGTTTGAATTCTTTTATTTTTTTATCATCATCATCATCATTACTGTTATTATTCCCTCCATTCAAGGATCTTGACACTCCTTGCAGGAGCAGCTAGTGAAATTAAAAAGCAGAATAGGTGCCTTCCCTAAGGGTACAGTTAACACTGAGCAGCTCTGTTAAGGTGTAAAATCTATTCATTGGTTCAAGACAAACTTTTCTGAATAACCGACCATTTCTTCTTTTTTTTAGGCAAATTAATTCTCAGCTAATTGAAGGAACTTCTGACTTGTACTGGGGTCATATTTGAACTGTTTCTTAAGTACATCCATACTCAGTTCACCACAACACTCAGGTGGGAAGCTCATGCCCACTCACCCCTGCTGCTTTGGATGCTCCATCGTTGTATTTTGAGACAGCAGCAATTGAAATGGCAAAGTAAATAATGGCAGCGGTGACACAGCGCAAGAAATCCTGTGGAAGAAGCAATGGTGCATTCTCAGACTGGTCAAGCACTTCTTCTAAAAACCATTCTGGAAATGAACACAGCCCCTCTGTTGTTTCATCAGTGCTGCATGTGACCACAGCCTGGTTTGCTGTAGAGGAGGAACTGCTCATCTGTAAAATATTTCTAAATAAGAGAAGACCTGAACCTTGGCATGAACTTCTGCTCTTAAAGATGCCGGGATAAATCCTGTTTCTACCCTGCCTGTGTCAGGCAGCCTGGGAAGGGCTGTGTGGGGCATTTGCCTTGGAGCACAGCAATGGCTTTAATGGAAAAGTCATGAAAATGCCTTAAAATCCACATGTTTGAGCAGAACTGCAGCACCAGAGGCTCAGGAGGTCCCAGCTGCTGTGGGGATGCAGGGCTGTGTGCTGATCTCCAGTCTGTGCAACTCATTCCTCATTCAGGAACCAAACACTTGGTTTAGTGTTGGAATGATCTATACTTCCTATGCCCACTACCAGCTCCACCAGCCTGTCCCAGGAGCACGTGCCTGCTGTGATCCCTGGGATGTGTCCTGCTGAGCTGTGCCCTGTCACACAGCAGGGACATCCCTGCAGTGAGCTTTAAACACAGAGCTGTGCTGCCCAGGACACATGCAAATCGTGGGGGCTGCAATAATGGTACCCTCAGCTCTGTTCACAATTAGTGCTTCTGCCTTTCCAGAACAGATGGAGGAGTAAGATCCTGTCTCAAAGCACAAATCCCTGCAAGAAACCTGACTCCTCTGAAGTCAGGACAAGGTCAGTTATCTACATCCTGTGCCTGCAGTATGTTATGGTAATAAACACACAAGTGCCTTTTTTGTCTTAGTTCTGGAACCAGATGCATGTAGAAAATGGGAAAATGATGGGACCGAGATTACCAGCTAGGAGCTGTGCACAGCTGTAGTCAAAGTCACTGATACTATTTTATCTACCAGAGGCCTTGCTAAAGTTATTTTTGTATTTTTATATACTGAGAGCTCTAACTCAAACCTCACTGCAACAAACTACTGACTGTACCAAAAGAGAATCCAGACTGATAAGATCAGTGGGGCTTTTTGAACTGTTTGTACTGCAGGCAGCTGCTCCCTTTGCAGTGATATTTGAGACTGCAGGAAAATCCAGTGGCCAGGGCTCTCCTGCAGCCCCAGCACTGCCCCAGCAGCCACTGGGCTCCTGTGTGGGCATGAACTGGCTGGAGTTGCCCCTTCCCAGAGAAGCTCAGTTTGCCTGTGGGTTTAACTCTACCCAAGAATTTAATCACAGCCCGATAAAATCTGCCCATAATCAACAACACACCTGTTTCCCCCTCTGCAAGGGTGGCAATAAGGAGCCCCCAGCAGTCAGACTTGGGCTGATGCTGGCCCTAGGCCATTTGCCTGGAATTGGGCATACATTCTGTGCTTTGATAAAGCCATGCTTTGTGTCAGTACCAAAAAAGCTGCAGTGCAGAGCAGAGCAGAGAGTGCTCTGGGACCTTCTGAACCAGAGCAGCACAGACAAGTTTCTACCAGGGCAGTGAAGTTGTTACAGTCACCCTGAACTCCTGCCCAGCCCCCTGCACTCCCCTCACACTGCACAATTAAATCTGAAGGTTTCTGTTGCACATCTCACTTACCGCCAAAGGCCAGTGGACTCCTTTAAACTTCTCATTAAGCTTGGAGGCGTAGGCAAAAAAAAGAAACAGTGCCAGCAGAAACTCTAGGAGTGGTGCCATCATGAAAGAAGCTGCTAGAGATGCAATATAGCAGATAAAGATGATAAATGACAGCACCTAAAGTAAAGGGAAAACTTGTAGTTATTCACATGGAACAGCAGAGCCACAGGCAGCTGAGCAGCTTTGAAGTGTTAGTTTCCCTGTGTACTTCTGTCAGTGCTGCTGCTGGCATAGTTTCAGCATCCTGCTTCTTTTATTTTTCATTGGGCCAAATGATTTTTGTTGTTCAGCAGAGAATACATCTGAAGTAATGGTGGTTATTTCCAGGGGTGTGAAATGGCTTTTCCAGAGCACTGGGTGGATTTGCACCTCTCAAAGTCAGTAATTTGCTCTGGATTGTAAACAGCTCTGACAACATAATTCTGAAAATAGAGTGGGGTGTTGCCAAGCAAGCAGAGATCTAAGCTTTCAGCCGCGACAGCTCTCATTCGAAACCCAAATCAGTGCTCAGACAGCCTGAAGTAACTCAGCATTTAAAATTTTGGAGTTGAAAGAATAAAGACTGATGATGGATAGAAAAGGACCAAGAATTAATTGTTCTGTGACTTCTGGGAGTGTCTGGTTCCAGTTTTCCAGCATGGCAGTTATTTTAGAGATTAATAAGGCAGATAACTCCCACAGATTTGTCTTATCTCCATAACGTTTCCTAACTCTAGTAAATAATAAAAACCAGCATTTTTTTCCCACTCAACTGAAATACCTTTAGAGTATGGCTCAAAATAAGAAAGTTTCACAATGGGAAAACAACTGAAGAAATTGCATTTTCACCTAAAATATCAGAGTGCTGTCCTACACTCCTGGACTGTGTTTGTACAAGTGGAAGGTGGGGGGACCATGGAGAAGCTCAACGCCATTTTCAGCTGCTCTGCTGGGGTTGGTCACCTCCAAAAAACAGGGTCCACTCCTTCTATTCTACTACCTTGCATGGGAACTGGTTGCTCATTCAATCCAATCAGACTGAAGTAATAAAAGTAGCCAGGATTACACATTATTACATGCCAAATTACACCTGGGATGCTCTGTCCAGCCTTTCCTCCTGGAGACAAACTTCTGCCTTCCCAAAGCTCAGGGATGCTTTTGGTTAGCACAGACTGACCATTAGATTACAAAGATTTTTTTAACTTCTAATTCCAAATTGGGACACTGACAGTCCCATTCACACAGCACTGAAAATAAATTGATTTCTTCCCCCATATGGCACATCTGAAGGCACATGTAGTTTCCTGCAAAGGTAATCAATGCATTTGCCTCATTAAATTTCAGCTCTGTGGATTTTTTCATTTGCTGCTACCATGGGTTCCTGGGGACCAGCTGTACCTCAGAAAAAATCATCATTACACTTGAGTGATAAGGCTCCTAAAATTATTAATTGGTAAGTACTCCTATGAGAGGTCAGTCAATTCTCAGATACATGTACCAAAAAACACTTTTATGTGGAGGGGTAACTAAGCAGTTCAATCCCACTGAAATAATTTCTTGGTGTAATTAATTACCAAGCCTTTATTCTCAGCCTGTCTTTTGGGGAAAGCAGTCAGTGCCTGAGCAGGATGCTAACAGCTGGAGTAACTGTTTTCATCCATTAGGACTGGCTGGTGAGGTTACAGAGGTGACATTTTTAGTAAGAGACTATATTTATCTTAAATGTCTATTCATTGTTCTTGTTTCACTGGGTTCTTAGAAACTGAGCTGGGACAGTTTCTAGAGCTCACTTCTGCACGGGCCTGCTAGCTGGTAATATCTGCCCCATTTGTTGGTGTTTACCCCATTCTGATTTGTTGATTGCTCAGAGCCTCTCTGGGACTTTTTCTCATTTTCATTACGTGGAGGGAGTTGATATCCTGTATCTTATGCTTAGCATGGCATTTTCTTTCTATGAGCTAAAAGCGATAACTCATTGAAGGAAATGGATTTATCAGAGCTTGACAACTCCAAAAGGAGAGAAGACTTCCTTCTTCCTATCACAGCACCTATTCCCTTTCCAGCCCAAAGAACAAAGACTGCACTTGCTTTGTGAATGCACTTCACTTGAATTTCTGGAACATAATTTAGACACAGGTCTATGTTTTCTTGGATTAAAAAGGAATCACCATCTATATAGGACATTTTCTTTTGTTCTGGTGTTGAAAAAGTATCTTCCTTTTTGTGGCTAAAAGCAGGTGTGGGCTGGCTGAGCTGCAGGGGTGACCAGAAGCAGGGAGCTGGGTTCAGGGCAGGTCCCACTGACCACAACCCTTCCCATGGCAGACCCTTAGACCTGAACTAAACCTGGTGATCTCTCAGGAAAGGATTAAATGCAGTGTTACATAATATATCCTACTGGAGCAGCGAGAGGAGGCAGAGGGGCAGATTTCAGCTATGTAAGGTGATGCTGCACAGCAGAGATCCTTTGATTTCCATTCTGTTTAAGTCAGTAACTCCTGTGCTCTGACTGCCTCTGCTCTGAGAAAAAAAGCTTTCCTGACGAAGTGTAAGGTGAAAGGAGAGCCTTTGTGGTCTGTTCTTATCAACTGTACGGCAATTTGTGCCAGGGAAGGCTCCTGCTGTCTCCTCTCATGCCCTGGACAGGCATGAAGTTCAGACCTGAGCTGGCCTTGGGGTGAAACAGGAGCTGTTCTGTGGCAGGAGTGCACCAAGGATCCCCTGATCCCAGGGGCTGGGCTGCCAGGGGATCCCTGCTTCTGAGCCAGGGAAGCTGCAGAGAGACAGATCACTCTGAGCATTTCAACTTTTTAACTGGGTCTGACCCAGAGAGGCTGGAGAAATATTAATCGTTCATTTTAAAATCTGGTTACCAGGCCAGTTCCTTGTTCAAACCAAACCCTGCATGAATGGTAGATGACAGCAGTGTCCTGCTGCCTGCTCCTCAGGCCTGGAGGTCAGTTAACTGCATTCCCACCTTCCTCACCCTCAGTGGTGGGATTGAGTCCTGCCTTGTCCTGCTCTCCACTTGTCAGCATCCCCTCGTGAGGAGAACTGCACCTCTAGGCACACTGAAAAAAAGGCACCTTTTGATTCACAAGAAACCACTTGATTTCAGATCATTGATGGTATTAGTAAAGGGGAAAGACTGAAGTGTGGTAATTGGTCTGCAGTTAAACATCATTCCTCATTCTGGAGGCACTCGCAGACTGAAAGGGCCCAAGGAAGATTTTATGTCAAATAAGCATCTATAAAATAATGAACCATATTTTGAGAATGAAGACTTGAAAGATGGCATTTTTGGGTACCTTCATTGGGGGAAGGCTGGAAGGCACAGGAAGGGGAGGGAGACAGACCTTGGAAAGAGCAAGAGGACCAACAGGAAGGAGGTGCCTGAGGGCTGTCAGGTGATGACCATGGCACTGCACCTTGGGACTGCATCTCATTCTTTGGTTTTCTTCTTTTCTGTCTCCTGTCATGGCCCTGACATGGGTTTTAATGCCAAATGTTCTTGGAAGCTTAGGAACAGCCTTGTGTACAAGACCCACAAATTGTAGGGTTTTGATAATATTTTTCATTTTTCCTTGTGTAGAGCTCATTTCCTCTTCTGACAGGTAGAATGCACAGACTCCTTGAGCAATATTGGATATTACCTATAACTGTCTTTTCTGAATTATAGAAGCAAGCAGGTGCCTTTTCTGACCATTTAAGTGCACTGCCACTAATTCAAGCATTTGATGTTATCTTAAAATTTAAAAAATCCACCTCTCCTCCCACAGTACAAACACTGCAGTGCCAGTCTGTACCCAGAAATAATGACACCTACCTATGTACTTTTCCAGACTTCGAGTCTATGACAAACATCTTGCAAAGTGAAAGGTGCTCTAAAAATTCAAAAGCACCTTTCAGAATATACCCTGACCCCTCCAAGGACTGTCAAATCTTCCACTACACTTGTCCTGCACCTCTTCTCTGGAGCTGTGTGTTTCAGGGTCACTTTAGAGAAAGATCAAGCAAGGGGACCTTGTTGATTATCTAAAAGCTCTGTATCTATGCTTTAAAAAAAAAGGCAGCTAGAGAGGAAATTTGTGAGGCTCCATGCAGTTGCAAGTTCGTTTCTAGCACTTTCAGAAAGCACTGCAGCTTCTGGGAGAAAAAAAAAAAAAAAAGTAGCAGTGTTTTATCAGTTTTTTCAATTTGTATTTACACAGGGTTTTTCTCTTCCCCTCACTTGGGATTGCACCCTGGCACTGAGAGCAGCCGAGCCTGAGCTCTTCCTGCGCTGCTGATGACAGGCTGGTGTGTCTGCTGCTAGCTTCACTGTGAAGGAATAGCTGCATGCAGGAAGCTCTAATGTAGCAGAGAGCAGGACAGGAACCTTTCATAGCTTGGCAGTTGTAAGGGTATAAAAAATCCTGGCAATAAAGCCTGACTATTCACTGCATACCTTTCATGTGCACTCTTATTCTCACAAAACCCTTCTTGAGTACTGTGTTTCAGAAAGTAACTTTCCCATTTAAACCCATGTAATTATTACTTAATATCGTGTTGCTGGGCTTCTTAAAGTGGCCAGGCATTACAAAGTTATACTTTATTGTACAACCAGCTTGCAGCTCAAGGTCTAAACAATAATCCTGACAGTGGTTAGAGAGCAGTGTCCCTGAAGGCAGGCAGGCCTGAGCAGAGCTGAGGTCATGGCAGCTCCAAAGGTGTTTGTCTCCCCTGAGGGGGAAGAACAGACCTGCTGGAATGCACTGGGAGTATGGGGATACTGGGGAGCTGCTGCCATCACTGCACCAGCTCCTCATCTCCTGCTCCCACCTCCCTCCCCAGAAAAGATCAGCTCTGCCTAAGGCTTTACATGTGGGTAGCAGTGTCATCTTTTGGACAAGAGTGCATTTTGTTCTTGTATTCGTGTCAGACAGACGAAGTGCATCTCCCAGTGGTCTCTGCTGTTCAGTTACTGCTTCTCTGTTGCACTTGTCATGGAGGTGAAATTCCTGCTTCCTCCAGAACTGGCTGCAGGAGAGGCCTTCTGGCTACAGACCCTGAGAAAGGCACAGGGGCCTCTTCGAAGGAGACTACACCAAGCAGCTGGAGTTTCAGTTAGGAAGGTCAGTTCAGAGGAGACTGAAAAGACAGGAAAAAGACAGGAAAAGAGGAGAGAAAGAGGCACAATGATTTTTACATCCTTTTAAGCCACCACAAAGGTGGCACAACTTTACCTATTCACACTGTATTTTTATAAAAACGAAATAAAATGTAGTGCCACTGCACGTTGGCTTCAGGAGAGCGAGGAGATGCCAATTACAGCAGCCACAAAGGCTGGAGTGGAACAGCCAGGTGAGCAACAGAATCCACAGCTGGGGAGCCTGCCTGGACAAGCTCTGGTGGCACTGTAAGGGTGGCTGTTAAATGGTTCCAACACAGGACACAGGGAACTGAAAACTCATCTCTTGAAGGGTGGACAAGAACAAGGATAAGATGCTGACCTTCAACACAGCAACCTGAGTGGTTAGGAAAAATGGGTAGCTTAAGAGTGTTAAAATGTGTGGAAGAAACAATGGCATAGGAGGGAGAACAGAAAGGAAAAAAGATTAACCTGTAAGATTAAAAATGGTGGTTAGAAAATGGAGGGAGCAAGGCAGTGAGAATAAACAGGATTAGGAGAGATAGTGAAGCTTATAAATGTATTTGGTACTACTGCTTCTTTCTGGCTTTACAGCTGTCCCAGGTGGAAAAAAAATTAATCAGGCAGGTCACTGGGGAGGTGGACTGGATTTTCCCCAGAGGTCACATACAACCCCAACCACTCTGTGATTCTATGGAGATCAAAAGAAAAAGGAGCAGTGGATGCAGGAAGGATAACTTCCTTATCTGAATAAAATCTGAGATTATAATTAAGCCTCTAGCAGCAAACAGCTCCATCACCAGCCTGACCTGTACTAGGGGAACCAGCAGGATGCCCAGTTTACATGGGTACTGCACCAGAGCAAATCACACCTGAACATCCTAAAGATCCTCCCTGTGGAAATGTTATTTTTTGAAAATGGGGCTGCAGAAATAAAGTGCATTTCTGGGGAACTGCCAAGCTGCTGAATAATATGACATTTGTAACAGTAATGAGGACCCCACTTTGCTTCTGAACAAAAGGCACTGTTCAAAATGTGTATCCATGAATATTTCCATACATTTATGCAGAACCCAACCCCACCCCACATTAGCACTGTGTTGGAGGAAAAATTAAACATTCGAGAGGAGAAAAACAAAGCTAAAGATGAAACACAGATTTAAAGCACGACAGATTTAACTTGGACTCATCTTCAATTATTTGGCACTGCATTTCTTTAATTGTATACAGGCTGCATTTACTCTGGGGCCTGTGTTGTCTTCAAGGGTTTCTTCTGGCAAAGCTGAGACAACTGGAGAGAAACTACTGCTGCCTCTGGTCTGCCAGGAAACCACGTCCTGAGCACGTGGGCTTGGCCTGCAAGGAGCACAAGGAAAGCTCTCAGCAGATGGGATTTTAGAGCTTCTTCAGCCAGCCAAGTCCCAAGTGGCCTTACAAAGGATAAATCCCTGTTTTGTCAAGACAGAGCAATTTTTATTACTCCAAGGAGGCATCATCAGTACTTCTCTATGACAACAAAAGGGCGAGTCTGATCCCATGACCAGAACAGTATTCCTCCAATATGTCATCGTTCTGTGATGTTAAAAAGCCAGGCCGTCTGAAAGCCATCATTTAGTGGCTGTAAGCTTGTAAAGGAAATTCCAGTGTGTGTTCTAGTATGCAAAAAATATATGTGCCAAAGGAGCCAGGTTAGCTGGGCTCTGGTATCTTCTAAATGTGTGGTTTTGTAAACTACAGAAGCTGTGTGAGTGATGTGGTACCTGGAGGAGGGATGGGGTAGCTGGCATTTTTTTTGGTGGAGCTGATAAAGCCCATGGCCCACTGCTACCCAGCCTGAGGCTTTCCCTACCACAAAAGTCATCCTGACCTCCTGAGTGAATGCTTCTCCTGTCAAAGACAGCTTCACGTGCTGTTCCCTGCCTCTCTGCCACAGGGCAGTGCCTGCAGCCTCACAAACTCTCAGACCTGGTCCCCACCAGCTGGTCACAGACAATTCTGCCTCTTTCTACCTGTTCCTTAACTTTCTGTTGCTGGAATATCCTTGTTTCCTTCCCTGAGCTGGCACAGTACATAGCCAGAGACACCTTGCACATCTGAACAGCACCCCACGAACCTCACTGCTAGTCTGGGCTTTCCTGATATTTGACTATCTGCTGCCAAAACTTCAGCTAACTTGGTGTTTGAATTATCATTATTTCTAGCAAAAGTCATGTTGAACATCTAATTTCAATCAACAAGCTTCCTATTCAGAAGTTAAATTTTGGTGTGAAATACCCACTCCCCATGAGGCGAGTGATCTCCTTGCCTATCACGTGGGTACTATTTCAGCTGTCAGTTTTAAGCCTTTACATGTAAAATTCCCGAAAGTCGCACACCACAGTCATTGCCCTGGTCCTGCTGCCACACTATCCAGGTGGCAGGTGATCCAGGCCAGGTGTGCCTGGCCCTGTGCCCACCTGGGCTGGTGCCCAGCCCTGTCCCTTTCCCTCTGGGCAGCTCTCCAGCCCAAGCGCATCCCTCGGAGGGCCAGGGACAAAGGCGGCTCGGGGGGCTCGGGGCAGCAGCTCAGTGACCTGAGGCACAGCCTGGTGCCACACTTGGGCCAGTCGTGAGTCCTGACACACTCACGACACGCTGCCCCTAACCTAGCACCGGCCCATAACGCAAACCGCAGCCGGAGTGGTTACTGGATGCACACTGCGAACAGCTTAAAACGAAATCAAAGTGCTTTTTTACTGAAAAGGGGCCGCCGATAGCGAAGCGCACTTCGGCGCTGAAAGTCCAGCGCAACAGGTTCTGGTCTCTAACGTGCCCTGCCCGAATTACGCTAAATCCACCCCGCTCTCCGCCTTGCAGTTCCCCCACTCCGGCACGGCTGTTTCCCCATTTTCCCCTCGGTTGCTGTCTCCCGTCTCCCCTCGGTTGTTTTTCCCCCAGTTTTCCCCTCGGCTGTTTTCCCCCAGTTTTCCCCTCGGTTGTTTCCCCCCTGTTTTCCCCTCGGTTGTTTTCCCCCAGTTTTTCCCTCGGTTGTTTACCCCCGTCTCCCCTCGGTTGTTTTCCCCCCGTTTTCCCCTCGGTTGTTTTCCCCTCGGTTGTTTTCCCCCAGTTTTCCCCCCGGCTGTTTTTTCGCCGTTTCCCCTCAGCCGCTGCCCCTCTCCCCTGAGCCGCAGAGCCGAGGGCCCGGGGCAGGGCGGTCCGGCGGGGCCCATTCGGGTCCCGTCTGCCCGGGGGTGGCTCCCGCAGCCGCGGGGTCCCGTCCTTACCGACTCGGCGAGCAGCAGCTGGCTCTTGCGGGAGCGCAGGAACTCGCGGGCGGGGAGCAGCGCGCTCAGCCCGGCCGGCGGCGCGGCCCCCGCCGACTCGGGGTCCTCCATGGCTGCGGCGGCGGGGCTGAGGGTGAGCTGAGCTGAGGTGGGCTGGGGCGGGGCCGGGCTGAGCTGGGCGGGCTGAGCTCGGGCCGGGCAGAGCTGGGGCTGGGCTGAGGCGGCGGGCTTCGACTGAGCTCGGGCGCTCGGCTGGCGGGGCTCAGGCTCGGGGTGGGGGGTTGGCTGTGGAATTTTTTTTTTTTTTTTTTTTTTTTTTTTCTCTCTGAAGGAGGGAAGCGGAAATCGTGACACTGCGGAAACGTGAAAAAAAAGTTTCAGCATCCCCAGCTGTGGGGGGCGGCCCCAGCGCCCGCCCCCAGCCGCGGGCCAGGGCCAAGGCAGCGGTGCCGCGCTGCCGGGAGCCAGGGCAGGAGCCAGGGCGCTCCTCGGCCCGGGCCACTCTCAACACACAGCACAGAACCACCGGGCGCCTGGGGCTGCAAGGGGACCATGGAGGTCACCCAGGCCAAACCCCGCTCAAGGCTGACATTTCAGGATCCAAATGCCTCAGCTAATGCTTTAACGTTGCGATTCACATGGCACAAGAAAATCTTTCCGAAGGATGGTTACTGGGTCATTAAATTTCTACTTTACTTTCAGATGTACATTTACTCTAATGTAATTTTTTACACTTAGTAAATAAATATGATTAAATAATGCACTTAAGCCCATTTGTATTTTCTTTTTATTAGAGAAAGAAGACAACCATGAAAATAATTTTCATACAGGTAAAAATGTAACTAAGTTTAGAAAAACATGACAATTTTCTCTGAAGTTTTAACTGGTAAAATTGCTATGCTGAAACTGCATTTGGAAAAGTATGAAACCTTATGAATGACACTTGCAGAAACATCAGTGCACAAGAATTTCCAAAGTGAGCATGTGAAAATGCAAATTCTTTAAAACAGAGTGGGGAAAGAATGGAGAACTCATTCTTTCACTAACACGTCAATCTTATTTGGCAGGAGCACTCCTTCCTCTTGCTTTATCAAGGCTAATCTTCTTGCAAAGAAGAACCGCGTCGACAACGCAGAGAACAAGCAATATAAGACCCAACACCTATAAAAATTACCATAAAATTAGTTCCTCCAATCAATCTCAAGCTTTTACTGTAGTGACTCATCAAGGTAGCAGTAAACACATCTTTCTAACTTGGTTCTGGCCTTGAAAATGTGTGTGATTTGAGACAGCTGATAAATTAAATAACACCCACATTTACATCCCATCAGCCTTTCAAAAAGCTGTCTACAGCCTGCTGTGTTTGATGTTTGTGTCAGGCCTTGGAGACTGTGCTCTCCTTGAAAGCTAAGCTAATGCTGCATTATGCCAGACAAGGCTTTTATCCTAAATGAAAGCCCTTCTGTCCCTTTAAGAGTTGCTTAATTAATGGGACTGGCCCTGAGAAAAGGCAGTATTCCTAGAAACAAGCCCAGCAGGAAATGCTCTTCTCCTCTAAAGCTCTGAATGGGAAACATATTCCAAATTGAAGAAAATTTACTAAATTATTTTAAAAATAAGACAACCTCAGGCAGGCGGTGGAAAAATGGGTTTGCAGAAGAGCCACTGAGTTAACTCACTCAGCTCCTGCCCTTCAGCCCCATCCCACATGCACACAGGGTTTTTTATGCAAGCACTGAATTATCTGATCAGGGAAGTTATTTTCCGGAGAGCTCTAGGGAGAGCACAGCTCAAGGCAGTTTGTACCTCAGGAGAACAGGCTGGGGGATGATTCTGTCCCTCCCAGCACTGAAGATGGCACATGTTCCACCCAAACTTGTGTTCCCAGCTACCTGCTCAATCTCCTGCTCCCACCTTTAATTTCTGTGAACTTCACAGCTGAGAATACAAATTCTACTCCAGCGCAGTCTATCAGAAAGTCTCCTTTTTGCTTAGGAAGCCATTGCCAGTGAAGCCATCTGCTTTCCCCCTCACCATCTCCTAAGCTGAGGGTGAAAGACCTCTGTGAGAGGTTTTAGTTTTCTTTTGGTTGCTTGTCACCTATCAGCTTATCTTGTACTTCCAGACACTTTCAAAACTGAGGGGTTTTCTTCCCCTCCTTATTGTTCATTAAGGTTAGTTACATTACTTGCCATTTGAATTAAAAAAAAAAAAACATTTACCCAAACTATTGAACTGGTTTGATCTTAATAACATGAAAATCCTACAACCATACTATGAACAAAACCCCTCTTCAAGTGACATAATTTCTCATTTTGTGTCAGAAAAAATAACGTACATGCCAGGAGGGAGGTACCAGCATGTCTGCTAAAAAGTTTTAACTCTCTTTTTAGTGGGCATTTTTTCTCAAGTAGTGTAACCAAACTGGATAGTCCTAAAAGATCTAAGGATTCTCCCACCTAGGATTTCAAGCTATGCTACCAAATGTAGGTTAAAAACTCTAAAAATTTTCAGTGTTTCAGTACTTCTCAGCAGTAATTCATAAGTCTTGTAATGTCTTTAAATTACTAGTGATGTGATGGTTATTTTCTTTTAGTGAGATACACTGAATGTACCTTGTTTGCTACTGCTGAGTGTTCTTCCAAGACAGTTGTTTGCATGGTCTTACCACACAGTGAGTGTACCAAGAGGTTCAAATCACTGCACTTTATGAACTGAAATTCATTAACAATGTTCCTACTTACTCCTCCAGCCAATGTCCCCTTGTTGGTCCTGATTGTTATTGCAAACAAGCAGACAATGAGGAGGAACAACGCTGCAATCACCGAGTTGAAAATATCCTGAAACAGCCAGTGAAAGCAAGATATTTATTCTGAAATATAAGCCTGAAGGAGAACGTGGAGAGCTCCCAACACAGAAAGGATGGTTAAAAACGGCTGGATTGCCATGAAGACAGAGTTACAGCAATATCCGTGTGAGGGGACACTGACACCCAGTGGTAAGATGGTAAAAAGAGCATTTATAATAAAACTTCCTTGTTTTACCTTTCTTCTGTTGTTTTTGCATCAAATTGTTGCAACTTGGCTACACCTGATAGCCTGAAGCAGCAAATACATGTATGTACAAAAGGGAGGTAAGAGGAGAACTTGTTAGTATTTGAGACAAAGTGTGACTAATTTGTGATGTGAAGGTGTTACACAGCAAGGCTAACAGTGCAGGGAGGGGCTGTTATCTGATCCAGCAGCCATCCAGGAACTGATGGAACAGAACGCTCTGTTAGGATATACTGCCTCAACCTCCACAGAACACTGGAGCTCGCCTCACCTGTACAGAAACAATCACTGACCCTCTGACAATGTCCCCTGGGACAGGTGATCCCTCCTGTTCACGGGCCTGCTGGTGCTCACAGCCGGTGGCCACAACAGCCAGGGGACAGCAGGACCCTCGGCCAGGGGACAGCAGGACCCTCGGCCAGGGGACAGCAGGACCCTCGGCCAGGGGACAGCAGGACCCTCGGCCAGGGAAAGCCATACCCACAGCCAGCGGACAGCCGTATCCACAGCCAGTGGACAGCCGTATCCACGGCCAGAGAACATTGGTACTCAAGGCCAGGGGACATCGGTACTCACAGCCAGAGCATCCCGGTCCTCGGGTACTCACAGCCAGCGGCCAGAAGAGGCACCGCATCCGCGCGTCAAGCCTCAGCAGGTAGAGCAGCAGGAACAGGACGGTGATCACCGTCTCCATGCCGGCCAGTGCCGTGTAGGCCTCGTGCGCGCCCGAGGCCGCGAAGCAGAGGAGGGTGACCAGCGCCACGAGCTGCGGGACAGGAGGGGACGGGGTTCAGCGCCGGCCCGGGCCGTGCCCGCGGGCCCCGCGGCCGCCCCCGGCCGTACCGAGCGGGAGAGCTTCAGCGCGCCCCGCGCAGAGCGCAGGAAGGCCCGGTCCGGCTCCAGCCGCGCCATGGCGGCCGCGCGGCCCGGGCGTCGCGCGGCGGAACCGGGACCGCCCGACGGCGCCGGGAGCCGCGGAGATGCCGGGACCGATGCCACAGGTGATGCCGGGGCCATTGCCGCCGCTGAACCAGCCCCGCCTCAGGGCGCCGGGACGGAGGAAGTGATGGCGCGGCGGCGGAAGGGCCGGGGCGGGCCGGAGCCGGGTGCGGCGCGGGCCCCGGCCGCTGCGGGGATGGGCCATGTGGCGGCGGGGCGCGGCCTGGGCCTGGGGCCGGCGGGGCGCGGGCAGCGCCGGCCCGGGCCCCTCAGCGGGCGGGCCCCGCGCCGCGGCCGCTGCCGGCCGTAAGTGCGGGGCAGAGCCGCGGGGACAGGCCGGGCCGGGCCGGGCCGGGCGGCCGCCACTGGGCCCAGCCTGGGCTCCGTGCGGGCCCTCGGGATGCGCTGGAGCGGCTCCGGGAGCGGGGCAGAGCCTGGAGCGGCTGAGGGGGAGCGGGGGCGGGCCGGAGCTCTCACCGGGCCCATTCCTGCCTGCCCGCCGTACTTGGCTGGGTGAAGGGTCCTGTAAGCTCAGTTTGGCTTGGACAGGTTTTGTACCGCAGTTTTGAGGTGTAAGGTGCTTATCTTGGAGCTGCTCTGTAATCCTCACCCTTACCCGGCCGGTTCTCGGAGGCCAATGGGTACTGCTCCAACTGGTCTGTCCAAACTTCATTTTTCCCCTGTGCAAACCCACTGAGGAGCAGCAGATACAGCAAAAATCTGGTGAAAGTATGAGCACTCACTGTTGGACTCTTGGCAGGGTCAGGGACAGTGGGAAACTTCAGCTAAATCTGTGTCAGTCGGTGCCAGAATGTGTCTGTTACATGACCCAATAATTACCTAAACCTTGAAGGTTGATAATTTAGAAAATAGTCATATTAAGCCATAGGGAGCCTAAAAATGTCCTGGAGGGTCTCACATTAAGAGGCTCAGCATAACTCAGTTATGAAGACGACTTTAATTTTAATTGTTGTTTATTTCTATTCTAGATAAGCATCTGATAAAAAAAGATGCTAGAAAGAGAATTGTAAGTATTTGCATTTTGTTCAGAAAAAAAACCGTTAAAAGTGCAGCTTCTTCCATTACAATTCCATTGTAATTTGAGTGTGTGTATTGGCAACTGTAGGCCATAGCTGTGTCAATGTGTAGTGGTGAGTCTGTCACTGGGTCATACTGTGTGAGCCTGCGCTGGATAAATTCTGAAAATTGTAACAAAATTGTGAGAATATTGTGAGGGCTTGTGTCAGAACAGGTGCCAGTTTGGGTTCAGTGTTGCTTGTGTAGTCTTGCCATTGTCTTATATGACCCCCCCAGGCTATCAATTATTTTAAGACAGTTGAAAAAAAAATTTCTCTTAGTTTATTTTAGTTGTTTAGGTCTCTGAAAATAAAAATGTGATCCCTCTTAAAGTTTAAGCTATCTATATAATGGTTGCTAAAATTATTACTTCAGCTGGCACTTATTTTGATTGGGAGTGAGGTCTCTGTGTTGGGTTGTGGCAGAGTGAGGAGCAGCAGGTGATTCTGGAAGGGGAAGGAAGCTGGAAGCAGGGCAGAGGCTGGCTGTGGGGGTAGCAGGGAGGTAAAAAGTGGTGGTCTGGGAAAGTTACAACATCCAGACGGAT
This sequence comes from Sitta carolinensis, assembly GCA_032173965.1. Lineage (NCBI taxonomy): Eukaryota > Metazoa > Chordata > Aves > Passeriformes > Sittidae > Sitta > Sitta carolinensis. The sequence goes on from CM063292.1 coordinate 20,123,458, forward strand.
CCCCAGTGCCTTCCCATGTAGTAACCTCTTCCCAGCCTAGGGAGCTGGCATGTTGCACTGGGCAGGGTGCATTTCTGACACACTGTTCACTGCTCTGCCCAGTGTGATGTGAAGGTGTCTCAAAATTATGTTTTTCTCCAGATCTGTATCGAGGGCAACATTGCCAGTGGGAAAACAACATGCCTGGATTATTTTGCACAAACTACCAGCATTGAGGTACTGGATGCACATTTCTTTGTCCTTATTTCTGTCACTGAGCAGCTGCTTGTCTTAGACCCCACATGCCCTTGGGAGTGTGAGGAGGGGGCAGCAGGGGCTGAGCCAGGGTCTTGCTGGGGCACCACCCCAACTTTTTATAGTCCAATTGTAGCAGAGAAATGTAGATCACATGTGGTATGTTCTGGATGCCAAAATACCAGTAAAACCTGTGAATCAGAGTTTGTACCTTTATAAAATAACAGCAACCCAAAGATCATGGGCATGTTTGGACTTGCCTGTTTGCCATTTCATGTCACTAAAATCTTAGATGCATCTGGTAAAAGCAAAGTTAAGAATTATTATATAAAAATACCTATGCCGTGTAACAGAGATCTCAGTGAATAGATGGCTTTTTTAAGAAAAGGAAAATCAGAACCGTTTCAGGAGATTCCTTAGATTGATCTGGTACTTGATTTCATGTTGCTTAGAACTAGGTTAGGGGAAGGGCAGGCTTGTTGTATGTTAAACAAAATCAAGGTCAAACCTCAGTGAACAATTGTTTTTGTACAACAGATATTAACACTTTCCCCAACAGACCTGGCAACACATTTGGTAATAAGTTTTAGGAGTCCTCATAGAAATGCTGGGTTGCCAGATGTTATTTGGTAATTTAACAGGAATTGTCCTTAGGAAGTAATTAACTGTTAATCCAGAGGATAATAGACTTTAATTTGTGTACATTGCAGCATTTTTAAGTAGCTGCTTAAGTTTCCAGGCTGATGAGATTCTCCTAGGCCTGACTATAAGGTATTATTGCAGATTTAGACCCTGTTTGGACCAGGCAAGTCTCTTGTGATTTTACCTATTCAAGGTCAAAGCTTTTCTGATTAATTTTGTAAAAGATTTGAATACATTTTGTTTGTTAGAACACAAAAATAAAATGAAAACAAAAGTGGTAGCAGTCTGATCCTCTTCCTCTGCCGGCAAGTGTTATTTTCTGAGAAATTAATTTTTGAGGGGATGGGCTTGTCATTGAAATGCTAAGTACTCTACTAACTTACATGACACTCATCTTTCCCTTACCTGGCACTGGTCTTGACTAAAAAAAAAAATCCTATGAGTGTTTAAAAGTGCTAAGAAGAGGTTGGAGATTGACATTCCTCTATTTCTAGCAGTGTTCATTATTACCTTTTGTGTTACAGAATTCAGTGCTATTTTTTAAGTGTGATGAGCTTTCCAATACAAGTGTTGAATACTCTGATTTACTGCACAAGTATTCCTTAAAAATAGTTCTACACTGGTAGGGTCACATTAAGTATTTTGGATCTAAGGTGTGCTTAACATGGAGTAATTCTTTTTAACCAGGTTTTGAAGGAACCCTTGACCAAGTGGAGGAATGTTCGAGGTCATAATATCCTGGTAAGTGGCAGAAATTATTTCTGCAGTTACAGTGACTGTTCTTTTAGCAAGACATGTGTGATGGCTTTTTATCAGCCAGCAATACTGCTACAAAAGGTGTGATCCAAATCTCACACAGCAAAAACTGAAGCTCCATGAGGGAAAAGAGCTTCTACTGTGATTAAGACATGCATGTAATAGAAACATTGCATATAAAATGTGATTTTAGCAAGGACTGGGTGTCCAGCAGGGTGTGAGTTAAAGCAGTTCCCAGGAAGGGAAGCCCTGAGTGTGGCAGTTGTTCCTAAACATGCTTGTCCCTGTTCCAAAGGAGGGAAGGATGTCACTCGAGGTGAGGGATGTATCCCTTCAGTTAATGTTGTTTGACTGGAGTTCTGTGAACAGTTCTGGAGCCCCAGCATAAGAAGGACATGGAGCTGTTGGAGCGAGTCCAGAGGAGGCCACGGAGGGGCTGAGGGGGCTGGAGCACCTCCCCTGTGGAGCCAGGCTGGGAGAGCTGGGGCTGCTCAGCCTGGAGAGGAGAAGGTTGTGTGGAGAGCTCACAGCTCCTTCCAGGGTCTGAGGGGCTGCAGGGAACCCAGAGAGGGACAGTTCCTCAGGAACTGCAGTGACAGGACAAGGGCAAAGGGGAAAAATTGAAAGTGTGGTAATTTAGGTTGGATGCATGGAAGAAACTCTTCCCTGTGAGGGTGGGCAGGCCCTGGCACAGGGTGCCCAGAGCAGCTGTGGCTGCCCCTGGATCCCTGGCAGTGTCCCAGGCCAGGCTGGACACTGGGGCTGGGAGCAGCCTGGGGCAGTGGGAGGTGTCCCTGCACAGGGCAGGAGTGGCACTGGATGATCTTTAAGGCCCATTCCATTGCCTTAACACTGCATTAATCTGTGGTCCCGTGGCTGCTGCAGATAAGGAAGATTCAGCCCAGTGAGGTGTTGAGGGCTTATGTTGTCTTTTGGGTGGCCAAGGCTTCTTAGAACTGTTCCTGCCAGGGCTGTCCCTGGATCCCAGCTGCAGCTGCACACCGGCCCTGCTGGGATGCTGGAAGTGATCCTGCTGTCAGTCCTGTGCTTGGGGCTCAGCCCCTCTGCTGAAACCCGACAGTGGTGGCTCTGCGCTGTGGACACACCCCAAATCGTACTTGCCCTGACATGTTGTAAATACCTTCAGTGTTAGCACAGGCCCTCTGGGAGCTGTCCCTCCTAGGGGTTGCTGATGTCTTTCTGATTGTTAGTAACTGGGTGGGGCACGTGTTGCAGGACACCACAGCAGCCTTGGAGCACTGGGAAAGTCTGATCTTGGCAGGGAGAAAAAGAGAAGGTCAGACCTGTGGGCTGAAGCTGTGCTGCTGGCTTAAATCTTGTCGCCTCAGCCAACAGACACTGAATGAGGTTTTATTTAGAGTGAGATCTTTTCTCTGTTGTGCAGGATAGATTGTTGCATCTAAGTTCTATGTATGCATGTAATTGCAGCAATCAGAAAGTGAGTGGAGCAGCTACCTGAGAGCTGTTGTGAGGATCCTTTGGGAAGAGCAGCTGCCTGTGATAAAGGACATCTTTTCTGATGCCCAGACCATACTTCGAACCCTGTATGATTTCAGGATGCACTGAGTGTACTGAGAGTCTTGTCAGTGCACAAAAATAGAATAGTAGATATGGGTTTTTTCATTACTTGGTTCTGACTATTCCAGGTGCAGAGTAACTAATTCCTGCTGACTTCAGCCAACCTCCCCAGTGTCTGTAGGGACAGGGCCATAATTCCATTGTGGTGAGCAAGTGATCGCTTAATTCTTGTCAAACCTGATGTCAGCTGTTTTAGTGCACTTCTTAGAGCAATGCTGTTGTAGGGCAAAAGCTTCCCAAATACCCAACTGCACCCAACTTCCTGTTGTGCTGTTTGTCCTAACAAATGTCCATTTGTCCTGCTTCCATCTCTGACCCCAGGGCTTAATGTACCAGGATGCATCAAGGTGGGGGATAACTCTGCAGACCTATGTCCAGCTGACCATGCTGGAGCAGCACACCAGGCCCATGGTAAAGAAACTTCTTCTTTAAAGTTTAAAAGTAATTAGATGTGGTTATGAGTATTAAATCCTTTTAACCTTGTATTCAAGAGTTAAGGTGCTGTGTGTGTTCATTCTTTGTTCCTGCAGTGAGTAGGAATTTCTGTGGTGCAGACGTTGATATGCTGTGTATGCTCTGGGGGTAAAACCTCTACCTCCTGCCTGCCAACAGCTTCCCCAAAACGATCCTGCTGTTTGGGCACACCCTCTAAATCTAGGCTTGCACAAATCTCTTCCTCATTTCATGTCACTACCTCATCTGTAATTTCATTATTTCAAATCTTTGGGAAACCCGAAGGAATCACATGTTAGAATTCATAGTACTGCTTTGTGCTGTTTAGTACAAATTTAGCCATTGCTTCTTCTGTTTATGCAAAATACTTCCACTACCATTTTCTATTGCTTTTTCAGGTACTTTACATCCTTTTTTAACTTCCTTGTAATTTTTTCTTTTTTAATATTAAATTAAGAAGGCATCCTACCTTCTTATCAAGATTTCTTCATTCTTTTCTCCTTCAAACACCTTTTGTTACATACTGTGCTGTCTTCCATTCCCTGATTACAAGACCTGGTCTTAGATGCCATGCTTATATTTTACTGATTGTTCTGTTTTCTGAGTTTGTGTCAGGGTAAACTTTTAGCAGTGCCAAATATGAAAGTGGCACATATAATCATTAGGTTTTTTGAAGAATTGTTTTTCCAAGACAAAAGAAATCCTGTTGTGTTGGAGAAGTACATTCAAGAATTCCTGAGGGTTTCCCTGTATTTCAGTCTGAGCTTTTTTGCTATTTGAGCCTTGCTGGAGCCATTTTTGCTTCATTAATGTGAAGAAACCTGGGTGAGGAGTTGCTCTGCCAGGCCCAAGAGTGTGAGAAGATCTCCCTGCTCCAACTTGAAGTGCTGGTGGAACATGCGCAGGGCTGGCTGAGGGCAGGGCTCTGTCAGCTGCAGTTATTTCTTTTAAAAGCCCCATTTCCTTTCTTGGATGTGTCTGCTGTTAGCCCAGTGCTGAGACCCAGCAGTGCATGGGATGGGGCAGCAATTTGGGAAGCAAGAGTTCCCATTGTCCTGAAGATCCCAAGTGGATTGCTGCTTTTTTGTACCCTGAGTTACCTTCCACTGAGCACTTAGCTTTGAACTGACGTCTGAATAAAAAATTAGAGTAAGATCAGGAGTCCTTGTTTTGTGGTTCCCACCCTCCCAGTAAGTTTGTTTCTCAGAAGATCTTAAAATTACATTTCATATGCGCCATAGGAGTGGGAAAAGAAACAAGCATGAAAACAGAGTCGAGTTTTTGTTGCAGATCTCTCCCATAAGGATGATGGAGCGATCGATTCACAGTGCAAAACACATTTTTGTGGAAAACCTCTATCGAAGGTATGGCATGTGGTTTTCTGCTTTACTTTCTTGGGTTAATTATTGTGAATATATTTGGTAATGTGAATTTAAGGGGCCTGTGAAATCTGCCAGTTCTGTGTTGGAATGGCAGTGTGTTTGGTTTGGGGTGTGCTGCCCACTCTCTAAAGGAATCTGCAAAACCTTTTTCAGCAGTGCTCCTGAATATTTAGCACTCAGTATTATTTAGACACCATGTATTGAAGTTATCTGCTCTCCAGCTGAATATCCAAATCTTGCTCAAATCAAACACATGCTGGACAGGTAAAAAACCACAAGGATATAAAGAATAAGACTGTAGGAGGCAGAGACCTGGGCAGTGTTATCCAGCCTGGCATCCAGGATTGGCATTTCTTGCAAGGAGGGACTCAAGTCCTGTGCTCTTGCTCAGAATCAGGATTGACAGGATCAAAATAGACTGCAAGCCTTGGTAGGCTGTGAGTAAAGAAAGAGCAGTCACCTGTTGCCTGCCCTAGGTATAACTCACCTGTCCCAAACTGACTGAAAGAGTGCAGGAATCAGGGTTTTGTTTACTTTTTTGGAATGCTGACCTTGTGTTCAGGAGTGTATGCCACAGAGGGGTTTTAGTGGGGGTTTCAGTGGCCTTGAGGGACAAACTCAGTTTGTGCCACAAGGTGTCATCCATGCTGCACGAGCACCTCTCTGCCATGGGAATCCTCTGGAATTGGGGAGAGATACACATTATTCATCCCTGTCCACACACAGTGCAAGCAGCCTTGAAAATCCTCATTTTTGGCTACTGACTTCTTTTTTCATTGTATGCAAAGTGCTTTTTTTTCCCAAAGACTTAGTTGCTGTGAGGCTAAATCTGTTTGTGTCAACTCTCTGAATTAATTTAATAATAACAACAATTTTAAGGGCATCTAAGATGTTTTGTGGCTTCAGCACTTTTTAAATCTTGGAAAAAAGGCATTGGCTTTGTTTTGTTACAGCAAGCTAGAAGGCCGCTGATAGTACCAACAGCAAGCCAAAAGAAAAGGGTGTGTAAAAGGATTATAAATAAAACAAGAAATAATTGAGGACTGTATGAAAATAGCTATTTTGTGACACATTAAAGAATGAGTCAGTCTGGCTGTGTTAGGTGAGTTTGAAATGTGTACACATGAGTGTGCAGGGTGTGCTGTAGGTGAGCACTGCAGTTCACTGTCCCTCTGAATCCATCACTAGTGATGATAGAAAACTCCCTCTGTTCATGTTGGACTTAGGCAGTAAAAACGTGACTTGGTAGAGTCAAATGTCAGCAAACTTTGCAAATTTAAACACCATTTTATGCCTTTTATATTCCCTGTATCTTTATGGATCTTGAGCCAGAGTCCTCCCAGGGAAAGCAAAGGTGTGTTTTCTGCAGGGCAGGTCAATGCAGAGTTGACTTGGATGTATCTGTCTTTTAGGGTAAGAACAGTGGAGCTTTGTCTTATTTCCAGTTCCTTTCAACCTTCCTGTTTTCCCCATCTGTCCTGGAGAAAAGTAGCACAGTCAGAGTTTGGCTGATGTAGATCCCTGCTTCCCAGAATTGATGTATTGGAAGAGCAGCTGTGACCAGAGTTAGCCCATTTCTGGATGGCAGATCAAGAGGGGAGGTGCTATGGTACAAACAGGGATTATGCTTTTTTCCATACTTAGGGAAATATCTTTATTACTTTTGCTCAGTTTTGCAAGTGATCAAAACAAAATCTGTGGAATATTTTTCTTCAGTCCTGTTGAAAATGGCAAAAGTGGTCTTAATGATTAAGCTGGAGAGCACAGGAGCCTCCCAACTCCATCTTTTTTAAAATTTTCTATTGCAGAAGTGTTTAGGAGAGTATGGACTATGTGCTACTGTCACAAGTTTTGAAGAGAGGATACTCTCTTCAAATCAATCAGGAATATGGTAATTGCAAAATGATACAGTAATAAAAACTTAGTATGTGATTCTTAACATGTACTCAGTAACTCCTTTTTACTTGAGTTGTCTGCTACTTTATTATTATTGCTGAGATAACTTTGGGAGATTTGTCTCCAACATTCTGTGCTCTGAGTTCAGAGTTTCAGTTAAGCATATTGAATATTTCACTACTCTTTCCACAAATATTTCTTACATTGGAATTAAATTTATTGACACATTGACATTATATTTTTGCTGCCTTTTACTGTGGCTTCTGTAAGGTATTGTTGGTGCTGCTCAGTAAATCCAGCCCTTCTGGTGATATGCCCTGGGGCAGGTTTGAACTGGTGCTGATACAGAGAACCTGAGCAATAAAACCATTGAGTACTTAAAAAAAAAAAAAAAAAAAAAGGAATATATTTGATTGTTTCTATTTTATAAACAATGGTTTATGTGGTCTTTAGTTTGGGTTGGCATAATGTTGGCCTTCTTTTCCCAATGTTTGAGTAAATGGGGAGGGATTGTGGTCAGGTGAGCAAAATGAGTTTGGAGTTGATCCCTGCTTGCTGCTCAGTGAGTGATGCCTCTTGTGTTTGTTCAGTGGAAAAATGCCAGAGGTGGATTATGCTGTCCTAAGTGAATGGTTTGACTGGATCCAGAACAACACTGATGTCTCAGTTGACTTGATAGGTAACATCTTGATGGGTCTGAGGGCTGTGTTTGTGGGTGGGTTTCCTTTCTGGGAGAAAAAATAATTCTTGTTTCTTGGCTCATAAATAATCACATTATTCAGTATAAAAGTGAACACCATCAGACAGCTTGGGTTTGTGGGTGGTTCAGGGGTTGATTCATGGTAGTGCCACAGGGGAGGTCCAGTGGTGGTACCCAAGCCAGGATCCTTCCCTTTTATAGTTTGTGAAGTGAGTTTCTCCTTTGCTTTTAAAGCTAATCCTTGAACATAATCATTAAAGTTTTTGTTCCTGCAGTTTATTTGCAGACATCTCCTAAAGTTTGTTATGAGAGGCTAAAGACACGATGCAGGGAAGAGGAAAAAGTCATTCCTCTGGTAAGGAGTTCTTCTGATATATGTGTTCACAAGGAGCTTTGAAAACTGAATGATTCCAATCTAAATACTAAAATTGTATCCTGAATATATTGCCAAAATGTGGTGCAGCTGTTTCCAACTAAACCCTGAATATTGAATTTTGATTTATTTTTAAATAATGATCTGTCATGCATGCCGACTCTCCCAGGTGTTCTGTTGTAGTAATCAGTGCACTGTAGCTGACTTTAGGTGCAGTGTTAATCAACTGGAAATCTTCTCTAGGGTGTAAAAGTCTATTAAATGACACAAAAGCACCCAGGTGAAGCACAGGTACCTGGCCTTGCAGGTGCTGAGATTTCCATGGGCACTGTGTTGTCAGCTCTCACCAGGGTGTTTGTGCATGAAAAGTGTCTCTGCTGTGGCTGAAAAAAAAAACTTTCTGAAAATTGTGAGCTTGAGCTTTAAAGCTTGGGAGTCTGCTTTAAAACAAACAGTGGTGATGGAGCAGTGACATTCTGGTGCCAGTTTACAGCACAGCCCTCTAAAGGAGCCTGAGCAGACATAAATCAGTCCCCTCTGCAGCTCGGGGTGGGTGGCTCAGGGGAAGCAATTGTCAGTTGAAGATCTGTGCAGAGAGCTAACTTTTGGGCCATGTGAAATTTTGCCTTGAGAATAAATCCTCCTGTAATGCATTTGAAGAGCCCTTGTGTTATTCTGCTACTCTGCTGAAGAGGAGGGGAGCAGTTGTGAATGAGCAATGTGAAGTGGTCTCCATGAAGAAAAAAACCAGTTGATGACAGGCAGAAGAGCTTTTAGAGGAAATTGAGTTAGGAGAAAGTGAACTGGGAATTTTAGGGAAATGTACTGACACAGAAAATGCCTCCCATACATATTCTTTGCAGCCTTGCCCTTTTTGTCCTTACTTTGTTGTACTTTTCTCTGTAAAATGTTAAACCACATTTTACCTGTGGGAGAGAATCATGGTTGCTTGATGTAAAAAGGAGCTGGAAGCCCTGTGCTCCTGTAGGCTTTGAGGTCTTCCTGGAGTTAAACTTTGTACTGGGAATTAATTTTTCTCAAAAAACCTTCTGATGCTTTTTTTTTTTTTTTTGTTAGTGGAAGATGTGTTGCAGGCTTTTATATGTGTTTCTTTACTACTTCCCAAATGGATAAAGATTGCAATGTGTGTGCCATCCCTGGGCATTTGTGTTATTCCAGTGCCTCTTTTCTAGGAATATTTAGAAGCTATTCACGAGCTCTATGAAGAGTGGCTCATTAAACGTGCACTGTTTGAAGTTTCCTGCCCAGTACTTGTGAGTATTATTTTAATTATAACCAATTAGGTATGTGGGGAATTGTTCTTTCCAAATAACAGGAGCATTGTTTAGTGGTAAAAAGTAAATAAATCTGCTTTTCTTACAACCTTTGGAGAAGGACAACCTCAGACAAATGTGATAGCTGTTAGTGGATAGCATAAAAGTGGGGTCTGCCATCTCTGCAGTGGAATTTGAGGGGCTCTTCACTGGGATTGCTTGCAGGATCAGCCAGGTAGCTTTTCAGGGAATGCCAGATTCCCAGCAGAAAGCATCCTGGGCAGATCCCTGGGAGAATCCCAGTTTGGCTGCACTGGTAGTCCTGTTCTGTTCTGCTCAAAAGAAACCAAGTTTTATGGTGTCAGTTATTTCCAGTGTTCATCTTCTTTTCGAGGTGATTGGAGCTGACCATGACATGCAGAAAATGATAGCGAAGTATGAAGAGAACCGGGACCAAATACTGAACCCACCTAACAGACAACACCATTTATAGATGCCTGTGATTGTTGTATCAAAAATCATCTACTGAAGACTGATTTGGTATTTTTAATATTTAAATATAATGGGTATTGTTTTTGCACTATGCTTTGTAGAATGTGGACTTACAGCTCTGAAATGAACAGATACCAATGAGGAACAGAGTATGAGCCAATTCCCTTTGTGTTTTTAGGTTTTCCATCAGCTTTAATGTGTCAGTTTTGTTTAGCTAAAATATGTCTGTTTCCCACATTTCCCACTTCACTGCTGCTTCCTAGAACTAACTTTAATTTCTCCTTTTTTTTTTTTCCCCCAAAGACAACCCTGTTTTTGTAATCTGAAATAAATTGTTTATTACAAGGCTCCTCTGAGGAGGGTACCTGAGGTTTCTCTTAATAACCCCTTGGGGTGAAACAACACCGAGTGGCCAGTGTGTGTTTGTTAATTACAGAGCAGATCATCCTGAGTGTGAGCACAGGCAGGACAGGATAGCCCCAGGGTCAGCCCCTGCCAGGCTGGGTTTAGGAGGTGCAGGTCCAGCCTGGCCTGCCTGATCTTCCATGGCCAGAGCCCCTCCTGGTGGGAGAGGGAAAGGCTGTGGATGTGTCTCCCTGGAATGCAGCAGAGCCTTTGAGTCCCTCTCCCATGGCAGCTCCTGGAGAAGCTGCATCCCCAGCTTAGCCAGGGCCATCCTTGGCTAGGATGGGAAGTGGCCCAGAGTGGGAATGGGATGCCCTGGGCTCCGTGCTGGGAGCAGTGCTGTTGAACAGCCTCATCGAGAGAGGGAGGGAGGGAGGGAGGGAGGAGGGCACTGAGTGTCCCCTCAGCTAGCTGGGGGTACCCTTTGGGTGGGAATGGGATCTGCTGAGGGGCCTGGCCAGGCTGGGTGGATGTGCCAAGGCCAGGAGGAGCAATGAGGGCACTGCAGCCACAGTGACCATGGCAGCTCCAGGGGGAAATCTGGATGTGGCACTCAGTGCTCTGGGATGGGGGACAGAGTGCTTGGTTACAGGCTGGACTCGATGACCTCCAACCTCAGTGATTCTGTGCTCTTTAAACAATTGAATTGCAGTAGAAAGGAGAGGTGCAGTTCTTTGGGTTCTTTTCTATTCAGCTACAAAAATACCCCCAAGTATGGAAGGCAATGTGAGTAAGTAGTGGAGACATCTCAGCAACGAGGCTGGATTGTTGGGATTTTGATATTCATGGTCAGATTCATGTCCAGTCTTGATGGCTCAGGGTGGTACCCACCAAACAAAAGGTTCAGAATTGCAGACATTCCATTCAGCATGGGGACAGCTGAATCCCCCCCAGGGACAGGATCCCTCCTGTCAGCTGTGACACTAAGGCCATGCAAAGCCTTTGGCTGGCAGGAGACAGGGGCGTTCTGAGTCCTGGGTGGTCTCAATGCCCCCCTGTGCTGTGTGGGCACCACGGGCCTGAGCAGGAAACACTCTCCAGGAAGGTGCTCCCACCCTCTGCTCCTTTGTTGCCCTTTCCAGGCACCATCGGGTGCCTGAGGTGTGGCAAGGCATCGACTTCTTCCTGCCCAGCCTTTACACACTTCAGACCACAGGTGGCATGTTCATTATTTCATTATTGGAGGAAGCAAATGAAGTGCATCAAGTTCAAGTTGCTTTGTTAACAGATCTTACCATTTTGAAACAGTGTTTTGCTCTAATCCTGCAACTTCACTGAATTCAGGAAGTTCTTTCTGATCTACAGGACATCACAATACAGCTTTGTTCTGAAGAGAACTGTGCACTGGTAGTCCCACTGAATTCAGTGCAAAAAAATTTAAAAAATCCTCAAAACACAGTTTTTGTAAGTGATTGCAGAGTGGCCCTGAGAGGTTTTTTAGCCAGCTTTTTATAGAGAGCTTATTTTATTTGTGTTAATGAGATCCCCAGCCTTGCTCTGGCTGAGCTGAGGAATAGTGAAAATACAGGGTGCATGGGATGGTGTTTGTTATTCTTTCCAAATGTTTGTTAAAAAATCCTAGAATTAATTGATTTCTTAACTGGATTGCATTCTTTGATTTTACTTCTTTTTGCAAAGAAAAACACAAGGCTTTTTTGGGTTTATACCACGATTACTTTATTATGACCTGTAAGTACTCAGAGGGTAGAGAAAACCAGTGGGGATTTCATTCTTGGACTTGCTGAAGGAAGTGCTGAGTTGCCTTTCACTTGTGCTTTACCCTCTGGGTGTTGCCTTCAAGGGAATCCTTTCAGTGCAGCACTGCTCTCACGCTGATTTTCTGGGTAATTTTAGGGGAATTATCCCAGAAGTACAGAATGTATTTTCCCCTACTGATTTTGCTTGGTTTAGCTGGACCGAGCAAGGCTTCATCAGCACTTTGATCACTTTGTACAGACATTTGTCAGGCACTTAGTGCAGGATAAAAACATTCACTCATGTGGCTTTTCAACAATATCCGATGGTGCTGCTCTTGGACACTACTGCTTTTGTAGGGTTGTGGTCTGCCTAAAACCCAGTGCACTGAAAGAACCACACCCAGTCAGGAACTGCAGCTCCTGCCCTGTTATTCTCATCTGATGAGCTGTTTCTTTTCTAAATCACTGCAACTTTATGATCAGCACACAGAGACAGCATTTCCTAGTGCAGTACTAAGCTGGTACTAAAGCTCATGATCCCAGGAATGCCATTCCATTGCTCTACTGTAGAGCTTTCGAATTTAAGCTTAAAAGTAAGATTTTATGTGCTAATTATTTATTGCAGCTTCTTTGAAGGGGGCTACCAGCTATTCTCGGTACCTTCTGTTAAACAAACTTTTTCTTACAAACTTTTTCTTCTCTAATAAGAGTCCAAAAGAACAATTTCTTTGGAAATGATTCTACACATTTGAAGCTCAGTCATCTGCAGTTTGCTCTTAGTTCTAATTTCACTATGAACAATCATTCTGCACAGCACAGAAAATGTCACTGAATTGTTGAGTACAGAGAACGTTACAGCCCAAAGGATGCCACTGTCACTTGTCAGGACACAGCCCTGTGAATGCTTTTTGTTCCCAACTCCCATTTCTCACAACCCAGCCAGAGCTGAGGGCAGGCCTGTCTCCTGGGCAAAGCTCTGTTTCTCCTGCTGGAATCAGGGGGTGACAGAATTTTAAACATTAGTTGTTCAAAAAGCAAATATTTCTATTTTAGTTCCTCAGGTTCTTCTAGTCTAATCCATGTGTGTTCCCTCTGCATTTTTTCAGGGATGAAAGTCAATTATAATTAATTTCAGTTAATATTTTAACTGTACATGAAAGGCAATTTTTAGCATTCAAAACTGAGTTCCATATTAGCCACTGTGAAGAAAATTACTCCAGCCTAAACCAGCACAAACATCAGCGCTACTGGAAAAGCTACTTGAAGCAGTATTAAAGTGTCTTTCTAGGTAACAAGTGTATCACACAATCCCAGAACTTCTAGGGTTGGAAGGGATCTCTGGAGGTCACCCAGTGCAAGCCCTGCCCAGGCAGGGTCACCTGGAGCAGGTGACAAAGGAGCTGTCCAGGTAGGTTTGGATGTCCCAGAGAGGGAGACTCCACAGCCTCCCTGGGCATCTGCTCCAGGGCTCTGCTCCCTCCAGGAAAACAAGTTCCTCATGCTGAGATGACATTTTTTCTGTTTTAATTTATGGCCACTGCTCCTTGTCCTGCTGCTGGGCACCACCCTGTGACACCCCCTGGAGCTATTTGTATAAGAAGCACAGGGAAGCAGTGTGCTCTCCTGAATGAGTCCAGAGCTGTGTGTGACACAGGCTCTCATCTCCCAGCTGATCCAGCACTCACTCCCACTTGCAGGATACCCCTGATCCTGCCTCTGCTGCTCACTGGGATCCTTCTCGGAGCAGATTTTCTTCCTGCCACTAAAATGGTGAAAAGTGAGATCTTTTCCCTTCATTTTAGTGAGATGAACTGGCCTGCAGGAAAATTCTGTGAATTTCTGATGCAGAATTACATGTCAGGAGCGGGGGCAAGAGAAATTGCAGCTGTAGCTGGACCTCTCTCTGCTGGTAGCAGTGAACAGTTCCAATGCTCAAGGCTTCTCTTGGAAATTGTGGTGGTGGCCACAAAATACTTTGGTAACAAATGGAGGCAGATATAAAACCTGTAACACAGGTTAAAGGCTCTACAAAACCAAGTGTTCACAGAGCTGTCTCCCTCTTTAAAGCCAAAGGAATGTTATCAAACTTTCCAAACCTGTTTTCAACTGAAGTTAGGAGGAAGATTAGCTCAGACACAGCTTCACAGGAATGCAGAGTTAACAGGAGTGCACTGCAGCATGGCATTTCTAAAGCTGGGTCTTACAGTTTAGAAGAATTTACCTTGTACTGGAAAGGTATTCCAGGAATAGGTCTGTGAGAGGAAAAAAGAAAAGCAGGTTGCCTAGCTGAAGAAACCTGTCTGGCATTAGGAACAACCAGAAGGAATCTGACTGATGAATAAAATTGATTTAGATTTATAGAAGTTTGCCTTCCCTTTCTAAAGGTGACCATTCAGGTTTCCTTGTGAAAGGAACCATTAAGAATCTGTAACTCTTGCTATTTACTGTCCTAAAGCAGTGATGTGGTTTGGGTTTTTTTAGAACTGTTCTGACAAAGCTAATCATCTCCCTGACAACAGGAACAAGGCTACAAGTGAGAGGACAATCCCCCCAGGTAATTACAAATAAAGCACTGCAGATTCAGGTGTGATGGCACAGCATTGCCTGGTCGGTTCTGTCAATGATGACATAAGGCTCCTGGGTGTCAGTCTCTTGGGAATTACAGTTCTCCAGCTTCCCTTCCCTGCCTCCAGCAGAGTCACCAGCAGTCTGCAGCAGGCTCCTCCTGCCCTGTGTGCTGCTCCTGCCTCCGTGTGAGGGCTGCACATCAATGCTTTGGGGGGGGATGTAGGTGAGGTTGGGGGGCTCTCTGATGTGCCTGAAGCACTCAGAAGCTGGGTGTGCCTTAGCAGGATTCATGAGCAGTCTCTTGCTGTCAGAACCAGCAGTGGAATCCTCTATGTGCCCAGAAGTACAGCACAGACCTGAAGGTGGCTCAGTGTGTGAAGCTGCTCTCTTGTGCAGCTCAGCACCAGCCAGGTATGTACGTTTTATTTTGGAGTGATTAAATTCTCTAATGTGCCTGTCACTTGTTCCTGCATAGGCCACTGCCTCAGGCTGGCCAGTTTCCTCTACTGGATATGTAAGTTCTTCCTGAGCATCCTTGATTTGTAGTTCTGTGAAGGTTAAAGACAGCTCACAAACGTCCTCCTCCCTGGGGATGCTGCAGTTTTGGGCAAAGTCCTTGTAGGGCAGAGACTTCAGCTCAGTGGGTTCATCACCAGGGGTTGGGTCTATGCAGTTTATGGCATCATTAATTTCTGCTTCAATTGATCCTTCTGGGACTCCTGGAGCTTCAAATTCCAAGGTGGTATTGCTGTCCCAGGAGCTGTCAGCAAACATGGCAAAGGCCGGGGGGCCGCTGGCTCCCGGGGACAGGGGTGCGGGCCCCAGCGCCCGGGCAGCCTCTGCAGCCCCTGCCAGGGCACACTCCTCACTCAGCCTGGCCCCTGGCTCCTTTTCCAGAGCCTTTGGAGAGAGAGCCTCGCTGAAGAGCCGTGTCTGTCCTATGACAATGTCACTGTACTCGATCAGGAAGTCCTCGCTGTCTGAGCACTTGCCCGGGAGATGATGCACGGGGTCGCTGCCTTGCCTTTGGCGCTCCTGGAGGCTGCCGGGGGATGCAGCAGCTGCCGGCTGAGCCACGTCCCCTCTGATCCTCGGCTTCCCAGCTGCTTCAAAGCATGCAGCACAGGCAGCTGAACCCTTCTGCTGGGGAGCAAGGCACAAAGGTGTCTCAGTGTTCCCTTCGTTTCCCAGACTTTCAGTGTCTCCTCTCTGGGCTGTCTGATCCTCCTCATCCTCCTCTCCTCGATGCCAATGTGTTTGTGTTCCCTGCTGCAGGCTCCTCTCCAAATTGCCATGTTTTTCCTCATTTGTCATCTCGAGGATGGCTTCACACTCAGTTCTTGCCAGGAATATCTCAAATGCAGTCTGCTTCATTTCCTCATTGTTTCTCTTTTTGACAAGTGAAAACTCTGTGGCTGTAGTTGCAACATAACCTATTTTCTCCAAGACTGCTTTCACAATGTCCTCTGGGAGCACTGGCTGGATGTAGTAGACAAAATTCCCAGTGAAGGTCTAGAACAGAACACAGAAAAGCTGATGAACACTGGAGGAGTGGGTGCAGGGAAATGTGAAAGAGTTGATTTCCTAAAGATCAAAAATACTTCAAAACTTGCTTACAGCTTTCAAAAAGCCCTTCTAGAAGTCTGAGTTTTGAATTGCAGCGAGTGAGGCCTTTCTAACAGCTCTATTTTGGCAGCCTCTCGAGCATTGTAGCTTTGCTACAGCACATCAGTTTTATTGAAGCTGTGCCATTTTAAACCTGCTGGGGTTTTGGCTGAGAGTACCAGTATTCAAAAAGGAAGAGAATAAGGAAATGATTTTAGTCAAACTAGAGAAATTCAGAAATAAACCTTATGTGTTCTACTGAACCTCAGCTTTTTAAACAAACAAAGGTTCATAGATTGAATCACTGAGGTCTTTTCCTAAAAAAGCAAACATGACGAATCATATTCACATATGAATATGAACAATATTATGAATTCATAATCACACTATCAGTCATATTTCTGAACTGGTGACAAGTCTGTAACTTTTTTTTTCCATGGTTCAGACTCCTGCTGTGAACTTTATTACCCCTGAATTAAACTGCCATTTTTTGAAAGCATCTTTCTGAAGCGAGAATTCTATTTCTATTCTAACAGAAATATTGTCCAAACACCTCTCTTTGTGCAATCTGGCTGCAAAATACCAATAAAGTGCTGCTGCTCTGTAACAACTTTAAAAACTGTTCAATGTTTGCTTGGTTTTAGAGCTATCCCAGGCACGAGGCCTAGTTTGTAACCTGGAAGTGGGTTTTGGTTTTGTCTCAAACCCTGTGACAGGAGAGACTGTTCTGAGCTGGGCATGAACAATTTCTGGCAAGTCAGAACAGAACAGAGGTGGGAATGTAAAGGCAGGACTTCCAGGAGTGGGCTACCTTGTTTTCAGGCTGCCCAGCTTGGGCCAGACCAAGGCCCTCCACCCCTGAGCATCAGTGTCACAAGCAGGAGGTTCAGGAGAGCAAAACTGACCCCCAGAATGGCCACAGGATAATTCTCAAGTAAATCTGTCAGCAGTGCCCTGCACTCCTCACCTCCTGCTCCTTCTGGAGGGAAGGCAGCTGCAGGCACTGCAGGGATATCACAGCATATTAGTGGCAGGACATGGGAAATACTATTCCATGTATTTCAGTAGCTTTTAATCAAATCTGTATGTGCACAAGGTACTGGTTGTTCTCCAAGTTATGCCTTGCAGTAGAATTATTTCAGGCCTGCAGCAGGCTGTCTTACACTTTGGGTTAGGTTACCCACAGTGGTCTTCAAAGTTTAATTTTAATGCAGCTTAGGATTCTTGTGTTAGGAAAAGCTGAACCCACTAAGTGTAGAGCTGACTATCTTATGCTTTGTCCTGTTTTAGAGAGATGAATGAGAATAACAGGAATTTACAGCTGTTTGAGAATCCACAAGTGAGACCCAAGTGCAGGAAGGAGCAATGAAATGGCTTTTCCTCACCAGCAACTGTTGCCAAAGCTAGAGCAAAAAGTTTGTATTTGGGTGTATGGGGTGTCTGTTTAAATTTGGGATGTGTGAAGATGGCTGTGTCTTCTGGGCCATGAGATGTGTTCAGTGTGCTGGGGAAGTGGGGTAACCGAGACACCCCACTGCAAAAACCAACAGCACTTCCTCTCTCCAAGGGGCTGTCCCTGCCCATTCCAGCAGCTGCAGGCTCTGAGCTGGGATCAGCGACCACAGAGGCACTGGCCCACCTGGCCTTTGGCACCACTGCAGATGGCCACTGCTAAAAACATCTCTGCTTATAGGCAGATTTTGGTCAGAGTTTAGTGTGATAAAAGGCAAAAGCCTTTCAGAGTACCTTTTACCTTCCCTGCCGTCTCACAACGAGGGCCTCTGTTCCCAACCCCAGAGCTGCTCAGAGAGGACAAGGCCTGTCCAGGTCAACGAACACTTCTGAGCAGCCAATGCACCGTGCTGGGCTCTGTGTCCCGAGCAGCCTGTGCCCCCTGACCCCGAGCAGCCTGTGCCCCCTGACCCCGAGCAGCCTGTGCCCCCTGACCCCGAGCAGCCTGTGCCCCCCTGACCCCGAGCAGCCTGTGCCCCCCTGACCCCGAGCAGCCTGTGCCCCCCTGACCCCGAGCAGCCTGTGCCCCCTGACCCCGAGCAGCCTGTGCCCCCTGACCCCGAGCAGCCTGTGCCCCCCTGACCCCGAGCAGCCTGTGCCCCCTGACCCCGAGCAGCCTGTGCCCCCTGACCCCGAGCAGCCTGTGCCCCCTGACCCCGAGCAGCCTGTGCCCCCTGACCCCGAGCAGCCTGTGCCCCCCTGACCCCGAGCAGCCTGTGCCCCCTGACCCCGAGCAGCCTGTGCCCCCCTGACCCCGAGCAGCCTGTGCCCCTGACCCCGAGCAGCCTGTGCCCCCCTGACCCCGAGCAGCCTGTGCCCCCCTGACCCCGAGCAGCCTGTGCCCCCTGACCCCGAGCAGCCTGTGCCCCCTGACCCCGAGCAGCCTGTGCCCCCTGACCCCGAGCAGCCTGTGCCCCCTGACCCCGAGCAGCCTGTGCCCCCCTGACCCCGAGCAGCCTGTGCCCCCCTGACCCCGAGCAGCCTGTGCCCCCTGACCCCGAGCAGCCTGTGCCCCCCTGACCCGAGAGCCTGCTAGCCTGTGCCCCCCTGACCCCGAGCAGCCTGTGCCCCCCGACCCTGAGCAGCCTGTGCCCCCCTGACCTGCCGAGCAGCCTGTGCCCCCTGACCCCGAGCAGCCTGTGCCCCTGACCCCGAGCAGCCTGTGCCCCTGCCCTGAGCAGCCTGTGCCCCCTGACCCCGAGCAGCCTGTGCCCCCTGACCCCGAGCAGCCTGTGCCCCCTGACCCCGAGCAGCCTGTGCCCCCTGACCCGAGCAGCCTGTGCCCCTGACCCGAGCAGCCTGTGCCCCCTGACCCCGAGCAGCCTGTGCCCCCTGACCCCGAGCAGTGCCCTGGTGCCCCCTGCCCGAGCAGCCTGTGCCCCCCTGACCCCGAGCAGCCTGTGCCCCCCTGACCCCGAGCAGCCTGTGCCCCTGCCCTGAGCAGCCTGTGCCCCCTGACCCCGAGCAGCCTGTGCCCCCTGACCCCGAGCAGCCTGTGCCCCCTGACCCCGAGCAGCCTGTGCCCCTGACCCCGAGCAGCCTGTGCCCCCCTGACCCCGAGCAGCCTGTGCCCCTGACCCCGAGCAGCCTGTGCCCCCCTGACCCCGAGCAGCCTGTGCCCCTGCCCGAGCAGCCTGTGCCCCCCTGACCCCGAGCAGCCTGTGCCCCCTGACCCCGAGCAGCCTGTGCCCCCCTGACCCCGAGCAGCCTGTGCCCCCTGACCCCGAGCAGCCTGTGCCCCCTGACCCCGAGCAGCCTGTGCCCCCTGACCCCGAGCAGCCTGTGCCCCCTGACCCCGAGCAGCCTGTGCCCCCTGACCCCGAGCAGCCTGTGCCCCCTGACCCCGAGCAGCCTGTGCCCCCTGACCCCGAGCAGCCTGTGCCCCCTGACCCCGAGCAGCCTGTGCCCCCTGACCCCGAGCAGCCTGTGCCCCCTGACCCCGAGCAGCCTGTGCCCCCCTGACCCCGAGCAGCCTGTGCCCCCTGACCCGAGCAGCCTGTGCTCCCTGACCCCGAGCAGCCTGTGCCCCTGCCCTGAGCAGCCTGTGCCCCCTGACCCCGAGCAGCCTGTGCCCCCTGACCCGAGCAGCCTGTGCCCCTGACCCGAGCAGCCTGTGCCCCTGCCCTGAGCAGCCTGTGCCCCCTGACCCCGAGCAGCCTGTGCCCCCTGACCCCGAGCAGCCTGTGCCCCTGCCCTGAGCAGCCTGTGCCCCCTGACCCCGAGCAGCCTGTGCCCACACTGACCCCGAGCGCCTGTGCCCCTGACCCGCTCCACTCCCGGTGCCGCTGCCAGCGCCGCGGGCGGGCATTTGCTCGTAGCCCGGCCTGCCGGCAGTGCCGTACCTTGAGGAGCGGATCTCCCGGCGCCAGGGGCACAGCAGGAGGTTGACGCAGAGCAGCTCCAGCAGCTCCAGCGCCCTGAGCAGGTCGCGCAGGGCGCGGCCGCCCCGCTCCCGCCGGCAGCGCTCGGCCACGCCGCGCACGTCCAGGGCCCCGCGGCGCCCCGGGCCCAGCAGCCGCCGCGCCCGGGCCTTGAGCGCGGGGTCCGCGCAGGGCGCGAGCTGCCCCTGCGCCGCGCCGGCCGCCAGGTGCGACACGTACTCGCGCAGCAGCGCCCGCTCCGCCATGGCGCCGCGCCCGCCCGCCCCGCGCCGCCATTGGCCGGCCCCGCCCGCGCCCCGCGCCGCCATTGGCGCTCTCGCCTGTCAGTCAGGGCGGGGGCGGAGCCCGCGAACAGAAAGTGAAAGGCGGGGGGCGGGGCGGGGCGGGGCTTGTCGCCACACGGGCGCTGAGGGGAGGGCAGAGTGAGCGTGAGCTGGCCTGGGGTGTCCCGGGATGTCCCGGGGTGTCCCGGGGTGTCCCGGGGCGTCCCGGGTGTCGGTGGCTCTCCGGTACACAGCGCCAATTCTCACACCGTAGGGCGGTTTTTCTGTACGTTAACCTGGTTCGCAAGGAGCAGGGAGCTGCTGGTAACCCACCAAAAGCTCCCCGATCATCAGAAGTTCACACCGTTTGTGCATCTTACCAGAGGGGTCAGCATTCACTGTAGCAAACGGTGAAACTCTGGCGTCTATCCGCACCCAGACCCTCTGCCGTTGTCTCCCGTTCCTCGGGGGCGGCTGTCCCTGCACTGCGCTCGGTCCCTTCTGCAGCGGAGGTCACTGAGCTGGTCCCGATCTCCCACCGCTGGAATTCCCTTTCCTCAGGTACTGCTCAGCCCTGCCCGCATCGCTCCTGGCCAAACAGCCATTCCTTTCGGAGCTGTCTTCCCTTTCCTGAAAAAGGTCAGCCGAGCGCACAGCATTTACACTGCAATTGCTGCCTGCCCTACCGGAGAGCCCCAGACCAGGAGTGATCCCTGGGCCCGTTCTGTTCCTCCTGCTGGAAACTGCCTCTGGATCGCTGGGACCGGGTGGGGACCGGCTGGGAGAGGTTCGTGTGTGCTGAGGGGTGACAATGTCCTGCGATGGGGTTAAATGAGATCTGTGTGTGCTGGGGGATGGGGTTAAATGAGATCTGTGTGTGCTGAGGGGTGATAATGTCCTGCGATGGGGTTAAATGAGATCTGTGTGTGCTGAGGGATGGGGTTAAATGAGATCTGTGTGTGCTGAGGGATGGGGTTAAATGAGATCTGTGTGTGCTGAGGGATGGGGTTAAATGAGATCTGTGTGTGCTGAGGGATGGGGTTAAATGAGAGTTCTGGGTGTTGTTTGTGCTGAGGGGTGACAATGTCCTGCAGTGGGATTAAATGGAGGTTGGATCCAGCAGCTGGAGACACACCTGTGATCCAGGTGCTTTTCTAATCTTGATTTTTGGAATCTGAATTTTCAAGTCACCACCGGTGGCCACCATGATGTTATGCACCTGTGTGTCTTTACAAATTGATAAATATTCTCTCATGTGATGATTATTATTTTAATTCACAGAAGTTTATGGTCATAATTTCCTGTATAAGTTATTTCTGTAATTTAAGAAGGGGAATCATTTGTCAGACTGTACCAAGACCACTTAGATCAGTTGGATGTGATTTCCATTCAGGAAACAGATCTTAACTCACCTTACTGTACTAAAAAATTATCTGTTTGAATATTTCTGGGATGACTGGCCTATTATTTCCTGGCTTTTCACCTTTTCCCTTGGTGATATGTTGCTATTTTCAGCGTCCTGACTTCAGTAATTTGACTCTGCCCTTCTTGAGCTTGGACACTGACTTGTCCCCCAGAGCAGTGAGACAAACTTGCTGCTCCAGTGCTTGTTCCTGTGGCCTCTGGCAAAAGTGACTGAAGCACAGTATTGGTTCCTCAGCAGCTGCTGAGTTGTGGGTGGTGCCAGAGATGTAAAATAAAAAGCACAGAAGTAAACCCAAATATGTGTGTGTTCTTTACTAAGAGTTCTGTCTAAGATCAGGATACTGAAAATTGAAGCAGAAGAGATGACTATAGAAATACAGGGTTGTTATCATGCAGCAAGAAATAGCATGTCAAGTTTTCTTTCTGACTTTACTCATGTAATAAAGCAAAGGCCTGTGTTAAGCCTGGGTTTTAGCACTGGTATTAGAACTATGCAAGGGTTTAGGATAATATCTGATTAATTTTCCAAGAGTGACATCACTCTGCCAACTTTGCTGAAATTCAATGCAAGGTCTGCAATATTTTCAAGAAATGAAAGCCTATTCTTATTGCATCTTTACAAGGAATTTCAACACTTGCAGTAATAGTAGCAGCTGTAGCAGCTTCAGAGCTGCAAACTTCTTTCTGTATTGTTTTACAGCTAATTTTTTTCTTTCTAGTGCTGTCTTTTTGAATTTATAAGCTTCTCCCCACCCCCAGCTTTGTTGGATATCACTCAGTTAAAAAGATTAACAATAGCAGAAAATGCTAAACCACTCCTGCCAGTGATGGTGGTAAGGTATCACAGAAGGCAGCTCACTCTGCCTTCAATTTAGAGTTTGTTTTTTAATTATATATGTTTGTACAGAATCATATAACCCAGGTATTCAGTGGTAACTTAGAAAAATGCTACAGCGTTGTTGTCCCTGAAAATCAGCCTTCTGATTTGTTTTAGTATAGTGGAGTCAGTTCTCATGAACTGTGAGATAAACAAGAATCACGTTTGCATTCCTTTGTAAAAGATATCACCTGATGGACTTCTCAAGTGACCAGTGGAGATGGAGAGGTGGGAACCTCTCTGTCCAATCTCTGATCACTGTCCAGAAACTGAGAGATACGAGGTCAACAATAAACTAGAATCTTCTTCCTTTCTTCTCTGCCTGAACCCCTGTGGTGTGTGTTGCTGTGTGTTTCTATCTGCGTCGCAGTAACACAGCGTGGGTGTGGATGTTTTAGTTGGCTCCCATATCCGTGTGCCAGAGCAGCTGGGATTATTTGGATTATTCTGTGATAACAGGATGACAGGATTTTGTGGAGTGGTCCAGGCCACAAGAGGGAGCAGGCCGATGTGTGTAAGAAGTGCTGCCAAAGGCAGAGTGCCAGGGTCGCTTCATTCTTACTGAAGGAAGAAAGCAAGACTTGGATTAGTTTTCTACAACTTTACCAATGCATTGCCAACATGAGGTATTATAAATCTCCCATTCTCATCAGAAGTCTACTTAAAGTCAGCTTGTTTTATAAACCATATATACAGAGTTGGTGCAAGGACAGGAAATCCCTGTTAAAAAGGTTAAAAGCCAAACCAAAGGGTTTCCCACTGTGCAGAGAAGCTGAGAATCAGTAACAGAGATGGGATTTGTCTGCCACGTGTGAAAAGCCCTCTGTGCCTGTCTGCAGAACAGCCTTCAGCTTGGCCATGTTGGAAGAGCCTCACTGTCAGGGGAAAAAAAATCCCATTTCCCTTCTAATCTGGGTTTGTTAGATTCCTCCTGGCTCTCCCCAGCAGCCAAAGGAAGCAGGTCCCAGAGCCTTGCCCTGCTCCAGGCAGCTCTGCAGGAGCTGCAGGCAGACACAGCCGTGGGAGCAAACCCCATCCTGCAAACCCCCTGTGCTTCTGATCCTCCTGCCAGTAAATATGACGGGGCACTTCTGGGCATCTCCAGCCCCTCAGGGGTGCGGTGGAATTTTGTTTCTCATTGCAGGTTACTTTGCATACCACAAAACTGCTTAAGGGAATACTTCATGGAGAGGAGTAGTTTCCTCTGTTAAAAACACAAATGTGAAATAGAGTCTACCTTCTAGCAATGCCTGCCAGCAGTTCTGCAATCAAAATGGTGAATTTTTGTTCTTTTGGGTATAGTATAATGAGAATATTGAAAATCTTGCTGAACTGCAAAAGAATTGTCTCATTTTAACAAAATACATATTTACTGTCATCTACTTAGCAAAAAATGCATGCTTACCTTATATCTCATCGTGTGCATATGACTCAGTAATGGTATAATTTTTATAGCACTAAGAACCATATAATTACTTCCCATCTAAGTATTAATTATAATTGTGTCAATCTTTGGAGTGTTGAATGATGATTACAGTTGAAAATTATTCAGTATTTACAGAAAATCCAAGTGCAATTTTAATAATTTGGATGCTGCTTCCTTTTAAACACCATTATATATTTACAATATTCTGCTTTTACATATCCTTTAGTGGGGATAGAAAATGAAGTCCATTTTCTCAGCGTAAAATACTTTTTTTTTTTTTTTTTTTTTTTTTTTTTTTGTATTTTAGTGAAAATGCCTCTAAGAAATTTCCTGGAGATGAGCCTGTGGTCACCCTGCTCCGGTGCCTCAGCTCCTTGGCTCCTGTGCCTGGTGCCAGGCGGAGCCCAGGTTTGTGAACGCCCCAAGAGCTCCCGCCCTGCTGCTGATGTGCTGCAGTCAATTCTGCCTCCTGCTGGCACCCAGACTCACCCAGGGGTTTTCCACTAGACACACAAAAACTACTTAAAAATGTAGAGTCCATACTAAGAGCTCGACTTTCCTGCAGCAACACATTTCAAAACAACACAGCAAAGTTTTCCAAGGGAAAGTCCCAAGGAAAGCACAGGGTTGAGCTCTCCTTGCTCTCTTGTGGGTTGTGTGTCCTCAGCCCGGCACACAGGGGCTTTCAGGTGAGGAATGGGACTATTTCACATGAGCAACGGGACTTCCCCGGCAAAAGTGAACAACAGGATCAGAACTTTGTTTTGTTTAAGGCAACAGATGGAAACCTCCTCGGCTGCCTACTGTTGGATTTTAGGGCTGGCCCCTACCCTGTATCTTGCACCTTTTTTTTTCTCTTTTGCTGGGCCATAAAAAGGAAGTGGGGGACTAGATCTTGCTGTCCAACACGTGGCTCTTCCCCAGCTCGGGGTTCACAAACAGAATCTCAGCGATGTGTTGTCCTTTAAACGCGCATCCAGCCCTGGCAGCTGTGCCCAGCAGGGTCCTGGGGCTTGGCCGGCAGCTCCGGGAGGGCACAAGGAGCCAGGGGTGCCCCGGAGTGTCTGGATCCCCGCCGCCCCAGAGCAGCTCCGGAGCCCCGCGGTGCCAGCCTCAGCTCCTGCGGCAGGGCTGGTGCAGGGCAGGCTCTGGCAGCAGCCCCGGGGCGGCCGTGCCCTGCCGCTGCCGCTCTGGGCTGAGTGCAGCACAGCTCCCGCTGCCGGGCACCCCCGGGCACACGGGCACCCCCAGGCACACGGGCACCCCCAGGCACACGGGCACCCCCGGGCACACGGGCACCTCCAGGCACACGGGCACCCCCGGGCACACGGGCGCCCCCGGGCACACGGGCACCCCCGGGCACACGGGCGCCCCCGGGCACACGGGCACCCCCAGGCACACGGGCACCCCCGGGCACACGGGCACCCCCAGGCACACGGCACCCGGCACGGCACCCCGGGCACACGGGCACCCCCCGGGCACAACCCGGGCCAAAGACCCCCGGGCACACGGGCACCCCGGGCACACGGGCACCCCGGGCACACGGGCACCCCCGGGCACACGGACACACCGTGGCACACGGGCACCCCGGGCACACGGGCACCCCGGGCACACACGGGCACCCCCGGGCACACGGACACACCGGATGGCACACGGACACCCCCGGGCACACGGACACACCGGATGGCACACGGGCACCCCCGGGCACACGGACACACCGGATGGCACACGGGCACCCCCGGGCACACGGACACACCGGATGGCACACGGGCACCCCCGGGCACACGGACACACCGGATGGCACACGGGCACCCCCGGGCACACGGGCGTCTCCAGGCCCACGGGCACCCCCGGGCACACGGGCACCCCCGGGCACACGGGCACCCCCGGGCACACGGGCACCCTCAGGCACACGGGCACCCCCGGGCACACGGGCACCCTCAGGCACACGGACACACCGGCTGGCACGCGGGCACCTCCAGGCCCACGGGCACCCTCCAGGCACACGGGCGCCCCCGGGCACACGGGCATCCTCAGCCCAGTGCCCTGCGCTCCGAGGCTCCCGAGGCTCTGTCACTGCGCCCAGCCCATTTGCATGGCACTCACAGAGCTCCTGGAGGTCGCTCCGGGCGCACGGCAACACCCGGGCTCCCTAGGCAGAAGGACTGCTTTGTGCTTGGGAGGGCATGCGCGTGTGGGAATCCTCTGCGATTCCTGTGCCCTTCCCCTGGCTACGGTAAGGCCGTGAGGGACACGCAGCTCCTGCCAGCTGTGCTGCAGCTCCTGCCAGCTGTGCTACAGCTCTTGCACAGCTGTGCTGCAGGTCCTGCCAGCTGTGCTGCCAGCTGCACCTTGGGGACCCACTGCCACCTCCACCACTCGTGGATGCTTTCTTTTTGAGGAGGACTTGCAGCAGGCTTTGCAATGGCATGGAAAGCCTGGTACCAAAGGAATAATGTGAATATTAAAATATTATTCCTTTTTTCCTTTTGCTTCTACATGCTATCTTTTTTAAGGCAGCTTTGCCTACTGAAACACATACACAAAGAGTTATTTAAAAATGCTTTGTTGTCAATGCACTGAATGAGACGTACTCGTGACACTTACAATGACAACAAAATGCTCTTCTTTTACCTTCTGTTCTAAACCATGCAAAGTATCATAAAATCCACAAGTAGGCTTGACTGGATGACATTTATCTTCATTATGAGTGGCTGATTTCAGTGGGTTTCACAATGCTTCAAAAAGGTCAGATGCAGTGCTTGTCTCTGCTGCTGTTTTATGCTGTGTGATGCCATGGAACACTCTGAAGCACAAACAGGGAAATTTAGATAAACTTGCAAAATTCACTGTAAAAAAGTCCCATTGTATCCCTGTTTAAAGATATAAAATTGGTAAAACTTCCAGAGGTTTTATTTTTCCATTGGTCTGAGCTCTTCAGAAGAATTGAAGGCAAGAGCCACTTTGACTGCCATGGTCTGGGGTCTGGTGGCCAGTGGGAGAATGCTGCACTGGCCGTGCTCACACGCCGCTGTCCCGAAGGGGGGAGCAGCCTCCGCACTGCGAGATCACCGCGATGGCCGAGCCGGGCTGCTGCAAGTCCTGCAGCCTCACTGCACAATGTGCAGCCCGTCCTGCAGTCCCACAGGCTGCTTCCTCTTCCTGGCTGAGACAGACATTGATAGGTATTTCATCTCTTTGGCAAGGGTCTGTAAGGGAATATGGGGGGGGATCATCTGTGGGAATATATATTTGTGTTGCTCCTGGCCCCACGCATTCGTCATAGCTGAAAGAAAAAAAAAAGAAATATTCATTAGATTCCTGGGAAAATGCTGCAGTACATTATTTCAGCATAACAGAGACAGGTAAAATGAGAAGAAAATGAACGTCTGGTGTTTTGTTCCTCAGCCGACACCCTCGCTGACCCTGCCATGTCAGACACTCGAGAATACAGCACTTAAAATACCCAGAGAGAATCCCAGAGGTGCACGGTCACTAACTGCAGTGCAGCCAGGGCTCGTCCCTGCTCTCACCTGCCTCTAAGAGCCGGGTTAGAAACATCTGGGGGAAAGGACGTGGTGCTGCGCTCAGTTGTGAAAGGAGGTGCAGAGGGCTCGTGGTGAAGCCGCAGAGCCCAGCCTCTGCTCAGCCGGCCGGGCAGGCTGGGTGCCAGGAGCTCCTGGCTGAGCTCAGAGCGCTGCTGGTCACTCTGGCACCAGGCACGGTGCCCGTCCCGTTCCTCCCACGAGCAGGAATGCAGGGCAGGGGGCCTGCCGGGGTTTCATGGGGTGCGCACAGGCTCCGTGGCTCTGGCCGTGCCCCCGGGCTGGGGCTGCTCTGCGCTCCCCGGCCTCGGGCAACAGTGATAAAGAGCCACAACATCACCGCCTCAAATGTTAGACCTGCTTTGTGGCTGCTGTTCAACCATTCCAGGACCATGTAAAATCCAATCCTGAAGAAGGGAATGTTTCCTGTTAAAGAAAAAACCACCTTTCCCTACTGAGTTAACCTGAAATACATTTCTGCTGGAGCCAGACAAATTAAGAACCTATTTCCTCAGCCACACTAACTGCAGAGCAATTAAGATCTGGGACATTTCCTGAAAATTGGGATATTGAGCATGTGTCATCTCAGCACTGACTGCTGGCACACACTGTGCCCCTGTACCTGCATTACTGCCAGGCTAAACCAAGCTGCCAAATTCCAGTCTGGGTGATGGAAATGGTTCCTGGGGAAGGGAGAGGCAAGAAAGTGACATCAGAGTACTACATAACTCAAATATCCACAGGTGGTTTTGGCTTTTACCTTATTTTCATCTTACTTTTATATTCATCAGGACAATGGCTTTAAATTCAGGCTAGAAAAGTTCAATTTCCCCATCAGAAAATAATATTTAAGAACCCAAATCTGTTCTGAAAACCCTGAATAGGGCTGCTGGATATTTCAGAAAAGCCCCAGCATGTTAGGAAGTAGAATTGGGTTTTTTACAGCATGTGGAAAAGATGTTACTCCAGCTTCAACTCAACACACTGAAACTTTCCAACATACATGGTAGTCTTCAGAAAGTCCTTAGACCTCAGTCAGAGACTGAGGACCTTATGTCCTCAACTGTCCTTGATCTCCATGAGGGTAAAGGAACAGCCACTTCTTGCAGGATTCCTATGGGCTGCATCTTAACTTAATTTACATTTTGCTGACCCAAAGCCCAGTGCACTTATTTAAAATCTCTCCTCAGGTTTTGACTGACTTAATCAGGCTGACAGAGAGAACTTACTAGGTCTGCTAGCACAGGGGAAAAGTTTCCATTCAAAAAAGCCCACGTTAATGCGAGTTTCAAGGTGGAAAATTTGGAATCCTTCTGCCAAGACACAAAAGGGAAGAAGCTTCTCTGTTTCCTGCTTCTGGGAAATCTGCCACTGACCTGGAGGAGAAATGGGCACAGCGGGAAATGTTTCATGCTGCTGTTACCTGATCATCTGCAGATGATTCCTCTGCCTTGCATTTAATTTAATGCTTTTGCTGCACCAGCTCAGCTTTGTAGAACTGAACTGCTGGCTGGGATAAACAGGGAAATGATTCCTTGGGAAAGAGACTTTTAAGGGTCAAGCAAATGGCTGTGAATTATGGTATTGAAGGGTTGGCATTTTAGTGTTTTGTTCCAAATATCAATATATTTGTGTTAGGGCATTTTATCCTTCATGCATATGATGGATAAAATAATTATCTCTTTTTCTCCAAATGCAAGTAATGTTCTTCCCCCTCATTTTTGGCAATTAAGATCACATTTTAAAAATTGAGTAAGCTAGTAAAACACACATGCCAGACTTTCAATTAAATAGCTTTTTGGCAGCTTTGCAGCTGTGTCTACAGATTGTTGTGGCCACAGAGAGAATTACAAATAATTCAAATAGTTGTCTTTTTTTTTTTTTTTTTTTTTTGTTAAACAACTTTTTGTATTTCATTATCACTTAATGATCTTCATGTTCATTTCCTGTGTTCTTTTCTAAGTATGGGTTCTTTGCTTGTAGAGCTGACATTGCAAACAGCTCCTGCTCTGTTTCTGCAGATAAGGTTCCTAGCACCCTCTGGTGAGGGCAGAATGGACATGGATTAAGGTTGTAAAAGACACTTCAAATTTGTATTTTTTCCTTCCTTTCCAAGTGTTTTGTGGGGGTTTTAAACGTATATCTGTTGGTTTGGTTTGTTGTGGTTTTTTTTTTTGTTTGTTTGTTTTTTTTTTTTTTTTGTTTTTTTTTTTTTTTTTTGTTTGTTTGTTTGTTTGGTGGTTTTCTTTGCTTGTTTTGTGTGTGATTTCCCCCCCTCTGTTTTAACAGCTTTAGTACTTTGTGCTTTCTGACTGCTGTTATAGATGCATTCCCATAGGATAAATAATGCATTATCAACTCTATGAGCAGGAATTTTATTTTGCAGTCTCTCCTTCAAGGAGACTTTAATATATAAACTTATATGACTTTACCAGATCTTTTTTATTAGATAATTGAAGTGAGAATTATAAGAAATAATACCCAGTTGGACGGGCATCCACTTGTCCATGTTTGGTGGTGGTTGAAAAACCCTTCCTCAAAAGATTTGAAGGATCACTTAGAAAAAAATTGCAAGAGCAATAATTTCTTGCAGGTGATTAGCAAGTATTGATGTGAGTGATGCTGGACTAAAACCCTACTGTCATTTTGAAATAAAGCCAAACCTTTATTACCAAGCTGGAACTAAATAGGAAAAAAGATTTGGGGGTGGTGGGGAGGTTTGTTTAGTTTTGGGTTTTTATTTTGTATTTTATGTGTGAGTTTTTTTCTGGGCCAGATTCCTGCTGGTTTGACTGCCTCAGTCAGAAGCTCCCAGTTTAGCTGGGGGGCACCAGGAACACCAGGGAAGTGGAAATGGTAAAGAGGAAGGAAGGGGGGAGGTCTGAGACTGCAGCTCACATCACAGGCAGAAACCATCAAATTGCAACCTCAGGAACTGCAAGGGAGTGATACCCACAAAGAGGTGTGTAATGTGTGTGTGTACATTTACATATGTGTGTACAGATATATGTTTATATATATATATATATATATATATTTACATATATATATATATATGTTTTGCAACTGACAATGCAGGACCAGGAAGTGGAAAACCAAAAATACTTGTTCATCTTTTACAAAACCCACCACAACAGTTATATTTTATCTGTCAGATTCACTTCTGTGAAGATACTGGACATGTAAAATGTAGCTCAGGCTTGAAGTTCACTACGGCAGTCACAAGAAAATCCTTTTAGACAGGAAAGTGTCGTGTTACCATAACATTAATAATGGAGCACAGGAACTCATTACACTGTATCTTGTGGATACCAGCCCTGAAAAAATCCTTGGCTGCAGTTCTTGTGGTGAATCCACTTTAATCCACTGCTTTCTAAAACTTGTATTATCTGGAGGTTCAGTATCAGCAGGCAGTGATGAGAGGAAAGGGGTTACTGACCATGAAATGTGCTCCTGTCTGCATGGCTTTAGGCCTTGTTTTTTATTATAATACCTGCTCTGCTGTTGTAGACACACTGTTGAGTTTTTAAGGGATTTTTCCCTGGGAAAATCAAGGAAAGCTGGTGCCTGTGAGCTTTCAGGTAAATGTGATCTGCAGAGAGGTGAATGGTCCTCAAAAATGGCATCAGCTCTCCAAGATGACTGTGTTGACTCAGAGGGTGCAGGAGGGGCAATAACTTTGGGAATTTGTTTGGTCTCATTGCAGTAAGTGTTAGGATGGGTTTGTTGCTGGGGAAACCCCAAAGAGTTTCTTTAACTAGCTGTCATTCATTAATTAGGAGCCCCTCTCTGGAGCAGGAAAGTTCTGCTGACAGAACTTTTTAAGATGCAAACAAGTGAAAAAAGGCAGAGCCGTGAATGAAGAATTCTTTGTGCAATAGATTTCTCATGGTTCACTTTGTTCATTTGTTGAATGTTCTGACTCTGCTAAAATTGCTCCTGTTGCACTGTTTTGCAATGCAAAAAAAAAAAAAAAAAAAAAAAAAAAAAAAAAAAAAAAAAAAAAGTTTGCTGATGATCTTCTGTTGTGTTCTTTTGATAATGGCAAACAGAACCCCTGAATCTGGAACATCCCTGTGCTGACAGGCTGGAGCTGTGATGAAACAGCACAAAGGATGTTTAGATGATGCTGTTACTCAACAGAAAAGCTGAAATAGAACAACTGTGCTGTAACTCTCTGCAAGAAGGTTCAGATGAAAAAAAAATGATGTGTTTGCTGCCCAGGCAGGCAATTGAGCTGATGCTGCTGAACTCTGCTTTCTGTGATGGCACAATTTGCTCACAGGTTTCTAGGAGAGCATTCTGGAAATCTGTCCATGTTTCTTTTGAGGTGTGTTTTCCTAGAATAAATATTTTCATGGTATGTATTATTACCATGAGGAAATGTGCCAGTTTTGACAGAACTGCTCCTCTAATGACATGTCATGGGCTAGGATATTTCCCTAGGTTTATTTTTGATCCTAACACTTTCCATTTGAGATTTATATACATATTTATTTTAATGTTTTTAAATAGTAAAAAATGTAACCCCAAGTACTGTTCAAGAAAACATCTAGGGCTTAAGTAACTTAACCATTGAAGAGGCAGAAAAAGTGGAATTTAGATTTTTTTCTATCTTTTTTTCCTGTTCATAGTCATTTCTGGAATTTCCAATTCCTCAGAACTACCATAGGACTATTTGTGTTAATGAGCACTAAAAGGCTGCATCATTGTTCTGCACTGTGTCAAGATAATCTTGAGGAAGTTATGATTTTGATGGATAAATATTCCAGAGGAAAAATGAAATTCAGTGTAAACTGTTTTCATGAGAATATGGATAATGTTTGAAACCAATATAATGCTGTTTCATCATAATTGTGCAGCTTTAAATGATTGAAATAAATGTTTTAAATAAAAAAGTCATTCTAGGATGAAGATTTCATATGATACAATTCAGCCTGGCATTAATTTTATACATAGTAAGAGCTACTTGGTCATCAGCAGTGTTTGGTCTCTGGATTTCTGTAACCATTATACAGTAAAGGAAGCTGGGCATCGATTGAGTAACAAGAATCAGTTAAGATAAATAAAAATTTATAGCTTCCCAAGCCATGGAGTTAATCCACAAATGGGATTCTAAACAACACCACCAATTCTTGCAATTCTTGCACCAGTTCACCAGAATCTGCTGATCTTTGAAGAAGTTTTCCATCGGACAAGTTTTACGATCATATTCCTAGAAAGGGCTTTTCTTTAATTATTCCAGGAATTAATTCTGAGCAGGTGAAGTAAATGCTTGCTGAAATATGCAACAGAAAGTCTGACAGCTGGGAAATCAGAGAAAAATACTCCATGTTTTTTAAGTACAGTCATCAAAGATTTGACAGTTTTCAGTTGTGGTTGCTCTGCATGGCACTGTAGATTTCTGGTTAGAAATCCTTGGTGCTTCCCTTCCATCAAGTGTTGCTGCTCCCACTGCTGCAGGGTTTTTTATGCAGCAATAATTTGCACCTCCAGAGTGGAACTGGGGCAGGTGTAGAGAGAGCCTGGTCAGAAGGTGCAGCCTCCCACGGATATTTTTGATGACAGAAAGCAAAGGGAATTTTGTGCCTCAGCCTCCCAAAACACTGGCTGAGGTGTGAGGGCATTTTTGACTACAAAGACAAGAAAAAAGAGAAAGGTGTGGATAATTAAGAGGCATGGAAATGACATAGAAAGAAACTTATAAAATGGCTGTAAATGAAGTTAGCTTGAAATAAGAAGTTTGCCAGAATAATTAGGAATTTATTTGTTTTATCCCTAATACTGATGAGGAGTAGCACTGGGATGTGAAGGGAGGTGCTTTAGAGAGTTTGGAATTTGGAGTTAAAGAAATTGAGAGTTTTAGCTCATATCATGCTATCTAATGGACTTATAAACCTGTCATATTTCCAGTGGTATTTTTTACCTTACTAATTGAAAATCTCAGGGGGGGTATTGAAGTAAGAGCTGAACTTAACCCCAAATATCCATCTCATGCTTTGCCAGGTGTCATTGCAATGTGGCAAAAGCTCCTCACCTGGTTGGCTCTCAGGAAAACAGCCTTGGCACAGGAATACAGCACGGTACAGCAAGATTTTATGTCAGCTCCCTGCAAGCCTAATTCTGCCTTTCAAGAAAACCCAGGAGGATGGCTTGGCTAACTTGCACCTTCAGAAGTGGGGGATGGAAAAGAATGTCTTAAAAAAGAAAGCCTCTTAAGTAGGCTTTTAAAAATATATATTTAAGGGGAAATTGGTGTCTTACTTTAACGCAGGAGCATTTTCTTTTGCCGTTTTAAAGTAATTTTTAAATTGATTTGCCCATTTAAACAATGCAGGCTGAACATGGTTATTGTGAGTACTGGGATTTATCAAGCCTGAACACAATTTTCTGTAGAACAGATCCTATGTAGATCAGGCAGGGTGATCAGCTGAGGAAGAGTGAGCCCCCAGACAAACCCTCACTCAAGGTGATTTAATATCAATACTGGGATAGAGGGGGCTGAATGTTTTTTCTCTTCCTGTGGGGAACATTCAGTGTGAAGTACAGAGAGGACTTCTGTGGCTTCCATTAAAACCACTGCTGAAGGTGAATCCCTTCATCCTCCTGAGCAGTCATTCCTCAGGGATGTTCTGGGTCAGACACTCATGGGTCTCAGAGGCAAAAGGCAATAATCCTGGTTGCCTAAAGCTCTGTACGTACCATTAATATCCAATCACTAAGGAGTGAAAAAGCACTTATGCAGTGGGGTGTGATGCATTTTCCCTGGCCACAAGGTGAGAAGTTGATAGAATTCCTTTCCTGCTATGAAATCTCCTCATTGCTTGGATTTTATTGATTCTCCTAAAGAAAATGTAACAGTTTTTAATTTACTTGGACTTTGGTTGGTACTGTAATTCAATCCATTTCAAACATGTGAGCTTGACTTATTTTTAACCAGAGTTCTTACTTCATATTGGTAAGAAGATAATTAGCAATGATGACTAGAAGTGTGTGTTACAAAGAACTCAGCACAGAGAACGTGAGCTCGTGATTCCTGTCTGTAAAGGTTTCATCCCCACATGATGTGATTTTACTCACACCAGGACAGTGGATGTTGAACAAAATGGCAAACATTGGATTTACAGGCTTTCCAGTGCTTCTTTCCAAGTCACATTGAGCATGATAATAGGTAAGATGTGGCAGGGAGATTTGGTTACATTGTTATAACTCAATAAGAATATTCTGTCCTGGTTGGATGTGTTCGGTTTGTTCCTTTGAAGGGGCTAGAATTCTGTGGTTTAGAATTGTTGGGCGAGCACTTGGATCATCTTTCTCTGACTGAGTTTCTTAGAACCAAAGGCTTTGCCATGTCTGGTGACACAGACTACGAAACATTAACTTCCAGCCCTGCTGCAGGTAGTATCTGCACATATCAGAAATATGCTGTGAAATACAAACCTCATATTCTGAAACTGTTTGGTTCATACTCCCTGTATTTCGTTTTTGTATTTCACATCTACACCTCATGTAAAATCAATGTGACAGATGCTAGCACAGATATGAGATTCATTAAAAAGCCATTAAGTGTCCTAAAGGGATGTTTATGGATAGCAGCACTGTATATTTTGGGCTGTCAAAACAAATTGACCAAATGGCTTCTCTGTAACTACCCTGCAACTACAGCAGGCTAATGACAAAATTCCATGCCTGGCATTCCTCTAAATCTAATGCAAGAAAGGGGTTAGTTGAAGTGTCTGTGGGGATAATCAGATTGAGTCTCAAATGAAACTTGTGATTTAGAGGCCAGAGCAAATACTAATATCCTGAGGCATTTTCCATAGATTAATTTACCACTAACATTTTCTCTATAAATAGTGTTTTATATAAACAGTGTTTCTGGACTTCCAGCTGGAGAGGTTGGAGTGGGCAGGCCTGAACAGGGAGCTCAGCCACAGACATGGGGACTGACTGTGTTTCATCAGCCCTCCCCTTAAATCCCTTTTCCACTCGTTTTGGGGTTTAAAGCTCAGCTTTGAAATCTGACTGAAACATTCTAGACTAACCACCCCTTGGCCAAATCAAGGTGTGCTTTCTACTGAAACCATTCCTGGAGTGTGGACTGGCAGGAATGGTGTGAGGAGCCCTGGGCTGCATGCGCCTCTCTGGGTGCTGGGATGCAGATGGCCTTGCAGGCTCTGCCAGCACCAGGTGGATAAAGGAAATTATCCTGGAAGCACCCACTGCTTCTAGCTCCCTGAACTCTCTCACTTCACAGGTTTTTATGAGTTATTTACCAGTGCAGTTGCTTTCCTTGCTGCTCTTCATTTCTGTTCTGCTGATGCCACTGCATCATTAGCTTTTGGCCATGCTAGTCTAGCTTTAAATTACATCTTGCTCTCCAGCAATTAGGAGGAGGAATTACATTCATTTAGGCAGTGCTATGTCTCAGTAAACCTACTCTACAAAATATTATCATATGCAAAGGGATTGATCCCAAGGAGTTAATATCTTAAATGCAAAGGTCAGGACTGTCTTGTTTCTGCTTCCAGGCCATGTTTGACAGTCAGCTTTCAAATATTCTCCATGCTCTACTAATTAAACATAGACACTGCAGTGTTATGCCATGCAGGAGAATATAAAGGGAGATATACAGGATTTTTTCAGGCTTTACATAATGAAGCAATTCAGACAGTGCCTCTCACCCAGTGCTTTCCTGAACAGTTACAATGGTCTGGAGAATGCATTAATAGCAAGTTTCAAAGTCTCCATGTCACTTTGCTTTCAGCCATCTGCTTTCCCTGGTTTCCCAAGTTGTGTTCCTAAGATACAAAATTTACTAAGATCCTGATGATTTGCCAAAACTACTTTTTCTAAAATATTTAACTGCAGTAGCAGTGAGAAAACAGCCAGACCATTAACAATAAACCTTGGACCTGTGATGCAATGTTGTCCCTAAAAATCAGCCTTCTGATTTGTTTTAGTATAGTGGAGTCAGTTCTCATAAATTGTAAAATAAACAAGAATCATGTTTACATTCCTTTGTGAAAGATATCACCTGATAGACTTCTCAAGTGACCAGTGAAGATGGAGAGGTGGTAACCTTTCTGTCCAATCTCTGATCACTGTCCAGAAACTTATATATACGAGGTCAACAATAAACTAGAATCTCCTTCCTTTCTTCTTCTCTGCCTGAACACCTGTTGTGTGTGTTGCTGTGTGTTTCTATCTGTGTCACAGTAACAATGCAGGGCTGTAATTACTGGGATGCGCAGTGTTTTCCAGGGTGTGCAGAGTCCACTCTGCCCAGAAGGGAATCACTGCCCAGGAGGAGGCAGTGGCTGGACACCTTTATGTGTCCCAGAATGATTCTGAGAACAGGTAGGTTACAAGATAATTAACCCTTTCCCTTGTTACACAGGCCACTGCAGAATTTATAGCAAAATGTGGATAATCTGTGCTATCCTGTCTCAGTCTCATCTTCAAACAGAACTCCACAGAGATGGAAAAATCTTCTCTGTGCCTGTTTCAAACTGGAAATGGAAGCATCATTTGGTATAATCTTTGATGATCTGTCTGCTAAAGAAATATATTGTCAATTTGTTCTCAGGAATCTGGCCAGCTGCCCACTCAGAGTCTTGCTTGGGTGTCAGCTGGCTGCCTTTTATTAGTGAAGACTCGTGGGTGTGGGCCCAAAATCCAGTCTAAATTCCTAAGTGGATTTATATGAAGTTCTACACATTTAGATGCCAGGCTCCAAGTAATTTTTCACATGTGAGCTTTCTGCTAAAATATTTACACAATCCCTAAAAGCCCACTTGCTATATAGGATGAGTTGGTAATGCATAACAGGCTGCTTGTCGAACATGCACAGAATAAACAAAGCAAGGATCCATGTCTGGGGTGCTCACAGTGCTGAGCTGCTTTATAGCACAGTCACAGAAGGGCTGGTCTTAGAGTGGTTTAACTCAAAATAAGAGTCTGCTTGAAAGGAATAGAAAAAAAAAAAAAAAAAAAAGAAAAAGAAAGGGGGGTCATGGCTGTTCAACTTTTGCTGTTTGTAAGACACAGCACTACAGAAAGCTCGAAGTGATGTTCTGCTTAGAATGATTTCTGTGGCTCACTGGAGGGAGCAACCAAATCCCTTCATTTCTGGCCCTCAAGGTGCCTGAGGCACACGGAGGAGGTGCCCATGGCCCAAAGTGCAGCTCCTGTGGCTCATGCTCCTGTACCCTGTGAATGTGGGCACACAATTTAGGAGCTGCTGTATAATTTCTGGAATTTCGTTTTTTCTCGTTCCTCTGATCCAAAAACTCTCAAGGTCAGTAATAAATGTAAGTTGGAAGTCCTTGGAAAAAGTATGTATTTTTTGACTTTGAAACTTTGACTTGTAAATGCATTTCTCTCAGAGAAAGAGGATTGTAAATAATTCTACTCATGTTTCATTAGTATGTCATCACAATGATAAATTTTAACATGAATATCACTGAATGAGAATTCCTGTCCACATCTTTATTTACTAGAAATGTATTTTGCTAAGGAAAACTTGAACTTACACTCAAGCTAAACAAGTTCTGTCTATATTCAGTTTGTGTGAGCTGAGTTTTTGTAGTGGGCCTTATCAAGAGCAAGACTGTAACCCTGAGAATCCCAGGCAAATGCTTACCATGGAGGTGGGTCAGGATACATGATGTTCACCTGAGAAAGTATATCCAGGTAGGAGTCAAAGTCACAGGCTGGGGGGAACTCCTCGCTGCAGGTGGATCTCAGCTCTGCAGAGGAGCCGCCGTGAGAGAACCCATCTGGAGCTGCAAAACAAGAATTAACACTGGCTGCTCTTCCCCTCCAGGCTGGATTCTGTCACTGTAACACTGCCATAAATCAGAACACAAACCCTATCTGAGGCAGAGGAGTGCAGATATTTTGGAACAATCAGGTTTCACAGGATATTCTTATTTCTTAGAGTAAATGAACACCATCTGTAGAACTGTGGTGTTTCAGCCTGTGGCACAGGGGCTGTGCCTTCAGTGCTGCCCTACAAGGCAGATGGAAGCTCCAGAGCTTTCCCTGTGCCTCAAAGGCTGAAAAGGACTGTGGGTTCTACCATGTGCAGCTTCTGATGTTTGTGCGTAGCTGAAATTCCCAGCAGTTGCATCCATGGAAAGTTTGTCCGTTTTGGGAGGGGTGTAAAAGGAGGGGGAGGTGTTCGATTATTGAGAAAATGCTGTTCTCAATAAACACTGACAAAAATGGAGAAAGCTGGAAAACAGCAAAGAAAAATCATCCTGCTGCCTGCTCCAGGGATTTCTTAATGCTTTCATGCAAGAGCTTCCCAGCTCCACAAATATTAAGAGTTTAGTGCTGTTTTCTGTGTTAGAGAATAATTATTGTGTGTCTGTGTATCTGTGCGTCCATGTAATGTAGCGTGGCACAATATAGTTTAGGATTATTCTTTTGAATATCTCCCAAAATATGCTTTTCTTTTGCATTTCTCTAGCATTGTTATTTCTGACAGGGAGTTTGAAAATTTTCCTTTCTGTTTTTGCCTGGCTCTAGGCTTTTTCAAGGAGATGAAATTACCAGGGTAGTAGATTTAAACACAGTGATTAAAGCTTAATGGTCAGTATTTTATCATGCCAAAATATTGGGTCAAACAATAACTCAAATTTGGTTTTAACTATTTAATCCTCGATGCAGCTGCTGAAAATTAGGAAAATCAATAATACTGTCATAGTAGACATTAGTTTTCTGGATTTTGTTTTTATTTTCCCTCTGTAGGTTGCCATGGGAGTTTGTATTTCAATTCTTTTGGACTCTAAATTTCATTCCCAAAATACAGACACTATTCACTTATCTGGATAAATATTTCTGGAAAAACCAAAAAGAGATTATTCCTTGCTCCAAGAGGAGAAGCTGATCCTAGGAGATTTTTTTTTATTTAGGCAGAAAAATTCCTGGTTCAAATAACTAAATGAAGTTCAATTCAATGAATCAATTTACCTCAGTGAAAACAAGATTTAAGCCAATGCATGTTTATGTGGCTCACTATTATTGGCTTTTCTATATAAATAAAGAAACCCTCAATGATATGCACAGAACTGCCCCCATACCAAACTGCAGGTAGAGGAAGTGGTTGTTGATGCTCTACCATTTGTCATTTTAATTTTTACTGTCTGAGGAATTACACAGTAACTTTTAAAACTGTTTTTTTCCTTAAACAGGAATAATCTTCTGTCATTTCCTTTGACAAAGCGGCTTCTTGTCAGCAAAGCCCAAAAGGGCTGAAAACACTAAAATTAGCTCGGTATTCCCAAATGATCTTTAAGGTTTTTTGTTATGTGTTGGTT
This sequence comes from Sitta carolinensis, assembly GCA_032173965.1. Classification (NCBI taxonomy): domain Eukaryota; kingdom Metazoa; phylum Chordata; class Aves; order Passeriformes; family Sittidae; genus Sitta; species Sitta carolinensis. The sequence goes on from CM063292.1 coordinate 20,163,289, forward strand.
TTATTTTGGTTAGGGGGTAGGAATTGTTATCTTTTTGTCTCTAATGATGATGACTGTTGTAATGACACCGATGTCATCAATGGCATTGTTAATGATGGTGACAGTTTAATGATCTTTGGGTGCCCTGTTGTTCTGGTTCCAGCAGATATTCACTTTTGCACTCAGACAAACAGCATTTGCCCAGGGATTGTTGTTGGCTGGTGCACTCAGCTGAAATGAGAACAGCTCTGCCTTTCCAAGAAATAGAAATTACAGCAAATGGTGCACCAAGGCTATAGGGGGATGTGAAAATGCAACTGAGCCTAAATCTTATCCCATACCAAGGGAAAGAAGCAGCCCAGGGGCTGCTGTCAGCACCGCCTGCGCTCTGTTGACCGCTATCTACGGGCCGTGCTGGGGGAACCTGCAGAGATGCCATTCCCAGGCCAAGCTGCCCGTGACTGACTCATCTCCTTTTCCCCGCCCCCCGCGGGTGTTCTCTGCTGCCCTCGCTCCGCTCAGTCCCTTACCGTCGGCAGCCTCCCTGGGCGGGCGCGGGCGGCCAGGCCGGCTGTCCTTGCGCAGGCTGCCCACCACGATGGTGGCACAGGACAGGGAGAGCACCAGCCCGATGACCAGCCCTGCCACCAGCAGCGGCGACACCAGCAGGCTGGGGGCCCCGGCCTGCGCCCCGCGGCTGCGGAAGGCGCCGGATGCGCTGCTCTGGTTCGAGGCAGGCACTGTGCAGAGAGAAGAGAGAAGAGAGAAGTGTGAACTGCGAAGCAAGAACCGTGAACCGAGAACTGTGAACTGTTAGCCGCGAACGGTGAACCGTGACCCGTGACCTGTGACCCATGACCTGTGACCTGTGACCCATGACCCGTGAACGGTGAACCGAGACCCGCAAACTGTGACCCATGAACCGTGAACCGCGACCCGTGAACCGAGAACCGTGACCCCTGAATGGTGAACCGTGACCCATGACCCGACAACTGACAACCACAAACCGTGAACCGTGACCCGCGAACTGTGAACCGAGAACTGTGAACCGTGAACAGAGAACCACGAACCAAGAACCATGAACCATGACCCGTGAAGTGAGAACCGAGAATCGTGTCACTGTCCCGGGCTGCCACAGAGGCCAGACCCCGCAGCAGCGCCTGCAGGAGCTTTCTCTCCCCTCTGTGCCCAAGGCTCGGGCCCAGCTCGCCCAGGCCGCAGCTGGGCAGGGCAGGCCTGACCGCCCTCAGGGAGCGGAACCAAGAGAGAGTTCTCCCGGGAGCGCTCTGCTTTGAACCCGCTGTGTGCTCAGAGGGGAGCCTTGGCCTCAGTGGCCACGCTAAGTGCCAATGTTCAAACCTGAGCACTCATTGGTTTAACCACTGAATTCCAAAAAAACTCATTTCCTTCTCAAACCACCACAGTCCCAGCAATGTTTGCTCTGTTCCTTTGGGAGATACCACTCGATGTTTTGCAGTCACAGTAAGTTTAGAAAGAAGATAATGGCTCCAAGCCTGTGTATGTTATCATTGGCTGATGCTCAAGATTGAGACAATCAACTAGAAACACACATGAAGCCAGGGCAATTAGCATGGAGTGGAGTTTAATTTTCTGGAAGCACTTGACTGTTGGCTGAAGATCTTTATAGGCATTTAGGACAGACAGACAAGAAATGTGCTGAGCTTCTACCAAGTATCTTGTGCCAAAAAACAAGACTGAATTTTCTGAGAATTAAACTGATGCTGTAGTGTTAAATCGAAGGTTATGGACAAGTGTTCTACTTAACACTCAGTGCAAAGAAGTATTGGGTAAGAGATATGTTGGGGGGTAAGGCCCTTTTGCTAAACTCAAATTCCCAAAACTTTACAAAATTTTAATCATGTTTCTCATTTATATATTTTTTAGCTATCTCTGTTGGTAATGTGTCCAACACACCCTCACTGGCTTTCCATGGCCTTGTTTTTTTCAGATTTTTGCAAGTTCTGCCTTTGAGAGACGCAAATATTACAGTGGTGGCAGTTTAAATCCTGGCTGCATGAATTAACACCTGAGCTGGAAGTAGTGGCAGCTAATTTATTGGTAATTTTGGCTGACTTGGAAAAGTAAAAGAAGAATCAACTTTGTTGTCAGCATGATGAGAACATGGACCTGGGGTGTGAGGAAAGAGGTTGCAATGAGCCTTCAGATCTTTAAAAACTTGGGACAAATTTGGAATGATCCTCTAAACAAGAAGGACCTGGCTAAGGATATTTATTTTTTTTTTTTCCCAGTTGTGGAAGCCAGGTGGAATATTCAAACTCTGACTGTTTGGGAGATTCCTGTGGTGCCACCCAGTGTGAGCACTGATATTTGGACCTGTTTTTCTTCATAGAAGTTTAACAGCTTCAAGTGACTTCATATAGAAAATGCTCTCCTGCACTGGTACTGAGCTGGTGTGGCTGAGTTCAGGACACCCCATTTATCCACCCCATCTCAGGGCTTCCTTGGCGGGCCCAAGTCTTGTCTGTTTTATCTATTGTTTCTCACCAGTGTGAATTTTTCTGGGTTTTTTATGCTTTTAATCTAACTGAACCCAGGCCCTCACAGAGACAAATAATAGTGCAATATTGCTTTTATTAGAAGGAATGAATGAATCCCCTTAGCCCAACTTCTAACACAAAATGTACTTGATAAACTTCTCCTGTGGTACCATTTTCAGTTTGACACTGTGAGTCTGATCCTCCAGACTACTACTGACTTACTACTGTGACAAACAACAGCAGACTGAGATGCTGCACTGATATAAATTCTTTGGGTTTGAATTTTGTGGGGGAAAAAAAGAGTTGTTTATATTACTTATGGCAAAAACCCCCAAACATTGTAAATTTTCTCCTCTTATCCAAAACCATCTTTTTTTGACAAACCATGCATTTCTCTATATAAAAATGCTGTGTTTTTTCTTTCAGAATAGAAATATCTGCAAATGTATGTGAAGCCCATAAATACAGCACGACTAACAAAGTGCTAACACTTTTGTTTTAAGGTATCCTTTCCCAAGAAATTGCAAATTATAAACAATTCATGCATAAATATGAACATTTTATATCTAATCCTCTAAATATGAATTATGTTGGATGTACACACCATGGCTTTTATTCATGATGGGAGCTGTGTAAGTAACAAGAAACAGCACAGCTGGCACAGGGCTGGCAGAACACTGACTTTAGAGTGAGCAACAGTGTGAAATTGCCAGGACTGTCCATTCAGTGTCAGACAATAAATCAGCATTTTGAAAAATCCCTAAATATCACAAAATTTGACTCAGTGCTCATGCATCTCAACAAACCAACTGGAAGTAACTGAAGGAGGTATAGAACAGCCTGACTTTTTGGGTGCATGTTGTTCTTCCTCACTCCTGCTAACTCCTCTCCACACTGAGCTGAGTGTAGTCTGAGGCTCCTGGGCCTGAAGTTTCTGAGTTTCTGGACTCAGTTTCTTTGGGATGTTTTGGTTCAGGAAGATCTTGTGTTCTCACAGGCTTGGCATAAACATCACGAGTGTTATTGTAACAAGAGTGATGTTTTGAATTCCTTTCCGTGGGATGGACTTCTCTCTGTCTTTCAGTTTTGGGCCAGTGGGATGAAGAGTTCTGGCACTCTTCTGACCAATGAGATGGCCTGCTTGAGAAACTATATAAAGGGGGTCAGTCTTTGAAAAAAGAGAGTCAGATAAAGTTTTATAAACGAGACCTCGTGTCGTTTGTTCATTGCCCACAGCGACAGCTGAGTTTGGTGGTGGGGCCTTGATCTGTTTCCTTTTGTCCTGAAGGCACATCAGCTCTAGTGAGGCTGCAATGGCCTCTGGAGCTGATGGGCTTTGAGATGATTTTAGAGCTGGATCCTGCTAAGATAACTAAATCTCTTCCCCTGATTTCCAATGTATCATCTTAATAAAGATGATAATTCATGTTATGACTGGTGGAGAGGATAAGACACGGAGTGGTTTTGTTTCCCAGGCTGAAAAGTGTATGACCACCTTATGAAGGAGCTCTGGAAAGATTTTGTGTCTAGATTTGTCCACCTCTTCATCCCTGCCAGCCTGAGATTCTCCTTCCTGAGGGCAGGGTGGGCTTGGTGCTGACTTGCTGAACTAGAGCCGAAGCACATGGCCACAACAGAATTCCTTGTACCCCATGGTCAGTGAAACTGCTTGGGATGGTGATGAGCACCTCCCAGCACCTTTACATGCACGGCATTAACACAGCGTACAGCACTGGGAAGGACTAGTGGGAAAGTCAGCTTAGGATGGTGCATAGCACTCTTTATAATCCTTTGGTCTTCAAATAATTGCAACAAAGCACATCAAACACTGAATCAATTTAAAGCAGATTTCTGACATCCTTACTTTCTCATCCCCTTGGATAATGCAGTCTCTTTATCCAGAGAAGGTGAGTGATTGATATCAGGAAGGAGCTGAAAGCACCCAGATAAATCTGTGGAATGATCTAAGATGATTGATTGATTGTGTCTTTATGAACAGCTCTTGTTTGAAGATGGTTTAGTCTGGCCAAGAGTGACCAGTTGGAGCCTGCCCTTGCTTCTGCCCTGGGAAATAAATCTCTGGAAATCAGCAGAAATTGCACTGCTTGTTTCTGTGGCTTAGGAAAGGAGTAAGGGAGGTGTAGCAGAAAACAAGCTGGGAAAGGGTTTGGATCACAGGAGCATCCCTGCAGCCAGGGGGAGAGGGATGTTACTCAGGCATTGAATATAAAGGCCCACGGGAGCTGAACCTTAAAATTAACTAAAAAGAAATGTCTCTTTGCTATTCCATTGGATCCTGAGGAAGGCTGAAACTTTACTTAGGCTTGATAAATACTAGGGTGTCTGCTTATAGGACTAAAGGGAAGAAATGAGGATGCTCAGAACAGGGCAGGCTATTTGTCCTTTTCTCTTTCTCTAAATCTCTTGTAGAACAGTTGAGAAATGAGTGGATGACCAGAACAATCTAGGAAATTCCCTCTCTATAAAGCATTTTCACACCAGCCAGGCAAATCATATGGGAAAAGGAATTTGCAGTTCAGGGGGCCCAAGAGCATGTTTGGTTCTCTCAAACACAGTTCCGTTCAGCTTTTCTGCTTTCCACACAGAAAATTAAACTGCCTCTTAGGCTACAATGGATGTTCAATAATAATTCTATAGGGAGTGCTTCAAACTTTTACCTTTTATCTTCTTATCTTCTGGAACTGACACTTAGTAGTTATTTGACAAAGTCAATGAATAAATAAATTTTTCTTGTCAGTTGCTGCATCAATGACATTTTAACAGTTCCCAAAACAGTTGATACTCATTATTATTTCTAAATATGAGGTAAATCTTCCTATACAAATGGTTAACTAATCTTGCCTGTTCATTGCTGCTGTGGGAGATACCTCAGTATAATCCAAACCCACATGAATGCCATTAACCAGGCAGGAGCTGTGAATTCAGACTCAGTTTTTCTGCAGCTCTCTGCAGTTCAAAGACTCTCTGAAAAATTTTTACTGCATATGTATGCTCTAATCAGAATTAAAATTTTTCACTGATTAACAGTAAAAAACCGAAAACCTTATTCAGACCTGAGAGTGTGTGCCAGGGATGGCTCAGTTTTATCTGATGCCCACAGCTGATGTGAACTGGGACATCCTTCCAGGTACAGAAGCTGCCCATGACCTTGGGGAGCTCCTCCCAGGCAGAGGGGGCCCTTTCCCCCAGACAGCAAACTCTGCCTTCTCATCCTCTCTGCTGCCTATCAGATAATGACTTTCTCTCTTGCATTGACATCCTTATTATAGGGCCAGAATGAGGAAGATTGGATCACCAGCAGCCTGCAAATTGAGAATGTCAGAAGCAAAGAGAATGTGGCTGCAGAAGGGCTCAGGAAATAAATCTTTTCAGCTGCTGTGGCTTTAGGGTATTATGTTGATGTCATAGCAGCTTGTATAGGTGCTGTTTCAAATTAACAGGAAAAATCTTCCAATTTTCAGATCTATGGTCTCTTTTATCAACATGATAAATACCACTGCAGGGAAACAAATCACTCTGCAAATATAACAGCCCACTTTCTTATGGACAAGGAATATTTTTCCCCTATTTTCTCATATTCAAACAACTTGGAACTAATACAGCTTTATAAGCAGGACCCAAAGCTATTATTTTTCTCAGAAGCTCTGTATTAGGGCTTGGAAATAAGTATGATGAGAATTCTCTTTTATCCATTAAAGTGAAGTTACCTTCATAAGCTCAGATCCAACCTAGCTTGGCAGTGACTTGAATGGGGCAATAATTATTTTGTTTTTTCATTGTGAGATACTCTGGGCTTTTTTTTGCACACAACTTTCTCATATAAAACTTTGGAAAAATGTTGCAATATAGTAATATTTTTTAAGGTTTGAAAAAATATAATGGGCAAATTATTTTATATTTTACCTTATCAGTCTGCTTGAACTGTGATCTGTATGTGTCATGTCTTGTCTCTAGGAGCTTGAGCTCTGTCTGAACTGTGTCTACTGTAACCTAAAGAGGGCAGGGGGCAGCTCATGGGGCATGGAGCCCAGGCAGGGAACATAATCTATATTGGGGCAACAAAAAAACAACCCCAAACCAAAAATCCAAGACCTTCCACAGAGAAGTTCCTTTCTTTATAACCTTTTTTCTCAACCTCTACAGAGAAAATAGGAAGGAATGATGAAATTCTTGCCAGCTCAAATAGTCACAACTGGTGAGCACCTGACTTATGCCCTATATGCATTTGTGAATCTCTAAATCAGTTATCCACTTCTGATCACTATTAAACTTTCTCACATTTATGACTTTTTTAATGATGGAGTTTTGTATTTTCCTGGTGTTTCAATGAATTGTTCCACTGGCTCTATCAGTCATCATCCTTAGCAATCCTTACCCTGCTCACAGGATTCAAAGCTCTATAATGAAGATCCACCTGCAATTTAATCTTGAGGCTGAACTGAGCTTCAGGAACCAGATCCACCTTCCACACACCCCCAGCACTCCTTCTGCAGTGCTTGTGCCCCCATGCTACTTCTTATTTAGGGCTTTTCTTATCAAAATGAATCCTGTTTCTTTTTCCAGCTTCCTCACCAGTCCTCAGTAGGAGTAATCTACTGAAAAAGCACATAGAGGAATGTCTGATTTTTACTGCTTAGAAAATAATGATGACTGAAATACTGATCCAGGGAGTTGTGTAAGGAACAGGGTGCTGAGACAGAAACCTGTTAACAAACACTGGGATCCCCAGATCTTCCTTCAGGAGGTGGGATCACATGTAACCTATCTTGGTCTTTCTTTCAGGGTGACATGAATTAAAAAAAAATAATTAAAATGGTTTGCAGTGGTGTTCTGCACTCCCACAGGAGTTATGGTGATGGTGTTGTAGAGCACACAAAGCCTATAGTGTGATTTACATCATCATTTGTATCTGTGAAAGCTCCAGCAGTATCTGCTTGCATAAATCAAGGGAGTTTTCTCATACCATTAAGAAATTATTTAATTCCTTCAGATTTCATCTGAACAGGACTAGGATGTCTGCTTAGACAGATGCAGGAATGTCAATAATAGCAAGTCAGATACTGATTCTGGAGATAATTTCAGTCACCTGAGTTCTTTGTTGCTAAGGAGTCGCAAGGACACTGAAAGATCTGTGGAAATTAAACACTCAAACATTAAACCATTCACAAGCCTGGGGAGGGGTAATCCCTATTGCTCACCTAGAACAGCCATTTGGTGAAAGGATTGGTCACTGGGAGTGCAGGACTCACAGCCAAGCCCCATTCCCTGGCTCTCTGCCGTGTCTGGGTGTTGGATGCACAGCATCCACTGTGCCCTGTGTGTGCAGCAGGGCACAGCCAGGCTGGCAGAGCAGAGCAGACTCACCCTGAAGGGCAGGGAAAGCTGACAGGCTGTGGGGTTTGCACACAGAGCTTGTTACAGGCCCCACACAGATCCTTCCTCTAAATAATGTCCTGATGGTTGCTTTTCATTTGAGGTGGCAGGAGAGACTTTAAAACCAACCAAAAAAACTCCCCTTAAGCCAAGTGTAGCCTTTAGGAAAGGACATCTATTCACCTTCAATATAAACTACAGCATGTATAGATGAATATTCTAAACAGAAAATGCAGTTCCCACTTCCAGGCCTGTTTCAGCAGAGGTACCATAAACACCTGCAGCAGCTCCAGCTGTGCTGGAAGTCTGAAGGGCTCTGAGCTGTCCCCAGACAGAAGGCATGCAGAGAAAGACTGAGATTTACAGATCCCTGAGAATCAGCTGTGCTGGCTGCACCATTTCCTCTCCAGGCAGTTGACAGTCTAGGCTGTAGGTATTCCAAACTGTTCCTCAAAGGAAGCTGTTCATTGTTTTCAGAGATGATTTAACGAGGCAATATTTCTAAAGGAACAGGAATTGCAGTGTGCATTGTTCTGCATTGCCACCAAGTGAGATTGAGACAGAGTCATAATTGAGGGATGCAGAGTCAGGCTGGAGCAAGAACTTGGGCTTTTTCTTTGAGCACACTGTTCTGGAGATTATACTCAATTTAAATAATTATATATTATGGGAAAGTTGATTAAATTTTGAATCCAAAGGATTTATAAATCCCTTTGTAATGAATGGTGCTGCACATAGATGAGAACCCCTGTGATGCCCTCAGAGCACCCTGAACACTGGCTGGGTTTAAGGATGGCTGGGTTTTGTGGCCTTTTGAACAAAAGGGAACAGAAAATGGTTCAGTCCCAGAAAATAAGTGTACCCAGCAGGGGTGGTTCTAATAAAACTATCTAAATAAAAGCTCTTGTAGGAATACTGCCTGGAAGCATTCAGGGATACCATCCAGCATCCATCTTGAAGTTCAGCCTGTATTAAAGGTCACTAACTATGGCTGCTTTCTATTAATGCTCACAGTGGAAATATGTCTGTTAAATTGTTCCCATTTAACCACTGGGGAAAAAGAAGAAGAATGTTTTTGAACAAAGCTATGGGATTCTTGGTAGAGAAGCTGGAATCTAGGCTGATGTTATCTTCTATCCCCTTTCAAGTGCATGGGAAAGAAACAACTTTGTAATAGAAAAAGAAAAAATTGGAAATAATTTCTGTCCCTGTTGTCCTGCTCACACATGATTGCAAAGGGATTTTAATCCATATGCTTGCTAACAGCAAGGGCTTCTACACTGTGGATTAACAAACATGAAAAAAAAAATCACAAAAAAAAAAAAGAATATGGAGCTCCTTCTTCAGTTTCCTCTCACCCACCTTAATTATTCATTTTAACTCCATGCTGCAGACCAGGGTTACCTTGTTAGGTGCTTAATGAGGCTGAGAGGACCCACATGGTGGGGCCAGTTAAGGAGTTCTGTCCAAATTACCTAAACATTCTTCTTCCCTACCTGAAGGCAATCTTGCATTACAGGAGAAGCAGAATGTCCTTCTTTACAGTGAAAATATGACAGTTATATCTGTTAGATTTTTCACGTTTTTATTTGTTTTATTTGTTTTCCTTAAAAAGTGAGAAATATAAATGACATTTCTGTACTATCTTTGGGTATTTTGTTTTTATTCTGATGATGTCTCCTTTCTTCGGGCAACAAAAATTAAGATGTTGTATTATGCCCATCTCATTCATGCATTTTTTCCAGGAGAATTGTCTGTCCTTGTTAGCTCTCGTTCCACAGAGTATTTCCAGAATGGGGGTTCTGTAGAGCTTTGCAAAGCCATGCTGCCTGCTGTCTACAGTGTGGTATTTAGTGCAAGAAAATTTTAAAACCTAACAGAAGCTTGTGGATTGACCTCTCTGTATTTTATTGAAGTGATTAATCTGTCTTGTATTTTCATTGACTGATCTCTGTGTTTCTGCACCAATTATTCACTTCTACACATTTCTGCTGTGCTGTATAAAATATTCCCAGTACTGAGAATCAGGAGACCTTCAGCAAAGCACGTGTGCAAAAGAGCCACCTGAGAAGCTCCGGGATCCACACCTTTTCCTCTTGGTATTAAATGAGTTATAAAACAAGAAGGAGAAAAGCATCTCTGCACTGCTGACACTGAGCCAGCAGTTTCAGTCTGAGAGGAAGAGAGAGAACAGTGGTATTTGTAATCCAGTGCTAAATGCAAATAAATTCTGTGTCTCTCTTCGGGAGATTGCTTCCCTGAGTCACCGGGGTTCATTTACATTCGGGTGACATGTACAAGAATTTTGCCAACACAGCTTATTACTGCAAACATTGTGTCAGTTCTGACATTTCTCTTTGCTGGAGAATCCCCAGAATGGCTCTGTTTGCTGCTGGTGGCAGACGCGGAGTCACACAGGGAGCGGTGCCAGTCTCAGCCGCGCCTGTTCCCCAGCCGAGCTCCGTTCCCCGAGTTCTGCCTCCATGGCCAGGGTGGGAACAGAAGCCTTTCCCAAAGCCATTTTACTCTGGAAGGAGGATCAGCACCTGGATCTGGCTCCTGGAGCACATGGGCAGGCCCCAGGCCTTTTCCTGGAGCGGGGGCACAAACAGGGCACCACGCTGGAGCTCCCTACGGGCACCAAGCCGCTCCAACCCCAAACAGCAATTCCGATTAATTCAGCACTCCCAGGGCCAGACCACTGAACCAGGGAAGAGAAACGTTGTTACTCTCCCTGGAGCTGCACTGAAAGGATGCTTAGTTCCCAGACTCTTTTTCCAGTCTAACTCACAAGTGTGTGTTACAAAGGGGGGGAAGGAGTCAGTGCCAGGAGCGTTACCTGACTTAGATCCTCAACTCCTTGGCCTTCTTTCCCACATCCCTACTTTGTGCATTTCCCTGGTTATCCCACGCAGAAGGACTGGGGCAGTTACTTCCACTTCCCTGCTCAGAGAGGTGTCCTCAGGGTTTCTTTCATTTCTAAACATCATTTACAGGTTCTTGAATTGCTCTTGTTAATGGCAGTCACCAGTGACACTTAATAAGAGAGATCAGAATATTTTCTTGTCTACCACTCTGTACACTTTTCACCTGCCCTGTTTATGTATTTATATGTAATATGCATTTATTTGTCACTCCCCTCTGGGGAACAAAGCCTGGCAGCTACAAACACTTCTCTTGCAATGCAATGATAGGAACAAGCCTCTTCTGGAAGCCACTCAGATGAAACCAGCCACATTATTTCAGTTATGATTCAAGGAAGATTTGAATTTAGGATTTCGAGGAGATGTTATGCCCCCTGACTGTGTTGGCTGTTTTTTATTCACTCTGTAGTTTTCATCTTATCCTCAGTTCTACAGAATACAGTGTTTTCCACTAACTCATATTTCATAAAGATAATATGCCAAAATCTGGAGTTTGCTATTTTTTATAAAGATACTGAAGCTGGGCCTCAGTTCAGAAAGGTGCTTATGTGCATAGTTTGTGCTCTGTAAATGTATCCTTGATTTTATTTCTACAAAATTTTCCAATTCAGAAGGCACTGAGATTCATGTTCTAAAACTGTCACTGTTCCACCCTTTTAGATTGTGGGAGAGGGTTTTGCCTTGCTGATGGGCTTGTCTTGTTTTCAAAGTTTGTATTATAGAAGTGTTAAAATCAAAATTACCAGAATGTTGGAAAGCGCTTTTGCTGAAATTCATACATTCATATAACAGATGAAGGAAAAGGCAAAGTAAGGTAACTCCTTCAACAAGAACACTTTCTTGGCTGTATTTGTGGGTTTATGGAACAGCCTTTACAGGCTGCCTTGATAGAAACTTTTAAACCTTGGCTTCTCCCCTGAAAAAGGGCAGCCATTCTGAGAAATATGTTAATATATTTTAAAATGTAACAATACTACTGGTCATTTCTCACTATGAAAGAGAACTGGTCATTCTTTATATCCTGTCAGACAATTTACTTATTTATTTATTTAATTAGTTATATCTATCTTGAAAATGGCTGTATATAGCAGAACTGAGCATTTTCTAAGTTCATGGGACAAGGGGAGTGAGTCATCATCACAATCCCTGTCCCATTTCAGGAGGAGCTGGCACTTCACTCTTTTGCTTGTTTCTGCTCCTTCTCCTATGTTAAGGCTCCTGGTTTCCCTCAGCAAAGGGGCCACAGCCCTGCAGGTTTGTCTCTCATTTCCTGTGGGCCAGAACTCTGTGCTTAGTTGTTATTTCCTAAATCCTCTGTTCCTTTTAGCCTCTGAAAAGATAAGCTGTCAAATTAGAGATGCAAAACCAGATAAAAGTTCTGCTCTGATTAACAGTTACTCAAGGGCTACTGCAATTATGTCCTTTGTTCATTTCTGCTTACAGGAGTTGGTAGTGTGTCAGTGGGATTTTCTGTATCAGGCAAAATCAACAAATACTGGCCTTCAGCAGGCAGTAAAATACTCATTAAATAAAACCCAATGCCGGCAAATAAAAGAGTAAGAATATGCTGAATAAATAGAACTACTGGAAGAGGCAGTCTTCCAAATGAATCCTTAGAAATGATAAATAAAAGTTGTAGAAGAAGAGGATATTGTTGTCATTAGTATTGATAATCCAGACTAAGGTAATCTAGGAAATTTATAACCAGTCTGGCTGCAGGATTTTTGTAGGCAATAGGCTGCATTTTGTTGTGGCAGGTAAAAAGTAGATGGTGATTTCCCCAGCAATCTTAATTCTCCTACAAAACACTGATAAATGTCGTGAATGCTCCAAAGAACTGAAACCTGTCTGAAGGTCCTATGCTGGTGAAGAAGAACTAAGAGTTACAAGTAGCAGTGAATTCAGAATTTAGCTGCCTGACAAAGACTGCATAAACTATCAGTACAAAACAATGTGATACCTTCAGAAGCCTGAAATAGTCAGCGTGTTTATAAGAAGTGATTTATTAAGTGGCCCCCAAACTGGATGCTGATTGGGTTGTTTTTTACTTTCCCCCATCTCTTTATATTTTTCTTTGAGATGTTTGATTATTTTTCCTAATACAGGAGATTGCATAATAAAGGTATTCCTGAACATAGGGAATATAATTTTGTTGCTTCATAGAAGTGCTAGGGTACTATGATACAGCAATTTGCCCAGCTGACAAGTACAGTTACATTCATTTGCTGAGTGAAGAAGTGAAGTTAAAGAAGCTGAAATGTCTTCTCAGAAGGAAATTGGCAGGCACAGGGCAGTCTGGGCCTCTTAAGTTGGGATTCTTTCCTGTCAGTGTCTCTGACAGCCCTTCCATTTGGGTATCCTTCAGTGGTTCCTTAAAACCAGGTTTTCCCATCTCTTTCAGTGGCGTGTGACAATATCCCACAGATTTAGAACAAATATTCTCCCACTTTTGGAACTTCACTTTGGAGCTCGTTTCAGGAATTTCTTGCTCTCCCATTTGGACAGTGATGAGAGCCTGGATGCACCTGCAGGGGGGTTGAACCTCTCTGAAATGCCCCTCCTGAGAACCTGCCTGACTCTGACAATCTGGAGAAGGTCTCTGTGCCTTCCTGGAACTGCTGGCAAGGACTGGGAGAAGCCTGGGTACAAATTTGCAAGAGAACTGTGAAATTGCAAATTCCTTTTCTTCAGCTGGACCAGCTCTAAAGGGGGGTGCAATGAAATGAATGGAAACAAATAATGCAGTCATTAGGTTTTCATTTAATGTTTTCAATATTTAATATTTCAAGTTCTGCTATGTTTATGTAACAGATATTTAAATAACAGTACTGTGCCTCTCTTGAAATCAGCTTTTTGGACAAGAACTGTCTGAAACCCAAGTTTGGACAGTGCTCAAACATATTTTCCTCAACAATCTCCTGTTTTATATTTTGATTCTGTTCACCATCCTGGTGGACTCCAGGCAGGATTACCCAGAGAGGATTTTCCATGGGCAGGATTATATACAGGACTATCTATAAAGCTGCTGGAGAGGGATGGAGGATGGAGGTTGTTAATCCCCAAGGCCTGAGGGGCTGCCCAGAGAAACAATCTGGGGCTTAGCTGTGGAGATGCTGCTCTTGGAACAAACAGAAACCTCCTGTTAATGTGAGCTTTAAGTAAAATCTTCATGACAGAATAATTTTAAGCCTTTGTGCAGTGTTTAATTACTCTACTCCAAAATGAGAAGTGTCAAGTTACATAAAATAGAATTTCTTTGAGATAAAAACCTTCACCCATGTAACCCTTGGGACTGGGAGCAATGATTACACAGGTTGTGATTCTCTTTGGCTTCAGTGGGGTGAATTATTTGGTTCCCATGAAAATGTATGTTTAAACCTGAAGCAGAATTTTACCCTTTCAATCTACTTTCTCATGTTTCAAGGAAGTTTCTAGCTAGAAAATACAGCCTAAAAAAAAGTAGATAAATAAACTGAGACTCCAAAAGACAGCTCAAATCTTTGTGTGCTTTAGCTTCATGCTAAATGAGTGTCAGAGGAGAAGACAAAGGGGAGATGAAGGCAAGAACATTTTAAGTGGTACAGGTCAGAACCACTTTTCCAAGAGTATTTTATGAGAAATGTGTGGCTAACCCTTGAGCAAAGGTCATACATTTGATTTCCTCTTCCAGCCAGGGAAATTTTAGTTTGTTTTCTCAACTGGAACAAATCCATGCATTACTTCTCAGGGCAGCTTCCTTGAATGCACAGGGGACAATGCTTTTGTTAAGTCCTAGAAGTGGTTCTACTTCCCATCCAAGAGGATTTAACAGCAAAACCCACCCTCAATCAGAAGAGAGAGCACAGGAAAGAGAGAGGAAGAGAAATATAAGAATGTGTTTTTTTGTCTGGGGATTCTGGTTGACTGAGCCAGAAAGGAATAAGCAAATACATTCATACTTGCAATACACTTGAAACAGTTCATGTTCTTTCCCATTAGGCTGAATTTCATGGTAGGTGCACGTTAAATGCAATACTTTTATTCCAGAGCTTTGTTTCCTAAATGCTAAAATTAAGCTCTCAGAGTAAGCTAGGAAGTAATGACTCTGTTTCTGAAAGCCAGGACAGTGATGGAGGGTAAAAATTAACTAAATTTTGTGGACTTATCCTGCAATATGAAATTTTTATTTTTTATTTTGAGATTATTTTTTCTTTCTGAATTAGTCAGCTTGATTATAAGAATTTATTTCCTAAGCTGTCCCCAAATTGCATGATGATGGGGTTTTTCCCTTCCACCCCTCCTCTATCTTTTTCTCCTAGAGAGGCCTTTCCATATGCAGGATTATATACATGATTTTCTATAAAGCTGCTGGAGAGGGATGGAGGTTATGAGTTATGGATCCCAAAGGCCTGAGGTGCTGCCTGGAGAGGCAATCTGGGGACTTGGCTGTGGAAATGCAGCTCGTAGAACAAAGAGAAACCTCCTGCTATATGTGAACTTTAAGTAAATTTTTCACAACAGAATTTTTTCAAGTTTTTCTATGCAGTGTAGTGTTTAATTAGTAATAAAATGGGAAGTATCGAGTTATGTTTGATTTTTTCTTTCTGCATGAAGCCCCTCCTGTGCAGAGCTGCGTGTGCTTGTGTGCACATGTGAGCTGTGGGAAGCACACAGAGAGGGCTCCATGAATCACACACATGATTCTCAGGCTGTTGTTGGTTCCTGTGATGCCCTGAACAGCGTTTCAGGAATTCTGGAGCCGTGGCTCAGCACACTGGGACTGATATTCTTACACAGCTATAATGCCCAGGAGCCATGGCTGGGAAGCTGCATGTGTGAGATGCTACAAAATGAACAAAGATTCCTTCCTCCCACATTCTTCTTGTTTGATCCACCACTTGTTCAAGCTCTTCCTGCCAGGCTGGTTGGTGGCAGTAGCATAGATGTTTTCCACCTTGAAGCAATATGCTGAACAGATGACGGAAATCTGTCCTGGAATACAGCCTCCCTGGGAAGTCCACTCTTACTCTCAGTAGATACTGTGGATATTGATTTTGAGGACTGGAGTTTTTCTTCTGTTCCTTCCCTGAAAATTCACCTCACCATGGCTGGCTACAGAGGTTTTTCTGCACATGCCTAGGTCTGAAAGGATGTGTAAAATACTGTGAATCCTCTTTGTTTTACAAGGACCATTCTGTGTGTAAGAATTTCTCTCCCTGTCTCAAAGAGAACACATGGCATGTATCTGCCATTTGCTCATGGTTGTTCAAACAGCACTGCCAAGAGCCCCAGTGTGACCAGACTGCCCACAGCAGTGATGGATCTCAAAACCTCATGGCTTCATTCCTGTCCACAACAGTGGGGGATCCCCTCAGAACGCTGGGGCTTCATTCTCACAGCTGTGGCCTGAGATTTCCATGAGTTTTGTGATAGTAAAATTGGTGTGATACGGCAGAGAAAGAGCTGCCAGGTTTGGGTTTCCCCTTTCTTCATTATTTATGTCTGAATTCCTTCCTTAGCATCTCTTTTTGCATTGTCCTTCTCATTTCTGAGATCCTGCATGGCAGATACAAAGCAATCGCTTATCTAATGAGTGCTGAGGCCTCCTGGTCCCTGCTGCAGACACCACTGAATCTGATTTTATCAATACCAGAACAAAGGGTTGGATTTCCTCCGAGGCCCAAGAACAAGAATCCAGGATATTGGATTAGGCACTAATGGCACAGTGGGCAGGAGGCTTTTGAAAGTAATTTCCCTTTCCCACTGTCATTAATGTGCTTCCATGGCTGATGACCTGCCAGTGTTTTAAGAACCAGATCTCATGAATATTCCTTAGTGACAGGCCAATCCAGAAGCCCCTGCAGTGAATGCTCTGTGGGCACAAGTAACAGACTGAGGAACTTGGCCATTTATTTCAGTGTTTAAAGAAAAAAGCTTTTCTCAGACCAAAAATGGAACTAGGCTAATAACCTTCTAATGGGTATATAGTGGGAAAGCTTTTTGTTTTCAAACCTGCACAAAGCACAATCTTCCATGCTTTGGGATTCTAGAATCTGGATTTAGGGTTTTGTTTAAGGGCCTGAATAATCACACCACAGCTGTAGTTTAAACCTAAGTAACATCAGAGAGGATCTAGTCCAGTCCAAAGCAAAACCCTACCATACTTCTGGGATTATTTTTTAAGAACTCCAGCACTGACAGGAATAATTGACCAGTTTTCAGGCTGATGGGAGAGTTTCTTGGGGCAATATGAAATTCATCCCAATACCTTGGTGGCTGTATTTTATCCCAGTTCTCTGGGTGACTGGTCTGTTCTGTTGATAGCCAAGACTGAATTGCTGTTTTTTTTCCAAAAAAAAGTGCACATGGTCAGCTTCCCTGGGAATCCCTGTACAGCTGTAGTCCATCAAAAATTCCATGATTGCAAAAGCTAATGATAGATGTGCTTGTGAGTAGAAACAAAAAGTACCTAAGTCCTGCCTGTAGGCATTTACTGGGGGGGTGAACTGTTTTTCAGATGCACCTGGAATGGTTCTCATTTTGCAGTTTCATGTATGTTTGAAAGTCAAATTGTTGTACAGAGTTTTCAACAGGGTTCCAAAAGATAAAGGAGTTCTTTAAGATGCTGCATAACCACCAGTTGCCATTACTGTTCATAACAAACAGTTTTATAAGTGCTGTTTCAGCCTTACTGAAAGATATTTGGGTTTCTGGAAAGCCAGAGGTGGGGGAAAGAATTGGAACAAAACTGAAACAGAGCAGACCAAAATAACACAGCAGAGCACGTTATCAGCATTGAAAGGCTTTGTGACTTTGATAAATATTCCAGGTAATGAATTTAAGAGACAGAGCTCTGTACTGCATGGCTCTATCACCATCTGCCTGGCACTGTCATTACTTGATTCTATCACAAAATTGCTTTGCTAATTAGCTGGAACACAGTCTGGTAGTTGTACTAGGAGGGTTCATCCACTGGCCTGGTGAGTGCTGTGCAATATTTGTGCATCCAATCCTTCCATGAGAAGCAGGGATTGTGATCCCATGGGCACTCAGGGACACAGCCCTCTCTGTAGAGGACAAGGTGTGGGCTTCCTGTGCTCATACATGTTTGGACTGAGGGAGTAATTGCAAACCTGCTTAGTCAGGGTCAAGGTGTCAGCAAGAACAGATGCTGGTGAAGATCTTCTATCTGACAGTTTTTCCTCTTTTGCTGGGGTTTATTCTCCCTGGAATTCTTGAGGTTCCCAGAAAACTTCCTGATAAGCTGCAGGAAAAATCTGAGCAGATGATTCAGCCTCCTGTTCAAATATAAAGCTTCCTGTCCTTACTGCCTGGTAATGAAGAAAAACTTTGACAAGGGCTGTTTCCACAGACAGCTCCAAAGGTGGAACATGGCTTTATTCTGCTAGATTTCTATAGTATAGAAATTATTTATTTGTAACACACTAAAATTGGAAATGTTACACTATCTATGCACTAGTTTTACATTATGATTTATTATGAGACTTACAAACTTCCAACCCAGCAGAAATTAATTTCAAAACATCTGCTTAGCATCCATTGAGGCACTTGCAGTCAAGGAACACCATATTGTGTGGCAGAGATTTGGACTGCAGGTTTTGTTTGAGTTTAAATAAAGCCTAAACAACAGCTGTCTCTTTCCTCCTCCTCTGCAGTTAATTCATCATAACTACAGTGAATGAGAGGTCCTGCTGCACCCTGCTTATGTGAGTCAGAAACACACAGAGCAGTGGGAACACTGCTGTCTACCAGCACTGGCATTCAGAAAATAGTGTTTCACTTTTTGTCCTTGAAGAAACAGCTACTTAGCAGAAGGTTCCAA
Source organism: Sitta carolinensis (assembly GCA_032173965.1). Lineage (NCBI taxonomy): Eukaryota > Metazoa > Chordata > Aves > Passeriformes > Sittidae > Sitta > Sitta carolinensis. The sequence continues at coordinate 20,181,927 of CM063292.1, forward strand.
TTTCTGCTGTGAATTTGTGTGTGTGAGTGAGGGGGATGCAGATGTGGAGCCTAAACAAATGTGGGGAGATGATGGCCATAGGGTTTTAGTACTGATAGCTGTCACTTAATAGAGTGCTGCACTGGCCTGTTGTTAAAAAAAAAAAACTAATTTAAAGTCACTTAAAGCTATTTATCAAAAGATTTTTTTGGTTGTTGAAGTAATAATATGAAAGTAAATTTCATCTATCTATCTATCTATCTATCTATCTATCTATCTATCTATCTATCTATCTATCTATCTATCTATCTATCTATCTATTCCTGCTTTTACCTATATAAAATCCTTTCCAATTAAAAAGGTGACAATCCCCATGTCTCTGAAAACTTCAAAATAAATAAACAACAATCTTAGGTGATAGATCTATTTGCATGTTTAATCAGTGTCCTTTAGCAGCATGAGAAATTGTCCAAGGACACACAAATAATGGGTAAGTGCTATGACTGACACAAGATTAAAGGTATCTATTAATAATGATTTAACAGAAAAACATGCTTGAAAGGAACTATACTCCCTTATTGGTACCTGGGTTTTATTATATATGGGTTTCATATGATGTAGATGAAGTTTTTGTTGGTCAAAATAAAATTAAATTTCTGAATCGAGATACCATTAACTGTACAGTAAAGGTGAGAAAGAATAATGAAAACTAACATGTAAAAGTCAGGTATTTTCATTCATGCTTTATGGCTCAAGGATGCAGTTCTTTAAATGCCTGTTGCCTTCAGAGGGCAACACAAGGTGCTTGGATCCTGATGGAAGTCCTAAATGTCCTAAAATATATTAGGATGAAACAGGTATATCAAATATACCAAATTCCAAATCTATTCTGAAGGAACCAAGGGGTTTTCTACCTTATGGGGTAAATGTTTAGATGTCAGTATTATAAAACCAGAAAGTTAGAAATAAGAACAGTGAATGATTCAAGTGGAGTGCCTCTATCCTGCACACAGATAGGAGGAAAAGTAATAAATATGATACACAGAGATGATATATATTGATATATACTCATCCCCAATATATTAGTTATATAATTATATACTTTACCTAATGTTACCTATACATTAGTCACAAAGGTGGGGGTTTTATACACGAGTATTTTTTCATGTGCTGATTTAGCCACCTGTCCATTAATGACTTCCATATGTGGACACAACTCCTATGGAAATCTGCCTGGCCTCCTTTGCATTCCATCTGGCTGTCCTGCAGTGCTGGGCTGGCACTGGGGGAGTGCTGCTCCAGGGCTCACGCAGTGCTCCTGGCAGCTGTGCTGTGGCTGCTGCTCTGCTGGCAGGGCTTGCACAGGTGCTTTGGCAGCTGCCCTGTCTGGAGTGTTTCGTGTCTGTGGGTGACAGCTGCTGGTGCCTCAGTGCAGACACTGCTCCCAGGGTCACTCAGAACAGTCACGGTGTGAAGACTGAACATCATCAGTCCTTGCACTGAAAAATAATGAATTTTCCTCCAGGCAGTTTCTGAGTCCTGTGCACTCCTGTAACTATTGCAAAAGCTCTGCTGGTTTAGAGCTCTTAATGACTGTAATGTGTTCAGAGTAAACCTGTGAGTACTTGACTCTTATTTTGTCAGCTGTCACTCCTGTAGTTTTTTATTAGCACTGAAGTGACAGCTTTGCGTTTAGAAAAAAATATATTACATATATTAAGAAGACTGTTGCCAGTCACTACTTTATGCACACCTTTATAGAAGGGAAGAAAATAACACATTCTTCTTATGTGCAATGTAAATTGATTAAAGGTTATCATGGGATGCTGGCAAAATGCAAGATCACCCAAACTGATGTGTGCCATTAAACCTCCCACAGCCACACCCAATATGTTTTCTCAGAGGAAAAACAACCACAATCCCATGTCTAGCTGTAATCTCTGCTGATTAGGTTATGAATTCAGAGGGTAAGAACCCGAGATCTCACCTAAACTCAGGTCTTATGTTCCTCCCATGCTCATTAACTGTAAACCTTAGGAATTCATCAATCAAAGTCATACTCCTTTTGTGCTCCTGGATCGGCCTGGATACTGCCCTATTGTCAGAGTGTTGTGTGGGGCTGAACGTTCTGGACAGCCTGGAGTGGGTGTGCTGAGCAGGATGTGTGAGGGCCTGCTGTCCACACTCTGCATGTTCAGTGGGTTTTACTTTGCATTATTCTTCCTTGTACCTCATGCCCATTTGAGGATGGGGTGTACTAAGCTCACTCCTGAACCTCATTTTTTGGGTTACTTTCACCTGAAGTATCCTTACAGTCCACTCTGCCATTGTAACATCTGGTCCTTCTGCACAACTGAGGCCACATCCTTCTGTGTAAAATGTCATGGTAACTGAAATCCACAAGTCTTCTAATTAGTGACAGCATGTGATCTTGCTATTTGTAGAGAGTAGAACAGAGGTCTAAAAGTAGTTTTTCTCTTAGATGTTGCTAGTCACAAACTGGGTATGCTAAAAGGAAGGGTTTAGTGTTAAAACTATAGCTTGACATTAACATGTAAACATAAGACAGGAACTGAAGAAGTTGAGGTGGTTACATCTCCAAGTTTGCTTGTAAACAGCAGCTGCTGAGACTGAGGCACCCTTGTGTTCATCAGAGCTCTTCCAACGCCTCCTTCAACTCCTTTGCAACAAATCAGGTTTTTTAAAAAAAATGGCTAAAACTGTCTGCATTCTGTATAAAAAGTACCCCATGACTCCTTTAAATACACTGGGTATTTCTGACCCGGCAGTAATTCTTCCCTCTCCTCTGCCCAAGCATTACTTAAATCACCTGTGAGGTTGTTTGGTTATTCACATTCCACTTCCAGATGCAGAAGCACAGCCAGCAGCCACTGCTCTGCAGAGCAGACAGTGCCTAATTGTTTCTGGCAATGGCAACTTCCCTTCTTAGGCTTTTTTTCTTCCTTCTCCCTCCTCAACTGGCATTTCAGAGCAGTAGCTTTCATAATACATTAGCTTAATGCACTCTGAGCTTGACCACATCTTCCATTCCCACTGCTGCCTGAACCACACATTGTCCTTGAACTCAGCATCCAGTACAAATGATTTAGACAGATGAATAAAGAAACCTCTAAATATCCATGTCTTTGCAACAGCAAAACCAGATCAAACCTATTGTTCAGAGCAGCCTATTGCTGCAGACACTGAGGTGGTGAGCAGATGGATTCACACTCACAGAATGTGGGGATGATTCAGGAAAGTGAAGGGTAGCTCACTCGAGCAGTTTCAAGGACGTGTGGACCCTGCCACAGTGCCCCTCTAGTGACAGCACAGCCAGTGTAAGAGGCAGAGTCTGTCACCACAGTGTGGTGATTTTTTACTCAGCAGAAAGCTCAGTTCATCTGAAAGGAGGAGAAACAATAGATGATTGTGTAACAAGCAATTCCTTCTGAAAGTCAATCTTGCTGCTTTTGAAAGGCCCCATGGATGAAAGCATTCTCAGCTTTGTCAGACCAGAAAAGGGTCTCACACTGAAAGCAATACTTCCTGTCCTGTTGTTCTGGGCATTTAACCTGGGTTTGAGCCAGAGGAGGCCTAGGTGAAGCACACCAGAGAAATCACAAGGCTGTGATGTCTCTCAGCCTTCTGGCTGCCTGACACGCTTGAACATCCAAACCAAACCAATGCATCTTTGCCCCAGCTGAACACACAAAATGGTTAAATGGAAAAAAAGGAGATGTGTTACCTTGAATAAACATGAAGGACTGGGTTAAGACCTTCTCAGCTGTAAGTATGGTCCCTGTCATACCTACGGTATGGACCTGTCACGGTCCCTTTCCAGTTTGACAATTAAGGGTCAGACCTGAGTCTGAGTGGGGGAAGATTTTTTTCAATACTCTCAATAAAGCCTTGGGTGAATTTATGGAGACATAAACTCAGCGTTGGTTTGCAGAGACATGAAATCTTATCCAGTAGGGTCTGCAGCTCTGCCTGAAGCCCAATGTTTTACTGTCCCCTCAGTTAAATGATTGAAGATGTGTCCCAGGGCTACTGTTGATTTTGGGGGGCTGAGTAGAAAATCACTCCTCTCTGCCTAGAGCAGGGAAAAAAGTAATTTTCTCTAGTCCTTTGATAGTGCACTGGGGTTCCTTTTATCTTTATGCACATGGACAGCAATGAACAGACATTTCCTCCTCTCCAAGGAGAGATGGTGACAGCCAGAAAAGCAGTTTCAGGTCATGCTAATGTTCACCTGTACAAAATATATCTGCATGAGAAACGGGAGTGTTGGTGGGACTGGTGTCACTTCACATCTGAGCAGGGCCACCCCTTCCCAGGTGAAAAGCTCTGAGGGTTTGCCTGCAGCAGCAGCAGTTTGGCTTTTCATGGCCATCAACATTCAAACAGCAGCTGCAGGACACAAAGTTTAAAAAGGAATTAGGGCATCACTGTGAAAGGAAGTATATGGGGTTTTCTTGTGTGTTTTACACTTCACAACACAAAACATCCCATGAAATTTCAGTGTCCCACAGAACCATCTAAACCACTGAGCAAATAATTGAAAAAAGAACTTGTCATGTAAATCTAGTCCAGATTCTTAGGTTACAAATCTATTAATATACTGTAAGGAACAAACAAAATTATGGAGAACAAGAAGTCAAATTTCAAAATTTGACTTTTTTTGACAATTTCAAAGAAGAAAAAACAGCAAATTCTTCAGGAAAAGAGAGGTAAAAACTTCCTACATTATTCAAAGAATACATTATTTTATAATTTTTTCCCATTTCACCAGAAGCAATATTGAAGGTGATCTTGTTTGGATGGTACATAAAGCAAATAATTGTCTGACAAGTGCATTTGAGTGTGAACTGACACAAGTAGAGTCTTCCAGTAAAGAGAAAGAGAAGAGAAAATAGTTCATTAATGACCAAATTAAATATTTTTAGATTTGTCAAGGAAGAACTTTGTGCAGAAAGATGCTTTGGAAATCAGCTTTAATTTTCAGCAGAGTATTATGAATTCAGGTTGTATCCAGACTGCTTTATGTGAGCAATCTGAAACATTCCAGAGGCAAGGAAAGGTTTAGGCCCAGCTGGAAGAGCAGGAGCTCTGTTTGGTGCAGTTTGACACCAGCAGAGCACAAGCACTGCTGCTACATGAGGTTTGTCAGCTCTCCAGCAGTTTTAGTCTGGAACCTTTTGTCACCCTTTACAGCTGCAAAATCCTGCAGTTTGGGTAATTGCTCCTGATTTCCCTTCCTGCCCAGCTGCTCCAGGGGAAGATGGCAGTGTCCCCAATTCATCAACATCACCAGCACTGACAGCACTGCCACCCCCAGGATCACTGAGTACCTTCAGAACATGTGCTGGGAAAAAAATTTGGGAAAAACCTCCCAAATGGCCTCTTCGTTTCTGGCAGGCATCTCAGACAATTTCAGGTAAAATGGCATGGAATTCCCAGCAATTACAGTTGTGGGAATTCCTGTCTGGGCGTGGGTTGGTTTGCTTGTTTGTTTGTGGGTTTTTTTAAGGGGGTTGTTTGTTTGTTGCTTTGTTGGTTTGGGGGCTTTTTTAGAGTTAATGAAATGATAGAAGCAGCAGCTAAGCAATAATACTTCGTGGTACCAAGGGAAGTCCTTGTGTAAATAGGAACAGCTTTTATTGGTGTTGAACTGGTTGCACATTCATTGCAAATGTCAAACAGGAAAATTATGCAAACAGAAAATATAATTTATTAGGAAATTCACTGGAGTAATTGGTCCTGGTAATATCTCATATCTTCCATAAATCTGTTTAATTCCTAATCTAGTCCAAAGTTGCCCTAATTATTTTAAACCTCTGTGAACTTGTTCCAATTTACACCCTTCTGTATCTTGTTCACTGTGCCTTATTTTACCAGTTCAGCACAATTCTCTACCACTGGCTGTGATGTCACCACTTTTTGGACATATGAAAGTTCTCTACAGTTCCTGCAACATAAAATTCCTGTTTTACCTTTCACCACTTTGAAGGTCACTCCAAGGCAAACACCTCATCTGCCCTGAGGTAAAGCTGTGCTTTGTGTTCTGCCAGCTGTTGTGGAACTGGGGAAGCCACTTTGGGAGCTGGCCTTTATGAGAACACCAGCAACACCAGTGATGTTTTGTTCTCCTCAGGGACAGTCATTCAGATTGTAAACTGTAAAACATTACATGGGCAGATCCAATTTCTTTTGGACTGTGAAGCAGTGGGGTACAATGATGGTTGTAAAAAATGGGTGTGGAAACCTATCCCAGGTGTAGCAAGTGCAAATTATGTGTTTTGTGGCTCCAGATGATATGAATCTCCCATCTGTTCTTAAAGGGAGCTGTAAAATAATCCCCAAAATAATGAGAACTAAAAATATGTCAGTGTTCTTTTCAGGAAGAGAGTGAGGCACAGCCAGCAGGCAGGGACAGAGGCACCACAAACTGAGCAAATAATGAGCTTTCAGTTCTTTGCAATGAAAATTCTTTCAGACTGAGTGTTTCACTGGTGAAAAATGCATTACTTCTCAAGGTGAGCCTTCTGTCCCAGTACATGCTGCCACAACATATTTTGTCTTCAAAGCACGTTTTAAAACTAAAATTGATTAGAAGCTCGTTTTTCCTGTGGATGGCAGGGAGCTAAGAAGCCTCTCTCAGAGAAGCCCTTTCTGGTTCTTCACCTGTTCCCATTAGAGAGGGCCGTGCAATGGGTGCAGGGTCTGCATTCTAAATCAGCTCACACCTGATGGATTTAGCAAGCAGAAACAGGTAACTTAGGAACATCAAAATGGCCATGTCAAATTTAGACCTAATATATTTATTATACAAATGTGATGCAAAAAATTGACCCACAAGTTGAAAACTAATCTGCACCAATATTAAAATACAGTAATAAAAGGCAATAGTTTGCAGCTAATTCAGCCCCCTGAGTTGTGTCTCTGCTGAAGTGGGTACCCAGTTGTTACCTCAGCCACTGAGTGACAATGAATGAACCACTCATGGCCCAGGCTGGGTTGATGTTTAATGCTCTGTCTGTGATTCAGAGGAGCATGACACAGAAACCTGTGCCAAACACAATATGAGGAAGACAGTTCTTATCTCTCTGGTGACTTCTTGTGCCCACCAGTTCCTCAGTATTTTTGCACTGGTGGCAACTAAAGAAATGTACAATAACCTTAAACCAGAACACAGACACAGGTGCCATTTCTGTACTACTACAGTACCTTGATTCCACCTTTATCCCTACATTTTACCATGTTGTCTTTGGCTGCATTTGGGAATCATAATTTGAAAATCTGGGAAAAACTTGTTTTTACCTCTAAGGATGCTGCAGCTCTTCTGAAAAGTAGGACATCTTATGTCTCCAGCTTCAGGAAAATTTCCAATTTACAGCTTGCTTCATTCAGTAGAAATATTTTTTGGTTTTGTTTTTTTTTTGTTTTTTTTTTTTTTTTTTGTTTTGTTTTGGTTTGTTTTTTTTTTTTTTTGTTTTGTTTTGTTTTGTTTTTTGTTTTTTAATATCAGAAGCACAGAAATAAAGCTCTGAATTTAGGGTTTTTTTCCTATTTTTAGCTATCTATCAGGTTTTTAGATATCTTTCAGATTGATTAATAGGATCAAGTGGCAAAAATGCAGGTTCCACTCTTGTAGTCTGGTTTTCTAGGCCTGAGGTTTCTGAGTTTCTGAACTCAGTTTCTTCATGGTGTTTAGGTTTCAGAAGACCTTGTTCCCACGGACTTGACATAAACATCCCAAGTGTTACTGTAACAAGAGTGATGTTTTGGATTCTTTTCTGTGGGATGGACTTGTCTCTATCCATTGCTTTGGGCCAGTGGGAAGAAGAGTTCTGGCACTCTTCTAACCAATGAGAGTGGCCTGTTCTAAAAGGTATATAAGGAGGACAGTTGTTTTAATAAAGTAGAGTCAGATACAGTTTTTTATAACGAGGTCTCACGTCGTTTGTTCATCGCCCACAGCGACACACTCATGGTTCCATTTAGGATTTTGCTGTTCTAAAGGAAAGTATCTTATAAAATTGTCTATGTACTTTAAAAGTAGTGGTGACATCCTGATTTTGTTTTCTCCCTAAACATCTGGTTGGGATTGCTGCTCAGAGAATTGCTGTACAGCCAGAGCACCCAGCAGGATGCACAGGTACTGTTTTCAGTCTACTAATGAGTGTCCTTCATTCTTTCTAAAGGAGCATCTGATTCCACAAAAGTGTTAACTGTGAGGACAGTGATCATTAGTGCAGTTCAATGTACTCTTCAGATGGTGCACAAAAATCACCCCAAAGAGCTCCTCCTTTCTGCTCCTCTTTGTACAGTGTGTGTTCCTCCCTTAGCCCCAAGTTCCAGGCCAAACCAGAAATCACTTTGGATTCACATTCCTCTCTGGATGTGTCTCTGAGGCACAGCTGGAATATCAGCTCAGAATACAATATCCAGTGACTAAATATTGTTGGGCTACTTGTCAACATGGCTGCTGCAATACAGCAACAATTTTCTCTTTCAAAGAAATGAAATGAAAGAATAAAATAAAATAAAATAAAATAAAATAAAATAAAATAAATAAAATAAAATAACCCCAATTAATTGACCTCTCAGAGCTTTTATTGTCTGGTCAAGGCAGCAGGGCTTTGCCCCACCTCTGCTCCCTCAGAAGTGAGGATCCTGTTGTGCCCTGGGTAACCACTGTCCTTGGAGCAAGTTTCAGGGCAATACATTGAGGTGACAGCTAGGAAAACTGGTTTGCACATTTCTAGAAACTCTGGTTTTCTGTGTCAGGCTTTCTTTACCAGGCAACATCTTTAATAAAGCCTGGTACTTCTTGCCACTTGTTTGGGCCAAGGACTTGTGTGCTGGGTGTGTTTGGAGAGTGAAAACAGCCAGTCTGTACCTCAGCAGTTTAGCTTGAAAATAACCAAAATACTGATTTCTGCTAATAATAAGAGGTGTTAAAGTGTGGATTAGAAGCAAAATTCAATAGGGGTCCTAGTAAGGACTGGTCTTCCAATTGGGATTGAAGAGCTCTCAAAATTACTCTCTCCCTGAGAGGATCTGGATCTCTTTTGTAAAGCTCATCTCTAAGTCCTGAGGCCTTGTTGTAGAAATCACTTCCCCAGTGGAATGGACACCCTCCTGCATTGGTCATCTAACCATAAAAAACATTCCAGGTCCTCAGTAAGCGGAAACTGAATTCAGAGAATTCCTCTCTTGTTAACAAGAGTCAGTGCCAGGTAATGGACAGACACAACCCAGCAGCCAGGAGAGCCAGGCTTTCTCCTTAAGTTCCTGTGTAATTTAAAGCAATTAACTTTTCTGCCAGCCTTTTCTTTCTCTGCCCAGCTTTTGTGTTTTCTAGATACCTGTCATATGAAAGGACAAGGCCAGTTGTTTTGTGCAGAACATAGAGTGATTAAGTTTCAGTTTTAGCTGGGGCTTTTAAGCAGAAGAAATCTTGTAGCAATTTTGCAGATAAATTAAAAAAAATACCTGGGATGCTGAAAACCTGTAAAAATCAGATGCTTACAGAGCTGCTTTTCTTAAACCATAAAACTAATAAAGATTACTTGTCAATGAAGGAGAAAACAATTGCTGAAAGACAAATCCTCATTTTAAAGATGGAAACAGGGATGAACATGCTTCAACTAAAAAGAGCAATTAAAAGATAAGAAATTTAGAATTAAAGAGTCCACAGAAACAATTTGCAGTAAGAGCAGAGAGATCATGGGGCTTTGGCTGGAATGTCCTTTAGTGAATTATCTTCATACAGGTTCTTAAGGACTGTAGGCTTCCCTATGTCATACTATGTCATTTAAAAAAAAAAAAAAAAAAAAAAAAGAGTTCTTTCATTAAGTTCCAGCAAGAAATGTATTAAGTCTTGAAGCTAAAATCTCTGTTTGCATAAATGCTGTCAAAGCCAACTGAATTGCTTCTGCCAGCTCTGAGCTGGAGGCCAAATCTTCAAAGCATCTCAGAGAGAGAGACTGTAAGGAAGCTTTACAGAGGAGTCCACCTGTCCTGGAGAGATGCTCTGCATAAAGGTATCTGGGCATGTTCCTGAACACACAGCTTAAAGAGGATCTGAAGCAAACCTTCCCTGCTCTCCTCTGAGAGGTTTCTTGATAGGGATGTTTGTAGCAGCTTGATGAGATCCTCTCCAAAATCTGAAGCATCATTTTTTTTATTTGCTAGGGAGCAGGTTGGACTAGACTCTGTGTTTGCAATGCAGGTGCATGGAAACCATGCATCTATTATTTCCTAATCTGTTATTTCAAGTGAAGGAGTGTGACTTGGGAGAAGATTCTTGAAATGAAAGCATTAAGTCAGCAGGTACAATGGAAATGAATGACTTGGAGTTGTCAGCCTACATCCACATACAGGAGGATGAGAAACTGTCAGGCTTGGATCCCTTCTCAGTGCAGATTCCAGCCTAATAAATTAAAAATTAAATTAAATTAAAAGGTGAAGAAATTATTCTTCATGTAACAGATGATTTCAAGCCATCATAAAATAAACTGATGGCAGAAAGATGCTGGCTAATGCTTAGTAGGGGAGAGGAACAAAAGACTCCAAGGTGTGGTTCTGGAGGTACTGGAGCATCTTTCCCTCCTGCACAGCTGAAGTCATTAACACATTGAAGCGCAGTGTGGAAAACTGTAGGGAGATACAGAGTATGTCCTTCAGGAAAAGAAGATGTGAACCTCTTCAGCACCTTCAGAAAAATGTCCACACTTGGAAAAGAAATAGAGTGCAGGAAGAAAACAGAAGATTATTCTGGGGGTTAAATTTTGCTGTGCACTTAAGAGAAGTAGGGGCAACTGCATGGCATGTCCCTCACTGTCTGGCATCACAGATTAGGTGGTATCTGGCATTTTTGACAGAGAGACTGATAATGGGTGGTGGATGCTGGTGATTTGATCACTAACACTTCTTAAGGTGTCCCACAAGTGTGTTATCCATGAAAATCAGCCTTCTGATTTGTTTTAGTATAGTGGAGTCAGTTCTCATGAATTGTAAGATAAACAAGAATCATGTTTACATTCCTTTGTAAAAGATCTCACCTGATGGACTTCTCAAGTGACCAGTGGAGATGAGAGATGGGAACTTCTCTGTCAATCTCTGATCACTGTCCAGAAACTGATAGATACGAGGTCAACAATAAACGAGAGACTTCTTTTCTTCTTCTCTGCCTGAACACCTGTGGTGTGTGTTACTGTGTGTTTCTATCTATGTCACAGTAACACAAGTGCAAGGGGCTGTTCTGCTGTGCTGTGCACAAATCTGGCTGCAGATCTGTCAGGCTCTCTCTTAAACTTCTGGCATCCTGTACCTCTCCAGGCCAGGAGCTCCCACCAATGCTGGAAGCAATCTCCTGTCTTTCTGCACATCTCAAATTTGGGATGGCCAGAACTCCTGCAGGTGCTTGCACAGACCCCAATTCACCCAGTCTCCTTCTTCCCTGGGTTTGAGGCACTGGGCTCCACCCATGCCTGAGGATGTGAAATTATGTTCCTGCTGATACTACATGCAGATGAACATTTTACACATCTCTGGGCATTCCTTGTGCTCTCAGATATAAAGCAGACATGTAGTTGAATAGGACTATCATAAACACTTAATATTTAAACACATAACTATAGAGTCACTAAATAGCTGGAAATAACTATCTTTTTGTAATACCAGATAGGCATTGGTGATCTGGATAACTGAATAATCAGTTGGCTTGATTGCTTTTATTTGTGTCTACAACCAATTTTCTCAGAGATAAATCTCAGAAGTGCTGGGAAGGAGGTGGAGGAGGCAGGCACATGCAGAAAGGGAAGGTAGTTTGCACAGAACCATTTTTATGCCTTTTAATTTCTCTGACAGTTTTTGGACCCCTTCATTCAAGCATTTGAAACACTGACTGAGGTTCACGACTGCTGATTTATAATTTATATTCGTTGTCATTATTTTCTAGAGATAAATCTGACATTTTATTCTGAAAACCAACCAACCATCCAAACACAGCTGACTGAAACCTAGAAACACTGCAAAGAAAATCCAATGTTTCTCTCAGAGAGAAACATCTAAAGCAAGAAAGTCAAAACAATTTCTATTTCTGACTAGGAAGTTCTGTTAAACACTGACCCTGTCAATGCACCTTGTCTCTGTGTGGTTGAAGTCATTGGGCTCCATCCGTGAGTATTCTCTTGCCTGGACTTTGCTGGGGTGACTTTTCCCCTCTGTCCTGGACTAGAGCAGGATTCTCCAGGCACAGCCAACTCTGCAAGGGCAGAGCTGCAGTCTCACTCTGGGCCTTTGCCCTCGCTTAGGAAATTCAGTGTTTGGAGAGCAAACAGGTCTGGTACCTGGCCTCCATGAGTTCTCTAGAGCTGTAGAAGCCACTGTGGAGTCTCCTTCCTGTGGTACCTCCAAACAGCCTGGGATAACTCCGGTCTCTCCACACTTGCTGTAAAAGCATCTCATGAGCTCTGTTTCTGGCTAATGTCCACCTGGTACTGTGTTAATATTATCTGTTCCTCTCAGTGGGGCATTTCAGAGCCTAGGCATTACAGGAATTAAAGCAATTAAAGCTGAGAGCCCTTGTGGAGAGGGCCAGTGTCAGGCCTGGCTGAACTGGACTCAGTTAAGGCTGAAGGAAAACCATGGTCTAAACCACTTAATTTTACAGGCATCTGCATGGAAATGAGAGCAATCCTCTGAACTGTTTGCTGCCATTGTTCTATTACAGAACTCTGCTGATCTAAACCCAATGCAATACAATGAAGTGCTGGGAAACACTACTCTGTGCATTATGCAAACCCAACATTTCTGGGGGAAAATAATCTCAGCATTCTTTTTGCAATATTGACCTGTAACAACACCAGCACACCACAAGATTTTCCTGCCAAGCCCACAAGCAGCTCACTAACAAGTGAGGAGACTGCCAATGCAGCTATACCAATGTCCACATTTTTAGACTGCTATTATGTATTCTCTGTGACTTGGGTGATGCCAGTTGGGCATCTATTAGGCAGCAGCTACTAATTTTGCAGTTGCTCTTCAGCCCAGCTTTGATGATATTTTTTGGAGGAGTTTGAGGGATTACCAGGCAATCTCAAAGACAGCACTTGGCATTTACTTGGTTTTGCACTATCTTCACCTTTACCAACCAAACTCCGCTCTCAATTACCAAAGTAATCTTAGGGCTAGATCCTACAAATCTCTACTGTGGCCAGAAGCTGATTCTTTCTCTATGAATAATTTCTCCAAGTCTGCTGTCATGATAGGTTGTGACAGCAAACATTAAAATCGGTATGATTTCTAGTCTGTGAATGACTGTAGCTGTCTGACTTTGTGTTACTCCATGTATGTTATTAGTAAATTAAGGTAACTTCTTGTCTGTTCTTCCCTTAAACTGCACCTTTAATTGCATGATTTCTCAGCCATGATGGGCATGAACAGTGTTACAAAGGCACAGTCTAATTATAACATTCCAGCACAGCTTTTCTTGAGCTGCAGCCCTTGCTCCAAGAGGGCTCTTGGTGGGTTTGATTGTTGTGTATTTTTCTCATTATGCATTCTTCCATCCAAAACAGTGGACATGCTGCCCTGCTTCCCTGCATGCACATGGTTTTCTGCTAAAATAGGACCAGTGACATGGGGATAATTGGCTCCTATAATGCTATATTTGCTATATTTCCTTTTCAAAAAACCTTCATGTAATGACTACAAAAGGCAGTCAAAAAAAGGAGAGCAGAAGAAAGTCAAATGTCAGGAATTGTTTTATTTTAATATCTGGAAGTAATTTTTAGCCACATTTGCTTTGCTAGTGAGTGCCAAAATTATATAAATTTTGACTGATGCCAGTGTGCTCCATTTGTTAATTTGCTAGTTTGCTGTTGCATGAGAAAATGCTGAAAGGAGGATTTTTGGTTTTTAATAAAATATTGAAGTACTTGTACCTGACGCTAAATTTTATGGTTCTTTATTTCAGACAATTCTGTCATTTCTGTGAGATTGGTCTGACTAAAGATGACAAGGTTAAGGACATTTCTGTTAACTCATTTTTTTCTCAGTCAGGAAACTATTTGCTTTTTACTGGATTGATGTTTATCTGCTACAGAACTTTAAATATAATATTCTTGCAGCTGTACATAACTGCAAAGCATGCCAATAATGCAGTTAAAAAAAAAAAAAAAAAGTGATTACTTACGGAGATTGGAATAATTGCTGCCTATCCCAATACTGATGGAGCTTCCAGAGATGAGAGGAAGATGGAAGAAAATAACTAAAAAGAGAAAAATTAAGAGAAAGGTCCTTAATAGTGGTTTGGGTTTTTTTTTTTTTGGTACCAGATGTGAGTTGAAGCCATGATGAATTAAGGTTCACCTGCTCTCTCTGGGCAGGACTGCACATCTCAGACCCTGAGCGCACACAGAGATGTAGCTCGAATGGGGGGGAAATGCCAAACAAGCAATTGCTTCACACTTCCAGGAATCCCTCCTGTTCAGGAAAGGATATTAATGCCTCTCAGATTCCAAACCCCACGTATAAACAACGCGTTATATAAATATGCTAATTATTGTTGTTAAGTCATTCTCCAGTATCTGAAACAGGCACCTACCACTGTAAAACGATATAACTTCCCTGATTTGTGTGAGTGCAGCCCGAATGCGTCAGGCGTGTGTGTGCCAAACTGGGTTGGAATAAATTTAGTCTAAAATTTGATACACATACTCCTCCAATGCACTTAGGCTTCAATATTTATAACTTGCTCTTCAAAGATTTATATTTACAGGCAACAAAATGCACACGAGTAAAACGCGTCCTAAATAATCAAGTCTCTAGATTTCTTAAAAGATGAGCTCGTTTGCTACTGCAGACGGATTTAAAGCCAGATTCCCGAGAGTCGCTCGCTGTGTCACAGACTTCGGCTCGGGGTGTGGGCGCTGCGCTCGCACCGGGGCACGGCCGGACGGGCGGCGGCCGTGCCCGCACAGAGCTCCGGGCAGCGTCCTTTGGGCTGTGCGATCCCGCACCAGCGGCAGGGCAGCAACCCAGGGGCTCCCTCAGAGCCCGGCTGGGATCGGCCCCTGACAGCCCGGACCACCCGGCTGGGATCGGCCCCTCACAGCCCGGATCACCCGGCTGGGACGTCGGCCCCTCAGAGCCCGGATCACCCGGCTGGGATCGGCCCCTCAGAGCCCGGATCACCCGGCTGGGATCGGCCCCTCAGAGCCCGGATCACCCGGCTGGGATCGGCCCCTCAAGCCCGGACCACCCGGCTGGGATCGGCCCCTCACAGCCCGGATCACCCGGCTGGGATCGGCCCCTCCACGTCACCCGGATCCCCTCACCATACCCGGCTGGGATCGGCCCCTCAGAGCCCGGATCCACCCGGCTGGGATCGGCCCCTCAGAGCCCGGACCACCCGGCTGGGATCGGCCCCTCAGAGCCCGGACCACCCGGCTGGGATCGGCCCCTGCCATCACCGCTGGTCGGCCCCTCAGAGCCCGACCACCCAGCTGGGATGGCTCCCTCAGCCCGATCACCCGCTGGATCGGCCCCTCAGAGCCGGACCACCCGCTGATCGGCCTGCCTTTCCCTGCACGGCTCACACCTTCCCAGCTTGTCCTTCCTACCCCGGTTAGCTCCCTGCCTTTCCCCGTCGCTGTTTCCTTCCCAGTCTCTGCCCTGCCCCATCTCAGCCCCTGCCTCCCCTCAGCCCGGTTCAGCTCCCGCATTACTCTAGCCCAGACCTTTCTCCAGCCCGGCTCAGCTCCAGCCCGGCTCAGCTCCAGCCCCAGCCCCAGCCTTTCCCCAGCCCCTGCCTTTCCCCAGCCCGGCTCAGCTCCAGCCCCAGCCCGGCTCAGCTCCAGCCCGGCTCAGCTCCAGCCCCAGCCGCTGCCTTCCCGCAGCCCCTGCCTTCCCCCAGCCCGCCTCGGCCCGTTGCTGCCCCCGTGCCGCCCTGCCGTGCCCCGCCTTACCCCAGCCCGCCGCCGTGCCCGCTGTCTCCATCCGCCCCCGCCGCGGCTCCCCGGGCCCGGCGGGGCTCCGCCGCCTCCTGCCGTGCGCGGGGCCGGGCCGGAGCCGGCGGCCCCGGGCTGGGGGCAGGCGGGCGGGTGCCCCCCGCCCCGCGGGCAGGGCCGCACATGCCGGGGGCAGCGCGGGGGGGCCCGGGGCCGCACACGCCGGGGCTGACCCCGCCGCTCATCCCTCCTGCGGCAGCGCCCGGCAGCGGCGAGCGGCGTTACGGGGCTGCTGCGGGGATTCGCTGCCTGCATGACGAGCTGTAGGCGGATAACGGCTCCGGAAAGCTGAGACCAGCCCAGCACTTCGGCTGAAAGGGAGGGACTGCCTGGAGTAAACCCACGGGGATGGACGGGATTATCCGGCAGTGCGGAGGATGCAGTTCCGTGGGGCTGGATGGGGGTAGGAGGAGGATGTAGTCATGTAGTCCAAGCGGGAGCTAAACCCACTTTACAGGAGTAAGATCTACTTGTTACCAGGGATCTTGGGGACGTTTCTCACTTGATAAATGCCCTCGTGCTGGATACAGAGGGAACAGGGCTGCAGCAGGTATTGAAGAGTATGAGCTTTCATAACTGGTTGTTTACCTCTAAGAAAAGAATCATTAGCTTTTTAGGTAAAGAATGTATGAAGTGAGGCCCCTTTTCTGAATGCCCTGTTAGCAGTTTGGATTTTTTTGTGATCCAAGTTCCCTTGGCAGTTTCTGTCACCCAGGACACTGAAGAGTGGTCCCACTGATCTTGTTTGTGGGACGTGGAGTGGAGCTCCACGGGCGGATGGGCAGCCTTCTTTACTTCCCTGTCCCTGGGTGGTTTTGTAGCCTGCAGGGCAAGTTCTTGTGATCAGAACAGCTTTGCTGTCAGTATTTAGGCTTTTCAGCTTCTCCTTGGTTTAGCAGCGATGGAGGCAGGGCTGTAATGAAGTTTGGGGTCGATGTAAACCATGTGAACTCCTTGGTAAAAAGTTTCCTGCTGTCACTGACCACCTTTTTTTAAATTTTCTTTTCTTTTTAAATCCAGGCGATCATTAAGAGAGTCTAAGGCAATTGAAATGAAGGTTTATGGGAATTTACAGGTATGTTTCCTTATGGTTCAGAGAAACCTGCACCTGTTTCCAAAACTATAGTACCTTGGTACCCTAAAATCCCTTAGAATGCTGCTGCAGAACTTGCCTTGTAATAAATTTCTTCAACCCCTCAGAACATCTGACCCCTTGAAAGACTCCTTGTTTACAATTTCAATAAATGGAAACTGCATGGCTTCCTTTTAGGGGTCTTTGTTGTTTGGTTATAGCATGAAGGTGTGAATCTGTACATGCATCAGAAAATCTGATTTTCTGTGTGTTGGGTTTTGGATATGTGTCCCTTGGCCTCATTCTGCCTGTCAAGAATCATATATGGGTGTAATGCTGTACTTAAGGATATCAAAATATTTTCTGCACTTTAAAGTTCAGGAATTCCTAATGTTTAGTACTTCTGCAAATTTTGGTGGTATCTTGGTTCAATAGATATCACCATAGAATAGATATGTTCAAAACTCATGTTTACTCACAGTATCAGTATTAAGCTTAGTACTGACAGACTTGGGGTCTTAAGTTTGACTGAAATATCCACGCTCAGACAATTAAGTAAGCTACAAACCGTGGAAAGGGCCTTAGTAACTGACTTTGGATGCAGGGGAATTGCTCAGTGTTTGCAGTTCTGAAGAAATCTCTCAGTTTGGCTTTAGAGCCCTTTCTGTGAGAGTCTTGTCCTTTTGCTGCAGCAGGAGTTGAGACTCTTTCTGACACAGAGCACATTTGTTACTGGGTCAAACCACACAGTGCCCATCAGGATGCAGCAGAGCCTGCAGGAGCATCCCCACAGTTACCAGGAACCTCAGGTACCTTGCTGTGCCCAGCTGCAGCGGGCTGGAATGGTGTGGGCTTTGCTCACCCCACTGATTTCCAAATCTGCATAACATGCATGTGGAGCTGGGGTAGTTTTTTACCCTTTTTCCTGTGTGTTTTTCAGTTTTTAGGCTTTCCTGTTTTGCTCCTTCAGCCGTGCAGCTGAGTGGAACCTGGCTGTGGAAGTGGGACTCGGGCCAGACTTGTATTTGCACACCCAGTGCAGAAGTGATGTGTTGTGTCATGGTGATAGTGAGGGTAATTTACGTCCTTAGTTGTTTCTTCTGGTAGCATCTACTTTTCTGTTTTGGTAAAAATGATTCGTATTAAAGAAATTTCACCACAAATAAATAATTTAACACATAGGAGTTTGCTTATGGATGCCATTTGGGAGAGCTGGGACAAAAATAAAAACTACTCAGTATTCCTGCTGCTCCTGTCCATTGACTTTGGGTAGTTTCTCCTTCTTGAAGAGCAAGAAGGACAGGGGAGACCAAGGCAGCGCCTGTGTGAACCTGAGTGGTTCCAGTCTGAATTCTGCCATCTTCTCATTTTTTCCCAGTCTACAGAAATGGGGAGTGTGACTGACTGAGAGCCCAAGCACATTTAGGTAGAGTTTGGAATGGTATTCCTTATGCACAGAGTTGCTGCCCATGGTGGCTGTTGCACAATTTACTGAGAAGGAAAAAAACCAACCAGTGAGGAACCTTTGCTGAAGACAGATAATTCTATTCTTGGATGATTTTACAATTTCTCCAGTTGAGGGACTTCATTATAAAGCTGCTGTCAGTGCGGTGACAGACCTCGGCTCAGCTTCCTATCTCCTGGGGTTTGCTTTGGGGTCCTTGGAGCTGAGTGCAAGCTGCAGTCTGGAAGCCAATTTTTATAAGACAAAGTAAATTTTCTTGCTATAATGAGATCACTTTTGACTGAGAATTTTTATGTATTCATAGCGAGACTTTGGGGGATACTGTTCACCACATCTTTTGCTTTGTGGAAAAGGTGGTAATGAAATAAAAGTCAGTTGGATTATACAATTAGTCATAGATAAAATGCCTCAGGATGAGCAAAATCGATGATGGGAACAGGAGAGTCTTTTCTGCATGGAGAATCTGGGGCAGACCGATGCCATCACTGCTGTAGAGTCTGCAGAGCTTTCTGTGTCCCCTCGGGCCGGCTCGTCCTGCCCCGTGCTGGGCATTCCCAGTGCCCTGGCACTGCTGGAAAAGCTGATTACACCAGGCCCTGGGCTCAGGGAAGCCCTTGCTGCAGTCTGCACCGTGTGGTGGAGCCAGCTGAGTAAAACTACCTGCTGCTGGGAGCAAAAGAGGTCAGGAAAAGAGGCTCTAGAGTTTGATAGGAAGCATCTTGTGCTTTCACAGTGCCCTGGGCTCTGAAATATAATACAAAGAGTCCTTTGAAGGAAAAGTTTTCAAATTTTCTGAAAAAACATGAACAAACAGATGTTTGTCAGGTTTTAAATATTTTCTGAGTTTGGGCTTATTGTAGAATTACTAAAAAAGAAATTTCCTCCATGCTGAAAGCTATTGTAATGAAAAGAGTGGAATTTGAAATATATTAGTTTACTGTAGAACATTTTTCAGCTGGCATTTATAGGACAAGTAAATTTATTTTTAATAATATTTTCTAGAGTTTTAAATCAAGTGTTTTTGTTTTTTCGGCATAAAATCTGCCAAGAGGAAAAATAATTTTAAATTATTAATACAGATGAAGCATATCAGTAACAAATATTTCACAGCATCCTGAAGACCCAAAGGCAGAAGTCCTGTTCTTTTACCTGCCATGTAAAAGGATGAGACCTGGAATGATGCTCTCTTTCTGTAATTGCCATGGGCAGGAAAGGATGCTGTAGGAATTTTATGTCATGCCCAAATTCTCAGAGGCTATTTTTCTGATTTTTAGCTTGCCAACTGTCTTATTCTCTGGAACAAAAGGTGCTCGTGGGCTCTGGGACCGGATTTGATTTCTTATTTATTCACCTGCTTGCAGACCTTTGTGGAAGATGGTGAGTTATTCTGTCAGTGCCTGCTGTACTATTTAAAAATATATGTATATATGCTAAGAAATAATTTGGTCCAAGATTGTTATTTAAAATCCAATTTCCCCTAAATGCATTCAGTCTTCTGATGCCAATTTTTAAGGATGTAGAATGGAAAATTTAATCTCAGTGTACTTTTCCCTTCATTCTCTGACTCCTTAATTAAATTTGTAGCTAATTATGCAATTTATATTGTGTTGACCTTTCAAAGACCTTAGAGCATCTGACAGTGAATGTAGAGTCTCAGTGTTTATTTCCATGGGTTCTTGAATGAATTTGCTATAAAGGCTGATGGCACTTTTGGAATTAATGATGGCCAATGGATTACTAACAAAGAGTAACATATGTGTCTGTGAAGATACAGAACTATAAATATATGGAAATATATATAGAGAAATACTGAATTATGTCATACACAGCATTTAAAATTAAGTAACACCACTACCACCAGCAATAGCAGTAAATCTGCATGTCAGAATAATTAAAAACATATGTTGTAGGTCCACTCTTTGACATGGATGTTGCACTTGGTGCTGGCAATCCTTTGTTTGGGTGATCAGATCCACCTGTGTCCCATGAAACATGGATATACCTGTTCCTAAGGTGAGGGGTATCCATGGCCCTGTGGGGGACCAGGCTTAAAATCTGGGGTTTTTTGGTACAGAATACATGTCCTGTATTGGCAGAGCACGGTGTGTGCCTCAGATGTCACAGGAAGGAGCAAAGAAAAGGGAAATGAAAGGAAGCCCCACACTGCAGAGTACTTTATTGACTATTTGAAAGATTGCTGGTCAGTGTAACCCTCGTAGAGGTTAGAAGTTTTATGATTTAGTTCTTATTTTTAACACTGAAGTAAAGTATTCGTCATTTACTCTCAGGAAGGTTTTCAAAGAGGCTTTTGATAGAGGGCAGAGAAGGCAGCCCTGCAGTGCTGTTAGTGCAGGCAAGAATGAGAATCCAGCCATACCTTTGTTCACCTAAACCCAAAGTACAAATGAGGAAAAGGCAGCATGGCAGCAGCCCAAAATGTAATTGTGACCCAGCATTGATTTTATCTCTCTGACACTGAGTACTAACAAGAAATACTTTGTTCACCTTGAAGTACAAGCCCCATAATTCACTGTTTGTGTTTTACCAATGAATGCACAAGTCAGGATCTCTCCATTTTATTACTAGTTTATTTATGAAGTGTTTGTGAATCTGCAGAGCCTGTAAAGGTGGTAAAAATTTATGAATAAGCAGAGGTGCAAAGTTCCTCACTGGAACTGTGAACTTTTTCATGGTAGTGTCTCAGTTTGAAAGACAGGTGTCTGCTAAGGAAGGCAGGAGCCTCCCTTGGAATGGAGAATGGAAACCTCCTCCCTCCAAATTATTATAATTTTGAAATTAAGGGTCTCTCAGGCAAAGATAGGAGAATAGAAATAACAGTTCTTTATAAGGAGAATTAAAATAAAAATGCAGTAATACAAGAACCAACGCCTGTGACAGAGTCAGAATCCCCCCTGCCCCTGTGGGTCGGTGTTGGGAGCAGAGCCATCCCAGGGGCTGCAGCCTCCTGCAGGGGCAGAGGGGCTCTGCTGGGGCAGAGATCCTGCAGGAAGGGGCAGATTCCCTCTGAAGGGCCAGTGGAGCTGGAGCTGGGCCTGCTCTCTTCTGGGAATGCAGTGAAAGGCTGCCCTGGTGTGCCAAAGCTCAGATTGTATCCAGGGAGGAAAGCTGGGCTCCTGCCCTGGGTGCAGCCTCTGCCATGGCTTGGGGTCAGTTTATCAGCCATGGAATGAGACTCAGTGGCCCAGCAGCAGCAGATCTCTCCCTGGAGAGAGGATGGGTCATGGAAGAGAGAAAGAAAACTGCCCCAGCTGGTTTTTAACAGCTGCCCTATGACCACACACATACCCCAAGAGATTCCAACAGATGGTGATAGAATACATGCTTCTCATTACATCTTGCACTGCAGCCCAAGACAGGTAGTAAGGAAGAGATGCAGACTTGAGATCAAAATGCTTGGGGAGGAACCTTAGGGCTCATGAAACCCTTGTGCAGCCCCAGCTTGGTTTAAATGGCATTGGGCTGGAAAAGAAGAGGGTAGAATAAGGCCCTGGGAAGACTCCTGCCCCAGAGGAGTTGCCATGAGATGCAGAAACCAGTGATAGAAAAGAACTTGCACAGGGAATGATTCAAATACAGTCAGATTTTATATGAAACATGAAAAAACCCCCAAAAAATCAGTGTTTTCCTGGTTTCCTGACAGACTGGCACCACTTCTGAAATGAGATGTATTTTTATAAATTATTAATGATTAAAGTAAGGGAGTAACCTATTCTCTTGTTTAACAGTTTTGCCCTGTGGGAATAAATGTGCAGTGGGATAAGCAGTCTGGCAGTTAGTTTAAAACCTAATGAAGCGCAGAGGAGTTCACATGCTAGGAGAGAGGAGTACTGTGGTAAATGATGTGGAGAGATGGGAAACCAGGGCAGTCAGGTGCCTTGTGCAATTCCTTTGCAGAGAAATGTGAGGCAGGCTTTGGGGACAAAAGGAATAGAGCAAAGCAAAGGAGAAGGAGCAGACCCTAAAGGTTTACAACACAAAAAGATTTGGGGTAAAACCTGTTTAGCCTGGGCTGGTGTTTAATGCAGTGGGAAGAGCAAACAGGGTGGCACAGACTGATAGAGAGATAGCTAAACCTACTCAGAGGGGCTGGGGTGCTGCAGCCCTCCAACTGCACCAATTTCTGGTCAGCCTTTGTGCATGCTTAGGACAGAATACCTTGTTCCCAAAATTGCTGGTAAAATTATAAAGGAGCAGTTGTGAATTGAGCACTCTAAGGTAGAAGTGAGCCAGAGCCAGTACAACTGTCTGCAGAGGGAAATTATGATGGAGGAGCTGGGAAAAGAGAAAATAATTGAAGGAGAAGGAAGCCACAGACTGCCTGAGTTGGTGATTTGTAGTTAGGACAGCCACATTTTTGTCCCTTAGTACTTAAAAGGACAATTGACTTTTATCAGAAGCCCAGTAGAAACAATTGAATGGTACAAACACAAGCATGGAGATGTGGCTCTGCCACTCTTGCTTTCATTACTTTACAGCACAAGGTGGACAGAGGAGCATGCCCTTCTTGCTATCCCAGATTTGGACCAAGCTTAACTGAAAATGTGACAGACAGGGGATGGGAAAGTGAAGGGCAACTAGATTTTAATTTTTTTTTCTAATTTGGTTGGTTATTAGCTTGAAACGTGACAAAATCTGGTTTTGGAGGGGTTTGATTTTTGGGTTTGCTTTATTTTAATTTTATTTTTAATTCCAGTGTATACTTTGTACTTTATTATTTGGAATAGGTTAATATTTTAGAGGCTCCTTTATGTTGGTTGTTAAAAGTTCTTTTAATTAACTATCTGTCATTGAAGATTAAAGTAATATCATGAACACAATGTGCAGATTCTCATCCATGATCTCTGATGCTACTTTGCTTCAGATCTCTAACAAATAAACCACTCCCAAGGTCTATGAAGGGTCCCAAAATGAGCACTTGTTAAATATTCATGTATTCAGTTTACCCTAAGAAGCTTCAATAATTGAGCCTTGGTATTATGACTTGTTAAAATATTAGTTTGTTTTTGAAATTTTTAGCTAAATTATATATGTATATATAACACACACACACACACACATATATACATAAACACACACACACACACACACACACACATATATATATATATATTCTGTACCAGCATTTAGTTTTTCAAGTCTGTTACACAACAATGTAAGCAAGTGTCTTAGGAGAAAAAAAGCTGTTGTGCCAATGACTGCACTGCTCCTTTTGGATCATCCAGCATCAGGAACAAGGATGTTATCCAGTGTTGATGTGCCCAGAAGTCACCAGGAATATGAGGTTTACTCGTGTTTTTGTACTGTAGCATGAATTCAATTCCAATGCCTCACCTGGATCTCTTCCCAGCAGGTGAAGATCTGCTTAAGAATATGAGTATGCAGAATGAACAAAACTAAATAAAATGGTATGAGCAGCTGATTTCCATGCTCATCTAAAACCATCTCACAGTAGTCCCTGCTTCTGCCAATAAAACACTCAGAGCTCATTTTACTATTTCTGAAAGTCACTCAACCCTTCACTGCTTAGGAAAAGGACTCAACATGTGCTGCCTTTTGTTTCCAGATGCTGTGTGAGACACTGGCAATGAGCTTGAGAGCCTTAAAAAATAACAAAGAAAAAATTCAACACAATTTTTCAGGTGCTGGAATGTAATTAAAAGGTCAAATCTTGCTTATTATTGCTTATTCTGGGGCACTTGGATTGCTGATACCACCAGTAACAGTTTGGACCTGAAGAAGTTATTTAAACAATGTGTTGGTATTTTATACATAATAAATTCATTGCAGGTCCATCTTCAAAGTAATATCTGTGGCCAAAAGGTTGATAATACATTCCTTTTAGTACTGAGTAAGGGTCAAGGTCAAAACCATATAGCTATTAAATCTCATTATCTCTATTGCCAGATTTTGAAATATAGTATAAATATATATTGAGAAATGGCAGCATGTTTTATCACCAGAGGTATTTGGTTTAAATGCCCAAGCTTTAAGAAGGAAAGAGAACATGTGAATTTATATTCTCTTATAAATACAACAAACACTAATAGCATGAATTCAGGGGTGCAATACCACTTTGTCCAGCCTGTTTCCAATGATCACACCTTAAAATGGGTATGTCTCCCCTCTGCTCTGAAATGTGAGATTGAACTGGGGGAGATTCCCTGGAGAGCTATCCAGGAATAGCTGGTATCACCCCTCTAACTGCTGCTGGGGTTCTTTGGCAGCAGGAAAGCCAATGCCAGCTTAAACCTATGAGCACCTGCCTCGGAAAATACTGATAGAATGCTGATAAAAAAGTCACTGTTGGGCCTTGATATTCAAGTCAAAATGAAAAAGCTCTGTGAATATGTAGAGACTGTCCCTAAGACAGAAGAGATGCAAGAAGAGAGTTGGGGCATGCTTTTAAAAGATGAGAAGGCCTTGTTTATGTTGTACACGTTGAGCTAATGCTTGCGGTGCCACAGCAGTGACCGTGGGTCCTGCTTGTGGATCTCCTGGAAAGAAAACACAAGGACTGGGAGTCAGCCCAGAGCCCAGCAGGGGCTCACAGAAACCTCACTCTGTGCTGCTGCTGGGCCACCAAAATCCTCGTTCCCCAGACTGATGCTGGTTCTTTGGGGCTGAGTTAAGCCCCAGGTGATGCAGGGAGAGCACACTGACAGTTTGCTGTGTGGGTGGCTCTTTGTCAGGGTATGAAATGCATGAAATGATCACATATTCAGTCAAAAGCCCCAGGGAAATGCATTATTTACCACCCTGGCTCCTGATAGTGTTTAGTCTGGAGCTAAGTGCAGCTTTGGCTGCAATGATCAATGTGCAGAACCCGTGGGGCTGCCAGGAATGGATTTGGGAGCCATGCTGAGGATGCTGTGATTACGCTGCTTTTCTATTGCTTTCAAAATCACTTAGTACCTGGCAATGTGAACTGACAGCAAAATGAAAACGTGTCCCACCCACTTAGAGCTTTCTGTACATGTTCTTCCTTTCTTTTCCCTTTAGTTGCCCCACATGAGGGGCTGGGTGACCCTTGCTGGAGACCAAAATTCGGCTGCATTTGAATGGTGCAGGTACAGCCCTGTGAGGGTTGGGAGCAAAGAAAGGGAATTTATTGCTGAAAAGGGATTAATTAGTGCTGCTGTGAAGAGATCTGTTTGCAGAGTGCACCCACCCTCAAGGGGCTCTGTGCATGAACTTGGATTTGGGAATTGCATGGTGCTTCCCTGTGAGGGCTTGAAATGGGCACCAGAGGGAGGGAAAACAGGCATTGTTATGTGGGATTGCACATGGTTTTAGAAGCTTGCACAAGGCACAGGAAAAGTACACCTTTCTGTTTGACATTTCATTTTTCATGTTTTATTACATAAAGACAGGTAAGTCCCATTAATTCACTGAGAAATCCTCATTGAAATGATCAGTTTATGAAAATTATCTTCCTGTCATTGATCGGCGTTAATTGCTAATAAAAAAAAGTTGTATCAAGACAAAAGACAACATAATACATGAATAATGGATTTTTGCTGTAAGTTGAGAAAAATTCAAGTGATATGACCTTGTTTACTCCTTAGGTATATATATATGTAGTCCCACAATCATCACTTATGTTTTAGAATGTTTTATTAAAAAATAAGCAATTAGTTGATCAGATTTTTTTTTTTGACAGAGCACTAGGCTTTTAAGTGAAACCCAGGATTACTTATGAGAAAAATCAGAATCCTAGAGCAGCTGTACCTAGAGATGGGATTAAACAAAATGTCTTATTCTGAAACATGACATTAGAGGCTTAGGATAAATGCAGTTGGTTGATGAGAAGGTTTGTACACCAATTGGCTTAGATCAGGTCTCGCCTTTGAAGATGAGTCAATTGGAACATTACAGCTGGTAGACACTGAAAACATCTGCTCTCTGAAGGTCAAACCTGTGCTGGGAGGCTCTGATCAGGTGCTGCTGTCACTGACATTGGGGATGTGATGTGGCCAAAGAGGGCTGGGATTGCCTGTGGCTCTGCTGCCATTTTTCAGCTGCAGAGTGAAATGCTGGAAGAGGAGGGAGTGCCTCTCCCTACAGCTGAAAAATGTCAAAACCAAAGCAGATTTAATTAATTCAGATAGCAACCTCGTGATGCTCATTGCGATGGGTAGAGTGCAACAAGAAGAGGGGTTTGGGCTCTTATTTGGAAAGGTGGGGTGGAGGGGAGGAGAAAGGTGCTGGGGCCTGCCTGGAGGGAACAGTTCCCAGTTTGGGAAGGTGGGATGAAGGGATAACAAACTCGAAGCTGAGCAAGCCCAAACTGTGTTCTCAGAAGAGAGGACTCTCATTCTGTTTGTTTTGGCTTCCCACTGCCTCATGTCACAGCTGGGAAATGTGTTTCTCTTGATGCCCCCTGCTCATTCTGTCTTATTCCTTCCTTTGGCTGCTTCTGTGGAAATATCTGGTGACTTTCATTTTCTCAGACTCCTTGGTAGGTAAGTATTGCAGCTTTTGTTACTTAGCAAGAACAGAGTTTCCTGGATGCAGTGCAATCACATGCACAGCACTCAGTAGGAAACCTCCAGTTTTCCTGGATAAATGAAATACGCAAAAAAAAATACGCTTCTTTGATATTGAATTAAGATCCTCCAAGCTGAATCTGAAAATCACAACTAACTGAAAATGGCAGAAGAAAGGCAATTGTGCTATCTAAAGATAAGGGCAGATGATAGGTGGATCAGCAGAAAATTAATTTATTGGAAGGAATAAGATCAGCTTCTGTAATATTCTCTATGTTTCAAACCTGCTACTGCAGCTCAGGCTGTCCCATTGCAGCAAAGCATTCTTGAAAGGACTGGAATAGCTTGCCCAGCAGAGCTGCATACAGCAGGATCTCTGTAATTCAGCTTCCACCAGCATTTCTGGGCCTAACCCATCTTCAGAGCCCTATAACTCAGCTTCCAAATCTTCATTTGGTGCTTGCAATGTGTTGTGCTGGGATTTAACATTTGTCCAAACATCATGGTGTGAAAGAAACTGTAAAAGTGGTGGAGCCTTGTTCAGATCAGAGCTGTGCAGAGTTATGTATTTATATTTATTCCAGAAGCCTGTGGCCATGTGGACTTTTTGCAGACTGTTCTGTGTGGGAAAATGGGCAGCTGAACAGCAGTATAGGCAAGCTCATATTTTGGTTTCACTGAAAGACTTATTCCTGCAGGATGAAATAATTGTGCAGTGCTCAGAGGAGGGCAAGAAAATCACCTCTGAGGCCAAGAAAAGGCCTCTGAACCTGGCAGTTGGAAACATCAGAGGTGGGTAGAAATTTAAAAAAATAGAATCTTAGTTATACAACAAAAACAGAGGAGTGTTGGTTTTTTGTCATGGTTTGAGAAAGGTGGTTTGGGCAGCTGCACTAAAAATCTGATGTGAGTACTACAAATGGCTAAGATAAACGTTATTCTTAGAGGCAGAATCAAAAAAGTAGTGAAAAGGCACTGAAACTTGAATCCCTTGACTAAATCTTTTTCTGCCCCATACAGAGCCATGTGAGGTGTGTTGTTCATTTGTTGTTCATAAAAATAACACTTAAACTTTATTTCTCACCAGTGTTTTTTGCACACAGTGGAGCACTCTTTGTGGCTATGCCATGGATTATAAATGCCTAAGACAGTAATTTTAACTTCCAGTGTGTGTGACTGCCTTGTTTTAACACTGCCTGATGTGAACTGTTACCCCTCACCCTTGGTCACAGTGACCTGTGAGGTGCAGGTTCCCCTCCTGTGTTATGCTACAGGTTCTGTTAATTGCAGTGGAATAATGCTGTATATGCCATGCAGAGCTGTAAATATGGGCAGGGGAGGGCATCTTACTTACAAGTTTTTATAGATCTTTTGCAAAATTCTCTTGTGCCTGGAAATTGCTTTGAAATGATGAGTGGTACTAAAACTTTCATCTGTAAAATTAGTAAACATAAGAAATATTTCTTATTCAGGATGCTTTGCTGCATGTTAACTAACCCTTGTCATGTGTCAGTATGGCTCCTGTGGCACAGGAAGGGGAAGGACCTCTCAGAAGGCATTCCCACTTGGAACTCTTGATGTGAAAAAGCAAAAATTGGCCTACATGATGTACCTGAGATGGAAAGAAGTCTGTGTCACAGTGAGGGTACTGTTCTGTACCCTGAGTTCTGCTCTTGCAAACAAGCTTTATTAGCACATTATGTTTATGGGTCCTAATTTCCTCCTAAAACACCAAAGGCAGCCAGCTTGGCATAGTCAGTTTGGTCAGCATTTAATGTTCTGCCAGATCCCCCTCTCCTGAAAGGCTGTGTGGTTCTTCCACTTCCCTCAGGAGTGACTGATGTGACAGCAGAGGGGTCACACACAGCCCTGCCCACAGGCATGCTTGAGTGCGAATGAAAATCCAGGAGAGGTGATGAAATCCAAGAAGCCCAGTTCTGATGAGTGTTAACACTTAATCACATATTTATAGGAAGGAATTAATTGTGGAGATTGTTTTACCAGGATTGAAGGGAATCTCTTATTTTTTCCAGTTCACTCAAAGCTCTTCTAGTAAGAGAGGAAGAGGGGTCTTGGCTGTTCTTTTATGGCATCGATTAGGAAAGGTTTAATGCTTTGCACTTCCTCCAAGTGATTCCTCTGCCTGGCTTGAGTAGCAGTTTTGCCAGATCCAGGCAGGCCCTGAGAGGCAGATCTGAGGGTGTTCAAGCTGTGAGTTCTCAGGCCAGTGACAAGTGGGCACTGCCAAGTAAACAGAGTGACAATAAGATTTTTTTGCCAGCATGCTGCCTGGCATTTCTGACTGCCCAGTGTCTATCCCTTGGCATTCCAGGTGTATTCCTTGGTGCCAGCTCTTTCACACAGTTGAGTTTTCTGGTAGATCCCTGCTAGCCTGGCCTTCTGCTTGTGCTGGCATTTGCTGTTGAGTTCTCAGAGGCAGCAGGACTGCCCATCTGAGCCTTGTCCTGGCTGCACTGGTCACAAAGGCTGTGGGTTCTGCTGCTCTGGATCCTCACCTGGCTGCAATTGCAGAGCTCACATCATTCCCAGGCTCGGGCATCCATGGAGAGCAGGGCCCTGCTTGTGCCTGCCCCACAGCTGCAAAACACTGAAGGAGTGGGAGCTTGTCTGACCCCCTGGCCTGGAGCAACCAGCAGTGACATTCGGGAAGTTTCAGCATCCATGTGGATGGCTCCTACCCAGCTGGGTGATACAAAGGGGAGCTTCTCCTCCCCAGCTGTGTTACACAAACCCATCATTATCCATCCTCCATCCTGTTCCAGCAGGGATTCCTCAGCCAGGAAGGCTGTGCCCCAAGGCGTGGCAAATCCCAGCTGCACGCAGTGTGTGCAGAGAAGTTGCCCTCGGTGCCCTTGGAGCAAGCCCAGGCTGCCTGCCAGGGCAGGGCCTGCTGGCCAGGCTGGAGGTGTCACCTGTGCTGTCACTGTGGCAGGGCAGCAGCTCTGGGGGAACCAGCTCTGTCAGCTGCTCCTCTGGACAGGAGGCCTGGCAGGGTGGGACTGCTCAGGGTGCTGGGCTCTCTGTGGGGCAGAGAGGAGCAGGGGGCCTGGATGGAACCCGTGGGGCAGCAGAGATGTGAGCTGAGCAGGCTGAGGTGGCTCAGCTGCTGCTGTGCCCTCCAGGCTGGCTCTGCTCACAGGGAATTTGATTCTTGTGTATAGCGGAACTTTTTCGATCAGAGGGAGAAATAACATTTTTCCCCCTCTCTTCTTTTTGACCTACAAATTCACCTGCTGCTGTATCTCTTTCCTCTTCCCTTCTCATCCTGCTTGCTGTCCAGGGATGTTCAGGACAGATTGTCAGTGTGCACAATCACTTAATTTGTAACCCTTGTCAATACCTTAGACCAGTGAAGTGTCATAAACAGATCTTAAGCTGACCTGGGTGTTTGCCGTTCCTTGTGGCTGACCAGTTTGTCCCAATGATCTGCAGGTGGGACTGGATCCCAAAGGCAGAGCGTGTCCCTCCCACTGTGCTCTCTCCACAGACTTGGCAGAGCTGCTGCATCAGCAGGGTTGCAGTAATCTGTCCAGAGGAGGGGCAGGAGAGAGGATAGAGGCTGAGTAAATTGCTGAACTGGATCCACTTGCAAGGAGTCTTTGACTTGCAGATAGTCAGTAATCTGTAACTGTATGACAGGATTTCTGTGAATACTTCCAACTTTTAGGTTATGACTGAAAGGTTCCTGGTACATTTTTTGTTACTGGTTTGTTTCTGTGGCTACTTGGGAAAGTTTAGCTGCATGATTATAACACAGAAATAGTTAAGTAATTATAACTAGTGGATAAGGTGTGTGCTTGTAAACAAATGTTCTCATTCAAGACAAAACAGAACCAAGACTCACAGAAGAAAAAAAATTATTTGGTGTTGCTTCAGAATATCCCATATAGTAGTTATAGTTTTCTTTGGAAAGAGAATATTCTAGAGAAGTAGGGTTGGACATCTTCATTACCAAAATTGGATTGCAGTGTCATAGGACAAAGTAGTAGGATTTGATGCTGACTTCTCCTGGCAGACAGGCAAAATGTGCCCCAGGGAGGATGGTCTGGACAGAGGTTTGATTAAAGGAGACATCTGGAGCTTGCATCTACTCCCCATTGCCCTTCCCTTGCCCTTCATACCCTTCAGAGCTGCTGCCTGAATAAATCACTGCCTTTTCCTTCAGAAATCCAAGCCTTGCAGCCTCCCTGACTTCCACTAATGTCTGAGAATGTTTGTGGAGTTCGCGTTAAAGCATGAAATGGATGGAATGACCTTTGGGGCGTTACTAATGTCACTGACCATGGTCGGTGTGAGGTGACACACAGGCAAGCAGCGTGGGCATCCTGTGGGCAGTAGTGGGAATACAATGGGCATCCATCGCGGATCCACGAGTGATCTGTCAGGGATCCACAAGTGATCCGTCGGGGGTCCATCGGGGGATCCATGAGGGATCGATCCGTTGGGGATCTACGGGGAAATCCATCGGGGATCCACGAGGGATTGATGCGTCGGGGATCCATGAGAGATCCATGGGGATGGATCCATGGGGGATCGATGCGTCGGGGATCCATGAGAGATCCATGGGGATCGATCCGTCGGGAAGCGCCGGGCGCGGCCGTGCCCAGCGCTGCTATCGGACACCACCTGGCGGTCACTGGCGGTCACTGCAGCCCGCACTGCAGCCGCGGGGCCGCGAATTGTGTTGGGATAAAGGGATAAAGAGCAGTGTCCCGGGAGCAAGGACACGGGATAAAGAGCAGTGTCCCGGGAGCAAGGACACGGGATAAAGAGCAGTGTCCCGGGAGCAAGGACACGGGATAAAGAGCAGTGTCCCGGGAGCAAGGACACGGGATAAAGAGCAGTGTCCCGGAGCAAGGACACGGATAAAGAGCAGTGTCCCGGGAGCAAGGACACGGGATAAAGAGCAGTGTCCCGGGAGCAAGGACACGGATAAAGAGCAGTGTCCCGGGAGCAAGGACACGGGATAAAGAGCAGTGTCCCGGGAGCAAGGACACGGGATAAAGAGCAGTGTCCGGGAGCAAGGACACGGGATAAAGAGCAGTGTCCGGGAGCAAGGACACGGGTAAAGAGCAGTGTCCGGAGCAAGGACACGGGATAAAGAGCAGTGTCCCGGGAGCAAGGACACGGGATAAAGAGCAGTGTCCCGGGAGCAAGGACACGGGATAAAGAGCAGTGTCCCGGGAGCAAGACACGGGATAAAGAGCAGTGTCCGGAAGCAAGGACACGGGATAAAGAGCAGTGTCCGGTTCAGGGCAGGGACACGGGATAGAGGGCAGGGTCCTGATGCTGAGAGCAGGGACATGTGGTACAGGGCATTGTCCTGGGGCCAAGATCAGGATTGCAGGATGAAGGACAGTGTTCCAGGAGCAGGGATGGAGGGCCGTGTCCTGGTCCTGAGAGCAGGGACAAATCTCAAGTTCCCTGAAGTGCCAGGGCACCAGCCTGCGTTCCTCATACACAGCTGTGGGACACACCAAGTGCAGCTCAGGCCTTTGGCACTTTCAGGTTCTTCAGGTTTGCTCTTTCAGGGGGAAGATGGAAGCCCAGACAGCTGTTTAGAAAAGCCATTTTTAAATGCTGGAGCTGGGAATCGCATTTGAGGCTTTGCACTGCCCCAGTTCAGAGCAGTTTGTGGTGCCTGGGGCTGCTGGAGCTGCCTTTGACCCTCCCCATTTGGGAAGGCTCAGGTTTGGGGGAGCATTGCAGGGCAGCCTTTGGGCTCCCGAGGCTGCCACAAGAGATCCTGGACCATTTGCAGCCCAGCTGTTCCTGCCTTTTGGCAAAGCTTACTGGGTTGGGTTTGCTGGATGTGTTTGCCTGGGGAGCTCTGTCCTGCTTTGTTCACCCAGGGCACTGGATTTCGAGTGGAGATTCATTTTTAATGAGGAATTAAAGAGTTGCAGAGATTTCTGACTGATTGTGACATTGATGAAGGGGTTAACTGGAATTAAGAGTCTTGAGGGGAAGCAGGTGGGACAGCTCCTCACTGAGGGTAAGTGGAAGGAAATGTTTTTCCCTTTTCATTTAGGTCAGGCAGGAACAAAGTCAGGAAGGTGAGAGATGTCAGCAAAGATCCATGCATGTTTATTGCTCATAAAAGCATTTTTCTGATATTGTTTTATTTTCCCTTTTTCTGCTGCAGCCTAAAAGAGTGTCTTTGCTGTTTTGTTTTCTGTTATGTTTTTTTCCTATGGACAAGATTCAGCCTAAATCTTCCACTGTGTTCTGATCAGACTCATTCATTTCCTGGTAGGATTTGATGACTTGTGGTACACTGAGATGGGGAAATGGGAAGATTTCAATGAGAAAGATATCATGTAGGTGATGTATTTCATTCCAGAAAGTTTGTGAAGTAAAACCAATGGTTTTATTTCTTACTCTCTTGAACTTGAAACATTTGTTTAAATAAAAAGAAATAAAAAAAAAGGAAAGGAAAGAAAAGGGAGAATAGGTCTGAAAAGATGGTAATTATTTATTTTTGTCCTAACCCCATCTGAAATGTAATGAAAGTAAGTGTAACTATTATTTCTAGCCAAATAAGAGAATGTATCACCATATTCACTGCCACCAGAGCATTTCCCCTGTATGTCACATAAGCTTGGGAGTGAAAAGATGTAAAATAAATGTATAGAGGTGTATCTGTATCCCGAACTCTGAGCTCCAAGAACCAGTGAGTCTTTGCAGGCTTTCCCCTGCAGTCAGTCCTGCCAGGGTGACAATTCCTGTGCAGGGCAGGTGCCACTGCCAGGCTGGCTGGGCCCTCCTGGGGCTGTTCCAAGCCCTTGCTGGAGAAAGAAGGAAAGGGAAGAATGCACTTCTTGAAGAACAAGAGCTCAGAAATGATTATTTGATTTTCCTTAGATAACCAATCCTCCTGTTTTCACTGGGTTTGCTGTTGCAGTCGCATGGGACTGCAATAGGATAATAAATCATAGAATTGTTCTTTCTTTCATTGACTAGTGTAAATTCACTTTGATAAGGGGACCTTGGCTCGCCTGCCCTACCTGGGATGTGCTGCTGTGCCAGGTGTTCACATTCAAACAGCTTTTCATTGCTGCTTTGATACATATCAAGGATTCTCATCACAAGCCACTGCTTCATAAAAAGTTCTAATGGGGTGGGAGTAAAAAAACCTTTATTAAATGGCATGAACTTCTGGATGTGAATGTAATAAAATAATAATTTATGATATATTTTTAGGGATAAGAGATTAAAGTGCATATTAATTAAATGAATAATGAAAACCTTTGTGAGATTCTCTCCCACAAGTTGCAAGTAGCTGTTTAATCAAATTCTTTCTATGGAAAAATGCATTTCATTATAACATAATTAGCACATCTATTGTGTTTTTAATATAACTTGTGCTAAAGTGTGTTTGATCTGGAGTTTGCTTATGGCAATTAGCAGTAAAGAAATTGAACTTTTTTGCTTTATTCCAGTCTTTGTAAATTATAAGTAGCATATCTGGGGGAAATGGATGTGATTTTTTTTTTTAAAGTGTTAGAATAATCTTGGGAATATATTGGGGTAGTCATTAGCAGTAGCAAAAAGAGGAGGTGAGGAGCTGTGCTGCCTACAGCTGCAGGTTTTGGGCTGGGTTTATTTTCTGGCACCGATCTGTTTTGTTGTGTCTGTCCTGCATCAGTCTGGAGGAAGCTGGAGGGGTCTGTACCGCAGAGCGACCCTGCTGCAAATCCAGGGGGGCGCGGCGGCTGGGCTGGGTTGGGCTGGGTAGGGTTGGGCAGGGTTGTGTTGGGTTGGGCCGGGGTTTGGGTTGGGCCGGGTTGGGTTGGGTTGGGTTGGGTGCTGTGTTGGGTTGGGGTTGGGTCAAGCCAGGCCGGGTCGGGTTGGGCTGGGCCATGTGCGGGGCTCAGCCTCGGCTCCCGTCTGCATCCCACTGCCCCGGGGCTCTGGGGCTGTGCTGAGCCACGGCTGGGTCACTTCCCCACCTGAGAGGCAGCAATACAGGGCAGAAGCTCCGAGGTGGTTCAGTGCCCCCGAGGCCCAGCTGCTGATCCCAGAGGTCTGCGGGCCGTGGGATGGGTCCCGCAGCACTGCAGAGCCCCGCAGGCTCCAGCCTTCCCGCTGCACCGCTGGGGCTTTTCTCGACCTACAGCTGTGCAAGGGGAGGGAGAAAACGTCTTTTACAGAAAGTTCTTTGGTGAGTTGGTGCCTAGGCTGGGTTCACTTCAAGTGTTTTTATGGTTGAGGTCACTGTGGCACAAAGCCTGATATTGTCTTCCGAGCAGAACTCATTAATGTGCAAAAAATCCAAACTTGAGACTGGCTTTTATGTAGTAAAAAACAACATAATACAGTACAGGAATATAAAAAGAAACTGTCCAGTGCAAACATCATATACATTGGAAATGGATACAGTGTTCCTTAAAATAACTTTAAAAAAATCAGGCTTAAAAACAGCAATTCCAGGTAATAGAATCTGGCTGATACCTGCCAAAGTACTTGACTTACTGCACTAAATAATTTCATAACTAACTTTACTTGCTAATAGCCAATACCACAGGTACTGACAAAATCCTTAAACTGTAAGTATTATTAGTTAGCATTCTTTATAATACACAAACATGTGGAACCTCTATAGCACATAGGCCTGGCTGGATTAAGCAAAAGAGAATGAACCTATTCAAAATAAAACCACAGCTGTCACCCCAAAATGTACTTTTAAAAAACAACGGATGGGATCCAAAGCTGATTTGACCAATGGACAAAATTCCTTTCAGTTTTCCTTTAGTTCATATCTGAAAATTTGAGTGATTATGTTGTTCATGTTGCATTAGTGTCCAGCCAAGTATTGCATTGGACAACTTTTTACAGCAATGAGAAGCAGTGTGAGACCATTATTGTGCATTGTTATTTCCTGCCAAGAAAACATTCTGGGGGAAGGGAGTGTGAATTAGAGATGATGTGAGCAAGTAAAAAGCAAATTTGCATGGTTCCGTCATACTGGTTTAAGGAAAAAAAAAAAAAAAAAAAGATTTAGTACTATTTGGTTAGCTACCAGATTTAAATAATCAAATCAACTAAACTAGTACATACAGCTCCAGCACAGATCCTGCACAATGGAGGATCTGTGTAGTAGGGCTCTGTTCCTGTTGGAAGCAACAGGACTCTGCACTTCTGCAAGCCAGAGACAGGCCATGGTCCTAAGGGACCTGCTTTTTCCACAATGTATTTGGCTGGGTCACTTCCAATGTGGGAAGTTTCATTCTGGTAATTCTGTGGCTCTTCACCAGGTGGGAAACTGAGCAGAGTCCCTTTCCAGGGACGTGGTGGCAGCAGCTCCAAACCTGCCTTACATTTGTGGTGCTTTTATGCAGCCAAGTGTGTGGGTATGTAGCATTCTGGTTTGGGAGTCTACAACATTTTCCTAGGTGGAAAATACTCCTATTACAGTACCTGCTTAGAAAAAAAGCACAAGAGTTTCACAGTAATGAGGCCCTTCATTTTTTTGTCCCTGAAAAATGCTATTGCTTTAATAATGCTAAATAAGCCCCCTATTCAACCTCTTCAGAAATCTAGAAAGACCTGTTTCCACCTAGAGAGATTTACACTGTTGGAGTCTTAACATTCCCCTGATCTCCACATTTCCTGCCCTGCAGGATACATTCCATTGAGTAACACTGAGATCCTATTTACAGAGAGAAAAAACAATTTTGCTGCTAGCTAGAGTAAATTCTAGCATGCCAGAAATGTGCCTGAAATTGTCATCAGGCTGTTAAAAATGACAGATGAAACCAGATTGTGTGTCTAAAAATCCTGTCTAATTTTATCTTGAGTAACTCATAGATGTAGTAGAAGGCTATAAAGCAAAAATAATTAATAGAATGGAAAGAAGGAAAAAAGAATGCTTCCTTTTGAAAGTGATGGAATAATTTCTAATACTAAGTGATAGACCATATGTTCCTCCTCTACTGGATAAGCACAAGTGTGGAATATCATAAAGATGTTGCAAGAGGGGCAGGCAAAGCCTCCAGCTGGAGATACAGGATGGTTAAAACATCCTTTCCAATGCCACTGAACTTCTCTCTCCCAGTGGAGGGTGACCTTGGATGCATGTGGATGGAAACAGCACAGGAGGAGAGGAGTGAGGGAGAAACTGGGGACAAAACCTGGGGAAGATGGGGAGAGGAGGTATGCCCTGGAAGATTTGAGTAGGTCAGTGAGCAGGAATTTTGGGGCAAAAAATCAATGTTAACAAGGACAGTAGTGCTGGGGGGAGTTAATATACATGATCTCTGTGTGACTTTTTAACCTCACTGCAGGTTTTTCCATGCCTGTTTGAAATCCTACTATGGCTTGAGGGAAGAGCTGTGAGTTCCTCTTTGGCCACTGGCAGTCTCTTGGTGTCTATCTGTAGTGGGAGGGAGAAAATTCATGGCTAGTTTGAGCTTAATACACAAAATCTTCACTTTGTTCTGACCCATACAGCTCAGCTAACATCTTGAACCTGGGTCCCCAGTCATTGAGAAAGTCATAATCAATGTCTGAATCTGAGGAGCCTGAGCCCAGAGAGCTGAGGGATTCCGCGATGGACTCGGCGCCTTCGTAGCCGTAGATGTGCAGGGTGTCGTAGGGCAGCAAATCCCTGTCGTTGTCAGCCTCATCCTTCTTCACCTCAATCATGATCTCCATGCCCCCAGCTCCTGGGGGTACATTCCCAGGAGGTTTCTGGACCTGTGCATACGGAGAGGGAGTGGCTTCCGCCTTGAGGCCGTTCTTGCGCACGGAGTTGAGCACGGACACGTCGTAGCTGGTGGTGTCCATCTCTCCCCCTCCCTCCTCGTCGTAGGTGACCAGCTGCTCGTGGATCTCTGCCACGTTCCTCCTGAGCCCACTCAGATCCTTCTTGTGCCTCTTCCTCAGCAGAATCAGCAACGCGATTACTGCAAAGGAAACTTAGATGAGCACGTGTGAATAGAGAAGTAGGACACTAAACCAAATTGCATTTGAGATACGTAACATAGTCTGAAGTGTTTTGGGTTTCTTTTCTGGAGTGTTTTTTAAACATATAATTAATTAAAAAATAGTTTAAATTTCTATTTAATTTCTGTAGGATTAGTTGGAGGAGTTCAGTCTGGACAGGGATTGTCCACCTGACTCTTGAGCTGGAATCACAAGTACAAATGCACGTTGTCACAAGGTCATTGAATCAACTACTGCCTTGAACTGGAAATATCCTAATGCCAAGCATCAGATGCTACTTCTGCTTGCAAAGCAGGCCAGTTCTCAGGTAAGAAAAAAGTACTCAACCTTCTCTGATAGAATTCAAATACAGCAAACAGGTACTGGTCTGCTGATTTGTTTCAAATGTGTTTATGTTCATTGCACTGTTTAAAGGGTTTCCAGTTCTGCCATAGGAACCAGGAATCCTGTTGTTATTGCCCAGCCCATATTTCCTATTTTATAGCTGTGTATGAGGTTGGTACCAGTAAATCAGGGGTATGATACATGTGTGCAATAGCCTTTCCAGTGACTTGGCCTGTCTAGAGGTCTGATTAGCTTTGCAGCTGAAGCTGTTCTGACAGGCCAGAGAGGAAGAGCATGTGAGGTGAATCAAATAGTTACAGCATTTCTGGCTTTGTAACCTTTTCATAATCTCAAAGGTTTTGTAAATCTCAGCTAAAGAAAGAACAAAACAATTCTCACACTGTAGTGCAGAGGACATTCCAAAAGTCAGATACTCACCAATGATTGTGAAGATGCAGATAAAAATTGCCACGAGGGCTTGTATGCTGATGCCAACCTGCTTTGCTCTCTCCTCACAGAAGGTGAAGTTGCCTTTCTCGTTGCACTTGCAGACACTGATGACCAGAGTGTTGGTGCTGGTGAGGTCAGGGTCGCCGTTGTCCGAGATGAGGACGGGCAGGTAGTGGAACTTGGCAAGCTCCCGATTGAACTGTCCGTATTTGACTGTGATGTTAGCAGTGTTGTCTGGAAGAGGTAAGGATATTCATTAGGTGCTCAGCTCTACCACAATGTCCTTACAGATTACCAGTCAGCTGGTGCCTCTTCCCCTTAGACAGGGCCAGCCTTTTGGGAGCCCAGGGAAACTTTGGTTTCATTACATGTACTTTTTTTTCTGGTATGTTAAGCCTTTAAAAATAAAAAGTTACTTAGCTCAGCAAGACCAACCACAGGTCAGTGCTACCACTTTTCTTCCTTGGGTCCCACTCTGGGGAGCTGAGGAAGGGCATTGCAGGGGTACTCTACCGTAGTTCTCAATCAGGGAGAAGTTGCTGTCTTCTGTGGCCAGTGAGTATCTGAAGAAACCTCTTGGTGATGTTTCATCCTTGTCAACAGCTGAAATCCTGACAATCACCTACAAGGATGGAAGAGGACACAGTTTTCAGTGTACATTTTCTCCAGTGATAAAACATGGAGTATTTGAGCTGGGCTGTGTGTCTACACACACCCTTCAGTAAGGGGAAGGACACAAACATCTCAGGATACTCCTCTTTAAGTTTTTTTAGGCAAGCAATTTCTTTGTGGGTCTTCAAAGAGACCAGTTTTACCTCTTCAAATTTTGTGTAATGAAAGTATGAAAGAAGCCTCATTTTTAAAGACATATGGCTTGTTGAAATATGTAAGATGGTGTTTTCTAAAGTCCTCAGCCTACTCTGAGGTGTGACTGTCATTCTTGAAAGGCCATTGAGACTGCCATGCCCAAGGACATGCTTGGGTCTTGAAATCTTCAACCTGATGTACATTAGATATATAAAATATAAAATATGTGTCTGATTATGTCACAAAATTAAAATTTATAAATTAAACTAAAGATGAAATTAATACCTTGTGTGTGCTGTCAGAGAGTCCAGGCAGTGACAGTGTCCTGGTTCCAGCCAGGAGAGAGTTAATTTTTTTTTTTAGTAGCTGAGAGGGGGCACAGTGTTTATTCTTGAACACCTCATGTCATTCTTTAGAGAGGAAAGGGACTCTTCCTGGAGAAGGGGTTCCTTCTGTTTGAGCAGGCGTGGTTGAGGGAGTGGTGGGATAATGCTGCTGCTGAGCCAGAGGGAACACTTTGGGTGGTGTGGCTGCTCTGCACTCACTCTATTTTTTTCTATATATACATTTTTGTTATTTATATTGTTGCTATTACTGCTCATTTTCTTATCTCATTGCTGTTTCCAGTAAATTGTTCTTATCTCAGCCCATGATCTTTCCCTGTTGTGTCTCTAGTTCTCCTCTCTGTCCTGCTGCAGGGGAAGAGGGGGTGAGTGAGTGGTGTGTGGTTTGGAATTTCAGTGGGAACACTAAACTGGGGAGTACCACCTCTAAACCATGACACAAGGTGTCTGAATTAAACAAATATTATTTCAGTTTAGGCTGAACACTTGTGTCTGAGGCCAAACAGGTAAGTCCAAAATACCAACGCTGTGCCAAGTAGTAACACAATTTGTGTGTGCAGATCCGTGCACTCTATGACTACAAAATAATTTTCTATGCAGCAGTGTTTCTCTTACTAGTTTGAAATGGGTTTCCTTCTCAGTATCACATTCAAGCATTTGTGTGATAGAACTGAGTTGCTGATTCTTGCTGTGCAAAGCTTGACTGTCTTTCATGGCTCAACTGTTAATAGACAGACGTGAGAGCCTGGGGAAGAGGAGCAGTGCAGCCCATGTGTGCAAGCAGAAAAAAGTCAATATTCCAACAGTGCAATATCCTTAAGAGATATTCCTGACCACTGATGCTTTGGAAATCAGTAAAATGATCAGGTGTTTTGGCATGAAAACTGAGGCTTGCTTTTATTAAAAGACATCTTTTGCTTGAGTTGACAAGCAGTAATTCAGGTTTCAGGGAGAAGTTCTCCCTGTCTTACCTTTCCAGGTGCAGCATTTTCACACACTCGGGGCTCCTCAGGAGAAACAAGTTCTGGAGCATTATCATTTACATCATCAACTATGACGTGAACGTGGGCGTGTGACTCTCTGTCGGAGAGATGGCCTGGAATGACAGCAAGGGTTCAGGTCACAGCTCTGGAGTCCCAGTGCTGCCTGAGCTCCCCTTCCCACACTTTGTGCCCACTTCTGTGCCTCCCACATGATGAAGAATTTCTATCTCCAATCTCATTTCCTCTGAGATTCAGGTATTTTCCTAAAATCTCTCCTAGTGGTTAAGTCATCAAGGATCTCTCAGGAATAAAATAACAGTAGCTTATGGCTTCCTGATTCTTCCCACTGCATGGCGATGGATTGAGCATCGTTCTCTGGCATGAAAGCAACATGGGCAGAACAGGCCATGTCTATATTGTGAAATATCAAACCAAGTAGGGCTGGCCTGCCCCACTCCCTGGAGCAGAGCAAAGCCAGGGGCCAAATCTCAAAATTCTCTCTGACCTATTTGTAGACAATTGCTTGATTGGGAATTGATGAAAGCCTTGATGCACTCCTTTCATTCCTAGCTCAGTAGGAACAGGCTGTCAGGCTGTGCCTTTCTTTTTTGATAGCCCTGTTGGAAAGGTGTACCCAGATTTCTTTCAAACTGGGAAATGGGCGGCACTTACCATCTTCAAGGATCTCCACAGCTGCCACGGTGATGTTGTATGAAGAGCTGAATTCTCTGTCCAGAGGCTTGGGAAGTTGAATAACTCCATTATTGGATACCCTGACGTAGTCTCCATTAGGGCTTGCTCTACGCTGAATATATCTGGG
This sequence comes from Sitta carolinensis, assembly GCA_032173965.1. Classification (NCBI taxonomy): domain Eukaryota; kingdom Metazoa; phylum Chordata; class Aves; order Passeriformes; family Sittidae; genus Sitta; species Sitta carolinensis. The sequence goes on from CM063292.1 coordinate 20,223,668, forward strand.
TTTTGTTTAAAACAAGGTATGTCAATGCAAGGCTGATAATGCCATGTTTCACTTCATGTCTTCTCAGAGGAAGGTCAGAGAGTTGTGTGACAAATTACATTAATGTCTTGACTAGGAGGGCTGAGAATATTGCCCTAAAACTATGCAAGCTGTGAGAGTGAAATACATCTGTTGGAAGAGTTTCCAGATTATTGTACTTTGCTCTCTCAGAAGTCTATTTTCTTCTCTAAGCACATGCTTGAGAAACCTCTTGCAATAAAAAATATAACAGTAAATTATAGCCATGTGAAAATATCCAGGTTAATATTTTTTTCCCTAAATGTGGAAATGTTTTATCAGGAAGTCCATGTGGTAATTATATGGGTAAATTAAATTTATGTTCAGCTTTTGGTGAGGATGTGTATCCATTTTTTTTTTTTTTTTTTTTTTTTTTGTTGTTGTTGTTGTTGTTGAAATGCAGATTCTAAAAACACAGGGCCAAAGTCTGGGTTCTTGGGTTCTTTGTCAAATTCTTGGTACTATAAATGGATTCTGCATTTTTAAATAGGATTGCTAAAGCTGGTGTTGTCTTACCTGATTTTCCGTTTAGCTGCGTCGGGGTCCTCTGCACGAACTGAACCAAGTGTTTTTACTTCTGCATGATTTTCCCTCACTTTAAATTCGTACGTGGGTCTGGTGAAGACAGGAGGCTCATCCACATCGGTGACTTCGATGGTGACTGTGGAGATGCTCCGGGGGTTACCGGGTTTGAAATGACGAAGGTTCACGGTGGGGTCTGTGGCCTCAATGCCAAACCTGTATTCTGACACTGTTTCGAAGTCCAGGGGCTAAAAAAAAGAAGACAATTACAGATATTCCTCCATTGGGCATGTTTAGAAAAACTTTCCATTGCTTCTCTGTGCAGATTTAAGATCTGTGCTCTATTTCATTTTGGCACTGTTACCAAACTTCATCTTGGCTGGACCCATGGGAGAGCATTTCCCAGCTGAACTTCTCTGTCATAGCATGGCACAAACTACCTCTGGTGTGGAACTGATTCATCCAGTAGTTTCAGTTCAGCAAAATAATTTTCTTTTGGGTTAAATAATTTTCTTTTTATAATGCTGTAACTACCAACACTTGGTTAGCTCCTGTCCCCCAAATGCTGGGGAAGAGATTCTCCTCTTGGCTGAGCCTTGTGTTCTGAAGGCACTCAAGGCAGATTGCAGATTTGCACTGGCAGGCAGCTGGGGCATTTAGTGATAAATGACATCCTCTTCCCTGTTTTCCCCTTTGCCTGAGACTATAAGAGGAATCACACAATGGCAGGAAGGCCAAGAGCTCGAGCAGTAAGAAATGCTCCTTTCAAAGTTTCCTTTGTTGTACCACCTGAGACTGTAAAAACACTGAGGTACACAGCAGTTATGGTGACTCTTGTTTTTCTCTTTGAGTAGATGTTGCAAAGGGAAGCGATGGGACTTATCCAGCAGCTGATATTTTATCTCACATGGTTGTGCATTTAAAATTATGGCGAGTGCACGGCCAAAATCACATTGCAAAACAGGGAGGTGAACTCTGCCCGCTGTGTGTTGGAGGAAGAGCTGGTTCCAACTCCCTCAGGGAGTGTGTGTGGGGTCTGTGACTGCTCTTCCTCTGAGCAGGCACTGCATTCCCCAGCTCCTGGGAAGCTGGGGAAGAGCTGCACCAGATGAAGGAGAGCAGCTCACACCCAGTGTGACCACAGCCAAGGATTTTACTGCCAGTCTTGAAATCCTTGGTACTGTTTTTCCTGAAAGTTTTCTCTTCTTAATGACATTTCTAGTCTTAGCAGTTATAGAGAGACATTTGGAAGGGAAAAACACATTCCTGTCAATCCGAGGATTACAGGAGCTGATTTATAGTCCTCTCTCCTCTTTTATTTATTTTTTTTAACAGCAAGTCAATGAAATCAATGAAGTCTTGGTTTGGCAATGCTCTGCAGCAGTCCCTTGGTACAAATCAAGTGGGTTTGAGAATTTAAAAAAATCCAAAGAACAGATCCTAATAAAGGCTTTGGAGAGTCTTAAAGACTTATAAGAAATTAGTGAGGAAGCTCTGAAAATACCTTTTCCTATGAGGAAGGTAAGGGGGCTGTGGCTTGGATTGGAGCAAATACCGAACTGCAAAGAGACTTTTAGAAAAGAGTTCAGGTGGACTTGTTCACATTTTCTACTTTGGTTTCACATGGGCTGCAAAAGGCAGGAATTCTTTGACTTGGCCAGTTGGTTCAACTCTTAAGTCACTGATTCTTGGAAGCATCCAACCACTTGAAATTTGAGAGGAACTCAAAGCGCTTAACCTGAATATCTGACACAGCCCCCACTGCACCTTGCAGTAATTCTGGACTATTTTAGGTCCAGAGGTTGAAAAGGAGCAGAAATCAACAGCTCTTGTTCTCCCAGAGTTGCAGAGCTGGTTCAGGATCAATATATTTCATGCTGACTTTCTTGCATTTCCATTTTTTCCTGCTGCTAGTCCTAAACAAAAAAATTAATTGTTACACATGGAAAACCACAATAATCATCTTTGTTATGGGGAAAAGTACCTTTTTTGGCCTAATGATTCCTTCATTTGTATATGGGTTTGCTACAATGTCAAAGGTGTCCCTGAATTCTCCTTGGATAAAGCTGTATCTTGTATTTCTGTGCTGTGGTTCATCAATATCTTCTACTTTGACTCTGCCAACTTCTCCTCCTACTGAAATGTTTTCAGGAACTTTAAAGTGAAACGATGCTGTTAAAAAAAAAGAAAAATACATAAGGAGTGTGTACATGGAAGTCAAAACTTAGTTAAAACTGTTCTTACTTGACAGATGTACATAAAAATATTTAATTGAGAACTTAGCATTGTGCATCTCTAAGACATGTAAAAGTATAAATAATACCCCCAAATTGTCAAGATCTTTAGCAAAGGGATGAAATTAATACTGATTTTTGTTTACTGCTCTAGGTGTGCATTGCCCAGGAAGAGTGGCTCTGGCTGAAATACATAACAGCTTCTGAACATATAAAGTTCTTTTGGGCATTTCTAAGACAAGCTGAGTTGTGCTGGGCTGTGAGCTCCACTTGTTGTGTTTGTGTCAGCCCTTGGTTTGAGGCTGGTTCAGAGGCCGTGGGGCACTCACAGTGTTTGAACACTGGGAAGTTGTCGTTGATGTCGGACAGAGTGATGATCACCGTGGCTGTGCTGGAATCCCCAGAAAAACCCGGAGCATCTTTGGCTTGAACAACAATCTCATATGTTGACTTCGTCTCTCTGTCTAAATTGGGCTCTTTTGTATAAATCACACCTGTGAAAAAATAGTATCGAATACAGTTAGATTTTGCAGCACATCCAACATCTCTTCAATTTTGACAGCAAATTTTTATCTGTTTTTATCTCTACACATTCAGCTTTAAATACCAATTTTACAGTGGTATTTCTCAAGAAATGTTAGAATTTTTTCTGCATGATGGAATATTTAGGTGATCTCATCCAGAATATTCCTTTTAATGGATCTTTAATCTCTTTACCCGTGTTCTTTGTTCAGTCAGACTAGTGCGGTTATAAGAGATACTGACATTGGTTTTAAAACTGGGCAAAATTTAAGCTAGAAAGTTTAGGAAGGCAAATGATTATTGATTACTAAATCCTGCTTCAGAATGTATGTATTTCCTTTTCCTGTTTGGTCACTGGAGCAGTATCTATGCTGAACTGAAAACATGAGCTCATCTTGGCTCCAGGTCAGACGTTCCATAAGTGGAAAAAAAATGACCTTTTATCTTTTCATTTTGTTCATGGAAGCTGATATCCTGGTTTTATTAGTTCATTTCCAGATGCAGACAGTGGCATTGTGGAGCGTGAGTGAAAAACCTTTCTAAATCATGTTTAAAATTATATTTTTGAAAGATTATTCCTCTTTTCCAGAATGCTTAAAACTGTGTTTTCTTCAAAGGGTATGGACAAAGTGTTAGGACACTTGTGTGTCTGACTTACCAGAGTCATCAATGGTGAAATATTCACCTCCTGTGGTGACTTCGTAGGTCACCGTGGCATGACCTGACACTGTGGGGTCATCAGCATCCACAGCTGTCACTTTGGTGACTGAGGTTCCTAGAAAAGGATTTTCAAGGTGCCTATTAATACAACTGGTGCTTTTTAACTCCAGCCATGAAGGGAGATGGGTGGTGGGGGACATACCTACTGGGGACATTTCTGGGACAGACCCGTTGAACACCTTCTGTACGAACACGGGGGCGTTGTCGTTGATGTCATACACCTTGATGATGAACTTGGAGGGGCGTTCCAGGGACCTGTTGTTTGTTCTGTCAATGATGAGGGCTGTCAGCTCATACTCTGCCTTCTTCTCCCTGTCCAGCCTCTCAAAGGCATACACATCCCCACTGGTCTCCTCCACCTTGAAGATGGTGTTGGCGTATTCACCCTCGATGATGTACTTGGCGTTGTTGTTCCTTACACTGGAGGTGATCTGGAAGGAAAGTGTAATTCAGAGAGATAATTCAGTCTGGCAGCTGGGTGCAGCAGTTTCTCCCAGAGGTTTCATACAGTCAGGAATTCCTCATCCCACTGGGAACCAGAGCAGCCCCTCAGGACTTTTGCTGTCAGCTGGGGCTGCACTGAGCAGCACCACAGCATCAGCTGGGCTTATGGGGTGACACTTGCACCCACACTGAGACTTGCTTGCTTATGCAGAAGAAAACTTTTTTTTAAATTATACCTCATATTTCTTAAAGGTATAAATTGTTCATGCAGTCAACAATTACAAATAATTAACTTAATTATATCTGAAATAATATGAGCCGCTGTTCAGTTTCAGTTTCTCTTGTTTGCAACTTTCTGGACCTACCAGGGATTTTTGCTCAATTTCAAAGGATTACAGGATGAAATCTGTATCCACAGCTCCTGACATTATTCAGCATAAGCCTCTATTCCTTAGCATTTAGCAGAATTCCTATCATAGCTGACAGCTTTCTTCTGCTCAGCCACATGGAATCCTTTAATAGGTAGGCCTCAGGCTCATGCTATGACACGAAGCTTACATTTCCACTCCACAGATTTTAAAATTTAAGGTTATATGCAGCAAAAAATGGATGTGATAAGAGGAATGAGCATTAATCAGTTTTAAAATATAATTTAATCCAATTCTAAATGTTTTTGCACACTACTTGATCTGCAGATAATGTAATGATGCTTCCCTTTCTATATCCTCACACATACAGGGACACTGCTAGAAGGTTTAAACCACAATTTTCCATGCATTACATCAGCATTCTTATTTCAGCCAGCTAATTATCAAGGATTGCTGGGTTTAACCAAGCATTTCCAGCCTTTTGTTACTGATGTTATCATAAATGTCATCTGTAGAGTGTTCAGGATTTGATTTATCCTGTAGTTGTCTTTTACAATTGAGCATTATTTAAATTTCAGTTTCCTCTTTTGAAATGTGTCATTAATATTTCCACCCCTCATTCCTTAATCATGCTTTTGACTGCTGGGCCTTCTGGAGATCAGTTCACAACTCTGGAGATGCCACATGAGAAATAACCCCACCCTTGTCTCAAAAATAGCCTCTGCCTTCTTTCAATTTCTATGTACCTATTCAGCATAAAAAGCATAAACTTCTCAGAATGCCTTTTCTGGTGCTGAGGATGGGCACACAAAGGAAAGCACCAAGGTGGTGCAAGATAAAATCCAAACATTCTTGCAGCTGTCACTCAGCCTTGCCTCCTGCTGCTGGGGCCTTTCTTTAAAGGTTTATCGAGGGCTCGGTGCTGCAGAGGCATCAGGAGATTGTACTGCTGAAATTCCCCAGAGCTGGACAATGGGAATTGCTCTTATTTAGGACAGCTCCAGGAGTAGAGGCTGCTCCTCAGTCTGGGGCTGAATTGGTCTGAAATGAAGCAGAGATGCCCTGTGGTAGGAGGACCCTGTGGCCTCTGTGCTTTCTCTGTGGTGCTTTCTGGTAGCTCCGAGAGCCAGCATGGCCTGTTGGACTTTGCTGAGACAGATGTGAGTGCTGAACAGGGCAGGGAAAGGCACAGCTGCATTTATCTGCAAAATGTCACAGCACATCCTTTTGAAACACTGGGACAACTTTCCCTGGGCGATATGCAGTTGATAATAGGCTTTTATGAGCACTGCCCTGAGGAAAATGAGTTTGCAAGCAGGTCAATGCTTGTTAGTATTTTTAAAAATTATTTGCTTTTGCTTTGTACAACAATATTTTCTGATTGTGTAACAGTATTTCGAAACATAACACTCGTGTTTCATGTATGAGCTGGGAGACGTAAACTCTGTGTTTTTTAATACATACATTTTTATTTGCTGATCTCTGAGGTTTCTGAAAGGATCTCGTGCTGCCAGAAAAATCCTGACATGGATCAGGCCCCAGACTTCCTTCCTAACCATGCACCTGCAGGTAATGTGACTGTTCCTGCATTTGGAATCTCCAGACCCACTATTCCCTTAAATTTACTTGTATTCTTCAAAGGAATTTAAATTTCTTCAGCACTGTTCTTTATTTACTCTTTTCCCACATTTTGAAGATTTTAACATGTTAATATGTAGGTATTAAGTCCTATTTCTATTTCCTTTCCATTTCTTCTGCAAACAAATACTGCTTTACAAGATCCCTATTTGCTCTTTTTAGTTACTCCTCACAGGTTGCTGCTTACCTTGCCAACATGGTGTGGCAAAGGTGTATCAATCTCTTCTTTGATGTGCATTTGGTTCCATATCCAGTCTCTCTTCTGGCGTTTGTGGCTGACATCATTTGAACAAATGCTTGGGGTTGATTTCTGACTTCCTCCATCAGCAAATGCTGGAGCCAAGAACAACGAGAAAAGTAGAATAAGATGGCTCATCTTCTTCTGTGGCCTAGAAAGTAATATAGAAATTCAGAACTGTAAATAACAATGGAATCAGATTCAGCAGAGGGAGCACATGTAGAAGTGCAAATTGGCATTGCTTCTATAGGGAAGTTTCATTACTTTATTTCTTTTAATTTGCCTCAGCATCAAAATTTGAAGGTTTCTTCCATCTATGAAATAGTTTTAGCTAGATGAAAACCGTAAAAAACAACTCAAAATATTTGAATTAAATAAAAAGTGAGTTTTGAATGCTGGTATAAGAGCCAGCATCCCCCTGAGTGACTGCCATTGCTCTGGGTAGCAGATTCAGAGCCGAGGTCCTGTTGTGCATAGGGCCAGGGCAGCCTGGCACCATGGCTGAGCTTGAGTTAACGCCACTTGAAATGAAATGTTCAGGCTTGACAAACCCAAATGCAGTGTTTTGACATGGCCTGACACAAAATATGCTGTAATTGATATCTTCCTATGGAAAATATTGATTTAGAAGAAAAGCAGGGGGTGTGGGTGTGTTGGTGGAAAAGTTATTCATATGAAATTTTCAATCAATTCCAAGTACAATACAGCAAATTATCTTTCTTTAAGGGTTCATCTATTGATTCAACTTCTTGTCTTCTGAAGCTTTTGGAGGCTCACATAAAGTTGCTTTATCCCCTATTCCCAGACTTTAACATCTGCAAAAATAAAATTTGTGAAATGATTTTCAGGTGAAACCATATTTTTGCATTCTGTGTTAATATTAGCAAACTTTGGCCTGACTTCCATGTCAGAGGAGTTATTTTAATGTATCAAAGCTGATTAATTTTCTTACTAAATTTCCCGTTCCTGATATAAAGGACTGTCAGGTAACTTTAACACTCAAGTAATCAGACTTTAAATTGCACATAAATGATTTTCCATTAGCTTTTAGGAGCTGTCAGCATGCACATCAAAAATAAACCTGCTAATTGTGATGAGAAGTTGACATCACACAGGCTGCTAGATGCAAGATTAATATTTTTGTCAGGAAGGTGCTGAGACGTTTCCAAAATTACTCTTTGGTAACCAGGCAATCAGTGTTTTCCCGTGGTGCAGCATCAATGTCAGTAAAAAAGATTTTATTTACCATGAAATGTTGCTTTGCTGTCCTTTTCTCTCTCCCACATTGTTGTACATAAACTGAGGAATGTTCCTCCTTTGTGGCTGTGTAGGAAGTGACCGAATAAGGTGCCTTTGAAGTTGCTTTTTGATAGATAAGCTGTGTTAGATGCAGTTTTCTGGTTTCAAACATAGCTTTTTGGTTAAGCTATTTTTTTCTATTCTATACCCTTAGCTTGACTTTGAATATTTTTAGAAAAATGAGTATGATTTAGTTGTTTTTCTATACTTTACTTTTGTAGATGGACATCTTACAGCTGGAAACTGGAAGGCAGTGATATGATTCTGTTGTGATTGCACAAGTGTGACTTTTATCCATAAAACTACAAAACATGACAACCAAAGGAAGCCATTGGACAATGCCAAGCAGCACAGGCTGTGGTTTTGCCAAAGGACAGACTGAAGTGTTTAAAGAGCCTTTTTCTCTTGTTCCTCTGCTGAGTGGAGCTCTCCTGCAGTGCTGAGCTGCTGCTTGGAAGTTTTAAAAAAGAAAGTGCTGACTGAATATATTTACATACATGTGCATTTCAGCTGAAACTTTAGCTAACCCTTCCCTCAGCATGTCCATCTTTGTGTCTGTAGATTTTAAGGAGGCTTTAATTCCTTTTACTCCTGATTAATGGATTCCTTATTAATATTTGTCCAACCTCCCTGGGAAGTGAAGTGTTCCTTTGGTGGTAGTTTGGAGGTCCTTGTCTGCCCTCTGGCATTGCAGCACAAACACAGACTGAGGTGGGAGAGCCTCTTGCAAAAACCGATTTCTGCTTCATCTTTGTCATCTTTCAAGCTGCTCATTTTGGGAAAATGACCGTGCACACTGGTGCTCTTTGCTCTCTCCTCTCCAGGACATGGGAGGTGCCTCACCCCAAAGGACAGGCTGAGCCTGAGGACCCTTTCCTCATGGCACCATCCATGTTTTCCATGTGGCACCTGGCAGCCTTTTCTGTTGAGTCTGCCGCTGGATTCCTCGTGATGTTCAGGAATGCCCTTCCCTGGCAGCACACACAGAGCAGGGATGAGGGCTCTGTCCTGATGGGAAGGCCACTTTCCCTGGATGCCAGCTGTACTAAATGCTCCCTTTTCTGGCCATGACAGTTTTCCTCCCCAGCAGCTCTCCCCTGAAGAGCCAGAGGCAGCAGCAGAAGGGGATGTTGCCATGCCTGAGCAGGAGAATGCATTCCCATGGAGTCAGAAGCAAGAATGTTTCTGAGGGATAACAGGGGATTATTAACAGGTGGGGATCAGCTTTTCCTTTCTTCCTGTAGGGATCAGTTTTTCCTTTTCTCCTGTAGGGATCAGTTTTTCCTTTTTCTTTTTTCCTGTAGGGATCAGCTTTTCCTTTCTTCCTGTGTCTGCTGGGGCAGCCAGGTCTGAGGGGAGGGAATCAAGTGCATCCCTTCAAGCAAGGACCCCCAGCTCCAGCACAGCTTGGGAATGCAGGTGGATCTCCTGGGTGCTGCCACGAGTCCCTGCCCTGCTCTGCCCTCACACAGCCCCCAGTTATCCCTCTGTCCCTGGCTGATTAGCCCAACAGTTCCAGCTTCTTTTAGTCTAATCAGGGACCATAAATGTTCCTGAAAGTTAGCAGGGAATGGTTTATTCAAGCAGCTGAGTTTCTTGCTTTGCTCTTAAATTTTCTTCCAGGGAATGATGGGTTCTCCACCCACATTATTCATTTTATGTGTTGAATTATTTTAGCAAATAACTCTTGGTCTGCAGGGTACTATAGACAGTTAACTGAGAAATTCTGGTATTCAAAATGATTTATGTGACACATGACTCATATAGTACAGTTTCTTCTTCCAGACTGGGAGTAATTATTAAAAAATGTTGGGTGGAGATACAGACAATACTGTACTAATTAAAAGTTTGCATTTTACAAGTTGTTTTGGCAAGTAATCAACTGTAAAGGTGATGAACAGCTGATGTAAATAGTTTCCCTGTAATGAAACACTGGATGAAATATTTTTATTAACATTTGGGGTTTTTGTGTTTTTTTTCTGGAATTTGCCTCTCACCTAGTTTACTTCTAAAAGTATGCATTAATACTTATGCAAGGTTAGTTTAGCTGGCAAAGAAATTTGTTCTATTCTGGTATGTTAAACAAAAGTTAAATCAGGCTTCTGTACAGAGACTTTAGGAAATGAGTGACTGTTGCCTCTGAAATGATGTATTTTCCTGTTCCATCATAATAAAATCTTATGCTTATCTTTGAGAATTTTTCAACATCCAAAAAACCTAAATAGTGATAGAGTGGTGATAATGAACATCCTGAGAGAGAAATTTGCTAAAAGTTGCTGTCGTGCACAAGAAAACCAACATGTTTTAAAGGGGTCGTGTCCATGTTGCTGAGATCATTTGCATAACTGATTGTGAGAAAGGCTGGAAATGAAAGACTATTTTCTCTTACTGAAATCTGAATGATGTAAACAAAAATGAAAAACACCATACAAAAAAAAAAATTAGACTTTCTTGAAGTAGATAGCACTGAAAAAATATTTTTCAGATGGAAAAAAACCCCTTTGATACAGTATCTAAACACCTCCAAAACTGCTGTGCTCAATGAAACCATGGCAGATACAGAGAGCAGAACCTGACCTGGTCTCAGGGAGCAAAATGACTCTGAACAGCCTGGCCACACAGAATCCATTTTAACATTAATTTCTCATCTATAGGATGGGTAAGACCAAGAGTTAATGTGTGAATGCAGCAAGCCCTAAGGAACCAAAGACAGGAGGGGGATAAATTATCTTTTTCCTTTGCAGTGCTGTAGTTTTGGTGAGCAAGCAGAACATTATTAAAAGAAAATAGTCAGCAATACTTAGTTCTGCCTTTCAAGAGGCCATAAAGGGCTGTGCAGAGCTGGACTGATAAAGCTCCTTGTGTCTCTGGCAAGCCCTGCAGGCAGATAAAAACATTATCTATTCCAAAAGGGCCCTGGAAGCACTGAGATGTGTTTGTGGTGTCCTGACAGGGGCCAGGGGCAGGAGTGACAATGCTCTCAGGTTTTGCTGTCCCAGTCCCCTCAGCTCAGAACTGTGCTGTTCCCAGCTCCCAGCACCCAGGGAGCAGCAGGAGCTGTCCCAGGGGTGTCCTCAGGTGTGTTCCCAGGGGTGTCCCAGGCTGTCCCAGGCTGTCCCCATGGTGTCCCCAGGCTGTCCCCATGGTGTCCCATGATGTTCCCATGATGTCCCCATGGTGTCCCCATGGTGTCCCATGGTGTCCCATGATGTCCCCATGGTGTCCCCATGGTGTCCCCATGATGTTCCCATGGTGTCCCATGATGTCCCCATGGTGTCCCATGGTGTCCCATGATGTTCCGTGGTGTCCCATGGTGTCCCCATGATGTTCCCATGGTGTCCCCATGGTGTCCCCATGATGTTCCCATGGTGTCCATGATGTTCCCATGGTGTCCCCATGGTGTCCCCATGATGTTCCCATGGTGTCCCCATGGTGTCCCCATGGTGTCCCCAGCTGTGGGTACCTCTGCTCCCATTGCCCTCCCTGGTCCCTGGTCCTGCCGGGGCTGCCATGGGACAGGAACTGAGGGCACCCAGTGACAAGGAACTGGCGAGGTCCTCAAACCTTAGTGACACTGAGAACAGCTGGCTAAGGAAATCGTGCAACTTTTGACTCAGAGAAATCACTTTTTTTTTTTGCATTTTCAGATGTGATTCGTGACGGGGCAGAACTCAGCATTTCTCTGTGTCTGTCACATGTCCCCAGCAAGGCACAATGGGCAGAACAGGCCTTTCCTGAGAACACTCTGCTGTTTGTTCCTTTCCAGGTTACTGAGCTGATTTCAACAGGCCTCGTGTCTGACTACCCAGGGTTGGATTTTTGATTGTTCTTATATTGATTGTACACATGTGAAAAGTGATTTCCACTGATGACTGAACAGTCCGGAGTGCAAAGGCCTGCCTGGAACTGGCTCTAAAATGCCATTTTGTATGCAGTGGTGGTACCTTTAAGTAAAGAGCTGCTGTGATGACTAAACAATCTAGAGTGCAAATGCCTGCCTGAAAACCGATTGGAAAATGACATTTTCTACTTGGGATAGTACCTTTGAATGAACAGACACTTCAGCAATTTCTTAAGCAAACTTGCTACTTTAAAAATATCAGCGTTGTGAGGGCACTTGTGCTGCATTTGGTGCTGCTCTGTACTTGGTGTTGCTGCTGCAGCAGGGTATAAACACAGGTCAGGATATATCCAGCACTTCTGGTTTTGGCTCTGCGTATTTTCTTTCCAGGGAAAAGCAGAATTAATTCTAATCTGAAATCACTTTGTGATTTGAGCTTTAAGTTTCTGGTAGGTCTGGGGAGAATTTATTAATGATTGTTTTACCCTGTCTGTTCAGCTCACCAGAAAGTTTCTCCTGGATGATACAACTTCATCTCAGGGGTGGCTGGAGCCCTCAGCTAGGACAGATTTCTCTTTTGGAAATGAAGCAATTTGGCTCTAAAAGACCTGTAAATACTTGCTTTGTATACATTAAATGTTTATAGCCTTGGTGGAAAGCAGGCAGGCAAATTGTGCTCCAAGTGTTTCTGTTATCTCAGATACAGAACTGGAAGGAAATAAGGGAGCCAAGACCTGGTTTGTGGGGGTTTTTTGTTTGTTTTTTTTCCTCCCTTATTTTTATCTCCTTTTTTTTTTTTTTTTTTTTTTTTTTTTTTTTTTTTTTCAAAAAAGCCAAGCCATTCTCCAAGCCTAGTGAGTGACAACTTGCACCCTAAAGATGGGTGAGCAGCAAAAATGAATCTACCCAAGAGTCCTCCCAGAGATCCTGACACCCCTGCTTGCATTTTATTGAGTGACCTGCTGGTTTAAAGTGCTGCAGTGAATCTGAGAGAAGGCAGAGTGTGAGCTGAAAGTCAGAAAATATGGTCCAAGAAGATTTTGGTAGTAAACAGAACAAGTGATGAAGGAAGATCCCTTTTGTTCCTTGCTGATAAATCTGATTGAGTTGGGAGAGTCCAGCCAGCCAATGAAGCACTAAGGCCCAAAATCTCAAAGGTTGGAAGGATTTTAAACCTCTCCTGGTTTCTCTTAATTTCTAGTTAACCTTCTCTTAAATATGCATTTTCTAAAAACTTTCAAAAGCATATTTGCAGTTTGTAGGGTGCTGTCTGTGCTCCTACCTGACTTGTATCTGATAAAGAATGGATAAAATTATTTATTGAATGCGTGTTCTGATGTAGGTTCAGATTCAATTTCCTGTTCATAACTATGCATTTGTTTGGCTTAGATCTTGATTTCCCTTTACATAACACCTGCACAACTCAGAGTCAGATCTGAATTTGGATTCTGTTAGGATTCAAGAAAACCTCAAAGAATCTCTTTTCCTGGGAAGATTCGGGAGAAATGGGCTTATAGATTGTGCCTATAGATTTTGGTACCTGTAGCCTTTTGTGGATATTGTTAATTTAAATATGTCTGGGGATCTGAAACCCTTCTGTTTGTGGAAATGAATCTTTTTCATGATCTAATAAAAGGAGACCTGGAGAGTCTGTACAAAAGAGTGCAACTTCCATGTAGGTCAAGGAAATCTAGGACTTATTTTTCTGTATCATGTCAAAAATCTTACCCAGGGAAATGAGCCACCCCAGAGGGTCTGCTCCTTCAGGTCACATGCACAAACTTTGATTCTATTTTCATTTTTAATCAAATAATTTTCCTGTCAATCTGTAATTATCTGGTTTTTTATCTGAGTTTCTTTCTTGTAAATCTGGTAATTGAGAAACAAATTAAATTTATGTTAATGTTTCAGTTACTGGGCTGCTCATGGACCTTAAGGAAGGACTATTTGTGGACTAGTTAAATTAATAATTCTAGAATGACTTCTGTTATTGATACGACAGGGCACTCTTGAACAGAGGGTTGTTTGCTGTGGATGACAGATGTGGTGGAGATAAAACAATGCTTTGGAATCATTAAAATGATCAGTGACAGTACAGACTTTCTTCTTGTCAGATTGGTGATGCAGCTTATTGTTGTCTGAAGGGATGGCTGTTTTTCTGTGACCATCCTGGTATGTCCAGCAAGAAATCCCCAGTCTTGGTAAGTCTGCTGACTTTCTGCCCAGAACAGAAACACAGGTGAAGGTTTGTCAGAGCCACACTCAATCTGAGGTGAGCTTTAACAATCCTCCTCATTTCCCACTCTCAACATGCAGATCATGTCCCATGCCAGGTGCAGTCCCTGGCTTTGCTCATTTTTTGTGATAATGGTTGATGTCACCACAGAAGATGTAGAGACACTTGAGAGCTGATGAGAACCAGTTTGGAATGGGACAGATACAAAGCATGAAGCACTGAAATGTTCTGGTGCTGCTTGAGGGTTCTGACTGGCCTTTCTCCTTTGTCACATAATGCCTTACTTTCTCTGAAGTATTCACAAAATGGATTAGAGTCCTTTAAATAAGTGGTATTGTCCAGTCTTTCCACGCATAAAGCCTTTTACTTCATGCACAAATATGTCAGTCCAAAATATAACGAGGGATAAAATATGCTTGAGCACACTGCCCATTATAAACACAGCTGCTGAAATATTTTGAAGCTCATTTGTGATTAAATTATTAAGCAATTTTTGATTATTTTTCATAGCAAATAAAAATATCATCATAAACAGAAAATTTTGGCTTTCTCTTAGTTGTTGACAGCATGGATCCCATGGAGTTTAAGGTCACAAACTACTCTGCTGTAGCTCTTTATAGCCTCAGGTCGCTGGGAGCAGATTTATGAGGGCTGAGTGAGGAGCAGGGCTGTTCTGGGAATGTGCTCAAACCCACAGGCAGAGTTTGGGAGTTGGTGCAGAATATTCTCCCCTCCTTGTCACTGTCGCACAGATTCTGTGCTCTCTGGTTTAGAGCATTCTATTTCTTAAGATCAGAAATCCCACAATACCTATGACTGGTATGATTTATTTACTTTGCAGATGTTGCAGGGGTGAAACAAACAATCAAATGACAGAAAATTTGCTCTTGGCCACATTTCTTGTGGAGACAGTTGTCAAATTCTTTTGAAGCTAGAGCCATTCTGGGGGTTAACTCTGGGTTAAATGCAGCCCTTCTGCTCTGAAAGGAGCTGATAAGATGGGTGGGATAACCCTGCACACATAGTTTGGAACTGCAGCCATTTCCCCCTCTGAATTCCTTGTCCAAGATAAAGAGAGAGATACCTCCCATCTGGATTAATTATTGATAGAGACAGACGCTGAAAATAGTGATGAAGTGCCAGTATTGCAGACAGGCAAAGAACTTGTTCCCTTCCTTGTATCCAAAGGCAAATTCCAGGGATGATCAGGTGTCCTCCCCCTGGGAAGGGGCTCTCTCAGTCTCAGTGACACGTTTAAATGGCTGTAGATCCAGCTTTTTTTCTTGTTTCCTCTGAGCCAATGTCCTTTTGCTTATCCCAGACTGAGGTGGCTCAGTGGGACAGAGAAAAGTGCAGGAGCCTCACTGAGCCCCCCTCATCCCCAGCACCCCCCCACTCTGATTTTAGATTTTTGGGGAGTAGGAGGACAAGAGCATCCTCAAAAAAATTATTTGCTTGTTCCAGTGTGGAAGTGGGATAGTATGGGCATCTTGGGGGTGTTTGGGATCACTGAAAAGATTTCTCCAGCCTCTCTGACCAGCAGCTTTGCTCCCTACAATAAATTGTGTGAACTTTTCAGACTGGCTCTGTTTTGGTGGTTAGCTCAGCTCTACAGAGCTTGGCTGAAGCTGCCACTGGGTGCTTCAGAGTTTGGCCAAGCTGAAAGAATATAAGGTACATATAAGAATAATGTATTGAAGAGCTTTTTCTACTTCCCCTTTGCTTCCACATAAATCCTTAATATCAGAGGGGCCTCCAAGCACAGAGCTCCAGCTGAGCCCCACTCATTAAGAAAAAGTCCCTCTCCTTTGAGGGGACACTTACAATAAATATGATTTTTTAAAAGTATGATGTAGCTGTGTTTACAGCAGATAAGAAATTTTATTTCTCCATGTTTTTCTTTAACAAAAGCTCAGGAGCAAAAGTATCTGTGTGGAACATGAGCATCATGCCCAGGTCACCATCACAGATTTACTGCACTAAGAGAAATCTGCAGCAGAGGAACCCTGCTTAGCTGGCTGTGTGTGCTCATTCCTTTGTCCAGGGTGTTCTCTGGGGTAA
This sequence comes from Sitta carolinensis, assembly GCA_032173965.1. Classification (NCBI taxonomy): domain Eukaryota; kingdom Metazoa; phylum Chordata; class Aves; order Passeriformes; family Sittidae; genus Sitta; species Sitta carolinensis. Next base: position 20,239,848 of record CM063292.1, read on the forward strand.
CTGAATGCATTAGTATTTCCTATGAAAATTAGTGTTGTGGCAGATAAGGAAAGCATGCACATACACATAAATATCTTGTTTTCAGTCTGGGCAAGAGGCTAAAAAATCAGGGAGTGTCTGGATAGATTTTGCTCAGTGTTTTGTTTTTTTCTTCCTTTTTAGAATGTCTCATTCAAATGTCAGTTCATTCTTCTCTATTTCCTGCCCTTATCCAACAAGACTTGTAGACCAGGCTTAATTAACTTTAAGACCTTTTATGTCCATCCCTATAGTTAAAGTCCTTTCCTGGAACACTTCCATTATATTATCTCCATGGGTAGTGATGCAAATGATATTATTACTTCTCTTGTGAATTTACAATGAGTCTTTCAATAGTTTTAGTTACAGCTTAGCTCTTGTCAGGAAAATTCCATCTTTAAATCAAAATAAAACTAGGCGAGGAAATTCCCAATTTAATATGTGGATGAAGGAAACCTGGAGAGCCTGAAAATACAGGCCTCAGACATAGGGAAGCTTAAAAAGATGAGGACAGCTGTTGTAAGTTGTGTGACTCTCTTCTGTGTGGTTTTGTCTCGATGTGGGAGTGGTTGTGATTTGATGAAGATATTTCTTAAGCTGAAGGGGAACTTTTTGCCCCCTTGGATGCTGTGTAAGTGGAATACTTATTTTTGCCACAACTCACATTTGAATCACAGCCACTGAAACCCCCCTTCTGGTGTGAATAAACCCGTCCTCTTCATCTGAAGGAGCTGCAGGTCAGTCCACTTTTGGCAGGTGATGCAGCTCATTACTTCACAGCAGGGCAGTGAGAAAATACATTCCACAGAGAAATGTGTCCCTTTCTTCCTGTTTGGGACTGAAGTCATGCCCAAGTGCAACTCAGTAATTCAGTATCTATTCTCATCCTAAACTTTTACCAAAGCTGCTGCTGGCAAATCCAGGGTACAAAGCAAAGGTGTTTGTTAAATGGTGCTACAGAGGATGGAGCTCTTTGATAGTTCTGTCCCTGTTGAGTTCACATTTCTGTCTTTGTAAAATGAACCCACTGCAAAAAGCATTCCAGCTCTCCTGCTCTCTGCTTTTACTGCCCTCACTTCTAATTTGTGTGCTGGGTAAGTGTCTGAAGTGGAGTGCACTGATCATCTGAGTGATGCTAAAATGTGCATTGTTTATGCTTTAATGAGAGCCTAAACCCCTAAATTAACACCACTGATCAAACAGCCAATATGCACTAATTCCTTGTAGCTTTGGGTTCCCAGAGGAGGTGTTAATATTGATTGCTTGGCCTAATCCTAACATAAAATCACAGAATTGTTAAAGTGGGAAAAGGCCTTTAAGATAATCAAGTCATGAGTAAACTGTTTCTCTTGCAGACAGAGCATTTATATCTGAAAGACAATGACAGCAAAAGCCAGACATAATGCAAATCTCTTCTGAATTCAGGTCTAGGGCTGAAGGTAGAGAGAGGGACTATCCCACAAACAGAATGGAGAAGCCAACTTAAAGCTCTGTGCCAGTGGGGATTCTGCTGATGGAGCTGAGCCCATCACAGGAACCTTTTCCATCAATGGCAGGATTTCCTATCATTTGCAGGACAGCAACACCAGGCCTTGGTCTCCTCAAGCCAAATGCTGTAAGGCAGACTTTGTGCTTCTCGAGGACTCCCAGAGCACAAATTCACAGCAGATAGCATCATAAAAGGAAGGGGAAAAGGAAGACTGGTGCTGCCAGAGCTCTGCTTAGAAATGAGGAGAAAGAATTCGAGAGTATCCTCAGGTGGAAGTGGAATTTCCCTTCCCACTGTCATGCAGAATGAGGCCAATGGCTCCTGTGGGTGCTGCATTACCCACCTCGTGCCCGGTGAGCTCTGCCAGGGGCAGGGGCACCACTCCAGTGCTGCTGGTGGGTCTGGGGGAGATGAGGATGCAGAGAAATGGGTGACTTCAGTGGGGACAAGGCTAGATGTGTCACTGCTGGCTTGTGGCTTTTTAACAGGATGTGTAACAGAAACAGAGGCCTCTGTCACCTCTAGTTGTGGCAGAGGATGCTAGGGAAATTGGACAGGAACAGAAGGGTCTTGTTAATAACTGTGATAATAAAAGTGACGTCTTCAAGTTTTGAAAATGAGGAATTTAAAACATTTTTTCCTTTTTGTCTACCTCTAACTACGATAGTGCTCTGAAAGTCCTTGCATTTCAGGTAGCAATGCTGGGACAGAAGAGCACTCTTTCCTCTCTGCTGCTCTTTGGGAAGGTAGCTGTGCAATCTCCCTAGTTTGTCCAGTTAACCATGCTTGCCTTTCTCTAAAACATCAGTAATTTTTCACTTTAAGTTCTGGATAGCACTTGACAAGTTTTCACATGCAGCTGCTAATCTATTTTAAGAATTTTGCTATCTGTCTCCACAAAAATACTTGTCTGGAGAAAAATCTTCTGGAGTGTCTGTTCACCTCTTGACTCTTTCTGGTGAATGGACTATAAACCCTTACAGAGGTGTTCTCAGAGTACCAAAACCGAAGTGTAGGCAGTGCAATGGAGGGATAAGTTGCCCTTGTGCCCTTCTCCTTTCTTTGCCAGCCCTGGGAATCCCAGGTCTTGAGCTGCTCCAGGTCCTGTGAATGTCCTAATTAGCACCTGGGAGGGCTGGACCCCAAATCTCCCTGCCTGCCCAACAGATGGGTACAGCAGCAAATGCACAGAGCAGAACCATGGCACAAACAACTTCCATTTCAGGACATGAGAGAACTTAACAAATTCAGCAAAAGCTTGCATTCAAATTATAAGCAGTTCCATTCTTATTGACAGATCTGAAATTCAGATGCAGATGACTGAAAATCAAATGAAACAGGCTAATTTCTATTCCTGCACTGAAGAACTGCAAACAGGTTCTTCACAATTTTTCATTAATTTTTCATATTCCAAGGCCAGCCTCACTGCAGAATTCAGGAGGCACAGTGGTGAGTGGTGTGATGAGGAATTCATTCTGTGCAGGTCTCTGGGGGCAGCTCAGGCTGAGTCCTGGGGATGTTTGGAGCCCCAGGGAAGGGCTCTATGCACATCAAAGAGCACAGGGAGCTGTGGCACAGCCAGAGACCAGCTCTGTGCACAGCAAAGAGCACAGGGAGCTGTGGCACAGCCAGAGACCAGCTCTGTGCACAGCAAAGGGCACAGGGAGCTGTGGCACAGCCAGAGACCAGCTCTGTGCACAGCAAAGGGCACAGGGAGCTGTGGCACAGCCAGAGACCAGCTCTGTGCACAGCAAAGGGCACAGGGAGCTGTGGCACAGCCAGAGACCAGCTCTGTGCACAGCAAAGGGCACAGGGAGCTGTGGCACAGCCAGAGACCAGCTCTGTGCACAGCAAAGGGCACAGGGAGCTGTGGCACAGCCAGAGACCAGCTCTGTGCACAGCAAAGGGCACAGGGAGCTGTGGCACAGCCAGAGACGTGGCACTCTTGGTCTGTGAGGAGATAAAAGCCCAGGGGTTCCTTGGCTGGGAACCCTCCTGAGAGGCATCAGCTTGGGCTGTGCTGTGTTCCTGCACTGGGAATAAATGGCTTTTTTAGAATGAGATGATTCAGACTGCCATGGGAAAGCTGGGCTGGAACTGGGAAGGAATCCTGGGCTGATAGAGGAGGTGTGTAGGGAGCCAAACAGTCCTGGAGCTGGGAAGGGGCTCCAGCCCCAGCAGGGACAGTCTGGGGTGGGAGTGGGACTGCCTGAGTCCCTCCTGGATGGCTGGATAGGGGAGTTTCCTGAACTGGTGCCTTCATTTTAAACCATGCCCTCATTTTGCACAGTTTGTTCCCAGCATTACTCGGTGTGAGCCCTGGGTTTGCAAGGGCTCTGTGCTGGGCTGGCAGGCTCTGGAGCAGGACCCCTGGAAGCTCCTCAGCAGCACAGCTGGTGCCTCCTGGCCATGACAGGGACACCAGAGGGTTTGTCACACCTGCATGGCCCTTGGCACAGCAGAGCCCTGAAGGGAAGCCCACAGGTGGATCAAAAACCTCTTATCATGAATCAAAAGTGTGTCCAGCTCTGGACTTGCCAAGGTCTGTTCTCCTTCAGCTCTTCAGGGCCTGTGTGGGAACTGTTCTGGTGATTGTGAGCTGGGCACCTCTCTGCCCTAGCAAGTCTCCAGTCTGCACAAATAATCCCTGTCTGCTGTGTTCTGGGAAGGAAGGGAAACCACTCACACCAGTGCTAAGCTTTGAGGGGTTTTTGATTTTTAAACTCACAAGGATAACAAGGAAAACCCATTTGTTTAAAAAAAAAAAAGACACCAAAGTAATTTCATGCCCAAAAAATTTCTCACAAAGGGAACCTATTTTCTTCTTGACACCAACATTGGAACCCCTGAATTAAACTTCTAAAGCCTGGAATTATGATTAAATACAATGAAGATTCCTTACAGAAAGCTCAGCTGCCAGAAAGAATCAGTTATCGTGATTCTGTGGCCCTCTGTTCTTTCAGAAAACAAAAAGTATTTTCATAAAGTATGATTTAAGCCTGTAGTTCTGTAGACACATATGCAGACAAGAAAAAAGAATTTTACAAAAGTTTTTCTACTTTGAATTTGAAATATTAATTGAAGTAATTGATTTATGGATGGACAGTGAAGTCCTTTGTTCCATAAGTGCTGTAAATCAGAGCAGTTTCTGAACCATGGCCCATGATTTTTACCTTTATCCTGTTTTCAGAGCAATTTCCCTCAGGAGAGGCAGGATGTGAAGCAAAGCTGGCAGCAGAGCTGTTAACTCTGCCCTGCCTCAGCTGCCTCTGTGCCCCACATCAGCAATCTGTGAGCTGCATGTTGCTCAGGGACATGCTCTTCTTCCAGGACACAATTTCAGTGTTAACATTTGTTTTAAAAATGTCTAAAGAACAATTTCATGGTCTTCTGTTAAAGAGCAAAACTTTGGTAAATGCTTCCTGTTGCATTGCAGTGCAGCTGTAGCAGTCTGAAAAATGACCAGCTTTGTGGCTTTGTGGGCAAAGCAGGAGTGATTTTAAAATTTTGTTTTATCCTTTGCTTTCAAATTAATTTGCTTTATTGCTTGTAAATTCACATTCTTCTCTTTAGTATACTGTACTATTCTAAGGCTTTCCTCTGCTAAATGCATCCTGTGTCCTTTTCTCCCATGGGACACCCTGTATTTAAGGATAAAAAGTACCTCCTGCAGATACCAGAGATAAATTTCAAGTCAGGTTTTTTGTGATTTGTTTCTGGTACATGGGTTGTTGTCACCAGGCACAAATTAACCTAAGATGAGAAGCTTTTGTAAATCATTGGAGCATCCTTGCTTTTGTCTAATATATTTTCCTGCATGAACATCTGTAATACTGTGTGCTTTTACAAATGCTGATCTAATGATTTATATTCACAGGAGGCAGGGACACATTGATTAACTATACCTTTGTTAACTGCAGAAACAGCCAGCTTGGAATGTTTTTGGGAGCTAAGAATGGAAGAGATTTTCTCACAGGAATTCATCTTCTTCCATATCTTTTTTCCCTTGCATTTCTTTCCTTCCTTTATCTTTATTACAGCGTGACAGCCAGCACAGTGGGGTGCTGTGCACACTGACAGTCCCACTATTGCAGAATAGATTTCTTACAGAAAACCCACTATCAGTTCATCTCTTATGCATAAATGCTTTGTCTCTGAAAGCTGTACAGCAAGCTTGTTAGTTCAGGGACCTGCTACACTGACTCTAGACAAGATAAAAGCCTTTTCAACCAACTTTTTGTGTCAAGCCACTGCTCATAAAATAACTCATCAGAAAAAAATGGGTCTTTCTGAACCAATGAAATCAAGAAACCTCTGGAATAAGAATTGCTGGTCTTTGGAACGGGGTCTGTAAAAGCTGGCACAAGAGAGTTACAGTGTTAAAGTACCTGGGATGCTTTAAATTTGGGAATTAGGAGATCAAGTCACCGACCTGAGTTTGTACAAACTCCCACTTAGTTTTAAACAGTTATGCCAGAGCTGTCAGCTCTTGGCCCTGGGCACAGGAAAGCCACCCACCTTAAAGACAGACCCCAAATCCACCCCCACTTCAATAACATTTGCATCATCCAGTCCCCCTGCTCACTGCAAACAGTCCTGGAGCTGCCCCCATCCACACCACCAGTGCAATCCCTTCCTAAAGGCTTTACAGGTGCCATTGGCAGCATAACCTGCACCTCTTTCCCATTATGAATGGGCAGCAGCAACACAATCTAAATATTACAATACTCAAAACCCCCATGAAATGTCTATCTTTTAAAAAACAATCTTGGAATATCATAGTATAGCCCAACAAAGCCAGATATTTTCCTCTTTCAGTGCAATTGTAAACAGGTCTGCTGTTTGTACTTATGTTGGTGTGGATGCCATCAGTGTGAGGCCCAAAGGATTTGGTGGATATGTATAAAATTCACAACCCATTTGCTGGTATTTCTTAAATTATTTAAGACATTAGAAAATAATTTGGGTGGAGGTAAAAACCCCTTTGAAATGAACTTCATGGCTGAAGGACAGAGCATAACATTTGTCTCTTACCTGAGTCCGAGGCGGTGGAGCTTCGGTCTGGTACCAAATCAGGCAAACTAAACCCAACAGTATCTCAAAATGTGAAGTAGAATACAAAAACCCACAGAATAAATAGAAAAATCCACTTCTCTTTTCGTTAAGCAATACTGGGAGTGTTCAGCTCTCCAGTCTCCAAGGTTTTCCAGCTGGGAGTCAGCCTTTTCCCATCCTGCATCCCGGCATCCTGTTATTGTTCCAAGTCTTAGTAATACAGTGAGAAAAGGGAGTGGAGGAAACAAGATAAACTTAGCCTTATTATTGCTCTATCTACTTATTTGTTGCTGACTCTAACGAGGGAGCTGAAAAAAGGAAACTGGCTCTGAGAGAAACACCAGAGTTAGTCTGTTATTTAGTATTGCTTTAGAGAGAGTTTTAGGAGCTAACAAATATCTGAGGGGAACTTTTGGTGTTTGACACTTGATCAGCACAGACTATACCTGCTTTACACAAACAGGATTTTCAAAGCAATTTGGAAATGTCCTATCTATAAGAATTCTTATACCTGGATACCAAAAAGGTAGAGCCATCCTGTTAATGAGACTGGGTTCCTGTAAGCTCTGTCAGTGCTGGATGACAAAATTTCACAGTATTTTTCACAGGTAAAGTGAAGACCTGAGGAACAAGGTAGTGTAGGTAAGCCTTTCAGGAGAAAATGTTCATAGCATCTTGATTATGGTCAGTTCTAAGTCTGGAGACCACTCAGGGCACAGAGAAGGGGAAGCTTCAGTGTTAAACTGAACACAAGGGTGTAGCTCTTGGCATTGTTTACTACAAATGAAAGAGGAATTTTTTCACTAAATAATTCAAAAGAAAACTGAGAAGTCCAGGGCTTTCACAAAATGCACTCTTAGGAACAACTTATAATAAATGTAGGCAAATATTTAATAATTTTAATTATTGAATTAAAATTTAAATATTATTCCACAGTTAAATATTCTCTTGCTCCTATTTGTCATAGCAGTCCAGCACAGGTGGTGGCATTGATTTCCTGCCTTGTCAGAAGGCTGAGGTTGGTCAGATTATATCATGTTTTCATGGTGTACAGCAGTGAAGATGAATGGCTTCTGAAGGAATTTGTTACATTAATTATTAAAAAAAAAAAAAAAAAAAAAGGAGTTATTTTTCAAAATTTTGTGTAAGGAGCTCAGAGAGTCCAGTTCCCTTGCAGGAAAATAGGCTGTTAAATAAGCTGTGTCACTGCTGGGAGAAGAGCAGGGAGATGCTGATAGGGGTTTTCCAGGGAAGTGCAGCTCTCTGCTCAGGATGCAGCTCCCTGATAATCTGGTGCCCACAGCAGACAAGGGACCCAGATAGGATTTACCCTTGCAAGTGGCTCCAGCTGCATTTCCAGCCCTTTGTACCTCTGATGTCCCTGTGTGGGGCTGGGACTGAGGGTGACATTCAGCTGCTCCAAGAGAGGAGGAGGGCAAGGAATCACCCCTCTGCTCAGAGGGAAAAGAGGAGACCCCAGAGCTCTCTCTGAGTGCCCTGAGGCCACAGGCTGAGGTTGTCCAGGCTGTTTCAGTGCCTGCTAAATTACCTTCTTATGAGCTGATTTGCTTCGTCTCCCTCAAAAAAGTTCAAGGCAAGAAATGAGAAAGTTTCTAAAGGCCTTTTCACATGCTCTGCTTCAGAGCTTGATAGAAAACTGAAAACCTTTTGTAAGTTTTGGAGGAAGATATTTCCACTGAAATTTTAGAGACTTTCTATCTAAAACCTTCCCATGATGCTTTATAGATTTCATCTCTGCTGAACTGATTCTTTAGGTTTCCTTTCTGGCTGTGGGGAAAGGTCCATTGAGATTTCATGGAAAGAAGAACCAATTCTTGCAGCCCTCTCCCAGCAGCAGCAGCAGAACTTCTGATAGTTCAGAGTGCCCTATGTCCTCTGGTTGATCCCAGATATTTGCCCTGCTGTCCCTTCTAGGCAGTGAATGCCATCGTGTTTTAAAGCTGTTGGCAAGCAGGCATTCTTGTAGATCTTAGATTTTCAGACTTTATCACTGGGGCAAAATCATAAGACTTTGGAAAAATTCCTTGGTGGGTCATACCTTTTGCAAGCCAGAGGGTAATGTTTCAAAAATATAATTAATTCACACTAAGTTCTGCTAATGAGTAAAACCCTTGGCATGATCAGACAACATTGGCAGACATAATTACCTTTTAGTTGCATGATTTTGCGTATGAAATATTATTTAACAGTCCTGCTTGTGGAATTGAAGGGATCAGCTAAAAAATTAATAGAAACCTTAGCACACACTGTCTGTGTGACTCAAGGATGGAGACGGTGGCATGGGAAAAGGAGTGATAATTATTTACTTGGCATTTCCTGGTGTTTTCCTGGCATTCTTTTCTCCAAATTACATCAGGCCCTTTTCAGTTCAGCTCTGCTGTATGAGTTTTCTTCCATGTTATATCCAGCTGCACTTACTGGATCATTTGCTTCTTTTCAGTGCTTTTCCCATAGACATTCATTAGCTGCTGCTCTGGGACTCTATGGCACCTGGGTCAGACATATCTGGTTCAGATTAGCATTTCTTTCTATGAAACTTTGAGTTTAGCTTGTGTTATTGAAATGCTGGAGTCTGAGCAATTTGCCAGACTAGTAAAGCTTAAAATAGTCTTCCTTCTCTTGAATGATGGGGTAGAACTCAACTTTGCTTTACAGGTGCTTGTGCATAGTTTGAATTTGACATTCCTGGGAATCTGAAGTAATAACTGTCATCTTGCTACTGCCAAGAGGAATAATGTGTTATAATGGGCAGAAACACAGCTCTCACTCCCCACATTAAATCTGCAAAATCTGACTGTGCTCACTGTGCACAGACAGGGAGGGGGTTAGTGTAAGTTACTGGGTTAATAAGATCACAGAATAAATGTGAGATTAAAGCACCTTTCTTCAGACTTAGTTTTCATCTTTTGCTGAAGAGATTGGTCCAGTGATCAGGAGCTCCAGTGTCTCTACTTGCTGTGTACCCAGCAGAGAAGGCTGATTTGTGGTTACAGCTTTGCTTTGGTTTCAGGTTTGCACTGTAGTTCTTGTTCACTGTCTCGTCTGATCAGTGCTCTGGGAAGTTCTCCTCAAAGAATTAATGAAAAACATAGTTGTAGGAACAAGTTCATTGCCTTCCTAACCAGCACAAATCCCATCAAAGCAGATAAAGCAGCCCCATGCCTTTCACTGAGTGAGAGTTCTCCTTTTTTTCACAAGTAATTTGAATTATGGTGAAATTCCATATGATAAATAAGCCCTACTTGATAAGCACAGTCATCAAAACCTAAGAGAGCTATTGACACAGCTGCAACTAATAATCTTTTAATTTTCATCCTACTATCTGACTCTCACTAGGGAAGGGTTCTACCCTTGGCAATTCAGCCCAGGAATGCTTTTGTAGCAGTTTATAAAAGTTAGATTTAGTATTCTGTCCAGCTAAACCCAGCACGTTCCAGGCGCTGTGCAAGTGAAGGGCTGCCAAGGCTGGGAATTCAGTCACAGCAGTGATATTGGTTTTGATGCAGCAGGATTTTTCTGACCAGTTAGGAAATATGGTTGGGAAGAGCATGGGCCTTTCTTCAATTATAAAAATAAACCCCAAATGCTAATTTCCAGCAGCTCAGCTAATCAGTGTAGAATCCCTCCCATCTGAAATGTGCAATTGCATCTGACGGTTATCTGCAGCCTCTCTGGAAGGGCCATTACTTGAAGGTTAAAAAATAACAATTCCTGCTCCATGTGGAAGGCATAATCTCTGCAGCAGGTTGTGTTGTTATTTCTGGGCCTTTAATCAGGGCAGTGCAGTGCTCTTAGTCATTTCCACTTGGTCACTGGTTTCCTTTCTGTCACAGCTTGAGGTGCACATCCTGGAGCGACTCTGAGTCAGCTTCCTCTTGTCAGGTTTCTTAAACAAAGGAATGTAGCTCTGATTTGTTTTTAATTTAAGGTATATTAAAAAAAAAAAAAAAAAAAAAAAAAAAAAAAACAACCTGCCAAGGAATTTTAGTTAAGGCTGGTGGAATTGGGTGTTTGCTGGGGAGGTGTGATAGCATCTGCTGAGATGTTTTCCAGAGCGCTGTTCTGGCTGTACTGCACTTATTTCACTACACCAGATCTCTTGTGGAAGGGTCACACCTTCCTTATTATGCTCCTTAATGAGACCTCTGGCTTCATAAAGACTAATGACTACAGGGTTTTTTCCTAAAACTTTCAGAGAGGAATGATCCTTAACAATCTCGTTGCTTTGTTTGGAAATGCCAGGAAAGATAGATGGTACAAAATGCACCCATATTGTACTAAGACTCTGTAACACCCTGAGGAGAAGCCATAAAATGGAACTGCGTCACCACTGAACTGAAGGAAGGAATCATTAATCCCTTTGATGTGTTCACTGAAGACACAATCCACAGGGATTTGGAACAACAAGCCTGCAGGCTAACTCTGGCACACTAACCTTTACATGTAATTTCAGTTGGAAAACAGGTTTAGTGCAGAGGTATGAAGCAGGTAAAAAGTTTTCCACAAATGTTTTTGATAAAGTCTTCATTTCAGTGATTTTTTTAATCACCTGAAGAACATATCTGTTTTAATTGGAATGCCCCTTAAAATAGAAACCCAAAACAAGGCAATCTGTTCCTAAACAAAGGGAATTAAAATTGTCACCTTTCATTCATGAACTCTGTTGTTTGGTTGTTGAAGCAGCCCAGCTTTCACCTCAGACTGGTGGTGGAAATGGGAGGCTCATATTTTGGCAAAGAGGTTCTCTCTGCTATGCCAGATCTGAAATCAGAGGGAGAACATCCATCTTAATTTTTGGTAAACACTGCAGTGCAAACATTCTTTATGTCTGTGGCTTTAATTTAAAATAATCCCAGAAGCAGAGCGTGCAGGAGATGATGTGGAGGTCCTGGGGCAGCAGGAGCCCCACTGGTGCTGCTCCAGACCCAGTGCTCATGTCCCAGCTGTGAGGGAGCAGACAGAAGCAGGGTTTGATGGCCTCTTCCCTTTTCTTCCTGCACTGTTTACACAAGTGTTTGCCCATCCTGGCCCTGGCTTTCCTGTAGCATTTGCCCATTAATGGCTCAGCCTGCAAGCTCCTGACTTCAGCACTGGGGTGACCAGAGGCAGAGGTCCCTGCACTCAGCACTACTGGCTCTTTGATTGTCCAGCAGTCAAATGTCTGCTAGAAAGCTCTAAAACAGAAGATTTTTAATGGTTTATCTGGTTGAAATAATGTTGATTTTTCTTTCAAAAAAGTCCAAAACCTAATTTTTATGCCTCTCACTGTTCTATGAGAGCTTCATGGGACATAAAAAGTCAGATTATTGCTTGAACTGCAATTTATATACCAAATAACCATTCCAGGCAGATGAGAGCTGTCATCCCAAAAGCTGCAGCACACAAATAGCTCTGCTGTGCTGGGATTCATGTGGCTACTCAAGTGCAGAAGGAGTTTTATCTTGAGAGGAAGATTTTACAGTGCTGGGGTGAAAAGAGCAGGGTGCCACAACAGGCAGGTCACACACATTGCTGGGGTTGCTTTCAGGGCTGTTGCTCACCCCACTGTCCCTCCCACTGTGCAGTATCCACTTGTAAACTGCCAGAGAAGGATGTGGCTCACTGGGGCTTTGTTCCAGTGAGTGCCAGTAAACCAGTTCCTGAAGGGAAACAGTGTTTACAGGACGTGAGATGACCCACAAGTCAAATGCTTTCCTTGATGCCCCTTGAAGTCTCTGGATTTTCCTTTCATGTCCTCAAAGCGAGCTGCCCGAGCCCCAGTGATTCAATCTCCACGTGTGCATTCCCAGTGAAGTCACTGGCACTGATGTTGGCATGTCCTGGTCAAGCTCACCTTCCTTCCCTTGGTGTGGCCATGCAGGGTCAGAGCTCTCTGGCTGTGTTGTGGAACACAGAACCACACAGAACCACACGAACCCACACAGAACCACACAGAACACACAGAACCACACAGAACACACAGAACCACACAAAACCACACACACACACATAGGCACAGAGGCACAGAATCAACCTTTGAGATTATTGAGTCTAGCCTGTGACCCAGCCCTGCCCTGTCACCACACCATGGCACTCAGTGTCACATCCAGCCTTTTCCTAAACATCTCCAGGGATGCACCATCTCCACCACCTCCCTGGGCAGCCCCTTCCAATGCCCAGTCACCCTTTCTGTGTAGAACCTCTTGCTCATGTCCAGCCTAAACCTCTCCTGGCACAGCTTAAGGCTGTGTCCTCTTGTCCTGTTGATGTTCCCTGGGAGCAGAGCCTGACCCCAGCTGGCTGCACCCTCCTGTCAGGGGGTGATGAGGTCTCCCCTGAGCCTCCTCTTCTCCAGGATAAACAACCCCAGCTCCTCGGCTCCTCCTCACAGGACTTGTGTTCTAGACCTTTCCTCAGCCTTGCTACCCTTCCCTGGATGCATTTGAGCATCCCAACATCCTTCCTGAACCGGGGGGCCAGAACTGGACCCAGCACTGGAGCTGTGCCCTCACCAGTGCCCAGTGCAGGGGCAGAGTGACCTCCCTGCTCCTGCTGGCCACACTGCTCCTGATCCAGGCCGGGAGCCCTGGGCCTTCCTGGCCCCCAAGGCACACTGCTGGCTCATGTTCAACCTTCACACACACACTCAGTGAATGCTGTGCCAGCAGCCCTGCCTGGCCTGCTGTGCCAGCCCAGCTAGTGTCACCCTGCTGTGGCCAGCTCTCTCTGCCATATGTTCCCTACGTTTCCCTGGCTGTCAGTGGCTGGGACACCCTGTGATCTGTGTGGAGCCCTGCTTGGCTGGGCAGTGCCAGATGTGGGCTCCAGCTCCACACAGACCCTGTGTGAGACTCCATGGGCTCTCCACATGGATCACACAGACCCCACTCCCAGGCTGCTGCCACCCTTCTCCCAAGAGCACAGGGTTCCAGATGGGCTTTGTGCTGCTTAAAGGCCCATGGGGTGAGGGAAGGAGGTGATTTGTCTTTTCCAAAGCTGTTGGATGAGCTGAGCACTTGCCAAAAGCGGAGTGGAGAAGGCTGCTCTGGATGAATCCTTGCTGAGGGGCTGAAGTGTGAGAGCCAAGACACTAATGCCTTGTAAATTGGTTCAGTGACTTTTACTCATTTATTACGCTCCCTTTATTACACCCCAGGCCCAGGCTGCCAGTCCTGCACTGGCTGCCAAGCCCTGTGCAAGTGCAGATGGTTTAAGAGTGCCTCTGCCATCCCCCATGCATTGTCCCTGTGCTGCAGTGGGCATTGTGCCTCTTCAGCCACTGAGTGGATGTATGAGAGCTCCTAATGGCTTGGAAACCAGTCAGGATGGATTTCTCCCCCCAGCCTGTTGAAAGCCAGCCATCTGTGTGCAGGCTACAGCAGCCAGGCTTTACCTTTATTTCAGCTCTGCAGGCTCTGATGTCTCCTCTGCAGTGAGGCTGCTCTGATTTGTGCTCGTTTGAATTTAGCTGTTGCAGTGGAATGTGGAATATAAAAATTTCTGGCTTTCCCTAGAACTGATAAAATAGCATTTGATTCTTAATGCTATGTTTATAATTGCATCGATAACTTCCTAGCTTTCATGCACAGGGGTGGTACAAATCAGATGGAAATCTGAGTATTTGGGTTTGGGTATTGTCATTTGGAATTTTGGCATGAGAATGTATCTCTGCAAATAATCAAGGAAATCAGTCACAGACCTTGGAGGGTTTAGTCTATAAAATGCCAGGTTTCGGTGACTGATCTTTGCAGTGCAGTGGAAAAATAATTTTTAATCTTCTGTTTACCTGTGGATTGCTCAGTTTGAGGTGTGGGGCTGCTCCCCCCAGCCACAAACCAACACTTCTGAGCTGTGAGAATCTCACTGCAGCTCTGCAAACTGAGGGAGTAATACAGGATGAAAAATTGGTAATGAATAATGAAAAAATTCAAGCTTTATGAATTAATGATTCATACTGAAATATATCTGCCCTGGACAGTTTTCTATTGCTGATATTTCATCTTGACCATACAAATGGTTATGTTGTGCCCATCCCGGTGCACTTTTACAGGGATTAAAAAGAATAAGAGCTGTTTCCTAACATCCAAACAGAATCTCAAAGGAGAGAATATGTATATTTAAAAGTATAATGGAAAATTTAATGCAGTTAAATCCTTGCTTTGACTTCTGAGAATTTACGTTAATTTTGGAAATTCAGAGAAATTTACACTAGAATTTACATTAATTTTGGAAATCCAGAGAAAAGGAAGATGATTGGTCTTGCCAGTTTGTAAGGATTGTGCATGAACATCTCTGTTAGGATCTGTCTTCCTGACTGCTCCTGAAAAAGTATGTAGTGAAATTAACTTATTCTGTAAAGATATATTTACAATAAACAAGAGTTAAACAAGAGAATAAACAGAAATGTTCATTAATTACTTCAAGCAGACTTGCAGCCATTTTGACTTGTCCCCAGTTTAATGCAGCAGAAAATTATGCTGATTTAACTTTAATAATCTGTTTTGAAGAGAAAGCATAATTTTAAAACACTTGCTTTTCACCCCCCCTTTTATGTATTATTTGCACACTGAGTGCATTATTTTTAAATGGGCTTCAAGTACCTATGCAGTAAAAAGGCTAGAATTACTGTTATTTATACTGCAGAATAACTCAGAGCCTTCTCTGAAGGGCTGAGCAGTAGAACCTGAATTCAGGTGGATGGGGCAGTTCAGCCAGAGCAGCTCTGACCCAGACCTTGGCCTTTTCCCTCAAACCCAGGTTCTGTGGCTGTTCCTGGGCTCTGAAGCACAGGAATCCCTGTGAACAGGAGGATGTGGATTTTGGTCTGAAATAGCCAGGTATTGGTGCTTTTTCCTCCAAGCAGGGTAGGGTAGAATAGGCTGTTTCAGCTGGAAGGGATCTGCAATGATCATCTGTCTTTGGCTTTTGCACGGCTGGGCTAAGAACTCATTAGAAAACCTTTCTTAAGACACTTCCAGTGTTTCCTGCCTGTGTTCAGATGACAAAGGAACGGCTCTCTTGAAGGATTTCATTGTTTCCTCTCGTGACCTTGGGCGGCAGCTGCAGGTGCACTGCAGCACAATGAGAAATCCTTCTACGTGCTTCCCTCTCAACTTCAGAGAGGCGGGCATGAAAAAGCAGACATTCCCAATCCTCCCCGTGCGGTGTACCACAGCCAGGGCTGCGCAGAACAAACGAGAGCAGGAGAGCTCTGAAATGTGAGCATTAAACTCGAGCACACCTCAAAGTGGCAGAGGATGCTGTGAGTCAACAGCCTGGAATGTGCTCTTGGCTGGGGGCTGCTCTTCGGTGGCTCTTCCAGCTGGGTGTGGGGAGAAAAGTGGGAGCGAGCCGGGCTGCCTGGGATCTCATTGTCTGGAAGGTGCCCAACAAAGGACAGCTTTTCTGGTGCTAAAATAGAGGAGCACTTCTCTGTGTGTTTGTTCCACAAGTACTCTCTGCCTGTCACAGCAAAGATTTTCTGTCCTGGCGTACGTGGGGAAAAAAAAATGTTATTGCTATCATTACAAAAAAGAGATTTGTTTTCACAGTCCCATCGAGACTAACAGGATGGGTACCCAATGGCAGCTTTTGTGGACAGGCTGAGGAATTTAATACACTGCAGGAAAGCTTGTAACAAAGTCAGGTGATAAATCACTTTATTGGAGCAGACTTGATCTCCAATTATTACACACATGCAAATATTAACAGCTTTCACTAAGGCTGTAAACAACAGTTGTGCAAAAACTTGCACTTTACAATTATTATCATTAATAATAATAATAATAGGACATACAAGTGTACTTCTTTAGTGTCAATTGATCGGTGCAGGTGTCTTGAGTAATATGTGAGGATTATATTATTATTACTATTATTTATTACTACTATTAGTATTAGTATTAGTATTAGCATTAGTATTATTTTGATTTGACAGCCTGGAAGTAGAGGGAAATGAAGAGCAGCTGTAGCTACAGGGTTGGACTATTCAGTAAGGGCTGAATGCATCACAAATCAGGCAAATGGGAAATTCCAGGTTTTGTGTTGGCTTTCCAGAGCAAGAGAACAACTAGCACATGACAAATTGAGCTTGCTCTGTCATGTAGTCTGTTAATACAGATGCACAGAGTTTGCATCATAAGTTGACTGCTTGTGGAACAAAAAGAATTCAGTGGTGGGACAATTTTTGTCTCATTCTGCTCCTGCTGGAGGGTCAGAGACTGTCCTCCTTGTGCAGAAGTTGTGTCTGTCAGGAGGAGCAGTGTGGCTGCATGCAGCTCTATTGATGAGGTGTAGCCAAGAGCCTGGGGTGCTGCAGTGGTTCCTTGGCTGGTAGTGGTGTGGCATGCTGGTTTGAAGGGAATTGCTGGGATCAAACAGGTGGTGAAGATTGGATGATTGCAGATATTCCTGTCGCAAAGCTGAGAATTTGTGTTTTCTGTTGCTGTTTGGGGATTCTCTTCTCACCCCCTCATTTTTCAGCCAGCACACTGCATTTCCTCCTTTTTCCTGCACTCAACATCCTTCTCCTGCTGCAGCTCCTCAGGTTTTACTCTTGCCCTGTTTCCCCCTGTGGCACCTCCAGATTGCTCTGTTCTGCAGAACTGTGCCCTCAAACCTCTGCAGAGCAGGAGGGAACAGCCCCTGCTGTGGGACCAGGGAATCTGGAGTGATTGAATCCAGCTTTCCTGACTTTCCCCAGCTACAATAGATATGGCCTACTCAGTGCCAAAAATATTTCCTGGTCAGATGTGCATGCCAAAAGCCTCCTGACTGGAGGGTAATGTAGGGTCTGGTCCTGGTGCTCTCCTGTTTCAGGGCTAAATCACCTCTTTTCAGCTTCACCTCATCTACAAAGGTGCAGTGCCACAAATGATGGTGGGACTGCTGGGACCATTGCTGAGGAAGTTTATTGTGATGTCCAGGATGGAACAGGGCCCTGCTGTGCTGAACATTGTGCAGATGAAATCTTCAGGTCAGCCTTGGCCTATAAAGTGTTCATTTCTCCACTCCTGGAAGGCATTGAAGGCATTAGGGCAACATTTTTATCAATTTACCATGCTGCAGGTTAAGTTTTAAAAGTTAAATTATGTGACTGAGTACTGCTGAAGGGGTTGTCAAGAACTGGGACTGAGGAACTGGAGCTTTAGCCTGGAGCAGAGGGGGCTCAGGGGGCTCTGCTGGCTCTGCACAGCTCCTGCCAGGAGGGCACAGCCCTGGGCTCTGGGAACAGGGACAGGCACAGGAGCACAGGGAACGGCCCCAGGCTGGGCAGGGCAGGCTCAGGGGGGACAGCAGGAGCAATTTCCCCAAGGCAAGGGTGGTCAGGCCTTGGCAGGGGCTGCCCAGGGAGGGTTGGAGTGCCCATCCCTGGGGGTGTCCAAGGAAGGGCTGGAGGTGGCACCCAGAGCTCTGGGCTGGGGACAAGGTGGGCATTGGGCACAGGTGGGCTCCATGTGCTGGGAGGGTTCCTCCAACCTCCTGATCCTGTGACTCTGAACAGGCTGCTCAGGGCAGAGCTGGAGTCCCCATCTCTGGAGGAATTAGCAGCCATGTGGATGTGGCTCTTGGGGACATGGTGGCCTTGGCAGTGCTGGTTGGACTTGATGGTCTCAGGCCTTTTCCAGCCTAAACAATTCTATGATTCTGTGAGACAAATCTGACTGTGAATAGCTCAAATATTATTTCCTATTGATTTTCTTACTGATTTCCTGTTTTGTTGTGGGTCATATTTCTTCAAGAATGGCTTAGATTTTTCATTTTGGATCCTATCTGTGAGACAGAATTTTATGACAATACAACTTACTGCGTGCCCCATGGTGGGAAGAATTGTCCCATTTTCTTGAATAGTATTGCTGGAATGAGTCAGGTAATTTGAATTCTGACTTTACCCTTGGAGGTTGATGTGACTTGGAAGAGTATTTTTTGAAAATAGTAAGAACTACAATGATGATTTTAAAGGCTTTCATTGCCACTTAAAATCAACTGCTGCCTTCATTTACTGGAAAGCAGAAGCTGACTTCTGGTTTTATTGGATTGGTTGCATGTTGCTATGTGCATTATATAGTGTGAGCTCTTTCTGTGGTATAAATGATGCAAACACAAAGAACTTCATCAGCAGCAGTTAAAGAAAGAAAAAAACACTGGGGGTGCTGCTGAGGTGCATCCAGTGCTGGCCTCCCTGGCCCCTTAGGTGTGTCGAGTGTGTGCTTGTGTCATGAGCTGCTTCCTCCATCCTCCATCCTCCATCCTCCTCTGCTTGCAGGGATGTGCAGGGCCAAAGGATCTCTGAACCTCGGCAGAGCAAAGTGAGGAACAGCCCCATTGCAGCTGGGAGTGGGGTGCTCTGCTCTGTCACTGTCCCTGTCCAGCCTGCAGTGGCTCTGGTTGGGCACTGGTGGTGCTGGGCAAATCCAATGTCCCAGCCACGATTTCCCACGGCATTTGTAGCATGTGCTTACTTGTTGGATTAATTATTCTATGTTTTGTCCCCTTTCCTTGTCATAAGAGGAGATTTTTACTGAAGAGAAAAAGACCAACTCTTTTCTCAGCTCTCTGAAGACATTCAGTGAAACTCACCTATCATGGTGAAGGGGCACACACAACCTGGGTGCCACTAATGTTTTCAAGCACACATTGAATAGAATAATGGGTGGGAAAGGGAACTTTTTTCTACCTGAATGCAGTAGTTCTGGTATGTTTTGACCCATCTATATTTCTGTTGAAAGGATTTCCGTTGCATAACAAAGCTTGGGACAGGAAGCACATTGTGTTTGGACTTTGCTGAAAGAAGGTATAGACTGTGGTAGAATGGCAAACTTGTACCTTTATAGTGGGCTTTTCTCTTTTGAGACTGTGTGTGTGTGTTTTTCATGCCTCAGAAACTGGCTATTGGGAAACAAAGCAAGGAAAGGGAGAAAATTGTTTTTCTGTGTTTGTGTAGCATTTTTAATACTAATGCATTTTAGAAACAGGAGCTCTTGGAGGAGATCCAAGATACCCTTTGCTGTGTCTATCAGCTTCCTCCAACAGTTAAGGGTTGTGTCCCCCTTGCCTCTATCTGAAGCCCCCTCCTGAGGAGCTCTTGCCTCAAGATATGGTAATCACCCTGAGTGCTGATAGGACTTCTGTGAGCACACCCTTTGTGTCTGGTTAGTGTCTCCCCTGTGGCTGTGACATCTGTCTGTCTTCATTTCTGTATTTAATGACAGCTTAAAACAATCATTAGCGTTGGCCCATTAAAATCAGTGATGGTAGATTAAATAACAGATTATGTAGGTTAGTGATACATGAAAATCAACAGCAGCAGAAAGATTTCATCTCTAGGGCTTAATTTTTTTCTGTGCCAGTAGTTCAACAGTGCTTTTAGGTCTGAATTCAAAATGTGTTCTGTGATTTTTTGGGTATTAACAACCTGAGTTCTAAACAGTGGGTTTGTTTATGTGCACACAGTGCAGTAGTGCCTACCCCTAGGGGTGAAAACTCCGTGCCCTGGGCTTTGTGACAGTCCCAAACTCACAGCTGGACTTACAAGAGCCAAAGGTTTGGTGACCAGGAAATTTCTAGTAAGAATGCATTTCTGCACTGTGCAAAGGTAGAGCCTGTTATTAATTTAATCTGATTTTAAGAGGAGATTTCCTCAGTTTTCACATTTACTCCATCTTGGGTGTAGCTTTGTTATTTGATGTATATTTTACATCCTAATTCCTTCTGGTTGTAACATGAAAAGTGAATGGTGAGAGGCATCTTAAAAAGATGTGCACAGCTCTGATTGCAAAGAGAGCTGGTCTTGTTTGCTAAAAGATCTTCTATGGCAGTAATTTGGGAGAGCCAAGAGGATGAGTGTAGATAAAGAGAATATATATAGAGAAAAGTCATTGCCTATTAAAAGTGATCTGAAAAATACTTGCAATGGTTTCTGTCTATGGTGTTGTGTTCATTGTGTAGACAACAGCAATCCAGGCTGGCTGTGGAGCAGTTTCCTTTCCTGATGCCTTCCCTCAGGAAAGGTGAGAGAAAATTTTTGGCCATATTCCAGACTAATATGAGTAACTCTTAATGCAGGATAACAACTGGAACATCAGTTGAGATTCCAGAGATTTTGAGAGGGAGGTGCAGTGAGCTGCTTGATACAAAGTTTTGGGTTTGATAAGAGAGGGTTTTGTGCATTTCTCTGGACTCTTCCCCAGTACTACCCCAGGACTGCTTTCAGCACAATTTTCCCTTTCACACATGCTGTTTTATGCTGACCAGCTCTCATTCCAATGCTTAAAAAATGTACCCCCACCTAGTGTGATGAATGAATCAGCTTTAAAGAACAGGAGGAAAAACACATTGAATCCATCACTGGGCAGAATCTCCAGGGAAGCAAGAGCTCAGGAAGGATGCAAGAATGTGACCTGAAAGCCAAAGTAACCCTAAACACACTTTTTAAACCTTGAGAGGAGAACATTTAAGGTTGCTTGGTGGATGGTTATCTGTGGCCAGAGGCTACTGAATTTTTGAGCACAGCACAGCAGCCATGAAAGCTGTTACTGGGGGAGGTCAATACTACAGACTGAAACCAGCCTAAAGCAGAGGGTGGCACACCCATGTGTTTTCCTGGGTAATCTTTAGAGGGTTTCTAATCTGGGTGATCCAATGGTCTGGGCTGTTTGTAATGGACTGTGGAGCTTTTCCCTTGCTCTGTGAGGCTGGAGAGCAATGACCAGTGCCTGAGGAAAGGGTTTAAGCACATGAGCCATGTGGCATCTGCTAAACCTGCACTGGTGGCCTTTTCAATGAACTGAGGGACAACAGGGCATGTGGAACTCGAGCTGTTGCCTTTCCATAGAAAGGATGCTCTTTGGGCAGTTGGAGTTTTTCTTGGTGAACTAAGAGAGCTTGGGGCTGACATCCCTGAAACATTCAGAAGCTCAGTTGCAATTCAGGCATCACACGGTGGGAAATAAATTTGTACCTTTGCCCAGCATTAGGCTTGCTTAATATGAAAAGAAGAAAGCACCATTACAGTATGAAATTCTATGTAGTCAGAATGATATTTTAAAAAATTAAAATAGTCCATCAAGAGGTATCCCAGTAAAATCTGAAAATGGCATCATGTTTTACTCTTGCTAGAGCCATGTTCTGGTACCCTGACTAATTTTGAACAGCCTCGTTACAAGTCCCATGTAATTGTGACTGTCCAGGAACCTCAAGAAAGTAATTTTCTATCTGAGAAATTACATGGCTTGGCCCCAAAATGCTCTTTGCTGGTGTTAAGATTAAGCTGTGATAGTCTGGATTGGTGACTGCTAAATCACTGTGGCTCTGTCATCTTTACTGATGGATTTACTATTAATGTGACAGTTAAATGACACATTAAATATTATAGCCATTATTACATCTTCTTTTAAAATATAGTCTGGCTTATTAAAGGTAATTTTACTGCAGCTAGACTTGTGTAACACATGATGCCAATATAAATGGCTCTACTGCAGGTGAAACAGGACTCTTAGTGAGGTCAAGATGTATAAAGTTTAGCTAGCTGTCAGTTTTTATGGATCTGCTCTGAAATACTCATGCCCCTGGAAAGGCAACCCTTCAAGAGAGAACAGAATTTACTGCTTTTAAAAAGCCGTTACCAGAATATGGCAATGCTATCCTTAATACTGGGGACTTGAGAATCTGAAAATGAAAATGTGGTGGGTTTGCAAAGATATGAACAGAATTATATTGCTGTTAGGAAATAAAATGGATGTAATAGGACACTTATCCCAGAAATAATAACAAACCCCACAATAACAGCACTGGTAAAGGAACACTTTTGCAGAGGACATAGGATAGTTATTACCACAAATGTTGTTTCAGTTCTAAGAAGGAATAAGTACAACTCAAACCCATCAAATTGTGCATAGTTAGGTGTGACAACTCTGACATTAATTCTTGGCCTCTTTTGGTAATGTCACCACAGTAACTCCTAAATACATGTAAATACACCAAGAGCTTATGTCTCACAGCACAATAAGGAAGTAGATAAATAGTAAGAGTCTTGAAATTTCCATTTGGGCTGAGAACAGCTCAGTATTGACTGCAAAGGGACGTGGGAAGGACCAGACTCAAAGATCAGAGAATGAGGTATTTTAGTGTTTCTGAAAGAGCCTGAATTTGTGTGTATGGTTGAAATTAAGGAAATCAGATAAATCCAGACCTCTGTGCCTAAAAAGAAAATTAAATTAAACTAAAGAAATTAATTTGATGAAAATGTTTTTCTGATGTGAATTCCATGACAAAAATTAAAAAAGCTGTAGTTGCTTATTTCTTTAAGAAACCAAGAACATTTTGTGCAACGGCTCTTTGCCTCAATCAGTTATTCCATTTTGAGTCCAGGCTGCTTTTACATTATCATCACCTCTAAAATATAATATGAAATACAGACAGTCATAAATTTCCTCTTGTAGCAGGAGAAATAAAAATGTAATGGATTCCCATTGGATTATGAACGACTGTGCTAGGAAGACCTTCGTAATTTTGTGGCTTTACCACATATGAGTTATAGGCATGATCTCTCACCAGCAGGATGCTTATAAATATCTGTAATGATTGTGCATTCATTTATGTGTTCTCCATTATGCTTGTAATGTGTCTGAGGGTAGAAATCAAAGCCTGTAGCTGACAGCAGAGTTCAGCAGGAAAATATTCCTGACGTTTGTGCCTCAGTGACTTGTGCTGGAAGGACAAGGCTTTCAGTGGCATCTCACCCCCTCTTTGGAGGGCTACCCTGCCCAAAGGTGCTGCAGGCGTGGGCAGAGACCCTGCTGCTCTGCACAGGGGGAGTGTAGCTCTGAGGATCAATGAGCAGGCAGCACTCCTTGACCTGCTGACCCCCCAGTGCCAGCAGCCTGAGGAGGTTTAAAGAACGTGGTGACACTTTCCTATTTGGGTTTCATGGCTTTTAGGTAGAAGCAAGTGATTACTGATTCTAAGAAGTGATAAATTAACAGAACTAAAGGATTTCCAAGCAGAAGCTCGTCCCCCCTGCTCTCTAAGGGCTGTTTTTAGTTCACTCTTTGCTGGGAGCTGATGCCCAGGGAGCACTAGCAGGGCTTTGCTGGGGCTCATGCTGTCCCTGTGGGCAGCTCGAGGCTGCTGGAGCATTTCAGTGGACCTGGGAGCAGCTCAGTGGTGTTTGTGAGCTGTCACTGCTTCGGGAATGTCACCTGGTATAATTCAAGCACAGCAGTGTCCTTGTAGCTGCCAGCACTAACAGAGAACACCAAAATGTTACACAGCTGGAGCCTCTCCACCTCATAATTTTGACACATCCCATTGCTCCTCTTATGATCTAATTTAGGGAAGATATGCTTGCCTCTTCTGTGCTTCCTGCATGTGGAAGCTCAATGATTCCTGCCATGTGTACTACAACTGCTGATTAAAATACAGGAGCCTCCTCTTTGCTTTCCCCCCTTTCTCATCTCTCTCATTATCACCAGCTTTGGGTATTTTTGTCACATTTCCTCAAGAGGAGACAACACTGAACAAAGAGTATTAAAAACAATTTCTTAAAAGTGCCCCATCTAATAAAAATATGCCCCACTAAGAGAGGCAGGAAATGGGGGTCTGGCCATGACAGCAGTGCTGGGCTAGCCTGAGGTCTCCCTCACTGGTTCAGACCCAGCTTCTCCTGTGCTGGCTTCTGTTCTGACAGTTCTTAGTCCTCCAAATTAACCAAACCTTTCCTGCAAGATGATAAGAGGAGTTTCTGGGTCCAGCACCACAGGACTGTGGGGTTTCCAGCTTGATTCCTGCTCTTGTTTAGTGAGCTTCCCTTTAATGGCCTCAGTATTTTTGGAGCCATTGAGAGATCTGGTTAAATGACAGTGAAGAATGTGTTGTATTTCCAGTCCACTAAAGGTTTGTTCCAATATGGGCATCTTCAATTAATCTAGTTGTAAGCACATAAAAACGTTCCTATTGGGCCTACAAGAGCCATGGGACAGAAGGGTGTGCAGTGGGCACTGCTGATCTGAAAACTCAAGATACCTTGGGACTCTCTCAAATGGGGGCTGCTGTTTTATTTCAAGTTCTTTGTCCAGCCTTCACTGTCCAAGGATTTATTTTAATGCAGTTACCCATGGAGTTATTTAAAAGCATTTTCTGTTGCAAATCTCCCTAAAAGGATTCTGCAAGTGCTACACTTAATTATTTCAAAGAATGGAAATGACCTTTAATATGTTCTCCTGCATTAAACTTCTTGCCTGTAGTAAATAAGATGGTACAAAGTATCATTTTCATGTACTAGGCATTGCATTAAGCAAAGAGATAAATAAATATTTCTACAGGTTGTACTATATAAGCCTGTTACAGTAGGTTGCTGCTCTAGTAATCTGGATAATGCTTTTTCTTTCCTTTTTTGCATGTTACCGGCAATTGTTTGCATCATATAAGCTGCATGTCCTCTGCAGCTAAGATGGGTAATCATTTAGTGCTGCTACTGACAAAAAAAATTATTGTCAGGATTGATGGGACAGATTGTGTACCACAATTTTATTGTAACTCTGAATTTTTTAAAGAAATATGCTGCTGTTAGTTTGACTCTTGGGCAAAATATGATTTTTTACATTTGAGATCAATTTTAATCTTAGTTTTAGAGAAAGAGGTATAAAGGGGGTTTTAAACTGTTTTCTTCAAAGCTGACTCCATCCCAACAATTTCTCCATTTGAACTTCCAACCACTACAAGTCCTGCTGTTTCCACAGACTATTTAGCAATTTTAATTAATGTCATTACTCAAACCTTCTTAAAAAGTATAGAAATGCTTTAATGCTTCTTTTTTTTTTTCTTTCTTTTTTTTTTTTTTTTTTTTCTGGAATGATTATTGCTTATGTTACAGCTGAGACCAGAAGACAGGCTTTGGAAAGCTGTCCCTGTCAGCACAAAAGATGTGGTGCACAGGCTCCTGCTGAGCACACTGGGATGTCAGTGTCTGCTCCCTGGAAGCTGCCCAGGTCCCTGGAATTGCACTGGACAGCACACAGGGACCTGGGATGTGCCATGTTCAGGGGGGAGCCTGTGAGTGCAGGGATTATGCAGCTGCAGGTGCAGTTTGCAACTTAAACCCCAGAAGCTGCAGGTAAAACGGGCTGGCCACAGGCTCATCAGTCACTGCCACAGTTAATTAAGTCTGTGGCTGTGCAGCTATTCCTTCATCCATCCATCCATCACCCAAGCATGCATCCAAACATCTATCACCCATCCATCATCCATCCATCCATCATCCATCCATCCATCCTCATCCATCCATCCATCCATCATCCATCCATCCTCATCCATCCATCCATCCATTCCATCCATCCATCCATCCATCCACATCCATCCATCCATCCATCCATCATCCATCTCAATCCATCATCCACCATCCATCCATCCATCCATCACATCCATCCATCCATCCATCCATCCACATCCATCCATCCATCCATCCACCATCCATCCATCCATCCATCCATCCATCCATCCATCCATCAATCCATACCACCATCCATCCCATCCATCCACATCCATCCATCCACATCCTCATCCCCATCCATCCATCATCCATCCATCCATCCCACCATCCTCCACATCCATCCTCCACTCCACATCCATCCATCACCATCCATCCAATCCATCATCCATCCAATCCATCCATCACCATCATCCATCCATTCCATCCATCCACCATCCATCTCCATCATATCCTCATCATCCATCCATCCATCACATCCTCATCCATCACATCCATCCATCCATCCATCCATCCATCATCCAATCCATCCATCCATCCATCCATCCACATCCATCCATCCATCCATCCATCCATCCATCATCCATCCATCCATCCATCCATCCATCCATCATCCATCCATCCATCCATCCATCCATCCATCCATCCATCATCCATCCATCCATCCATCCATCCATCATCCATCCATCCATCCATCATCCATCCATCCATCCATCCATCACCATCCATCCATCCATCCATCCATCATCCATCCATCCATCCATCCATCCACATCCATCCATCCATCCATCATCCATCCATCCATCCATCCATCCATCACATCCATCCATCCATCCATCCATCCATCCATCCATCCATCCATCCAATCCATCCCATCCATCCACATCCATCCAACCATCCATCCATCCATCATCCACCATCACCATCCATCCATCCATCCATCCATCCATCATCCATCCATCATCCATCCATCATCATCCATACATCACATCCATCCATCCATCCATCCATCCATCATCCATCCATCCATCCATCCATCCATCCATCATCCATCCATCCATCCATCCTCCATCCATCCATCATCCATCTCCATCCATCCATCCATACATCCATCCATCCATCCATCCTCATCCATCACTCACCATAGCAGCAGATGGCCTGCCATCCAGTCCATGCTAGCCATCCTCCTCACTTCAGACCCATCTTCCATCCATCTTCTGACATTCTATCCATCCATTAACCAAACCTTCCTCATAATTCTGCCAGCACCACAACTTGCGTTTCCACATTCCTCTCATTATTATGCTCCTAATCCTCATCATTCGAGCCATTGAGATCCTTCCATACCATAACATTTCTATTTCCATCCACTAATTGTCCAATGCCTTCAATATCTATCAAACCATCAATCCACTCCTATGCCATCCATCCATGGCAAATCATCCATCATCATCATCTGAAACTCATCCATACATCCTCTCATCATGCCGTTCATTCATCTTCCATCCATCACTCCATCCTATTTCAATCATCCATACCCATCATCATTCAAAACATTTCTTCAATCCCTAAAGATCATCAAGTCCACTAATTCATTCCAACGAATACCTATCAATCTCCATCCATTCAACTCTTCCATAATACATGCACACAATATCATTCCATCCATACATCATACATACATACATACATATAAATCCTCCTATTCCTCCATCAGAGTCCTCTATTCTATAATGCTTTTCTTCCATTTTCATTTACTCCATCCATCTTCCATATACCATTCCTCTACCAATGGATCATCTATCCTCTACATCACAAATCATTATCCAGATCATACATTTCCACAATTCATTACCATCCATTTCAAAAATCTATTCATTCTCCATCCAACATCATTTTCACCATTAACATTTCATCCTCATTAGAACATAAAGGTCTTCAAATTTTCCTCAACTCTCATCCCATCCATTCTCCATGCAATCCACCATCAACATCCATCATTTCCACAACATTACAAATTCTTCCATTATCCTACTCCATAACCTCTTAAATCATCACAATCATCAATCCTCTTTTTCTTTCCATCCATCATTCTTCATCATTTTCCATATCTTACTCACCTCAACCATCCATCCAGCTTGGACAACAGTCCCTTCACCAGTGTGTCACGCTCCTCTCACCGATGCTCATCTCCTGAATCCATCCATCCATCATCACACCACAACGACCATGATGTCCATGTTCATGGGGCCATCCATTCCATCATTCCATCCAGCCATCATCCATGCCATTCACTTAACCCAAATCAGTATCAACGCTGGCCACAGCCATCCATCAATCCATCTAATTCATCTGATCGCTCATCTATTCCATATCCATCCATCCATCCATCCATCACACATCCATCATCCATCCATCCATCCATCCATCCATCCATCCATCCATCCATCCATCCATCCATCCACATCCATCCATCCATCCATCCATCATCCATCCATCATCATCCATCCATCCATCCATCCATCCATCCATCCATCCATCCATCCATCCATCCATCCATCCATCCATCATCCATCCATCCATCCATCCATCCATCCCATCCATCCATCCATCCATCCATCCATCCATCCATCCATCCATCATCCATCCATCCATCCATCCATCCATCCATCCATCCATCCATCCATCATCCATCCATCCATCCATCCATCCATCCATCCATCCATCCATCCACCATCCATCCACCATCCATCCATCCATCCTCATCCATCCATCATCCTCCATCCATCCATCCATCCATCCATCATCCATCCATCCTCATCCATCCATCCATCCATCCATCATCATCCACCATCCACGTGGCTCATGGACAGTGTCTTCCCATAGCACAGGGTCCAGAGATCCTGGAACTGTTGTCCTTCAGGATGCTGATGGTGGAGCCATCTCATTCCATTCTCAAGGCCTCCCTAAAGAACCCCAGTTACCTCTGTAGCTGATTCATTGGGAAGTGCCTCTGTGGTGTTGGATTTCCCAGAGCTGCTATGTGGAAGTGAGCAGCCCCATGTTCCCACGGAGGCCCTGGGTGTGTTCCACTCTTAGATGAGGAACTGCTCCCCCAGAAGTTTGGTGAGGTGCTAAAATAGGGCAAGGAAGGCAGAACTTGGAGCTGGAGTTCCCCCTCTTCAGGATCACTCGAGTAAATCACTTCCTCAGCCTGGGAAAACACCACTGGCCATTAGTAAGGGTCAGTTAAGTGATCGTGAGTTACTGGAGTCAGTGAGGGTTAGTTTTGTGTGAGCACACTTGTTACCATTTTAAGTAATGAATTGAAATGCATGCAAATCCATCTAATGTGTTAAGTTGATAGTTTTGGGAGTCTGGATTTCAAACATGACTCTGTCATGGAAATTAAATGCTATTCAGAGAAAGTTATCCTCTACTGTAGGTATAACTAAAGTTGGGGGTTTTTTAACTATCACTGGCATTCTTGTATTAGCTAAGAAAACCCAGCCCAAAAACCAACAAAATAATCAAGTACCTTAGAAGTAAGATAAACCTCCATGTAAATAAATACTTTCCGAAATCTATGCTAAATATTATCAAGTTAAAACTTAAAAATAAAGCTGTCAATGCAGAAATCTTGATTGCAAAATTAGGTAGTCCTTGCTGGTTTAAATGGTGGGGATTTGCTATCTACCTTGCATTTTGGAGTTGAAAGATTCTTTTCTTTCCTTTTCTCTCCAGCTTTCAAGGAAGTTCACAATTTCTTTAAAACTTTACTGCTTCCTTTTTTATGCCCCTCAAATAAAGGACAACTTTCAGCTGGTAGAAATACTGAGAGAAAATCAGACATAATTTTGTTTTTAGAAGAAATTGAGGTAATGCTTACTAATATTGAGCCTTTAAGAGTTTTTGGATAATTGTCTCACCAGAATTTCATACTGAAGTACCTGAAAGGGATGGTAACATTTCCATGTGGGCAATAGGATTATGAATTTGAATGACTATTTCAGCATCTTTCATTTTTTAAGCCCTGCACTGTGTCAAGTTGCACATATTATAAATAGGTTGTCAGAAAGTGAGCAAAGGTCTGGTTCTTGTTGGACATGGGATGGAACTACAACATGCCTGTTGTAGTTCAGTAATTTGCATTTTATTTCTTAGAAGATCTAACCTCTTTTAACTGTGTTTAGCCTCTGGAGTTTGTCTTGATCTGTTGAAGCACTCCAGGAATTTCAGGATGATGTTCTGCCTGCAGGTAAAATATCAGGAGTTGATCTACTGTCCCCACTGTAAGGAATATCTTCAGTTTGTTCTGCCCAGTAACCTTGAACAGAAGCAGAGCAGCTCAGTGTGACATCACTGTGTGTTCTCATCAGGACCTCATGGTCTTCTCCAGGCAGCATTGAAAACACCTCACTCTCAACATCCTCTGTGTACTTCTTAAATATGTCACAGCTTTACTTTGAGAGAAGGAATCAGGGACAATTTTCCTTGAATTTGCCTCAGGTCTTTTCCCAATCAGGAATTTGAGATGGGGTAAAGATTTAATCTGGGTGCTAAATCAAAAGCAGTTTGTACCTAGAATTTGTGTGTGGGGAGAAACAAAGCACCTGTCTAACTCAGAGTAATAGAACCACTGCAAATCTGCAGGGCAGGATGAGCAGGAGGAATGGCCTTGTTTCCCTTGTTTTCCTTGTTTCCCTAAGTAGCTCACTGGGAAAGGCTTAAGTTGTGATTGATGAGAGGCCTGAGGAACACTAACAGTATCAGTCAGCTGGCATTTTGTGATGCTGAGAGCAGTTGCTGAGACAGCCCAGGACTACACCCCAGGGAACCTGGCTCTAGGGGGAAGTGTGCTTTCATCCTGCATAATTCAGCCATGGCCTTGGTGCTTTCATTTCAGTCTTGAAAAGAAACACTTTGTGCTTCCCCCCATCAGTGCTAACGTTGGTGCAAATGGCATGAGGCAGTGGGAGTGGAACAAAAGCATCAGACATTTGCCACTCCTTTGAAAAAGGAGCCCTTAACCTGCTCTCTGAGCTTCATTTAGCAGAGAATTCCTTAAAGAACTGTCCAGAATGTGCCAGAAAGAAGAAAAGTAATAACCAAGACCTGATCTGCAGAAGGAATTTAATTACACTTTTGTTTTGTTTATGTAATTTCCTTCTTCCTCCCCTCCTGTCAGAACCTGTTCTCATCAAGGGATGTCTGACAAGGAAAAGATGTGAACAGGATACAGCTGAAAGCTTCTGAGCTCTTGGGACTTGGTGGGGACTGCAGACCCTGATCCAAAGCCTCCTTATCCCCTTGCTGCTGAACTTCCCTCGGGCTCTTTGGGAGGAGGGAGGGAAGGTGGTCCGGAGGGCACAGAGCCAAGGCAGAGGCAGTGAGTGAGCCTGGCTGGCTGCACTGCAGAGAGGGGCTCACACTCCCCTCTGTGCTCCAAGAGAAGGGCAGCCAGCCCGGGGCAGGTAAATTCGCCCACCTTTAGAGACTTCCTGATGAAGGAAATATAAATCCTGCTTGTTCTGCTGCTGCTGGCTGGTGAAGAAAATGGAACAGCTCAGGGCAGTAGAGATGCCCACTTGGGACAGAACCAGCTGTGAGATCCAGCTGTGACTCCCTGAAAAAAAAAGACCTCCAAACCTACCCTGATCTTGGACTGCAGGGTTACCAGAGGGTTGCTCAAGGTAAATTAACTTCATAATTTGATAACTGCTTTAATTAGTTTTCTAATTGTGCTTATACATCCTTTTCCTCTCTTCCTAAAATAATGAAGATTCTGTGCCCAGGTTGTGGTGCTAAGGCTGGGGAGAGGATGTGATATTTGGGCACGTGTTCTACTGCTCACTTACCCAAATCCTATTTGCTTTTCCTTCCCTTTCAAAGCAGCCCATTCTCTAGGTGGCTGTATCCAAGCACAGCCTCTGCTCCTCTCATGTCTGAAGCCAAAGCACTGCTCAGATAGTCCTGGTTTTCCTGGTGCAGTTACTCAGCTCACCTGCAAAGCCTGATACCGTGTCTCCAGCTCTGATCATTAACAGTCTTCCCTCCTCACATCATCCACACTGTTTTCTTGGCTCTTCATCCAATTCATATTTATAGTCAATGGGCATGAACTTATAAAACGATCTCAAAATCAGGCAGGTTATCATGAAAACTAAAGTTGTTTTTATCTTTGTTTCTTTGCTCTCCAGCACTTGCCTTACCTGCAAGCAAAAAAAATCTGCTGGAACAAGTTAAAAAGTATCCTGATCATAAAGCAAAATATTTGTGAAAATTTGTAGTTAGCCCAGGCAAAAGGAGTTTTTTCTTCCTTCAGGGACCTTCCCAGGAACAGCAGGAGTGTTGAGCTTGAAATGCTCACACCAAATATGTCCCTTTGAAGTGCCATGACTGGTTAAGATTTGACAAGGTTTCCACTACAGCTGATGCCCTGCAGTTCCAAGTGTCCCCATGGACTGCCTCTGCCCTGGCTGTGGCTGAAGGATTTTCCCCAGGATGGTGGTCTGTGAGTACTCCCATCCCTCTGTGGATCAGCAGAGCTGTTGTGCTGTGTTCATGTGTCAGCTCTGGCAGCTGGATGTGTTTCTGTTTGCCATCCAGGCACTGCGGTCCTTCTGCAGTATATTGAAATCCTGTGTAACAAGGAGTACAAAGGAAATCTGTTCACAGATTTGTTAATTGTTGGTACATAATAGTATCTTTTGGAGAACAGCACCTGTCCAGGCTGGAATGTGCTGCCAGTTGGCACTTTGGGGATACCTTAAATTCAGGACAGAAGCTCTCTGTGATGCAGCTGTGTCACAGCACTCTCCCTGCGCAGGCACAGAAGAGGCTCTCTGCAGCATCTTGAAGGGCAAACAAAGGGGAAGGAGCCTTGATTGGTGAGCCTTGATTGTACTACACAGGGATCAGAGGAGATAAAACACAGGCTAGTACACTGTTTGTAAAATAGAGGTTCCAATTACACAAGGTGCTGCTGCATCTGTGCCTCCCTGACAGCTGTGAGGAGAATGAAAACTGCAGCTCTCATTACATTAAGATATTAATAATGAATTCTTCCTTGGAATTCTACATGCTCAGGCACTGTACAGAAAACTGGTTTTGGTTAAGGCTGAAATTTTTAAAACCACCTTCCCCTCCTTCTAATTTTCAAAGGACACAAATATCCAGAGCCAAGGGTCTATCTCCAGTTGAGGGTGCAGAGAGATCAAACAGGCTCAGAGAGTGACATGAGGTACAGCTGGGGAATGGATGTGGGACCCTCTCGAGCCACTGAGGGCTGCTTTGCTCTTGGTGGGGACACTCAGGGGACAGGTAAAGCTGCTGAAGTGGCAGCAGCTCCTGCCTGACAGCTGGAGCTGGTACCAGGGGGCTGGAGGCCACCTGAACCCCCAGAAGCTCTGTAACTTGGCTGTTCCCTTGTGCCATTCCCCCGTGGAATTTCCTGAAGAAAAAAGGGAATCTGGGCCTGGGTTGTTGCTTTGAGGAAGAGACAAACAATGTTTAGTGTTTCTGAGGATTGTTTTAGGAAATGTGCTGCATCTAAATGAAAACATTTCTTCAGCTGAGAGGGGGGTTAACACAGGTCTCTGAGGAGCTGGCTGGGATCAGTGGATGTAGGGCTTGGCCTGGCAGCCTGATTGTCCCAGGGCAGGAGTGTGAGCTGAGTGTGAGCTGAGCATGGCAGAGCCCCCTTCCAGCACTGCTCCTGCCCTCAGTGTGTGCTGGGACCTGAACTGGGACCTGCTACTGGACCTTCCCCCCCCAAGGTGAACATGGGGCTGCTGAGTGTCCTGCACAGCCAGCCTGGGCTGCTGAGTGTCCCCCCCATGGCTCCTGCACACCCCAGCGTGCCCCAGCCGTGCTCTACCTGCAGTGCTGGAGGTGGAGCAGAGCCAAGGGTGGCTGCTGCCTGCTGCATGGAGAGCAGCTCTCCCATTTCACTGCCAGGCCAGCCCAGCAGAGCATGCCTGGCTTCGAGGAATGCCTTTATGAGTTGGCAGTTATCTCTTGGCAAGTTAGGCTACTGTTGGGGTTTGGGTTCACTTGTAGAATTTTTTCTTTTTTTTTTTTTTCTTTCCCATAAGTTGCCAGGTAACTAATGCCTGAGTACTTAAGAGGAGTTAATAAAGACAAAAGAAGTGGCTGAGGTGGAGGGAGGGGTAGGTAGAACTTCACTTTTGCTGGGGGGTGTGCTGGTGGGGGGGGGATCTCTCTGGGGTTTTTTTTCACTGGCATCACGGGAGCAGGGTTGGGGGTTTTTTTCCGGCCACGGTCTTTTGGTGTGTGTCCCGGGAATCCTGAACCGGGTCCCCGTCTGCCTCGCCGGGAGCTGCTCCACGGCAGGTCCTGCTCTCTCCCCTTCACTGTTTCTTCGCTCCTGCTCCGAGTGTTTCTCCAGCACCCCGGGACTCTGCACCCCCTGTCCTGCCGGGACTCGTGCTGCAGCTCCAGCCCCGCCAGGGAGCTCCTGATCCATCTGCAGCACCCCGGGACTCTGCACCCCCTGTCCTGCCGGGACTCGTGCTGCAGCTCCAGCCCTGCTGGGGAGCTCCTGATCTCATCTCCAGCACCCCGGGACTCTGCACCCCCTGTCCTGCCGGGACTCGTGCTGCAGCTCCAGCCCTGCTGGGGAGCTCCTGATCCATCTCCAGCACCCCGAGACTCTGCATCCACAGCTGCCTGTGCCGGTAACTGCACCAACAGGGGGGGAGGGTGCCAGCGGCAGAGAAACGCTGTGACTGTTTCCCTGGTTCTGTCTGTTGTTCATATCATAGTTATTGTTGTTCTGTTTTGCCTTGCTAAACACAAGTAAAGAACTGTTATCCATATCCTCACATCTTTGCCTGAGAGGCCCCTTAATTCTAAAATTAGAGGAGTTTGGGGATTTGAGAGGGTCCTGTTTGTCCTTAGCGATACCTGTCTTCCAAACTAAGACAGCTACACCAAATGTGCCTGCAGCCTCCTGCTGTGAGGAGGATGCTCCTCGCATCCTCAGCACACCTTGGAGGTGTTTGCACATTACAGAGTGTTTGCAGTCTGTTTGTCCTGCCTTTAATCCCGTCCTTGCTGAGTGTTTTCTGCTTGCATGCCCTTCTCTCTGTCAGCATTGATCCTTTTTATAGTCTTTTATACAACTTGGGTTTGAATTCTCCTACAGTTCTCTAATTAGTGTCATTTTCTTCCACTGCTAAGGCGAAGCCAGGGGCTGTTGTACCAGCTGATATTGTGGATCAACACACACTACCTAATACATGGCATGAGCATTATGTAGTGCATTATATATACTGCTTGTTAAATTTGGCATTTTATGCATGGTTATGGGGAGCGTAGTAATACAATAAAAGGGATCTCTGGAAGGCATATTTTTGATGCCTCAGATTTCAATCACACAAACTGAATTTGCTTATTTGTCATAGCAGGGGATAGAATTAGACTTGACGCTAAAC
Source organism: Sitta carolinensis (assembly GCA_032173965.1). Lineage (NCBI taxonomy): Eukaryota > Metazoa > Chordata > Aves > Passeriformes > Sittidae > Sitta > Sitta carolinensis. Next base: position 20,275,129 of record CM063292.1, read on the forward strand.
TTTAAATGAAGGGAAAAACTGAATTTTAGGATAAGTCTATCACTCCAGCTGGCAAAAATCTATTGGGCTGTGAGGGGTTTCCTCTGCTGGCTATGCCACAGGGAAGGTGTGATCTGCCCATGGCTCTGTCACAAGCCATGTCTCTGCATTTTTGGGCATACATCCTGCCTGCTGCCTGCTGCCAGCAACAGAGTGGCCATGTGCTGTGCTTGCCAGAGATTTACAATGAAAACACCAAATATCTCCCCTCAAGCTGTGTTAGGAGACTGTGTGTGTTTAGACACATGCTGGATAACAGCACACCATCCCATGCACGCTTCAAGTTCTGCAAAATACCCACTTGGCTTCCATTTCTTTTCCTGGAGAAGTTACCAGATGCTTCATTATTGTTTTGCAAAACAGGCTGCATATTACCCATATGTTTTCCCCTTGTTTTTCAGGAGACAAACTAAATGTTGGTGCCTGTTTCAAGTACTCGTTAAATATTTTAGATAGGTTGGGAGTGAAGGGCAAGAGACTTCAGCGCATGGAGGAGGCAGAAAATCTGTGCAGTCCTGGCCATGGCAGGCTGGGGTGGGGCTCCTGGGTGGCACAGGCTGAATGGGAAAGGATTAATAACCTTCACTAATAACCTTGATGCTCTTGCAGGAAAGGGAGTATTTCAGGGTGGTGGCCAAGCCTCCTGGCAAGAGGTGATCAGAGGCTTTTGGTCCTTTAATCTCCTTTTTGAAGAAGAGGAGATGAGTTTCTTCTGCTGGGTGTAGGAGGGTAGTCAGCAGCCAGAGGTGCTGCAGGAGCAAGGGGGAGGGCTGGGCAGGCTGGAGGTGTTAAAGCCAGGCCAAAAAGGGAGAGGGGCTGTTCTCTGGGGCTGCTGGAGCACAGGGGGATTGAGGTGAACGACTCTTAATTACAGGGCTTTGTTTTATGTTCTGATGCTTGGCAGAGGCCCTTTTAAGGGCATAAATCTGTAGCTGCACATCCTGTAAAAATGGGAACTCTGGGATGAAGGCACCATTCAGATAGTGCAGCCATTCAGGTGAGTTTAGGTCTACCCAGAAAACGAAGAATTTCTGAAAGTGAATGTTTATAAATTAACTACATATCCCAGAGTAACTATTAGTCAGAACCATGGGAGAGATTCCCATGAATAGTGCCTTACTTCCCAAGTATTCCCTAAGGTGCTGATGCAGCTGTGCTGATATTTAGGGATCTGAAGGAATTCAGATGGAAACTGGCAGATAGCTGTGTTTTGCTTTGATCAGTTTTCAGGAAGAAATTACTGTTTCAAAGTTTCTGATAAATATTTTGTTGTGTAAAACTCAGGCAAATGATGCACAACTCAAAACATTTCCCCCTCAGCAAAGTCCCTGGTAATTTCTACACTATTTCATCTTGATTTTGTAAATGGCTTTTTGTTAAACTGCTTTGGGGAGGGGGGACGACTTTGCCACTTTTTAATATATCTTTTTGCACTTCTTCATCTCATGCAATGCTGTAATAAAAAGTTTGCCTAGCAACCAGTGAATCCACTAAGGATTATGGAAAAACTTATTAACGTCACTTATTGACACAACCTTGACAATTCAGCTGTCAAAAGGTTGACACTTCAATGGGTAATGAATGCAAGAGATTTTTAATGGTGTAATTCCTGATGTATTTCATGTCAGAGTGGAAATATCAATTGCTTAGGGGCTAAATCTTGGCTGCTCTGAGATCAGCAGAAGGGACCAGAAGGAAGCAGAGACCACAGGTTGGCCAATGTGGCCAACTTAATGTCCCTGATTTACTGTCAAGGGGGAGAAGGGCTCATCCAGGGTGGGGTTTCTTTAGAGAAAAGACTGTTCTATGAGAAATCTGGAGGTGTTCCTGATACCTCACAGGGATCTATAGTTGGGAGGGAAAAGGTCTGTGATCTGGTGGCTTCTCTGCCTTCAGAAGGTTCCAGACATTTCTGTTTGCAGTATGATTTAGAAAGGAATGACCTTTCTCCAGAACACTTAGCCATGCTCTGTGGCTTTGGCTCCAGCTGTCTGTGCTATTTTACTCTAAAGTGCCATAGATTTTTATTTCACTTGAACTCTACCCTGAGCACTACCTACTGCTTTGCAGATGGCAGCACAACCCTCTGTAGGAAGCCACCCTGCTTTGGTTCCAGGCACACTCAGTGTCCCTGTGGAAGGTGAGCTCTGGTGTCACTCCATGGCCACAGCTGATTTTCCTCCGGCAGGAGCTGCTGTGGTTGGCACTGTGCACCTGTGGCCTCCCTCCTGTACCTGCTGGAAAAATGTTCCTGCTCCAGCTGGACACGAATGAGACAGGAATATGAAAATGAGGAGCTCTGCCTGTGCTCTGACACTGAATTTCTGGGAGCAGGAGCTGTGAGCAGAATGCAGCTCCGAGGATGTGTCCCTCTCACTGAGGCTGTGCTCCTGCTCTGTGGGGGGAATAAAGCTGGTGGGAATTCTGGACGCTCAAGCTGGAGGGCTGTGCTGTGCCTCTCCTGCCTGGGGGAGGTTTGCAGTTGGAGCTGTGATGAGTGCTCTGGTTGTTTCATTGCACGTTCCTGCTCAGCTGTGCCTGTTCCTGCTCTGGTTACTGGGGCTTTGGCAGCCAGCCCTGGGAGCAGCCGTGGGTGCACCACGGGCAGCAGAGCCCAAACCCACAGTGCTGGGCTCTCGTGTGTGTGTGGGTCAGGGTGCCCAGAGCTGGGTGGGCTCAGCAGACCTGTGTCTGCATCCCCTGAGCCTGCGTGTACTCCTCTCCTGCAGGCCAATGCTAATCAGCCATGACTTGGAAAATTCAGGGTAAAAACAGAGGTTTGTAGTGGCTGTGCTGTGCAGGTCTGCAAGGGAAGTTGCACACATGCCAGGACAGTGCACACATCATAAATCTCTGCCCTGTGCTACATATAAAATAAGCAATTTAATTACAAGCTACTAAGATTTTACAAGCAAGTGAATCTGATTCACCCACATCATAACTTGCACGAAAATAATGCCTGTACTTCAACAGATGAGCATATAAATGAAAATGTTAAAAATAAAATATTTTATTTCATCCTTAATTTGTTGTGGTTCAATAACTGTCATAGACAAATTAATATGCTTTATTAGGAAATCAACATGTTGGAGATGTAGCCTAATCTGTTTTGCAAGGGAATCCTGCTAGCATGTAATGACAATACATGATGTATACAATTTTTATTGACTTTTTTCTGCTTAGCAGCTTGAATGAGTAGTAGCTTCTACTGGTGAGTGCAGAAGTCTTGCAGAACTCCTGAAGTCTTTGAATCTAAGAGACAGCAGGTTGGAAAACACAGAATTGCTAAAGCATCGCTAGTAACAATTTTTAGCTGAACAGGAAAATGCCATGGAGTTGTTCATTATTAAATACGCTGAAAGTGTTATTTACATACCTGCTCATGAATTTCTCCAATGTATATACAAGACACATCTCAGTGTCTCACAAGTCAGGAAGAGATCCTGGTTCTTCCCAATTATCCACAGCTTGTTAGACCTTCAAACGTTGCACAATAAACACAGGAAGCTCCATTTCACAAATAACTAAATGTGCAATACTCAATTAATGCTGTGGTCCTGCTCTGAAGTCCAAGGACGCTCTTCTGTGTAATGCTGAGGCATGATGCTTTAACGACTTGTTTTGCATGTGTATTTAAAAATAATGCTACTCCTGATTGCTGCTCTGCACAGTTGAAATAGCTTTCTTAACTAAAGGTGGAGAAAATTGATTAGAACCGCTCGACTGTGGTTAAAGAAATAGTTATAAGCTCTCTGTTAATCGATGTAGAATTCTGTATAACAGTAATGAATTCTGATATTTTCCCCGTATTTAAAGTGTCTGGCAACAGACCAGAGGTACTGAGGCTATGGGTTAGAGTCTGTTTTGGAAACAGCAAACAGGACTTTAACTGCATGATACCAATTGACTTCCAGCATTTACAAAAAAAATGGATTTATGGCCTCAGCTCGGATGGAATTAGTAATACATACCTCTACTCTTTCAATGATCTAACAGTGGGTTTGAAGTGTTGGCTGGGATTGATCACTGGCACTCTGCAGGAGGGATAGGTGGGTGATAAAAAGCAAAGCAGGCAACAGTCGCCTTCCCCAGAGGTGTTTATTAGCACCCTCTGAAAAGGGGGAATGCAATTCCCAGTGCTGAGGCTGGCTGTACCTGTGTGACTCTTTGATAAAAACGAGTCTGTCAGGGCCTGCAGTGCCTTCTGTGAAAAACCTCCTGGAAAGCGATGCAAGAATCAAATATTTCCCTGCATTTTGTGCTTGTGTGATTGTAAGTAGGGGTAAAAAGGCAGCACTCTGCCATTGGGACAGTAAATGTTCCACTTCTCATCTGCTCTGTGCTGCCACTGCCTGACACCTCACAGGCTGAGTCGTGTCCCTTCCCCATGGGAGTGCCTGCCTTACCTTGTAGAGTAAATTGCAATTTTTCTGTGGTTTTCTATGGTCGTTCTTCCATTTCTTTGGGCCTGCTTGGTGAGCCTGCCTGTGCTTGGCTGGGGTTTGGTGGCAGTCACCATGCCTCCCCTGTTAGAGGTGACTGCCCATGTCTGCCTGGGGCTGCTGTGGCTCCTGGGCTGCCCCTCCACGGGGCTGGCTTGCTTTGCTCTCCAAACCAAAGGTGACAGCACTGGGGAGTGGAAATGCCCCAAATGTCCTCGTTCACCCCCTTGTCCTCTCCCTCCCTGCCTGGGAGTATGGAGCAAAAACTGACCTGGGGAAAAGCACATTGGAGTGAGCTCCACAAAACCCACTCCCTCCTTTGGTCTGGTTGTCAGTGCAGGGAAATTTCTGCATTTCAGAAGGAAATGGAGGAGACTGGAATCGTTTTGTGTCGCCAAGTGGAGCTGCAGAATTTTGCAGAGCTCTTTGGTGAAGAAAGAGTGCAAGACAGCCATCTGGTCCCTGCCCATCAGCACTCACAGGCCTCCCAGCAATTTGCATTCTTCCTTCACTTCGGAAGGAGTGCTGTTTCCAAGACACAGGGGAGTCTGGAGAGACTTGTGAAGAGACCATTTTATTCCTTGTGATACCATTTATTAGGGAGATAATTAAAAATCCACCACAAATGTGCTTTAATTAATACATCAAGATGAGAATGTAAAGCCCTTAGGGTGGAAGAAGAAATTTCACCTTTAAATATAAAATGTACCTTCCTTGCTTTAAAGTAGACCTTTGAGAATGGCAGTTTTACTTATCTAAGCTTTTTAGAAAGTTGAAATCTCTTTGTAACAGGTAGATAATGGTTTCAGCTGCTTTTTTTTGTAGGCAAGGAAATAACAGCACATACTGAAGTGGAATACTGGTATTTTCATAGCTGGGAAATTATCTCTTTTACACTTTTGGTAGATAAATTATCTGAGTAATGTAGGAGAAATTCAGTCCTTGTGTGTAATATAAAACACCAACAAGAGCTTTTAAGGAGAAGAATGCTTTTCAAACTTATTTTCTGGGGGTTGGAGAAAAGGGAAATACTTAAATAGGTGCCTTATATGTAACAGGCCATATTATCCAGAAAAATACAATAGCGTTATAAATTAATTCTGCAAGTTATTTATCTCAAGATCTTGCTCAGGACCTCAGCATTTAACCTGTGCCTTCTCAGGCTGGCTGCTCTGCTCTTTGGGTTTAATTGAAATTGTGTTGACATTAAACCCACCTAAATATTCAACACAAACTCCCTGGGAAATATGAACAGAATGGAATGCCTTTGCTACCCCTGGCACAGACAGCAAAATGTTCTGTTGGGTTTTGTGGGTGCCTGAGAGAAATCTCTGGGGACTAAACCAAGGCTGAGCACTTGGATGGGGATGCTCTGCTTTGGGCTCTGAGCTGACCCTGCTGCCTCAGAAAGATCCTCCCAGAGGAACAGCAGATTTGTGGCCTTGGTTCTACTCAATGCTAACTAAACAGTGCCCTTAAAAAGTGACACTTTTGTGGAATTCTGCACTTTAAAAGTAATTTGAACCTGAAAGGAAATTGCCCATTGTGTTTGGGCTTTTTTTCCTTTTTTTTTTTTTTTTTTTTTTTTTTTTTTTTTTTTTTTAATATTCTGGTTGCAGCTGATAGAGCATGAAGGAAAAATAAAATAACTCAGAAGGAAAGGCAGTGTCAGATGCTATGAGAAGTTAGTTCACCCAGCTGAACATCTGACTGCTGTGCACCCCAAAGCTTCAGAGGCTCTGTGCTTGCTGAGGTGAGAGGACTTTGGAAGTTAAAGCAGCTTGAAGAGGTATCAACTTCTCCTCATCTTCTCAATCTTCAAAGAGGAAGGAACTAGAGGAAATGTTAGCTTCATGGAAGAACTGTTATACAGAACTTCTGGAGAGAGAAAAAACCTTTTTGGAATACCTTAGAATCATAAAGTAGTGTGTTGGGAGAAATCTGAAGGATCATGTGGTCCAGCTTTTCATGGCAAAAGCCAACCATGGGGATCAAATTATATTAGACATAGTGGTTTTATGCAAAGGAAGATTAAGGCATTGAATATATTTTGTTTTTCTGTGCTTGCACAGGGGCACTCTGCTGGGTTCAGAACTGGCTGGCTGGCCAGGCCCAGAGCGTGCTGGTGAGTGGTGCTGCATCCAGCTGGGGCCAGGCACCAGGGGTGTCCCCCAGGGGTCTGTGCTGGGGCCAGTCCTGTTCAATATTTTTATTGATGACATGGATGAGATTATTGGGTCTTTTATTAGCAAATTTGCAGATGACCCCAAGCTGGGAGCGTGTGTCAATCTGTTGGAGGGTAGGAGGGCTCTGCAGAGGGACCTGGGCAGACTGGATAGATGGGCAGGGTCCAATAGGATGAGGTTTAATGAGTCCCAGTGCCGGGTCCTGCACATTGGCCACAAGAACCCCTGCAGTGCTGCAGGCCAGGGACAGAGTGGCTGGAGCGTGCCCAGGGGCACAGGGACCTGGGGGTGCTGGTCCACAGCCAGTGAACATGAGCCAGCAGTGTGCCCTGGGCCCAGGGCTCCCAGCCTGGATCAGGAGCAGTGTGGCCAGCAGGAGCAGGGAGGTCACTCTGCCCCTGCACTGGGCACTGGTGAGGGCACAGCTCCAGTGCTGGGTCCAGTTCTGGCCCCAGCTCAGGACATGGAGACGCTGGAGAGCATCCAGAGGAGGCACCGAGGCTGGAGAGGGGCTGGGAACACAAACCCTGTGAGGAATGGCTGAGGGAGCTGGGGGTGTTTAGCCTGGAGGAAAGGAGACTCAGGGGTGACCTTATCACTCTCTAGAGCTCCCTGAAAGGTGGCTGTAGTCAGGTGGGGGTCGGTCTACCAGGCAACCACTGACAGAACGAGAACAGCCTTAAACTGTGCCGAGGAAATACATGTTGGATATTAGGAAGAAGATTTTACTGAAAGAGTGACAAAGTACTGGAATGGTCTGCCTGGGGAGGTGGTGGAGTCACCATCCCTGGATGTGTTAATAAAAGATTGGATGTGGCACTTGCTGCCATGGGTTAGTTGAGGTCTTGGGGCATGGGTTGGACTAAGATTGGTGATCTTAAAGGTCTCTTCCAACCTAATTTATTCTGTGATTCTGTGATTGGATTACTGGATAGCCAAATTTTAAAGAGACCGAGAAAGTTATGGTTGTAGAAGCAAAAAGAGAAGAGAGCAAGTAAACTGAAGGTATTTTTGGATTTCATGTGTGGTTTTGTCATACATGTGTAAAAACCAAAGGGCATTACCACCTATTGCAGATAAAACCTGTACTTTAGCACTGACTGGGTGTTACAAACACAGGTAGATGTGTGAACTTTTCTTTAGGCTTTTCCTGCACATAGCTTGGTATCCAACTATTGGAAATAGAACTGTTAGCAAATAGGGCATCCTTCTGTCCTTCATAACATAACCAGTTCAGGACTATATGGAATTGTTTGTATGCAACAACTTAATTACCTCCTCCTGCCTTCAGTGTTTCCAATAATTTATCAGTAGTTTCTGAAATTTTGCTGAAAATTCTGGTTTGAATGATCTCAAGTCTTAAAGACTGAACTCCAGTTGACTATTTCAGGGTCGATATTAAAAAGTTAACACAAAGAGTGCTGTAAAGCTGTTGTGCACACAGCCTACCTCAGCAGCAGATAAAGTGCTATTCAGCTGGACCATTGAAAATGTCCTTTATTCCTGCAGACTGATGTGGCCTTGGCTGTTAGTTTTAACACAGGATTCTTAGTAGCCCAGGGTAAGATTCTTTTTCTCAGTTTTGTTTTGCTAGAACTGGGCTCCAAGCAGAAACTGGTGCATCCTTTCTTCTTTAGATCTGTATTTGGCAGCTACTGGGGAGGGCTGCTTTTAACCTCCATCTGTTATCAACTGATGGTGCTACCTAGGCTCTAGGTGTGTTTTATTTAAAGGTGTGTCTAAATGTTTAGCCTTCAGAATACTTATTTTTGTGTTCCCTATTATGCATTGTTCTCTTAATAAAAAATTCTGTATATGTCAGGAAAGTTTGATTTCTACTTTAGTTCTGATATGAAGTTTGTTATTTTTTGACACCAGTAATTGGTCTGCAAATCATTGTTGTGATGTGATTCCTAACAGAAGAGGAGGAGCTCAGGGTGAGCACCTTTTATGAGCACCTTTGTTCCAGGGAGAAGTATGTGTGTAATTAAAGCTAATGTTCCTTAGAGGATGCTCAGACTCCATCATCCTGTAATCCTCAGGTGGCCTCAAATACCTGTCCCTGCTTGGCAAGGGAGGCCAAAATGATGGTCATTCACTCTCTTACAGGCCTGGGAGGGTTTTGTAAGCAGAGACAGCCAGTGTGTTCCTGCTTTAGCAGTGGTGAAATATAAATAACTGATTGATTTTACATATTGGATAGTTTGTTCAATAGTTTGGACACTCCATGTCCAGTCCTCTTGGGCCATACTGCAGAGGGAACAGTTTTTTAGCACTGAAATCCAGAAATCTTTAGAGTCACCAAAAGCCCCCATTCTTTACTTTTGTAGTTTAAATGAAGAAAGTCTGATGTCTGCAGTAAATGATAGATAAGGAAAGAAACTTCATGGGGTTCTTACAAATGCTTTTGACTCTCATTTTCAAAGTTGAGGCTTTACAGCATATTCTTATTAGATACAATGATAGGCCTGATGAATTACATTTTAGATCAGAGAAGAACGCTGATAAGTTGGATTTGGTATTGTAGCTGTCATTGTGGTAGAAAACATTATCTCCACTAGAAATACATTTTGAAGAGCCTTGTTTGTCTTTGCCTTTGTGAATGTCACCCATATGACAGAAATGTGCACTCAGACAATCAGGATAGATGTGTTTCACCCCTGAGGCCTCAGGCTCCACGCTGTCTCTGGGGGGACTCAGGAGGGCTCTCTGCTGTCTTTGCACAGCCAAAGCACATGATTGAATTATACCAGTCCTTTGTGCTCCTCCTGACCCAGATGCCAAAGCAGAGCTGTTCTCCTCTTCTCTCTCATGCAGCTGAGGCTGTTCCTGGCCCCAGGAGGACAGACAGACAGACAGGGCAGGACAGGCTGTGCTGGGCAGCTCTGGCTGTTCCTGGCCCCAGGAGGACAGACAGACAGGGCAGGACAGGCTGTGCTGGGCAGCTCTGGCTGTTCCTGGCCCCAGGAGGACAGACAGACAGACAGGGCAGGACAGGCTGTGCTGGGCAGCTCTGGCTGTTCCTGGCCCCAGCAGGACAGACAGACAGGGCAGGACAGGCTGTGCTGGGCAGCTCTGGCTGTTCCTGGCCCCAGCAGGACAGACAGACAGGGCAGGACAGGCTGTGCTGGGCAGCTCTGGCTGTTCCTGGCCCCAGGAGGACAGACAGACAGGGCAGGACAGGCTGTGCTGGGCAGCTCTGGCTGTTCCTGGCCCCAGGAGGACAGACAGACAGGGCAGGACAGGCTGTGCTGGGCAGCTCTGGCTGTTCCTGGCCCCAGCAGGACAGACAGACAGGGCAGGACAGGCTGTGCTGGGCAGCTCTGGCTGTTCCTGGCCCCAGCAGGACAGACAGACAGGGCAGGACAGGCTGTGCTGGGCAGCTCTGGCTGTTCCTGGCCCCAGCAGGACAGACAGACAGGGCAGGACAGGCTGTGCTGGGCAGCTCTGGCTGTTCCTGGCCCCAGGAGGACAGACAGACAGACAGGGCAGGACAGGCTGTGCTGGGCAGCTCTGGCTGTTCCTGGCCCCAGCAGGACAGACAGACAGGGCAGGACAGGCTGTGCTGGGCAGCTCTGGCTGTTCCTGGCCCCAGCAGGACAGACAGACAGACAGGGCAGGACAGGCTGTGCTGGGCAGCTCTGGCTGTTCCTGGCCCCAGCAGGACAGACAGACAGGGCAGGACAGGCTGTGCTGGGCAGCTCTGCTCTGCCAGCCCTTCCCCAGCTCCGAGCATGCCGTGAGCTGCTCCTTCCAGAACTTTCCCCTCTCCTCAGTGGCCTCCTGCCAGTCATTCCAAAAGGTGTTTCCCCACATTCCACCCCACTAAGGGTGACTGCAAGCTGGACAGGGTCAGAATACAGACTTGTTTCTCCCAGAGTCTAATTTTCTTCTTGTGCCTAAGGACAGACTTGCAGCACACAGGGAATGACACTTCTGTTGATCATCAATCCTAGCCCATTTCTGGGGCTGATTAAAGTATGGGTCTGTGCCTGTCAAAAACCTTGTGGTGTGATCATGGGACATCACCTGGGATTTCTAAAACATGACATGTGGCACAACCTGATAAACACAGAAGAGTGATTTGTATTTTATGCTTTTAGCACGCTGCAGAGACAGGATGAGCTGTGCACAGGAGAGTCCTTTGCAGCACAGAGGGCAAATGTTGGTGATTCCTGCAGACCACTCAGCACATCCTCCCAGGGGCCATTCCTGTAACTGAGGGAGAAGCATTCCCTGCAGGAATGTGTCTGAAGGAGAGAGTGTTTGCCAAGGCTGCCATGGGCTGTGGCAGGAGGTGGCTGTGTGACAGTGGATGGGGTTTGGTGAGACCCAGCCTGGCTCCAGTGTGGGTTTGATGACTCAGATGCTAAAAAGGCTCAGGCTATTATGATTAGTGTTGGGGCAAGTCTTGAGCTTTGAAAGGATTGTTCAGGTTCAGAATTTGCAGGCCCTCCTGCTGCCTCCCTGACTATAGGGATGTAAGGATTTTTCTCTCTGACAGCTCATTAAACTTTGTTCAATATGTGTGTTGTAATCCGTGGAAAAAAATAATCATCTTCTTTAATGGCTGGAAAGAGCTGTTGCAGTTAAAAAAATATTAAATAATTAACCTTTAGTCCTTAGAAGTAAGAAGTTTCAAAATTACTTTAGGCCTCAAATTTCAACAGAGGGCAGTGTGACATTGCTGTTTGCATCTCTGGAGCATTTTCTCTTGTGATGATTTATGTGAAGACTCTTCCACTCAGTGTCCTCATTAAGCTTATTATAGGAGTAATAATATTGCTGAAAGCACAGGGAAGATGTAAACCAGAAGAGATTTTTACAATGGCTCGATGTGATAAAGGCAGGATAAACAGGAGAACACTTTAAGGAAATGGATGGAGTCAATTACAGCAGCATCTCAGGGCCCAGGATAGCAAACAGGGTTCTGCAGTGAGCACGGGCAGAGGTTATGTTTATGGATCCCTAGCTGGGGAATGTTTCATGGGGTTTGTTTGGAGTGCAGAGCTCAGCCAGAAGGCTGCAGGCCAGAGATTGTGGTTCCATGGAGCTGTGCCTGCTCTCCCATCAGCTGGGTGGCCTGAAGGGCTCTGCTCTCCAGAGCCCAGCTCTGCCAGCAGCAGCTGATTCAGGTGTTCCCCAAAGGATGCTGAGTGGCTCCTGTCAGCATCACCTGCCAAGCAGGTCGCTCCAGACTCTTCTTGTACAGGTGGTGCTGCTGAGCAGTGTCTGGGAAGAAGCATTTTAGCAAGAGAAGAGCAGAAAGGGGCTTTCTGGGTCAGTAAGTTCAATCTCTTGCTATCACAGAAAGCTGTATTGTATAATCCCTTTCAGGAATTTATCACACTTGACTTTAGAGCAGGCATTGCCTTTCTCCAGAGGTGACCTAACTTAGAGAAAATACTGAAATCCAAACTCATCTTCTGTTCAACTTCTCCAACATTCTGCTGGTGGATACCCTCCTGTAAAATACCCAACAGGAAATGTAACTGTTTCATCTGTTAACTGAAACAAACCCAAACAATAAGTCTTCCATTGGGACTTTTTGCATAAGGAAAATAATAAGTATTTGTGTACACCCTGTAGGAATGTCATGTTTTGTACTCTGCCTGCAAGCTCTACAGCAGCAGTTAATTAACAAACACAATTCCCAGAGCCCTGTTGACATTAATCATTGTTGCTGGTGCACAAACACAGATGTTTTGGCATGAAAAGGTGCTCTGGTAGTTGAAGTTCATGCTGTTGCTAAACTTTACAGCAGTTCTCATTTAAGTTCAGTTTAACAGGGAAGGGAAGAATTGATGTTTATGAATGCATGAGAGGAAAGCATCATGGAGAAGGGTGGCTGCTGTGAGCATCAAGGCTGAAATATTTGGATGTTACTTTGGTAACAACAAGGATTAAATTAAGCAAGGAGTTGTGGTTTGCTAACGAGACATAAACATGCAGAAATCCTTTTAATTCTACAATGGCGGGGGCTGCCCAGGGAGATTTGGAGTTCCCATCCCTGGAGGTGTCCAAGGAATATGGACATGGCACTCAGTGCTCTGGGCTGGGTGACAAGGTGGGAATTAGTCAGTGGATTGTCATGAAGGTCTTTTCCAACCTTAATGATTGTGTGATTTGAAAGCTCTTGAACTCCTTGGTGTGAGAGCCACAGCAAAAATACCCAAAAGTTGGTTTATTGTCATCATGTTCTTCATGACTCTTGAGTTCTGCCCAAATGAAGCTACAGTGTGCATCACTCAATTATGATCAGCAGAGGGAAAATGCTGTGCTAAGCATGAGGATGAAGAAATTAAACTGTGTTTTCAAACGTCCTCTGAAACTGAACTGCATGGTGCACCGGTGTCCTCATGAACCCCTGGAAGAAAGATGGGAAAGACTTTGTCACCATTTCAGTAGGAATCAGCTTGTGAAGCAGGGCTGGAGACAAGATCAGGAACCCACATGAGAGGGCTGGGAAGAGAGAATGCGTGAATAGAGTAAAGGAGGAAAAAAATAATTTCAAGAGACTATTTTATGATAGACAAAATGAGGATAAGCAGTTTGTAACTGGCTTTATTGTAAATGAAGCCTATATTTAGTCTCCTAGATGGCTGGAATGGCCTCCAAGGGAGATGCCCTGCCGGCGGTCCGGGTCCAGGTGGCTGACAGCGCGCTGGGATGCCGTGTGGCTGCGCTGGGAGCAGCCGCTGCCCTCGGGAGCAGGGAGGCGCTGCTGGCAGCGCCGCTGCCGAGGCTGCCCCGGCGCTGCCGAATTCCCTGGGGATTGTGCTGGGACGGAGGCACTCCCTGCCCTGCCCTGCCCTGCCCGGGCTCCCACCGCCGGCCCCCGGAGGACAGCAGCGCTTTCCTGCCCATTGCCCATTTCGCCTTGTTTGAAAGGTCTTTTCAAGACAGGAACTTGAGGCAGCCTCGCCTCTCGTGTCCCATCCCTCTGGAGGCATCCCCGGGCCGCTCGGCAGCGGCTCCGCCCGGGCAGGGGTGGCTCGGGCAAGGGGGAGAGGCAGCCCGGGCTCGGGAGAGGGCACTGCGGCTCCAGGGGACAGCCCGAGCCTCCTCCCGCATCCCCCAGGCACGGGACGTGCTCAGACGGCAGCGCTCACAAACGGCAGCAAAACGCAGCTGAACAACCTGATTCCGCCCCGACGCCAAACTGCTGGCAGATGTTTTTCCTTGACGAAACGCCTTATGAATCAAAATTCCCTTTGTGGTTTGACTTTAATGGTGTTTTGGGTTGGTTTTACCCTCTGGTTGAGGGGCAGGAGCCCCAGGCAGGAGCCCCCAGGAGCTGTGCGGAGTGACTGGAATTGTTCCGTGGCGCCGGGAGCATCGCTGGATCCTGCGCCGTGCGGGGGCACAGCCCTGATCCCGGGCAGGAACGCAGCCCTGATCCCCGGGCACAGCCCTGATCCCGGGCAGGGACACAGCCCTGATCCCCGGGCAGGGACACAGCCCTGCATCCCGGGCACAGCCCTGATCCCGGCCAGGGACACAGCCCTGATCCCCGGCAGGGACACAGCCCTGATCCCCGGGCAGGGACACAGCCCTGATCCCCGGCAGGACACAGCCCTGCATCCCCGGGCGGGACACAGCCCTGATCCCCGGGCAGGGACACAGCCCTGATCCCCGGGCAGGGACACAGCCCTGATCCCCGGGCACAGCCCTGATCCCGGGCAGGGACACAGCCCTGATCCCCGGGCAGGGACACAGCCCTGCATCCCCGGGCACAGCCCTGATCCCGGGCAGGCGCGATCCGGCACAGCCCTGATCCCCGGGCAGGAACACAGCCCTGATCCCCGGGCACAGCCCTGATCCCCGGGCAGGGACACAGCCCTGATCCCCGGGCAGGGACACAGCCCTGATCCCCGGGCAGGGACACAGCCCTGATCCCCGGACACAGCCCTGATCCCGGGCAGGGACACAGCCCTGCATCCCCGGCCAGGGACACAGCCCTGCATCCCGCCGTCCAGGGACACAGCCCTGCATCCCCGGGCACAGCCCTGATCCCGGCCAGGGGCACAGCCCTGATCCCCGGGCAGGAACACAGCCCTGATCCCCGGGCACAGCCCTGATCCCGGCCAGGGGCACAGCCCTGATCCCCGGGCAGGAACACAGCCCTGATCCCCGGGCACAGCCCTGATCCCGGCCAGGGGCACAGCCCTGATCCCCGGGCACAGCCCTGCATCCCCGGCAGGAACACAGCCCTGCATCCCCGGGCACAGCCCTGCATCCCCGGCGGGGGCAGTCCCTGGGCTTCGGGCACCCGCTCAGCGGGAACAAAGCACCTGCTGAAGGCATGACAAAAGCAGTGTCTGCTCGCATATTGAGCAGAAGGAGGACAAGCTATTATTAAATGATTGCAGTGAGGAAGAACATTTCTTTCCACCCTTAGGCTAATATTAAATATTCTCAAGGTCAACTGTAAGAGGATATAGAGAAAGACAAGAAGCATAGGTGCTGTCAGTTGTATTTTCTGTTTTCATTTAACTGTAGCCTTAAAATCAGAATTATTTATAGCCGTGATGCAGCTCCCTGTGACCCTGCTTCCTCCAGCTCAGAGGTGCCTCTTGTTTGTGCTCAAAAAGAAACTGCTAGTTCTTCTTTGAATCACTTCCTTTTGTGCATACTGGACAATGGGAAATGCCTGGAGTTTTCTTGGCTTCAAGTTTAATTACAGTTTTTCTGCTGCATATGTATGATGTTTTCAGCACCCAGAGCCTGGGTGCTGCTCTTGGATGGTCTATCCTGTCTTGATTGGGCTGGATACCTTAAGTAAATGAATGGATGTACTAAGGTACAAACTTAAGGAATTTGAACTTTGAAGGCAGATATACACTGCTGACTTGCTTGTGTTGAAAGTGGGAATAGTGGGGGTAGAGCTTTCCTTGGGCTGCACAAGGTGCTGATATTCTTTAGGGCCTCCCTGAGAGGTGAGGCTGTGAGCCTGAGTATGAGGGGCTAATGGGACACATAGGGGTTACAGGATAAAGCTTATCTTTGACTTTGTTCTAAATTTAGGTCAACATCACTGGGACCAGAATAACACCTAAAGGTTTTAATGCTAAATATTGCTTTCATGTGTGTGAACTTTGCTGCTGGTGGAGGGCAAGAGAAAAGAATGACAAAATGATGAAAAATTCCAGCGAGCCATTTTAAAAGCAAAGAGCCTATTTTTAATCAATTTCAGTAAACATACTTCAGGCTTTAAACAGGGGGTTATTCAGCCACTCTCCTGCTCATCTCTCACAACAGCATCACTTCTAACCTTTCAGGTGTTCTTGAGTGAGTCGCTTAACCTTCCCTTGCCTCAGTTTCTCATTTATGAAGGGCATGGAGACAAATTCATGTCTACTTCACATGAGTTACAGGACACAGAATGCAGGGCTTAATTTAAGCATAAATGCCAGCCCTGCTGATGTCATACAGACATATACTGTATGATTTTATACTAATTTTATACTTACCTGTTTATCTATTTAATTAAATAGTTGCATGAATGTTAGCTCAACACTGGGATGAATGTCAGTGTTAGGAGTGGCTGCAGAACTGGAGATGTGTGTGCCTACACCCAGGGTGTTGGGGGCTTTGGCAGCTGCCTGAATGGGTGTCAATATTTTCCAAAACAAACATGGTTTGCTAATGTGTGGGTTATGAGTGCCTGTGTAACTGTGGGAGTTCAAGTGATGGGTTTGGAAGAAAAGCTGTGTGGGAAATCCAGCCTGTGAGAAAGGGTTGCTCTGTACCCCGCTCTGCAACTCAAGAGTTAATTTTTGGCTGTCTGAACATCTTCACACTTTTTAATGAATGAGGATGAATCTCAATCAAATCTGAATCCAATCAAGCATGGCCTTCTTTTGAGCTTCCTAGGGCAATTCAATCTCCTCTTTGTTTTCGTTCTTTGCTGCTTTAGATTTTAAGTGTTTCATAATCATTTTTGGATAGAAGTTTCTGGTCCAGCTCGATGCCTGCCTATGTGCTTATCCTGTTTGTGATGAGCACTTTCTGGAGGCTGAAGGCACAGGGGCTCTCTGTGTTTATCCCTGTCTGCAGAGTGCTCTGGGGTGTGCTGAGATCGGGGTCTGTGCTGGGGCTGCATCCTCTTTGAAGCTGTGTGGGCTTCCTGGAAAATAAATGGATTTTAGCAAAGCCATGAAAGCATACTTAATTGGGATTTAATGATGGACTTCCTCTTTATTTGTGTCACAGGCAATACCAGAAGTGTCACGGTGATGCATTTCCCTGTCTCAGTTTCCCAATCCAGAGTCACTAATAAGGAGAGGACGCTCTGTCACAGGCACTTTCCCCGCATTCTGTCTCTCAGAGCTCCATCCCTCCCCACATTTCCATGCCAAACAGCTCAGTAAGAACCAATCAGGGAGTGTGACAAGTGTTGAGAACGTTTCTGTCTGCTGCCAGTGGAGCGCTCCTTGTGTTTGCAGGATGTCAAATGATGTGTGCAGCCATTAGCTTGGCTCACTGGCACTCGGTGGGGGCACAGGAAAACCACTCCTGCCTTTCCCCTGCCTTTTGAAACAACAGAGTTGTAGAATCAAAAGTTATTTTTAAAAATGCATTAGTATTTTCTTTAAAAATGTTAATTTATTTCTTATTTGCAAGATTTTCCCCCTTCACTTCAGAGCCAAATTTGATGTGTTTTTATGTAACCACTGATTAGCTGGTTATCAGCTGTATACTTGTCTCAGCCCTGACTCTAAGACAGGCTGATGCAGAAGGCAGGTAGTACAGCAATGTTATGAAATGAGCACTATCACAAAGTGTATTATTTGCTATAAAGGCTTGATTTCACAGCTCATTATTTATGTAGGTTCAACGATACTGAGTTCCCTTGGGCCAGTCAGGTTTTGTGCTGATGCAAGTGGGAGTAAAGCCAGTCCTCTGATTTATAAATTCTCAGCATCCACCTCCACGTTTTTAATGATCTCGTTTGCGTGTTTGTCTGGGCTGCTCTCCCCTGCCACTCCCTTGGCTGGGGAAGTCTTTTCCAATGGAAGTTTGATGTCAAAAGTAGAATCCAGATGTGGCATTTCACCCCCACCGCAGCACCTCTCAGGGGTGTCAGTGCCCCAGGACACAAGTGGCTGGGTCAGCACGGGTCAGGCTCTGTGTTCACGCAGACATGTGTGTTCACAGAGCCCTCACCGTGCTGCAGGGGTCCTGCAGAGGCTGCTGTGCCTGCAGGTTTAATCAGGAGTATGGTACCTGTGCTGTGCTCTGTCTGGAACTCTGTGATTAGGGTCTAATCAGGAATCTGTGCTGACTATTCATCATGTATTTTAATAAATTCATATCAAAGTGTTTGTTGTAAGTGGGGCAAATTGTGCACACTTGCAGGTGGCCTCTGTGGGAACGTCCAGAACTGAACTTCTGACTCCTGGCAGAATCTTGCTGTAGGATGGTCATAAATTCTTATAATGTCTGAATTAGACAAGGGGCACATCCCAAATCCTCCAGGGAGACCTAAACCAGAACTACTGACTGGGAGGCACTTGTTGGGCTTTTGTACACAGACTGCAGAGGGAGAGCTGAGGCCTTGGGGTTCTGGAAAGCAGAGCAGGGCTTACAAAGGAATGTTCCTAAAGTGAGAAGTGGTTTTGGAAAGAACAGAGACCAGAAGGGAGGTCCTGGAGGGAAGATCCTGGATACTGGATAGGAGTAGGGACATGAAGGCCAGGGATGCCCAGGGACCTGGGCCAGGAAGAGCTGAGAGAGACAACTGTGCACAGCTGGAACAAAAGAACTTCCTGCTTCCACTCCCACTCCACAGTGAGGTTGAGACCTGGGGAGCAAAGATAACACTGAGGGAGTGAGGGGAAAATCTCTGATTCCTTTTAAATAAATCCCAGAATCCATATCTGCTACAGACTGTTGCTTGGTCTGACTGGCCATTGCACAAAGGGGTAAAACCCTCTTTGTGCAGCTCCAGAAACATCCTTCAGTGCTTGGTTTGGCTTTGGGGACCTTTGTCACAGCTGTCCCTTGCAATGTGCACAGCAGAGTTCACTGGGATAACAGTCAAGGGCAAAACTCTCTTGGGAGCTTCTGGGAAACACCCAGATCTGTTCAACTGCTCTCCGGTGTGTTGGGAAACATCAGTGTTGTCAAGAGGAGAGTCACCATATTACACTGTAGGTGTCAAAGACACAATCACTCTAGCAAGGTATTTTCAATAAGCCAGGGCTCAGAAAGAGATCCAAACAAATGCTATGATGAGGAACAGAAAGGTTATTAGTCAAAAATATTGGTTTTGAAAGTGCACAACTTTGGACGGACTACCAAAAGTAAATGTCAGTTGTTTGGCTGTTATACAAGTCTGCACCACATTTCTTTTGCTTGGCAATAGAGCTGGGAGAGATGAAATTGTAATTCGTGAGGGAGCTGGGAAATACAGGTTTCCTCTCAGCAGCATGAGTGATGCTCAGGTCTCTCTTGTGTGAGCGCAACTTGAACAAAACTCTCCTCTACTGTTTTATTATCAATGTTCTTCCAAGAAAAAATCCTGTGTTATTAGATTAATATATTATTTTCCTGTTTCTTTTTCTCTGTGCACAGGGAACCTTCCTGTGTTCTGTGAGGTTCCCTTGTGCTTTATTCTAATTTTTAAAGATAATGTTTCCGTTGTACAATTCTAGTTGAAGATATTTTATGTGAAGGATAGTGAGGAGGATTAAAGTACCACATTAGTTCTTCCCATTTCTGGCTTGGATTATGGATCCAGAGGAAAGAAGAGAGATTCTTCTGTCCCTGCATGGCAAAGAGGAGTGGGTATGGAGGGACAACAAAGACTGTCCATCCTATCCTGCTTGGCAGCTGCTGTGGTTTCTCCCAAGAAACAAAATCAATTTCATCTCCTCTAAGAGGTGAGATAGCTGAACCCTGTGTTTCTCATTTGGTTTGGAAGGCACCTCCTTCTGAAGGGCCCTTCCTGGGACACTGTACTTGTAGGTGGTTTCTGTAATTAGATTGAGTGAAACACTTCTGCCTTATAAAATTAATGTCAGGACTATAAAACCTGAATTATAAAACAACCTAAAATTGTTTATGAACAAAGAATTCATTCATATTCTCTCTTATGCAGTAATTTCTGTTGTGGAGCTTTCTCATCCACTTGTTTTGGCCAGCTACCTGGAAGAAACCTGGGTGTTGTTTTGATGGAGAAGTGATACAGTAAGTTGCCTAAAGTTTCCCTATGGCATCCTAGGAAGAAAATAAATATTCCAAAGAGGAAAGGCTATGAGTCTCAGTGAAAAACAACACTTTAGCCTAACTGCACTCGCAGGCTGGTTAATATACTGCCTTCTGTCAGGGCAGGAGAACTGGAAATGCATATTAGCTGAATCCATGCCAAGAAGTATGACTGCACTTGGATCCTCTCAGCAGTAGGGAAAGTACTACTTCATGTCAACATAGATCTGTTCATTTCTTTCATGGTGGGGAGAAACCCCCATAACTCGCTTCAGACCTACTGCTCTGTTTTATATCAGAAATACAAAATGCTGATTGTATGCATTTCAAACCCAGCATAATTTAGAAAGGGGAAATGGTCTAGACACCTTATGGTATTTGTGGCAATTATGTGCATCTCATTTCTCAAAGAGGTTTATTTAAGTTTATGTTTAGCTCTAGAAAAGAGAAAAGGAAAGGTGCCATGCCAGAAGTGCAACCTGCCAGAGGCGTACTAAAAGGACTTTAAGGGCAATTCAACTTCATCATTTTCTACTGAGACAAATTCAGATAAAGAATTCAGCAGGCTGGTTTATTGTTTCATTTGCACAGTGGAGAAGGGATTGTGAATGCTCCTCTGTGAGGTTCACCTGTGTGACAGGGAAACAAACCCCTTCCCACACCGGCCGAGCTGTTCTCGAGTCCTTCTTTGGACCTGGCTCCAGCAGCAGCCCCCCGAGGCCACCTCAGAGCTGCCTGTAATTTAATTTGGGGTGAAATACTGGGGAAGGGCTTAGGCAAGGATTGCAATTGCTCAGATCATTAACATTGCAAATAGCTGCTGACGGGAGTTTTCTCCTGTATGGCAGAATTTCGGAATTGCAGTCAGGGGTGCGATAGCCTTTCATTAACATCAGCACCCAGGATAATGCTACAAGTAAAATTGTTATACTTTATTGCGTTCTTGCTGTCATTTAATTGCTTGATAATAGGTTTTCATAACAACAGAGGGCCATGGAAAGTTGGCTGGAGTAATCCCCACTGGTGAATTAAGTGCAGCAAAGTTGCTGTTAACAAAGCGAATTGTTTGGGGAGGTCATTCCGAACAGATGGCCATTATTTAGGGAAAATAGCTCTAGAGCTGGGTCTCATGAGGGAAGCTAAAGTTCCCATATTAATATGAACTATATGAAAATGTGCAAAAGGGTTCCCAGGGCCAGGCAGACAAAGGAAGGGCTGTGCTGGAGAGCTCCACAGTGCTGCTACTGTCAACAGTAAGTGCTGAGAGCAGGAACCTGGTGCTTTGCTTGGGTTTTACCGTGGTCAGATGTATCCTCTTCTCCTGATCACCTTCACCATGTGGGATCTGCTTTTGTCTCATTGCATGAGCTCGATTTGCATCAATCCAGAGCTCACACAGACTACCACCTTGGAATATTAATATTAATCACTATTAATAAAACATAATGCTCACATGCAAATGAGTGCTTACATATGCAAACATGGGGGTTCAAACATGGTGCTGCAAATGTTGAAACATTGGTGTTTGTTACATTTGATGTTCAGGAGCTCCAGTGGGATTTTCTTCTCATGAAAGAGCTCATGTCTCATTTGATCACTCTGGGATGTGGTTTGAAGAAAATTAATTAGCTGGAGTGGAATGGACTATGAATTTTATTTTCACGAGTTTCAGACAATCTGTTTTGTAATTCAGTTGTAATTTCCAGTGTGAGGACGGGTACACAAGAGAACAGTGACTGTAACTGTCATGGTTTTGTTACTGGAAGGTGAGGCCGAGATGAAATAAGTCTGTTTTCCAGGGAGATTTCTCATACAAATTGAAGCTGTAGCTGCCAGTCAAATCTCTTTTCCATTTGTGACTCTCAGCTTTCCCTTATAAATTTCAATGAATAACAAAAAAAGTTAAAGGCCTGCAAAAGACCATATTGAGCAACAAACTACTTTTGAAGAGCCCTTTTCCCTCCCTCACACGGATGTGAAATAAATACAATCCCAGCTTCCAATTCTAAGATTACCACATACCCAATTTTCCTCCCATTAGAGGCATCTTAACCTCTCAGAGAAAGGGTATTTTGCTTTTTAGGATTCTCAGACTCTTTTCATTTCGATAGAAGGAGTTTTTGTGGAAGGCAGTGCAGCTGGGTCTGTCAGCCCAGAGAGGACTGGGGTGGAGGGAGGGTGCCCAGCCCTGCCTGGCCTGCGTGCATTGTAGGAGGCAGAGTGTACTGCTGAGATGGCTTTAATGGAAATGTTTTCCCATCAGTATAAATCAAGCAGTGGCTCTTGCACGGTCCAGCCACACTTTCCTCAGGGCTCTCCCAGGTGTGGAAGACTAAGGGCTGGCCCTGCACAGGTATGGGATGTGGACCTGCTGCCCGGGCACTGCACAGCTTCTGCCTCTGAGCAGCCAGAGGGGAGGCACGGGAGGACAGGCACAGGCACAGGACAGCACAGGAGGACAGGCACAGGAAGGCACAGGGCACAGGCACACAGGGACAGGCACAGGGCACAGGCACAGGCAGAGGGACAGGCACAGCAGGGACAGGGCGCAGGGACACAGGGAAGAGGCACGGGAGGGACAGGGACAGGCACAGGGACAGGACAGGCAGAGGGACAGCAGGGACAGGCCAGGCACAGGGATAGGCAGAGGGACAGGGCACAGGCACAGGGACAGGACAGGCAGAGGACACAGGGACAGGCACAGGCACAGGACACAGGGCAAGGCAGAGGGACAGGGCACAGGCACAGGGACAGGGACAGGCACAGGCACAGGACGACAGGACAGGGCACAGGGACACGGGCACAGGCACAGGGACAGGCAAGCAAGGACAAGGACAGGCACAGGCACAGGCACAGGGCACAGGGACAGGCACAGGGACAGGGACAGGCTCAGGGCAGGGCCAGGGCACAGGGTCAGGCACAGGACAGGGACAGGGACAGGGCACAGGGACAGGCACAGGCACAGGGACAGGCCAGGACACAGGGACATGCACAGGGCACAGGACAGGGCACAGGCACAGGGACAGGCACAGGGGCAGGGACAGGCCAGGGTCAGGCACAGGGACAGGCACAGGCTCAGGGCAGGGCCAGGCACAGGGGCAGGCACAGGGACAGGGACAGGGCACAGGGACAGGCACAGGTCAGGGGCAGGGCCAGGGCACAGGGGCAGGCACAGGGCAGGACAGGGCACAGGGACAGGACAGGCACAGGGACAGGCACAGGCACAGGGACAGGGACAGGCACAGGGACAGGCACAGGCACAGGCACAGGGGACAGGACAGGGCAGGGACAGCTCAGGGGCAGGGCCAGGGCACAGGGTCAGGCACAGGGACAGGGACAGGCTCAGGGGCAGGCAGGGACAGGGACAGGCTCCAGGGCAGGGCCAGGCACAGGGCAGGGACAGGGCACAGGGCAGGCACAGGGACAGGGACAGGCTCAGGGGCAGGGCCAGGGCACAGGGTCAGGCACAGGGACAGGGACAGGCACAGGGCAGGGACAGGCTCAGGGGCAGGGCCAGGGCACAGGGTCAGGCACAGGGACAGGGACAGGCACAGGGACAGGGACAGGCACAGGGCACAGGGACAGGCACAGGGGCAGGGCCAGGGCACAGGGTCAGGCACAGGGACAGGGACAGGCACAGGGGCAGGGACAGGCTCAGGGGCAGGGCCAGGGCACAGGGTCAGGCACAGGGACAGGGACAGGGCACAGGGACAGGCACAGGCACAGGGACAGGCACAGGCACAGGGCTGGGCGCGTTTCCTGGGCAGTGCAGGAGGCACTGGTCAGTTCAGAAGCTCCCAGGTCTGCAGACAGCATGAGGGATGGCCAATACCCACAGAGGCAAATCCTCTTTAAAGGAAAGCAGTGCCATGATTTCCAGGTGACCTTTCCCTTCATGCACATTCAGCTGCTCCCATTTCCACCTCATGAAATGGTGGTGTAGAGAGACTGCCAGACCTTTGCCATGGGACACTTCATGTTTTAGGTGGAGTGTAACAGAGTGGGTTCAGTGTCTAATTGTGTCTGAGTGGCAACAACTGAAATGAGGGAATTATAGAATGTCAATATTTTGGTTTGGTCGTTGGTTTGGTGGTTTGTTTTTTTCTTGGTGGTTGTTTTGTTGCTCTGCTGCAAACGAGCTGATGGAGTGATGATGGTTCTCCACAGGGGAGCTGCTTCGTGCCAGCCCTTTTCAACACAGGGAAGGGCAGCTTGGGAAAAATCAGCCTAATCACCACACTCACTACCAGGGAAGTTTGTAACTTGCTGCATGTGCTCTGGAACTAATGATAAGCTTAACACTGGTGAGCTGTTGTGGTCACTGCTTTGGGGATTATGAAATGCCTGCAGTTTATTCATCTCTTGAAAAAAGTCTGAATTCACATGTAAAGCAAATTGAGTTTTTGTTTACTTTTTTTAAAATTCGACCATAAAAGTTTATCTATTGTAAATTAATTTGTTTTTAGTCTTGTACTACAGTATTCCTCTATTAAATGCAATCAAACAATGCAAAATGTATTCAGAGAGCTAATCATCTGCAGAAATGGCTCAGTGAGTGTTGAGGCTGGACCAGAGCTATCAAATGGAAGTCATGGAAGATAGGGATGCAAAACCCTATTAAATCACTTAATCCTTCAAGCTTCACATGCAAGGCATTTTCTTGGCGAAAAGGACACTTCAAACAGAAGAATTCTTACAGCAATGGGTACTTTTTTGGTGTTTATTCTGATGCATTAGCAATACTGGAAGAGTGGGAGAGCAGGGTGTCACTTTGGTACAGCCAGGGCTGTGCAGCCCCGATCACCAGGGCTGTGCTCTGTCCTTATTCTGGGCAGGCAGGGTAAGACTGTGAGGTGGGAGAAAGAGCCATGGGGTGCCTGGGGGATGCCAATCAGCAGCTGTGGCTACAGCAGCTGGATGTGGGGGCTCCTCCAGAATGCATGGAAAGTGTTGGAGGGAGGCTTAGAGGGCACTGGATCAGACCTGAGATCACAGTTTCTTCACAGAATCCAGAGCCACCCCTGCCATGGCAGGGACCCCTCCCACTGTCCCAGGTGCTCCCAGCCCCAGTGTCCAGCCTGGCCTGGGACACTGCCAGGGATCCAGGGGCAGCCACAGCTGCTCTGGGCACCCTGTGCCAGGGCCTGCCCACCCTGCCAGGGAACAATTCCTTTCAAATAGAATTTATTCCTCCTTCTGTGAGAAGGGTGATCTGCTCTCAGATGAGGGGTTTGGTGAGCATGAAACTTTTCTCTCTGCTTGCCTGGCAGGGCTTTCAGGCTGGGAACTTCTCAGAGGGAGCTGAGTCTTGCTTCAAACTGCCTGAACTTGGCTGAGTTTGAAGGGAGCACATTTGTTTAGTTTTGTTCTGGGTTTGCAGTCCAAACATAGAATGTCCTGAGTTGGAAGGGACCCACCAGGACCATGCAGTCCAACTCTGGTGCACAGGAGACCCCCACCCTGTGCCTGAGAGATGTCCAAACACATCTCTAAGTCATTCCCACGTTATGCTAACCTCCTCTGTGTTTGTGCACAAAGCAGTGCCTTTAATCAAGTTTTGCTCTAATGGTGGAGAATGTTATTAATAATACAGAAAACCTATTTCAAGTAATTAAAATGGGGGAAAAGTGTTATTTTACAATTATGATGACAGCTTGTCTTTGATCTTGGAACTTTTGTCAAGGTGTGTTAGTGATGCGAATGAATGCCCTCTCGTTTATACCTGGAGTAAAGCTATCATTATGTTTACTAAGCCAGAACTGCCTTGTGAAACTGAAGTACTGTGTTAATTGTACTCCAGAATGGGTTTGGTGGCTTTTCTAACCTTTCTTCCCACTTCTTGTCATTTCTGCATTACAAAGCTCAAGTGGAAGAGGAAGCATGTGGCAAAATGACAATTTTTGCAAACATTTAGATAATTTAAAAGGTTAATAAAATACCAGTGCCCAGGGACCTGTGTTTGTCAGTTTGCAGTGGAGTATTGTAGGAATGGAATGTTTGTAGGTGACTTGAGGAGAGCACAGCACCCTTTCTGCCTTCCTTGTCCCCCAGCTTTACTCAGAGCAGTGCAATGTTTGGCCCCATAGATGCTCAATATTCAGCTGTAGCTTAAAGCTTAATACACACTGAAATGAAAATTCCTGTTACTTTGCTGTATTGTAGGCAGTGTTTTCAGACCTGGACATCATACCAAGGGTTGTATTTAGACCCCTGTAACTTTTTTTGCCTTCCCTGCTCCTGTCTCCTGAGCTCTCCACCTTACCAACGCAGGCAGTGGAGGCTCAGAGAGAATGGTAAAAGCTCTCCTTCAGGAGCTCAGGAGAGAATGGCTCCTTCAGAAGCTGGCTGGAAATTCCAGCACAAGCTGGCCAGGGCTGCAGCTTCTTCACTAGCAACACCTGACCTTTGTGACGTGAAGCTGCCTGATATATTCAGCCTTGGCTGCAGATTGTGTTAATCCTACATGACCCAGCACTGGGAGGATGCTCATTTTATTCAGGAATGGATGCATGTTTCTGAAAGTTATGTTGGTTGTTTAGGGGTGTCATGAATATGTTACCCAGATCTGCATGTGTTAACTGCAAATATTTAGTTGTGACACAGGGCTATTTTTGTAGCCTCGTTTGTTTGGGTTTTTTTTTTTTTGTTTTTTTTTCTTTAAAACAAAAAAAAAAAGTAAATAAGTAAATTTATGATAAAATCGTTTATAAGAAAGCAAATGATGCCCTGCCTGTTTTCCTCTTCTCAATTTCTTACAGTTAGTGGAAGGACTCGAGTCAGTTTTGGAGTATGTTTTAAGAGCCATCATTCACATCATGTCAGGGTTTCCAGGATGTTACAAAACCTAAATTAACCATGATGACAACACTGCCTGGAAATTACTTTGCTTACAACTGAAAAGAAGCAAAGCCTGTCCCGTATGTGCTGTGCTCTGGGGGTAATTAGCAAGCTTTGAGATTGCTGAAGGGGTACACTCACCTCTTGTGTGTGTGAGTGACCAGCTGGGTGCAGGTGGGTGCCCAGCCCTCTGCCCCTGCTGCCCCGTGTCCCCGGGACAGAATCCCCTCAGATGGGTCACAGGGCTCCTGGCCAAACATGTTGTACCTCTTGTAGCCCACAGGTCACAGCCTTGCTGGCATGAACCTCCCAGGCAAGCTTTGCTCCCTGCTGAGACTTCACAAACAAAATCCTCCTTCCCTCCTCAGCCTCCAGATAGCAGCAGAATACCTGCTCTCGATCAGGTTATTTCTTGATTCCCACCTCCAATATTTATCATCTTATTAATTTCCCTTCACAATATTAAAAATGTTAATTCCATGTTTGCTAAGTCTCCCGTTTCCCAGTGAGAATAGGCCCAAGCTGTTTAATCTTTCTGCAAAACCGGCTGCAATTTTTTTAGAATTGTTATCATTTTGATTACTCTGTAATGCACCTCCCAAAACAATTATAAACTCTGTAAACCGAAGCTGTGACAAGCTGTTTGTTGGGGATTCGGGCCCTGCTGAGAAAGCCTTTGGATACTGGCTTTGGAATCTGCACTTCCTAGCCAGCCTGTGAAGTGTTTGTTTTGGGGGATGTGGGGTGAAGGTCTCCCAGGAACAAGCAGCTTGGGCAGGCTCAGAGCAGACAGTGAGGAGTCTCCTCTGAAGGAGGACAGCTCTGATTGTGTAAAACAATAGAGTCCAGCAAAGACCCCTGGGCAAAACCTTTGAAAACTAAAGTTAGACAGGAAAGGAGGGAAATAAAATGGTGAGAGGCTGTTGCTGTGGGATGCAGCCATTTGGATGGTGAGTTCTGTGGAGGGCTGCAGTGATCCCACAGGGTGCACGTGCACCTGCCTTCTCTCCTGCTCTGTGGGACCTGGGCTGCTCCTAAAACCTTGAGCTGGTTTTGTAGGAATGTTCATTTGCATCACCAGTGGCCACATTTTAAGTGATCAAATGGGAATTTTGAGAAAATAGCTGTCTTTCAAGTGCTGCTAGGGACTTTCTTTCTCCTTTAATTTGTGAGCTTGCAACATCTGAAAGAATTTCCTCAGTCTCTCCCATATTCTTGTGTCTTGCCTAAGGTTTTCCCCACTCTAAAAAAAAAAATAATTTTTTTCAATTCTTTGTCTGTTTAAAGTAAAATCTGCAGGTTGCTGCTGCCACAATTAGGATGCTTTATTGCTGAAAGGATGGCTTGTTTTCCCGTGTAGACTCTGGGAGCGTGGTGGAATATCACCCTTTTTTGGGAGAGAAAGCTGCTGAGTGAAGGAGCAGATCCTCTCCCCCGCCCTGGCACTGCCACACTCACAGGTCTGGGGAGCTGCAGCCCAGGAACACAGGGATATGCAGGAATTCCTTGCGTTTGGGTTCCCAGTGTGAATTGCTCCAGTAAAGTAAGAGTGTAGAAAAAGTAAGTTGTGGCTGTTGAACAAAGGAGTGACAAGAGGATAAAGACAGGAGCTGTTTGTGCCCCAGCAGCAGCGTTAAGAGGGTGCCCAGCTCTGGGTGGGCTGGGCAGGAATAGGTGTGTGGGTGACTCCAAAATCCACATCAGACCCCTCGTGTGCCGTGAGTTAAAGCAGATACATTGCTACCCACAGAGACTTGCTTCAAGTGCCTTATGTTTGGCACAGTGAGACTTTAGATTACATGAGGAAATGCTAAGCATGGAGCTCTTATTGCTCCGCTCAGGCTTGGCAATTATGAAGAATAAAAAATTTACCAGAGCCTAAGCTCTTTGATAGTTATAAACATGGGGAGAATTAAGGGACAGGAAAATTATAGCAACTCAGCTAAACCACTATAATTAAGGCTGAATTGCTTTTTATATTACTGCATTCATAAGTAGAATGTTGAAATAAATAAAAAGTAAAAGCTCAAATATGGTTTCAGACTTAAATTTAGGTAGGACAAAGCCGTTTTTTCTATCCAATATGTGTGCAACTTCCAGTTTCTGTCATCCTCCTCCTGTTCTTACCAATGATGTCTTGCCCTCCAGATCCAAATATCTCCTGAGCTTCCTCCACTGGGAAGACTGGGCTTGTCCTTGCCTGCCTGTCACACTCAACACCTTTTACAAAAGGCTCCTAAATCACTCGTGTGGGTTTCAAATCCCCTGTGTAATGGAATCACAGACACCCTCACATCCTTCACATTCAGCTGAGACCCAGCAAGCTGTAGGCTTTTGAAGCTGTTTGCTTTGGGTTTTTTCTTTTGCAGCTGTGTGGCTTGTTTGGTTTTAATCTTTTGTAACCCCACGGAACTACAGACTATCCTGAGCGGGAGGGACCCGCAGGGCTGACGGCCCCAGCCCCTGTCCGTGCCCAGCGCCCCAGCAATCCCCCCTGGGCATCCCTGGCAGCGCTGTCCAAGCGCTCCTGGAGCCGCGGCAGCCTCGGGCCGTGCCCATTCCCTGGGGAGCCTGGGCAGTGCCAGCACCTCTGGGGAAGCAGAACCTTGCCCTGCTCTGCAGCCTGAGCCTGCCTGGCCCAGCTCCAGCTGCTCCCTGGCCCAGAGCAGAGCTCGGAGCTGCCCCTGGGGAGCTCTGCCCTCAGCTCCTCTACTGCAGCCGAACCAGCCCAGTGCCCGCAGCTGCTCCTCCAGGCCTTACACCATCTCCATGGCCTCTTTTGGGAGCTCTCTAATGGCTCAATATCTCCTGTTGCAGTGACCAGACCTGCAATGAGTATTCGAGGTGTTATTTCACACTCAGCACAGACACACCTGTAGCCAGCAGACCTCTGTGACTGCTTGTGCATCTTCATCAGCCTCCTGCTAAATACTTTCCAAGCCAGGGCCAGTTTCTACTGAGCTGAAAGTAATGTAGAGCCTTCAGCAATACAGAGTTCACCCAAATTTGGTGAAAATCCTCAGCTCGAGGTGAAAGACCTACATTAAAGCTCATTCAGTGGGAAAATCCAAGAGAACTCCACCCAAGCTTGCTTTGGGAGGCAGCAGGTGGATGAGTTATCAGTCAGACAAACGAGGGACTTGGGAAGCAGCTGAAAGCATGTGGAGGGGAGGTTTGGACATGCAGGACATGGGGCTTGCTGCTGGTAAACTTGTTTGGGTCAGCAAGTCTGAAACGGGAATGAATTCCCGTGTGTGCATTTCAAAGGCAGTTTAGGCAGACAGGCTTTCTTCCTGATGAAAACCAGTCTGAAACCTCTGAAAGTGATAACATATACAAGAAAACAAAATGGCCTTCGTGGAGAGAATTCTCAGGTGCTCTCATGCTTGTGTAGGCAGCAGCAATCTTATCACAGCTATATTCTGCATTATTCTGACACAATAAACTCCATCAGTAGCACTGCTTGTGTGCCCCACTGCCCACCCCTCCAGTTCACAAAGCAGTTCTTTTGGAATTCATAAAGCTGACTGTAAAGGTCTTGCTCACATTAATTTGGGACTCCCTTAAGTAGTATCTTGAGTTATGAAATGACTGGGAAAAGTTGTGAAAGCTGGGAAGCAGCTCTGAGTGATATTCAGGGTAAATTGGTTCCACGACAGAGGGAGTGAGGCCACCTTTGAGCACTTCTGTGAGTCCCAACAAACTGAACATTGATCTCAGCATGTTCAAGAGAGGGGGGAACCCTGATTTCCCCTTGAATGGAAGCAGCAGTGAACCTTTCTTCTCTGCTTCTAAATTCCTTTTCATGTAAGCTTTGCTGTCTCTTTGTAACCATCTGCTGCAGTGCTCTGCACTCTGAGCTTGTCTCACAGTTCAGATTTTTTTGTGTTGTTTCTGTGGCAGTGGAGGAGAGCTGGAGGATGTGAGCTCTGAATGTTCACAAAGCAAAAGAGCAGCTGAGGCAAAGGACATCCTAGTTTAAGGGAATTTAAAATTTATTGTTAAAAAGCATATCTGGTTAAAAAATCCTGAGCATTTCAAATCTAGTTGTCTCCACCATCTTCAAGATCTTTACTTGACCCTAAATGTACCTTCATAGTGTTCGTGGCTTGTTGGCAGCTGGAAAGTGGATGTACGTCTCTAAACTTGGCATTTTTAAGAATGATGAGCTGGGTTTCACTCATAACACAGCATTGTTCTCTGAAATATGTTTTGGTAATGTTGACAAAACTTTCCCACAGGAAGGTAAACTTTAGCTCAAAGCTTGTTAAGTGGAAGAGCATCTATATTTTCAAGGGGCAAGAACATGTATAACCTAATTTTTCTGTAATGTTTAGGCCAGAAGTTGCGTTGGAGGGTGTCTTTCCTTTGGATTTAGGGACAGTGGAAATAGGCTCAAAAAATTTATTTGGTATGAGTAATAAATTAAGGTTTCTTGTAGAACTGTGAACAGGATGTTTTAATACACTTTTTATATGTGGTAAGTTTTTGGCATCAAATAATTTTTATAATTTTTATTTTAATAATAGATAGTTAACATTTCTGTGTCATGTTTTCAGACAGGTCAGTCTATTCCAGAGGTCTGCAGCTAGAGTCATTGGGCTTTTACCCAGCAGGGCTTTTGGACTTGTCCAGTGCCCACTGAAATGTGATGAGGTAAAGACAGAGCCATTTTTAGGTGCCTTTGAGCTGTTGAAATGTTTCCTAATTCTGCCTCAGTATAATTGCTCATCTGCCAGGGTTTGGGGATTCAAATTGCCAAAAGCAAAACATGTTTGAAAATCAGAATGATAATTTGGGAACCCCCAGCCAGGGCCAGGCGTGGGGCTGCTGCTGGCCCCCAAGCCCTGACTGGAGTTTGGGGCATGGGAAGGGGCTGCTGAGGCAGCTTTGGTGCAGTTGTCACCAAGTTCTGTCTTTGGAGGAGCAATAGGAGCAGGAAGTGCCAAGGGGAGCACCACCAAGTCGTGCTGCTGCAGAGCCTTGGGCTGAGGCAGTCTGAGCACCACCTGGGTGAGTGGCTTGGTTTGTTTTGTTCAGAAATAGAAATATGATGGCTGCTAAATGACCAGCAGAAAGGGGAAATGTTTACAGGATTGTAAGTGAGGATTGTAAGCAATAGCAAATTTAAAACAAAACTCTACAAGCTCTAGATTATTACTAGAAGGTTCTACAAATATGATCTCTGCAGAGAAATTATAGAAATCAGGAATCTTGCTTAACTTCTGGGATTTTGCACTAAGAGAAACAAGGGCAGCAGATGAATGCCAGGGGTGCAGATTTTAAAAGGGGTGTGCATATGCCATACTGTTCACTGCTCCAGGTTTGAGACCTCCCAGCTGATGAGAACCTACTTGGGATGAGTTCCTTCATGATGCTGAGAATCCAGCCCAAACTCCTTGGGCAGTACAAGGGACGACGCTTCAAGAACTTTCAAAGCAAATCGATTCAGGTGCTAGTTTAGATCATGAATTCTTTTGGAGGTGTTTTTCTGTTATTTAAAAAAAAATAAATCTGGTTCTTCCACAGCTGGAATGAGTCCATAGGGGAGTTCTAAGAGCAGCCCACAAAGGTTTGGCTTGCCAAAATGCCTTCAGTGCCCTGAGATGAGCAATGGGTGTAATTCTGTGGAAAGCCCTCATTTTCCATGGGAGTGAGGAGAAGTGCCATGGCAGGGAAGACTCCCAAGGACTGCTCTCAAAAAGTGGTAATTGCTGCATCCTGGATTGGCTCAAGGTTTGCATTTTGGTGGCTTTGGGTTCCAGTCTCTCTGACAGTAAAAGTTAAAGGGACTGGAAAGCTGGGGCATACTTGGGGAGGTGTTGAGTTCATGTTCTACTCTGGCAGCTCAACAGGTAATGCTCAGTAAGAACTGAATGTTTCTCTTGGCTTGATGCAAGAGAATTTTATGTGACAACACCAATAATGTGATCAAAATTTTGAAGAAGCAAACCTGGTTGTGGCAGCTGGAGAGGAGACTGGGCTGAGATAAAGCCTGCCCAGGCTCCAGTGAACACATGTCCATGCAGAAGCTTCCCCTACCACTGACCAATAATTCATATTGTAAAGTGACACTTTGGCTGGACATTTAATTTCTTAGAGGAAATATTTCAGCATTAAATTTCATTAAATTTAGTGTAAGTTAAAGTAGTCTAGGAACAGAGGAATGGAATGAGCATTTACCCAAAGGAGCACCAGTTATGCCTTCACTTAATTTTGTGCAAAATGTAGTATAAAATTCCAAAAAGAGTCAGCTGTAGATGTGATTTGATGCCTAAGTAGGATAATTTTGAAATATGAGTGGTGTTAAAAAAATAAAAAGTTCTCTTCAGATGTTAGACAAGAGAGAAAGAGGAGAGATGTGCTTACTATAGTCAAGAACTGTGATACACAGGCATCAATGATTCCATTTGTTTTATATACTCGCTTGTCATTTTAATGGTTTATTATCAGGGATCCAGTCAAAATTTGCAATAAAAAGAATTTAGCTTTACTTTGATTCAAAGTCTGCGGAAGATATGCCAGCAGAAAGGAAAAATAAGGCATGGAAAATAAGCTGTTAATAAGGGAAATACAAGTAGTTCTAAGCATATTTCATATGCTTTTTCTTTATTTTGGTTTCAAAGGGAGTGTTGAATGCACTAAAATTATTAAGTTATAGTGAATAATACCTTGAACGTGGCTTGAAATATTCCATTCTAGAACAAACTTGGGTTTGTTCTTGTAAATCTATTCTTATAAATAATTTTCAGAGAAGAAGAAAAAAATATATGGTCCTTTCTGATTTTATGTGCTTTACAGGAAAGGAGGATTTTTTTCAATAAGAACCTCATTGCTATTCCCTGCAATTCTCCACTTGAAGAGGGGGAATACCCTGGGGAATTTTGTGGCATCAGGTCTGTGTGTTGTTCTGTCCTTCAATGACCAAACACAGTATGCAAGTGAGAAAATAGAAAGTGACTAAACACAGTTCAGTCTTTTTGATGCCAAAACCCCATTGGTTGGCCAAGCAAATAGCTGGCCCTGGGTCAGGCAATTAAATTGTGATCTGGTTTGGGGTCACTCTCTCTTGTCTTATTTAGGAGTCTTACAGGAGAAAGTCTTGATTGAAACACTTCCAAGTAGAGTAGTTTTGCATACAGTGGATTCTGTGCCTCAGGTTGTCTTTGTTGACACCTGTGTTTTTCTCATTTCAGGAAGGGAAAACAAAATATAGAATTCAGCAAATTTAAGCATTGTGTCTGCAATTTTAAGCAACTGCAAAAGTGGTAGGGCTGAAATGACTCTTCTCTGGACTTGCTGGCTCTGTGGTCATGTACACTCCTGCAGATTCTTTCCAAACTCTTTGGCTCTTTTACCTCTTCCTTTTCTTTTATATTCACTAAGGGTACAGGAAAATTGTTGTGGTGTGATATCATGATTTACCCCGGGTTTCTCCCCTGAAGATCCCTCCCAGGTGAGTCATTCATCCCTCCTTCCACCACCCCTACTGTATCATCCTGGAATTCCAGAAGAGTGTCAGTGATTGGCAGATTCAAAGGATGCTCTCTACCCCTGGAGGAGCATTGGCCATCCAGGTGTCCTTCGTCCCTTAAGACCTCCTCGCCTGTACCTGGTTGGTGGCCTCCTGTCCCCTCCCCTTCCCCTCTCCCCTGGTTAAAAGGACGAGTGACCCCGCGGTCGGGAGCTTCGGTTAGAGTTGTTATGAGATTCAGAGGCCTGTGGGCCAGAATAAATGTTCTGGACTAAACCCTCCATCAGAACTGATGCCTGTACTTCACTATCACCTTAAAGCTTCTCCTGCAGAGGAAAACCTGGAGCGAGCATCCACGAGGAAGCTCCATCCCAGAGCCCCAGCGTGCCCGGACTTGTCTCTGTGCCCCCAGCTGTGCCCCCAGCTGTATCACCAGCTGGTCAAGGGTGACTCTGTGGTGAAACACCACAGCAGCCACTGTGTGGCTCAGCAGTGAGGGCCAGACAAGCCAAGGCACGTCCCGACAGCAATATTGGTCACACCAATAGAAAATGTCCCTATTTCTTTTAACACAAATCTAAAAAATCCCAACACTTAAAACCTTGAAGTGACAGAAAGGTTTGTAGCCCCCATGGCACCGTCTGATACCTTTTACCTTGGGACAGATCAATCTGCACACCATGGCAGAGAGGAGAAACCAGCTTGCTGTGTTTACTCGGCAGCCCAGCACAAACCTGATGGGAAAATCCATTGCAAGAAAGAATCCATATTGCTTTTACACAAAAAGTGCTCTCAGCCATTGATCTGGAGCTCCAGAGGCCGCTGGGTTTGTGTGCAAGGTCAGCAGGGACCTGAGCCAGGCGGGCAGGGGCTGCTGCAGTTCAGTGATGCCCCCAAAATCCACAAGGCAGAATCATCTCAGCAGTGGGGAAAACAACAGCAAAACTCAGGGCAAGCTGAGGAGGGCATGGAGCTAAGTGGTTATTAGCAGGCCAGGCAGGTACAGTGTATGTTTAATACTGCTGGCATGGAAATCTACTGAGAGAGACCCTGCTGCTACCCCATTGATTTCAGGTGCTTCTGGGAATATTTTGGACTTGTATGACTGCCTCCCCAGACAAAGCAGAAAAGTATGTTCATTGCAAGAAAATAGAAAAGCAAGTTTCTCTTTCCAGGAGATGAGTTTGTGGATGGACCTCCTGATCTTTCCAGAAAAAAATGGGTAACAGCTGGAAAAAATCTGTGACAGACATTTATGGGGGGATAGAAAGAGAATAAAATGAGAGATGGGAGGATTTTTGTGGCTCCAAAAGGGAGGAAGAGCTGAACCAGACAGCAACAGCCCACAGTAAAGCACATTAGGGAGGCCAGGTCTTGCCATTGCCCTCTGGAGTGTGTTCTCATACAGACACTCAGCCTTGCAGGCAGCATGTTTGTTACATGGCCACAGCAGACTTTTTCCAGCTAAATTGTCCTTCCTGTGCTGAGTCCAGGTCCCCAAATCCTGATCCCCATTTTCAGTCACCCCTTGGCCTGGGTTGGCTACAGATTTCTTTGTGGTAGTTCTGCTGGGCTTGACCCCAGGGCTGCCTTCTGGCTGAATTTCTTCACCTGTTTCTTTTTCTCTGCTTGGAGTCCTGATCTGGAAAGATCTAAGATCCATCATAAGGGATCTGGGATTTTTGGATACCAAATTGTGTCTGGCTGGATCAAATCTAGGTCTCTCAAGGCCTGGGTTTGTTTAGGTCACATGGGAAGATGAATTAGCAGTGACATATCCAGGGCATTTTGGACTGAATGCATGTGCTCAATAAATATGACACCCTCTGGCCACAGCAGCAGTCCACGGACATGAGAGCTGAAGTGCCCAGACATAACTCATACCACAATTCAATGCTTAAGTACCTGTTCAAACACCCTGGACAGCTTATGAGCAATCATTCATACTCCCCATCCCCAGGACCCTGAGATTTACCACTCCCCTGTTCGGGAATGTATTTGAAGGTGACTAAGGGCCCCAAGCTCCCACAGACTCTCTAATTTGAGAGTGCTACCTTCTGTGAGCATCTTTTTCAACAGGAGCCATCAATATGGCCTGCCCTTGCCTTGTCCCTGCTCTGGATGTAGGTGATCTCCTCAGCTCTTCCATGGTTCCTGGAGTGGTTTTGTGTAATCAGATTTCCCAGATCATTACACCAGAGTAGAAAAGATGAAAGTTGGCTTTCAAAGCTGCCTTAGGAGACTGTTCTCTGTTCCTTGTGTTGTTCAAGACTGCCTATGCTGACTGGAACTGTAAAATGGTGTGGAATGGAGAGCACTGGCCTGAGTACAGACAATGCCACCTCATACTAAGAGCTCCAAACTGCCTGGGTGGGATTGAATTT
Source organism: Sitta carolinensis (assembly GCA_032173965.1). NCBI lineage: Eukaryota > Metazoa > Chordata > Aves > Passeriformes > Sittidae > Sitta > Sitta carolinensis. Next base: position 20,311,703 of record CM063292.1, read on the forward strand.
CCAAAGCAGAGGAAGTGGTGGTGGTGAATTCCAAGGCAAAGGGCTGTGTGTCAGGGAGGAAAATGGCTTTGTGTTTAAATGCAGTTCATCACTTCACTCTGCCCAGTGGAGGGGATATGCTAAACCTATCAAAAGCAAAATATCAAAAGCATATCAAGCTCAGGAGAAAGTAACTGCTCTTCCTTTGCTATTCCTGGATGTCCTGACCCCTTCTCTCTCTCTCCTCAGCCCCAAGGGCTATTCCCATCCTATGCTCTCTGTTGCTTTTGAAATCTCAAAGGCAACCTGTGTGAGGGAAAGGGTATTTCCAGGAGAAGGGAGGTCAGTTCTGCCTGGTATTGTCTGGAGCCCATAGCAGGGCCTTGACCTGGAGCCCTTTCTTTGTTTTATGGATCTGCTCCCTTTCCTTGGGGATTTTCTGCTGAATGCTGAATGCACTGGTCCCACTCAATTGTTATTTGTGGCTGCTGGCAGAGGGCTGAGCAGTGTTCACGGGTGCAGGAGGGTCCAGGACAGCATCCCCTGCAGCCAGGGAGGAACAGGAACAGGACCACCCTCTGGAATGGGTGTGCTCCTCACACTCAGCAAGGAAGTGCAGCCTCAGCCTTGTGGAGATGAGGATGCTGCTGGAGGGGCTGAAACCACCTCATGCAAAAATGGGGACAGGTATCCAGCTCCAGGGCAGTGATGCTGAGACCACTGCTTGGGAATAAGCCAAAAGAAAATTCCTTGTAAAGCCTATGGATTGCTTTCACAGTATCCAGAAGCCTGTTCATTTAGCATGTCTATTTTCCCAGTGTTTTTTTATTATCAGCCTGCAGCTGTTAAAACAGCAGGCTTGTGCATGCTTGCCCTCTCTTAGAGTTTGGTCCATACTACAAACATTGTGATTCTGAAAACCTTAGTACATTGCAGACAGAAAAATATCCATGTATCCCTGGGTATATGGCAAGAGGATATTTTATGGTCCTTTTACCTGAGCTTACAAGTTCTACTGGGTGCTGATGTGGTTGGCCAAAGGCAGGGCACTAAATCAGAGCATCAGATATTAGTGACTGTGGCTTTGCACTGTAAATTTGAATGTACAGCCAAGGAGAGGCCAGGGAGCTGGTGTCAGGGCAAGGAGGACCTTTTGTCAGTCTGTGCAGAGGGCCATGCAGCAATGGGTTGGGGTTCTCTGTCCCTTGGAAGTGAGCTCCATGCTCAGCCTGGTGCTCCAAGGGCAGGTGACCCCTGGGCAGAGCCAGGATGCTCAAACCAGGCCTCTTCCCATGGCTTCATTTCCTCATTCCTCACTCCAGGGGAGCAAGTGAAACAGTGTGGGGGATTTGGTGGTGGTTGTTTGAATTGATGCAATGTTTTAACTACTGCAATTGTTCTGGGATTGATGTTTTAAGGTAGTGTCTTATTCCTCTTACTATTCAGCTGTATTTTAGGGAATGTTGTGACTTCTCAGGATGACAGTGCTTTGTAAAAGCAGGAATTGGCTGCTGCCTGTCTCTGCCTGCTGTTCTGGGCTGGACATGGGAATTCTGCCTTTCACCACTGTGCCACTCTGAGCACGATTTGATTTGCAGGCATGGGAGTGAGCTGGGATTACCCTCCAGTGCAGACCTCTGAAATATGTGCAGGTCAGGTCCTTGTTAGTCAGACTGAAAACACAACACCCTAATTAGCCAGGTAGTTGTTTGTGGTTGTGTGTGCATTGTATGAAAAATAACATATTAAAGAAACAACTGTGGTGGTGAAAATACTTTTGTTTAGTTTTTGGATTTTTTTTTTTTTTAATTTAACCATCAATTTTATTGCTCATTTTGACCACAAGCTGCAATTGTTGTGATTTTGTTGTTTGTTTCAGTGGGTTTGTGTTTTTTTGTGTGTTTCCCCTCTCTTTCCACTCCCTGGCTGAGATCTGTTTGGTGATCTGGATCTGACTCTCAGGTAGCTGCAGCTCTGCCCTTGGCTCTCTGGTTGTGTGTTTGCCCACAAGGGTCAGGGATTTCCAGCAGCTGATGGGAATCTGGCCGGCAGGAGGAGCACAGCATCAGGCAGGTGCTCCACACAGTTTCACCTTGTTTATATAAGTGGGAAAACAGGAACTAAGAGGAAAGAAAGATTTTATGAGCGCTGAATGAAAATGCCAGTACTCCATCTTCCCATGAAATTCTGTCTTTCTTCTCAGCTGTAGGATTGGGACATTTCTAATTTTCAGTGTTATAAGAAGCAGCATTGTATGATAGAACCACCTAATTACCTCATCACTCTTTGCAAAATAATGATTTCCACGTATTTTATTCAACCTTGGGACAGCGAGTGCATGGAGACAGCTGGCACCTCCTTGGCAGGAATCCTTTGGAGATGCTTTGCTTTCTGCTGTGCTCCTCTTACAACCTCTGCTCATTGCCTTTGATGCTGATGTTCTGGTTTAATAGGACTCATCCTTTTACTGCAAGAACATCAGAGTGCTGGGAGTAAGAGTTCGTCTCCTTTAGTTTCTTCTTGCTGTCAACTATGCATGCCTTTTAGCTCGTTTAGTTTTTTAATCTGAGTTTTTTTTTTTTTTCTCGTTCCCCATCAGAAGATGTGTATCAGGGAATAAGATCTCTTAAAAGCTTTATTTCAGAATTTAAAGTAAGCACTACTCTTGCTGCTTTTTTCCATGGCTCTGGGAAGTTATGGTAGTTCAGCATTGAAATACCCACTAGTGCTATTAGCTTACAGCCCTGAGATTCTCTCATCTTTTGAGAACATTACTCATTACTCCATCTTATTAATTTAAGAACAGCAGCAGAGCTGTTAGTTCATTTTTACTCAGGGTTACTAATTTACTAATGTAATAGTATTTATTTTTAACTTAATTAAATCTTCTTTAAACTTTGTTGGAGGTAAGATGGTGACTTGTTGATTTTTGACTGTTGTGTCAGTATTTTTCCCCTGCTATTTTTGGGAAGAAAGGGATGAATAACAGCAGTGTCTTGGCTGTCCTCTGGTGGCTCAGCCAAGGTGTCTGGAGCAAGGCCAGTCCCTGGGAGAGGGGAGCCAGGCGTGGGGCAGGGCAGCTCAGTGTCCCTGGCTCTGGAATTGCCTTTCCCACCCCGCGGCCTCAGCGCCGAATTCCTGCTGTTCTGGAGCAAAGATGCTCCTGCAGCTCTTGGAGTGGTCCCTGCCCCTCGTGGAAGGTTCTGGTGCCTTCAGGGAGGGTTGGTGGAGTCCTTAGGGTGGTGCTGGAGATCAGTCCCTGAGTGCCTCACAAAGCTGAGGTGAATTTGGTGTGAATTCAAGGAATTTTTCTTTATTTTACCCATATTCACTTTCAGTGTTTGCTGTGTCACAGCTGCAGCCTTCCACAAGCCCTTTATAAATGCCTCATTTGCTTTTGTGCTTTGAATCCTAAAATGTTTGAATGAATCCTAAAATTTTTATCATTCAGATGTCAATTAAACTCTATCTCTACACATACCAACAGCTAAATCACTTGACAGATATTGTTAATACCTGCTGGAAGAATTTAATAAATACTTGTTTAAAAAAATAGTCACGTATTTTACTTCATATATACTTCTTTATCTTGCCTTTAAATTTGTGTTTAAAAAAAAAAAAAAAAAGAAAAGAAAGTGTTTTTGAGTTTTGGTGGGAGAAAAAATAAAAGGTAAAGAATGGTGGGCATAGTTACTGAGATCGGCCTGCTCAGTTCTCTAAAACCGTGCACCAGTATCCCTGAAAAATAAAAGATGAAAACAAAAACCATAAAACAAATAAAACCTTAGAGCACAAACCAGATATTTAATAAAACTGTGCTGACACTAAACATAAGAAGTTATGATGCAGCCTAAACAGAGCAAGCGAATGAAATGTTCAGGGCAGAATGGTTGTGGTTCCTGGTGGGATCAGGGATTCTGTGAGGGTGGGAATTGCCAGTTTTACCGTGGGCTGTTCCCACTGGCATTTCCTCTGAGCTGCCTCCAGAGCCTGGCGCTCCAGATTTACACCCACAATTAAGGGCAGGTGGAATTTATAGCTGTTTGATTAGGCTGTTGCAAATGTTTAGCTTTGGTCTGGTTTAATGAGCTGGCTCAGGTTATGAATCAACTGTGCCATTCATCACAGGGACAAAACTTTGGGATGTGATTGGCAAGTGCAAAATGTCTGTTTGCAAGGTTACACAGTGGCTATATAACCCAGGACTTCAAATTTAATGAAGAATGATGCTTTCCTGGCTTAAGTCCTTGCAATGGAAGGAGCCTTTTGCTCAGTTAAATAGAAGAAGACAGCATGATGTATCTCTAGGTAATGTTGAGTTTCTACATTTTAAATGTTTGTTAAAAGATGCATTGAAATAAAAGCAGAGGTGTTTGCATTCCCAGTCACACACAGAGGGGCAGGGAGGTCTGGGGTCCCACAGGCAGCTCGTGGTGATAATGTCATGTCCAGGTGTATTACAGCCAGGAATATTGCAGTCAAGAGTAGCCCACAAACACTACAGGAAATTAATCCAGCAAATATGTTCTTTCAGGGTTATCAGCTCATCTGAAGTAGCATCAAAACTCAGCCCATAATATAATCTATTCAACATTTGTTTCTTTCAGGCTTACAAGGAGCATCGTGTCTCAGAGGAATGCTCTGCATAATGAAAGACCTGCCTGGTGAGAGATCTTGGATGGGCAGCTCAGCTGCTGCTTGGTGAGAGACAAACTACACTTGGCATAAAAAATGGGAGCAGCAAACTTCCTCTAAATATATCTATGAATTGCCAGGCATTATTCCTCAGCTGAGGGGCCTGGAATTTTTCTTGGTAATGAAATCTTGCAGAGTCATACATTTACCAAACTCTACTGAGTTCAGTTTTACTGATGACTCTTAGCTTTTACACAAGAATCAAAGTGAGCCCTTGCTCTAGCTCTGAGATATTCTGAATTCCAAAGAGATGTTCCAGGCTTCTTCATAAGGTTTCTAATCTGCCATCTCCCTCCCGCCCTAAAAAAGGATTAAGCATGTTCTTCTGTCAATAGAGAGCTCTCTAAAGTCTGCATCAGACAATTAATGGCTGCAAGCACTGGTGAGCCCCTGTGCCACAGTGTGCACATGGGCAACGCAGCAGAGAAATGACTGTCTGGTATTTAAGCTGCTGAAAAGCAGTTCTTCCTGTCTGGATATCAGAGTGATGTATTCCCGGCAGACTATTAAACAGGTAATCTGAACAGAGACACTGGGTCCTGGCAGGAAATCTGAAATGGTCTGTAGTACAAAACAGAATATTTTCACTGGGTTTTGAGACTTACTCTTCTGTATGCAAATAGTAAAACCAGCATCAGTATCTTCCTTTCTTTTCTTTTCTTTTTTTTTTTTTTTTCAGACTATAATTGAGAATTTTGATTCTATGTCACAGGGATCAATTGGGGGAAAATAGAAATAATTGTTTAAAACATTCATATAATAGGGCATAAGAAAAAAGAGAGTATTCCTTGATGCACTTTAGAGTCTTCAGTTACGCTGATTAGGAAACTCTTAAACCCCCCTAGAATCAGTTTGCTTTAGACAAGAGAACTTCCATGGAGGTTCACTGTTCCACTGCTACCAATCTGCAGTAACAGGAGACTTCTATGTTGAACTTACAAAATTGCCTGAACAAACCATTTTGAGTGGTGCCATTTCTTTACTTTCTGAGGGAGCACAAGCTCATCATGGAGGAGTGCAAATGCATTTTGGAGGGACTGATGGAAAACACCCTGACAGTAAAATCTGGAAGGCTTAATCATGACAAAATGTGCTGATTTCTACTTTATATATTCATTCCAGAAATTATTGCATTTTGTGTTTGGGAAATCCCCCAGTGGAGGTGGGGATAGTGCTGCAAAGCACATGAGTTAATCCATGGCAGCACCAAAGTTCATGGGTCTTCCACTTCTCCAGGCACAACCAGGATATTTATGGAACAGTCATTTAGAAATGTTTACAGTCCATTGACAACTTCACATGACCATTTTTTTGTGGTTGAAGTCATGAAAATATGGAGATTACTCTGATACTTGGTGACTTTGACTTTAAAAAAGCCCATCTAATGAGTTTTAGCCACCTCATGATATGCTTTTGTGATGTGGCAAATAAATATTGCTGATTAGCTACTAGGGCTAAACATTTTTGATCATGGGCAATTGGGATTGAGGCTTATTTAGTTCACCATTAAATTGGAAAAGCATTTTTCCCTGCAGTAATTAATTGTCTACATCTGTGAAATTGGATTAATACAATGGTTTTATTGACTCCAAAAGTAAATCCTTCTTTGAGATGCTCCCTTAAATACAAGTCAGGATGTGCCCAGATTGGAGTTCTCATGTTTGGGGGAACTGAATTTGCCAGAATTGATGATAAAAGTTGGTTGGTTAGTGAAATTGAGCTAGATGAATTTTTAAGCGTTGTGCTAAAAGCTGCAGGTTAAATTCTGCTTTGTGCTGCAGCTTTCTGCTGAATCCTTAAGGGTTTATGCTATAAATATGGTGTCTTAATAGCCACTTTTTTTCCCTTAACTCACCTGAAAGTCATTGTATATTAAGATGCTGACTTCTCTGAGTACCTTGGTACTTCCTGCAGGGGGATAATGGGAAGTTATTGATGCATTTTGACAGCTTTTCAAGCAGGTTGTCTGTGTGAAACAGAACTGTACAAAATGTAGCCTTCCAGACGTTAACGTGTAATTTGTCATTGCAGGAACAGTAAAACAAGCCTGGAATGTGTCTCAATTTTCTGAGCAGCAAACGAACAAAAAAAAAAAAAAAAAAAAAAAAAAAAAAGAAAAAAAGAAAAAAGCTATCTCAGTGAGGCACTTCTTTCTTTGGCACAAAGGAGCCCCGGGGTTCTTCTGAGCTCCAGGGCTGAGGGAGTGGGTGTGCTGGAGCAGCCACGGGGACAGTGACAGGCTCCTCTCATCTGCTCCTGGGACAGCTTCTGACCCAGCCACCCAGCTGACCCAAGAAGTTTTTTTCTCTTTTTCTTTCTCAATTCCCTCTTTTCCCTCGGCTTCTACCTTGCTGTGGCTGTGCTTGCTGCTGGGGAGGTTCCAGCAGTGGTTGTGCAGCCCAGGGCTCCAGTGGCCACTGCCCCCTGCCTTTCTTGACCTTGGCTCACAATTCACTGTAACAGGAATCTCATGTGTAAGCAAAAGTACTGTCAATACTGAATATTTTAAAACTGAGCCTGGGATATTTTTACCTTTTTTTTTCAATGCAAGCTATTAAACCCTCTTTCATACAGGGGTATTTTTTGATACAAGGTCAACACAAAATCTTCTCTAATATAAATCCCTGTATCTCTTCTTTCACTGTAGCACTCATTGTGAGAACTGCTGAAAGTAGGTCTTGATCTGGCATTTAATATTCTAAGAGAATCACAGGTTGTGATTATTGGATTTGGAAGTTGCCGCTGGCTTCACTTCACCAGAATTGGTGCTACAGTCCCTAATGAGAAGGGCAAATTACAGGCAGCTACATTTCAATGTCCACCAGAGCCTTCCAAATATTCTGAGCCCCAGAGGAGGCTATTTTAGTCTTTCTATCCTGTATGGCCAGTAGCACCCATTTTATCACTCACATTAGAAGAACAAGAATTCAATTAAAACCTGTCTTTGAGAAACTGGACAGTTTCCAGCCAGTATTTCAGTGTCTGGCTTAAATGAAGACTCAACAGTAAATGGACTCAACAGTAAAAATACCTGTTTACTTCAATGGCATCAGCAGGGCTCAGTGGCTACAAAAGGACTCAGTTGTATTTTTGCCTTTTATCTACCATGAAGTGCATTTAGACTGAGCCACCTCCCTGGAAAGAGCAAATTCTGAAACAGGTTTCCTACATTTTTTTCTGTGTGTCTGTGTGAAACCTTAATACAATCCAGACAGTGAGTGGCACAGTAGCAAACCTTCCCCTTCAAAATCCACCTTACCTATCCCCAAATCTGAATAGTTTAAGAGCTTTGGGCTGGTACAAATTAATTGATCTGAATGGATTAAAGTATTTATAGTAACAGGGAAAAGAGTGACTTCCTAGCTGAGGAAGAGAAAGAAGAAAACAGTGAGAGGTTTGGAGAGAAAATGAGAAATGTGATGTTTGCATGAATGGTTTGAGAATGTCTGGTGCCCTTTTTACATTTCTGGTGTTTTTGATTTGTGGCCATGAAGGACAAGGAACAATTGAGTATATGTGGGTGCAGCAAGAAGGGGAGACAGTTAAGGAGAATGTGAAGAAAAAATTAGGAAGAGCAGGACAAAAGAAAAGAGAAGAACCCTATGGAATGGGGAAAAGGGAAACCAGAGAAATTATAGATATAGAAAGGAAAAGCTAGAAAACAGGAAAGAACTAAAGTGAGGAACTAGAAATACCCAAGAAGAAGTAAACTTTGAACTGTCCTGAGGAACAGGAATGGTAAGGAAGAAATACAAACTTATTTTTTGGAGTTTTTAAGCCCACATGCACTTGTATCTCTAGTTTATCTTTTAGCTGTTACAGGCAGAAATACTGAGCTCTGAGATTGGTGAAAGTGTGGTTTTAACCTTTTTGAATCTGGGTTTATAGCAGTGGAAACTCTGGCCTCTTCAGTCAAAGCTGATTGTCCTGGCTGTGTGCCTGGAGTGGGAGCAGCCCTCTGCAGGGTGAGCACCAGGGGAGGGTGGGCAATGTCCCCATGGGATATTTTTTCAAGCTGGTGGATGCCAGTGATGATTTGCAGATTGATATGGGATGTTATTCTAGCACTAGGCAGGCAATGACTGTCACAGAAACCTTTTCCAGATTTTTATTGCATTTAGGATTGTAATTTAGTTCTATCTCCAAGTACACCTGAAGCAGGTTTTCTCAAAGCAGCAGGAAATAGATTAAAAATGCAAATGAAGCCAAATGATGCTGTACCGATCCCCTTAATCAAACTCATTGAAATGATGTGCAGCCCCTCTTTTGTCTGGGTACAAAGTTGCTTTCAGCATGGGTTTTAGCAGCTCTCCTGACTCTGAGAGGGCAGAGGGAAGTGTGTGGAGGCAGAGAGAGCCACGGTGTGGGGAGGCTCCTGAGGAACAGAGGAAAGCCAGTGTACAAGCCCAGTAACAATGACAGATGCACTGGGGGTAACTGGGTGCTCCTGAGAGGTAACAGCAGGGATGCCAGGGACATTTTCTGGTGTGGGGAACTCTGGAGAGACAATGGCTGCAGGGCTTCCTTCTACTGCTGAAGCTTCTGCAATCCTGTGCTGCAGAGACAGAAGGAGAAGAGGAGAACTTAAACAGTTCAAGTGCTGACAGTTGGCATTGCTGAGAGAATGGATGTAAATGGCATAAAATTAACAGATTACATCCTGCCAAGTTTCTTCTTAATTGATGTCATTCCGTCGTCCTCAGCAGGCATTGTAACAGCTTAAACTCAGCCTCCCCGAGGTTCCTCACTGTTTAAATAAGACAATACAATTCCTCAATAAATCTGAGAGATGGAACGGGGATTTTTCCCCCTGATATCTTGGCTTGGTACTGTTTTTGGGCTCCATCTTGCCAAGTATTGGGAGTCTCAGCTCCCACTGACCTCAGAGGCAGGTGGGGCCCTCAGCCCCTTTGCACCATCAGCTTTTTGTCCAGCACTTCATCTCCCCTGGGAAGGTATGTGGGCAAAATGTGAGAGCTGCCTTCCTTTGCCCTTCTCCTTAGGGACTGTGGCACCAGTTCGGTTGAAATGAAGTCAATGGCAACTCCCAAACCCAATAATACACTCTTGGGATTCTCTGAGAATGTTAAATGCCTGGTCAGGACCTGCTTTTGGCAACTAAATCTGAAATAAATGTTAGTACCTGGAATTAGAATATGATCACAGGTTTGGTGAAAAAATAAATCCTGATCTGCTCTCACACTGGCTTGTTGGGTATGAAGGCAGCCATTGGAGTTTATTATGTGGCTGACCTGCAAGTTAAAGAGGCTTTAAGAAAGAGCTGACATAGAGGATGTTTCGTGGCTTATTCTGTGTGAGTGCCTGAATTGTTTTTGACAGGACTAAATGTAATTCTTTTAAATACCCCACAATGTATTTGTGACAGTGTGACTCATGCAAGGGCTTTGAGACTTGAATTTTACTTTGTTTGACCCCCTGTCTCAATTTTTCCTTCCTCCAGAATTAGTTAAATAGACATGTTGTAAAACTTATTAATTATTTTGATGTTTTAAAATCTCTGGGTGAAACGTAGAGATCTGTGAAAGTATGATTTGAGAGCTGAAGTTCCTAAGTGTATTCCTGGTCACTGTTACAGCTGTTAACTGGAATAATCAGAACTCCTGCTCATGGATTGCTTAGGCAGGGCACTGTAAAATACAAAGCACCAGTGTACAGTAAGCTTTAAAAAATTCATAGAATAAGAAATAGAACCCTGTTCATCAAAAGCCACATTTTTATTTTGTATTTTATTTCCTGAAAAAACAGAATACAGGCAAAAATATGGGTTCAGTTAAACAAAACTATTTAATGTGCCCCTCCATATTGTCTCAGTGGCTGCCTCATCCTTTTTAGGATTTGGATATATAGATTTGAAATAGAGAAAACAGCGACACAAACCAGCCCTCTGTGAGTGAATGTTGGGCATTAGTCAAGCAGCAGGGAGGGACAGAAGCTGCGCTGGGTGTTTTCCACCTCCATCACAGCTCCTCGCCCCTACCAAGGCAAGCAGCAGCAGCGAAGTGCTGGGGGGCCTCTTCATCTGTCAATTCGAAAGCAAACAGATTGTTTCCAGGGCTGGATTACCCTGTAGTGAGATTCTAATGAAAGTTTCAGGCTCACTTGTATGTTTTTAAGATAGTGCCATAAACATTTCCTCCAATCCAACCAAGTGCAAAGCGAATTGCTTTGATTTACCTCCTCTAAAATAGGGCTATAATCATTTCCTATAAGCACGAATGACACAAGGCAAAGTCCCCATTGAAAGATGGCATGTTAGTGCTTTTATCTCCCCTAGAATGGATTGGAAATCAAATCTGTCTGTAAAGGCTGTTAACTGTTTAACTCCTGGAAGCCCTCCCACTGAAGTGATGTTGTGGTGTCCCTTGAATTAACATTGTAACGTGAGCTGATAAAGAGCAGAATAGTTCCTTTATCATGTAGCATAAAGCTTGTGTTGTGTAAGCTTTCCCCATTCACACACTTATGCTCACTAAAGTAGGGTATTTATCATTCCTCGTCGTAGTCCAGAAATTAGGAATCAAAGGGCACATGAGGATCTGGAGCCAGAACCGTGTGTAACCCAGTGGAATTCTTTCCTTTGATCCAAATAAACTTCAGATGAAGTCCATCGGCAAATTCCTTATTCTCCTCCACCCATGTCGTGGGAGAGGCAGGATTAGGCCACTTCGAACCGTCAGCAAAGGGCAAAATGTTCTCTACAGAAGCCCAGGGGCAGCCCAGGGGGGCTGTGGGTACCGGAGACATCAGACAGGACACGGAGACATCACACGGGACACGGAGACATCGCACGGGACACGGAGACATCAGACAGGACACGGAGACATCACACGGGACACGGAGACATCACACGGGACACGGAGACATCGCACGGGACACGGAGACATCACACGGGACACGGAGACATCACACGGGACACGGAGACATCGCACGGGACACGGAGACATCGCACGGGACACGGAGACATCGCACGGGACACGGAGACATCACACGGGACACGGAGACATCGCACGGGACACGGAGACATCACACGGGACAGGAAGACATCACCTCAAACGGGCAAACGTAGAACACACAGGGCTGGGACACGGAGACATCAACAGGGACACGGAGACATCGCACGGACACGGAGACATCACACGGGACACGGAGACATCACACGGGACACGGAGACATCGCACGGGACACGGAGACATCACACGGGACACGGAGACATCAGCACGGGACACGGAGACATCACACGGGACACGGAGACATCGCACGGGACACGGAGACATCGACAGGACACGGAGACATCGCACGGGACACGGAGACATCACACGGGACACGGAGACATCACACGGGACACGGAGACATCGACACGGACACGGAGACATCAGACGGACACGGAGACATCAGCACGGGACACGGAGACATCAGACGGGACACGGAGACATCGCAGACGGGACACGGAGACATCGCACGGGACACGGAGACATCACACGGACACGGAGACATCACACGGGACACGGAGACATCAACAGGACACGGAGACATCAACAGGACACGGAGACATCGCACGGGACACGGAGACATCGCACGGGACACGGAGACATCGCACGGGACACGGAGACATCGCACGGGACACGGCATCGGCCGCGTTTGCTGCAGCTCTCTCTGAAATCTCTGCTCATCTTGTGCTTGTGGGTTGGGATTTGTACTTACGGTGCTTCCTATTTTTGCATGGAAAATGAGTAAAACTTCCTGAGTAAGTTCAGGAAAGGCTTTTCACCCCTTTAAATAGCCCAGGAAAGGTGGCAGCTGCACAGAGCGGGATTGGAAGGTGACCCGCTGCCTTCCTCTGAGAGACACAATCCGGTGCACGGGTTAAAAACGCAGATGCCTATCACTTGGCTTACAGAGTTTTGCTCTATTATAACTGAGTGTGAAAGATTCGGGAATTGTCAAAGACTCTGTCCTCACTGAAGAATTTTGCTATTAAAGTCGAGGTCTCAAAAACTTGTTGATGTTATGTGGTACGTTTCTTTTATGGTGAAAATGTTAATGCTGCAATTATTGAGAAAGACAAACCTGGGACCTGTGAAACAAAACAATTACAGTCTTGTAAACAAGTGTCTGTATGATTGCTCTTGACATTTTAATTTGCCACTCGTTAAAAGTCCATTTCCTTGACCTGAAGAGCCTAAATTTGAATGAATTTGAGCATCTCACGGACGCAAGATTGCTAAAACTACTTTAAAAATGGCATAAATAATACTGGCCAAGAGGAGGTATTTAATATACAATCATCTTTAAATAACAATCTGTTGTTTTTCAGTCAGTTTATCCTTCCAGAGCACGTTTCCAAGCACACCTCTGTCTGTGGGTTCTCTGCTGTTTATTTGCTGTGCTCCCCCAGCACGAAGCTGCTCTCAGCCGGGTTTTGCTGGCCCGTGTCACAGCCTGGCCGTGGGAAGCCCTGCAGAAGGCGTGGGCAGCCAGCCCAGCAGCTGTCAAATGCTCCTGGTACTGCTTTTAGTTTGCCCTGCTTTCCACAGGGATTTGGGAGTGCTGTGCACTTGAGAAGTCGGGGAGATCTGTCAGATGTCAGTCAGGGAAGGGAATATGCATGAAGTGAAAAGCAGCACAGTGATGGCCCTGGAGCCTCCGATTCTCTATCAGATGGTGCACAGAAGAGAAGCAGAAATAATTCACACCTTCAATGCCAGGGTTCCACATGGAAGCAATCAGACAGGCTCTCTGCTGCTTCTAGGATGACTCTGCGTTTGGGTAATACTTCAATTGTCATGCAAATTTTAGAGTAAGCAAATACAAAGTCCCAACATGTGTTTGACTTGCAGAAGATAAGCTTAATTTAACAGTGCTTGGCTCCTGTATGTGGGAAGATGCATTGTGATGGTAATTATACTGCATCTTCTCTCACCAGCTCTACTTCCTTGAGACTTCTGCCTCTGCCAGCTCCCTCTTCCATCTTGCAGAGCTCACCCAGAAGCTGTGTGATCATTTTAATTGCTGTGTGGCAGTGTAGGAGCTCGGTTCATGGTGTACTGAAGGACAGGTCTGTGTTGCCGCTGTTCTCAGCACATGAACCTGTACGAGGTGTCTGTGATTCATTATGAATCGATAGCTCTTTAAATGTACAGCAGAAAGTGTGATTTAAAGTCAAATTTATCTAGATACATTTAACAGTGCTTTAAAAAATTTATTACCAGCTGAACTGGTAGCAAAATGGCCATGCTGCTTATGATTTGGCTGGTATCCTGACTTTCTTGCTTTCCAGATTATTTTTGGATAGTTTGGCAAATCTGTACTTTCAGGCAGTTCAGCACATCTCCTCGTAATACAACATAAATTGAACCGTAAAAACTAATGGACTGGAATACATCAGGGCTTTAAAGACTTATGGCCAATTCCATATATTTTGTGCGTGAAAGAGGCTCTCAGCCTCAGGTCTGTCATAGGAAAACTCGACCTGAAGTTGAAAAACTATCCAAGCTTTCCTGTAATGGCACTGTCTGCTCTGGGGAATGGCCTGGCTCCTCTTGAAATGCAGTGCTTACATGGAAATTCTGATTTAATCCCCTCTTTTTGGGGCTAAAGTTGCTCTTGCTGAGCACGCTGCGCTAAGCAAGAGAGAAAGCAAAGCATGTGAACTGAGTGAGCAATCAGCAGAGGAGGACAAGTGGCAGGGACACTTTGCCAGGTTGCTCAAGTGGTCACCAAGTGCTTCTGCAGCTGATTTTGAGTCCCCTTTGTGGGCAGGAGCCAGACTTCCTTGAGGCAGCAGATGTCCCCTTCTTTCCTGTGCTCCAGTGTTTGTTAAAAGTGGGAATGTGTCGGTTTTAAAGAATGCCATCTCGCTGAGCCATGGTCTGCCCAATGCCAGGCTGGCTCAGCTGTGCTCTGGCTGCCCAGCCCCGGTTTGGTGGCAGCATTCCCGCGGGGTGGGACCCTCTGGCACTGTCTGTGCCCCCAGGGCACTGGAGCTGCCCTGGCCTTTCCCTCTGCAAACCCTTCTGTCAGAACAAACGTTTCAGATCCCAACCCAGCATCACCATGTCAAACATCACACCATTGCTTTGCCTCAGGAGCTGGGGTGGTCGTTGGAGCTGGGGAATGAACTGCTTCATGTCGAGGATGATCTCATCTCCCTTCTTTGGACCTTTTCCTGATGCATTCGGTACAAAACCCATCCCGACTGTTTCTTTCCCAGCCATTTGCTCCACATTTTATTGTCAGCAGTCCCAGCCATCTGCACCCCAAGGGAAATAAGTCAGCTTGATGTCAGTTATGTGGAAAATTGAGGAAAAAAGAGATGGCCCCTGACTTGAATAAAATGCTATCAGTTCTACAAGATCTAAGTCTTCTGTCACAGCTACAAAGAAATTTTTATTTTGCAGGGGATAAGAATGACTTTTTTGGTGGGGGTGGAGGAGTTTTTTGTTTGTTTTTTTGCTGTTGTTTCATTGGGTTTTTTTTTTTTTTGTTTGTTTTTTGTTCTTAACCTAAGTAGTTTCCAGGAGTGCCAAAGACATTAGATATATTGTGATAATACTAAATTATTAATATTAATTAATTAAACATACATTATGTTCCTACAAGGATAATAGAAATTTATCTATGACTTGCTACTGATCCTTCGTTTGTACATCAACTTGATACAGATGTCTGAGTATTTCACAAGTGTAAATGAATTCAGGCTCGCTGCTTACTTTTTAGATAAATATAACATAATTTGTGTTAAAGAATAAAGTAGCTTGCCGCTGCTGTTTAATACATATTTTTATAAGTACTAGGGCTGCTGGAGCCAGACTTCTGTTATATTTGTGTCTGAGCTTACTGACGTTTTTTGTTGGATTATCATAGTGTTATAGATAATAAAACGATAAAGCCGAATTAATAAAAACGAAAATGGATTTTTGAGTCCGAAATTCGGTCGCTGATAGCCACAATCAAAGATACAGCCTCGAGCCCGGGGTCGATGCTGGGTGAACCAAGATTCGAGCTCTGCCGCATAGAACCTCCCCTGTTCACCGAAGTCGTCTCTGCCGGGGTGGTTTTTATACAGTTTATCATGCCTGGGGCGAGGTGTTCTTTGTCTCTTTGTCTTCTTTCCGAATATTCATGTAGTCTTATGACTGGAGAATTGAACATGTCCAGGACGACTTTGTAGTCCAGTATTTTCTGTCTAGTGTTGGAGGAATCCTATCTCCAGCTTGGATAAGATCATCCTGAGACAAACAACACCTCAAAAAGCTAATACATGTGGAAAACACGTTAAGGGATACAGAGTGGTTTTACCGGAGCAATTCTGCTTGTGACAAACAATACCTTACCCAGGAGCTGATACATGTGAAAAACAAGTTATGGGAATAAGAGATATGCAGAGTGGTTTACTGGAATTGAGTTACTCGAGCTATCAGTGGCCATTATCGGCCAGTGATGGCTTGAGAAATTTCGGGGAGATGCCCTCTTGAGATGCTAATTTAGAACGGATTCCTGTGTAGGCTGCAAGTAAATGAATTAACCAATTTCCCAATCCCTGTGCAAGGATTACACTAGCCTAGGTGGATTTTTGTAATATGTCATTCCACTGTGCTTTTATCATCTTTATAAAGACACGAATTTCAAAACATTTATTACAATAGAATCATGGAAAGCTTTGCATTGGAAGGGGCCTTAAACATCATCTTATCCCACCCCCTGCCATGGGCCCCACTGTCCCAGGCTGCTCCCAGCCCCAGTGTCCAGCCTGGCCTGGGACACTGCCAGGGATCCAGGGGCAGCCACAGCTGCTCTGGGCACCCTGTGCCAGGGCCTGCCCACCCTCCAGGGAACAATTCCTGCCCAATATCCCACCCAGCCCTGCCCTCTGGCACTGGCAGCCATTCCCTGGGTCCTGTCCCTCCATCCCTTGCCAATTGTCTCTCTCCTGCTTTCCTGCAGCTCCTTCAGGCACTGCAAG
The DNA here is from genome assembly GCA_032173965.1 of Sitta carolinensis. Classification (NCBI taxonomy): domain Eukaryota; kingdom Metazoa; phylum Chordata; class Aves; order Passeriformes; family Sittidae; genus Sitta; species Sitta carolinensis. The sequence goes on from CM063292.1 coordinate 20,328,360, forward strand.
GCCACACTGAGGTCACCCCAAAGCTTCTCCTGTCCAGGCTGAACAATCCCAGCTGTGCCAGCCTTTCCTCCCAGCAGAGCTGCTCCGTCCCTGGGATCATCCTGGGGCCTCCTCTGGCCTCTCTCCAGCAGCTCCAGGTCCCTCCTGTGCTGGCCCAGGGCTGGGGCAGCTCTGCAGGTGGGGTCTCACCTGAGGGGCAGAATCCCCCTCCCCTGCTGCCCACGCTGGGGTTTCAGGGCTGGGGCAGATCCAGCTCTCATCTCCACCCTCACTCTTCAGGGAGCAGCTCCAGATCCCTTCCCAAAGCCAGCAGGAGTCAGGGATGTCACAGGGAGGACTGGCAGGTGCAAGGACCCTTTTTGCCACCTTAGAGCCAGCCCATGGATGCCCTGGGCTGTGTCTGACCTCACACACAGGCAGGGAACATGCAGGAATTCTTGCTCAAAATGTATTTATGTTCTTTAGTCACGTTTGGTCCAATGGGCTCTTCAGCTCTGTGAATTATTGACTGCAGACAACATCCACCCTGCAAAGCACAGATTAACAATTACAGGTTCAAAGTGATCTAAAAACACACAGAAGACACCTGCAGAGGGGAGTGGGCAATTTCCTCCTAGGTCTGTGCATTCCTTGGGCTGGGAACCAAATTGTCTGGAGCTTGTAATGGCCTTTACCTCAGAGCCACCATGGCACAGCAAATTCCAGCCAGGCTTTGCCTCAACAAGTGAAGGGCGAGAGACACCAAAAAAGCAGAAATGTTGCCCTGAGTTTACCTGTTCAACAAACAGAGTTTACCTCTTTGCCTGGGCAGGTCTAAACTGGGGATACAGAAGGAATATTTTAATTTCTAGTTTAATATCCTAATATATTTTGTCTATCTAATCTTTTGTATTTGGTGTACCTGCCTTCTACTGAGTGTTATGGCTTGTATAAAACACTAAATATAAATTGTGTAGTGTGTTATAATACTAATATATTCTGAATTTATTAGTTCTCAGTCTATCCTCTGAGAACCTGACAATGAATATTAAATAAAGCTGCTGTCACAAAAGCATTTCACATTATAGCCTTGGATGATTTGTAATATACTGAATATTTTGCATTTAATGAAAAACCATTGGCTTGCATCTACTAGTTTCGAATTAGTTTTGAACCAAGATAGCCAAGGCATTAAAATGACTTTATGTCAGTAAGTACATATGTACATATGTTTGGGGTTTTTTTAGAGATTCTTTATTTGGTGCAATTCAGACATCACTAATATTTATGAAAATTACTTATGCAATGAGCTGTTACTGTCTCATGAATTCTTTTCTTTGTCTTTATGGTCCATAGATTTGTCTCACTTTGAAGGTTTTTTTTTGTGTAAATAATTCAAATGAATCTTTTCATTTTAATATAATCTAATCAGTATGTATCATGCATTTTAATGTAATAAGGGTTTCTAATTATTTAGAACCATTATTAGTTTTCTGAAATTCAAGGGAATTAAACTACAATGATTGTAGTTCCCTCTAGCATTGCTGAGGAAGTTTTTAGCACTTAAACCAAATTTCTCAACTAGATTTTCTTAAGATGTTTGGCAGACTTATATTAAATTGTGTTAAATTTCAAGATTTTGTCTTTATTTTTGAGAATGACATTAAACCACTGTTCCTTTGTGCCAGTCTGATTGCAAAGAATGGGGTTTGACTTCGTTTTTTTTTAAATGTGGGTACCATGATTTAAAGATTGTTTGTCTTGTGCCTGTCCTTCCCCATCTCCCCCCACCTGTTTTCCCTTTTTGTGATTTTAAATTCCATCTGTGAAGGTTGGTGAGGTAGAATGGGGGATACAAAGACCAGAATTTTTGGTGAAATTCAGCAGCAAGCCAACAGGAGCTGGAAAGTCTTGTTTATCTGCAAAGGCAGCTTTTTTATCACAAGTGATGTAGGCATTTGCCCAGTTGTGTGCCTTTGCTCTGGCCAAGAAACACTGTCCTCAGTGCATGTCTTTTGTCAAAAGAATATTCATTTTGAGAAGAAAATTATTTTAAAACTAATTTTCAAAAAATACAAATGAAATTAAATCTTTACTGTTCTATTGTTCTTAGCTGGACCTGCATATCTAATTCTTAAAATTTCCACGCCTGTTGTAGAGGACTAGAATATTATAAATGTGAAAAAAAATGGCACAAGATTATGGAACATCTGTGACAGGAAACTGCTCTGCAGACTGCAAAGCACAGGAAGACTCGTGAGTCTGGGGGGGGCACGAGCTGAAAATTAGTGGAGCTGGGGAAGGATTTTGTGGTTCTGTACCTGGCACTGCCTGAAAACTGCCTGTAATTATTAATTTCTGGAGGCAGGGTGGAGCTGCAGAAAGGACAGGGTGGGCACAAGCGGGTGTAGGGTGCTGGTGCTTTCAGGAGCAGGCTGAGTTCAGGAGGCTGGTTTGGCAGGAGAGAGCTCCAAAGGTGCAGACAAGGCTGTCATGGGCTGACCCTCCCCGTGCTCCCCAGAGCAGCCAGTTGAAGTGGACAGAGAACATTAAAGGAACGGAGGCTCCACAAGATCTGAGACAAGAAAAAAAGAAATAATTTATCAGGGATTTTCATTGGATTTCATCTGCAGTATTAGGGGCTTCACTGGATTTTATTTGGATTACTGTACAGCTGAAAAGCAGTTGAATGTTGCCTACAGTGTCTTCCAGAGCCTTGGGTGCCTCTGGTTTGACTTGGAAAGCTGGGAATGAAGCAGAGGGGTGAGTGTCAGGTGTCTGAGCAAGGGAAACACCCAGGATTCACCTCCCATCAGGGCTGTGATGGGATCACTAAGATCACTGCAGTGAGATGCTTTGATAAGGATTTAGGACCACAAAATACAATCTATATAAAATGACCTCACGTAATTGAAAACAGCACTGGAGGAACAAAATAATTTGGTTTGTCCTCACTTGAGTCATTCTGTAGAAAACCCTTTGGAGGTTCTATGCTCAGACTTGCATCCCACAGTGGTGCTCCCGGCTTTCCATGCATGTGGCAGAATTCACACTGTCCCAGGACTATATCTTAATGCCACTTTGTTTCATGCACTCTGGATGTGGTTAGAATTGAATCATACTCTGAATTCATCAGCACGGTTTTTCATTTGTAACAGCCTAGAGCTTTGGGGGTTTCAGAAGAATTTGCTTCAGCTTTCTTTTTCATTAGAATTTATTTGCAGCTGAGGGAAATTCCAACAGCCAGCAGCATCATCACATAAATTAATGGGTTGATCCCACTCCCTGGCCTGGCACAGCCTTGGGGCAAACTTGCTAAACCCTGGCAATACAGGTGTGGCTCTTCCTTCTGATTTTCTAGTTTAATAATGAGAAACTTTGAGGTCATAATTTACAAATGCAAAACACTGATTAGCTGTTTTAATTAAATTAATAAGAGCTTAATATGCTTGTATGCTTTTCCTAGAAGACTTGGATCATTTCATTGCTTCAGGAAACACAAGGGGTTTCTTTTTTTCCTTGAGACAGTGCTGTGTGCATGTGCTGGGCATGGGAATCTTTGGGGTGAGGCTGGAAGGTTTTGGGAAGGGTCTGGTGGCTGCTTCAGGTCTGAGCTGTCAGCTCTCCCTCTGGTTTTGGCTCCTTTGCTCTGTAGAACTGCACCCAAGGAATCTACCATGGAAGTGCATTTTGGTGACTTCTGTTTGGAAACTTTTTTCAGGTGGATCAGAGAATTTTCACATTTTTCTGGGATGCCTGCTGGCCCAATTGAAGCTGTTGAGCAGCATAATCTGAACAGAGCCAGGGAAATCCCAGGCATTTCCATGCTGTGCATGTCTGAGGTTTCAGCCCAGGCTTCTGGTTTCCCTCTGGAGGCTTCACCTCGGAACCCCTCCCTCTTACAGACCCCCATGTGTGGGGCTTGGCAAGCCAGCAAAGGGCAGGTGACCACAGTGAGGGCTTTTGGGATTTGGAGAATGTGAGAATGTGCAGGAAGCTGAACTGGGCTTTCAGAAATGATCTTCAGAAAGTCTGCACAGTAAGAGCCTCAGTGCTATAAGAATGTAAATTTTTATTTCTTCCTGCAGTTTGTTATTACTTCAGGCCCTGAAATGCCCAGGTAGGGTGATGTGGCTTTAAATCTTCACCAGAATTTTAGGAATTATTTAGCTTACTTTGCTTATGTGCCTTCCATCTCTTTGTCTATGAGCATAAAGGTGTTGCAGCTGCAGTTCTCTCAGAACTCTGCTCCATCTCCACCGATGTTTTTTTCCAAAACCACAAAGCATCAGGTCAGCTGCTCTCACACGAAGCCTTTCAACAACACAGAGTATTTCTTATCCCCATTCACTCTCAGAAAAAGCTACTTTGCTGATAGCAACGTGTTTTTGAGTGTAGATGAGGCTGAAGTAATTTCATTGCATAACCTGTCACTTAATGGCTACAATTAGCTGAATGCAATTCCCCACAATGGCTGGAGTTAAAGTTCTAATGATTTTGCTCTTGGCAAAATGCACGCTTTCCCCCTAAGGCTCCATAGTTGATTATTAAAAACCTAAGGCATCATTTAGACATCCTCACTCATATCTATCATAAAGAAAAATAACATTACATATGTTTACTGCTGTCACCTGCTTCCTTCCCACAATACATGTGTTCTGCAGGATATTAAAAAATCTATGATGCACAAGTGAGTCGTAACAAGAAAAGCAATTACATCTCTATCTTTATTCAGAACATATAAGGTTTTGGGCTGTTCAGACAAAGATATGACATTTTCAAGCAGACAGTGTTATTGTTCCATACTCTGTGCAGTTTAGGATCTTTAATAAGTGCTTTCTCTTGAAAGCCTTCCTAGAATATTTTTGCAATGTGTTCAGCTGAGCATTCACGTGTGAAGGTCCAGTGCAGGGGCAGAGGGGGTTACCCAGAGCAGGAACTGCTCCTGTCCATGTAAAGAACAAGCCCCGGGCTCTTGGGGCTGCTGATGGCTGTGTCCTGGTCAGAGATGGTGGTGGGGCTGTGAATGCAGGGACAGTTTGTGTTTCACTGGGCTGTGCTCACTTGGTGATCACCCAGACTTTGCCACTTGAAAATGTCAGGAACAGAGGAATACCTGTACAATCTAAACATGTTTTGCATGTACAGACATGCTGTTCTGAGAGGCACAGAGCTGATGGATCTGGACTCAGCCCCTTCTCTTAAGACAGTGGAATCAAGGAAGACCAAGAGCTCACGGCAGGAGCAGACCTGGGTCTCAGCTGTTGAGTGCCCTGTGGGTCTGAACAGCTCAAATGCAGCCCCCCCAAAAGGTGGTGGAGAGGCTGCTGAGCTCTTCAGCTCCCTGGTCTGGGGAACACGAGCCTGAAAAAGTCTGAAATGGTCTCTGGTTTGTGCTGCACAACTGCACTCTGAACATGGGTGCCTGCAGGAGCAGAGGGGGCCCTTGAGAGCTCTGAGTGCCATTTCCCCATTACATAAAGCTTTCCTGGAGCTGTGTCTGATGTCCCTCTGAGGTTGTATGGGTGTTCTGTGGCTCTCAGCCGTGTGGTTTTCCCCAGCAGGAAACTTGTCCATCCCTGTCTGGTACCATGAGGAAGATGCTAAGGATTAATTTTTAGTGCTCCTCTGCACCACATGCAAGTGTCTTTCCAGTGTCTTTCTGCTGAGAAGTCCTGGGACCTGAGAGAGCAAACAGAAGGGCTGCCTTTCAAATCTGGAGTTTCTAACTGATAATTTGTTAGTTGTCTTTACCAGGCATTTTCTAGTTTGTCCTATCTGCAGATAAACTCTTTTGCAAGACCAGCCTGAAGGTTCTGCAGGACAGCACAAATGTAAGTTTGTAGATTTGTGTGAGGTTTATTTTCAGTGGACAGAGGAGACTGAGTAAAAGGGCCTGTGCAAAACACATCTATTAAGAGAATATTTTCAAATTGTTGCTGCAAATACTGTTCAGATTGTGATGGTATTCATTCGTATGGCTATGAGGAACCAGTGGGAACAATTCTCAAGTGTTCTTTCAGTCCCCTGGGGACTGACAGAGACATTTTGAAGTATTTTGCTTTGTAGCTATGAGGCATCAGCCAAGCAGTGCAATGCAGCAGCCAGAGTTTTTATGGATGTGTGGGTCAGTGCAGGTTAAGCTGTCAGAGTCTGCTTTTGAACTGCATCATTACTTAGAGCACCAAGTGGTACCGGGTGGGGACTGAAATTGCTGTTAGATGTGGGATTAATGGCAGCAGCTAAAGTTGCCAGTTTGTCATGCAGACATTAATGGCTTGGTGGAATCATATTTAAAACTACATGTGTGGATAAAAAGAATGCTCTGCTTGTTATGCAATTTTCAAGCAGCCTATAGAGACTGGACTGTGTTGCTCCCCAAAGGGGGGAATGTCAGGGACAAAACTCAAAACTTAACAGAAGCTGCTTTAATTGTAGTGTTATACATAGTCATTATCTAAGTAGGGGATAGTGTGGAAAAAAAAGAGCCTGTATGTATATTTTGCCCTTTACAGATAAGTACGCTAAACGCCTTATTGCAAGCAGGTTTTGGTTGTTCTTAGAATTAAAAAAAAAAAAAAAAAAAAAAAAAAAAAAAAAAAAAAAAAAAAAAAAAAAAAAAGAGGGTAAAATCAAGTCCAACATCTGTTTGGTTTGCTCAGCCAAGAACTTGCCTTTAAAGCACAATTTCAGGAAAAAGCCCAAGTGCTAAGGTCAGCAAGCAGAAGAGGCATCACTTCCCAGTAGATGTGTAGGTGTACTGGTATTTTCAGAATATCTCTGCATACATCTCTGTGTGAGGTCTCTTTGTTTCTGCTACATACAAATGAAGAAACTGTTCTCCTTTTCCATTGCAGAAATCATTGCAATCTGTATCTTCCCTTGCCTGGGGGACCCTCTCATTGCAGGGTACCAGGCTGGGGGAAGCTCCCCCTGAGCTCCTGGGGCACCACAGCTCTGTGTGGTCACTGCTCAGAACAGGGAGAGAAAACCAGGCTTGGCCAGAGGGGTGAGCTGCTATGGACTTCCCCTTTCAATTGAAACCTGGCTGCTCATTGTTCTTCATCAAGGCCAGCGTGTCCTGGTCCTCATGGGGAGGGTGGCAGAGGGTTGGGATGTGCTGGATCCTGCCTGGGGGATTTTTGGAAAGCCTGGTGGGAGCCCAGCACCTTGGTTCCTGAGGATTATTAATGCCCTGGGGCGATGGTGGTGTGAAACATTGCCACACAGGGACGTTTCACCCTCAGAGCCATCCCCTCTGTGGTGATGCAACCCCTCTGGGGCAGCTCAGCTTGTGCCCACATTTGAGTTTAAAGCCCCTCATGGTGCTGGCAGCACAGTGCGAACGTAAATTGCTCGTGACTAACTCCCCTTTTCTCCCCATGAAGTCCCAGCAGCTGATGGCAGTGCTGGGGTTTCCGTGCCCTTGCAGCTGGTGCTGCTCACCCTCCAGCCAGCTGTGCAGCCCCAGTGCTTGGGCAGCCCCTCTGCAGAGCAGCCCAGGGCATGTTCACCAAGGGCTCGGCTGGAGGAACCTGCTCTCCATAGCTCCAGACCTCTCAAGGTTTGTGGGAACAAAAGCTCCTGCCAGGTGGTGCTGATGTTGCTGCTTTTTGGCTCTGCGCTCAGCCTCCTTCTTCGGGGCTGCTGTCTGGGAGTTCAGCATCAAGGGCATTTTCTGGGCACTAATAACAATAAAAGGCCACAGCCCATGGTGACATGGCTGGGTGACCTTCCCCACCTGCTGTGAACTGCCCTTGGGGCAGCCTCAGCCTCCTCGGGGCTCAGAAAGGCAGAGCAAGGACACTTGTACACTCACCCCACCCCTGGAGTTTAGTGCTGTGCCCATGGTTTAGTCAGGTACTGGTGATACAGAGGGAACACAGAGTAAGTGATGGCAGCCCCAGAGTGACCAGGAAACCATTTATATCAACAAAATAACTATTAATATCAAATTGCCCGATCAGAATAATTTATGAATTTAATTTAGCTTTTCTTAAATTTTAATTTCCTAACAAGAATCTAGTTTATACATGTTTAATAAAGGTCTAATGTCTATAAATCATGTAGCTGTATTTATTTTAGGAAGTTTTGAGGACTTGATTTTTAAACAAAACTGTCCTCATAAAATACTAAATTGATAGTCTGTGCAAATATAAGGAAGTTGTCTTTGGGGATGAATCCAGACTGGTGGATCTTAGGATTGAAAAAATGCTCAGTGAAAATGGCCTGAAATCTGCCATATCTGTGCCAAAGTAATTCATACTGAACACACACAGACACACACAAACACACAGACACAGACACAGACAGACGGACAGACACACACACAGAGAAAAGCAGTTCTGGACACTCAACCCTAGAACTTCCATTTTTCTCCAATTTTTAATCATGATCAAGTTCAAACAGTTTATTTTGCCTAAGACTTCTAGCTCAAGTCTTCTTAAAAGGCTAAAAAAATGAATCAAAATCTCATAATCGATCCTCTGGGAGACCTTTCTTCACACAGCCCTCCCAGGAAGCTAAAATAGAAAGAAGAGGCCATTAAACATGTTAGCTGACATAAAACATGGAGGCTGGAAGGGTAGAGAATGGAGATACAGAGAAAAAACACTAGAAGCTACAAATAGAGTGGACATTTTTGTACTTTTGATGACACATTTTGCCTGAGCAGCCAGGGACACCATGGACGTGAGCCATGCCCTCGGGACTGCTGCAAAGCCCACTGGAGCATGGCCAGGAATCTGAGTTTAGAGAGCTCAGGGTGGGCTCTGTGTGCCACTCCTGGGACAGCTCATTGTTGCTTGCCCTCTCTCTGTGCTCTCTCTCAGGACAGACAGGTTTGGCTGAGCTGCTGAGGCTGTGGGCTTTAGCTGGGAGGAGCCCAGGGCTCCTGGATGGCTGGGATTGGGAACCACAGAGCTCTGAGCAGAAGACACCAGATAAGGAAGGGGCAGCTTCAAAGAACAGCCTGTGAACCCCAGAATAGACAGGGGAGGCGCTGAACAGGGGATCAGGAGGGAACCTCCTGCAGGAGGGTCCCAAAGTGTGTCTGGGTGCTCTCAGTGTGAGTTTTGGTGTTGCTCTCAGTGTGAGTTTGGGTGCTCTCAGTGTGAGTTTGGGTGCTCTCAGTGTGTCTGGGTGCTCTCAGTGTGAGTTTGGGTGCTCTCAGTGTGTCTGGGTGCTCTCAGTGTGAGTTTGGGTGCTCTCAGTGTGAGTCTGGGTGCTCTCAGTGTGAGTTTGGGTGCTCTCAGTGTGAGTTTGGGTGCTCTCAGTGTGTCTGGGTGCTCTCAATGTGTCTCTTGCAAAGCTCTGATCCCGGGAGGGGGGGGGGGGAAATCCCCTGGCAATCTCCTGAATGTTGGAGCAGCCAGAAAAGAGAATTGTTTCCCGTGCTAGAAGTGGGTAATTCCATCCCTGACTTCCTGCTGCCTCCCCATTTACTGCAGCCTGTTGGTGCCTACGTGGTGATCACTGGAGGCAATACATTAAGACTTGAAAGGAACAATAAATTTTACAATTAGGTTAGCAAACAACAGCAATGGTATTTCTCCCAGTTGATAATTACAAATCAATTATCTTATATGTTTTAAAAAATGATAACTCCCTTGGTGGCGTTGCACAGCAAATGTTCTCTGAAAGATGTAAGAACCTCAGTGCCAAGTGCTAGAATGTGTGCAGTGGTTAGCAACAGAAATGTTTGAACCCTGAAGCAATCCTTCTGTGAAAATGTATTAAATTAAGGTCAGCTGGAGCAAATTGCTGCTAAACATGGTTAATGGAAAAGAGAGAGCATCTTCAAGGAGGGAGCTAATGGGACTAAATTTTTGTATTTAATGAACTGAAGACCCAGGCTCTGATGCAATGTTTTACAATCTGTTTATTGTACTATCGGGGTTTTGTTCAATTCCATGAGCAACATTGCAAGTATGAAATAAACTCATAATAAACTAATGACTACACTAATGACTAATGAGTCTGATTTCAACAAATCAGTATTTCTCTTACAAGCAATGTTTGAGTTGGTTATTTCTACAAAGAGGGTTCAAATTATTTACTTTAGCACTATATGTAGGCTCTTAGAATTAATTGACCAATAATCAGAGTAAATCCATGCTCTAATATTGCATATCTAACTGTAATAATGGAGAGATGTGCATAGATTAATAGTTTGTGAAAAATAAAGGTATTTTTAATGAAAAGTTGTATGAGAGAGGTGTGAAAGGAGCAGAAGGGGCTCCCTGCAGTAGGGCAGGGCTGGGTGGGTGTGAGAATCAGAGACATTTGATGTGTTCCTGGACATTTGCCATACATGCTCCATTTCACCCATGTTTGAAATGTTGTTTGCCCCTCCAAGTGTTGGCTGTGGCCACTCTCACCCAGCATCTCTCTTGTTCTTCCAGTTTCCTCTGCTGAGAAGGCTCCTGGGGAGGTGAACAGGCAGGGAACACGTGGCACTGCTCCACTGCCAGCGCTGGGATTAATCAAGATGTGGGGCTCCACTGGAAATTACAGAGACACAGACAATGTGTCAGAACCCAAACAAACAACACCCACACACCAACTTAATTCCTCTATGCAAATGTTGTGCTTGCAGGTGCAGCTGGGATAATTGTGCATGGAAATAATCACAGCCCATTTGCATGGGTAATTTGTATATACAGTGATGGCATGTGCATATCTGCTGGTGCAAGAGCTTCTTTGGAATACAGAGAATTACTGTGGCACTGCTTAATACCTGGGAGCAGTTTCACTTTTGCAGTGCCTTTTTGCCCTCATGGATATTGCAGCAAATAAAGTGGGGGCATGGTTGGGTGTGTGATGATCTTCCATGAGCAGAGCAGGGAAAGGTTATGTCTGAAAATCTCTTAATTTTCAGAAAAAGGAATGTATGTGTGTGAGTGTGTGTGTATGTACATATGTCTTTAAGAAAGCACCATTCCCAAATTCTCTCCTGCTTTGCTTGGGAAGTGAAAACAAAGAGGAAAGAGAAAGAAGCTCTGAAATGGAAGAGAGAAAGAACCCAGGGTGACAGGAAAAGGGGTTCTCAGTGAAACTGCATCCCATTTCATGATATAAGCTGCTGATATTGCAGCTTCATGGCATTTCCCATCAAACCAGACAGGCTTTATAGCAGTCCTAAATTAGAGTATGGAGGAGAGTGCAAGTGGTTAGAAAGTGAGTGCAGCAGGTAATTGCTGTAGAGTTTGTTGTCACTTTTAGACCTAGTGAAGCCTAAATACTATATTATTGTCTGTTTTGCTGACAGCACCTGCAAAAGTAAACTAAAACCCAAAAGTCTTTGACACTGAAGTATTATCTGTGTTAATTTCCCATGTTTTGCTCTGAAGGAGTGACACAAAGCTGGACTTTTGTACTGCAGCTTTCCACTGTGCTGATATTGTGAAGAGGATAGAGTTTGGGATTAAAATGAGTTTGAAAGTGTACCAAAGGGCTGCTTTGGCTCCTGCTATATGTGTGCAAGAGGAATGTGAGCTATTTCATCATTTCTGCTGATTAATACTTTTAGATCTGTCTTGTGCATGTGTCTGAGAGAGCTGACAGCACAGACCTTCAGTACCTAATAACATTATGTCTTATACGTGAGATATAATAGCATATATTAAGTGGGGCTTATACTAAAGACATTTTTTCTCATAAGTTCTGCTGCATGGCAACCTTAGGATTTCTAATTCTTTTCTGGTTAGGAATGAAATTCTGGTGTAATTCAGTAGCATTTACAATGAACTGTGATGACCTGACACTCAACACTGGGATTTGATTTGCTGGGGATTTACATTGGGAGCAGCAGAGGAATTGGAATCCATAATGCTGGAATAACAAGAGCCTGGGTATAGTTTCTCAGAGTGTTGTTTAAAACAAGTTCCCCACTAAAACCCGTTGCTTTAATTGTTACTTTAAATCATAAGTTTTATACCCATTTTTAATTGCAGAAAGGGCTTGCTTTGGGTCCCATGGTTCTAAAAGATTGCTGATGATGTCCAGCACCAGTAGTTAATCCCTTTACAGTGTTCCTTTTCTGACATGCCCATCTGCCAGTCCAATGGCATCTTCCATGCATTGTGGAAAGCAGGGAGAATCTATCAGAGATTTGAATATTGGTGGGGAAACCTTTCCCTGGAGACTTAGACTTGACTTTTTCAAGAGCCTAAAAATATGTTTTAGGTCCATGTGTGGTGTGTGCTGCTGCCATTTAAGGAGTTTTTAAATTTCCGTTGTTTTGGGAGGATCTGGGTGTTCCTGGGCACATTAACACTTTTCTCTTGCTTGGCTGTGAATGTGGGCGGGTTCATGGATTTGATCACACTGAGAAAGGTCTCTTTACATAATTTCCTTTATTTATTTCTCTCTACATCTGTGTAGGTTTCTGTGCCCACTATAGTTTATTGACTGCATAAACCACAAAACCTGGTAAACTTTATGGTCCAGCCCAGAGTCAGTTGTGTCAGATCCATGACATGAGTGCAGCTGATTTGTGCAGGGATTGAGAGCACACAGAGGGGCTGATAACAAACCTGAGAGAACAGCATTCACCTTAAAACGTCTTTCCATTAGAGTATGGAAAAATCTGGAGTGCTTGACATTAGGGAGAATTTCATTATGACTCCCTCTTTCTGTGGCAGGTGACTCACAGGCTCCCATCATGACCCTACAGCTGAAGTTTGTGTTGAGGAGCTCAGGCACCTGGAGGGATGTGTGGTGTGAGGAGCCACGGTTCCTGCAGGTGCAGGAGCTGTGGGGAGCATTTTTGCAGCTTGTGTTCTGTGCACTTGAAATTCTCTATGGCTGGGGTCAATTTATTAATAGGTTACTCATCATTTATGGTTGAGTGTTTGCAGGTCCCCTGGAGTTTCCACTCAGGAAGCATAGCAAACATCCAAAATAATCCAGCTGGGAAGCTTTGTTATTCATCTTTTCCTGCACACCTTCAGCTGAACACAAGTGATGAGTTGTCCACAAAATAAAATGTCAGTTTTTATTAATGCCAGTCTCAGTGGAAAAAGGCATTTCTAGTGCTGGAAGCGACCCCTAATTTTTCAAACGTGAGTCCCTGGGGATTGCAGGCACGAGGAGGAGGATGGGCTGTGATGCAGAGCTCTCCCTGCAGGTGTTCCCAGCACTGTTTGGTGGAGGGAAGCCCTGCCTGGCACCCTGCTCAGCAAAGCACAATGAGATCACACATGGACAGCTTAAACTGATGCCAGGCACAAAGCTGATTATGGGCTCTGTTAATTCACTGGATTCAGATCAAAATGTCTTAGAAGCCAGAACTCCTGCTGGGTTTAATAGTATGGATTACACTGCAGATTATTTCCAGCAGTAATATATACATACATACATACATACATACATGCATACATACACATATATACATAGGGTCTTTTCTGTGGCTGCCTACTTTGTCACTTCTGGAGAAATGTCAGCTAACTCTGGGAAGAATCATGTTGTGAACGTGCTCAGCCTGACAGGAGCAGCAATAACAGTGTGTGTGCTTTGGTTGGTCAGTTGTTTCCTTCCAGCTGAACGTGTGAGGCACAGAAATCTCCTTCAGGTGAGCAGTGGAAGGCAGCAGCAGAAACCCAGCCCTGGGACAGCACAGGCCCCTGGTGGGGGCTGAACACTGTGCTGAAAAGAGTTATCCAAAAGACATGAACAAAATTGTTCTTATCCAGGAGCTGTATAATCAGTAGGGTTTGCTGATTCAGCTTGCCTAGGTAGGTTTGAAACTGGAATAGTTTTTGCTGTGGGGAGCAAAAGGGTTCCTGAGAACTGCTCCTGTAATTTCTCATGAATTCTCTCAAGGCCACTGATTGCTGTTTCTGTGCTCTTCACTGACACCCACTCCTTTGCACTCAGAAAGACCCTTGAAAATGCAAGTTAGATGACCTCTGCTGACTCCCAGTCATATTAAATTCATGCTTTTATCAGAGGAATTCATTACCCTTATTGTTAAGATATAATGAATAACTGGCAGCTTTTTGGAATTAGATGGTGGTCTGATGTTCTGTCTTAGATGGCACTTTGAACATACTTTTTATGCTTTGACATTTTATTTCATTTAATATTGTAGCACCCCAAGGTGCTTTAACCTAGAGGCTGCTATAAAAATAAAGCTGAAATGCATCCCAGGAGCATTTTGGGAAAGCTTGGCTGTTGGATCATTGGTACATAGAGCCAACAGTTAAAATACACAGTAAAAGAGTTTCAATAACCCACTAAAAATGCATCATTTATTCCAGCTTATCCATCCCAGTGTGCAAAGAGAGCTCTGGAAACCACTGCAGCTCCTCTTCCTAAAACTGCACACAGAACCATTCTGCCTTCCAGACACAGAGTGAGAATTGTGTGAGGGGAGGTTAAAAGAAGGGAACTATAGTTCCTTCACAGCCCAAAAATGTCCTGTTTAAACTTTAATTTTTCATGGATAAATTGGGACAAAGGATGAGCTGAACCCGCAGTAGTGGAGGGTTCTATAGGAAAGCCAAAATGATGCTGTAAATCCCGAGCTTCTTTCTCAAGCTGTTTTCTCAATTTCTCTCTCCCAGCTGCACCCCGAGCAGTTCTCCAGGTGCCTTGGGAAGGGCCCATCTTTTCTCTTGTGCTGCTGAAGGATTTGGAGCCAGAGGCTGCACAGAGCCCTGCAGTCTGTGGGTGTCCTGGACACTCACTGGGAAGGGCACTGGAGTTCAACTTTCACCTTCAAGGGAAGGTTTGCAGGGAGGGTGAAGGGCAGATATTCTGGCCAGATAGGTATTTTAAATAATTTCTGTAACTCTGAATAAAACAGATTATTCTGAGTCCTACAGTCATCTGTAAGAAAGAAAATAGTCCAAGCCCTCAGACCCCAACCCTAGAGAGAGATTGTTCTATTGTATTTTTACAATTAAGATAATAGTCTTATTATTTTCTCCTTGTTATCTTAAGGAAAAATAAGCATTCATGCAAACCCTGGTTATTAAGAATCCTAACTGCTGTCATTGGTGTACAGCTTTTTATGGCCTCAAAATAAAGCTGGGCGATGGAGCATTTGAAAGTGCTTTAATAACTGGTTGTCACTTGCCAGGGAATGGACACCAAGGATATCAGCTACTCACACACAGAGCTACTCGAAAGCTGAAGAATGTAGAGTTCTTAATCTCAAAGTAAGGAACTGAGTTTAGTGACTGGTAAAGAAAGCAGCTTTGTGGTTTGCAGGAACAGAGGTTTTCTGTGGGATACAGGGTCTCAGCTCTGGGCAAATCCTCTGAGGCAGAAACACACTCTGACCTCTTACAATAAGTTTCTCCTCTGTTCCGTGTGTGAGTCACGTGGTGGTGTAGGTGGAGATTTAACATATTTTTAAACTTAAAGGTTACCTTATTCAAAGAAACTCACTGAGTCACAATACCAACTGAATTCTGGGAATTAATTCTCAAATCAATTTGGTAGCATCATCTCAAAAAATCACGTATTTCTATAATTTAATTTTTTGCTTGTATATATGATTACATATACCTGTACATGTACAAATAACTATTAGTATTATGTTATCATCTAATAAAAGCCTCATGAAGGCTTAAAAATTCCATATGGCTATTCATGTCTCATGGCAAAGCATTTGTCTCTTGCATATCTGAATGCTGAAAGTTTCATTACCGATGTGTGAATTTTTCCTTTAGATCCTTCTTTAAAAGAAAAAAAAATCAACAATGTTGAAGTCTTTGGAACAAGCTTTATTTTGTTTTACAGTGTTGTCAGTGTATTGAGAAATATCACATCATATTAACTTACTTTTTTCTGGCTCACTCACTTAAAGGTAACAGGACAAAATACATTATAGGCTGATTTTAAGTGCATGAAGTAGCTTCAAATCTTTTTTCCCCTATGAATAGTAGCTGTCACCAATGCACAGCAATGCAGGGGTTAATCTGGGGCTCTTCAAGGATGGCTGGCAGTGATTGTCTGCCTGCATTCCAATCCCAACATAACCTGATTCACAATGGATTTCATCCCAACTGTGAAGTGGGCAGCCACAGTCTGCTTAGTGGGGCTGGATAAGGCAGAGTGGCCAGGATCTGTATTTGGGGCTGGGATAAGGCAGAGTGGCCAGGATCTGTATTTGGGCTGGATAAGCAGAGTGGCCAGGATCTGTATTTTGGGGCTGGGATAAGGCAGAGTGGCCAGGATCTGTATTTTGGGGCTGGGATAAGGCAGAGTGGCCAGGATCTGTATTTTGGGCTGGGATAAGGCAGAGTGGCCAGGATCTGTATTTTGGGGCTGGCATAAGGCAGAGTGGCCAGGATCTGTATTTGGGGTGGATAAGGCAGAGTGGCCAGGATCTGTATTTTGGGGCTGGGATAAGGCAGAGTGGCCAGGATCTGTATTTTGGGCTGGGATAAGGCAGAGTGGCCAGGATCTGCTTGCAGCTGCCTGGCCAGCGATCCAGAAACAGAGCAAGGCCTGGAAAACAACAACTGGCAGAGCCTAAATGTCTTTTGCTGGTTCTTACAACACAGGATTAGATGCAGAGATGTTGGGAACTGCTGGAAAGTGCCTTCAAACTCTACCAGGCAGACATACATACAATTAATTTCTGCTAATTTCTGCTCTCACAGTGTGGAGGGACTGTGAGGTTTAATATCTCTATGCAAGGCATTCCCTGATGAGATTTTTCGAGCCCTTACTCTGGAGTCTGCAGCCCTGGCTGTACTTTTAGCTACAATATTTAATGAAACTCACCTGCACTGAACAAAATGCAAGCTGTACAATTTGGGGAACAGTAGATGTCAGTCCCTTGGGAAAGCTGGGAAGGATGGAGAATTAGAAGCTGCAGTTGCTAATGATTAAGCTCCCACACTTGAATTCTCCATAAGCTGTGCAGCAAAGGTGAAGTATCAAGGGTGATTCTCGTAGGGGAGACTATCACTGCCAGGTGCTGGGAAAGATGGGAAATGTGCTGCAGAGGAGATGCAGATTTGCTCCTCTAATTCCAAGTTTTCCAGGTCTCCTCTCAGTTGTTTTCTTACATTTGACTAGGAAGGACAAGAGACTCCAAAAGCACCTGCAAGGCAAAGGAGCAGCACTGAGGGAATATTTTACAGGAACACTTTGCTGCCATTTTCTCCGTTCTAGTCAAAGGCTCAGCAATCTCTCCATATTTATTGCTTGTTTTAATATACATTATTTGTAGTTTTTCCTGACCTTCATCCCTGGCTCTGAACCACATTGTTTAATTTTGTGCACATGGACACAAACATTTCCCCTGCCAATGTATGTTGTGGTTCTGAGATTTTCTGGCTGTGACTGCTAAGGTACTGGGGTGGGAAGGGTTCACAGACCTTTCCTGTTTCAAAAGCTTTGGAAGGATCTCCCAGAACTGACCTGGACATCTCTACTTTGCCACTGGAAGTTCATGGATTAAACACAGGTCTGAACAGAGATGTGCCATTGTTCATGAAGTTGGTCAAGAATATTTCCCTATTTGGATGTCTGCCCCACCCCAGTTTGGAAAGAAACATTCCCAGCCTCCTCTTTTCCAGTTATTCCTCAGCTTTTTGTGTCTGGAGAGCATTAAGTCTGCTCCATGCACTTCTAAGTGATTCCAGCTGCAGCAGTGTGAGGTAGATGGAGCCCTCAAATCTCAGTAAAATCCCTCTATCCACTCACCCTGGGGCAGTGCAGCTTTTTAATTTTTAGTGCAGGGAAAACTGAAGCTCAATGTTACACTTCCTTGAAGAAAGCATTTGAATTCCTAAATGGGTGGTGTATTTGAGGCATTATAAGCTGCAACTATTCTGATTATTTTGTATTTCCCTTTCAAACTGAAAGTGGGAATTAGGGGTGCTGCAGTCTTTGAGTGGAAGATAGTTGAATTTTGCCTTTCTGCATCGTGAAACAGAGGATTTCTGTGACAGCCATTTATACAAATGGGCCAAGACATTTCAGAAGCTGATGTAAGTGCTGCCAATGCCTGAGCCTTGTCAGGTTTGTGCCTCCTGATCTTCACTACAATGAAATTGTGCAAACATGTCACTTTATCACTTTGAGGAGCTAATTTGTCATCCAGGATGGTTTTAATCTCCGAGAGCACAACCATTTCCAAATTGTTTGTTTTATAACTCTGCTCTGAGAGAGTGATGTTGCCTGCTTTGATGTTGCTGTTGCTCTCACCACAGGCAATGAAAGAACATCAGAGAGCAAAATATTTACAGTGCACAGGGTCCTGCTGGCCATGCAGCTTAGTAAGGGCTTCCTGTGGCCAGGGCAGTGCTCACTCCATGGCAGGGCAGTGGTCACTCCAGGGCAGTGCTCACTCATGGCCAGGGCAGTGGTCACTCCACAGCTAGGGCAGTGGTCACTCCAGGGCAGTGGTCATTCCATGTCAGGGCAGTGCTCACTCCATGGCAGTGGTCACTCCACAGCTAGGGCAGTGCTCACTCCATGGCAGTGGTCACTCCATGGCAGTGCTCACTCCATGGCAGTGGTCACTCCATGGCAGTGGTCACTCCATGGCAGTGCTCACTCCATGGCAGTGGTCACTCCATGGCAGTGGTCGCTCCATGGCAGTGGTCACTCCATGGCAGTGGTCACTCCATGGCAGTGGTCACTCCATGGCAGTGGTCACTCCATGGCAGTGCTCACTCCATGGCAGTGGTCACTCCATGGCAGTGCTCACTCCATGGCAGTGGTCACTCCATGGCAGTGGTCACTCCGGGCAGTGGTCACTCCGGGCAGTGGTCACTCCATGGCAGTGGTCACTCCAGGGCAGTGGTCATTCCATGTGGGCAGTGGTCACTCCATGGCAGTGGTCACTCCATGGCAGTGGTCATTCCATGGCAGTGGTCACTCCGGGCAGTGGTCACTCCATGGCAGTGGTCACTCCATGGCAGTGTCACTCCCGGGCAGTGGTCACTCCATGGCAGTGGTCACTCCATGGCAGTGTCACTCCATGGCAGTGGTCACTCCCGGGCAGTGGTCACTCCGGCAGTGGTCACTCCGGGCAGTGGTCACTCATGGCAGTGGTCACTCCATGGCAGTGGTCACTCCGGCAGTGGTCACTCCGGCAGTGGTCACTCCAGGGCAGTGCTCACTCCAGGGCAGTGGTCACTCCGGGGCAGTGGTCACTCATGGCAGTGGTCACTCCGGGGCAGTGGTCACTACAGGGCAGTGGTCACTCCAGGGCAGTGGTCACTCCGGGGCTCAGAGAGCTCCCGACAGCCGCAGCCATTTGTTCTGGAAATGGTCCGAGCTCTTCTGGCCCATTCCTGGTCTTTGCTTTCCTGGTACTGCCTGGGAAAGGGGCAGGGCAGGCAGCACTGCTGAAGGCTCCACTCTGTAACTATGGGAATTATCGCTCAGTTAAATAATTGAGGAATCATTCTCTTCATTTTCTGTCCAAAAATTAATTCCAACTGAAAAATTTCTGGCATTTTTCTCCTCAGAGTGTGAGCACTTACTGTCTAAGGCATTCTAATAAAAAGGGCTTGATGGCTCCATTCTCTTTGCACCAGCTCTGATCCAGGTATTTTGTGAATCCTGATTTCACCAGCACCTTGAGCACATGTATTTTTAAAGATTTTTTTTTCATTTTCTTCTCTTTTTTCCTTTTCTTTCCCTTTCAAATTTTTTTTATTTGGTCTGGAGATGCCCAGGAGCCACTGTATAGTTAATGTGACAAAATACTTTGAAAGTAATTGTGGAGAATATTGTGGAAGAATGGTTGAAAAAAGGGGACATGTTGATTTGCAGCAGCCTTCAGATGTGGAATTAACTAAGTTTAGGACTCAGCCTAATCCTGAGGCTGACAAGGGCACTGTGCCCTTGTGAGTGATCGTTAGAAAAACAACAAAACATTGTAATAGGAAAGACAGATTAAAATGCTTACTCTGACCGCAGGAATGAAAACTTAGGAGGAGTTGGTGGTGATATGTGTAACCAATAGTGAGCTTTACTTTTGCAATATGTATGGCTAATTAACAACGATATAAATGTAACCTTCTGATCCTAATAAACAGAGACTGATTGATCATTATAGAATAGTATCTGTCTCCCGCTGTTCTCCGACAAGTAATTTCTGTTTTTAACTCTCTCTATATTTTGGTATACATACATAGACTCATAAATAGAACACTCTTGTAGTATTATAAGATAACTTAGTTTTATCAATGATTGATATGCAATATTAGTTTATCAATAATTCAACTGCAAAGATTAAAAGTTTTCATCAAGATTAAGAATTTAAAGGGGAAACCCAACTTCAGGCACATGCTGGTTAATGCAGTAGATAACAAGATTAAATTGGAACTGATGAAGGTCAGAAGCAAAGCCGAGGGGGAAGAGACGTGAAGGAAGAAATATGACAACTATGGGTGTTACATGGGCACTGAAGGAAGGATGGTAGGAAGAGCTTTAAATCATGTTTTAAACAAGCCCTATGAGTCTGGAGTAGGCGTGAAGAATACTGTTGCTGGTATCTTTGCTTGGTGCAAGCTGCTGTTCTGCGTTGCTTGGGCTTTGCGCCAGTGTGTGAATGTGCCGTGTAAACAACCCAGACTACAAACCTCAGAGCCAAAGTGCTAAAAGATAAGGAACCTGTAGGATTTTCTGCCTAAGAAACCCTAGAAATAAGTCAAATCCAGTATTTTTCCTACCTGAAATGTGACAGTAGCATATAATTAAATATATGTCAACACAAACTATTACATATCTATCTAAAAATCAGGCTATGCTGCTCAGCTTGAGTAACAAAGCTCAGGGATGAGGTTTCCAACACTCAGTCAGTTCGGGGCATTGTTTGGTTTTAGAGAGCTGGAAGTCTTTGGGGTTTTTTTTGTGGTTTTTGTGGGTAATCAGCTGGGCTTTTTTTCCCCCTTCCTGCCAGCTGCTGGCAGTACCCCATGGGACAGAATGACCTGGAGCCCCTCAGAGCTCTGTGCAGCACAAACCCTCTGTACCCTGAGCAGGACAGGCTGCTCCCATGGCTGGGATTTGGGTGGGATGTCCAGCTGGGCACTGGGATCCCTGACTGGCTCAAAGCCAACTTTTGGTTGGATTGGCAGAGGATCCTTAAGATTCTGGCACAGCAGTGAGAAAAGAAAGGTTTGCCTGTGCACAAGTCAAAAAGCAGGGAGCAAACTGTGAGTTTGTGTTTACAAACTGCTCCAGGGACACGGACACCTGTAATTCATTGCTTGAGCATCACTGCCCAGGTGAAACCCCTGTCATTTAAAATTCCCTGCTGTGGAGGAATGCAGACTACTTCAGGCCCCCATGTCATAAGCAGTTATTTGGTGTGGAGTCCTTTTGTTATATTCCTGATTGCTGGCTCTGATAGCTGAAGCTTAATTCAGTGGCTGTGAACATGAAAAAACCTCTCTATGATAACCACTCTCTTTTGCCCTGATTGAATTTATGATATGCTGTGGTCATCATTCAGTAGAAATCAAGAGCTGGGAGCAGTGGCTTCACATCAATACAGTCAAATCACTGTTTGAAACTGGAGTTATAATCCTTTAAATTTAATTTTGTGAGCAAATTGCTGTTGCCAGCTCCTCAATTTGATTCGTTCCAAAACCATAAGGAATTGAAAATGCCAGGAGGCATCAGTCCTGTAAATATATTAGTGCCATCTGGAGTGGAATGACCTTGGACATTTTGCTTGGCCTTAGTATCTTATTGTTGAAAGTAATTCAGCCATTAATACTTGATTGAGTCTGTGCCTCTGACTACACAGAACTCAATCTTTACCTCTCACTCAAAGAGAAGTTGACATCTAATTTAATAAGGTATTAAATGTGCATTATAATAATTTGTTGATTTTCTTACAGAAAAAGAGCAAGCAAATAAATATAGATTGCTTTGAAATTCACTGTGTGGTACACTACAGGAAAGAGAACAAGATTTTTTGTGTTTTGTGACAGCCTCAGTGAAGCACAACAACTAATTTTAGAGATACCTGCCTTTGAGCTATTTTTTCATCAGGTTTAAAAAAAAAATCTGCCTGTACTTTAAATTGTTTTCAAGTTTTGAGGAAACATTTTCTAGATTGAAATTACTCCAGGACTGGCAAAATGTTACACTATTAATACAGGCCCAATATTGGGAAGAATTCTATTGATTTGAAGTGAGCTAAAATTCCGGGGGCTTCACAAGGAAATTTACTTCAAAGAGGTGAAGAGAACCAAACCTTTGGCTCACTGGAGGTTGAGTGTGGTCCAAACTTCACTGCATCCCACCTGCAGCTGATTTAACCCTGGGTATTTAGGGATGGGCTCATTAACATCAGTCATCCTGCTCCAGCAGGAACCTTAGAGGGGCTTGTAAGGAGCTGGTGCTTTAGGTTGTAAGGGAAAGTGAGCAGTTCTAAGAGCAGCTGCCTGCTTGCCAACAGAGATGTTCATTTTAATAGCAGCAGTGTTTTACAGAACTCTGCACACAAAACAGATTAATAGCTGGAAACACAGAAATCTGATGTAAATTTGTAATGAGCAGAATCATGGTGTTGCCTGATCCCTGGCAAGGTCTGAGGCCCCACCAATCTTAGAAAGGTTGCTTAATTATGATTGGAGTCTGTCTCAAGGTATGTAGGTCTAACATGGTTGTTGGGAAATCCTATTAAAATAAAGAGTGTTTCTCTAAAGCAGTGAGATATCAGTGAATATTTCAAATATGAAATGCACATTCAGAGGGAAGTTAACTGAAGGCTTTGGAGCACTCTTGGGTTAAGTTCCCATCCAGTTAGCATAAAAGCAACATTTTTTGGTGTAATATCTTTGCCTAGCCTTGTTCATAAACTTGAATAAGCCTATTTCTACATGAGGGTGATGTGCAAGTCCTTGGGAAGGTGAGAGCCTGGTCTGCTGCCTGTGCACCAGGCAGAAACAGAGCCCAGAGCCTGTGCTGGGCCACTGGGGCCAGAAAATACAATCAGTACCTAAAACCAACAGCAAAGAGTGAAAGAAAGAATGATTTCGTAAACATGATTTGCTCAAAGTGTGAAATAATTGAGAAACAGATTGCTGGCAAATTGCTGCAGCTGCCGCATGACCTGCCCTGGCGGAGGAAGGGCTGGAAGGGGCATTCTCCCTGGATGGGGCAGGGCTTCCCCTGAGCTCAGTGGCACATTTTCCATCAGTCTGTCCCTACAGCCTGCTCTCTGGGCTGAATTCTGCCTGCCAGAGATACTTGTGCTGTCACAGTAACATCTCTAATAAATGAAATTCAAAAAATGTAAAAGATAGGAATTTCCAATGTGTAGATGTGCTGATTGTTTTGGAGCCAGGCCTGAACTCAGCAGAGCTCCCTGCCAGCTCTGCCAGGTAAGGGCAGCACTGGTAGCTGGCTCTCACCAGTCTCAAAGCCTCATCTCACTGGTGCTTCTCAAGCACTTCACTCAATCGAATTCATATGAGACAAAAATGCAACTAAGTAAATTGTCCATGTCTTAGCAGTGCCATTAAAGCTAAAATATGCCTGAAGGCTGTTGTGTCAGGCTGGTCACTTGAAAAGGGACAGTGTTTACCTGGGGATCCCCATGAAACCACCAAACTCTTTGTATTGCAGGTTCATGAAGCTTAAAAAATGACAGAGGAGAGAGTATTTTTTTTTTTTTAATGTAACTAATTGTACTTAATAGAAACACAAATAAAATTGAATCATTAGATGCCTTTCTTAAGAATCATGATGAAGATAGACAGTAACAGCAATGACTTCTTCTCCAGTCTCAGCTGGTCCTGAACACAGGGGGACAAGCATAACGTTACTTCTCATTTGAAGGATTGTTAAAGACCAAAAGGATCTGAGATCCAAGCTGATCTGCTAGTGCTTTCTTAAAAGTTTCCCTTAACCATGTGTTATGTGCCTTTTGTTGGATTAAAACTTCTCTATGAAAAAATGGGGTTTGAAATAAACTTTGAAAAATCAGATGATCAAATTTAATTGCAAATTTCCTCTAATTTTGCAAAGAGTTGTTCTGAATCCTGATGTTTCATACACCATATTTTAACAAGTACTTGTACTTGCATTATCAAAAGTCACATAAAGAAACATCACTTATCACAGTTTAAGTGTTTATAAGTTTCTCCTGCTTCCCCTGCCCTGGGATGTAGAGGAGGAGAATTTTGGCAAACCACCTTTGGAATTCTGGGGTCTGTTGTCTGGTGAGTCTTACTGATATTCCTTATAAAATACATGTTGAGAGTCACCCATTCTGTGTGAGCAGTGGGAATAACTGTAAGTTAAGTATGGGAACTGACAGGGTTTGTATCTGTATGCTCCCATTTGGACCATGAAAACTGAAAGTTTGGAATCACAATGGTTTAATTTTTATTTTTTTCTGCATTACAGAGATAAATATGCATCAAAAAGATATTCAAAAAATCTGTCCCTTGCCAGGCCAGCCCCTACCCTTGTGAGGATTTCCCTCTCAGTGTCCTTGCTGCTTCTATCCCAGTAGGGAAGGGTTGTGCCCTAGGATGGGGGTCGTGCCCAGCAGGGCTGAGGTGGTGCCTCCCATCCACCCCGCGGGGATTTAGAGCACAGCAGCCACTGCAGGGCCTTTGGCTCCCGTTCTGCCCTCTCCTCTAGGCCAAGCTGAACACCCTGGGGAAGGCTGGGAATGAGCCCAGCGGGTGTGGGCATTGCTGGCACCACGGGCTGCGTGGGGCTGGGCACAGGCACTGCCCTGGGACCCAGCACCCACAGCGGGGTACAGCTGGATCCACAGCTGATCCACAGTGGGGTACAGCTGGATCCACAGCGGGGTACAGCTGGATCCACAGCGGGGTACAGCTGGATCCATTGCTGATCCACAGCTGATCCACAGCTGGGTACAGCTGGATCCATTGCTGATCCACAGCTGATCCACAGTGGGGTACAGCTGGATCCACAGCTGATCCACAGCTGATCCACAGTGGGGTACAGCTGGATCCACAGCGGGGTACAGCTGGATCCACAGCGGGGTACAGCTGGATCCATTGCTGATCCACAGCTGATCCACAGCTGGGTACAGCTGGATCCATTGCTGATCCACAGCTGATCCACAGTGGGGTACAGCTGGATCCACAGCTGATCCACAGCTGATCCACAGTGGGGTACAGCTGGATCCACAGCGGGGTACAGCTGGATCCATTGCTGATCCACAGCTGATCCACAGCTGGGTACAGCTGGATCCATTGCTGATCCACAGCGGGGTACAGCTGATCCACAGTGGGGTACAGCTGGATCCACAGCGGGGTACAGCTGGATCCATTGCTGATCCACAGTGGGGTACAGCTGGATCCACAGCGGGGTACAGCTGGATCCATTGCTGATCCACAGTGGGGTACAGCTGATCCACAGCGGGGTACAGCTGGATCCATTGCTGATCCACAGCTGATCCACAGCTGGGTACAGCTGGATCCATTGCTGATCCACAGCGGGGTACAGCTGATCCACAGCGGGGTACAGCTGGATCCATTGCTGATCCACAGCTGATCCACAGTGGGGTACAGCTGGATCCACAGCGGGGTACAGCTGGATCCATTGCTGATCCACAGTGGGGTACAGCTGGATCCACAGCGGGGTACAGCTGGATCCATTGCTGATCCACAGCTGGGTACAGCTGGATCCACAGCGGGGTACAGCTGGATCCACAGCTCATCCACAGCACAGCCAGGGATGGCTCCAATTAGGGGCAGGCATTGCTGAGCTGCCTGCTTTGGCTCCTGTGTTTGTGTTTTCAGAACTGAACTCTGCTTTCCGAGTCCCTGTGCCGGGATGAGAGAGTTGATGTTTCATTCTCTAAGTGCTTGCTGAAATGGCATAAACAGTGAGGCACAGACACTCCCATGCTTGTTGGAGCTGGAGAACAGCAGTACAAACTTCCACTTATGTGACACTTCAGAAACGCAAGTTTGAGGCCTCAGTTGGAGACAGACAGAAATGGCTAAAAAGTCATTGCCAAACCACGAGCACTCCATTGAAGGAAGAGGAATAGACTTGGCAGACAAAACAAACAATGCCGAGTGTGCTGTAAAGCCCAGCGCTTTCTTTTTATTTTTCAACTCAGCTGGAACACCAGCTGATTCATAGAAAGGATCTGTAGTTCTCATATCCCTGCCTTTTGCTCTCACAGCCATTTGTAAAACAACCTTTCCCCCCCCACCCCAGCCTGCTTTCTCCAAGTTGCTTTATCTGCTGGTGGTTTTCATTGAGCTGGCACTTTGCAGAAATGTAGCAGTTCCTTTGGACCATTTTAAAAAAAACTCTTTAAGCCCTGCCCATGCAGCAAAGTTGTTTCCCTTGTACACCTCTCCTTCTAGAAACTGTATTCCAAAATAAAAGTGATCCATCCAGACTGGAATTAATTATCCTGGGGAGAAAAAACCCTCTAAAATTCCTTCTGTGTGCTATGTTTATCCTGGGACTTGGACCAGACCAGCACAGCAGAATTGGCAGACCAGAATCCGGCGTGATGGGAAGGCTTCCCTGCAGACAATCCTCAGACTCGTGGCCCCAGCTGCCAGGTTTTGCAGACACTCCTGACAGCCAGAAGAGAGCACGTTTCCCAGGCACTGCCAAGTTCCACACACACTGAAATCTGCGGCTTCCCCTGCCTCAACAGGGGTTTTCTTAAAGAAACCACCTCCTCTGCCAGGTTTTCTGCTGAAGAGGCACCTGTGGGGAGGAGGGCAGTGCCGGGCTCGTTTTTATGTTTTCCAGAGGCCTCTGAGCATCAAGCCAAAAGCACAAAGGCATCAGAGTTTGAGTTATGGCTCCTCAAACTCGGGGAGAGAAAGTTCTTTTGCGATGTCTCAGGTAAAGAGCAGTGCAGCAGAGCTCGTTACATTGATGGTCCTTTACTCTGACATTTTGATTTAGTTTAAAATTCTGTTTAAACTTTACTCCTGGAGAGTAGTGCTTAAATTTTTTATTGGCAGGCTTCTTGGAACTAGTCCATCCAATTTGTTTTCCTTCTGTGGATTGGCTGACAAAACCACAAAAGTAAACAGTAGCTTGGAAATCAACTGTGAAACTTTAATGAACCTGGGGACTGACAGAGGAAGGGGTTCTCTGGGAGAATTCATCTTTGGTAGTTCCACACCTCCCTTCTTGCTTGGAAGTTGAGTCAATCTACCAAAACCATCAAGATTAAGGGTCCCATATTTAGGTAACCTTGTTAGGGTCTGAAAAGTCTAATTAAAACGCAACACTTTTGTAAATGTCTTTTTGCTAGTGGCCTTTTGAAACAATGTCCATTGTAACTCCTGGAGAGTTGAAAATGAAAGTATCTTATAAATGTTGAGGATGGTCTCTAATTCTTGCTGTTCTCACAGGTTTAGCTGTACTCTGTTGAATATTAAAGACAAGAAATGTTATTTCTGCCTAAGTTAAATATGTTAGAATTCCACTATTAGGTCAATTTTGTGATTATAAGAAATGACACCAGGGTTTAACTTCATCCCTTCTAAATTGCAAAGGATGTAATTTTCTCCTGAGGTATGGGTTGAGTAATCAGATATTCAGGTTGCTTTGTAATTTGTTCAAAACACTTGAAACCTAAGAATGGAACCCTCAAATCTGATATGGGGATAATTTTACAAATGCACTCTAAATTGAGGGTTGTTGTTGTAGAGAAGAAAGAATTAACTGCTCAGAGAAATTGTACTGATCTTCAGAAGTTTGTATTTTGTTTATCTGAAGAGTTATTACCTTGAAATTCATTTTGTTAAATAGACTTTGGTCTTTAAAGTGCTTCACATTTGCATTAATAAAAAAGCACGATTTTTAAACCTACAAAATGCAAACCTGCTTTAAGCATAAGTCTCTCCTGAGCTGCTCTGTGTAATCCTATAGGCAGGGAATTTCTAAAACAAATACCTGGGAAGGAGCAGCCCTTTTTGACAGGCACATTTGCAGGATACCAAGGCAGTTCTTTGAGAAATTTCCTCTGAATTAAGTTCATCTGTTCTCACTGCAGGGAGATTTCATTATTCATTTAACTCTTTTGGGAACAAAGGTACAGATCTAAAAATCCTTACCCTGAAAGATGCTGAACTCTCTCAAATGTCTCTGCTCATTAGGTATCCCTAGATCAGCCCCACAACTTCAACACAGAGGACCAAATCTGTCCCATGTGTGAGTCTTTCAAACTCAGGAAAGCTGTGCTGAGGGTGAACTTGGCTATCAACAACTTCTTAGATCTAAATATCAGGGTCATTGCTTAGATCCTTTGGTCCTTGATGTAGGTGCTTCACAGCTCATGAAAGGAGCAGGGCTATTTAAATATTCAGGGAACAAGCAGTACATGTGAGAGCAGCAAGAGCCTTCTATCTTTCAATGGTAAAGGGCCCATAAATTCCAAATTAGGGAAGGGAAGGAAAAAAACCTGCCGTGGAAGAGGTAAAAGATGGCAAAATGCAAAGACAGACATTTCAGGAGGACAAAAGGAAAAAATATCAAAAGTATCTTGTACTTAAAAATCTAGAAATTTACTTTTTTTTCTGAAGAGAAAATTGTAAAATGGTGCAGTAATGCAAAATCCCAACGCTTCACCTGGTCACTGTGGCCCCATTTCTGGTTAGAAGGAGCAGAACTAATTTTCATACTATTCAAACCTGGGTTGCTGTTTTTCTTTTTTGTTTTCCCCATCCCCTTCTCCTCAAAGAATTCTTCAAGTTATGGATTTAGTTTTAGTATTTACACACAGTATGGGAAAAAGAAAGAATCAAGCTCATATTCTTCCTTTCGTTATCAAATGATTATTCCTGTGGCTTCCCACACCTTTGGCTGATCAGGAAGAGTGTCCAAGTCTGCACTGTCTGTGCTTTCTGCTAATCCCTGCAGGTGTGTAGGGGGAGCAGGTGGCTGCGATCAAAAGGAAATCCAGCCTGAATACATGGAGAAATAAAATGGATTTGTAGTTCCCTTCATAAGGATGTATTGAGGAAGACTTTGTGCTTTTACTTGAGTGAGCATCTCCCTTTGCACTAAGGAAACTTTTATCTACTCGAGGAACTTCCTTAGATTCTTTTTGTTTAAAATGCAGCTGTTGAGCCTTAGAGGCTGCAGCATTTAGAGTTCATGTTCTGCCTGTTTCAGAAAGTGTGTCAGAGCTGTTTGTCCCCTGGGCAGAGACAAATGGGGGTGGCTCTGTGCAGTGTCACACTGCAGGTTGTTTGTGGCAGGGCTGGGCACTCAGCTGAGGGATTTGCTAGGTTTGGATCCACTGTAAGGCAGGTCTGGGAAATTTTTGCTCATTTCTTAATTTTAAATATGTAATTTCCTTCCATGAAGGCATTTATGGCATTTTTTAATTGAAACATTTAAAGTGAAACTTTTAAAAGTACATCATGGAAACTGTCAGGCCTGAGGAGCCCCAGGGAGAACTTCTCATTCAGCAAATGCTTCCCTACTGCTGGGATCTGCTAGAAGGTGTAATATACTTGTCAGATGATCACATTTCCCTCAGACTTCTCCTGGTAGCAGCCGTGGGGCTCTTCAGGACATGCAGAAAGGCAGTGAAATATTTGGTTTCCTGGGAAAGCTCAGCCCCAGCTCTGCTGTGCAAATTGTGCCCCCATCTGTTGGGTGTGCTGAGGTTCTGGATCTGCTCTTCCTCAAAGATGACATTCTTTGCTTGCCTCAGAGCTGGCAAATGCCACAGAATGTGTTTTTTGGAGGCAGATAACAGGTACCTTGGAACTGCCTGAGCTTCATTGACCAGTTTGTCATTGTGGTCCTAACTAACCAGGCTGGTGTTTTGGAAAGACTAAATTACTTCCCCTTACAATGCATCTATAAATACTCTGAGGATTTAAGACTGGAAAGTCATCAAATTGTTCAAGTCCATTTTGGTTACTATTAAATACGTTGTTTGTACTGTTTGTAAAAGTCTCCAGAATTGCCTCATCTTTCACAAGGACATTTATGGAGTGGTTTGCTGTATTTGAAAGGGCAGAGCTTTCTGAATTCTTCCAAAACAACCATCCCTCTCTGAATGGACTTAGCACTTACCAGAATCATTGAAATAGAAAGAAAACAGTATTATAGTTCTGTAAATCCGGTCATGAGTATCATGAAGTCCCCAGCAAAGACATTGTAATCAGATGTACAGACAAAAACTGTTCTTTGGCCAGCAAAGTCCTCTCTGTGCATTAGGAGGCAGAACACTGAGCTGTGCTCTTGACCTCTGAATAAATATGCTCCTTCTGCAGACAGCATCCTTTTCCAACCACATCAGGAAAAGTTCCCCAAAGTATTTATTTCTGAATTCAGTTTCTGCTGACTACAGCTCTGTCACACTTTACACACAAAACATATGTTAGTACATTCCAGGTTTTAGCATGGAGTCCCTTATGGAGCAGGATTTTAGGCTGTTGGTTTGTTTTATAAAATCAGCCATCCCTCGAGACAGAAACAGGAATTTTTCGAGTGAGTCGTGTTGGCAGGTGAGCTGTGCAGCCTGTGCAGTTTTTGTTGTCCCATGACAGTCTGCATGCAGCACAATTATGAAACGTGTATATTACGCTGTAAAGTTGTGGGGAAAGAGGATTTTATGTGTGTAAGTTATGGAACGTGTAAAGCATGTGGTGCACACAGATCTGCCTGGTGACAAGGCAACAAGCTGCTCCAGATCCGCTCCTCCTGCAGGGAAAGAGCCCAGAGGATTTGGGTGCCCAGATCCTAAGAGAAACAAAGAGGGTAAATTTCCTGCCTCATTAATGGACTTTCAACTGGCCTAAAATGATAAACCAGAACTTTACCAAACTGGGTAAACCAGACCAGCAGGACAAAACCAGCCATTTTTTGTAAGAGGAACTGGATGTCTGACTCCTTAAGCTCCTTCATCTTGGTGCTTACATAGAAAAGTCCACTATGGTCCTGGGGGAAGCTTCTGATCTGTGGAGTTTTCCCAGTGCAATATCTGGATATGAGAGAAAAATGAATGAACTTGTGCTTTTCTTTAGCCAGGGCTGTGGCAAGAATCAGATGAAAATAATTCATGAGGGCAACCCCATCAGACTTTGTTTTCTAGAAGGATAAGACCCTGGGTTTCATAGGTATTGCACTTATCTAGTGCTTTCAAAATCTAATCTTGTCTATTTTCTCTTCCTTGGTCCTTGAAAACATAGATGATATTTTGGAGCTGTATAGCTCATTCAACATGTTTTTCTTTCAGTATGATTGCTTTGGAGAAAAAGTAAATACAGATTTTGTCTGGGAGGGGATGAACTCTCCACATGTCTGAGCAGACAGCCTGATGTGATTGTCACTGTTACTGACACCAGCAGCCTGGATCTCCTCAAAAAGATTTTTCCTGCTCTTGTCAGCATTCATCTGAATTCCAGTGGAGAGTGCTGAAGGGCTCTGTGTCCCTGCTCTGCTCGTGGCTCTGTTTTCTCCTCTGGGCACTCACAGAGGTGGAATCAGCAGCTGGGTGTCCAGCCTGCTCAGCCTTTGCACCTCAGCTGAGAAAGCCCAGAGTTATTGCTCCTTGGAACAGTCTTTTTGGGATGTCAGCACCTGCCCACTCCTGCTGTGGATTGCTATAACTTCTGCCAGATGGAAGAATTTTCATTCACTCCAAGCTTCCTTTGAATATAAATGAACAATCCAGAGATTGCAAGCTCCTGTCAGATATATTGTGCCATTTCAAAGGCTGTTTTCTGGTGATGTATTTTCATATTTCAAACTGCAACGTCTTGTTCTGGCAGCACAGGCCGTCGGGATAGGATACAGCCTATCATTGCTAGCTGTTATGGTGGGGAAAAGTTGCCATCTGCAGCTGGGGATTTAAGGCAGAAGAAACACGGAGAGAGGGCTGGAAAGAATCACATATAGCAGGATTAGACTTGCCTGTGTTTACATGCTGAATACCATGACACTGTGTAGGGTGTTTTACCTTGGATGTACATATGAAATGTGAGTTTCAGTAAATAATGAATTGAAAATAGTGTTTTATGAAGGCAGTTACCTTTTAGGACACTTGAAGCCTACCTAGCACAGGTGGGAATTTTGTGAGTTGCTCCTTGAGCCCTATATCAGAAACAGTTGGCAGAGGCAAGGGCAGTGGTTTAAACCCCTTGTGCTGGTCATTCATCCCTGCGAGAGAGAGCAGAGCTGGAGGCCATTTCCTACAATGCTGCTGAGGAATTCCAGCTTGCTTTGGCATTCTCCCTGGACCAGAATGGAACAGTGTCCTTGAGTGTCAGCTGTGGCTATTTAGCTTTTAGGGGGTCTCAGGTGAAGCACGGTGTTGGTAGAACTGAACCACCTTCTCTGTAAGGGTTTGCAAATGGAAATCTCTGGGCTCACCTTGGCTGGCCACTGGGTGCAGCACAGGGAAACACAAACCCAGAGGTTTCAGGTAAGTGTCCCAACCCATGCTGGACCCATGGTGAGAGACTTCCTGCCCATGGGTGGCCTAAAGCAAGCTCGAGGGGTGGCCTGACAGCAGGGGAAGGCTGGGCACTCCAGGGTTGGTGTGCCCTAAGAAATGGGCAGGGTTGGTGCCTTAAGAAATTACCTGTTGAAGCTGTGCATATTTGCAGTTGCTGCAAACTGACTTCTTGAGAGTTCTATATAGACTGCTTGCATCTCTTCTTTCCACCAAGAGCATGTTCTGGTTGTGTTTAAGCTTTCTCCTGTGTTCTAAAGTCTGAGAGATTTTCCATCCACCGATTTCAAAGTGTCGATTTTACGCTGCCAAAATGTAGAGCTTGAAGCAGAGTGAGGAAGTCACTTACAGCAGCCTTTGTAACAGCTTTTAACAGCTCGCAGGCCTCCTAAATCCCAAGCCAAAGCTCTGTCTGCTAGGCTAGTCTGCATTCTGAGATTTTGTACAGATAGAGCAAGTACATATTAAAAAGCTGCAGCAGAACACAGGATTAAAGGGCGATATGTGAAGTACAATATCCTCCAAGAATTTGAAGGGAGGGAAGCAGTTGGAGGGTGACAGTCTGTTCCCTGGCAACTTCTGACATTTGTGTTAATTCTCTGCTGGAATGAAAAATAAGCCTTCTGAACTCTTCATGTAAATTGAACTGGTGAAGAACCTGTTTTCAGATTTAAACCAGAGCACAGGAGCATCTGGGTTCGTGGAGGATGGTGCCATTTGTCCTGGATCAGATGGTTATTCTGGGGCTCTGGCACATGGGTTATTCTCATCCAGACTTCTCCTTGATTTAATTCTCATAAGAGGGGAGTAAGTTCTTAAAGCCTTTTCTGGCTGTTCTCCAGCTACAAGCCAGTGTGCAGAGCTGTTATTATATGGTCAAGGTTTGTTAGGAGGCAGTGCCATTTGTGGGCTTTATGTTTAAAGAATATTTCCTGCATTCACCTCTCTTTGACATCCTTTTTCCAGCCAAGGAATAAGAAACTGCATAACCTTTGCTCCTGTTCTTTATGCTGTCTGGCAATAAACTCATCATCCAAGTGATTTGGTCCTTGATCTGGCCAGGCATTTATAACTAAATAGGTATGAATTTCTATTCAGAATTGGGAGGAATTCAGTCTATTCACAGGCTTAGAGTGAAGGATGAGTTAAGTACCCAGCTGGATTGAAGCTCAGACTGGCTGATGTCATAGGTGAAAGCTGTCATATTGAAGGTTGTGTCTCCTGAGAGAAGAATAAGAAGGGCTTTTTTCCCTTTGTTTTTTCCTCCTCCACTCATTTCCAGTGCTCCACAACCTTTGCAAAGCCTGCAGGTCCTGCCTGTGTTGCAGTCTCACTTCCTGGAGGCTGAGTGGGCCGAGCCATTGTGTGATGTTGAGATGTCTCAGTTTTTTTTCAAAGAGCACACACCTGGCTGAGGCAGAATAACATCTATTGATTTTCGGGCTGTTTGTAGAAAGTCTCCTTGGCCTGGAGCACATGAAAGCAGCAATGAGGCATTGTGTGGAGTTAAAAGCAGAATGCATTCTTTCTGAAAGCAGAAACTGCTGAGACTTCCAGATGGTGTGCCAGAAAAGTTTTATTAGCCTTCCGTAGGCTTTTCACTTTTTCCAGATCCCTGAAAAACAGAGAGGCCTCTCCCTCTGATTTTCTTGCCAAGTCCAAATACGAATCTACTGTTTATCCAGATTGCACTGGCTTTAACACGTTATTTACATTGCCTGGATTCCTTTTGTCTGGCATCTCAGATTTTTGTCCCTTTTGAGGTAGTCAGGCATTACTGGAGAAGGACATTTGTTAAAACTTGCATTTTAGGAACTAATTCTTTCAGGAAGAGCGGGTAGGAGGATCAGACCCTGTTACACGACATCTGTGGACCAAAAAAAAACCCAAAAAAAGAGAAAAGCAAAAATGCTTCTTCCTTAATTTGATCAGCTTAAGTGCTATTTTGGATCATTTGATCACCACTTCTTGTGCTAGGTGACAGCTGTTTTAAGAGAACAAGTCAATTTTCTTGTTTATCATGCACAGGTCCTTTCCCAAGGGTGAGTATTTATTCATTGGAGATAAGATAATGGATATCAAGTTGAAAGAGGTTATATGACAGTAATTGAAGCAATATGTGGGCCTGGTGTATTTAACTATGAGATTTTAGCTGCATATTGATTTAAAAGAAACTTGAGAGACGGAGTAGATTGAAGTTGTTTATTGATTTAATTCTTCTCTTCTTTAAGTCTAAGGACTAGAACATTCATGGAAGAAGGGATATTATTTCTGGCCTGGTATTTGCATATCAAAAGATGGCATTTTACAACAGAATCTTCAGAATATGCCAGTGGTTTCAATTCTCTTTGCCATATGTGAAATGAGAGGGTTCTGCAGAGCTGCTTCATTAACTATTCAGGGAGAAGTAATTTCTTCAATGGGCCTGTAAAATTCTGTGGTCTGGAGGGCTTTGGGTGCTTAGTACCCAGCAGATGTGGCCAGGTTCAAGGTGTGGTGAATTTCAAGGCTGGGAGCACTGAAGTTTTGCTTTTTAATTTCAACACTCTTCCCATTGTTTCAAAATTTTAGATAAATGAAAAGTCATCTCTTCCCAGCTCCTGAAGGAGCCCACTGGAGTTAAGGTAGGGCCTTTCTTATTACTATTACTTTCAACTCTGTTGGGATTTTTTAGCCCGTGAAATATTTAGGATTCATTTTGGTAGAGTAAGAGAAAAAGTGGTTTACCCCAATTCTCTATAAAAATCAGTATATATCCTTGAGATTTCTTCTGACTTACGTACAATGTGAATTTTTGAATCTATCACTTTAGACATTGCAGGGAAAAGCTGGTTTAAAACCTTAAAGACGTGTGTCGCTGTGGGCGATGAACAAACGACATGAGACCTCATTATAAAAACCTGCATCTGACTCCACTTTATTAAAACAACTGTCCCCTTATATACCTTTTGGAACAGGCCACTGTCATTGGTTAGAAGAGTGCCAGAACTCTTCTACCATTGGCCCAAAGCAATGGATAGAGACAAGTCCATCCCACAGAAAAGAATCAAAACATCACTCCTGTTACAATAACACTTGGGATGTTTATGTCAAGTCTGTGGGAACAAGGTCTTCTGAAACCTAAACACCACGAAGAAACTGAGTTCAGAAACTCAGAAACCTCAGGCCTAGAAAACCAGACTACAGATGTGAATCCAAGAATGCTGCAAAAATTCTCTTAATTGATTTCCATTTTTCTGTGCTCATTTTGGAAAACGAGACTGTGAATTTATCCTCACTTCTTAAGCCATAAAAACCTCAAACTGTTTCAGACAGAAATGAACAAACTACTTTGGTTTTAGTACCTTGTACAATGCAGCTTTTCCCAAATCCAAGTGAAGTTCCATACTGTTCTTTTTTTATTAATATTTAGAAGGATGCAAAGGGCCTCTGTCATGCTGTGTACTGTAGAGACTCAGAATAAAGAAACAGCCTGGCTTTTTGAAATCAGTGGTTGAATCATTAGTGCCGAATCACTTGGAGAAGAAAGGCAGGACATGATCCAGTGAATGGCACAGAGAAAAAGAAATTAATCCCTGGAAAAGGGAAAAAAGGAAATTTTTTCAAAGGGATAAAGGTGGAATATTTATGCTTGCCATAGTAGTAGCAGCAGGCTGTTGCATTGTGTGACATTCAGGTAACCCTGAGTGTCTCAATGGGCTGAGGTGTGGCACTCTGAGTGAGGCTGATGTGTGGGATTATTCCTCCTTCTCCCCAGCAGTGCTGGATGCCACATGTGCCCAATCCCTGCTCCTTGGACACCTTGAAGTGGCACTGAAGGTTCTGTGCTGAGCTCCCTGTGCCGGTTCAGGCGGGAGAGTCCTTGCAGGGCTGCGATGTCCCCTGAGCACAGCACAGGGGAGCTGCCAGGCTGGGAGCTGGGGGCTCCCACGCCCTCCACACTGGGCAGTTCTGACTTACACAACCAGACGATGATCCCTGCTCTAAGCAAAGGAAACCGACTCTGTTTTCTGAATTAAAAAAATCACCAGAACCTTACATAATTATCTAGGTAAGAGAAGGTAGTCCTTTCAGGGGAGTGTCTTCATAAATACAGGGCTGCTTTCATGTGGAAAGGAAATGCCAGGAAACCACCCCTCTCCTTTGTTCTCATCCTGAAGAACCTTTAAGTATATCCTTGCAGCACTTTTGCTCCCCCTTTCAGCTCTCCAGCATCGTCTTGCACGGACAATGATTTCTCTTGGTCCATCCCAGTCCCACTCTGCTCTGGGATGTTGCTTTCCTCTGGCTGAAGAACAGTTCCAGGATTTTCTTGTTTGCTGATTGAGATGCAGAAATTCACTGTGCAGGCAGAATTAATTACCCCTCATTATGCATGCATATTATACCAAACCACACCCCCCCAAATTAACAATGGGGTTTTTTTTCCCCTGCCTCTCCCTCCTTCTCTTCTCTTTACATCCCTCCCTCCTTTGGCATCCATTCCCCAATTTTTAATGTGCTCTTGGCCCAGCTCACTTTCAACATCACACAAGCCTTGTTTTCCCTCCACCGCCTCCAGCTCCTTCTCCAATACAGAAATAGGTTCCCAGAAGTGACCTTCAGCCAGCAGCATTTTCCTCTCCAGGGAAGCCTCCTGCGGCTCCCCGAGCCCGGGGTTGATCCTTTCATCCCGTGACACAATCAGAGGTGAGGGAAGGAGCAAGAAGCTGAGTCAAGTTCAACACGTCACCGTGCATCAAACAGCTCTCTGGCAGTGGCAGGATGAGCTCTTTTTGTTCTGCTGGAAGATAAACAGCTGTCTCAGTGTAATTAATAACCCTAATGGTTTGTTCCAAAAAATGGAATAATCATAGGATTGAGTAATCAAAATTATTGATTAATGTAGAAGGCTCCTGGAAAAGGTTTAGCACAAAATGTTTCATCCTTCTGGGCATGGTTCCACTAGAGGCTGTAGTGATGATTGAACAATAGGATTATTGTACAAAGTCATTGTTTCCAGAATGGAAAAAAATTCAGTGCCTTTTTTTCCCCCTTTAGCAATTCATTCATCAAATAAAAGATGCATTTTTGAACAGCAGCATTGCAGCCACCATTCTTTTTTTCAGCTGGGCCCAGGAACTCACACAGAAATCCTATTGGCATCACTGGTGTTTCTGTGGTGCAAATTAAAGGAAAATTTCGTCTTGAAAATAAAATCCCAGAGTCTTCATTTGTTTTTTGTGCAAAGAAAAGTGCTAATGATTTCAGGAGAAGTCCCTACTACCCCCACCGCTTTTGTGCTTGAATACTTTTTCTTTGCTTTGCAAAATGGAAATTTTGGAGCAGGAGGTGTGAAGGGAGGGATTAATTTCCTTGGATTTTAAATAATTCTAATAAAAATTCTGTAACATGTAACTTCTAGGCTTAATAGTCTCTACAACAAATAATACTTTAGGGAACAATAAATTGTGCAATGATAGTTCTGCTCATATTGGCTAAATCATTATGTATTGCAAAATGTCAGCCACTGAAGAAATCATAACTAAGCACGCTGCGAGCCTGCAATCTTGTAAAAGCCTGAGATCATAAAAGGAAAAGTGGGACTAAAAATATTTCAAAGATGACAGAATGAAAAGGCTAACAACTGTCTTTTTCACATTTTAAAATTTACCTGTTTTCCCCAGGAGAGCATGAAGACATAATGAATCAAAGCAGGGCTTTTGTAGATCCTCCTGTGATTAATCTAATTATTTTGGAGGGATCAGATGAATTTGCAGTTGATATAAACAGCAGTTTGATTGAAGTATCAAAGGTAGATCAATAGGCCCAGAATGTGGATCAAAACATTCTAACTAAGGGAGCTTAGAATCAATATTTTCATGAGGAGCGTCAACAACTGGGACTGCTGTGCTTAAGCTCATTGAATAAATGTACTGTTTTAGAAGTCACTTGTCACCAAATCAGCACCACTCTGCCTGAGGCATCTTCTGCAGAGGAGCCTCTCCAAACACCCAAGGAAACTTTCTAAACCCAGAGGGAGGCAGTGGAGCCCTGCAGGGGAAATGGCTGAGATTCAGAAATTGCTCCTGGCCTGGAAAGCTGGCAAGGGCTGCCCTGGGGCCCAAAGGGTGACAAGGGCAGGGGGAAAAGCTCTGAGAGCTCAGCGGGGCACTCTTGGGGTTGGGACAGGCTCCCACCACCTCCTGCACACACCCCTGACCTGGGTACAGCAGGAGTATTTTAGCTTGAAGGTGGGAAAGCAGCTCAGGGAGCAGCTCCTGATTGTAGGGGAATGAGAAGTTTCCTTCCCAAAGCTCCCTGAGATTGAAGGAAGGTGATGATCACGGCCCATTTTCTGTAATTCTGCATTTATTCTGCCTCAGTTTAGGTTCCAATGTCTGCATTGGCCCCCTCTCAGCGCACACAGTTGAAAGGATTTTGGGTGAGGGTGCCATAGAGGGGTTGCCAAAGGAAAAGATTCTGCTCAAACCTCACTGGAGCTGGAGACCTCAGCCCTCTCTTTCCCTTCTCCCCATTAGTGTGAGTTTAATTATCTTGATGATAGGTGTAGTGTTTGGCTGCAGCTCTTTTCATAGTGTAAGGTAGGCAGGGAATGCTGATAGGAGGCACTCCAGATCATTAATCCTGTGCTGACCCTGTGTGTGGCCCTGAAAGTGATATAGCTGATACAGCAATAGAAACATCTTCCCATAAGCCAGACCCAAATTTAGCAGAAAACACTTCTACACTTCTTTTTCAGAGTTCAACATAAAAAACATAACACTTGTGACAATTTTCTTTTGATTTCCAGAGAGGTTGTGAAGAACTTACTACTTTAAAAAACAGTTTTAACCTCTCTGACACTTCAGTTTTTTAAAATCTTAGGAAGAGATTGAGAACACAAACAAGAACTCACCAGCTCTGTAGGTGAACAGTGTCAGCTTTTGGCATAATTTCCTTTACAGGTTCTTTGTGGATGCAAATATGTACAAATGACTCAGAGGAAGGAATGCATCTCAAGAAGGTCATCTGTGTTTCAACAACTTTACAGTAACATTCTAGTCTTTCTTTTAATTTTATCTCCCTAAGGAGGTTTTAGGGTTGCATTCCAAGTTGCAAGGATTCTTCCCATGAACAATGTGAACACATAAGATGCTGTTATGTTTTTTTAATTATTCGGTGGCATAAAAACTCTTTGGACATAATCAGGTTACTGAAGTTTCTCAGGGCTCCTTTTATTCACATGGTGATGCAGTCTATAAAAGCCAGATTTCTGGGGTGCAGGTAGGACTAGGGGTATCTGGGGAATGTAAGGAATGCTGGAGTATTTCCACTTGGCACTTTGGTGTTCAGATGCTGTTGGAAAAAGCCCTCAATGTCTGTCTTCGTCACAGAGCATGTAAATACCAGGAATCTGCCTCAGTTCCAGATTGAAAGGTGATAATTTCAGCTGCTTTTCACCTTGCATTTTAAATGCTAGCCTTGAACTCTTCCTTCAGCAGGAATGCAGCAGAATTCTGGCTGGGTCTAGTAGCACTTTAACCATGGTCTGAACTTTCCTATGATGTGCATAGTTTGAAGTTCATTAGTATTTTACCTAACTTGTGCTAGTTGGAAAACTGCACCAAATCTTAAGCAAAATCAGTTAGGAAATGTGTGAACTGATACCTTATAGCAGCCATGTATTTCTGAAAACAAAGCAAGAAGCAGTTTTGTATATTGGAATAGCTCACAGATTAGTTTTCACCCGAGGGCAGTGCAGCTCCTAGCAGGGACCTCTCTGTGCCACTCCACGTGTTTCCACAGAGCTCAGTGAACCCTGATTGTCATTACCCTGTGCAGGGGCCTTAGCTCAGGGCATTCTGAGAGCGAGGCATCACTTTGGTCTGGGGAAATGCCATGGCAACCATGGTACCTTATCTCCATGACCCTTGCTGTGGGGTTTTATCCAGCCTCACTGTGAACCGGGATTGGCACGAACCAACTCAAGCTTATGATTGGAATTTTCCATATGAAAGGATGCTCAGGAGTTAAATCTGGAAATCAGGCATTGTCTTTTAGTTTGGATTTCCCTTAAGCCCCGGAAGCAGAGAGTTGATGGGAGCTGCTTGCCTTAACAGAGAAGGAGGGGCAAAACCCCAGAGGTCCATTAGGCATCACCTCTCAATCTGTCCGAACTGTGAGGGAAAGTGCAGGTTTTGAGTTTTGAAAGAGAAAGGGGCTTAATCACTTGTTACTGCTCTGGTCCTGCACTTAGTGAACAACTGAAGCAACAGCTCTGAATCTTCTTTACCTGAATGCAGCCACATGTGGGGATTCCTCCATGCTGTGAGCCAGGGACTTAGAGCTCCTCTTTGTTAGAACAGCGCTGGAAAACACTAAAGCAAAGTGGAATTTATTTGTAAACATACAAAGTTCGACACAAACACCATCTGTTTTTCACCACTGGTTGCTGTTCAACAGTCCTGTCTTTTGACAGGGGTCAGCTCCCCATTTTGGGGGCACCATTGCTCTGTTCTGAGGTTTCCTGGAGGCAGCTTCCCCATGTGTCCCTCAGCAGATGCTGCAGGGCACACATGTAACAGGACTCAGGTGTTGGGAGTGGCTTTGTGTTAGGTTTCAAATAACAAAAATTATTTTCCCAGGAGTTCAGCAAAACCAAAAAGAACCCCTCCTCACCTACATTAAACACTTTTTTTCCTAGTGTTCCACATAAAATTAAGTAAATCATTGCTGTGATGTGTAAACTTCTCATTTCAAACATTGTTAGATACTGGTTCCAACTGTAGTTACTGGTTCTAATCTAAAGCAATAAATTCTATTTTTGGTGCTGAAGGAAAAAAAAAGCATCCTGTGTTCTCAGTTCTTTCAGCACTGAATAGTTGGAAATTTTGGCAGCAACTAAAACCTTCCCAACCTTTTCTTGCTCCCTTGCCCCAGTGAGTGTTCCTTGTCAAATTTAACCCAGGCAGATTCTTGAAAATGTCTCCTTTGAACATTCATTTTAACGAACAAAAGCCAACAAAATGAGAGAAACTCACTGTACATTTAATATGAATAAATATGTTTATATGCACTTGATGAAAAACCCAACTTTTCAGAGCAGAGACAGTTAACCAGGATTTTACATACCTTCCTCTTGACTTCAGTGAGTTGTGGATCACACCCAAAAATATGATACCCAGTGAAACTTTGTAATTCCATTTAGCAGATGCTTTCAAGCACAATGGGAGGTTCTCAAAAATATCGTTGTCTAGAAGTGTTCATCTGCAGACATAAAAACAGCCTTGATAACATTAGAGGGGAGATAACAATGCCTATCTCTGTAATGATATCACTCTAATTAATGTAGAGCGCTGTAAGATGTTTTTCTGAGATATAAGCCTCTTACTTGGGTAAGATTCTTCCTGAAACAAAGTGTTTGAGCCAGTTAAGCTGCTCTGAACAAAGGTTTAATGTAGCTTGTTCATCAGCCTTGGAGGCAGCTGGAACAGCTCTGGTTGTTTCCTTTAAGGCAGGGAAAATAACAAGGAAAAATAATGAGGCTCCTGACAGAAACATGAAGATATCTATTGCGAATACTGCAGTGATTTGATTATAAACTGCTTTATTCCATAGAATCATGTGACCTCAGTTGTGTGTTTTAACTGGAAATGAGCCCAAATAAATCCCCTGGATCTGAGCTTTGAGTAGTTTCAAATTCACTGTCGAAATTCAGATACCTCAGACAGCTTTTACATCTGTAACTCACACCACAACAACAATAATTGTGTCACAAAAGTCTTAAAAGTTTGTATGAGGGCCCATCCTCAAAATACAGGAAGTACCAGCAATGGAGTTTCCCGTAGAGTCTGTTCCCCTCCTTTATCCAAACAATCTGATTTGTAGTTAAGTAATGCTCAGTGTTTATTTCTTCCATTTCTAGTGGGGCTTCCAGTTTTATTTTGCTTCCATCTTTTGATTGCTGGTCTGAGCAACGGTGAGAATCTTGCATGTTCTCATCCTCCTCGTTCTCTCGTCTCCCTCCTACAGCGTTTTCCTCATCCTGGCTGACTGAGGCTGATGGAGAGCAGGGGGAGAAGCACCAGCAAATGTCCTGCTTGTGGTCTCGGGGCTCTGGGACAAACGGCCAAGGAAGGACCTGGGCAGACCAGGATTGCTCACCCAGCTCTCAACCACGTGTCTGTGCACCACAGAGCAATTGGGAGGTTTTGTTGTTTCTATTATGTTTTACATGTGTGATTTGTGGTGGAACTAATCAATCAAACAGCACAGCTGTTAGAGTTCCCCACACTTTAAAAAAGTTCACCCACTTGGCTAAATGCTTATGACTGATAGAGATCTTGGAGTGGGAAAGAACAGCCGGTGCTTGCTGGAAGAAAGCACAGCTGTAAGTGAGATTGCCACTGAAATGATGAGGACAGAAAAGTACAGACTCAAAGCCAGGCCATTATTAACATTCTTCCCCAGGAAGTAACCTGCAATTTCAGGGCTGATTCTCTGCCTCTTCGAGGTAGTCCTGGCTTCCACTGCTGGACTTTCTCTGTTTCATGCACCTTGTGCTGCTGCAGAACTGTTTTTAGACCTAGTGAACAGTGCTGCAAACAGGCTCCAGGATACTTTGGAGTGAAGGGCTCTGGGTGTGATCATTCCTAGCATTTCCCAGAGCTGGAGAGGGAGAGGGTGGGAGGTGCTGGACTGTCTTCCCAGCCTGTTATATACTACACTCACTGTCATGTAAATACAGAACAACTTCCTTTCACCTGAAATCATCTCTGCTGCAGACAAGCAGGTTGTCTGAAAGTAAGAGAAAAACCCCCCAACAAACCAAACAAAAAAACCCCAAAAACAAACCAGAAACAAAACAAACCCCCCCCCCCCACTTCTCTTAAACAACAGATTTGTCTCTGAGTTGCCAAAATTGTGAGTATCAGGGTAGCTGAGCACACTTTATTGTGTACAATTTTCTGTGCATATGTCTGGTACTCCTTGTTTTGGAAGGGCTATAGAAGGTTTGTATCGAACCAGTCCATCTGTTCAGTGATTCAGTAATCTGAGAACAGTTAAACTTGTCACTCTGCCCCCCTTGCTGTCATCCTTTCAGACTCTCTCACCAACCTCAGATTTTAATGGCATTTAAAAAATATTGGGACCCT
This sequence comes from Sitta carolinensis, assembly GCA_032173965.1. Lineage (NCBI taxonomy): Eukaryota > Metazoa > Chordata > Aves > Passeriformes > Sittidae > Sitta > Sitta carolinensis. The sequence goes on from CM063292.1 coordinate 20,371,854, forward strand.
GCTTCATCCTGTGTGTGACCAGTCCTGCCCATGCAGGTTTAGTGCCACACGAGAGCTCCCTGCCCAGAGAAATGAGTTCTGTTTGCAGAAGGGACAGTTTCACAGCCCTTTCTACGGGCATGTAAAACTCCCTCCTCCAGAGATAAGTACAGATTTGTGTAAGAGAAACTGCCTCTATCAGAAACTGAGAAATGGAAGCAATTAAAGCCAGTTCCACCCTCTTGAAGGTGAAGGGTGGAGAGGCATTTGCTGCCAGTGCTTTCCATTTGTGAGGAATTGCAGTGCTTTAGGGATGAGTGCTGCCTGGGGTGCTGTGCACAAGCAACATGGAGCTACGAAGTGATCATAATGACACGTTCGAATGAGCCAGATTGTTCCAGGAGAGCAAACTGCCAGGGAATTTAGTGCTGTGGAGAGTATGGCTGGTGGGTCAGGGCAAGGCAGGGCTGTGCAAACACTGAACAACACTGAGACAGGCAATGACGTGCTGCTTTCTTCCACAAGTAAAAGGCTGGCTGAAAATCCAGGCTGGGGTTCAGATTTAGTAAATACCCAGACTAAATGCTGCCCTGGATTTTGCAATGCTGCCTACTGGAAATGTCACCTGCAGCTTCAGGTGAGCCTGGAGTGCCTTCCCTGGACCAGTGCCTGGTGCTGCTGTGACCCTTGAGCTGCTGGTGCTTCCAACACAAGGGACATTTCTACCATGGTTGTGATTTGGGCATAACTGCAGAGTCCATATACAGTTTTGGGATGCATTTGCATTAGAGAGACATATTATAGAAAAAATCTGCTGGTGTGAATACAAAATGATCCCACATAGGAGTTACCACATGACCAAGGGAACTGGGAGCAGTGGTTCCTGTTCACACATCTCTCCCAGAAAAAATTATTTCCTGCTTTTATCAAGGACCTGATGCAGAAGGAGGATTGTGGGTTCTCTGTGGTTTATCCTTGCCTGTATTTGCCCCTCCATCAAGCGCATTTCCATTTCACAGACAGCTTTATGCTCAGCTCTGGGAAATGCAGAAAATGCTGCAGTCTCTAATGCTTCCTTGGAAACAGAAGCTGCAGTGAGGAGCACCAGCATGGTACAAGCTGTTTCAAGGCATAAGAGTCAGAGACTGGAAGAATCTCCTCCCTGAGGATCTAGAATTAAAATAAAGGACTGAGCATGGCACAGAAAGAAAGAGGAACAAACTTTCCTATCCAAAGGCATATCACAGGTGAGTGGCATACCCTTGAACAGACAGGTGCTCCCTGCTTCCCACTCTGATATCCTTCCCTGGGGGGATCTTTCCTGTTGGGAAATTGGCAGTGAGATATTGTTCGAAGGGAGGGACTCCAAAGGCTTTCACAGAAGTATCTCCTCAGGACACTTTGCTGTTTTGTGCACACACATGCTCTCATATATATATGTGGGGGGAGAGAAGGGAGAGAAGAACATCCTGTGGGATTTCTTTCACCATCTGCTGAGTTCCAAGTGCCATCTGCAAAGCAAAAGCATTTGTGCTGTTTAGCCTTTGTTCAAAATGTATTTTTTTTTGTCACAGTGGCTTTTGTCGTTATCATGCACGACTAGAAGAAATATTCAACAATTTGGAGCAAGCAGAATAAAACACTGACAGCTCAGGAATCTGAAACATCCAGTTTGCAGAGTAATTTGACAGAAGGTTTTGACACTCTGCCTGCTGTACTCCCCACTCAGGAGTTCAGGCGTGACCTTTCAGGTTCACAGGACACAGACAGCAGCTTGTCTGGAGAGGAGAGGCTTATCCAGCAGAACAGGGGGAAGTTCAGGTAAGGAGACTCACAATCACCCAAGTGATTCCTCTGCTTGTCAGTAGTCCCTTGGTTAGAGAGTGATCCGAGTCAGTCAGGACAAACTGTGGAGGTGGTGCTGCATCCCTGCCCCTGTCTACAGAGTCACTCACAAGCCCTGGGCTCACTGCTGGCCTGGGAGACATAAATAACTGTGCTGAGCATCTGACTGTGCCATGGGAAGCAGCAAAACACAAGGAGCACAAAGAGGGGAAAAATCAGAGCCTGACTCCCTCTTTCAGAAGTCATTTGTAACACAAATGTGGCAGCTTGCCAGCTGCAGCTGTGAGTCTGCACTTCAGATTTGTTTGTGGCCAAAAAAATCATTGGTTTAAGTAAGAACAAAGAGAATTCTCTAATGGCCCATCAAGACCATCAAGAGGAAGAGAAGCTGTTCTTTACATAACATAGGATCATGCTACAAGAATGTTCATGGTTTGGGTGACTTTTGTAGACTGAATTTATGTGAGGAGGCTCATCTAGGTGCTGGAATACAAATTGTTTTCAGCTTCACAGCCACAATATGAGGGATAATCCTATTATGTCCCATTAATTAAAAGAAAAAAAAAGTGTAATTTTTACATCTTCAAATGCAGCCTGACTTCCTGAAGCACATATATAAAGGAAAAAATGATGGTCCAAGTCATGTTCCAAAGACATTTCTAATTCAGAGAGAGTTTTCATGTATAGTTGTAAACCAGATTATTTCAAATTATTTGAATTACCTTGAAATTTATGGCTTTGCTTTATGTTACCAGTTCCTGGAGTCCCACTGATTAGATCCTATTGCTTTCCCAGAGATTTGGAGGATGAGCATTCAATGGACCAGAAGTTAGATGGGAGTTATAATTAGTCTTTAAAAGTATCAAAGGTGTGTGAGCTCCATTTATTGCTATATTCTGTGGGTTTGTGGGCTGGGAACAGGGTCAATATGGTCTGATGCTTTGTTTGCTCTTTCAGTGGGGGGATGAGACCTGTGGGGGAGTTTTTTATAGGTGGGGAGAGATGGGGCTGGGGAATACACTCCCCATGTACCAAGCTCACTGCTAATTCCTGCTGGTTCTGCAGGCTCGGAGAGCTGACAGTGCTGTTTATTGTTTTATCATAAATAGATCAATCACCCAAGAGGAGCTGAATTTGGCACTGGATTTCAGTTTAATGATTGGCAATCCGAAGGTTTATCTGCACCTTGGTTTGGTTTTCTGTGAGAGATCATTTCTACACTGTGAACAAGGCCCTTTGTGGGCTAAAGCAAAAGCTGAGGATGACCCCCACCCCAGTTATCACAGCATTTTTGGATCTAAGTCCTTCTCCAGACAGGTGGGAATAGCTGAAAAAGATTTGCCTCTGTCTGGCCAAGATAATCCATCAGCAGGATCCATTCTGAGTCCTTCCTTCCTGGCACATGGTCTGACAGTGTATTAGGGAAATAAAGCTCTTGGAAGCTTTAGCCCAGCTGCCTTCTTTATGGTGAGAACACTGCACTGGAAGAGCTAAAATTATGATTATTATTACTATTATTGTTATGTCTGATGGATACAGGCCTGGACTCATTGTTTTAGCCTTGAAGGCTGCCTCAGCCAAGTGCACAATGAGCTCGGTTGGACCACCCCAGAGCAGGACACAGGCCAGTTCCACAGGGTCTGGCTGGAATATCCATTTTCTTCCCTGGTTCAGTCCCTAAGACAGCCCAAACACAGCAGCTGAGGTGCAGCTAAACAGGGCTTTAGCTGCACTGGGAATCCTACATGAAAATAAACAGCCCTATCTTTACTGTTCCCTTGGCAGGCATTACCTGTGGAAGGGGTGTCCAGCTCCTCTCAGCTGGGAGTTACAGGTGTCAGGAGCCAGCTGAGGCACGGGAGCAGCCTCTCACCTGGAGAGCAGCTGAGGGGACTGAGCCTGCTCCCTCTACAAGGATGAAAAATAACAGGAGAGAGAAAAAGCCTGTAAAACAGTCTAGGAGTCAGAGAAATTATCACCCAATAAAAGTGCAGTAGAATGGAAATATGAAAAATCTTGGATGAATAAAGGAGGATGTGTCTTAAACAGTGCTGTCAAACTGTGGATTCCATCACTGTCTGAGCCAAGAAACCCAGGTTCAAGGTATGGTTATTTCTCTACAAATAACAAGGTTTGTGCATGATGTGACACTAATAAAATCACACTGGAGAAAATGAAAGCCTTCATGTCTTAATGATTAAGCAGAGTGACCTTTCATGGGCTGAATTGCATTTGTGTATTACGTATTTCTATATTTCTTTCCATAAGAACATCTGGTGCTGGCTCATCCTGGAGACAGGGTTCTGGACTGGGCTGGCTGTGGGTCCAATCCAGGCAGGCAGTTCCTGTGCAGCAATTTCTCCTTTGATGCAAATTTTCTCCAAAATTACTGTTAGCAGATTAACTAGAAATCTTGGGTTCTGAGGAGCTGCATTTGCTGCAGGAACAGCTGTGAAATTTGATAAAATCACCATGGTGTGTTTAAATGGTTTTATAGCAGTAGTCCTTCAGTTAACCCTGGATCATTTAACAGCTGGATAAGTCTTTCAAGAGTAATTAAAATTATGTTCCCAGAGAATTTAATGTTTTGTACATGGCTTTTTCAAAGAGGAGCAGTGAAGACAGAGATGCCAAAACTGAAAGTCTGGCACTGGACACCCAGTTTTGCTTCCTGGTGCATAAATTTGCATACATATTTGGAAAGGAACAATGCCTGACTTAAATAAGCAGTTTGCTTCTAACCCCACCTCCTTGATGATGAACCTTGGAAATAATAAAATATGCAGACTATGGAAACTATTGACTAGTCTTAATAGTCAATTAAAACTTCTCCAGTTACTGTGCTACAAATGGACTATGAAAACTTGCAGAAAAACATGTCATTTTAAAGTCCATCTGACTCTGGAATAATTTACCTCTCAGAAGCCTATTCCCTTAAACAGGTTCACAGTTTGGCTATTTACCTTTTTTTGCTGTTAGAACACATTGTTATTATAATTCATTAAGCCTGTTTATATGATTGCCAATACTTTTAAGTATGGATAATTGTGAGTGAATAACTGGCATTATGTACATCAGCCATATAATTAATTGCCATTACCTGATGTATTATGCATCCCATTTATTTTTCAACAACTAACATGGTGTTTTGTCATTTTATTATTGCCATATCTCTTCTTTTGACAAGTTAATAATAAAAAGGCAAACAAAAGCAGTATCTGTTGAAGCAAATGCATCTTCATTATACAACAAATAAGTTCTTCAACAAAACCTGCCAGGTGCCAGGAAAAGATTGCAATGGAATTGCAATGGACACAGAAGTCAGTGTAAATGGGCATGCAGAAGGGACACAGGTCCTGCTCTGCCTCTCCCAGAGGAATGAATTCCTTGTTGTCCAGTCCATGGCAGTCCATCCACCCCTCCAGCTGGAGCTGCAGTTCATCCTCCTTACAATCTCCTCTCATTCCATACTCCACTAAGGTTTAAAGGGCTTGGTTCCCAGCACTCTGTGCTCCGATCACTATTCAGAACTCATACAAGATCTAAGCAAGACCCAGTAGAATCTTATAATTTTATCAAATGTAACAGGTGAAAACCATATACCTTACCTTCAGAATTTTTAGCCCAATGTAATTTTTCTACTCCAGAGCATCAGACAGCAGTGTTCTTGAAAAAAAAAAAAAAGGTTGTAAGCATTACTATTACTTCAATGGCAAACCTGGATTGTTCACATTCTCTGTGTGTTAAAAAAACCCAAACAAACAAACCAGAAAAAAACCCAAACTCAGGGCCGTTTCAGTAATACTGTTCAGAGGTTAACAGCATATTTTCTATAGCTCCGACCATATATATTGGCCAAGTGTGTATCAACATGACTCATAGTGTAATATTTAATCACAAAATTTGGTATTGAGAGAAGACATAAAAACATTATTTTATTTTCCTATCTGCAACTTTGATTTGGTAAAGACTAATAAAAGAAAAATGTAATAAAAATGCCCCATTAAATGCCTGGTTTGTGATCCTCATAGTCCCTCTGGAAATCACAATCCTCTCGTTTCCACAGCATAAATAATATCTAGTAAACAGAATTATGGTTTCATTCAGTGCTGTCACATCATGCTGTACATTACAACAAGTGCAATCGTATTTCTTTTGGAACAGATTAAGAACAGTGTGGAAGGTGCATTCCCTGAGGGCACTGGAGTTGAGAATAATAAACTCTGTGTCCATTATGTGCCTATGAGACTACAGAAATGAAATCTCTGCATTCAGAGCAATAGAATATTTATTTTGAGGTGCTCTGTTAAAAGATTTTGTTTGGGATATGTTTGAAGAAGATGTTTTATGCACGGAATAGATATAAGTACCCAATGGCTTGACTGTGTCATCATAAGCTGTGAGCAAAACTCTCAGGTTTTTATAGCACGGCAGACCAAAAGAATCATTGCAGTCTTTCAAAGTTCATCATTTGTGCTTACAGATAAGGGCTTGGTTGCTTTTGTCTGTCTTTGGTGTTTGTTTTGGGTTGGGGTTTTCCCCCTCCTCCACCATTCCAAAAATTGCAAGTGGATTTCTTGGGGTCTGGGATCATTACAGCCGAACAAATACCAGGAGGTCATTTTCTCTCTGCTACGAGATGTTCTGGTAGATAATCAGGGTGTCTAACCCATATTATTTCTTCTAAAATAACTTCAGTGAAATTGAAACTTTTTTTTTTTTTTAATGCAACAGCTAAAAATAAGGAAATCCCCAAACCTTGCCCTCCCCTCTGTCGGGCCCTTATCTAATGCTGCTGCCTTTCACCTTCCACAAATACCTCAGTCCCTTTGCAGTATCTGCTCAGATTTAGTTGGGTTTCTTTTCTTGAGGTGCTCTTTTTATTCTTCTCTTGTTTTCCTTCTCCAGATGTGTGGATATCTCTTCATGTTGACATGGCTGAAAGGGCTGGTGAGCATGGGGAAGGGCCTCTGCCAATTTCAGCACAGTCTAGGTGTGTAATCCCTTCATGTCCATTTGTAAAACGTTGATGTGGGAAGGTTTGCTGTTGTAAATACCTGCATGAAAACAGAAGGAACTGTTACCTTACCCTTGTAATGGTCATTGCAGTGAGCTCTTATGTCTGACTTTGTTACACATCAACGAAGAAACTTCATCCTCTGCAGGATTTTGAGCTGAGAAATTAACTTTTTGTTCATCATGTAGCAAGGAACCTACAAAAAATGAATAGTACATATTCAAAATACTGCGCCAATGGGGAGCAGTTGAATCTTTGTTATGGTTGCACAGCATCTACAAGGCCCAGATCATGACCTGAAGTGGTGCATGGCCTGGAAACCAGCAAGTCCTGACTCACCTCCACCCCCCTTGTGAAAAGGGTGAGAATCTGCAAATTGCATTTGGGCAAAATGGTGTGACAGCCTCTGGTAGTGGTTGCAGTGGGGAAGCTCCAATTGCCAGGTGAAATGCAGATTTCAGCATTGGGTGGGTTGGCACAGGTCACAGAAAATGGCAGAGGGTGGACCCTGAAGTTTGTTTCAAATGCAGAGAGGGCAGATATTTTAACTCTGTGCTCTGAAAGAGCTGTACTTATTCCACTCTTGTCTCTGCAGGACATGCCATGATTACCTGTGCAGGGTCAATCATCTCCACAGATGGTGGGGTTTTTTGGACTATAAGCTGGTTTGCTGTTTGCTCCTCCTGTTACTGGCAGCACTCAGAGAAAAGGGGCTTTGAATGGGTGAATGATGTGTAGAGAAACCACTGCAGAAACAAGAGCACAGAACCCTGGCCTGGTCCTTGATGGTCTTTGCAGTTTGCTCAGCCTGTGTTTGCCTTCATCAGGAAATGCAGAAAGCTCAGAACAGCAAAGATTTTTCATTCCACTTTAAGTTGGCCCTGCTTGGGGGGCTGGGTTTGATAAAGTAAAAAAATTCTTTGCATCAAAACCAGTGTAAATAGTACCAGAGTCTTACAGGGCTACAGATGCCAGACCTTGCTTTGCCTTTTCTGACCTGCCATTCCTATAGGAAGGTCCCCTCTATTTTAAGCTTATTTTAGCTGAAATTTTATTCAACTTTGTTTGCACCCTGGTAGCAGTTTCCAGCCCACCTAGAGCTGTAGATGTTTGCTGATAATGTGACAATTATTTGTGGGTTTTGGCAGTAATTCTGCCCAGGAGTGCTCTGAAGTAGTCAGAAATTTTGGAGTGGAGAAAAGTAGAGTGCATGCACTTTTTCTTGTTTTAAGCAATCTGAGAGGAAACTCAGTGAGAATTTTCTGATGGTGCACATTGTGAAAGCTCTGCAGCAGTGGAAGGAGGAGCTGCTGTGAGATTATTAGGATGAACTTGTACTGCACTGTGCTGGACACGGCTCTTGCTCTCTTTTAGGGTGGAAAAGCATCTGTCTGATAATAGCACAGTCCTTTCAGGCTGCATAAAGACTGTGAGTGAGGATTTTTTGGGCATCAGTGACCATAGCTAATTTAACTCCACATTATGAGCAATAAAATACTTTGTCAGGCATCAGATATGAATTCAGGAATTGTTTTTTTGTTCCTCCCTATTGAGATTATAGATGTAAACCCATAAAAATTGTGAAAGTAATTTTCTAGAATTTGATTTTACAATGTTCTATTATTAAAACAAGAAATATGGTTTCCTATCTTAGGGAGAAGTAGAAAAAACATAAATAAGGTTTTTGAGAAGAATGAGGCTATTCCTTCAAAGCTACAAGTTCTTGCTGCTTTGGAAAGCAATAAATCCCAAAGAAATCTTACCTTGGACATTTTACACACTGAGTAAATTCAGAAAACAGTTATTTAAAAAAGAAGAGGAATTATAATACGACAATCTATTATTGAGTCAATTTTTTTTGTGGCTCATTCATAAGAATTTGTCTCTATAAATAACTTTGTAGTCAACGAAAAAAAAAAAAAATTCAGAAAGCTGAATTTGAGGCAATTGACCTTCCAAAACTCAGGCTGATTAGAAACCAGACACATCAGCTCAGTAAAATGTAATAAACAAAAGATGCTCCTAGCACCTATTTGTAAGTTGAAACTTACTTATACACCACAATTCTTCAAGGATCACAAATAATGAACAAATTAATGAAATTTATAGTCTGTTTGCAAATCACTTGTTGACAGAAAGTGTTCTCCTTGTCAGCTCACATTACTCATTGCCAATTCTTTCAGTGACTGACTTCAATGCTACAGATTCCTCAGTGATGGTTTTTGGATAAACTCTCCTACTCCAGGTGGTGAGCAGACATTCCTGCCTGTGATTTAAATAATTGATAAAATTAATTACTTGCTAATGTTGCTCCTTGCCCCTTTTGCTGAATGCATCCCACCAGAGCAATGCAAACTGTCAATGCAAGAGAACAATTCCCTCTAAGGCTCCCTGCAATCCTGGTACAGGAGCCGGATGGTAGGAGGGAAAGCTGGAGAGAAAGGCCAGCCCATGGAGAACCCTCTTCACTCCAAGAGCAAGGCAGGAGTGCCTGCCAGATCCTCATGCAGAACATTCACTGCTGTGAAATATGAGGAGTCACGCAGGCGGACTTTGCCCTCCCGAGCCAAAGGTTACACACTGATTATACAGTTCTTTCGCTGGGTTTTATGCCAAGATTTTAAAATGTAACATCCCTAAAAGCCTTTGTTTTATTATCCTTGGCGAGAGTGGTGACTTTCAGCCGGGAGCATGGAGGTGATGTCAGGATGTGAATATGTCAATAGGTATTTACTGCTCCTGAAAATCAGGGCATTTTCAAGGCATGTGCTCAGACTCAGCCCTTTAGCCTTAGCTTGTCCTTTGGTGCCTTTGAAATCCAGCATGTCTCTTTCTCTGCTGCTGCTGCTATCTCTTATTTTCTCATTCTCTTTCTTCTCTAAATCTCTAATATGCTCTGTTCCAAACCAGAACCTTCAACATTTTCTACTGTTTGTCTGTCCCATGCTTCCAACAAGCGTTATAGTTTGTCTGATAAATTCTGATTGATTATGTAGTCAGCTGGACATGGGGATAAACTGAGGCCCAAATGTTTTATCAAAAACATTTTGCGATTACCAGTAAATTTTGTTCACTACCTGTCTTAAGTCATTGCAACCAGTAGACAAATGCAGTGTCAAATTCTAGGAAACAGCAGTGCAAGCAAAAGCCCATTTGCACAGAATTTGTATTTGCAATACTCTAAGACTTACTTCAGATTTCCCTCATTCTATGTGTATATCTCAGCACTGACAGTGTTCTTCATCTTAATTTTGGGAATTTCTTTGTATGTTTGCAGAGCTATTGGTACAAAAAAGCAGAAGGGAAAAGTTGAGATTTGGTCGAGGAAGAGCATTGAATAATTTCAGTGAATATAAAACTTTTCAAGACATACTGAATTGAAGAAATTAAACCAGGCTGTGAATAGAGAATAACTGGCAGAATACTAATTTAACTGTAAATTTTGAAACTGCATAATTTATTTGTCAAAAGATATAAAATCTAGTAAATAATTTTTCCCAACAGAGGAGTTTTCAGATAGTTTTGTTCTTTTGGTGGAGCAGGAAGGACTTTTGATCTATTTCTTCCAGCGCAGTCCCTGTTTTCTAGCTGAGAAAGAGAAGGAAAGGCTGGGGAACTGAAAGTGCTTTGCTCATGCTGGTCTACCTGAAAAAAAACCACCCAAAATGTACTTCCTAATCTCTTCTCACAGAAGGATGAAACACAAAAAGATGATGGAAAAGCAAAGAGGGAGAGAAGGACAGTTTGGGGCTGGAATATTTGAATCTTGGGCAGGTTCGAGGCCCTGGGCAGGTTTGGGGCCCTAGGCATGTTTAGAGCCTGGGCAGGTTTGGGGCAGGTTTAAAGCCTTGGGCAGGTTTGGGGTCCTGGCAGGTTTGGGGTCCTGGGCAGGTTTGGGGCAGATTTGGGCATGTTTAGAGCCCTGGGCAGGTTGGGGCAGGTTTAGAGCCCTGGGCAGGTTTGGGGCAGGTTTGGGGCATGTTTAGAGCCCTGGGCAGGTTTGGGGCAGGTTTAGAGCCCTGGGCAGGTTTGGGGTCCTGGGCAGTTTGGGGTCCTGGGCTGGTTTGGGGCAGGTTTGGGCAGTTGGCCTGGGCAGGTTTGGAGCCCTGGGCAGGTTTGGGGTCCTGGGGCTGGTTTGGGGCAGGTTTGGGGCAGGTTTGGGGCCCTGGGCAGGTTTAAAGCCCTGGGTAGGTTTGCAGCCTTGGCACAGACGTCACCCAGCAGAAATGGCGTGTGGGGGGAATGTGACACACTGGTGCTGCCACATCCCGTTCCCAGGGGAGCACTGGGGATCCCAGACCCCAGGAGTGAGAGCAGGGAGGATGCAGTGGGAGCCACAGCAGGGCTCCCCTGCTCTTCCTTGCTGAGGAGACCTGGGCACAGCTCCTTTCCACATTCCCTCTCACAGGCTGCACCTCCCTGCACGATCAGCAAACACAGCAAAAAGGATGAATTGACTTAATGAGTTATTTTGATCTGTTCTGAAGTGATAAAATGAAAGCTGTAAAAATCAGTGCATACAAGTTCCAGCTTGAAGACATCTACTAGTATCTAATATAGTAATTTGATTAATGCTCTGTGCTCCTTCTGTAGGTTTTTCTAATGCACCCTGCTGAGGTTTTTTGGAAGCATTCACAATGTACACAGGAAACTAAATTTCAAAGGATATGCTGTGACCTGTTCATACCAAGCAAACTAGAATGCAATACAGTATTTGTTGGGAGAATAATAAGCATCCACATGCAACTACTGCATGCTGGCTAACGATTTAACCAGCGCTTGAAAAATGAGATTAACTATAATATGTGCCTCTCTTGTCTAAAACTGTCAACTCATTACGTAGCAAGATAGGTGCCATCTTAGCCAGCCTGAGACTTCTAAAATCAATGTGACTCCTTAAATGCAACTTAAAAACTCCTAGACTACTCGAACCACAGCATTGGTGCTTGCCTACTAAAGTGATAATCCAGAGCTAAAACTTTTAAAAGAAATCTGTGAAAGTAAAAAGCATGATACAGGTCTCATTATTGGAAAGCTTTGGTCTTTCCTTTCTCCCCAAACTCAGATGGATAAAAATCAATCTTCAGCAGGACTGGTCCTGCAGCACTGAGGGACAGCTGTGAGGATCTAATAGCACCTCTGGGCTGAGGGAAGGCAAGAAGATGTACTCATCCCTCAAAAGGGAGATAAAATCTTCCCAGCTGCTTGTTTCAATCTGTTATTAATACCCTGGTGTTTCCTGATTTAGCACACGACAACCAGGAGCAAGCTGGGTACAGTCTGGATCTGGTGCTACCTTGTACATGCCATTTCAGCCAGTTAAAAATGTGGCATTTTCAGAATTTAATTCCTTTTAATGGCCCTAGTGAAAACACATGTTGAGTGGCTCCCTCTATTTCAGCATAGGACAAGTGATATATGTAGCAGTAATATTTATGGTACCTTAGGATTAAGGGATGTTCCCTTCTGTCACTCTCAGGTATCCCTGACTCAGACTTCCCTCAACCTGTAATTTTGTGTCAGGTGTGAACTTGTGAGAGGCACTGCAGAAGTGGTCCAAGCAACACTTGTTTTTTGGCAACAGAAGAAGATTGGGGCACACACTGATTCTTCTTTATCCAGATTTGGGCATGGCTGTTAAGCAGAATTGTGCTTTATATCTGGATTTTTAGTGTGCTGATAGCAGGGGTCTTTAGGGGTCTCTTCTTTAAATTCCCTATTAAAGTGCTTCAGGTATGAAAATCAGAAAATAATTCTGATTTCAACATTTGAATTGAGGATCCACAGACCATGTATTTCAATCCATCTTTGCTCATTTTTTTTCCGTGTTATTGTCACAATTCTAATATATCTTTTCCAAGTACTTTTAGATGACCCACAGCTTCCCTTATTCCAGCAAGAAGCCACTTATGCATCTCATGAGCATCACAGATTCTCACTGTGTTTGTTTATCAGTGTGTTTTCAGTGTCTCTTGATCCTTTTGGCTGTCCAAATATTTGTTAGGAATTATTCATAACATCAGGGAGTCAATCTGCTTCATTCCAGTTCTAGGAGGTAAAATTGCTCTGGTCAAGACCCCTTCAAGACCGGGAGCTGCTGGACTGGGAGCTGCATTCAGACTGGAGTTCAGCAAAGCACAGGGATGCACTAAAGTTTCCTTGCTCCATTGGTCCTCCAGTTTAGGGAAATTGTTAAATTGGAATGAGAATTATTATCAAATAAAAAAGACTACCAGAGATGAAACCCAGAAGGGTTTCTTTAAACGCAGTTCTAGCAAACTGATAATTCCAGCTTCCAATTTTTAGCAAAACAATAGGAAGTCTATAAGCTGGATATTTGCCAGCAGGGGCCACTTCTGGAAACTCTTTGCTTTACTCCCTTCATCTGCTGCATTGAGATGAGGGAGAGAGTTATGTCAACAGTTGGAGATAATCTTTTTATATGGGTTTACATAAGAGAGTAAGGAAAAGTCTGAGAAAATTGTTCCCTTTTGTGGATGTTGTACTGAAGAAAAGCAAAAATATGGATAGTTAATATCTGAGAATAAGAAAACAAATAAAGAAAATAAGCCTGAAATGAAGGACACAGAACCTGGAAAGGCAGTGTCCACACAGAGGCAGTTTATGTTGTGCCACTCCTGTACGAATGCACAAGTTTGTGGAGTGTTTCTCTTCAGGCATCTGTGGGAGAAACATCATCAACCAATCTCAAAAGGAGCAGACTTAACAAACATTATTAAACTTGAGTTGCAAGGAACACCAGGGCAGAGTTTAATCACTCCTGTATTTCTAATAAACAGGAGTGCACTTAATTGCTTTGGAGCTGGATCTGAATTGCACAAAGTGCCCCTAGAGAGAGGAGGAACTGCCCTGTGCTCGTGGGGTTGTGTCTGTGGAGCTGTGTCCCTGCGTGCAGCGGAGGGCAGGGCAGGCAGAGACCCTGCTGAGGTACCCCAAGAACAGCATTTGGCAAAAGAAGAGTTCCTTAGTTAGCCACTGATGGTGGCAGGGCTGGAGCGAGGACTGGGATGGTGCCATGAGAGCTGGGAGGGCACATCTGGGGCTCCTGGGCTGTGGTACCAACACCCCCACCCGAGGTGCCAGCCCACGAGGTCTGCCTCACACAGGTCACTGCCTCCCTGTCCTTGGATTACTTTGCAATCACTTGTGGGTTTTTTCCTGATTTCATAGTAAAAGAGTTATTTTAACTCACTATTTTCCCAGTTGTGAGTCACCGTTGTTCTCTCGTGGCTTTCCCTATTTGCATTTTACAGTTCTTACTCTGATTACAATTTACACCCTCACAAAAGTGCTTTAAGCAGTATCTGTTTTACTCAGGCCGTGGTATTTTGGAGTGCTGCAGACATTCAGATATCCACTGCTGACTTTAGCAAACGTCCTGCATGGTTTTCCTTGCCTAAAAACTGAATAGAATCAGTGCTCTCTTTCTTTGCCTCCCTCTCCCTTGAAGCTCTAGCAGATGGCTAAATTATTGCAAACTTTTCTGTGTGTAGCCCAAGGCACAGGACAGCAAATGAAAAGACCAAGAAAGTATCTATGAATAGACTTTCTTGTTTAAATTTTCAACCAAGAGCTGCAGTGAATTTTTCAAACTATTTTTAATATTGTAGAGTTCTGTCATATTCTTGCCATCCTGACATTGTAAATTGATGTATATTATTGGCCTGACACAACAATAAATAATACAATTCAGTTTTATTTAATGATTTCTGGTTTCAGTGGTAGAGAAGCTTTGCCAATTTTAAATTAGGTCTTGGAGTAAATTTAAAATTAATGAAATTTAAAGCTGTGATTTGTTTAAGGATCCAGAATGTTCACTCTTTCATCTATTCATCAAGCTCTTTAATTACCTAGTATACATGAAACCTGTATTATGTCTTATTATTGAGAGATTAATTTTATGAAAACCTCAGAGTGATACATCATTAGAATGACTCTTGGATAATGTATAGTCTAACCTTTTCTATTAATCCCACCACAGAAGAAGAGAGGGAAGCTGACAACTCTTCTTCAGTGTTTTATTCCTCCTGCCCCCTGCAGATTTATCAGCTGCTCGCAGAGCATTTCCAGCCATCGCTGGTGTGCAGCTGCCAGTCACACTCACCGGGGCTCAGGGATGTGCCAGGACGTTGCAGCAGATCCTGCTGGATGTTGGGCTGCTGCAGAGCACGGGGCGAGGCTGGGGGAGACTGCACCAGGGATTTGGGAGCGTGTCCTCCTGGGGCTGAGGCACTGCAGAGGCTGGAGCTGCCCGTCCTGTGAGGAGAGGAGCAATTCCTGGCACTCCAGAAGTCCTACTGGTAACTGCAGGAGCCACCAGGCAGCTCTCACAGGCGTGGGGCTGGAAATGGTTCCCTTGGAGTTCAGCAGCTCCACTCTGTGCTCCCTCTCTGGCACAAAGAATTCCTGCTTGGCAGCTGCAGTTGTGAAAGTGCAGGTGTGAGAGACCCACAGAATCAAAAGATGGAGCAGTAAGTCCAGGGCAGACTGGAGAACCTGCCTTGCCTTGCTGGCTCTTGCCTGGTGCCTCAGCCCCAGGAGGGTCTCTTCCCCCGTCCAGCTGGAGATGTACTCCCAGGGGAGTACAGTGGGCAGCAGCTGGAGCAGGGGGACCCGTGCTGGGGACAGAGACAGGGCAAGGACAGGGACAGTCACGAGTGCAGAGCAGCACTCAGCCTGCAGCCCCTCTATGGCCCAGCTGAGGCCTGCCTGGGCTCTGTGGGCTCTGTGGGCACTGCCCGGGCTCTGTGGGCACTGCCCGGGCTCTGTGGGCTCTGGGGGCACTATCTGGGCTCTGTGGGCTCTGTGGGCACTGCCCGGGCTCTGTGGGCTCTGTGGGCACTGCCCGGGCTCTGTGGGCTCTGGGGCACTATCTGGGCTCTGTGGGCTCTGTGGGCACTATCTGGGCTCTGTGGGCTCTGTGGGCACTGCCCGGGCTCTGTGGGCTTGTGGGCTCTGTGGGCACTGCCCGGGCTCTGTGGGCTCTGGGGCACTCGCCTGGCCCCTATGGCACTATCTGGGCTCTGTGGGCATCTGTGGCCTGCGGGCTCTGTGGGCACTCCGGGCTCTGGGCTTGGGCTCTGGGCACTATCTGGGCTCTGTGGCTCTGTGGCACTGCGGGCTCTGTGGGCTCTGTGGGCACTGCCGCTCTGGGGCTCTGTGGGCACTGCCTGGGCTCTGTGGGGCTCTGTGGCACTATCTGGGCTCTGTGGGCACTGCCTGGGCTCTGTGGTCACTATCTGGGCTCTGTGGGCATCTGGGCCTGCCGGCTCTGGGCTCTGTGGGCACTGGGCTCTGTGGGCCTGTGGGCTCTGTGGGCTCTGTGGGCACTGCCTGGGCTCTGTGGTCACTATCTGGGCTCTGTGGGCACTGCCTGGGCTCTTTTGGTCACTATCTGGGCTCTGTGGCTCGTGTGGGCACTGCCTGGGCTCTGTGGCACTGCCTGGGCTCTGTGGGCTCTGTGGCACTGCCTGGGCTTGTGGGCACTGCCTGGGCTCTGTGGGCACTTCTGGGCTCTGTGGGCACTGCTGGGCTCTGTGGGCACTGCCTGGGCTCTGTGGGCACTATCTGGGCTCTGTGGGCTGTGGTGGGCACTGCCTGGGCTCTGTGGTCACTATCTGGGCTCTGGGGCACTGCCTGGGCTCTGTGGTCACTATCTGGGCTCTGTGGGCACTGCTGGGCTCTGTGGTCACTATCTGGGCTCTGTGGGCACTATCTGGGCTCTGTGGCACTCTGGGCTCTGTGGTCACTATCTGGGCTCTGTGGGCTGCTGGGCTCTGTGGTCACTATCTGGGCTCTGTGGCTGTGTGGGCACTGCCTGGGCTCTGTGGGCACTCTGGGCTCTGTGGGCACTGCCTGGGCTCTGTGGTCACTATCTGGGCTCTGTGGGCACTGCCTGGGCTCTGTGGTCACTATCTGGGCTCTGGGGGCACTGCCTGGGCTCTGTGGTCACTATCTGGGCTCTGTGGGCTCCTCAGCAGCTCGGGAGGGGCAGGGCTCTGGGCACAAGGACAACAAAGGATGTTCTGCTGTTGCAAGAAATGATGATCAAATTGTGTCCAATAATATGTATTCCTCAGGTATGTTTTACCTTCTCATGCTGTGACCTCTTTTCATTGCTGCCAAAAAGAAATTATTTTTCCATTCTTTTTCCCCAGTGCTTCCATGCCGGGCTAATTCTCTGTTCTCTTGAAAGCTAATATATCCACTTTTCGTATTTATATTTGTGAGAGTAATATTAGGAATGTTTTATTTCATTATCTCACAGCTGAGGACTGTAGTCACACTGGGTTATAAAGCAGCTAATTACAGTGTTAGTGACTTTACAGTGTGCCATGCCTGCAGTGCAGTTTGTCAGAGTTTCTGAGAATTTCTAACAAGAAAATAGTTTGCAGGGTACTTTGTGAAGCTAGTCTGAGAAATGTTGCATATGCAGCATCTTTGCAATTCTCTACATCTTCTAATCAAAACTCTTTCACCTCTCAGGGCATTTGCATTTCATTGAAAACTTGATAAATTCAGATTATTTCACATATGTACTTCTCCTTGTCTGTGCTTGTTAAATCAAAAATATTTAGAATACTGCAGACTAACAATATTTGAGTGTAGTGATCCCTTCTGCTACTCCTCCTCTGGATTTGCAGTCATCATTACCTCACAGTAATTGTGGAGCTGTGAAGCTATAATTAAAGCTTCAGATGAGGAACAGTGAATAAAAGGGATACCTCTTTCCCCTATTCAGCTTTCATTAAAGTAATTGTCATTAATGAGAAAGGAAAAAGGGGGGAAATGCCCAGTTCATAAGCACATGTGCAGCCTTTAACTGTAATGTTTTCCAAAACCTGGTCTCTGCTCAGGAGGAACTTGTAACAGCAGCTTTAGTTTGGGATTTACAGAAAATTCCTTCAGGGCAGCATGGCATTGCATGGAGCACCCTTTCCATTTCAGACGAAAATCTGTATTTTAGAGAGCACAGGTGGCAGTGGATTCAGTTACAGTGCCTGGATTAACCAACCCTGGAGCCACTTATGTGGGTGACTTGGAGAGTTTTAGCATTTTGATAAGAGTCTCTCTGGCCGCTTAAGCAGGATACACACTGACAGCAGCTCGGAGTATTTCACTGCGCTCAGGAAGTCCTGCTAACTTCCAGAAGCCACCAGGCAGCTCTCACAGGCATGAGCTTGGAAATGGTTCTCTTGGAGTTCAGAAACTCTACTCTGTGTCCCCCCTGTGAAAAGAATTCCTGATGCCCTTCTGGCTTTGTGCTGGAGGTTATGGATGCAAAGCACTCCATGTGCACATGAGACCAAACTCTCTTTCTGTGCCACACAGAAACTCCCAATGTGTGCTGTGTCATTGTGGTTCCCTGCTGGAGCTCTGTTTCACTGGTGGAAATGGATTCACATCTCCTATGGTTCTCACCTGAGTGGGGTCCCTGCAGTTCTGGAACCTGTGGGATTCCTCAGAGAGTGGGAGTCGCTCTCCTCCTGTAGTTTCCCATCCCAAAGGTCAGGGCAGGGGGCACAGGAGGGAAGTGATTTTCCTTTGGTCGTGCAGCAGCACAGGTTAGAATTAAATCCATACTTTTCCAGTCCCCATCCCTTACCTTGCTCACTCCAGACCTTCCCTGAGGTCCATGAGCTGAGCTTGTGTGTCACAAATGTTCGTTACTATTAATGGATGTGCTCTTTAAAGGATTAGGAAACAAACATTTCTAGTAAAGAGTTAATGAACAGCAATATATGTTTCTTGCACAGATACATACACACACCACACACACACACACACACACACACACACACACATAATATTTATTTTGGTATCTCACGTCCTTTTAAATAACACATACTTTATTTTTCACTCAAGAAAAAATTCTTTCAGCATTAATAGGAAAAGCACATTGGGGTTTTTGTTCTCCCTAGTGATTACAGGAGATGGGTGAGCCTGGAGTGTTTCTGTTTTATTGAATTTTCCCAGTGCCTGTCAGCAGTGGAAATTCCTGATTTAATCATTCAGAACTGGCTCCTGCAGAAATATTTACATTGTTCATGTTTGAAAAATACCAGAGCCAGAAGTAACTTTAAAAATCTGTACTTTGTGCTGGTTATAACCTGTGAGTGAGGAGATGTGTCCAGCCACCATGACATTGTGGGAAGGGCAGAATTTGTGAATACAGGGTTTGTATTCTAGCACATTCCATTTTATTAAACAAAACTGTACTTTCTGTCTACCCAGAAATGCCTCCCAGGAGATGCTCTAGAGAAAATCTGTAATTCAAAGTGACTGTTTTATGTTATTCTCTTTCAGCACTTTTTCTCCTTATAAATTGTCAGCAAGCAATACATACTTTTTATTTTACTCTGAATCATGTCAACTAACAAATCTTAATCTGCATCTGCAAATTAAAGGCAGAAGAAATCAATCACAAGTGCTTGGTTTACCTAAATTGAATTGCATTATGTCTTTTGATTGAACTTATAAAGTCCTGTGGTTGGAGTTCCAAGGCCATAAAACTTCAAAGTTGACTTCCATCATTAATATCTGGTGTTTCTGAATTATGAATTTTTTTTTATTATTATTTTTATTTTTCCAAGTGCTCCAGTACTTAAACAAAATTTGCAGTCTCTGTAGACATTTCATTGGCAGATTTGTTTCTTTGAGCATTCATGAGATGTAAGTGCAAGAGAGGTGAGCATAGACTGCCTAAATGCAAGTCAGGCTTCAAAGAAATATCGCCAGACTCTCTTCCCCCTTTTTCCTCCATAATTTGCTGTTTGGGATGTGAGCAGTGCAAGGCAGGAGCCTCAGCTGACGTGTGCTGCTCACATCTACCAAACCTGCGTTGGCTTACCCCTGCTGCCCGAGCTGACTGGCGTCACGGTACTGGTGTGACAGGCTGATGGCTCAGTCTGTACCTGCAGTGCTTGCAGAGCTTGCAGGTCACAAATTCAGACGCTGATGATTTGCAGGAACCATTCCAGGGTTTGGTTTCCTCAGTGCCCGAGGTGCAGGGCACACCTCATGCAGGACACCAGCAGTTTGGGTGTTTTGGGAGCTCCCCTCTCCTGCTCTGGCTCCTCACCTGCCTTTGTCTGTGCTGCCTGTTTGTGTGCCTTCCTTTTAATCCAGACAGATTCGGAAGATACCTCTATGCAGATGAACAAAATGACAAAGCAAAAGGTTGCACTGCAGGAAAGGGTTTGCTGCAGTCAGTAAGACAGGTTTTTTCGGCTCCTAAAATACACTGAAGTCTGAGAGAGGATGGTATAAAACAATTTAACATCAGACGATTTTCAGAGGTAGTTCAGCTAAAGCACTCGGAAGGTACAATTGTAAAGGGAGATGGTTCAGTGCTAAATATACAAAATGCAACGTTCTATTTTTGTTATAATTTACTTAACCAATTTTTATTTAAATCAGCTTGCCAGTCATAATTAATCTGTACTTAAAATGTTTTGCTTGATGCTGTAGAGCAGAAACAGTCTTTATATTAAAATAATAATGAAAATTCCGTAGGAAAGAATAGATCATACCCATTACAATCTCACCCGTCTTCCCTGGGAAGGATTCCCTATTCCAGACAGGTGTTTTGTCCCACAGGGATGGGATACAGGTTGGACTTGTGCCAGGAGAGCACTGAGACTGCTCTCTGCACACACAGTGATGTTTGTTTCACACCTCCAGTTCTCCTGTGAGAGGAGCCAGGGCCACCTTCCTGCAGCAGGCAAAGAGCACTTCTTGGACCCAAAATTGTTATTTCTTGGTGTAAAATTACACATGAGCTTTCTGGTTGCCTCACTTTGTAACTCTTGCTGGGTACAGATATTTTAGTGGCACAGCATCTAATTTGGTTCTCTTCTTTTTATTCTTAGAACTCTAATGGAACTCTTCATCTTTGTGGAAGGTGCAAGGGATGTTGGAGGTTTGTGTTAGTGCTGTGCAGGAAGGAAGTTTGATGATGAGCTATATTATGTATGGCTCACTAGATAGTAGTAAACATTCCTCTTTGTTGCTGTGCTTGGGGATTATCAAAGGGTGTTGTGTTCCTAGTTAGAATTTTTCCGGATTAATGAAACAGATCACAGATCACTGCATAGCAACGTGTCTGAAGTCTGTGAAATGTTTTCTGAATAAGGATTGGATCAGGCCCATTGAGAATATAAAGTGATGGAAAGAACACAGAGTTATTTTACAGACCCTGCATTTGGTTGTTTTCTCGCAGCGGCCTCACTGACTGTCTAATTAGAAACTTGAGGTTTCTTTAGTCTGCTCTGTGTCTTTCCTTCTCTCTAACAACACACCAACAACATCCAAATCCTTATTGTTACTAACAACACACCAACAACATCCAAATCCTTATTGTTACTAACAACACACCAACAACATCCAAATCCTTATTGTTACTAACAACACAGCAGCAACATCCAAATCCTCATTGTTACTCAGGCACTCCTGGCTGTCCTTGACAGGGGCAGATTCATTTGAGTATGGACTGGTTTAAATGAAATTAGGAATACTTCAAGTTTCAGAGCTCCCTGTACAGATTTATGGTCTGTGCATGTCTGTGCTGGGGTTGCACCTCAGTCTTTGGGGACTCAAGAGCAGGATACCAGGTGGAGGCTGCCTCATGTTCAGCCAAGGACTTCCACCCATCCATGCAATTTAAATGTCAGAAGTCAAGTGAGTATTTCAGAGAGTTTCAAATGTCTGCCAAAACCCCAGGAGGTTCTGTAGCTTAATAAAAAGGTAATTTTAGTTTTACTCACAACTTCCATAAAAATGTGAGAAAAATGTACATCTCATGGCCAAGTATGAGCAGCCAGAGAACAAGTCTCCCTCATGAGTCAGATCCCTTTCACAGGTTCAGAATTTAGAGACAAAAATACCTGCAAAAGCCTGTAAGTCTCTGTTCTTGTCTCTTCCCAATCAAGGGAATAGAAGCTGGGGCCAGGAGCCTGCTTGTGAGCTTTGGAAATCTCTAACTTTGCTGCCTGTGGCAAGTATTATGAATCTGTCAATAAAGTTATTTTAATAACTGAAAAATGATCCTTGCTTAAAGTTCTTTGCAGTCCCATTTCTTTGGCTGGAAACTTTACTTGTCCTCTGGTTTTGGGCCACAATAAATCTGTAATCAGATCTCTGAGATGAGCCTGCACAAAAAGATGTTATAAATGCATTGATTTGGCCTTTTATTCTCAGGGAGTGTTAATATCTGATTCTGGTTTAACTCAGAATGCCTTGAAATGTTACTGTTCCCAATAGCTGAGAAATCCCAGTTCCTCTTGCATACGACCCTTTAGTTTTTGCATTTCTCAAATACGAGGGTTGTCGCTTCTTATACATGCTCCTGAGAAGGTCCAATTCTCTTAAAAATGTTCTCTTGCTTATAACACAAGTAACAGATGTGGGAGTTTTATGGGAAGGTGCCTTGGAATCCTTTTGTGGGGGAAGGCTCAAAGGAATACAAGTGCCACTTCTGTTCCATTGTTAAAATGCTGACTGAGATGAAGTGCCTTAATCATGGAGATTTTGGACTGAGTCAGATTGTGAGAGACCCTCCTGCAGGCCCAACACAAACATGAATTTACCTTGTACCCTCTTTTGTCTGTACTGCCTGGCAAAGCTGCTTTGCTGTTGAGATGAGGAGGTTTGAAGTGTGTGATTCACCAGAGCATTGCAATTGATGAGATGCTGTAGCTGTGCACAGGTCACATAATTATATTTCGACTCACAGGATGGAAATCCAGATGGTTATTCAAGAGCCTCACATTTTTGCATCAGGGTAAAGGTGAAACAACTTCATTAAAATTATTCTCCCAGTTGCACCTTCTAAGACCTTTTTCTTTTTTTTTTTTTTTTTTTTTTAAGTTTCTGTGCTACATAACCATATCCAGGGTATTATCCTCCTCCTTCAGGGATGAAGGATAATGGGATATTAAAGGAAGCTCAGGTTCTGCAAACACCTTAGTTTTGCTGATAAAGGTTGGCTGTAATTTATGTGCTGTTACAGCAAGAAACATGAACTGCTGTAGGGAATGTGTTTGTCTCAGTGGTCCTAACAAGTGCATTCCTTTAAATTTTATAAAAATTTCATTCCTGTTTCAATACAGGCAGAATCCAAAATTGAAAACCTGTAGGTCACATTTGAATAACTGCCCTGCTTGCCCTGTACCTAAAGCTGAATTTTGATTTTGCTACCATCATAGTCTTGGCACATGAAAACCTTTTGAAGTGATAACCAATTGAACACTTCTTATTCCATTTTAAAAACAGGCTTGTTTTACTAATTTAATCTTTTATTTTAAACAAGATTTTCAATTTATTCCTAAGTGTAGCATAAAGAAACAGTGAAATTTGTATCTGTGACAGTCCAGGACAGTTACCAAGGGCTCTACAGCCTAGAACATTTCCAGAGCTTTGCAGGGAATGTGTCAGAACTGTGTGAATGGCGGAACTCACTTTGTGTTCAAACCAGAAATATACAGATGATAGGGATTTAGTATTCTATTTCATTTCATTGATAATTTACTACTTATGTCTCCTTGTTTTGTTGATAGTTTGTTTTTTGGTTTGTTGTTTCTTTTCCTTTCAATGAAATGAGTTTGCTGTCAGCATTTGGTAGGATGGATGAAAATCCAGGGCTATATCATCACTTGGATCTGGTCAGTTGGCATATCTGCATTTTGTACCAGCTGGGTTCTGCCTTTCAATTTGGAACAAGTTTTATACCCTGGTCCTCTGTTTTTCTATTTGGACAGAAACCAGTAAAATTGGCACTGAGTTTCTCTCCCTTTTCTTTTTCTGTTTTGCCTAGTTTCTAAACTTCCCAGAGGAGACAACATCCTTTCTCTTTCCAGAATGAACCTGTCCAATAATTTATAAATAAAGAAACAGCAATAATGAAGTAGAAGGAAAGGAATGCTATCCATTATTTATGTACATAATTAAATGGAATCCCTGGTTACTTGAAAGCACAAAGACAAAACTTCACTGTGGGTGTATTATGTACATAAATGTTGAAGCACTTCATGATGGTCTTATATGAGAATGCTACTTCCATTTTCTCTCCAGAAGTTACGTTTTATTCCATCAGGCAGATCTCAGTTTGCAGCTATTGCTGCATATGCTGCAATTCCTGCTCAGGTTTGTCAGGAATTCAGCAATTAATGGTCAGGGGTTGCTTTTGGGGTTTTTTTTGTATGTCATTATCCTGTACATCCAAACCCAGATGGGTGGCAGTAGTGCCATGCAGGTTAAAGGGGTTGCTCCAACCTGTGAAACACATCACCTCTCTGTGGGGCATGTGGGAGGCTTTGCTGCCTTGGGCATCCTTGTTTATTTCATGGGATGGAGAAACTTAAGCATTAATCATGTTTGCTCAATTAAGCTATTGAGCCACTGCTCGAATTACTCTTCCACTATGTTGTTTAATTCTCCAGTGAGGGTTGAAGCTGCTAATTCACACACCAAGAGAATATTTTTGTTTGTTTCAGTTTTGGCATTGATATCAAATATCAATGTAGTTTTCTGTAGTTCTCATTTTCTCTTTAATCCATATTTTTATGTTGTGCCATGTTGCCCAGAATAATGAGAGGATTGTTTCATATATAGGAGAAACTGGAAAAAATGAATCAATTGAGTTATCTTAATTGAACAAGGAGATGTTTAGAGTTAAAACATAAGGAGCTGAACTTGGAGCTCTTAATGTGGTCTGCAAAATGAAGCTGTGCTCCCAAATGAATAGGTTAGTAAGTTTTATGAACTATTATTTTTGTTTCCCTAGGCTGTTTTCTGTGAAATTCAGCAATGCAGCTCTCTATAGGCTAATGCAGTCTGAAGCACATGGAAAATAATTTTGGTTTTAGGTGCCACTCAGTTTACCTGATTCCCATGGAGCTCCTGCCAGCTGGTCTGGAGCTGTTAAATCCTTGCCAAAGTGTGGCTCTAGTCCTGAAGGGAGGCTGTGTGCCAGAGTGTGCCCTGGCTCTGGGGCCAGGCACTGGTGTGGAGTCCTGCAGGGCACTGGGAGTCTCAGGTCTGCATGGAAAATGCCCAGCAAAATCCTCAACCAGGCCCTGGTAATGAGCTGGGAGTGGTGCTGTGTCAGAGCATTCCAGAGACATACCAGCTCTCCCAGCTGCTCCTCTCTCTCTGTCCTAGAAGAGGTCCCCCTTTCTAGATATTTCCCTGTATATACCTAAACATCTTCCCAGTTTACTGTGGGTGATGGGAAAGTACTACACAGTAGGTTAGAATTTTGAAATCTGTAGTTAAATTCTTAAAATATAAAAAGATACTTCGATACCGCAACAATTTTGACTTTCTAAATTAATTGTATTCTGCTTAGCACCACCAGTTGTAAGAAAAAAAGAAAATACTTTTTCTACCAAGGAAATATATGTAATCAATATTTGTGTTGTACAGCAATCATGAAAATCCATAAGTGTTGACAGAAATACACCTCAGAATTTAATGAGATCTGACAGGGAAATGAAATTCAGCAATGAGTTGCCCAAAGGAAACCAGTCTACCACCAGGTTTTACATGTGTTAGTCTCCTCAGCTTTGGAGCAGAGACATAACAATGTCCGTATTTCCCTCTCCTGGTCTGAATGTTTTTCCTTTGTCCAGGGCAGCTTTCCCAAGGACTGGCAGAGACACGGGGCCCTGTTCTGAGTGTTGGCTGCTCACCCTTGCCGTGACCCAAAAGCCCTGGCTCCCTCCTGTCTGCTGCACTTGCCTCCTGGGGCTGTAGTTTTGGGGTGACCTTTGGCTTGTAAACCATGCAGAGGAAGTCCCACATTGTCCTGGTGTGCTGGACACACGTGTGGGTGCCAGAGGGAGAACACACAGCAGATCCCAGAAAGCTCTGGGCATGGGCTGTGTGTGAGGAGGAGATCAGGTTTTCTGCACTGACCTTTATCCTTATCAAGGAATCCCTGAGAGGACACTAGTTGTTCCTGGTAATTGTAGATGTTCCAGTTAGTCACCTGGCTGAGGTGTGGGACATCAAAACATTATGAACAAACATTCCAAATAATCTTCTCCCACCCAGTCAGGATTTCTGGTGTAAAGGAGCAGTATGCCCACCCAGCTATGGCTGCGATGGTGTTATTCCAGGAGATAATGTATCCTAAAACCAGGAAAAAGAATGACTGCAGCTAAACAGGGCAGAGGAAAAGGTTTGTTTGCTGGAGGGGAGAGGGAATGGCTGGAGGAAGCAAAGCAAGCATGGAATTCTAGATTTTATCAATTCATAAAGTTTAATTACTTATACTTGTGGTACCTCTGAAGAGAAAGGGAATCCAGGTTAATCTTTGCAAGATGTGCAATAGAAATTATTTATTAGAATAAGGCCCATTACTGTGATTATCAGACACATTTTTAATTAAATCTAAAGTTGTGTCAGTAGAAATTCTTACTTATACTATCTCAAAATGTTTGGGCTTGCTCATCTTTCTAAGCTTTACCGCTCTTCCATAAAGATCATGAACTTGGCTTAATTAGAAGGAGTAGATATAATGTCAGAGTAAATTAATTTCAGTCAACCAAAGGGGCCTTTGAGGATGCCAGTCCCCACCTGTAGCTGGGAAATCCGGCTCTGGTGCTGAGCAAGCTCTCATTAACTGGGAATGAGATTTCCATGGATCCAGGGCAGGAGCAGCCCAGGATTGGCGCAGGGACTGTGACCCCACCAAAGGTAGTGCACAGGGTCAATTCCCAACATGTTTCCCAGAGTTTCTTGACTTTAAAGAGGGGTCTGAAGCTTTTGGAATAGGTTTGTATGCACAGCCTCTCCCAGGGAGTTGGACTGTTGTCTCTCAGGGATGCCTCTCTAATATATACAGTTTGCAAGCAGAAAAGATTTCAGCTTTTAGCTACTCTTTTTAGATTTTTAGGGACTCTTTTTTAGCTACGCTTCCAACAGAGCCAGGCCAAAATGCTCAGTTGTGTAAGCAGATCAGTTGATCTGGGTATTCATTTTTATATCAGTCTCTTTTAGTTGCCAAGCATAAGAGATTTTTTTTTCCCATGATTTCACTCAATGTTAGCTTTAAATGTCTGCCTTTACTTTCTTTTTTAATTTACTTTCTTTTTGATGCTACTATACTAATTTTGTATGTAAAATAACAGAGGAATTTCACATCCTAAAAGGAATTTATTTGCATAAAAATAAACACAGTAACTTTTTTAGGTGTTAAAACATAAAATAAAAATATCAGTTAATAGTAAATCATTGCTCAAAAATGCATCTTGTCCCAAAATTCAGGGCTACTCAGTGTTCTTAAGAGGTTGTAATGAGCTGAATTCATTGGTTAAATTAAAATGTTTTTTCTCATATTCAGTAAATGCAGTGTGTGTGCAATTGAACGAAAAAAAATTGAAATTTACATTTTCATCAAATGAATAACCACATGCTGAGGATTGCTTGACTGCAATTTATGATTATGCAAATGAAACAAGTTTTGCAACTAGGATATGTGCAATAAATGGGAGTTCCATTATTATGTATCAAAAAGCCATTAACCTTGAAAATTATATACAATTGACATGAACATTTCTAAAATACGTCTAAAACCTGCTAATGTTCCCCCTCTCCTCCCCCGTGTATAGGCACTGTATATTAGATTTAGCAAAAGAATTCATAGTGAATAATTTATTAAATGAGCTCTGCCACTTTTTTGTTGGTGAGCTCTCTGTAACAACTTGCTGGGTCCTTTATTCATTATTTAAATCAGGAAATGCTGCTGATTAATTCCTCATCTGCTGACAAGAACACGAGTTCCAAAAGCTGTTCATAACCAGAATTTGCTGTTTCAAAGTCTTGGAGAGGAAGCGGGGAGGGGATGCTGAGTTTCCCAGATGACAGGTTTCCCTGTTGGGAGCACTGCCATGGCTGCTGGTGTTCGATGGCTCCAAACCAGATTCTCTTCCTCAGTGACAAAAGCACCAGAGCTGGAGGGACAACACAACGGGGCTGTCCCAGAACCTGCTGCTGGTTTGGGCTCTGCCTTGGGATGGGCAAGGCAAAGCTAACAGCCCAGAGCTTAAAGCCTTGAGACAGTGTTCCATGTATTTCCTGAAAGATGGGCCCTTCCTGAGTGGAGTTCTGGCTTGTGGAGAGGAACCCCACTGTGGGACAGGCAGAGTGGGGCTGTTGGAGGTGCAGCTCCAGTCCCAAAGCAGCTTTGGCAGCTGCTGGGGGGTTGCAGTGCTCAGGTCCTGCATGCTGCTGCATTGCTCACCCAGAAACATTATCAGGAGATCTCCAAGGCTCCAAATGCCCTGCTGTGGATTGCTAAAACTCTGAAAAGAAAAATACACATCACCGAGTTGTCAAAAATTTTATATTTCCATAGGGGGGGTTCTCAAGCATTACCTCAAAGCTGGTCTGTTCTTTCAATGATGATTTCATGGCTTTGTGGAAATGTTTCAGCTGTAGCTCTGTGTCAGTTATGCAGAAGGGTTTGATTTCCTGGGTTGTTTTTGCTGTAGGAGGAGTTCACAGGATGATATAAAACAAGTAAGGTACCAAGATCTGTTGGTAGATCACCTTTTGTCTGTTATCCACAATGTTTAATTTGCCATAATTTCTGAGATTCCTTTTCCTAACATGCCCAGAGCTATCAGAGGAGAATGCTTACTATCTTTTATTGAAAATAAATCAAAATAATGCTAAACATGGCCCTCATCATCCTAAACCCATGACCCTTTTGGCTATTCTTTTCTTCCCTTGTCTCTGTAAGAAAGTGAATATGTTTCCTTGCCCAGGTCTCACTTTTAGAGTGGAATTTGCATCTAAACCACTGCCAAAAACTGCTAGCATAGAGCATTGCAATGAAATAAAATACAGACTAAAGTAGATGGAAGTGTCATAGCTGGGAGGGAGGACAGGAGGAGCTGAAAATCTGTGATGTTCGGTTCAGTGTAAGTGGAAGTTTTGAGTATTCTAAAATAGAAAATTGAGAGTACAAGTGATTCCATTGGCAAAAACCTGCAGCAGAAAAGGACATATGGATATTTAATTGTAATTTTTCAATATTACTTTTGACCACAGGAAATAGCCTTGTGACTTCTGAGGGAGACTGTAGCAACTCAACTTCCAAGAGCTGCTTTTGGCTGTACCCTTAAATAATCTTTTACATTCAAGTAGAAAAGGGGGATCTTGTGTTACTTTTGAACTAGAAAATGATGGCCAGAGTTCATAAATATTGCAGAGGAATCTACTTAAAAAGCAGTTACCCAAATTTTTCTCCAAAACTGATGGGATGTGTTTGAACTGTGCAGTTTGACCTGATGGGGGATGTAGATCCATCCTGTAGGGTAAGCAAATCTTTTGCTTTTTTTACTTTAAGGTGGTTTGATTTTTTATTACATATGAAGGGCTGAATTATAGAACTTTAAACCAATTTAAAAGGGTCTTTTCCCCCTAACATTGTATTTGCTGTCTATAGTAATGCTGCATGGCTGTTCAGCATCTACCTGGGGTGAGCTCTTGAGCACTGTCAGCCTTCCCATATGGAATGGCCCATGGAAAACCTTCTCCTTACATTGATTCTTCCACCTCAAAGATGCAGCTGAGAGCTCTTGGGTGCCACTGTTTACCTGGAAACTCAGAAGAAAGTGACTGCTCACACTGGCTCATGCTTTCATCACAAACTACTGGGACATCTTGGAAAAACAGCACTATTTTTTGTACTTTTTAACTCTGCAAAAATCTGTCACAGAATAGATCATGACTGAGCATTCATGAGCTGCTCCTGCTAAGTTTGTCAAGGAACAACAGAAAGCCAGATCTGTGTCTTATTTTTTTATAACTCTCTGTAAACACCCCCTGAATTAATCTCAGGAAATACCCAAAATGCTAATATCTACTCTTTGTGTGTGCTCACAGAACAGATTTAGGACACTCCTTTGAAGGATGTATATAAAGCCAGCGCTTGCCATAAGTTAAAAGCATCCTTTTTGACATCTCTGGAATATATTTCTCAAAGTACTGAGCATCGATTGAACTTTTACTTCCATGAACACGCCTGGATATGTTCAAATGGAGTGGTGCAGAAAGCCACAGCTCACCCTGCGTGTCCAAGTGCTGTGCCAGTGTTTGTGTGTGAACAGAGGTGGCCCAGCAGATGGGGACACCCTCCCAAACCTGCCCTAATAGTTCCCAAAGTCTGGTCAAACAGGGTCTTTCTGACATGATCTGCCTGCTGTGATGTTCATCCTCTCTTTCCTGAGTGTAGCAGACAGCAGTGACTTTGGTACCAATTCCTTATTTTAGGGTATCACGAGTTATTGAGGCTGATACCCCACTGGGAATGATTTCATTTTCCTCTGCTGGCAAATACCACTCAAGGGTTTATTCAGGGCTCCTGTCTTCTGGGAATTAGGAGTAAGAAACTTTTTTTAATAAAAAACCACAGAGGCTGAAGCAGAAAATGCCAGCTGTAAAGTAGCCGTGATGGTGATTTCCTCAAAAAACAAGGAGCCTTATTAAAAGACAAAAAATAATTGAAATCCCTTCTATGAGGTACAGGTCTGTGAAGAGTCTGTATTATCTGTAACTCTTCAGCCACTAGATGGTGGGAAAGTTGCAATCTGAGAGGATTCAGGGACCTGATCTGCCCTCCCAGGGTTAACCCACAGCAGGCAGGAGTGAACACAGCACTCCTTAAATTGTCGTGAAATTTCCCCGTGAGGTGGCATCTGGATTATGGCATTGCTTGTATGTCTCTATCCAAATCAGCTTTGTGCTAGAGAGCCTTGTCCCTGTTACCAGGGCAGCTGACATGAAAAGAATCCTCTTTAGTGGCCAATTCCAGTGAAGAAACGGAAACATTTTATCAAGAAGTGAGTTCATGCTAAATTTGAAAGTACCACAGCCACAGTGCTGGCAGTGCCTGTTCTAAAGCTGACTCTGGTGTGCTGCATGCCTGCAACCCCGTGTCATTAAATAACTGAGAGAACCCCTAGAACACTTCAATACAGAGTGCACTGAGTAATTTTTCTCTCAGTTGCTTCTGTGGCTGATAGGCTGAAGAGGAGATGTGCAGTATTCCCAAAAATATTGTGTGCACAGGGCTGAACCTTTCTTCCACAGTGCTCTGGAATTTGCTGAGCTGTTTTTTTGTGTGGACATTTGGGGAGGAAATGGTTTGATTTGAAAATGTCTTTACCAGGTTTATGACTCCCTGATCTTTGAAGGACAGCTCCATAAATACTCATGGCTTTGGGATCCCTTGCCAGGATCTCTGCTGGAGTAGCAGATTCATCACCTCCCTTTTTGATCTTGGAAATGAATTGAAGTCCCATCTTCCAATGCAAATGGATGTGATAGCAGCCTTTAATGATTGAGGTAACTCCAGCACAGGCTTTGGGAGCATCAGATGATGGCAATGCCTTTGATTTATGTGCCACCTTTCATTCCCAGCTATCTCAAAGCACCTATAATTTCTGGCAAACCTGTGCTGAGTTAATGGGTTATTTCAGAGTCTATTCAGCAATAACTGTTAAGTGCTCGGAAGGAAGGCTGATTGATGGGTGAGATGGCCCAGAACTTTAATTATCTTAATGAACAATTTTTGAACTTAACAGAAACTCTATCACTAACACAAGTGGAGCCATGAACTTTAATTCTACCACTCATTCCATTAAACCCTGAGCTCAGTGGTAATTTCAAGCCTTCTCTCTTGCTCTGTGTGTGTTTTTCAGAGGACTCCACTGAGGCATTGCTGACACAGAACCACTTCTGCTCTGGAACATCCCTGCAGAGAGCTCCAGGACCCCGTGGATCAGCTCCTGACCTCTGAGGAAGCTGCTTAAAAATTTTGGTATGCAATGACTCAAGTTTACCAGGAGGAAACAAATATTTAAAGTATTCAGAATAGTTCTGGGAGAATTATTAACAAGCAGATATTAAAGACTCTGGTTCAACACCTGCTGTGTTGTTTTGCCTATGATAGGAAACAGAAGTGGTAAATAGCTGAACCAGGGCTACAGGCAGCAGGAAAACAGCATGAAAGGCAAACAGATTGTGTTGAGAAGAAGGGTTTGGGATGATTTTAGTGTGAAAGTTCTTTTAAAATTAGTAATTGTGATCACACATACATTGTCTATGTCATCTACACCTCCTTGTACTCTTATGCCTCTCTGTTATTGTACTTTTAAACCTTAATCATTTTCCACAGGAATGAAAATTTTATTAGCATCTGTTGTGTCTGCATAATTACTGTGCCTGTTAAAAGGCTTATTTCTATTATTTCCAGATCCTTTCCACAAATCCTTATGTTGGTAATTAGGATATCTTGCAAATACTGGTGCTATGAAAAGGATGAGAAATTTTCAGCCTGAACCAACAATTTCCTTCTGATGATTCATACTATAGTGGGTACCATAAAAATTTTAATAATATTAGAATAAAGCAGTAATTCCAAGCTGTGTTTTGGTGTGTGTGTTGCCAAGGAGATCCAGGTCCGTGAGTGGCTTTAGGACCTGACCCCTCATACCAACTACAGCAGAAATGTCAAGAATGTGATAATTTTTTGTCCAGAAAAATTTTCAGTATAGCTTCTTCCACCTGTATTTTCATCCTGGAGGTTGAGGAGGGGTCAGAGAAGGCACCTGAGGGTGGGGTTTTGTGCCAGAAGCCCTATTTAAACAAGAGGGAGCGTTGGGTTGTGGAGGGTGATTTGGGGTGAGGTCACTGGGTGTCCGCACACGGCTTCCTGGGAAGGCACTTCCCGGCTTTCCCTGTCCTGTGGGGAGCAGCAAGGGGGCACATCCCAGACTGGCATTTACACAAACATGTCCACAGCCACTCCTCCAGAGGCCATGAACAGTGTGGGGACAGGGCTG
The DNA here is from genome assembly GCA_032173965.1 of Sitta carolinensis. Lineage (NCBI taxonomy): Eukaryota > Metazoa > Chordata > Aves > Passeriformes > Sittidae > Sitta > Sitta carolinensis. Next base: position 20,404,569 of record CM063292.1, read on the forward strand.
GAGAGCTCTGGAGCGGCAGGAGCCGCTCCCATGGGCTGCGCGGGGCAGCGGGGCTGAGAAGCAGGAGCTGCGCTGGGCTCTGAGCGCATCCCTGGAAGGGAAATGGGAGCCCTGGAGCCGGCTGTGTGCACAGCCTCTCCATGATCACACCACAACACTCTCCCGAGGAGCAGGAGCTGCACTGGGCTCATCCCTCAAGGGAAATGGGAGCCCTGGAGCCGGCTGTGTGCACAGCCTCTCCCGAGGAGCAGGAGCTGCACTGGGCTCATCCCTCAAGGGAAATGGGAGCCCTGGAGCCGGCCGTGTGCACAGCCTCTCCATGATCACACCACAACACTCTCCCGAGGAGCAGGAGCTGCACTGGGCTCATCCCTCAAGGGAAATGGGAGCCCTGGAGCGGGCTGTGTGCACAGCCTCTCCATGATCACACCACAACACTCTCCCGAGGAGCAGGAGCTGCACTGGGCTCATCCCTCAAGGGAAATGGGAGCCCTGGAGCGGGCTGTGTGCACAGCCTCTCCATGATCACACCACAACACTCTCCCGAGGAGCAGGAGCTGCACTGGGCTCATCCCTCAAGGGAAATGGGAGCCCTGGAGCGGGCTGTGTGCACAGCCTCTCCATGATCACACCACAACACTCTCCCGAGGAGCAGGAGCTGCACTGGGCTCATCCCTCAAGGGAAATGGGAGCCCTGGAGCCGGCTGTGTGCACAGCCTCTCCCGAGGAGCAGGAGCTGCACTGGGCTCATCCCTCAAGGGAAATGGGAGCCCTGGAGCCGGCCGTGTGCACTGCCTCTCCCGAGGAGCAGGAGCTGCACTGGGCTCTGAGCTCATCCCTGGAAGGGAAATGGGAGCCCTGGAGCCGGCTGTGTGCACTGCCTCTCCCGCTTGCCTTTCACAGCTCTTCCCAAAGCCCATCCAAGGGCTGCTCTGTTCTCAGGCCATAATCCTGAGGGTTGAATTCCCCTGCACAGATGTTTGCTGCTGTTTCAGCCTCTGCCAGCAGAAGGAAGCTTAACTGCCTCTTGCATTTAATCCCAAGGAACAACGGCTGAAAAGGTTTGAAGGCCCTTTCAGCCGGATTTAACGAGTTTCACAATGTTTCACTCAAAAACCTGATGTGGGTCATCTCTGAGGAGCTTAAGGAGTGGTTTGGAGCCCTTTGTTCCCTGCAGCTCTCAGCTCCCAGCCCTGCTGGGCCAATTCCCCACATCCCACAGAGGGGTTATGGAGCCACCAGTGCAGGACAAACTTCTGGGAGCTGAAGCTGAAGAGGTGGAAAAGAGAGATTTGAGCATCATCAGGAGCTCTACAAGGCAGCCAAGGTGAGTGTTGGGCTTCTGGTATGCAGCTTGGGCTCCATGAGCTTTAGAGTGCGGAATTCAGTCTTCAGATGTGGAACTCTCCTAAAACTTCAGATGTTCCAAAATAACCCTATGTCTGACAGCCCTCCCAGTACAGATAATTCTGCCACTTCCTCTTGCTGTTTGCTGGCTTTTGGTGGTGTCTGCAGGCATGAACCTGTCCTTTTGGTTTCGTGACATTTTCCTCTCCTCCTCAGCTCAGAGCTAAAGGGTCTTTCTACATTGGACAAATGTCCTTTTCTCAAATTCATTTTCCTAAGCCATGAGACCACAATGATCTCATTCTTTAAGAAGCTGGGCTGTGTGAAAGCTTGAGAGAGACAAAAAAAGCCATTTCTAGAAGAACTGTTAAAAGATACCCATTTTTCACAACTATAATGGAACCTAATAATTAATTTAAATGGAATTTGTTTTCCATAACACAGATTTTTGGGTGTAAAGTACGTCCTTTGAGAGAAGCAAGAGAAAACAAACTCTGTTATTTTTGATTACCTTTGTGTTTTGTTTTTTATTCATTATGTAAATTTTATGCTAATAACCTTCTTACATTAAGGTTCACTTTATACTGCATAAACTGACAAATAGAGCAATATTTATCAAGCATAAATATTAAAAACACCATAAAGACTTCTAGGCTTCTAATTATTATGCTAATATATCTCTAAATTATTCTTGTATTACCACTCTACAGTTCACTGTGGAACATGACACAAAAATGGTGAAAATACCAAAATTCTATTTCTTAATGCTATTAATGAATCATATAGGAAAGCTGTCTGTGAATTAAAAAAGCACCAGTTATATCTCTGTGGAGGTGAAGATACAGAATTCATTTCTTCTGGTGAGCTGTTGAGCCTTTGTTTATATTATCCTAAATTACAAGGAAATCCAAAGTGCTTTTTTGTCTGTAAAGTACAGGAAATCCCAATATATTGCGTGGAAATTCCCCCTCTCGAGGCCATTCTTGGCATTTCTTTTCAGAGTGTGGGTTTGTTGTTGTCTGTTCAGAAGGTGCAAGGCTGTGAGTTTTGGCGTCTCCTGATTTTGTGTTCCATCCCGGGGGCAGATGGGCCCCAGATCTCACATTTATTCTGGTGCTGTTACGGTGAGGGGCTAAATCCCTCCAGTGTGTGGAAGGACTAATTCTCTCCTTTTTTTCCACCCAATTATATGACTTTTTTCCCAGAAGTTCTCTTTATTAAAAAACACAGGCTTTATGTTGGTTTTATTTATTTTGTTTTGTTTTGATTTCAATGTCTTAAATGTGGGCACTACAGATAGCAACAAAAATGCTTTTATGGCAGCTGATTTTTCAGTTAATTCTTTACTTGTACCGTCTACAGTGGAGCAGGCTTGGTGTTAATAGAATCCTTAATTCTCTACAGCTAAATGCACTGCATGTATTTGTAGGAATCATTAACAATTGGAATAAAAGTGGTCTAAAGGTATGAACTGAGTGTCCCAAGCACAGAACTGGATCCCTCCTGGGGAGGTTCCATACCTGAGAGCTGTGGGGAATCACTTCTCTGTGAAGAACAGCTTTGATTCACTCACTAAAAGCCTCTGCCAGTCACTCTTGGCTGGGGGACTGTGTGTACTGCATTATTATTAAGTATCTTTTAAAATGGAAACAAGTTACTCTGCTGGGATACAGTGCTCTTGCACAGACAGCTGCTCAGCTGACAATCACATCTTTAAAATGATATTATAGTGCAAAATCAGCACTGTAAGGAGGGAAGGGCAGAGATGTGTCTCATCAGATAACAGGTAAGGATTACACAGAGCAGCAGCCAAGTTAAACAGGGCTGAGAGTGATGGGGCTGCAGAAATGAGAGGCTGGGCTAAGCTGAGCCTGGACTGAGCAAGGAGGGTCACAGAATTTATGGGAGGAAGAGGAAAGGAAGCATTTTCTCTTGCTTTCTCCTTTCAGACTCTTCAGGGAAATAACTTGATTGATTCACAGTTTTTCATTCCTTGATTGGTTTGTTTGTGGGAGTGAGTGGCTGTGCTGTGTAAGGATGGCTGTGACTCTGTGATGGAGGGAAAGGTAAATCAGAGACACTGAGTTTGTCTTTTGGGCACATTTAAAGTGCAATACAGAGATGTGTGTGCTTCTGGAGCAGAGCTGGTTCGGAGTGCTGGAAAGTCCGGTGCAGGGAGATTCTGTCCCTCTGTGCCTGTCTCCACATCAGGGCATTTCTGCTCCTTGTGGCACTCTGGAAGTGTCAGAGGCTGCAGAGGAGCCACCTCCCTTCCCTGTGCCTGTGCTCAGCTGTGCCTGCACACCTCACACAGCACACGCAGAGCCACGGGGCCTCACTGCCCCAAAGCTGGGCACAGCCACAAGAGTCTGAGGGACAAAGGTGCCTTTAGACACAACTGCCTGTGTGTGGTTCAGCAGGGAAAGATAAATATATAAGAAAGTATAGCCAGATGTGTCGCTCAGCTGTGTCTGTATTGCTTGTTTTAGCTGTTCCTTGCTAATGGTTTGAAAATATAATCAAGTTTCTGGTGAAAAGGATTTTTTAAATTAAAAATCAGTACCTATTTTTGAACTGTGTAAGAATCCAAATAAAACCCACTTTGTTGGTTTTGATGTTACAGCTCCCAATTAAGTGTTTAACAAGAAAATATTCCTGCTGGGAACATTCAATATCAATTTTCAGTAACTAGTTTCAGTTACTGAAATCTTGATTTCTCTGCAGAGAACCAGTTTTTTTGTCTGGCCCAGCCAGGTATTGATCCCTATCTCCATCAGGGAAAGTCACCCTGACCCTCCTTCTCCAATCCTCAACATCCCTGCTTGGCCCTGTTTTAATGAACTGCAGGGACAGAGCCCTGGGGCACTGGGCACATCCCAGTCCCTGGAGTGCTGCTGCCCAGTCCCACACTGATGTGAGACTTTTGTATAAACCTGCCCTAAATCAAGAGGAGAAAACATTGTTGAAGTTTATTGAGCATTAGTTTTGGACATGCCTTTACTTACAAACCACAGCAGGGAAGACTTCCCTTTTCCGGGGGGTCCTCAATCAACACTACAGTTTTTACATGATTTTTGTGCTTCATAAAAGTACACCTGAGTGCTAGTGCTTGGGAGACAATCTTAATTCCACAGATAGCAGACAAACTTATCTTAAAACACTGCAACAACATGGAGAGAGTGGATTAAGGTCATGTCTGATGGTGAAGCTGCTACGTGCAAAATTCTCTTCTGTTTTGCAAATATATCAGGGAAGCTGAGGTTTTTCCCATCCTCAAATAGTGTGTGCATAATTAAATAATCTCTGAGAGAGAGGGAGGAATGAAAAAAGGATATTTTCTCGCTTTTTACTTTTTGTACCAGTTGGCCACACAGATGAAAACAACTCACAGCACAAAGTAATTGTGAAATCAATCAGTAATCCAACAATCCTGAGCTCTGGAGTAACCTCCTAGGAGGGGAAAAAAGAAAGAACACAATATATTAAATACAAATCCTAAAAGATAGGTAATGTGCCAAAGAGGTTATTGCATTCAGGAGGCTTGATAAGGATGATTTAGCAGGGTGAAGAGATCACCTCTGCAGATCAGAGAGGGAAAGGACCAAGAGGAGATAAAAGGAGGAATGCACAATAAAGAGATAAGTGAGCCTTATCTTCTTTGCACTTACCTCATGATTGTTAACATTTTGTCTTCTTTCCATAATCAAATTTCCAAACCCTCAGATGCAGAGCACCCTGACCTTTGGTCTTTTTTTGTAGTCCAGTAAAACCAGAACAAAACTAATGGAACCATTGGTGCAATTCAGCTCTTGTTTGTTTAACAACAAACAACTAACTAATTTTAGACTAAATATTTGGAGGTCTATTTGTGATAAGCTCCAAATCCTCCTTCTGTTTATGCAGGCAGATATTGAGCACCACACTTGTAAATGTATTTCTGCCTCAGGCACTGAGCTGGGGACTGTGGACCCACAATATTGGTTCCTCCAGAAGCCCGCTTGAATTTAGACCCCATCTGGCTGCCAGTCTGAAAGGATGTCTTGTACCTACCTACAGAGGGAAAGCTGCCCTTTGGAGGAATTGGCTGTTTCTTTTCTTAGAAAAGTCTGTAATTGGTCAAAAAAGGGTTTTTTCCAACTCCAAAGCAGGTGCCATATGCCATAAATTGCATATTTCCCATCTCTGTTGCTTACAAATGTCCTAGAGTTTTTAGATTTTTTAAAGAGATATTTTATGAATTTTGCTGGTAAAAATTCCAAGGGTACACTTCTTCTTTTCTTTTCTTTTCTTTTTTTTCTTTTCTTTTCTTTTCTTTTCTTTTCTTTTCTTTTTTCTTTCTGAATAAACAGGGTTCTTCAGGAAATGTTTTACTGGAAAGACAATTGCAGTCTTCAGTTTATTTTAAACATTTATTTGGTACCTGTAGTTTAAAAGTATAGTGGGGCAGTAAATAACCATTTGGAGAATATTGATAAATCCGGCAGGTCTGAGTTAAAGAATCAGAGTTCTCTTGTGCTTAAATACAGTAACTGCCTAGAGCTTCATTCTGGGATTAAATTGGTCATATATAGAATAGAAATTAATGCATTTTTTATAAATACAACTTGAAGCCACAGGTTTAAATTAAAATGTATAGAAGCATTTTATTAGGTAGCAAATATTTGTATCAGTGTTCAACTGGGCAGTACTGTCACATGAGAAATGAAGTGCAAGGCCTAGGCAGATTGGTGGAGAGGATAGTAAACATGATGCTGAGGGTATGGGTTTAATTTAAAGAATCATTTCTGTTGCACCCACGTCTTTTTTCTTTCATCTTACTGCCAGCACAAATGTTTCCATCTGTTCCATTTCATCTTCTTCCTTCTCATCTCAGATATATATATATGTTTGCATGGCCTCATCATGATAATATCCAGCCGCCCCCCAAACAGAAATATGCTTTACAATTTCTCTTGCTTTCCCCTTTCAGAGTCTTCAGAGAAATAACTTGATTGATTCACAGTTTTTCATTCCTTGATTGGTTTGTTTGTGGGAGTGAGTGGCTGTGCTGTGTAAGGATGGCTGTGACTTTGTGATGGAGGGAAAGGTAAATCAGAGACACTGAGTTTGTCTTTTGGGCACATTTAAAGTACAATACAGAGATGTGTGTGCTTCTGGAGCAGAGCTGGTTCGGAGTGCTGGAAACTCAGGTGCAGGGAGATTCTGTCCCTCTGTGCCTGTCTCCACATCTGCTCCCTGTAACAGTCTGAGAGCCTGGGATTTCAGAATCCACGTCCCAGGCTTCAGTGCTCAGAGAGCTAAAAACCACTTGTAGGTGTGAAAGACAGGATTATAGACAAACTCACCCCTGATAAATCACAGTTGTACGTATTACCAAAGAAGAGGAACAGCCTTGCTCTTAATGGGTGGCAGCTGTGACTAATAAAGATAGGTGTGAAAAAAGGGGTGGGCTGGCTGATTAGAAGGACCTTGAGGAAGAGGACCTAGAGGAAGAAATGCTTGAGGGGGTAGAGGAGCCCTGAGGAAGAAGGAAAGATCCAGAGAGACACAAAGAAGAATGAAGCAAGGAAGGGAGTTTCTGCTGTAGAAGATCAGCTGTGGAGTCAGTCTGGTTCTGATGGGTTTGGAGCCTGCTATTGGAGCCCACAGTCACAGTCGAGCTAGGTGAAAGCCTGCAGTCAGAGACAGCAAGGAAACACTTGCAGTCATAGTCCAGCAGAAAATAGCCAGCTGTCAGAGCCTGTCAGAGGAGCCAACAGTAGGAGCTTGCTGTAATTAAAGTCAAGATGGCTACACTGCAAGAAGAATAAACTGGGACCCTTTTCTCACCTTGTTAAATGTGAGTCTCTGTCTTATTTCATTTCTACCCCTAACGAGAGGTCTGCTGCAATGGCCATTGTCCGTTTTTGTACAACTTTCATAAGTTCAAACCCAAAAAAGGGTTGGGGCTTTTTTAACCTAAATCTGTTGCATCTTTCTGATTTTCAGGATTTCCTTCTTGTTGTAATATATGTTATGGAATAATTTGTACTTAGGTAAAATATACATGAAATAAGTTGTGCTTGTAAAAATAATTCTTAAAGTTTTAAAACCACCAGCCAGAACCAAGGATAAGCTTGCTTCACAAAGTTCGAAACCACAGATGGCAGTGGAGAGAAATACTTCATTAACAAATGAAAAGACATGGCTCTGTGCAAAGATGGACCCTTTCCTGGGGCAGTCCAGGAAACACCCACGTGATGAAAACTCAATCCGTATGGACAGTCAAGATAGCCAGAGTCGTCGGGAACGTGCATTCCAATACCAGGTTCCTGAAACTCCACAAACAGCATTCATCGCTTCCCAGAAACGCTTTGTCCAGCCCAGAGAAAAGGAGACTGCATGAATATGTGAAACCACGAAGGAGTAGGAGAAACTCTGCCCCAGGTGAAAAAACTGTATGAAAACTACCCCAGCTGAGATGACATTGGTGAACAGAGGGGATCTGAGGCTACAGAGCTCGGATCAGAGTTCACCCAGTGCTGACCCCGGGCTCGATGCTGTCCCTTTGATTGTGGCTATTGGAGACCGAATCTTGGTCGCGAAATAAAAAACCTTTTTTTTTTTTTTTTTTTTTTTTAAATTTTTAATTTGGCTTTATCATTTATTACCTATAACGTTGTAATACTTAACTCTGACAAAACAAACAAACAAACCCTGGGCGGTTTCAAACCTTTTGAAAAGTTCTCTTAATTTTTCCCCCCTCCAGTTAAATCTGGTTCCTGTGATCATATGGTCAAAGCAGGAGAGTCGAGTAGATCCCAAGACTGGGCCTGCCAGGATTAGACCTGTCCTAAAGATCTCAGGGACTATTTCAAAATTCCCAGTCCTGCCTTTGCGTGGTGTGAGAGCATCCCATTCATTGCTGCAAAACTCCTGGGACCCTCCCTGGTTTTAACAGATGGTAAAGCAATGTGGAAAAAGCTGGAATGCTGATAGGTTCTGTGTTTAAGTGAGAAAAAGATGCCATCAAATAATTCTGTCATCTCAGGGTTGGTTTTCCAGCAAGGACTGGAATGTCCTGAAATACCCCAGCTTTGCTGACCTCCCTGGAACCAGCTGGGTCAGCCTTGTTAGTCCCCATGGATCCTGAACTTGGGAGCTGGGATTAAGATCATCAAACAACCTTCTCAGAAGCTGAATCTACTCTTTTGTAAGCCTCTGTGAGTCACAGAAGACACTTGCTATGCATGAGGGTAGTTGTGTGCTTTTGCACTCAGGTTCCACAGTGCTCCTGAGCACCAGATTTGCCCTCTGCTGGAGCCCCTTCTGCCTCCTCTCCAGTCTTTAGCCCACTAAGCCTGGGAATTTGTTCTGTGAGAGCAGCCCCATTTTAGAATCTTTCTTCAAAGAATATTTTTGAGACACACGAAAGAGATTTATTTAAACAGGGAGGTAAAACAAGGCCTAGTAATAAACATAGAAGCCATTCTTCTATGTTTAAATTCTTTCCTCACAGAAATATCTTCCCTTTAGGTTTCTTTTTCAATTGTTATCTTTGCCTAGACCTTGCAGATGTCCACCTGGCAGGTGTGTTTCTGGTCAGCCTTTAGAGCTCATTGTCAACAGAGCTGAGGGCTCAGTACCCTGCCTACCCTGGTGATGGGCAGAGCTGTCCCAAAGGCCCCTGTGGGCAGTCACAGAGGGAAAATATCATTTGCAGCTGAATTTTCCACTAGCACTTCACTGAGCAAAAATGGCCGTGACTGTTTCTCCCCTGAGCAGCTGTGATTCTCTTTCTAGAAGACAGCAGTTATGAAATTATCCCAATGTGTGTGAATTGGTGCTTGTTCTGAGTGCTCTCACTGGATTTATTGGGGTTGAACTAACAGGAGCAAAACTGCTCCTTGATCATCTCTCTTTCACAATTAGCAGTGCCAATAAAAGCAGTGAGTGTGTTATCCCTGCTCTGTGCTGTGACTGTCAGTGGGAGCAGCACTGTTGTAATCTCTTTCCACCACCAGCACAAGGACCGTTGGGTGTGCAAGAAGCTGCTCTAGTGAACCACATTCCAGCAATCCCCAGCTGGAAAATGGTTCTTACCTGGGGAAATTACACTTGGATACAGATGGATAGTACTGCTAATGACAGCGTCTTACTGATAAAAGCACATTCCTCCTAAAAAATAATGAGGGTGTCTTAGTTTGGAAGACAGGTATCGAAGGGGGCTCCCAGGCAAAGATGTGAGGATATGGATAACAGTTCTTTACTTGTGTTTAGCAAGGCAAAACAGAACAACAATAACTATGATATGAACAATAGACAGAACCAGGGAAACAGTCACAGCGTTTTTCTGCCACTGGCACCCTTTCCCCGTTGGTGCAGTTCCCGACACAGGCAGCTGTACTGCAGAGTCCCGGGGTGCTGGAGATGGATCAGGAGCTCCCCGGCGGGGCTGGAGCTGCAGCACGAGTCCCGGCAGGACAGGGGTGCAGAGTCTCGGGGTGCTGCAGATGGATCAGGAGCTCCCTGGCGGGGCTGGAGCTGCAGCACGAGTCCTGGCAGGACAGGGGTGCAGAGTCCGGGGTGCTGGAGATGGATCAGGAGCTCCCTGGCGGGGCTGGAGCTGCAGCACGAGTCCCGGCAGGACAGGGGGTTGCAGAGTCCCGGGGTGCTGGAGATGGATCAGGAGCTCCCCGGCGGGGCTGGAGCTGCAGCACGAGTCCCGGCAGGACAGGGGGTGCAGAGTCCCGGGGTGCTGGAGATGGATCAGGAGCTCCCTGGCGGGGCTGGAGCTGCAGCACGAGTCCCGGCAGGACAGGGGGTGCAGAGTCCCGGGGTGCTGGAGAAACACTTGGAGCAGGAGCGAAGAAAACAGCGAAGGGGAGAGAGAGCAGGATTTTCTGTGGCGCGGCTCCCGGCGAGGCAGACGAGGGCCCCGTTTTAGGATTCTCTGGCCACACCCGAAAAAAGACCCCTCTCCCCCCACCTCAGCCACTTCTTTTGTCTTTATCAACTACTCTTAAGTACTCAGACATTAGTTACCTGGTAACTTATGGGAAAGGGGAAAAAAAAAAAAAAAAAGAAAGAAAAATTCTACAAGTGAACCCAACCCCCAAGAGAGGGAAAAGCCTTTAGTTCCATATCCTGGGTGATGAGAAGGACCCCGATTTGGCAGCCCATCAGTGAGGCGAGGAGGAGAAGCCTCTCCAGGCTGTGAGGAGCAGCAGTGTCACTGAGGTGGCTGCTGGCCCAGCTCCCACAAGCCGGGCAGGTTGGATGTCGGTGCCATGGCATGGGAGTGATGGAATGGATTGAGCAGAGAGCAAGGAATTCCACAGGGGCATCAGCATGGAAACACTGTCTGGGGGCTGCTTGAGGCCACCACAAAGGACCTTCAAAAACCCAAAGTGACTTTGCAGAAATGAATGGCTCTGGGCTGGTGTGTTCAGGACTGAAGGGCGACAGAACCAAAAATTATGCTCTTAATAGAAAAATGAGACTGTGGCTTCTCTGCCAGAGCCTTGGGATCTAAGGCTTTGTTTGGTTCGTACTAAAGAATGGAAAAAAGGCTTCAGGAGAGGAAAAGAGATCTCAGAAAGGGAGGAAAAAAAAAAAAACCAAACAGAAAGAGGACTGATATTTACATTGTGATCTTCCTGATTATTTGCTGATTATTATTTGTTTATAATCAAATTATTTATTTGATTATAAACTTTGCATAAGTCTATTTACTAAATGCTGTCTTTTGCTAAATAGATAGTTTCATTTTTTCTTGAGAGTTGGTTTCTTTTGCTATTTAAGCAAGCAGCCCGCAGGAATGCCTTTTCAAGCATTCAAGTTACTTTGCAGACAGTGCTTGAGGCCTTCAGCAGTGTTTGTTTAGAATGGGCTCATTCCCTTTCTGCTCATTGCAGGGCTCTGCTTTCAGGCAATCCTTTATTCAGTCCTAATGACAAACACAGGAGGATGTCTAAGTCCCAATATGCAGCAGAATGACTTTTATTTGTTTAACTGTGGTTAAACAGTGGTAACTTCCTTTCCTTCTTCAGTAACCACAAGATGCAGCCCCACCAGGGACGTGGTGGTGTGTCTGGCACAGATGAGTTTGTGCCTTTAGGATGCACCTGAGCAGCAGATGCAAATCCCTCTGCCACAAACCCACCATACAGGGATTGGTCTCTGTTTCCTTCCTGTGCTCCCTTTTGCTTCCAGTGTCATAACAACTCATTCCTGGTTTTATGCAAAGAGCAATTTTAAAAGTGTGTTGGTACTGGCAAAACAGGATTGTACCTTGGCAGTGGCAGCATGAAGTCAAAGTTACCCTGAAGGCTGAAAACCTCTCTACAATGTCTGCACTACAGCTATTTCCAGCTGGGTGGAAACCCTCCTGTAGTCTGGTTTTCTAGGCCTGAGGTTTCTGAGTTTCTGAACTCAGTTTCTTCGTGGTGTTTAGGTTCAGAAGACCTTGTTCCCATAGACTTGACATAAACATCCCAAGTGTTATTGTAACAAGAGTGATGTTTTACATTCTTTTCTGTGGGATGGACTTGTCTCTATCCATTGCTTTGGGCCAGTGGGAAGAAGAGTTCTGGCACTCTTCTAACCAATGAGAATGGCCTGTTCCAAAAGGTATATAAGGAGGACAGTTGTTTTCATAAAGTAGAGTCAGATACAGTTTTTTATAACGAGGTCTCGTGTCGTTTGTTCATCGCCCACAGCGACACCCTCCCTTTTTGACTGTTGCCATCTGCAGTGTCAAGATTTGGGTTTCAGATCTGTCCCTTCCTGTCCTGTCTTACTTTTGACAGATTCCTCTACTGCAGTTCAGCCATCCTTGGCAACTTCAACAGCTGCAGGTAGACTTTCCCTTCCTGACGCTGCAAATGCAGAGAAAGAAGGGTGACAACTTGAGCTGGTAGCATCATTTCATTTGGCAGGGGCCTCTAGGGGTCACCAAGACTTGCTAAAAGTGGGTCCATCCAGAAAAGGTTGCTTGGAGCTTCTTCAGTCGTGTTTTAGTTACTCCAGGGGATGGACACTCCACACAGCCTCTCTGAGTCCCTTATGGTAACTTCCCCCTCCTTGCAGTAAATTAAAACTTCCTGTGTTGAAGGTTGGATTCAAATTATAAAACAAGTTTTCTGAAGACATTCAGCTCCAACAGCAGGTTTTCTTTCAAATAACAAGAACTGATTTTGCCCATTTTTCATGAGAGAGGGCAACTGTGCCATCACGTTTATCAAAGAAGTCTTTGGCATCTAATGAAACTTTCTCCGTAAGAGCTGGCTGCCTGTGAAGCTCTTTGGAAGGCTTTACAAAGGTCATAGCCTCAATCCTCAGCTTCAAGGAGAATGTCAGAAGGCTTTACAGGGTCATTTTATATCCAGCAAAACAGGAGATCATATGGCTACATAGTTTTAACTTCTCTTGGGCAAATATTTTCTCTAAGCTGCAAAAATGTTGTATTTATCCTTTTAATGTATGCTGTATTATTAAGCTCTGACATTAAACACCTTCATGCCAGTCTGGAGGCACTGAACTTTGCTAATCATACAGGAAAACAAGGGAAGGGGAACCTGGCAGGTTTTACAGAATATTTTTTCCTTGCTGTTAACTCCAGAGGTCCTTTTCAACCTTGGCCATTCTATGCTTAATGCTGAACTGATCAAAACTCTCAGCAGGCAAAACTGAAGACATGGAAGCTCCTTGATTCTAAACTGCAATGTATAAATCTGTCCTTTGCACAGCACAGGGACCAGGACTCCAGTTATATCCTCTGCTCCTTTAACAGGCAAAGGAATGGTGCCAACAGAGACACAGTTTTGATGCAAAACCATGCAGGTGGTTTACCCAAAACCCCCCACAGAACAAATCAGCCAGAAACCCCAGCAGAAATATGAAAATGCCCTTTCCCAGAGTACCCCAAGAGTGTTATCCCCAAGAGAAGAGCCTGCTATTGTGGAAACAATTCCATCCTTCTGCTGAGGTCTGGAACCTGCCAGGCAAGTTAAACATTTACAAACTCCAGAAGGGAAGTATATAGAACACAGTTGGGCAAAATATGTTTAACTGCATTGGCTAGCAAATTCCTGGAAAAGTGAAGTATTGTTCAGCTTGTGAATGCTTGAGCCTGCCAAATAAATTCAGCTGGGAAAAGATGTTGAGGTGAAGATCAAGGGAAAAATGCAACAAGTCAGCATTTTGGGGCACTCAAACATTTATTGCTCAACCCACTAGACTCACAGGATATTGGTTTCAGTGCCTTGAAACTCTTCTGTTTAAATGGTTTCACTGTATCAATTTCACTCTAAATAAACAATCAGAATTCTGGGACCTGTTTCCATCCCTATGGGATTTTTATTAATTGTTCTTCAAGTCCAGCCTGATCTATCTTGCTCAGACCACTTGGGTTAGTCTGGATCCTGAGAATAAATCTTGGCGGTACCTAGTAAGAATGGAGTTCTCAAGTTATAGTTTCTCCTCCATCAAATGTTTGAGGGCCTAAGAAGAAATGGAAATATTATAATCCCTTAAAGTAGCAAAAATGATGATTAGAACACTTTTGTGAAGGTGGAAGCTCTCCTCAGGCAGAGAGAGGAATTATCATTAGATTGGTTTGAGTTGTGACTCTATCTCATTTTAAAATAATCCTTCAAGATGAGTCATGCTTGGTTCAACTCCCAGCGTAACTAACTCCACAAGTAGGAAAAAAGAAACCCAGCAATAACTGCCTCTCCTTTCTTCCTCCTCTTGCTCGTGCTAAATCCCCTGCCCAGCTTTGGCAGGGCACTTCTAGCTGGCCACTGGCTGCAGCTTCTCCCAGCAGGGTTCCCAAAGACAAGTGTGCAATTAGCCTTTGCCTCCTGGACTAATTGACCTATAGCCTTTGTCTTTTCAGCTAATTAGAGAGGCAGCCAAGCTGGCTCTCTGGCCGAGACTGACACAGTGCTAAGGTAACAGGCAGGCTTTGGGCACAATGCAAAGGACAATTTTCCCACTCCCCCGTTGTTGTCACTTGTCCTGGCCCTGCAGCAGCTCGCCCTGACACAGGAGCTGGGGGCTCCTTGTGTTGGGCTGGGCATTAGAAATGGCTTCTGACTCAGCAATTCAGGCATTTCATTTCCTGATAGTTTCTAAAACCAGCTTTTCTAGGTTTCTACCTCTCTAGACAACCAAAATATTGCATCGTAATATTTAATTTCAAATGGCTATGTTTTCTTAAGAAATGCTGTTTGATTGGCATGGATTTCTTCTGTCAGGCAACCAAATTAGACACAGATAAGTCACAGAGCCCTGCTCAAGCAATAGAGTGATAAAGACAAGGTATCAGCGTTGTTCAAAAGATGGGATTTTCATCCTAATGGCTCAACCTCCTCAGCAATTCTCTTTTGGTTTTGCCAGATGTAAGGGCATAACCTTGAACAGGAGAAAACCTTTTCAGTCTTGTAAAAAACAGGTTCGCATGAAGGCAGCATTGCAATTTTTGTTGTTATCAGGAGGGGTTTTCCTCTTGAGCCTCTGTCGAATGTCACAAAAAACTTAAAGGCAAAAAGGGTTACTCTAGTCAGTTATAGTCAGGATTGTTTCTATAGTCATTAACAGAAAAAGAACAATTAGTTCCCATTATTGCAATTTTCCAAAAATGAGCAGAGGCCTTATTTTGCTTGGTTAATTCAGGTGCTGCTCAAGTGCCCTGTGCTGGAGATTTCTTTGGATTTCATGGCTTTAGGTGGACTCTCCTGGCAGTCAGTGGTACAATAACAGAGTATATTCAAGCATGATAGATTTGCACCCTGAATGAGTCCTGGTGACGTGTGAATTAGTTAAAGAAGATCTAGTGGGAGGTGGTGTTCAAGAGCTGGGTTTGTGCAGTGTGGGGTATGTTCAGTTGCTATGGTTATTCCAGGAAAATATGTGTACAGTTAGTTGAGTCCCTGTATAGTTTAACTTGCACAATAAATAAAAAAATACAGGCATAAAACTTCTCATGTGAAACAAAATCTTTATAATCTGAGGGTTCATGATAATAAATTGAAACTGGAACATGTATTAGGCGCAGATACACAGGAGTGGTGGCAGATAAAGCAACAGTATTCATCTTTTTTACATAAATTGCAAAGCAGGTCAGAAATGCAAAACAGGTCATAAATAAATGAGTTTCTAGAAGCTGAAGTGATGATGTGATAATCTGCATTTTGGAAATGATCTTGTGACATTCAGAGCCACGAATAATGAACTTGGCTCTTTTTCACCTCTCCTTTTCTTTCTATCGCTGGAAGAGGCAGTAGGAGGAAGGTCCAAAGCAGCGAATACTGACCATTGAGGCCGTGCAAATTACTTAGAACCAGAATTAGTTGTTCCACTGAAGGTATTTTCTCACATGATCTCTCAAATCTTTACTGACTGTTAGTATTTCTCTTTAGGCACTGAATAATTTGGTAACAGAATGTGAGTAATGCCTTAAGGGGAATTAAGTCTGTCTAGTTATTTCTTGCTGCTCAAAGATAACATTACCTTTACTAGGCTGTCTGAAAAAAATGTGTTAGCATGAAATTTACATCCCTTTGAGCTCTTATTTATAATGCCTGGTTCTCTCCTGTGGTCTCAAGCAATAAGAGAACATGTTGAACAGCAGAAGAGGGACAACCTTCATCCTCTGCTCCCTCTCCATTGCAATATTGAACTGTTCGAAGTGTTTATGAGAGTGGAAGCTGAAGTCTTACATGGTAGACAAAAGCTTGAGTCTTCTGCTTTACAGGAAACTTGGTTTTCAGAAATGATGTTTCTGTTCTGAGTTTGGAGAGTTTGACTCAGCAGCAAAGCAGTGTCTGATATTACAGCACGGTATTCTTGTGTTTATAAAACAAAGACATATTTATGAATAACCATGGCCAGAATTTGCCTTGTACACGTGGAAATGTGTGGTTAATGAGTGTGATCTGCCACAGAGAACAGTGTTGAAGTGAAGGTATGAAAACACACAAGCATTTTATTCAGATGGTGAAAAATAAGTTACAAAAGCAGCATTAACTTTGTCCCTGTCTGGTTTTTATGCAGTGGTATGCATAGAATAAGCCAAAAATAAAATTTGCCTCAAAGGTGGAACAGAATGTCAAATTCACTACAAATAATAGTATGGCTGAGCTTCATAATATCAAGGCTTTTTCTTCTACCATTGGACATTTCAAACAGATATAACATCTCGAGTATCAGATGGTGCAGAACAGCCATCAGAAATCAACGTTCCAAGACTGGGTGTGTGAAAGGGAATGTGGTGGGCATTGGATGCTGTGTGACTGCAGTGCACAGGAATGGACTGAGTGGTGTCCAGGGATTTCAAATCCAATATCTATTCCAGAGGCAGAGGTCCATGTGTGAGTTCTGGTGATAATGTGGATAATGATTCTGTCAAGTCAAATGCACTTGCTGACCGATATAAATGAGTTATGGGGGCCTTTTGAATAATGTGCTGGTGATGAGCCATAAATCACAGTGCAATCCCCACGCCATCTGCAGAGGGAGGCCTGCAATGCTTTACTGGTAACCCTCAAGTTGGTACACATATTAACATGAAAAATAATGAGTCTGCCAACTTTAAGCAGTGGTTTGCTTTGGATAAACATGCTGAGAATTTGGGCAGGCTGGTAAAAGAGGTCTGACAGATTTGTTTGTCATATGAATAATGCCTCATTTATTGTGTTGGAACAACTGACAGTCTATATCAATGACAGCAGGTCAGGGATGAGCACTGTAGAAGTCTAACAAGTATCCTGCTCAGCTGTCACTTTATTACTTTAATAGTTATCTGTTAATTGAGCAAATGCAGCGTTCAGTATCTTGGTCACAGACATGGACGATTCTGTTCTTGCTGAAGAATCAAACGAAGCAAAAGGGTGACCTCTGTCAAAGGGCTTGCAGTCTGAATCCAGCCAGGATGAAGCACTGGGCAGAGAGACAGACAAAGGAAAGCTGAAGAAAGAATGAGGCACTTTGGGTCTGTGAGACAAGCATCAGGCTCAGGACCCCAGCACACTGATCATTGTCAGGGCTTTGTCAGCAGTGCAGCCAAGAAAATGCCAAAGCAGCTTTTGAGGGGCTGATGCATTCCTGGGGCAGAGGGTGATGGAGGTTCCTCTCAGCTGGGGATGAGCCTAGCAGGCAATTTTCAGTCTCACTTCTTAAGGATCAGTGTCTCACCCTGAGTGTGGGGCAGGGGTAGGAAGGTTGGGTATCCACTTGGCTAACTCGAGCTAAATTTCAGACAGTAATAAGACTCTAAGAAATGCCAGGTTCCAGAGGTGTCCTGGATGCAGACTGGGAGCAGCCAAGGCTGTTTGATGGCACCATGGAGGGAATGCTGAAGCAGGCAGGGCTGCAGACCAGCAAGCCAAGCTTCTGCTTTATTAAACACCAGAGAATCCAAGCACACAATTTAAATCCATAAAACCCAGGGTTCACTGGTTCCAGTACTCATGCTATCACTTGTTTCTGTTATTAATTTTCCCACTGGCACTTACTCCAGTGTAGTTTCGTGGCTCTACAAGATGTGTTTCATCTGTAGCCAACCTGTGAAAATATCAACTTTCTGTTTATTCCTTATTTTTTGGTATCACATAGACAAAAATGCATTTCCATTAAAGTCAATTTTGCCACGAGGCAAAAATAGTTCCATCTTTCCTGCCTAGTCCCATCTTATTTTCCCAAATTGTAACTTTGTTCAAGAGAAAAGGTAGCAGTAAAATGCTCAGACAATAATCACACCCTTGTGTTTTAGTACTTGGCTCTGTGATATTCTGAAAAATAAGAGGTGTTGATACAGACAGGATATAAATATTCCTGCAAATAAGTTTTGTTTTAAAATACCTGTTGTTATCTTTCCATGTCTGCTTTTATTATGAAAAAACACAAAAGATTTCTGTTGCTTCTGAGGTTTCTACATTGAGAAAATTACCAACCAGGCACTGTAATTGCAGTAGGAGACCAACAAATAAGACTGCTTCATATTGTTTAGACAATTTGATTACTCTTACTCAGGATTTCAGAACGTGGTAATCCACATGTTGTTTTACCTTGAGTGCTCAACCATCCTCCACAGTGATTTATACAAACAAATGAAATGTCAACTTGAAATGTTCCAGATTTAGATCTCCTGAAGCTCCATGTTCCTTCTCTTTGTTACAAACACTCTGTGAAGCTCCCCATCAACCCCTGATTACAGTTCTGGCTAAACCATCATTGTTTCTAAATTTGAGGCAAGACCACTCAACTTCTCTTCAACAGTAAAACTTCATAAGAAAAAATGAACCAGTTACATAAAACCACCCACAGTGCTTTTTTTGTCTTCTGGAGAAAAACACAAATTTAGCTAATACAATCTGTTCTCACAAAAGAAGTCCTCAGGCCTTCCTCCCAAGGGAAATGGGAATTAGAGACAAAGCAGTAAAATTAATGGCTGCATATCACAGCATTGCAGGGAAACATGCAGCTGGGAGTCTGGGATGATGCTGTTCTGCAGCTGAAACATCTGAAAAAAAGCTTGGGTGTTACAACAATTTATGGCTCAGAGGAGCAGAAACATCTCTGTCAAAAGAGCCCAGTGTTCATAGCAGGTGATGCAGTGAAACCTGGCCTGAGAATGTGCAGAGAACACCTAGAGACAAGAGGAAAGAACAAACACAGTTTTATTGTGTGTCATGGTAAGAAGATCCCCTGTTTGCTGTGAAGGCTGTTCATGTCAATACATGAATGTATTTAACTTCTCAGAGTCAGATTTGTGTTCTTCCTCGCTTGCCTGAAGGAATAGGGCAGTGGGTTTCATCCAAAACCTAGTAGAATTCTAAGATTTTAGGTAGGGCTCCTGAGCAATTTTTGAATATAAAACTGAGAAGAATTCATGAAATGAAGCTCCAAGCCTAGTCTCCTTGTAGTACAACATGTCTGTGTGAAAACAAGTGGGATTGTTTGAATGCCAGTTACCAACTGGACAAGATAAGTTTTTCAATTCTAATTGCAGGCCAAAGGAAGGAATGGCTTTTCTTTCATGCTGACAGATACTTGGAATTCCAGCCATGTGACAGAGCTGTTTGTGTTAAAACTGTCTTTTGTCCAGTGTAAACTGTGGTGTAATTCCAGAAGTACCTGCATTTCCTAGGATATCTGAAATGGGATGCTGCTGCCTGCCCGATGAAGCCTCAATACTGAATAAATACCCAGAAAAGCTGTGTAAGCTCTTGGTTTTAATGCACACTTGACCTCTTTGTCTCCAGAAATTAATTCTATCAAGTTTAGATTTCTGTGTCCCTTCCTTTCATCCATCTAATTAACCAGTCCAAGCTTCAACTTCCTAACTTCAACAGTGCACAACAGATTGGAAGAGGATTTCTGTGCAGACTGTGGGGATGGGTGGTGATCACAAATTCTCAAGGTCAGACAATGGAATAACAAATCAGGAATGTCCATATTTTATTGAGCAGTCCCAGAAACTGCTAGAAAGCCAAGGGACTACATGGCAGTTACTGAAGCTTTGGGTTGTTCTATTCTTTGGAGTGAAAATTTTTGTGTAGGATTTTGTTTGGTTGCTTTTTTTTTTTTTACCGAATGCACTGAGATTAAATTTCCAGTGTTGCCGTGGAGACAAGGGGGTAACTTTGAACTTCCAAAGGACGTTGCCAGCCCCTTTGCTGAGGTTCCTCAGCCCAGCAGCCCTGTCTCCCACTGCCCTGTGCCCCATGCTGGCTCCATCCAAACTGTGCTGGCCGTGCTCTGCCCGACGCTCAGCAGGATCAGACCAGGGAACAAGGAGCAGACAGGAATTCCAGCTGTGGTGCCAGCTGTGCCTCAAACCACACTGCTCTGATCCCGGGTGTCCCAGGCAGAGTCCCACTGTTCCCACCCCTCTGTGTCCCAGGCCGGGGACAGCAGCCTGTCTCCAGGGAAGGGGAGACGGGACAGAGCAGCCCTGGGGGTGTTTTTTCCAAGCAGCCTGTCCTGCAGCACTCAGGGCAGCGCAGCAGCCTCGTTGTAATGAGGCTGGAACAGAGAGGTTGGAAATACAGGTGTAAATCAGAAGAGAGATGGAAGTTAGAGACCAAAGCGAAGAGCAGGGAGTGAGGGAGAGTGGGAATACAGTATGGAATACAAGCTTCTAGGAATGGCTATCAAGGAGTTGGGGAGCTTCAATGTATGAAAATACACAGGGCTCAGGACATACTGAAATGGAGAAATCATTAATTCCACATTTCAATGCAATGCAAATGTGCACAGACCAGTGTGCAGGACATTTTGCTGTCACGTTGCCTCTCAGGATGGCATCTCTGGGACAGCATGGGAATTATGCAGGAGGAGTTCAGAGGCTGCATGGCACATTAGGTCAATTAATATGCACAGCATTGCATTTCCTCCTCCAAATTAATAAACAGCACATTCATTTCTTTTCTACTAATTGAATGTTTAACTTGTTTGTCTAAGACCAGGGGTAGGTCAGGAGGAGGTGAGGGATGGATATTGCTTGTTTTCTCCTGAGCCATCACTGGGTTTCAGATTTCCTCCAGCCTGTCTCATTGCCATACAATTTTGCAGACAGATGAAAGGATTTCTTTCACTATGAAAACAAAAGGGCAAGCAAAGAGTTAGGGAAACTGATAACTATATACAGACTTTTTCCTCAAGGGCAAAGGAAAAGAAAAATCACTGTGTTGCAGTTTTTTTCAATATAAGTGGTAACTTAATGATGCGATAATTAGTATACATCTTTTCTTATCAGAACTTAACTGTGGAAGGAGTTTATAGCTAGAAGATACTTTTCCTTTTATGTCATTCTTATGGCTGGCTAGGGCATGTGAACAATGGAAAATGAGAAAATGACTTAGCACTGTCAAAAAAATTACTTAGTTTGGAACATACTTCTTAGCTATTTTATTTGTGAGCTTGTTTTTCTATTTTTCCTTAAATTTCTTGTTTGCTTAGGTTGAAATTTCTGGAAGGCTAACAGCAAAGCTGTGATTATAATGACTTCTGTAGCAATTCAGCAACTACCTCTGAAATGTCTAAGTGATTTTGGTGCTTAGGTTGGAGATTGTTATTGCTTGGGACACCTGCAGGAGTCTTGTTTTGTTCTGCCTCCCCAGTAGTCACCAGACAGAGCAAATACTTAGGCAAGCAGAATATGAATTTGGCTCACAGGATATGAAGCAGGTTCCCCTCATTCTCTCTTTATGGACTGCATAAGATATGTGTAACTTCAGCTCAATGTCAGGCAGCTTCAGTCAGGTAGAGGCAAACCAGCTGCCTCGAGGGGTTATACAGCAAATGGGATGGGTGTGCTTTAAAATAGGATGTTCTCTGTGGGGACAGCAGGGGAAGCTTCTCTGAGACACATTTTGTGTGGAGACACCTGGGTTAACCCCATGGTGCTGAGAGAAAGCACCTCAGGTACAGTGGGTAGAGAGTTGGCTGAACATTGTTCTCTCCCACCTGCCAAGGAGAAAAGCTGCCACACATCTGCCGTGGGGCTGCCCTGGCTCAGAGCCCTCCCATTCCTGGGACACCATTCAAGGGGGATTTTGAGCTGGGTGGTGACAGTTTTGCTCTCCTTGGAGGAGACTGAGCTGTAAGTCCGTGGTGCAGAGCCTGCTGGTGACCAAACTTTTCTATTCCCTGGATAATCCTCTCCATGAGCTGCCCCAGGCAGGGGGAATCACCCCACCCTGTGGTACCTGACAAGTGCTCTCTGTGCCTGCACAGGGATCTCATTTGAGCAACCCCTGCTCACTGCTTTTATCTGTGTGTTGAGCATGAGGACTAAGCCACTGTAAGCCAGCTTTGAATTATTAATCCTTTTCTATCCTCTTTCCTTTCCCAGCTCCTCTCTGCCAATATTGTTTTCTTGGCTTCCCTACCAGTGTGTGAGGCTGTACTGCCACCTTGCCAGCTCCAGGTTCTGGCCTTTGCACTCCCTGATCCTTTCCTGCACCCATTCCACCAGTTCTGCTTGCTCTTGCACAACTTCCCCTCTGACCATTAGAAACTCATCCCTCCTCCTTTCTTGCACAAGACAAGGCAGTTTCTTTTTATTCCCTCCTCAACTCAGACATAATTCATCAGCCCCCTTAGAAAATTCAAACCTCCTAAGCCTGAGCTGATGCAGAACAAGCATGCCTTGGTTTTTTTCCCATCATGGGTACAACTTCTGGAAGTGAAATGTGTTGAAACACAGAGGGCAATAATTTGAGAAAAGGTTCCTTTTAAAGGGTAATTCAGCAAGACCTGAAGGCTAGAGTTGCTTTTACAGGTTTGATTTTCAGGATGAGTACCATTTCTGATGGGGCAGAATTCCCCCGAAAGCTTCAGTGGCATTTAAATGAAGTAGTAGATGAAGGGTCACTCCTCTGACTCAAAAGCTGATGAAAAGCACAATGATAAATGGACATTTTGTGCACTCCAGTAAGGGTACAGTGAGGATATTTCATTTAGACAGGAAGAAAACACCAAATAGTCCATGAGCTAAACAGTGATTTCTTGAATGTTCTTTTCTACAGGAGAGTAGGTTTATGAGTTAAATTAATTCATTTCATGAAGGGCAATGATAATTGAGACTTCTTTGTATGTTTTATAGTGTGAATACTAATGTAATTAAATGCTTAAAATTAAGATTAGATAAAAACTTGATATGACAGTAGTAACTCTGTAAAGACAAATTGCAGTGCACACAGCCACTGTAAGAATCTGTGATTTATTTATACAGCCATTTATAATGCACTAAATAGCAGCATGCCAATTGTTATGGAAACAAATTTGGCTTATATTAGCATGTCTGAGGTGATCATTGATCCCAAATAGCATTATTTGAAGACTAGTGGAGAGAATAATGAGGGAATAACACTCTGCCCTGAGGCTGTCCAATGCATTTCAAAATGGAAAGTGAGACTGGCATATTTTGGGTTTTATTGATTTTATCGAGAAACAGACAGAAAAGCTGCCTCGCTTTTCATCAGTAAGATTTTCTTGTTCTTGTCACAAGCAAATATCTTCTTTCATCACTGCCAGCAACGAGAATGTCTCTTGGAGGGGCAGGGAGCAGAGAGGGGAGAGGCAAATCTTTCTTGTTCTGAAAGGGCTTTCACTCCTTCCAAAGATGGAGATGAACTTTTCATGGAAATTCCCCTTCAAAAACGAAAGAAATTTACTGAGGAATAATTAAAAACAAAACATGAAAAACCCCACAGATGCTTTTTAGGTTTTCTTTTTAATTATTATTTTTGTTCGAAATTCCTTAAATACTAGGGAAAGGCTCGCTGCTTGTGATTTTTTTTTTTTTTTTTTTTTGTTGCTAAGAACTCATTCTGATAACTGCTTTGATAAGTAAAGTTCACAGTTACTGCTGGTTCTGGGATAGTGTTGGAATAAATGTGTTTTAAAATATCTTGAATTATATCCTGTATAATAAAAAGAATGAATATATGCATCAAAATCTGATTTTGGTGGAAATATTAATCTGCAAACTAAACCTGTGGGGCCGTGATAACCCACCTTCTTTCTCAAGTTTTGGTTTAAATTTCGGTGTTGGAAACCCAACAGCAAAGAACTAGAACTAGAGTTCAGTTTCTTCCTGATGAAATGAACTACAGAATCCAACAGTAATATTCTTGAATGCAAGGAGGCAAGGTATCACGAGTGAGATACCTGCAGAGTATGTCAAATAACAGGAACATGTCACAGCTGTAGGGAAGGAAGTGATGAAGCAGCTGCAGCTCTGCCACTGAAGAGAAGCAGCCAGAAATACTGAGGAAAAAAAATTAAGCAAATATAATCGACTTTTAAAAATTGCTGGTCCCCTCCATATGAGCTAAAATGCCCCTAACAGGTTAATGAAATGGGCACATTTGCATTTGAGTTTTGAGAGGAGGCCTCAAAACTGCATCAAAATGAAATTTAGCAACTTCTGATGTCAACCCCAGCTTAACACAAAGGCCAAGTGGCCAGTCAGGGAGCACGTGAGCCAAGCTGTCTCAGCACCTGCTGGAGCAACCCTGGGCAGAGCCGGGTCGCAGGGGGCTGGTCAGAGAACTGCAAATGATCTCAGTTATCAACACCTGGGTGGGAGAACACCACTGCACCTATTTTCAGAGGCCTGTGCAGCCTCCCAGCTCTGGGTGTAGCAGACACTCACAGTCAGGAGGCACTGAGGAAGCAGGTTATGGTGATCAGGAGGTGAAGCCAGAAATGTTCTTGGCTCACAGTCAAACATCACGTGTGAGTTGTCATCTCCCCAAGGCAGACCCAGTGACAGAGCCTTGCCAGTCCTCTGAAGGGCTTCCCCTTCCCTCTGGAGATGGGGTATTGTGCTGCTTACATCTGTCTTTCATGCTTCTGTCAATGGAGTCCCTCCAACACGGTAACAATAAGCTGCTGAAGCACTTCCTAGGGAGCTGTGCTTAACTTGGTTTTTATCTGATAAGAGTTCCTTGTCCCTCTTGTTGCCTCAGTGAGGACTCTCTTGAACAATTCAATTCAATTGATCTGACTTCATTGACAAGTGAGAAGGGAAGAGACAGTCTTTGAAAGACTATATTTTTTTTGAAATAATTATCATGATTTGGCAGATTCTAGTCAAGTTTGCCCTGACATGTTGTTAATATCACATGGGAATTAAAACACAAGGGGAATTTTCCTTTTCCCTTAATTTTCTCAGTAGACCTGTGGGCGGGACATCAAAACTGTTTTCAGAGTCCCGGTTTCCTGCTGTGAAAGTTGTTAGTGTGGGAGCAGAAATCCCATTTTGGGGTGCCTTTGTTTTTAAATAATTCTTTAATTGTGATGTGCCAAGAACTGTGCTGAGACTTCACAGTTTTATCTGCTTCAGCCCAGCTGAGGAGATGTGATAAATGCAACCTGTTAAACACCACAATGAGACACTGAGAGCTGCAGGAGGCGAAGACTGAAATGATAGGCTATAATCAGAGGCGAAGGGAGATGGAGTGCCACACAAATACCTCTGAGAAATTTGTTAAACAAACTCAAGCTCTTGTATAATTAGATGACAAGATTTATTTTCAACTATGAGGTATGACTGTGACAGCACTATAATTTGTCTTAAATCATTTCTTCACACCCAACAAGACACGGTCTTCAGAGTTCAGTCCTTCTATGCATTTCTTAAAAATAAAACCCAACAATTTTTACACCTAAATTGAGTATGGAAACGGAAATAAAGCTTGCTGAAAGGCAGGTTTGAAATTTCCTTTCAAGATTAAAGAGATTACTTGATTTAGCGAAGTAATTACTCATGCTTTGCTATCTGATTTCCTCTGAAATAATCTTGTTGACAGCTCCTGCTTTATTTCTTTCATTGTGAAGGGATGTGTGCACACAGAGTAGCTGAAACCTTTGGGGACAGGACATTGCTCCCTGGTTCTCTCTTCACTGCCTGTGTAACCCCTTGCTGTCCAGAAGAGACAGGACAGGGTGGAAGCCCCTGCCTTCACAGCTGAAGGGGAGACATTTAGTAGTGTTCCAGGTGCTCCCCTTCCCATTTTCCCTGTTCTGAAAGGAGGGATGGAGAATGCTGCTCTATCTGGTGTCCTAAACTCTGCCATGCTAGGAACAGTATTGTCATTTTTGTCAAGAAGTCACCGAAATCCCTGTTTGCCACATCAGTTAATGTCCTGCGCTTGTTCCAAGTTAGTTGTCCAGGGATATTTTGTGACAGGAATGCCCAGCAGGCTCTGGCACTTGCCTGGACACCAGCAGTGGCTGGGTTGTGCCCTCTGTGCCCGTGGCAGAGTCCTCTGTGTCACCCTGGGCAGAGTTGCCCGGTCCTTTACAGTGTCTGACTCTGGGGACAATGCAGGGAACACACCCAGGCAGATGGGGTTTTGTTTCCATAGCTCTAAATTGCTTCCCACAAATATTTGTGCCAGTCTGCAGAGTGCTCAGGGCAAGGTGAGTCAGTGTGGCCTCAGCAAACAGCTTTAAAGACCAGAGGGAATATTTATGGTAATGTTCATGCAGCCTAATTACAACACGTGCCTACATTATCCATGACATTTTGAGCTCTCCTGGTTTATTTTCTGTTGTTTCCAGGTCCTAGTGCAAAAGCACTTGCTGGCAGCACAGAACTCCTGTTTTCAGAGATCCATCTGCCATTTGGAATTGTTTGATCAGACATCGAGTCAAAGACCCTCCTTTGTGTGCCAGCTTTTTTCCCTCTGCAAACTATGATGAGCTTTTCCTTTACTCTTATCCTCTGAGTGCTTTCATTCCTGCCACAGGGTCTTTTAAAAACTCTGCATCCATCACTGACATGTCATGAGGAATTGGAAACTTCATTGAAAGGGAAGATAATCAGCCTTATGTTACTTGCTTATGTTTTCAGTGTGTTTTATCCTAACTAGGCAGAACTTTTCTGAACCGCTGGTGATCCCAGAGGAAATCAGCTGATTCTTCCTGGTGACATAGCTGGGTAGCCCTCCTGCAAAATAAAGCATCCCTGCTCTGTAGCTGAGCTCTCTGGAGGTAGCGCTCATCCTCACAGGGCTGGAGCTGTTCTATATTCATGGAGCTTTGAATTCATTAACTGTGAATCTCTTGTCTTGCCAAGTCTCTCCTAAGAAATGTTAAAATTCAGCCAGATGTCTGGTGTTATCTCCCCCTTAAAAAAATAATTCAGAGGAAATCTTTAATCTGTGAAGCTGATAGTCAGCGAAGTTCAGTCCATTCCCATACCTGGCACTTCTTGTGGCTTTGAACAGAATTATCATGGTGGGGTCAGGGCATTTCACTCGGCAAGTTTTCACTCATAAAATGGTTTGGAGGATGTCTGTCACAGTTTATTGGTTGCACCCATGACTACACAACAGATTTGCTACTTCTGTGAGGCTGCTATTCTGTCACTTGATGGTGGAGTGATACAACTTCTGGTAGCAAGTTATATGTGTGTTCTTAGCAGAACATCAAGACTCCAAATTTCTGACACTGGTTGCTCTGGATAGAGGTGTGCATTGGTAGATCTTGTTCCCTTTCTCAGAACTTGCAGTTAAGGGATAAAATTGTTATAATATTTGCCAGAGGCTCTTAGTCCTCAGGTTGTTAGCCCAGAAGCCTGTGAGTCTGACTCTGGTTTTACATTAACAGTCTTGCAAGCTGACGAGCCTTTTCTTCATGTTCGTGGCAGTGAACCCAGCAGCTCTCAGACCCCTCGCTGAAGTTAGAAACATCAGATTTCTTCTCTTCACCAACAAGCCCCAAAGCCTCGAACCTCCCCCACTTTGCTCAGAGCTTCTTGCACCACTGTGTGTGCGGGCAGTCCTTGGCTCTGGGGTCAATGTTCTCAGCCTGCTTCTGTGCCTCAAGGACAGCCAAGGAGGCCCTGGAATTCCCTGCCAGCATCTGTGGCATTTCTAAATGGGAAACAGCAAAGGAAGTTTCCTTGGCATTCTAATATTTTTAGTGGGGCTTTTGTCAGGTGTTCGAATCTGAGCAAAAAATTATGCATGATGTAAAATCTCAGTATTTCAAAATGCTGGCATTTCCTCTTGACAATAATCCTATTTGCATCTGGGTTCCAACTGAAAGAGGTGAAATTTAAGTTAGATGTTGTGAAGAAATTCTCCCTAGTGAGAGTGGGGAGGCCCTGGCACACATTTCCCATCGCTGGCAGTGTCCCAGGCCAGGTTGGACACTGGGGCTTGGAGCAGCCTGAGACAGCAGAATGTGTCCCTGCCCATGGCAGGGGGTGGAATGGGATGGGCTTTAAGGTCCCTTCCAACCAAAACCATTCTGTGATTCCATGATTGTATCTGTGCCAGCAAAACCCAGCAAAACTCAGCTGCAGACTGGAAACTCCTGCATTCCAGAGCTACAGAAATCCCATGGCTTTGTCATGACACTTCAATTTTGTTGCAAAAGAACCTTTGTCTGAGGGGCAATAGTGGTTAAATGACTAGGAAAGATTTCCTTAGGAAATCCTGCTCCTCCAGAGCCTTTTGAGATGTTAATCTTCAACCTGTTTCCTTATTTTGGACTCCAGGCAGACACTCTAAAAGCAGACTGGGATACCTCACTTCAAAAGACATTTTCAACACCAGTGGTTGCTTATTGATTCAGCTGTTCATAAATAATTTAGAGATCCTCCTGCTGAACACAACTCTCAGACAGGATCCCTGATGTTACTAAACTCAGCTGTACAAGCCCTCCCAGGCAATCTACCCCAACAATGCCTTGTTTGATCAAGCGTCTGCTTTAGGGTTTTTTTAGCATGAAACCTTTATGTGTTTTCAACAGAGTTTAGGTAGAGAATCCCAGATTTGTGTTTTGAAGTAAGTAAAGGTGGCATTTGGCTCCATTTTTATTGCACACTACAAAACAAAATCAGCCAGTGTTTAAAAGAGTGAGGTAGTTTGCCAGAAAACAACTAACACAAAAGCCTGGGAACTTGGGAAATGCAAGATATGCAACCTTAATTCAGACACCTGGGCTTCTGAATTATGAAATACACGGGTGGATGATGTGTAATCACAATGTCTATGTGCAGGGGAAAGCTGCTGCTTATCCTTAGTTCTGCCACTCCTGACTTCTGAATGCTTCAATTTGCAGCATTAGCAATTCCCTCTACCTGAAGCATCTTATCTGTGATTCTCCACAAACTCCAAAGTTGTCTACATTTGGATAACATTTCTAGCTTCTCCATAAATTAACTTATGTAAAACATCAGGCCACTACTGTGAATCAGAGGGTACCAGAGTCTCAATAAAATGGCAAAATTTTACCATGGTAAGAACAGTGTGTTTTCCACATAAACTACACAAAAAGCTGAACATTTTTGCTGAAATTTAAGAGAAGCCTGAGGCAGACATCAGCCTGGAATGGAAAATGTCAGTCAGAGCAATTCAAGAGGGGAAACCTACATGCAGCTAAGGCAGAGTCTTGCGGCAGGGAGTGTCTGGGCAGCGTTGGCTGCACATCAGAGCCGCTGTCACTGCCCCGAAAATGGTGTTTTAGTCCAGGGCAGGCTAAAGCCCAGACCTTGTCAGCTGCTGTAATGTCCCCTGTGCTCAGGGGAGGGGTTCCCTGGACTCAGCTGACCAGTGTGGATGAGGGGCTGGGAGCAGCTCCGTTCCTACAGCATCCCGCAGTGAGGGACCCTGGCACGGCTTCCCGGGGAAGCAGAGCCTGTGCTGGGCATCTGGGGCAACTGGGAATGACTGGACAAGGAGGAGCAGCAAAAGGGTGGATAATTAATGACAACAGGGAGTTCTGGGGATGCTCAAGGTGCCACGAAAGCAGCACTACAAAAGCATCTCTGTGGTTTTTTTTAAATGAGAATCTAAAGAGTGATACTGAATAATTTTTTAATCAGAGAGCTTGTGCAGTCTATAAGGAGATTACTCTTATGCAATTTGATAAGTTGCACCCTAGAAACAGAATCCCAGGATCACTGAGGCTGGAAAAGCCCTCCCAGCCCATCCAATCCCAGCCCAATCCCTCCTTATCCCCAGCCCAGAGCCCTGAGTGACACGTCCAGACCTTCCTTGGGCACCCCCAGGGATGGGCACTCCAAATCCCCCTGGGCAGCCCCTGCCAAGGCCTCACCACCCTTGCCTTGGGGAAATTGCTCCTGGTGTCCCCCCTGAGCCTGCCCTGCCAGCCTGGGGCCGTTCCCTGTGCTCCTGTCCCTGTTCCCAGAGCCTGAGCCCCCCCGGCTGTGCCCTCCTGGCAGGAGATTCCTTCCAGTGAGTGTGGGTGAGTGATGAAGGGTTTTATGACATTGCTCAGGTATAATGTCTGCTTATTCTGTCTTTCAAATAATTATTTTGAGAAATGATTATTTTTATTTAACTTTACATTTGGAAAATGCATAATGATTACAGAGCATTTACTTTTTAAGCTATAGATATTATGCACTTAAAGGACCAAAAAGCAAATAAAAGGTGTTCCAGGGAAGCCTTGTTACCTGTGCTGTGTCTAGGCTTCTCAAGACACTGAGCCCAAAATTAGCATTGTCTCTACACTGAGCAAATAAAAAACATGACTTGCTGTCAACCAAAAACATGGATCTTGCTCATACCCCTGACCATCTTCTGCTATCTATGGATGTGACAGTCCACCCAGTGCAAGTTTCAGAAACATTTAGAGAATGAATATGATTGTAGGGAGCCGAAATAATTAAGGGCCTTTTCTTCCCACAGCCCTCCCAAAGACACTTCTCCCTGCTGGGTAATCACCTCCCTGCCCAGGACTGCACTATGCATGGGAATAAACCCAGATATTTCATCATCTCGAGGTGTTTTCCTCTGGAGAGGTGATAAATATTTTATGGCTGAGTACCTTTTAACACCAGTGTCTAATTTTTAGTATTGCTGTCAGTGTTAGATCTTTTTACAATAGGGAAAAAAAAAATGTCTTTAAATAGTCTGTTAACTCCAGTTAGTTATTAGGTTTTGGAGCAGCTTTTCTCACCCGGCAGTGACACTTTCCCAGCTTTACCAGTGCAGGAGCTGCTCCTGTCTCACTGCAGGTGCTCTCCTGAGTAACAGCACTGTGGAGATGGGTCTGTGCAAAGGGCAAGGAGAGGTTTATATCCTGCTGCCTCCCAGGTTTGGAGAACATAAACGGCTCCAGCAAATGTCTTTGCCCGTGCCCAGCTGGGCACTGCCATGTTCAGGTGATTTCAGCCCTGTGAAGGGAGTGGTGAGTGCTGCCAAAGGAAAGGGATGTGATGCAGAATGCAAATCCCAAACTCACCGAGTGCAGACCAACGTGCTTCTCAATTCTAATTGTTACTTAACCAACATCTTTTTTATTTCTTTTTTTTTTTTGTCAATCTTTACTATCATCTTAATGTGGTAAATCAAAATTAAAGAGAAAGAGAAAATTGTGAAGGCTGGTCCGTAAAAGCACCAGGTGACAAACAAAGCAAAATATTTTGTGCAGTGTCATTAAGGGATTGTTCATAAATCTTGTCTTTAAGCAGATTCACTGGCCAGGCTCAGCTTATCCTTGTGGCTGTGCAAGTTTACTCTTTTTCCCCTGTTTTTTTAATGCCCCACAACTTGGAGCATCCCAAGTGAAATATTTGCAGACTCTGGAAGTGCTGTTAAATAGAACTGTGTAATAATCTTCACTGCTCTGAATAATCCATCTCCTTCCTTTGTATCTACACTTTGTAGAGAGCTGTGGCTTCAGGGATGTTTCTCTCCAGCCATCACTCGACCAGGAAACAAGCCCTGAGCATCCAAAAATTTTCTGCTTCTTTTGATTAATGCCCAAAGTTAGGTCTGTCCCTGACCTACAGTAAGGTCTGGTTAAACACAACTTCAAATTTCAGTGCCTGTTTCCTTTTGGGTTTGTTTGTTTGTTTTGTTTCCCCCCTGTGAAGTATAAGAAGGCTGGGGTTTATACTCAGGATTATATTTCCTGAAATCATAGCTTTTGAGATATTTACATTGTGTGCAGAAGACTTAAAAGAAAATTCTTTGGATTTTAAGCCTATGATTTGTGGGTGGATCTAATAAGCGACCAAGCTGCATTTTTGAGGCTGTAAAACCAGAAACCAGCCTAAAATACAATTCAGCATTTTATCTTTGTAGGATGTTTTCTCCTCAACAATTAATTTTGCTATAGTGTCTATTTGCAATGCATTTGTGAAGCTCTCCTTGCAGCCAGGCATTTTTACCTCCCAGGATGGGGAAATCTGAGGCTGTGCAGGGTAATGACAGCATCGTTTCCGAGGCACTCTAAATGCTGTGGAAGATAACTTGAGCAGATATTAGTTTCCCACTGTGCTCAGTTGTTCCACAGCAGCTAATTAAAAGGCAGTTGACAAGCACATAAGACAAGCGATGCTTGTTGGAGTCCTTAGCAAGCTGAAAAATAATCTAATAGTCCCAGAATTAATTTAAGCTCAAATGTTTTTGTTGCAAATGGTTAATAGGATGATGGTTGAACTGGTGAGCTCAGACACTTCTCTACATGAAGTAGCACATGACCAGTTTTACTTTTCTTCCATGTAATAAAATTATACAAATCTGAATTATGCACATGTTCCCAAGTTCCTAGACTTCATTAAATACTAGGGGATTAAAAACTTGTATAAATTAATCAATGTGCTATAATCCTAAAAATTATAAAATGAGCCCTTGAGGAAGTAATGTAATACTGGCTTTTTAATTAGCATGACAGCAGAGATTCATTGTTCTCTAATGTAAGTCATGTGTTTATTAACTGTATTATCAGCTGGAAGTGGCACAGCCCACAGTGGTGCTGCTCTTTGGGAGTGGATGGGGGTGCTGATGGATTTGGACTCAAATTGCACATCTGCATCTTCTGCTCACACAGCTACAGCTGTGCTGATTATCCATTTAATATTTATCTTTACTTTCAGGAGTGAATCACTCTCTGATGGTTCCTGGGGCTGGTCTATCAAAATCCCCCTAAACAGTTCTTGTTGAGGCCAGAGACCCTGCTGAGAGCAGGGCTCAGGATATTGGTGCAATGTGGTCTGAAAATGTCAATTTGGGTTCTAGAGCCAGCATTAGGTACAGCGAGGTTTGAGAAGTGCTTCTGCTGCCTGAAATGAAGCACAAAACCTTCCCAAGCACTGTTAAGATGATAATATTAAAGCAAGTTTTTAGCTGAAAGCCTTCCTGGTGAACAATATGGTGATATGCACACATGATACAGTATTTCTGCATTTTTTATAAGGTTAGTTGATTAGTTTCTCTATCAAGTATTGCCCAGTTAGAAGAGCAGTTGCTTAGGTGATTTCCCCTGGGTTCTGCCTCACTGGAGCCCTCCCCCCTGATCTTTTAGCCCTGTACTTCATTGTGTCGACGAGGTATGGTGCAAACAAAGTGTCCTTGACAGACTGAAGGCAAGGCTAAACAGAATTTCAAGAATGTATTAGTAAGGGTTTGTTAAACTATGGGAGAGGGCAGGAAAAGCATTACAAGCTACAACCTACAAGCTATGCGTAAACGGTCTACAAAGTTACAAATATATGAAATATATATAAAAAGCTAAAACTCTTTAAACATCCCTTCCTGTGTCATTTGACATTCCTTATGCTTTCAAGACACTAACACTTTTTCATATAAAGCCATATTTGCAAGTCTTCATTCATATTCTCCCGTCAGTTTAATCCTACAGGCAGTTGTCATGGTCCTGGTTTTGGGAATAAAATGTGCTCCCTCCTATTACACAGGGCTGCTTCTAATAATGTTCAACATCAGTGAATCATCCAAGCTTTTAATTCTGTCATGCCAGACCTGTCAATAAACTGAGTGACAAAATTTGGTGACATTAACCTTCAGGTGTCAGTGACCACAGGAAAAAAACCCAGCAGCAAAATTCACTGTTGTTCATATGAAAACATAAAACCACTTTGACTCTCCAAAGATTATTTTGAAAAACACGGTACATGGCCAACAAACAAAACACCTTGAAGAATATCTATGACACAAAAACTGCTATGTGACAAATTAATGGTGGGGATTTTGAGACAGATTTATAAATTCACCCTTTCCAGTTTCAAAGTAGATATCTTTTTTTTTTTTTTTGCTAATCTAAAGCTTGAGTCCAGATGTTCCTCTCCACCCCAGGTGAAGGAACCAAGGAACCTGGTCTGTGTTCTGCACCTGACTGGCCAAGGTGCAAACACTGAACACTACTGGTGCATCTGGCAGCATTTCCTGAGCAATTCTGAACCTGCTTCGTTTCGAGAATCCTCCCTTGGTGCATTTATTTCACCTTAGAGTTTATGATTGTTTAGAGACTCAGGTTGTCTAAACCATGTGCTTCAGTGTTGTGGAAATCCCACTTTGTAAATTTACCTCAATCTGTGTCAGAGAATTTAATTTCCAAGCACCTGGGCTCTGTGCAGGGCAGGATGAGTGCAGTGCTGGAAACCTGCAGACAGTGAGGCTGGCAGTGAGATTCACCTGGGCTGCACAGGGAGCATTGCCTGAGACAGACTGGCCCTCATTTTAGAGGGGGAAATAAAACAAAAAACAACCAAAAAAAAAAAACAAACCCAAAAAAAAAAAAAACACCAAAAAAACCAAAACCAAAACAAAGCAAAAAAGAAAAAAAAAAAAGCCAATAAAAAAGGAGGAAATTTAACACCATCTTTGGCAGATCTCCCCATCATTGTCTGCGCTCATGGAAACAAACAAGGGAGAGCAGAGGTCTGAGCATCTTTCCATGTAATTCCTGTGGAGATGCTGGAAGAGAGACAAGTTTCCTGTGCAGAACATGATGGCAACAGAGACTGGGGTCCTTTTGTTTCCACTAGGTGTTTTTTTTAGAAATCTAAAGGGAAAAAAAGTCAATAAAATTTGAATAGTCCACCAGTATCTAAGCCTTTTCCATACATTATTTCTTGTCCCAGTCCTCAGCTGGAGTAAATAAGCCTGCTCACGCTGATGCTGACTGTGGGTTTGCTCTGTTGCATCCTCCATCTGGCAGAGGAGCCACGCTTTTATAATAAAGAAACATTTCTCTTTTTCTTCCTTCCTTTCTTGCTTCCTGTTGGAACATTAAAATTATTCAGAGTAAGCAAACTATCCCCAGGATATCCAAGAATTCCGTTGTTATGTCTTCTTCTGTTTCTATTTACATTTGCTGTAAATAACCTTTTGCATTTATAAAGGAAGGCTCACAGTTATGGTAAACATTCACTAGAAGCTCATTTCTGGTTCCCCCAAAGTTCTAGAATTACATTGTGTTATGAGAGACAGCTACTTAAATGTTCTTTCCATTTCAATAGGATTTTCAGCAATTTAAAAAAATCTAATGCTGTTTATATTTTATTCAGAGAGGCTAATATTCATATTAGATCTCTTTTATGTTCAAATACTTCAGGGGATAAGGCAGCACTAAGATTCGAACTACAGAACTAGATTTGGAATATAAAAATGCACCTCTTATTATGAAGTGATTGCTTGGAGAGCACTGGAAGAAAACCCAAATTATGATTTTTGGTTTTCTGTATTCCAAAATAGCCTCACTCCACTGTTTTTTATATGAACATGAAACATTACTTCTGGGCTCCTCACTTGTATTCCGTGTTTCAGGTCAATGCATTTTGAAGCAGATGGAGCAGTAATTCATGAAAAATAGTGTTTAGGAAAGAAAAGGTAAGTCAATTTTACAGGCCCTGTAATGTCTATAAATGTCTGACTCGCTCTGGATTGGGAAAGGGTCAGAGTTGCTCCACAGCTGTCAAATTAATTTAGAGGGAAAAAGGGGGAACACCACAGCTGCCAGCCCCCAGACTCGACAGCCCTCCTCTGTGCAATTCCTGATTTGTCCTCCATCTAATGGAGCAAATATTTGTAAAGCCAATGAAAGATCTTGGTTTTAACAACATGTCATGGGCTCTTCCCACTATTTAACCCTTTCACTGCTGAAAGGTGCATCCCATGGAACAGTAATCCCAAGGGAGAGGGGCACCCACAAATGGTGCTTTCCGAGGTTGTATCCTGAATGCTCACAGCTTCTGACAGCTGGAGAGGAGCAGGAATGTCTGAATTCCATCTGTCCTGTCCATACAGGTGGAATTCCAGGTGCTAAAGGGCCCCCATATCTAGTGCTTGGAAAAAAAGTGACTGCTACTCATTTATAAGAAGGAAGTTTATCTTTCATGATTCCTGAAGAAAAATTGTTTTGTATGAGCAGCTCTTTTGTGTGAAATTTAATTCCCTCAGTTCCAGCTTGCTCCCAGCACAAAAGTGTTGGAGAACTTTCCATGAGCATTTGGAGTAGTGCTTGTCCTCTACTCAATCTGCTGCTATTTCTTTATCTTCCTTTTAAATAGCTCTTCATGGTAAAGGTCTGTGAACAGAAGTGTGGCAAAAAATTCAGAAAAAACATTGCTTAAATTAGTATATGTTATTTATTTTTTCATGAAATAACTTGGAATCATGTGTGGACATGCAGAACTCTTTGGGACAGATGTGCTGCCAAAAGATGGAGTTGTTAGGGATGAATGACGACTGCAGCATCCTCTGTCTCCTGTGGGAAGGCTGGGTAGGAGAGGCACATCAAGGAGCAGTTTTAAGGGAGCTCCACAGATAAATGGAGCCCTCCACTCCCTTCCACTCCCATCCACTCCCTTCCACTCCCATCCACTCCCTTCCACTCCCATCCACTCCCTTCCACTCCCTTCCATTCCCAGTGAACTCTCCGCTGGGACAACAGGTGGGAAAGTTTTGTTAGCAGGCTTTGGAAACCTACTTGTGATTCCTGCCTGCATCTCCCATCCAGCAAATAACTTGACTCCCTGGCTATCTTCCAAGCCAATAATGATGACCAAATTATTTTGAACATGCAGATGGCAACGAAAGGGCACCAGGTGCTGTTTTATTGTAATAAAGATGTGCAAACCTTTGCATCACACCAGGTTATTTATCCACATGAATCACCAGGATGCTCAGCTTCCTCCCATGCTTTAGTAAATGTTGAATAAGAGGCATCAGCTGTTTTTAGAGTGTGCCCTTCTGTGTGTGCTACAGATATTTTGCTTTGGGCTTCTCTTCCCTACTCTGACCCACAGAGGCATTCAGGGGATCTTTCTTCTCTTTGATTTAAATGATTACTGAGCGACTGGAAGCCCAGATGTTCAGTGCCTTAATTGCTGAGTGTTAGCCTATAAAAGAGAGTAGGCAGTTAGTATCTGAAGGGAGGATTTTACGGCATATAAATGTTATTTGGTACATTAAGTGACATTATTTACATCCAATTTCGCTCTCTAAGGTGGCAACCTGAGGCAGTAACTTGCCATGATGGAAAAACAGCATTTGCTCTCCCATGTACCCCGTGTCTGATTTACAGGCACAGAGAATCAAAGCAGGCAGACATGAAAGGAGAGCAGGACAATATTGGTCACCAGGTAAGGGTACCCTGCTACCCCAGCAGATCTCTGACTGCCAGGTTTTCTGTAGGATTAGGGCAATGGCTCTGCTATGTTGTCTCTAGGAAGGACATAAAAGACAACAGTAAAATCCAAAAATTGGCTCTTGCAGCCCTCAAGCAAGATCAAGATTTGGTGAGATCACAAGAAGGAAATTTCCATTTCTTTCAATTGTCACACTGATGTATGAGAAAGAACTTGAGCACTTGACATTGATTCAATATCACTCAACTCTGCAGTAACTGGAATTTCTTTCTGTAAGGGAAGAAATTAAACTGCTGCCTTCAGTGGTTTAAAAACGGAGGTGAGGACTTTCTGAGCAGGGCAGGCACAGTGAGGGATGGCACAGCTCATAAACTGCTTAATATTCAGGTAAAACTTACATCTACCTCTTTGATCCCTGTTCAAGTGTCTGAATCCTGCAGGAATCAAATACATAAACTGATCTTCTTTCTTTGTAAATTCCTGTCACCTTTTGGCAACCTGAACCTGCATTAACCACTGTAGGCCATGATGCAGCTCTCCATGGTAAAAGAAGTGGCCTTCCACTAGGAAATGCAAATTTGCCACTACCAGAAATAAAATAAAATATATATATATTTTCAGCAAAATCCATCTGTGGTGGACAGGGCCCACACAATCAAGCCCTCTACAGCATCTGTTATTGCAGCTGCTGGTTTATACTGTTAGTGCATATTATGCTTTTTTTTGGGCGTGCCAGTGCTTGTGCAAGTTTCATCTCTTTATTTCATAATCGTGTACTGAGACAACAGAGCACCTGCAGACACCCTCAGCTGTGGTTCTCTAGCCTGTCTTTGTCAGGGAACATGCTGCTTTTGCTAAAAGATTTTATTAAGGCAGAAGTGACAACCCCAGTGAGGCTGTGGGGAAGCTGAGGGCAGAGCTTCTCCCTTGGAAGGGGGTGGGCAAGGTTAATTAATGGTTGGAGTCTTCCTTACAAACACAGCAAACCACGTGTGAAACCAGCCTAAACCGCAGTGGTGGTTTTAACTCAGATTGGAGACTTCCTGAGCCACACACGAGCAGCCATCCTGCTCCCAGTCCAGCACTGCCATCAGCACTGCCATTGTTTTTCCCCGTGGAAAGGAAGGCTGAAGGATGATCCATTACCAGTCACAGCACGTTGCTCTCACTGATTGGAAAGCAGTCACACACCACCAAGCATTTATTCTGTTTACTGAGATGTAACACCAAGGAACAGCAATTCACACCTGCAGTGAAGTTCTTATACTTCCCATTTCTTTTCTTTTTTCTATTTTTATCCTCCTTCATTTTTCCTTTTTTTTTTTTTTTTTTTTTTTTTAATCTTCTCTGCCTCTCCTTCCCTCCCGGCTAGGATGGGTGTGAGTGTCAGCCCTCACACTTCTCTTAAGCCTGACATAAATGATAAATGGTCAGTGGCACTTTCTCAGCATTACAAGGAGCATTACCCTGGCTGGAACTTATGACTTTTCTGTTGAACAATTAGTTTAAACTTCTCTGGCTTATAGATGAAGTATATATACAGATGTATGTGTATATATTAATATGTATATGTATATGTATATGTGTATGTATATGTGTATATGTATGTATAGTTCAGACCAAATCACATCACGAGCTGTGACATTTAAAAGGGAGAATTCCCTTCTGTTCCATTCCTGAGCTGCTTTGTAACATCAGGGCATCTTCCAGAATCAAATCTATGACTGGAGTCCAGTGAGGAACAATAGCATGAGTTAATCCTTCTCTCTGAGTCACTGGTTCAGTCAGACAGTCAGAGAATCGTCAAATCACAGAATATTTAATACCAGTTTTGAAAAATATCTGTTCCAGTCAAGACCAACCACAGCCTGAAAGCACTGAGGTGTTTTAGCAATCTTGGAGCAGGCCTTGGAAAGAAAGAAAGAAATAAAGAGGGCAAGTGAAATAACTCTGAGGCAGCAGGAGCTTCTGTGTGAGCATTCCAGGACTGTTTTACTTTGTTTGTAAGGGCCATAACCTAAATAAATAAACTGAGGACAGAAGCATCACACTTGCCCAATACTTATCCCAGACCAACCCCAGAGTTTTTAGATTACTGTTCTTACTCCTCCAAACATGAAACTTGCCAGTATAATGTCTCTCGTAGGGACAGGTGGGCACAGAAATGGAATTGCTAAAAAGATTTAAAGGTGGAAAGCAATGGAGACCTTGGTGGTAAGAAAATATTCCATTTGAATTGGTCTCAAGTGTTAAATAATGGATGTGTGTGTATGTGGGCTATTCAAATGTTTTTGATTTCTTATGCTGAAGATTAAAATTTCCATTAGTATTCCACCTCTTCAGTTTTGCCTGGGGACTCCTAATTATATTTTAGAAATTGCAACCAAATAAAAACTTAACAAAAAAGAAACAAGCAGATAACACAATAAGGAGTTCTTTACCCTTTTCTTCTTTGCTGCAATCAATGTTTAGCTCTCTGTACAGCCTGCAGACTGCAGACTCAGTGCCTTAGTTCCTGCATCTTCCCATTGTTTTTACTGATGAGCTCCTTTCAAGGAGGTTCTAAGCAGTTCCATGAGAATTGGTGTCCTGAAATGCTGCTGAGGAAGCCTCAGGACCAAAACAACAGAGATTTT
The DNA here is from genome assembly GCA_032173965.1 of Sitta carolinensis. Taxonomy (NCBI): domain Eukaryota; kingdom Metazoa; phylum Chordata; class Aves; order Passeriformes; family Sittidae; genus Sitta; species Sitta carolinensis. The sequence continues at coordinate 20,444,424 of CM063292.1, forward strand.
TTTGGATTTCATCTAAACTTCCAAAAAGACCCACATTCAGTGAAGACAGAATTATCTAACTAATGACCAGGTTCTACTTCATAAAGCAAGGCACTCAATTGCTTTTGAGAAAATGTTACTGATCTTTCACTTCTAATGCTGTCTGCTGGTGAGGCCATTTGAAATCCAGTTTTATGCAATTGTTAACGTGCCTGAGCAGTGTGGGAAGGTGGGAATGTACTGAGAGGGCCCAAAACTCCAGGCCTGTTCTGTTTTCAGCACTGTTTTCTAGTGACAGTGAGAGCCCTGCTGGAGGGAGGGGAGGCGTTGGCTGCTCTCCTGCTTAAACTGTGCAGTTGCATGGATATTCCAAAAATGATTACTTTTTTTGTTGTGCTTAATGGAGAATTTTGTATAAACCCCTAAAGCATAAGGGTTAAGCTTTTTCTGAGTCTGAGTCTGAATGTGGGTCGTGAGCCAGAGCTCCAGAGTGTGACTGGGGACCAGTGAACCCCAGTCAAAGCCACCTTCACTCTGTGCAGCAGTGACTGCCCCGTGCTGAGGAGGCTGAGACAGCTCTCACAGCTTCATGGCACTTGCCAGGAATAAAAGTATATGTAAAGGTAGTGGACATAAATGTAGACCTCAAAGCATACTGAACTTTCTTTATAGCTTATTCCTGAAATCTTAATTGCAGTAAATTTTGCTGAACTGAAAGCACCTTCCAAGGGCCTGTCTCTGCTTCCCTCACGTGAGCTTGAAATTGTGTTTTTATAATTAAGCTATAAATTTTAAAGCTATTTCAACTACGCTTCTTAATATGCCACAGGTTGTCCACTTGTTGTAGCTGAGGTTTGATGGTTGTAGATCATTTTCTTTGCTGTGCTGCATGACAAAAAGCTGCTCCCAGAGCAGGAAAACCTTTCTGGGCAAAGAGCATCTCTGGGTCTCTCCATAGAGGGGTACAATGAATATTTCTGACCCACAGGCCACAAAAGAAAAAAAGAAAAAAAAAAAAAAAAAAAAAAAAAAAAGGAAAAAAAAAAAAAAAAGAAAAAAAAAAATAGTGAAGTGACAGAATATCAGTGTAACCTGAGAAATGTTAGGTTTTCTGAGATTATTGGTATGATGTCATCAATAATAAACTGTGGTGGTGATGTTGGCCACCCTAATGCCACACTGAGGTGATATAGGAGTTTCCAGTTGAAATATTAACAGTTTCAGGAGTTTTCTGAGGTAGGAATTAAAGATCGCCCACCAGCAGATAAATGATTACTCTGTTAGGAAAGCAGGGAACCTTTAGCAGATATATAGAAAATAAGATGTAAAGCTGCCATCTAAATAAGGAAACAATGTATTTAAAAATATGAAGTTGTTTTGAAGTAAATATCCCTGGCTGTAATGGAGATTACCTGGATTTTTGCTCTGTTATATCAAAAGCAGGTAAAATTTTTTGTCAAAATATGCAGAAATTACCCCGTGCCTTTATAATGCTGTGGTAGGGCTTTGCATTGTTTTAGTTAATGTACATGCCTGGGTTTTCTGGGTCAGAAAAGCATGACCCTGTTTAACATGCTTTGATTCCTCTGATTTTCTTTTAGTCAGAGAAATGGATGGGTTGCAAAAATAAAGTTTTCTTTTGCTTTTATCATTGTCTTTTCTTCCTATGAATATGGTTACAAAATGTTCTTTGGATTGAAGCTGTTTAGGCTTGATGGAGCTGGGCCAGTGCAGAGGCTGTGGCACAGAGCAAAGTGTGGCAGAGGCATTCCAGTCCTTGTGGGATTCCATGGAATGGTGTCTGGGGACACCTGTGACAGATCAACTCCTCCAGTTCCAGCAGCACAGACAACTCCAGCAATTTGCTGTTTTGAATACCTCAGGAGAGTCACTGTGAGCTGAACTGAATTAAATACCTTGAGCTAAGCAAACACTGGGAGACAGCCCTGGCTTAAAACTTAATTCAGCTCTGAACCTGTGCACTCGAGTCTCCTGCTTCATTTCACTGACGTGTGTTTGTGTTTAATATTTGTTGGAAAGGATTGCACAGTGTGCTCAGTATTTCTTTCTCCTGGTTTTCATGCACAGAAGCCTCTGTGTATGTTTTAATTCTAACCCACAGTCAGATGTCATGGAAGCCAACTCAGCATAAAATCCTTGTGATCCCTGAGCTTTGCTGGGGCAAAACATGTTCTAACCATGGCAGAGCCAACCTTCCACAAGAGAAAGAATTAAATTAACAGTTTTTAATATTTTGACATTTGGACCACTTCTTAGAAATGTGTAAAAACAAAGCATAACACTCCAGAGGAAGCAATAATTTCTGTTTCTGAGAACATACGTATTGCCCTGATTGACTTGGGGTTTTGCACACACACACTCACACACACACACACACTGGAAACAGGAAAATTGTTCACAATATTTCCTTGGCACGTTCAGCTCCTTCCAGCCTGTTCCTTTCCCTTTGCAGCAGTGTAGAGTAAACAGGCTCAGTTGTTTTTTATTTTTATTTTTATTTTTAATTTGCCTTGTGTGAAGGACATTTTTTCAGTCAGCCTTATTTGTTAGAATTCATCTTTTCCTCCAGATTCCACAGGTACCTCATAGAGCCAAGACATTGTAATGGACCCAGGCACTTCCCATTAAAATCGTGGATGCTCCCAGATTTTCCTTGAGAATTAATGGCTTCCAGCAGCACAGCAGTAATGAATCAGTAATGAAGCCCCATTTCCAGGATGTCTCTGCTGCAGGAACATTGACACCCAGACTTGGTCATACTAAGGATTCTCATGCCATGTCCTTTGATCCTTAACTGTTTCTCCTCATTTCTGGTTATATTCTTCTCTAAAGATAATTCCAGTGGTTGTTGGATTGATTTTATTACTACTAAAACTACTACTACCCCAAACTACTTAACTCAGTGTCCAGTTGACTGGTGGGGTTATCGTATTCTCTTTAAGAACTTCTCGTGTTGTCACCTTGACTGTTAGGACTTCACCTCCCTCCTCTGGTGACTCCAAAGCTCTTCTGGATGGGGATATTGACCAAAAAGTCAGGCTCTGAGGGAGAAGGGGAAGTGTTTCATCATTCAACATTTAATAATTTTGGTACCAATATGAATGTGATCGCATGAGACACTCCAAATCCCAGTGCCATGATGTTGCAGGGGCTGCTGCTTCAGGCTGGATTACACACCCAGAAGAGCTTCTGGAGATCTTTATTTGTCCTCAGATAAAATCTGTGTTGCTGTCAAACGTGTAAATAGACCAATGTCCTCTGAGGACAGGCACTGTCTGTCCTACTCCAAAGCCTGGCTGTGGGGTGCTCGGAGCAATTCCTTTTCCAGCCAATGCCCTGCAAGCCCTGGACACAGCTGTGTTCCATGCTCCAGCCAAGGTGGCTCCTGGGCCAGCACACTGCCAGAGCTCTCTGTCCAGGCCCAAGCCCAGATGTTCACTGGTGCTGCAGAGAGCTCTCCGTGGGGCTGGGGCTGCTCCCTGGCTTTGGGGTCCTGGCTGGGGCTGAGCCTGGTGGCTGTTCCTGGCTGGGGCTGAGCCTGGTGGCTGTTCCATGGGGCAGGGGCAGCCCTGGCTGTGCCCTCCCAGCGCTGCACCACTGCTGTCCCCTCCTGGGGACAGGGACTGCCAGGCACTCAAACTGACAGTGCTGTGGGTGACACTCGTGCTGTGTCAGAAATGCCTCTACTTGCATGTTTAGTCCTTGGTGCCTGCTATTTATCAGCCTGCATTTTATTCCTGTCTTCAGTGAGTAGGATGAATAATTTCTAATCTATGTATTTGGACCAAGAAATATTAATTTGAGCTTCACTTTAAGCTTACAGTATTTTAAATTCCTTCCAAGCTTCGTTTGGCCTCGACTGCACAATGTATTTACTGAGGCAAAAGCAAGAGGATGGTAATTTTCACTGGAGCACACCTGCAATAATGGCTCACAGCATTTAATTTTTCCCTTGGTTTCCTGGTAGACTTTGTTTTGACACCTGCAAACAACCTTTTCCAAATCAAAGCGAGCTTTTTCTCTCCATGTTATGCTGCCACCCAAGTCGAGCTGACAAAGTCCAACTAGAAAACAGAGCAATTATAAACACAGTTTCCTCTGGTGCTTGTGCTGTTTTTAGCTTTGCTGCTCTCTCAAGAAGAAACCTGTGCCTAATGTCTCCAGCTTAGCATGCAAAATTAATAAAATCTGACAATTACACTGAACAACATACAATGCAAGTTAAGGTATCCTTTCAGATGTGATTGAACTTGAAGACATCAAATTGGGTCCTTCTTCTTACACTATTTTCTGGTTTAGCACAAAGATCACAAAATATGTATCTGGAGTGATAAACGATAATTGGCTCTAGGCAGCCTTTTCTCACAGAGACAAAAGAACAGTTGTTATTGCTGTACTCCTCTCAATAAATACACTTGTAAGCTGCAGCTCAGCTGGGCTGCCCTGGAAGAGGCAACCTTTCATGAGGAACATAAAAGAGATCAAATTTATAAGTGGGCATGTAGACTGAGGAGAAGGGTATTTTATATATTAAGGACATATAAAGAGTATTATCTGTGCTCACACAGTGCCAAGAAATATCTTACCAGGAGAAATGGGGTCTGAAATTAATCCTGTACCATGCTAGAGAAACCATGGGTTTAGCATAGACGTAAATCAGGTCCTGATTTAGTCTAGAGAGGGTGTGGGAATTGATTTCTTATTCCTGTAAGATTGCCTGATACTACTTGAGTTCGCTTTTGGATTTCAAATCTTAGAGCACTATATTTCCATTTGTTCCCTTGCCTTCCATTTGTCTTCATGGGAAGGATTTACTTAATTTTCAATATATTGATCATTAAACCTCATCACCCAACTTCCTTCTCTGCTCCTTGAAGTGTCTTGTGTGTCTGACAGTGACATTCTCCAGGATTATGGATAGCACAGGAGTAAAATGTCTAATTTAAAAGGACAAATATCTTTCCTTATTGTGTTGCTTTTCTTTGTATAACCAAGAATAAAAACAATCAGTCGTTCTTTAAATTAGATTTGTTGCATGTATTTTTTTGGTGTGTGTTCTTGTTTAGTTCATGACATAGAGTAATATATTCCAGTGTTACTGCAAACAGAATTTCAACTATTATCTAGAGTTTCTGAGGCTTATTTCATAATTTCTAGATGATCCAAATTGATGCAGCATGGCTTAGATTACACCAGACTCCGAAATGGGTCTGGGATCATGACCATGCTGTTTGGAGTTCTTATTATTTCCAAATTATTTATCATTCTCATTGGTAAGTGGGAAGGAAAAGGAAGATATGGGATATAATTTTTTACAAGGTTTTTTTCAATTGAGATAGGAATATTGCAAAATTATACCAACCTTCCATTATTTCAATTAACTAACTTTGTTCATGGCTTGTCTTCTTGCAGCAGGAGCTAAAAGCAGGATTGAATTGCCTTTAAGAAATTGCTGTATCATTCCTGTGGAAAAGCAGGGCTTGTTCCAAAGGGTCTCTTCAGCTGACAGCCTGATTTAGTGACTAAATACCAGTTTGAACAGAGGCTCCACGAGGCTGCAGAAGAACCTTTGGAGTATCTTTCAAGACAGACTGGGAGTCTTAAGGAAGTCAAGGTGCCCTGTCCTTGGTCTGTGTTTCTGTTGACCCCAGCAGTCCTGGAAAGGGCACAGGCAGCCTTAAGCTTTGCTGAGCCCTGCTCAGCAGTGTGTTACTGAAGGAACGTGCCCAGCTGACTCTGGGCCTGGCCCAAGCATTCTGGGGGCTCTGCAGCAGCACCACTTGGTGCCCCAGGAATGGTGCTCTGCTGCTTCCATTGCACTCGTGTCCAGCCAAGAGCAGCCAGGCCCTGCTAAAGGGGCTGGCTCCTCTTCCACTCCAAGCCAAGCTGCTTCCTTTGAGGCTGCCCAGAGGACCTGACTGTGTGAGATGGGAAATGCCCCATCCTGCTCCTCCCTGGGGTCTGGCAGAGCTCAGCTGGCCAGCAGCTGCTCCTGGAGGAGCACACACAGAGCCAGCCTCTGGCACCCCTGGCTTGAGGAGACACAGGGACACAGAGCTGGGTTGGTACCACCAAAGGTCATGGGTTTTCCATGCTCTGTGTGAGTTGGGTTGATTTTGTTCATGCCAATGTAGGCCCTTCTGAATAGCACCAAGCATTGGCAAAACCCATAGTGAAAACCAAGCAGCTTCCACCTTAAATTATTAAGAACCAAAATAATAACTAAATAGTAATAAAAATATTGTATGAACATTTAAACCATAAGCACTGACCCATGACTAGTCAGAAAAAAAAAAAAAAAAGCAAAAAAAAAAAAGCAAAAAAAAAACCCATAAATATTTATTTGGGAAAACTGCTATAGAAAAGGAAGAAAAATCTCTAATGTTTGATAAAGCTTGAAACAGGTTCAGCAAATTGCTTATCTCCAGCCAGGTCTGTGGTTGAGTATGAGGGCCAAGGCCAAAGGAACAGAGCTGAATCACCTGGCATGGTCAGCTTGAACCGGTTTGTGAGTCACACACCTGCAGTTAGTATCAAATAAAAGAGACAACAAATGACTGGGGAAATAAATCAAGACAGAAAATCAAGTTAACTGCCTGGGTTTGTCTGATTGATAACTGTTTTGTTTTTAAGATATCAAGGCACTTTGTGCACTCCAATATAAAATGCCTGAGATATTTTAAAAAGTGTCCTTTGGCTTATGCTGAGTATTTTTTAAAGCAAGAATAAATGACAACTTTCTAATTTTAAAAAAGACTCGGAATTCCTTTTGCCGAAATTTTACATAATTCTGTTCCTTTCTGCTGTTCCTCATGTTATGATTTTTCAATATTTTTCCTTGTAAACTATCATCACAAACTTTTACAATGTTAGGCACAACATATTACTTCATAATGTCATTTATTAGCAGAAGTTTAATAGCTGCCAATATTCATAACGTGCTTACTTTTGACTACTGGGACCCCATCTGTTCTGCTACTTTAGACCTAAATGAAAATTATGTACTGCATTACTGAGACTTTTTACACATGGGACGTGCTGGGAATCTTTATATATTTGTTTTTTTTTTTTTTAATAAAACATCTTTCATTGATGAAAAACTGAAATTACTGAAACCTTTTTTTTTCAGTAATATGCAAAATACAATTTTCTTCTATTTTATTTTCTGATAGTCAATATTGTTGCTAAGCTTGGGTTTGTTCCTGGGTGGTAGTCTGCTTATTAACACTGTTCTGGGCATCCTGGCTGTGTTAATGTCCCTGCTGTAATTGGTCAGTGTTCTTGGCACTTTAAAAAAAGGCAAGAAAAAAGAAATAAATGTAGGTAGCTTTTAACAGGTAAGGGATATTTGAAGGCTCATTTTTAATTCTACAGCTGGAGGTGACCCCTCTGACTATTGTTCCCCAGTGTTTAAAGGGGTTTTTCCCAACCTCTATGAATTTCTGTGTGGATTGAAAAGAAAAACCTAATGTGAAATCTTTGTTTCCTGTTTATTGTGCCAAGTCTGAGCACCTTTGAGCACTCTGTGGTGGTTGTGTCTGCCCTTGTGTGCATTAAAAATTCCAAACTGGGGCAGGCATGGGAGGATCAGTGGCTTTGACCTGTGTCCTTCACTCTGCTCGTGTCCACTCAGAACCTCTGCTTGACTTTGCTTCATGGTTTCTAGAGCAAAGAGCTGCCTCTAAAAATCTCCAAAACTGATAAAATAGGAGCATCTCCTTTCTAATACAGGGCTGCAGCCTTACTCACTTAAATGTTTCAGAAGCCTGTGTAGGTCATTGTGACACAGCACATCCAGGGCTCTGTTCTAGCAGGCACGTCCCAACTCCCAGTGTCAGGGGAAAATTGTATTTACTGTGGATGTGTCCCTGTAAAGAAAGCACTGCTAGTTCTCAGTTGCTGATGATTTGGTAGAGAAATGTGTTGTGGAAGAGAAGGCAGAAACTGGGAAGAGAGAAAAAAAAGAAATTAATGTTGAGTCGTGTTGTGTGTGAGCAGGCAGCTACAGCTGGGCCTGGAACTGGATATTTGGATAACTGCAGACTGGGCAATTTTTAGCTCCTGCTTAGACATGCAAATGAATATTTCAAAACTTTAACTGAGAACAGGAGTTGGAAGCCCAGAACTTGTTTACTTCATTATTGAATGGAACCCCAACTTCTCAAAATATGGCTGCATATTTAGCATCTGAATGGGTTTTTAAAATCCCCTTCTTGTACATTTGATTTGAAAATATATTCTAATAATGGGAAGAGCCTTCTTGTGCTGCATCCTGTATGACACGGGAAATTGTGTTGAAAAGCTTTGTGGTCCTAAAGGGAAATGTTGAGAAGGAGGCAGTCTGCACCTCTGGGGCCTCTGCCACGTTTTACAGACCCGTGCCAGCACCCATTTCCATTCATCTCCAGCTGTCCTGGCTGCTGCAGGTGTCCTGCTAAGGTGCTAAGGTGTCTCACCTTGCTTGGAGTCAGTGTGGTGCTTAAACCAGACTGTGCCTCTTGGCCCAGCTTCTCTTCTTTCAAGATTGTTTTTAATTAACCTTTTGCCATGTGTTCAAAGACCTGTAGGCATGAGCTATGGATATAATTCCATTTTTTTTTTCCCAGAGAGGTGTCAGTGTGGAGCTCCTGCCCAGACCTGAGAGCTGCAGTGTGCCCTCCTCCCCGCAGGTCAGCCTGTCAGTGCACAGCTTTGGAGAGCCTTCTTTTCAGGAGGGTGGACAAAGTGGGCTCTCCAAGGCACTTGGGAGATTCCAGCATCTTTTTATCTGAAACAAGGACATAAAAAGCAGCTGGGCATAAAATATAGCTGAACAGATGAGATACACAGTCTGTTTTCTCCTAAGTAAAAATAGATTGCTGCTCATTTTGAGCCTGTATGATGCAATAAGAGTTCACTTGCAGTGTAACTATATCTGATGCTCCAGAGGAGTTACAAAGATGAGGATGCTGCTGTTACTCACCTCCTTTGCCATTCTGGTTCTGAGAGGTGTCAAGGGAAAGAGTGGATGTATGTGCTAGGTTATTATCTGCATCCTTTTTCAGAAAATAGAAAGATTTTCTTCTGTAGTAGACCTTATGTCATGAAATACATAAATATTCCTGATTCTCAAATAAGAACACAAATCATGCTTGCAAAGATCATACAAAAAACACATCTAGAAATCCCAGTAATGTACATTTTTAAATCATTTTGCTCAACTACCAAAGTGTTAGGCTTAGCAGATGTCTTCTTTCCAGTTTTTATAAACATTTACAGTTCTCTAAGGTAGGTGAACACTTCACATTAGTGAGTTTTTGGTACTTGCAGCCACAAATTATTTGTGACTCCTGTAAATATCTTTATATGCCAAGAAATGCTGCCAAGTGAGCGCTGGTCAGGTATTTAGAAACACCTTGGATGAAAACAGACTGCTTTAAGGTTCGGTTTGGTGTTTCTGTTTGTTTTTGGTGTTTTTTATTCCTATTCTCCTATGGCCTAAACTAAATCTCCTCCTTGGCAAGGGATGCTGTTTTTGACACCTGCCTTAAATATACCTTTTATGGCTGGGAGACAAATTTCATTTTGTGAAGTCAAAAACTGTTCTTCACTTCTCTGAGTCATCCCTGAAATAACTAAATTTGGGTCGAGCCCTTCCTCCAGCTTTGCCAGTTGCTGAGGCTCCATGTGCTGCTTGCTCCCTTCTCTCTTTCCAGATCTGGGTTTTCCACAAGAAGGTGGGATGAGAAGCTGGAGAACTCATCAGAAAGGGGCACTCTTCCTTTCTCCCAGCAGAACCTGGGAATCTCAACATGCCAGCAATGAGTTTTTCAGGTGAAGTGGAACATTTTCCAAATGCCTTTTGCCTATAAAGGTGTGTTGCAAAGCACACACCCTTCTTACTGCCTTCAATTGCTGTCTTTTTGGGGTTGCAGAAGAATTGAACTTGCAAGGAAGAGAAGAGAAGAGAAGAGAAGAGAGAGAAGAGAAGAGAAGAGAAGAGAAGAGAAGAGAAGAGAAGAGAAGAGAAGAGAAGAGAAGAGAAGAGAAGAGAAGAGAAAAGAGAGAAGAGAATCAGGAAACAGATGCACCCAATTTTATGAAATATAATTTATAACTTTTAGCTGTACACTTTCCATTTGTTCACCCTTTTGATGTTCTGGGTTTGATTCAGAAACTTCCTCTTAAACCAGAATCTGAATTTAACTGTAAAAGTCCCTGGCATATAGGAATGATGGTGTTCTGTATATATAAAATTACCTATTTTAGCCCTTGTCTGTGTACCAAACTACAACCCAGAAACACCTGAAATGACAGCAGACAGTTATATTTTTCCATAAAAATGACCAAGTGATACAATGGTGTTATGGGTTGCAGTTGGGCTCTGAGACACAGAGCAGAGACCATGGCAGCAGCTCTTCAGGATGTCCAACATCTCCATCAGGAGTGCATTTCGTGCACTTGTTTAGTTTTATGCAGTTTGTTGCTCTACTGTTATTCTCCTAGATAGTTCCAACCCAGCTCTGCTGAAATTCCATTCAAGGAAATTCTGTCAGGATCATAAAGAACACTGCATTACTTCATGATATTTTTCTCCAGCTGCAAGTGAACAATTGGAATTAGAATTTTGCTGTCTGAGAATAATTTTGGTCACAAACCCCAGCTGGAGTGTTTTTGAACTACACTTGTGCTTGAGGGCAAAGCCAAGATTATTTGAGCTGAGTTTTGAAGCTGCATATTCCAAACACAGTGAAGAGTTTGTGTGGGGAGGGACACACTGACAATGCAGTGTTGTAATTCAGAATATCTTGGTGTATAACTGCTGGCATGGATGTTCCTTGCATTGGCTCTGAATTCAAACATTCTTCAAATCCAATTATAATGCCATGAGAAAATCAAACACCACTTCTTGCCCATAAAAATATTTGAAGTAGGGGTGGGGGAAATGGCAGCAGTGAGTTTGGACTTGCTTTTAACCATTCTTTGTGTCAACTTCTCAAGGCTTCCCACTCCTGGAACCTCTCTGTCTGTAGCTGTCATAAAGACATAAAAGAAAATGGGAGCTCCCTTCACAGAATTAAAGTCTGACAAATGTTAGCCTGAGATCTGTTTGGTTTAATGAATGTTTCAATTAAGTTATTTTTGAAGTTATATTGATGAAATTAGAATAGGAAGATGATTTCTTGGAGGAAAGAGGATTGCTGAGGTGACAGGAGGATGCCAGAAAGTGAGTTTCTGCAATTTCATTAATGTCGCCTTTGGTTAGGAGAAAAAATACAAATATTGTTTAAATATCACAGCTCTTTTTCTAATGTACACCCAGATAAACCAGACCAGTATGCTCTAAATTTTCTCCCAGTTCATTTGTGGTCCTTTAGTCTCTTCAAATAGCCACAGAGGAACAGGGACACATGAAAATGCCTCTTCCCCAGCTGGAGAGTCCTGCACTGCTCACACAGAGGCTCCAGCACATGTAGATCACCTTAGGCCATCCAGCTCTGTTTATCCAGACCAAAAGGATAATCTGAAACTGTGGAAGTTCTCTCACCATTTCTGATTTTCTGGTGTCTGTTTGCCTTTTCCCCTTCTGGGACTGCCTGTTGGGAGTTTGCAGCTTGGCAAGATGAGAAACAGGAATGGCAGATCCACCCAGCCTGCAAAGTTCATGGCAGGTTTTTCTCAAGTTTTTGATGTTTTGAGTTGGTTTTTCTTGTTCTGTACCAGTTCTTCCACCATCTGTGCAATTCCCATTAATAGTTGTGAGTGATTTGTGTGTCTAATTCTTCATGCAGAGTGTTGAAAATCTACCCTAAAGCTATGAAAAAATAATGGAGAAAGCATGTATAATTGAAAATAGTCTTAATCACTGGAATGTTGAAATCCACATGGCTTGGAAGACTTGAAAGATTTCTTGTTTTAGAAAAGCTGAATTGAAAAGTGCTGTCATTTTCTTTAAATACATTTTTTTTGAATAAAATATCAATTCCTGGTGCCAGAAGCAAGCTTCTAAACATGTTCAAGATGACATGATTAATAACAATAATGCTCTTCTCAAGATGCTTCTAATTCCATCTCTGGGTATCAAAAATCTTAAACTTCCAACCTGAAATATGATATAATAATGAATATTTAAACCAAAGATTAATACTATTTTTAAAGACCAAATGGTTACTAGGTCTTAATGGAAATCTGAGAGCAGGTTGCTGGCTCCAGAATGTAGATAAATTCTAGACCTGCCTCTTGAGTACAAATAATTTCCCACTTGATCCTGCAATGGTGGGCACAATCTTGTCACTATCACAAAATTAGAATCAAATAGTCATAAACGTTCTGTCTCTGTCTCCAAATCTGAAAATTAAGTAAGACATTTTGGCTTTTCATGGCTTCCTTGTTAAGTCTGTACCACAGAGCTTCCAGTTTTTGAAACTTTAATGGCCAGCATCTGATTTGACATGAGAATCCTCCTTCAGTTTGGGTACTTTGGCTGTCTCTCATGCCATGGCAGAATGTCAGTAATGTCTCAGCCAGAAGGATCTTTTTCCACCTGTGAAGAGCCTGGACCCTGGAAGAATGTCCAGTTTGTACAGGAAAGAAGTGATGCCACAGCCTGTGGAGATTAAGAGTGATCTAAATCATCCTCTCTTAACTTTGGGAACTAACCAAAGAACTCTTTGTAGTTGGAGTCAGAATCATGAACTACAATAAGTTCATTTGATCTTTTCCTAAATGCGCCTGAATTAGACCAGTTCCCAAGGTCATTGTATGCTCCCAGTCAAGAGCTGGGTTTTGTTTTGCCAGCTGAACAAGGTGATCTCTCAGAGGGTTGAGACAGACACACGTTTGAAGGTCAATGTCATTTCTCATCTAGTGCTCGCCAGCTGGCAATCTCCACTTGTAAATCTCTGAATTAACATCATGGCTTTAAACAATTAAATTTCAGGAACAATATGTGACTAATTAACAGTAGTGGAACTTGGTATGGGAAAGGACAATCTTCTCCATTTTAATTTAAACTGTGTCAGAGTACCTGACTTGGTATTATATTACTGTACATCAGTGCCAGACAATGACAGCACTGTAAATAGTATTAACTGGCTGTCTTAGGGAAAACCAAGAAAATTTACAGTTGATGTATCAAATTATAGCTCAGGTTCCAGCCTCAAATTATAGGTTTGTCAGAAAACAAGGTGAAATAAGAGGAAAATGCTCATTAGTCTGGGATAAAATGGAAGCAGTTCCCTGGATATTTAGTTTGGGTTATACCCTGGGAGTCTCCTGTCAGTATCCCATGGAAGACTTTCTGTAGAACCTCTGGATGTTTCACCTGGTTTCAGGAGGAGGAAAAAAAGTCTTTTGGATCCATCAGAAATCAAATTCCTTGCAGCTTTTCAGTTCAGTAAAAAAAAAATCTCTGATGGGCAAAGAGTGTTAGGCAGGATCAGTGAGCTCTCTGTGAGTGTCACTCTCAGAACTGGGAGGAGGAACAGGGCAGGAATTGCTGTGACACTCAGGAATAGGGCCAAGTGTGGGATTTCTGTGTCATTCACTTGCTGACCTCCACATTGGAGCAGGCTTCATCCTGCTGATGTGAAATCTGCTGTGCCCAGGCTTCTACAGACACCTGTACAGAAATATTGAAATTTTCTATTTCAAAAAATGTCCATAGTTTTCAGTCCTCTCCAGCTGTTGAGAGTTCATCCTCTTAAAATTCTCTTCCTGCCAGAAAAGTTCATAAACAAAATGCAAAATCTGTCTAGAAAAAACCCAAGCCACTCTCTTGGAAAAAAATATTAAAATATTCTCTTGTAAGTCCATCCGTTAAAATGCATCTTAACTCTGTGCAGTGGATCTTCTCCTGTCTAGCTTTTAGACATTACTCTTGGACTTTTCACCTCCAGCAGTTGCTCCCTATTCTTGTTTTGCTATTGTATTTACATTGCAGTGATCTATCCCCTCTGTGCAGTATCATTTTCCACTCCCCACTTCCTCAAGTGCGATGGCCTCACATCCTCAGCCTGTGTAAATTCAATGAGTTCTCCTCTGGCTTGGAGTAAATCAATGGGGCTGCTGTGGATTTACAGCAGCTCAGGATCTATCCTGGGGCTTTAATCATTTCACAGCCCCTCTCCAAGTAATCAATGGCACATTTGGACTGGCCTGGGCTGCGGGCTGGGCTCCAGCCCCAGGAGAACTTCTGCTCTTGGTCCTGCTGAGGGAATTTCATTTAAAGTGGGAGTCCCACGTGTGTAGCTGGGGGCACAGGTGGGACTTTCCTCACCTGATCATGGGAAAGTAATGGTCCTAAATCCAAAAATATATCTTTATGTCCCTTTTGGATGTTGTTTTTCAGGAGGATTTATTGCTATTTCATTTGAAACCATGTAGACAAAGAAGAGAGTTATTAAAATGTAGATAAAGAAAATGAAAGATGGATTCACAAAGGGAAGGGAATCAAGACTTAACTGGGTTTTAGTTGCTGCCAGATTGCATCTAGTCTTCAAATGTTTTCTGGGGGAGGATACTCAGATTTCCCATCTCCAGCTGGGTTTGGGTTTCCAAATCTCTGTCAAACTGAGCCCGTTTCCTTGGTAACAATCTCACTCTCCCACCTATGAATAAGAACAATTGCTTCTTTCTGCTGAGTGGGGCCGGTGGAGCCAAAAGAGAAGGAATAAGGTGAACCTTCTGCACAGAACCTCCACACAAATTCTGAGTGGCTGGGTCTCAGTGGATTGGGTAGAGATTACAGGAGTTAGGTAAGGAAGGGAAAAGATGCTGCACACACCAAGCTACACTCCAGACCTGACGTGTTTGCTCCATCTGGGGGCAGTTTAGTACATGAGCAGTGGCAATGATGAATGAAAAATGTGTCTTGCATGGGCAGTTTGGAGGTTTTTGTCTTCTTAAGACATTTCCCTTTCCCCTTTGACTGGGCTTGACTGGTCCCAAAGTCTACATGCAAGGCCAGTTGTTGGTTTGGGGTTAGTGGCCAAGCTCAAGATCTGAGAGACCAAAATCATAAGTTAGAACTAATGTGTCGTTTTTTCCTTTTTCATTGTGCTAAAAAAGCAACCAAGATTTCTTCAAGGTTTTTAGTCATCCCTTAAGGTTTTCTACATTATTGCTTTAGATTTCAGGCAAATTTTTTGGCCACTGGAATCTGTCCATCTTGGCAGAAATGATCTTATTTCTTCTGCACTGTGACAGACGTGGATTTTTCCTGTGAAGTCCCTCTTTGCCTCTCCTGTTGGAGACCTGCTTTAGTGGCTGTGCCTCTGCTATATGTAATATATTTGATACACCGTGAGGCTTTGTAACACTTGGACAATTTCATCCCCTTATCCAGCCTCCTGCCTTAGTTTACATTATGTGATGGAGCTGGCACTTCAATTATAATTTTTGTCAAATACTAATAGACTGTTCAAACATGAGGAAGCCTAAAAACTAATTCTCTCCTTCCTTGTCCCAATTATTCATCAACAAAAGGGTTTGCTTATTCACTGAATTGATTTTCTATTACTTTTTGAAATCTAAACCTACAGTAACTATTTGTGATACTGTTACAGATACTGCATCAATTACCCCCTGTAATTGCTTCATCCTCCCCACTCATTCATCTTTCTTCAGTCCCTCTCTTCAGCTGAGGGACGTTTTTCAGACAGAGCCAAGACTGAGCTTCGACTCATACGTCTCCCAACAGGATTGTCATTTCCTGTCTCCCCATGACTATTCTGAGAGCTTGAGTCTTGGCCAAAGCACTGGTGATGGATTTCTCAGCGTTTTCAGCACTCAGTTAAGTCCCAGCTGTGGAGAACATCACCAGCTGCACGTAAACCTAATGAGACAACTGTTAGTGGGCTTGGTGGTTGGAGCCTGGATCTCCAAAGGTCAGCCTTAAAACTTGAAACTGCATTTTTCTGAGGTGGTCCAAGTGTTCTATCCACAGCCTGAGCCAGCCTGTAGTCCAGAGCCCCATGCAGAGAGTGACCAGGGGACTAATGACACCTCCAATGGACACATAAAGTTTACTGTGACTTTTGTAAAGAGGTATTTTGCAAGACCAGAGGTACTTCATGATTTAAATGACACTCAGAACATATGCTGACACACAGCTGATTAACAGCAAACCTTGGTGGCACATTAATTAGTATTTAATCCAGAGGCTCTATTAAGATGTGATTTTTTTTCCAGTAGTCATTCAATTACAATGCACAAATGATCTTGACCATCTTCTGAGTTTCACATATTTCACTTAAAAGCCTAATAACCATGTCTCACTTCTGTGAAAGTTGGCACACACACAACAGACTCCCCAGATGCAGCTTGGATTAATGTGAAGTGCTTCTGAAAAAAGAGCAATTGTACATTTTTTAACAAATACCTAATGCCAATAAATACTGCTTAGATGAGTCTATTATTTGTACCCTGTTGGTATTCCTTTCTCTCCCCTTTTGCTAAGTGCACTGTGTAGTTTTGAGACTATCATTTATCTTTCAGCACCTCTTTGTTTCTTTTCTGAAATCAATGGCTTAAAAAAATGTGACTTAAAAAAACGGGAGAGGAGGGCATCGTGCTCCTGAATGGAATTATTTGTAAATAATTTGTCTTCTTGCATTTTTTTTCTGTTCTTTCTTCAACATTCTTGCATCTGCTTCCTTCTTGCTGGAGCCCACATGATATCCTCTTTTGCAGATAAGAGTTATTTTGCTGCAAGCTCTCTGTTAGAGCAGTTTTGCTTTTCTGGTGAGAATATTAATGTAGAGTTCTGGTGGCAATGGCTGCAATTCAGCAAGAAAGAGGCCAGGATTTATTTGGTGGAGGAGAGAACCCATAGGCTTGTAGGCAATAGAGCTGTACCATATTCCATGTGTGCTTTTCTCTAAATTATTCAAGGATTTATTTGTTTCTCTCTTTTTTCTCTTTATTATTCAGTGCAACCCCCTGTGACTGTTTTAATGTCCACATCAGATGTGTTTATGTTTTCTCATCTGCTAGATTTGAAATCAATGTCCTCTTCCCTTGCCAGTTTTTATCTTGCAGCATCCTTACATCCACGGAAAGCATGGCTGCAAAAAATCTCAGATTTGGTCAGGATTTCCTGTTCTGAGATTTTTCAGGAGCTTCACTGATGCATCAGGTGCAGTGCCTACAATGAACAAGGATCATTTTAAGTCAGCAAGGTCAAACCAAGAAAAGTGCCACCACTCTGGGCTGTACCCAGATTACAGCCCCTTGTAAATTAAGCCTCAATAATCAAGGAAGGTAGTGGGTCTTTAACACCACTGGTGTACAACAGAGTGGTTTCTTGTAGTAAGCAGGACTGCTCCGCAGTGGGAATCGAAATTTTGGTTCTGAAACTGAAAAGCTGCTCCTGCAGACACAACCTTATTTTGTGTCACATGTTCACAGGCAGAGAGGCCTTTCCTCTGTCATTGTCTCCCAGAGCAGCTGTTGAGACATGAACAGACTTTTCCAGATTGGAATGGGGGAACTTCAATCACAGAACTGTTGTTTTCTAGTCCCAGACATATCTGTTGGGTTTGCTGCCATGCATTATCATCGCTTGCCATCACCACAGCTGAAATATCTTCTGAGATCAGAAGCTGCTCCACATTGGATTTATTTCTTCATTTTAACTTTATACATGGACTTCTCTCTAACACTGCGACATATGTCTTCTATTCTGTAATAATGGAGTAAGGGTACACCCTTGGATGGTGTAAATCCAGATGGGTTCACTTAGGCCCAAGTCAGCACAAAAACTGTGAGTCTGGTCTACAGATTTCGACAAAAGTACAGAGCACTTAGCCCTGCCCTTGATATGCACTCATCTGTTGGGAATGGAAGAAATTCTCATAGATTCCTAGCTCCAAACTCAGTATCTGCTTGTCATTTAAATAGCAATTATTGTCTTGCTCTTCTTTATATTTTAGTTTCTGTCTTTGCAGTATTTCTCAGATACTGCAAACTTTCTTCTCAGCCTTCCTGGCTCACTTTCAGCACTGAAAGTCAGTCTACTGTTGCTAAATGTCAGTGATGCAGCTACCCACGCTTGGACTCAACACCTCCCCTCCCTCTGTCTGTCTCCTTTTTCCATGTGGCAAATGACAAGTTTTCAGGAAAAGAACAGCAGGTGCTTGTGCTCTTGTGTGTCTCAGAGCTTCCAAGACCTCCTAATATTGAATGAAGGTGGTATTTCCCTAGAATACCCTTTTCACCCCATTTCTAGAACTTAAGAGAATAAGACAGAGGAATTGACATCTAACAAAACGTTGTTCCTGTCAGGCTTTTAACCTTCTTGTTGGACATAACTGAGGCTAAACCTTTCCCTAGAGTCAGTGATCGTTTTGCACCAAGGGGCCTGAGCTCTGTGAGGTTTCACTCCCACGTGAGCTATATGTTTTAGCATATATATTTAATGTGGAATGGTAAATCCTTATTTTTAGTGAGTAAAAAAGTGTCCTCAGCTTCTATATTAAACTCTATCCCCATACCTTTTTTCTTTCCTCCTGCTTTTCCTCTGCTGCCTTCTGCTTGCATGGAGTTTTTGATCAGCTTCCAGCCAAAGGCAGCATTGTCAGGTGTGAAGGGAACGTCTGCTTGGCTGGATTTAGGCACCACTGGGCTGGGGTGCAGCAGAGGGAACAAGCTCCTTGTGGAGGTGTGTGTTCAGCAGTGGCTGCTGAGGCTTTGCCCCCTTGCAGGGGCAGCTCCCAGCATGGCAGAGCAGCTGCCTTGGGAGCCCCACACCCTCCCATGGTGGCTCAGGGCCACGTTTCCCCTCCTAAATGTCATTACACAAAGGGGAAAATGGAGAAGCTCTTGTTGCACTGTTTCACTTTGGAGTGTGGCTAGAGGAGGGACCAGTCTGAGGCAGCTGGAAGTGGAACAGCTCAGGGTTCAGTGCCACAGTCACTGCAGGGCCACCGAGTCAAGTCTGGGCTGGGAAGTGCATCTGGGCTTTGGATGAGCCTTGCAGCTCCTCTGCTGCTCTTTGTAGAACCCCAGACTGGTTTGGGCTGGAAGGGATTGATTGATCTTTGGATCACCCAGTCCCACCCCTGCCCTGTGCAGGGACCCCTCCCACTGTCCCAGGTGCTCCCAGCCCCAGTGTCCAGCCTGGCCTGGGACACTGCCAGGGATCCAGGGGCAGCCACAGCTGCTCTGGGCACCCTGTGCCAGGGCCTGCCCACCCTCCAGGGAACAATTCCTGCCCAATATCCCACCCAGCGCTGCCCTCTGGCACTGGCAGCCATTCCCTGGGTCCTGTCCCTCCGTCCCTTGCCAATTGTCTCTCTCCTGCTTTCCTGCAGCTCCTTCAGGCACTGCAAGGCCACAGTGAGGTCACCCCAAAGCTTCTCCTGTCCAGGCTGAACAATCCCAGCTGTGCCAGCCTTTCCTCCCAGCAGAGCTGCTCCGTCCCTGGGATCATCCTGGGGCCTCCTCATAAACATCTCTTCGTGATGCTCCTTAACAGATTTCACCAGCATCTGAACTGGAGAGTAAAAGCAAACATGGACAGAGCTGAACCCTGGCTTTGACTGCAGTTTGGCATCCCAGCTGCACTTTGATTTTCTGGAAGCAGCTGGTTTGTACCTGCTGGATGTGATTGAAATGAGTTTAACACCCTCAATGTATCAGGTCACCCTATTGCTTTCTGTAATGGAGCGTTGGAGGAACAAGGTAAGGAAGGATCTGATTATCAAATGTCCTAGAAAAATTTAACATTGGCCTGGACTTTCAAGTGGGCAAAGATAGAATTATAAAGTAATTCCACTTCCTTTGATTTTGCTGCACTTCAATGCATGAAATGTTATGTTGATTATCATAACAGCATGAGTTTGTGTTGCAGGAAATCTGCAAGAATACTGGTTGGAAATGTCCTGCTAGTTTGACTATTTTTTTTCTTATTATCTAGACGTATTGCATTGAGCAGCTATTCAGTATTTGTCTGGTTATGTAATGTAGACATTTTCTGTCATGAGGAAATTTCAAAATCATTATTTTAGAAGTCTCATCCTTTGATAGAACTGTGCTTTGTGCTTAAATACTTAATGGAGAGATCTCTTTTATGAAACAGAGAAATGCCTTGATCAGATATTCAGACTTCACATTTCACCTCCATTACCATGCATGTGAGTACAAGGCAGTGCCATTCCTTCAAGTAAGGTTACAGCATTCATCAGAGCTTGAGTTTATAAAAGGATTTCCATGGAGCTGATCAGATACCTGTCTGACTCTGCTGACAGATGGAGTCAAGTATCTTTTCACTTGCAGATTGATTGGAGTGCAAGATTAATTTAGTGTCTTCCAAACCACTTTCCTACAAATCCTTTTATTTTACCCTTTGGTTGCACTGCAAAAACCTTGCTGTCTTTTTAATATGATGCATAATAGAACAGTCAACCTATATTACTGCTGACAGTGTTGGTGCAAAGCATACATTAAAATGTGATAGAGAGAAACAAATATGCTTTATTGATAGCAGTCAAGGTTAGAGGAAAGCAACTCTTCTGTGATCCTATTTGTGTTTCCACAGCTGTGTTAGCATTCAAGGGAGCTGAGCTTTTTTGGCTTTGGATGAGAAAGGAAAGCAACTTCCAAAGGGTGTTTACGAGTAAGCCTTGAAGTTATTGAGATGGAATCACTGGAATAAAACAGAGGAGAGAGTGTGACCATGCCTTTTGTTTGAGGCTGTATCAGATAGACCTGAAAAGAGTTTCTGTCCAGCCTGCTGCAGGCAGGACCAGGGCACAGTGTGGGAACCCAGGGGCTTCCACATAACAGGAGCAATCTGGTCTTGGGTGAGGGGATGGAAATAACTTACAATAAAGACTTCGCCTTCTGCCTGCTGATGTGTTGAACACCAATATTTGAAATAAGGAAATGACTATTATTCCACTGACATAAATAGCTGAAATGTGTGTGAGAAAGTTCATTCATTTCAGCATCTTCAATTACCTGAACTGATACAAGGCTCTTTATATCTATTTTTCATGCAGTATGGGTAAATATTATCTTTATTTCTCATAGTGATTTTTGGGTTTTAAATAATTTGTTCCAGTACCTGAAATTATTGTTCATGCAAAACAAGGAATAAGGACAATTTGTTTGGAAATTTTTACAGTTTTTGCATGCTATAATTCTCTAATCTGCTTCAATTGTTTCAGTTCTTTAATTGTTCCTGCTAACACTTATACCCTGCACAACCTATATGAGAAACATAGCAATTTTAAGAATATGCATAAAAGCTGGCAATTACATTGTTTTATCAAGTTTTTGCAGCTTATTAAGTTGTTCAGTGGTACTGGAAATGATTAGACTCAATCCTGTAGGAACGAGAGCCTCAAAGAGGAACCTGGGCTTTTAAAGCTGTGATATCCTGGAACATTCCACCTGCTGAATGGGTTTCAAAGGCACTGGCAAGGAGAAATCATTTGGGGGGGAATGAAAATGTGCCCAGGTTTGAATAAAAGCAGGAACGCATTAAAAGCTCCTTGTTGTGGAAGGCTGGACAGACCCAGTGGTGGCAAGGGCTCCTCTGCTTTGTTAAAGAAGTGATGAATTACCATCTTGGAGATGAGTTCCCATGGCCCCCAGCCACAGCAGAATGCACTCCTTGGCTGACAGGCAGCAAATGCGATCCTGGTTTGCTTCCTGGATAATGCACCAGCCAGATCCTGTGCCAGGAAAGGGAATTAGGGTTGCATTTCTGTCTTGGGATGGCAGCAGAGACAACGTCAGCAGTCGGGTTTCTCCTCCCTGCTCATCTTGGAGCTGTTTACCACTGAAGGATTTTGTGGGGACTGTGCTACCAAAGGTGTAAGTGGAAAATCAAAGAAATTGAAACATTTTTGCAAACCCATCAAGCTTAATAAACCAGTTTTTTATCAAAAAATCCCAAACAAAGCCCTTCAGGGTATGCCATGGAAAGAAATTATTTGGTTTGTGGAAGAGACTGACATAAAATACACAGGCCTGTACAAATTGTGAAAACATGAAGCAAAGAGCTCTACTCTGTGTGTTCCTAGAACCAGAAGAAGGGCTGGGCTAGCCATACTCTTGGCAGTAGTGGGAGACAGGACAGGCAGTGGGAAGTGGGGACAGATACACAACCATCCATTGGTCTTTCAGTTTTATCGGCACCTGAATGCCTGGAAGCTTTTTATCTGCACAGCTCCTGAGTTTATTATGCCTCCATTTTATTTATTCTCCCCTGTCTCAGTCTCTTTAAAAATGAGCTGCAGCTTTTCTACCAGCTGAATTCTGCAGGACAAAGCTGGGATCCTGTGTGCAAGGAACATTTCTGTCACTCTGCAGGATGATGAGGAGCCCTGGTTCCCTGCTGCTCCTGTCCCACTCCAGTCTTCTGCCTGCAGAGGGAAAAATCTTTCTATTTTGCAATGTTCTGATGGCAAAACCAACTCAAGAACTTGGAGCCATATGTTGGACAGCTGCTGGGAGCCAGCCCAAGAAGAGGGTGGAGCAGCCTGTGTGTAATCTCTGAGTAGCTGTTATGTTACTGAAGTTCAAAAAAATGGAAAAAAAAATTTGGATGTTGGGTTTAGCTGGAAATTTTCTTTGCCTAAATTAGTCTTCCCAGATGCTACAGAATAATTCAGTGAAGATAAATAATGTACAGAAAGAAGAGATGCTTCTAAAAGAATTTTGCAGTAGATTAGCTTCAACCATGTGTATATAAACACACGTTTACACACACTTCTATATACATGTGTGTATATATGTATATATATGTGTATATATATATATATATATATATATATATATATATATCGTAACCAAATATTTGCAGGCTCTTTCAGAGTTAAGTATTTTTGAGATTTCTTGAAGAAACTTTCATTAGGATTAATTATTGTCAAAGTCTTGATCTGGAGGGATAAATAGAGATGTATATTTGTACACATTTGATTTTGCATAGTTTATAAGAAGTTATTTCTCAACAGCCCTGTTTGAACTTACAAAAGTCAGTCTGCTCTTTTTAAATAGTTGCCAGCTGTGTTATTTTCTTTCATTCATTCAGTTAATTTCCCCCATATTTAAATAGCTTGAGAGCTATGTAAAGGCTTCATTCTGTTCAAAACTCAAATTAAAATAAAATGCTGATTTCTGCAGAGCTTGGCATTTCTGACTAGCACTTTAGTGACTAGCTCTGATCTCTTTATTAAAGAGTTTACATGACAGTTGCAATTGTAGAGGGAAAATAAAAATAAGCAAACAGCCTTTTCCCACTGACGTGGCTGTTGCAGCACAAAGTGGGTTTTGCCTCATGCTCCTGATGTAGCCACGTGCTTTGCCTTGGTGGGACGTTGGATTTTTCTTGGAAAATATTTTAAAGGGAAATAGTTCTCAGGGATTTTTCACCAAACTGGATGGTGTGTGTTCTCACAGATGGAATGTGGTGACTCCAAACAACTGTTTTCCCTTCCAGTTGGTTGGTGAGGTGCAGGTAGACAGATCTGTTTTGAATGGTCTTCCTCAGATTTCACTGATTGCAATCAAGCAGCCTGAAAAAATTGTGAGGCTTGTAAAATGTGGGAAAGCAGCTGCCTTTGACAAGCAAAAGGTCCAGTCCAGGTCATTTTCTTTGACTCCTCTAAGATTTGACTAAGACACAAAGAGGATGGGATGCAACGTGGAAAAATCTATCTTTGTTCTGAATGTAGCTGAACTACTGCCCCAAGACATTTGCTACGAGGTACTCTGGAGCCAGCCTGTAGCTTTCACAACCAGTGTCGTTGCTCCTGTCTCTCCCAGATGTCTGTTAAATCAGGATAGGTGCTTCACTGAATTCTGAGAAAATTAACTGCTAGCTGAGTACAGGAAGAGATTTATTTAAAGTGCTTGTCCCTCTTTGGAAGACAAAGCAGTGGATTGAAGTTAAAACTGCCAATATGGATCATGCTGGAGATAAGCAACATCGAAACCAGCACTGTCAGCCTTCTGCAAACTTGTCCTTGGGCCCGTCTGAAGAAGAGGAAGAGTGGACAGATGGCTCTGAGCTCCTTGTCTTGATTCAGCATTTCAATTCTACAAGTTTTCTCCATGGGAGGAACTTGCAGATAAGCCCCACCCTGATTAGCTGGCAGAAGGTTCTGGTCATTTTCGAGAACACATCTCTGGAGGGGGGTACTGATGATCCCTCTTTTCTTGGTTCAGAGCCTGTGCCACCCTGCAGCTCCATGTGCCGGGGTTTGTGTGGAAGGAGGGGAACTGCTGTCACCCTGCTACAGGGACAGAGGAGACTGGCTCAGCTGGGCACTCACAGCCAGTGCTGTTTGTATGTGCAGGATCTGTAAACATCAACCCTTCCCAAATGGCCGGGAGGAAGAGCAGTAGTCTGACACAGAAGAAAAGAGAGAAGGTCTGTGTTTATCTAGCCAGGATTTAATCCTTCCAATTAGATTTTTGATATGGGAGAAACCCATGGAAGAATTTGAAATGTCTAAAATGATGGAAAGAAACTATAAAAAATTTTAACCACCTCATTGTTCAGCCTGGAAAGGAGAAATTTTGGGGTGACCTCACTGTGGCCTTGCAGGGCCAGCAGGAGCTGCAGGAAAGCAGGAGAGAGACAATTGGCAAGGGATGGAGGGACAGGACCCAGGGAATGGCTGCCAGTGCCAGAGGGCAGGGCTGGGTGGGATATTGGGCAGGAATTGTTCCCTGGAGGGTGGGCAGGCCCTGGCACAGGGTGCCCAGAGCAGCTGTGGCTGCCCCTGGATCCCTGGCAGTGTCCCAGGCCAGGCTGGACACTGGGGCTGGGAGCACCTGGGACAGTGGGAGGGGTCCCTGCACAGGGCAGGGGGTGGGACTGGATGAGGTTTAAGGTCCCTCCCAACCCAAACCATTCCACGATTCTTTGCTTTTCAAGTGCATCCTCACTAGTCCCCCACTTCTGCTAGCCTCCACTTCTGGCTCCTTCCCACCTTTTTGTGTGCTACCTCCTTTTTCCTCACCTGCCAGGTGCTCAGCTCCTGCCCTTCCCCACTTTAACCACCATCACTCAGCTCTTTTTTCCCTCTGCATTCCCTTTTCCTTTCTTGCAGAAACCCACTGGAAAGAGCTATTCAAGGGCATGGTGACTTGGGAAGGCCTTTTAAGAGGTGTAATACGAATCCATCAACATCCCTGCAAAGTCTTTTTGGAGTCACTGTGTGCAGTGTGGCTCATGGGCTGTTCCTGGGCAGGCTGTGCTGCAGATCCCACAGGATGAGCTTCATCACTGAGCATCCTTGTGGCTCCTGGGGCTGCCTTGGAAGAATAAACCATGATGTCAGCTCCTCAGAGCTTGTACTGCTGTGGGCAGGGATGCAGACCCACACACAGCTTGGGTTCCTCACCTTTATTAAGCCTGGGTGACAGGGGTGTCTCTGCCCTGTCTGGGTGTGGGCCATGACTGTTCTCCTCACTTGGTCCGATGTGTGAAGGCATCATGAGATAGGTTAAAAAATAATAAAGATTTAAATTGCAGTACATTAAGCCTTTCTGAGGTGATCCTCAAAGAAGAATGAGGGAGGAAAGACAGAAAAAAGGAATGTGTAGCAATATTATGACAAAACAGCTGTTTTGCTTAAGCAAATTAAGACTCCTTTCTCCCCAATCTCAATTCTTATGCCTTTTGCTGTTGGGATTGTACAGAGACTTATCCAACATAATCAGTTGATTTTGTGGTATGAAGTGATGCTGTCAGAGGAGCTGATCACAGCTGATCTCAGGATACAAACTGTGACATTTGTTTTAACTCATGGAAGGCAGAAACAAGAGTGTCTGTGTCACGCCTGTGATTTCATCTCAAATCTTTGTGTCACTGCTCTTTTTATGATGTGTGTTTAGTAGGAAGAAAGGGACTAAGGCAAGAAGAGAAACTGCTTTGCTTTTTGATTTGGTTGGCCCCTGAATGACACAGAGCAGGCCATTAGTAATGTACATATTTTAATTTATCGATATTTTATTTCAAATTCTTCAAATTCTTAGTAGGAGAGGAGTTCTAAGAGTTAAACATACCATGCTCTTTCCTATCCAGGGGTCAGCCCAACATTTTATTTTTTTCATGTCAACAAAGCAAAATCTGTGGATTTTAGATTGGATATTCACATTCCTTTAGATTATGGACAGGTAGTTAAGTAGGGCAAGCTGAAAAAAAAAAGTATCCAATTGTTTGAGTCTAAATGTGCTTTCTTCTGAAAACTCTTCCTGAATTAAAATGTTATTGGGATTTCTATCCCAGTTAAGATGGAATATTTGTATTGTTTCCTCTCCCACCGCAGGAAGAATGTTCATTTTTCAGCTATAGTTTCTCTGATAAAAAACCCCTATAATTTAATCTGCAGTTTTGATACCAGCAGAAGGCAAGATTAGAACAAATATGCTCTGACTCTCTCCATTTCCTTGCCGTGATCCATCAGTTCATTATGCCAAGGTCAAAGCTAAACATTTTAAACTCTTTTTATTTTACAAAATTGAAAATGTCGGGAAATGTCAGGATTAGGAGCAGTGCTGGCAGATTCAATGCTGCAGAGCATCACTTTTGAGAGCAGCAGAACTCCTCAATGCTCAGGAGCTCTTGGCTCCTCAGAGGGATCTGCTCCTCCCCAGCCGAGCAACAGGGACTTCAGTAATCATAGGAAGGGGTTTGCAGCACCTTGCTTTGCTCCCAACAGATAAATCCCCCTGATTTTGATTTGTTGTGACTTCTCCCTGTCCTGTGTCAGTAGTGAGAGGTCCATTTAAGGAACCTCCTGCCCCTGCCCTTGTTTTCTCTCAAGTTCCCTGGAAGGTTATTCCCTGGAATGCAGTGGTCCTACGAAAGATGGCCAACCTTTGTGTCCTTTCATCTTGAAGTGCTGTTGGCACAAAAAGAGAAAAGTCATGGATTTTATGGATGATATTTTGCTTTATTGTGTGCTTTCAGGTCCTTAATTGAATTAGCAAAGTTTTCTGGTTTTTTTGTTTGCTTGTTTGTTTGTTTGTTTTTTGGAAAGCAATGAGCTGAGCCCAGTACAAGTATCTAGTAAACAAAGAAGAAAACAGAAGAATGACTGTTCCTTCCATGCCATTAAGTACTTAAGCACATCCTTAATTTTATTTGGCATTGCAGTGAGACCTAGCAAATTATTAAAAAATATATTTCTCAATCAGTTAAATAAGGTAATAAATCGAAAATAGAGAAGACAGAGGCAGCACAGCATTTTAAACAGCAGACCTCATCCTTTGCCAGCTCCTCTGCCACAAAACCTGCAAAACAAACACACAGTAAAGCAGATGTCTGAATTCTGAGCAAAATATTGTAAAACATAACTGTCTGGCTGGAAACTAGGAAGGTGGCATTCATCCTAGGAGAATGTTTTTTGTAACGCTGCTTTTTTTTTTTTTTTTTTGTCTTTAAAAATTCATCCTGATTTAATCATAATTGATTTGCTAAAATCCAATTACTCATTCAACTTCCTCAGAGCCCCAGTGTGGGCCTTGGTCTCCTAACAGTGAATGAGTTAAATGTTTCTTAGCTTCCGTTTTCCCAAGACAAGGTTTTGTTTAGAGGTGCCTTCAGAAAGGATTTCTTTTAGGCAAGTACAGTGCTGTGGCAGCTGAGTGAACTCCTCAGAAGTCTCTGGGTATTGATCTAATTGGCATTTCCACGCAGAGTCACGTTGGAGTTGTACTCTCAGCTGTGGATGGTGTGAGTCCCTCGCTCCCAGCTCTGTGCTGTTGCCTTCCCTGCTCCCCAGAGCTGGGGGGCTGCTCCCCAACTCTGCTGCTCCCCAACTCTGCTGCTCCCCAATTCTGCTGCTCCCCAGCTCTTCTGCTGCTCCCCAGCTCTCTGCTCCCCGCTTTGCTGCTCCCCAACTCTGCTGCTCCCCAACTCTGCTGCTCCCCGGCTCTGCTGCTCCCCAGCTCTGCTGCTCCCCAGCTCTCTGCTGCTCCCCACTCTGCTGCTCCCCAATTCTGCTGCTCCCCAGCTCTCTGCTCCCCAACTCTGCTGCTCCCCAGCTCTCTGCTGCTCCCCAACTCGCTGCTCCCCAACTCTGCTGCTCCCCGGCTCTGCTGCTCCCCAGCTCTGCTGCTCCCCAGCTCTGCTGCTCCCCAGCTCACTCTGCTGCTCCCCAGCTCTCTGCTCCCCAACTCTGCTGCTCCCCAACTCTGCTGCTCCCCAGCTCTCTGCTCCCCAGCTCTCTGCTGCTCCCCAGCTCTGCTGCTCCCCAAGCTGGGGCTGCTCCCCAACTCTGCTGCTCCCCAACTCTGCTGCTCCCCAGCTCTGCTGCTCCCCAGCTCTCTGCTGCTCCCAATTCTGCTGCTCCCCAGCTCTGCTGCTCCCCAACTCTGCTGCTCCCCACTCTCTGCTCCCCAACTCTGCTGCTCCCCAGCTCTGCTGCTCCCCAGCTCTCTGCTCCCCAACTCTGCTGCTCCCAACCTGCTTGCTCCCCAGCTCTCTGCTCCCCAACTCTGCTGCTCCCAGCTCTCTGCTCCCCAACCTCTGCTGCTCCCCAACTCTGCTGCTCCCCAGCTCTCTCTGCTCCCCAACTCTGCTGCTGCTCCCCATCTCTGCTGTGCCCCAGCTCTGCTGCTTCCCCAGCTCTCTCTCGGTGGCCCCCGGGCTCTCAGCAGTGCCTCTCCCCATCTCTCTCTCGGTGGCCCCCGGGCTCTCAGCAGTGCCCTCTCCCCATCTCTCTCTCGGTGGCCCCCGGGCTCTCAGCAGTGCCCTCTCCCCGGCTCTCTCTCGGTGGCCCCCGGGCTCTCAGCAGTGCCCTCTCCCCGGCTCTCTCTCGGTGGCCCCCGGGCTCTCAGCAGTGCTCTGCTCCCCGGCTCTCTCTCGGTGGCCCCCGGGCTCTCAGCAGTGCTCTGCTCCCCGGCTCTCTCTCGGTGGCCCCCGGGCTCTCAGCAGTGCTCTGCTCCCCGGCTCTCTCTCGGTGGCCCCGGGCTCTCAGCAGTGCCCTCTCCCCGGGGCTGGGGAGCAGAGCCTGGGCGAGCCCTGGGCTGCAGCCCCCGCATGGGGATCGCCCTCTGCCCCACATGGAACTCGTTCTGTAGCCATTAATGCAAAAAATAGGGATAAAAGGAGCGGTTCCTTTGCTGACATCGAAGTGCCTCTGTGATATTTCTGATTTGTATGAGCTGCTGCTGCTGCTGCCCAGCTCCGAAATGCCAAATCCTTGCTGGCCTCGTCTGCCATAATTCCATGTGTTGGTTCCCATTCCCTGCTTGCTCCTTTACCACCGCTCTTTGCTTTGTTCTTATAGCTGTCCATAGATTTTTTTTTCCTTGCCAAGCAGATTTTTATTCATAGCGGATTTTTTTTTAACCTCTCTTTGTAGCCTTACTCTTCACCTGATTTTTATGAATTTATTAAGATTTTTTTGAAAATAAGAGAGTTTTGCTCCTCAGGTTCATTCCCTAAGAGATTCTTCCACACATACGGAATTTTTTTCCAGTTCCATCTTAGTGTTTTCATTCTTGTTTAACTGGTCATTTTATTTCCTTTTCTTACATTCTCACTTCAATTGATTTCTGTCTCTTTCAGAGTTCCTAACGAAAGTGGGTTGGTACAAGATATCACAGCTGTGATCCACAGACACCTGCTCAGGAACCTTCCTGTTTCTGTGGAAGATACTAATCTTCCTGGACAATAAAACACCTTAATAAGCTGTAGAAAATTGAAAAGGCAATTTAATTGCCAGTGCTTATGCATTTTCTTAGAATAGCTAAAATTCCACCAAAGGTGGGATACAAGTGGTACCAGGAGCTCTCAACTAAAGAACTAAAATAATGGGAGCAGATTCACTGTAAAAAAAATAAATTGACAAGACGTCTTTATAAAGTTTCTTTTATTTATTCAAATGTTATAAATATCACAGAGAGTGATAACTTGGTTTATAAATTGAAGGAAGAAAGTGACTGTGCCAACCTGGAAAAAATATAAACAATTATACTGTCAGTCATTGTTTGAATTATTCATTTGAAATATCTTTTAAGAGTTTTTCATTTTGTCTGTAAGGCAAAGAAACATATTTATAGGAGTAAAATGTACTAAATAATTATTGAAGCATGCATCAAAGAATTCCTTTGATTATTTTAGAATAAATATTTCAAACTATAACTTTGGATTTTATTGTCAAGTGGTGGAATTTTTGATGTCTTCTATAAGATTTCAAACCTGAGGCAAAAAAATTTATAAAAAAAGACCAAGTTTTATCTTTCAAAGGAAGAGCATCACTGTTGTGAGTGACTCAGAAAAATACAAACATGATCAACAAGTTGGAAAACAGCAAAGTGATGAAAAATATATTTCAATTAATGGGAACCAATTCCAGAATTTGAGAAATTTTTGTTTGCAACTCCACATCCTCTGCTGTTTGCCAACATTTGTGTTTGCAGCCAGCCCTCGTTTGTACAGAACTTTGGATTAGCAGATATTTAGGGGGTTTGTGAAAAACTGTAAAATACACAGATCATATTTTTTTCTCCTTAAAAGCACATAGTAATTCACTTAAGTAATTCCCAAGTTCTGTATGGAGAAAAGCAAATATTCCAGTTTGTGTTGAGAGCCATGGGAAGTTTGCTTGCACACAATGAACTTGGATAAAAGTTAATTAAGGATATCTCTATAGTCAGCCAATGGAATTACATGTTAATAAAACAATATTATAAATAAAAGAAATCCTGCTAGGGAGACACTTAAAAAATAAAAGCAGTAAATCAGAAAAACACTCCATGAAGTACCAAGAACATGTAGTAGAAATCCATTCTAAATTTTGTGAAATAGGAGAAGTTTTGAAACCAAGTTGGAGGGAATTTGAGGTGGTTTTTGAGAAGGGAGAGAGAACAGCATTAAAGATTAAACGGGGAGTGCAGGTAAGGAAAAATAATCGCTATTTCAAGTTGTCTCATGGTGCAAAATTAAGTCTTATAATGAAATATTTAGAACACATTCAGTAACTGTAACTCAGATCAGACACAGTCCCAGGTCTCTCGATCCCTTTGCTGTTAACAATTAACAAGGCCAGGATCAAGAGACCCAATTAATAAAGACTAGCTCTTAAGAAAAGAAAGATTTTTGCTGCTGACTGCAGTGGGATGAACATTTACTATCTAGTTCAATTGGTATATACCAATTCAGGCAATGTAAAGTATTTGAAAACCTTCCTAGAAATATTGTGTAAGTATTAAAATTGATTACATAGAAAATGATCATCACCTATTCCTCAGCTTTCACTTATATCTTTCATCCTTTCAGTTCAAAGTCATGGATATTTGCACATTTGTTATTAAAGGAGAGCCCAGTATTCTTTTTTTAAATGTAGTGGAGTGGGTGAATTGAGTTTTTTCACTTTCAATTATACAGGTTCGAAATAAAAATGCATCAAAGTACGCTGTTAATGTGTTACAGGCAAAATAAGGGGAAATTGGAACAGAATGGCTTTTTTATGTGGCTGCATCTAGCTATCAAACAAATCTCTCCATTAATTATTAAATCCTAATGACTTCAAAAGACACTTCTGGGGTTGTGGTGGAACTCTGATTCCCAAATCTCTACTGGGCACAGCGACTGCACTGAGCACCTTGTCACTACTCCTGTCAGCTCTGTCCCTGCTTTTATTCACACAAGTTCATGAAAGACATTATATATTTTGAGAAAGGAGCCTTTTCCAAGGCTCCTTTCCAAAAAGTCATTTTGCAGGCAAGGTTTTGGAAGACTCAGTTGTTTTGTAATAGTAAAGATTTTTTTCACTTTTAGTCCCTCCGTTGTAGGAGTTGTTTCCTGGCACTGTCAAGCAGCAGAGAAAGTGATGGAAATGTGAGCTCACCTGATTTCTACTGTTTCTCGCTTCTCTGAGAGGAGCCCAGGCTGATCTGTCCAGGCAGGGCACCAGCAGAGCAAGGGGAGTTTGCTGGGCTGATGCTGGGGCAGGATCGTGCAGTGCTCCCTGCAGGCTGGCACAGCCTCCCCGGGGCTCAGGGGCCCTGCAGCAGCAGCACCAGTGCCCAGGGTTTCCTGACCATTCTCACACCCTGGGCAGAAGCACAGGCCTTCAGAGGGGAAAGAAGCAGCACTGCTCATGTGGCTTTGGCTTCCCAGAGCAGGCAGCAGCGGGGGCACGGTGAGGGAGGGGGAAGGAAAAAGGCTCAGGAGGCACTGGGGGAAGCTACAGAGATCCTGGATGGATAAATTCAGTATATTTGACAAGAACAGATCCTTCATGAGCCTTCTGCGATACAAATTTCTCTCAGGTTTTTCTCTGGCATTGCCATGCAGATACAGACAGGGTGTTTGTTTCATGGCAGATTTTTAATCAGAGTGCCAAGACCATGTGCCTTAAAATGTAACTAGTGTTGCCTGAGTTCATTTCACTAAACTCCTTTTAAGACATATATTATGAAGTGTGTTGGGTTTTTTTCTGAGGAATTATTTATAAATTAAAAGTGACTCTGTTTTCATGCAACGTATTGGAAACAAAGGGATGCTGTCATTTACGGAATATCCATCTCTTGTCTTCATGAAGTGCATTAGAGATCAGAGCAAAGAGGACACTTAAAAGATCATCAGGTTGACACTGTCAAGAAAATGTTTTTAATTTTTTGCTTGAACTTGTCTCCTCAAGGGTCTCTTTCTGCCTGCACCTCTCATTTTGTTTGTAAAGCCTACAGCTGTAGTGCTTCTCTTGTGTTGAAAACTGTAAAAATGCAATATCAAAGCAAAAAAGCAAAGCAAAGCCATTGAAAGAGAGTACAAAATTGCTGCTATCCTGTTCCCTGGGCTCTCTGCTTAGGAGCTCTATTCACTTAAAACATTTTCTAGCTTCTGAAGCACTTGATTAAAGTCAATTGGGAAAAAGATCAGCTCTTAAAAGTGCTAATTTGTGACTCAGAAAACTTGAATAAGTCTAAATATGCAATTCCCTGTTGCTGTGTATTCCTGGCCCTGGGGCTTGTCTGGAGAAGGTTTTCCCATTTCCCTGCACAGTCTGTGCCTGCCTCTGCCGTGGGAGGTGTGTTTGCAAGGCGGTCCTCAGGACAGGGGGGGCAGTTCATCTCCCCTGATCTGCTCTCAGCCTCCTCCAGAGCTGGAGCCAGGGGTGTCTGGCCCTTTGTCTGTCCCTGGGTGCAGAGGCCTCTGTCAGGTCAGTCACTGCTTGTCTTGGGGTTCAGCCCCTCACCTCAGCTGCTCCTGTTCCACCGGTGCCAAACTTCCCTCCTGGCTGGGGTGCCCCAGAGGAGGGTCAGACCCAGAACCAGCCCTGCTCCCATGGATGTGTGCAGACAAAGGAGCTCTGCATGGACAAGGTGACAGTGGAACAGAACAAAGCGTGCAAGGGAACTATTTGAAGCTGACACAGATCTAACTACACCTCCTAGAAGCAACTTTGCTACCATTGAAGCAGATGAAAATCTCTTTTAGGGAATGTACCAAGTGTTCATAGCTTTTTTTGCCAAATTAAAATTATCTACCAGTGTCCTGACTACTTCATGTATCGATCTAATTTGGTATTCATACTGAAGGCATCCTCTCCATGTCCTCTTTTTACTCCTCCTTTGAAGGTTATTAAAAGTCATCTAATCTAGTAATTCCTAACACTTCTCTCTTTCTGCAAGAACAGAATTATCACTGCATATTTTAGAGAGAACCCCGTGCCTTGTCTCTCACACCTCCCTTCTGCAGCCAACCTCTTTCTCTGGTGGTGCATTGTGAGAATTCTGGTATTAGCAGCAGTTCTGGGTTTGCCTGGAGATGAGAAGTCCTTCCTTCAGCTGATGGCTCCAGCCTGCCCTGGGGCTGCTCTCCAGAGCTGTTGTATAATACACAGACAGGGAAACAAGCAGCTTGGAGCACTTGGGAGCTTTTCAAACTCTAAACTGAATATTTAGCTGCTGGGGCCTTAGCCCCTCTCTTCCCTTCACGCATCATAGCAAATTAAGAGCTGTTTCTGAAATTATTCTGATGCTTCTCTGGAAACTCTTTTTTTTCCCCTCAAGCAACTGTAATCTCAAGTGTCAAATCTGTAGATGATTTCAGAAGTGCCAAAAGACTTTTGATATTTTAATTCCTGGCAAAGCATTGGTGTGCCACTAATGCAAATGGGCTGACATGTGAGACTACCAACTGCATGGATTAAAACTCTTCCAGAATCTCTGGATTTCCTAAAAACTGCTCACACAATACAAACAGCAACCCTATGTTGCCATATTCAGGTATGTAGCTGCTGTATTTTTAGTATTTTATATTTATCTTTATATATACCTATAAAAATAAATAAAAATCATGTCTGTGATGACTTCTAAATGACATATAAATTCCCTCCTGAATGAAAGAGCCTGTTCCAATGTCTGACCATCCTTTTAGTGAAGAAATTTTTCCCAATAACCAGTCCCAACCTCTCTTGGTGAAACTTGAGGCCATTTCCTCTTGTCCTATTGCTGGTTAGCTGGGAAGTATTGGGGCAATTGGTATTTCAGATGGTTAGGTCTCCTTGCTTGGCTGATGAGTAGGGTAAAGTCTTTTCAGAAATGCACAGTTTCTTCAGACTGAGATATGGGGGCAGTCAACTGGTGGCTTCCTTTCTATTCCCAAGCTTGTACCACCTGCTCAAAAGACTGGCCTTTGTAGAAAATCAGCCCATTAATTGCGTTATGATCGGTAGAGGAGAGGATTTACTTGAAACCTTAAGAGAGTAAGGTAAGCAAGCATCTCAAAATGCAAAATCAAATAAATAAATCTATATGACCTCTGTTCACCACCAAGAGGTGGCACAGAACCAGGAAACAAAAGCATGGACATCGGCAGCCACAGCTCTAAAACACAAAAAATGGCTCTGGATTAAAAGAAAGGAGCAAAAAACCTTCCATATATAAGAATAGAGGTCATAACAACAGCAACAGAAAACTAGATCGATAACCAGAACAGCAGTAATCCAAATTTGCATGTAAGAAACAATCAGAAATGCTCTGCAGTGTACCTGTAGCCAAATGTTAATTTTTGTTCTTTTAAAAAGAAGAAGTGCTACTCTGGTATTGCACTTTGGTGTCTGTGGTCTCAGTAAACACTCGGAGCATATTGACAAAATCATTAACAAAGTGGCGATGCAAAAAAGTCACCGATTTAAAGGCCAAGCGCCAGGAATGCTCAGGCAGAGGCTTGTCCCTGAACAACTTAGGAGCCAAATCCCCCTGTCACTCTCTAACCAACAAGGTGTGGGCATCTCCCAGGGGAGTTTTGATCCCAGCCCACCTTCCTGCTCCAGGTGAAGGGCACCACACTTTAACTCTGGGCTCCAGCTCTCTTTGGGCAAACATGGGGCCTGGGAAAACACAAACCCTGGTAATTATGGCACTGACAAATGTGATTCACTTACATTCAGTAATCTGCAGAGTGCAATGCTGTGTTAAATCACCTCATCAATTCTGGTGTTGGACTAAACTCTGAGCACCTTGCACTGTTCATAATTTGTTCAATGGCAAAAACCATTGCTCTGTATGTGCCCAGAGTTGTTTTTTTTTTTATGAAGAATCTCACCTCAAAAGCACTGCTGCAGTTTTGTAGTCTGGTTAAGGGCCTGTCCTGCAGTCAAAGGGGTTTACTCAGGTGAACACTCTGGGATCTGCAGGTTCCTCTGCCAAATTCTACCACTTAAAGCATTGATGGCTGGGCAGCCTCACAGAGGTCTCAGCTGAAGGGAACACACTGAGATATGGCTTCTGATGATGGGAAAGGTGTCCTGCCAGTTGCACAAAATCACTGTCCTGGGGCACATTTCCCTTCATTTGTAAAGTTCAGTGTCCCAGCTCCTCTTCAGCCCACCTTTCTTTGCTGCTGGTACATAAAGGCAGCTTTTAGTGGGGAATGAGCTTATCAGAAACGTCTGCACCATTCAGATTGTTTGGGGAACTTAAAATGTACTGATATCTCTTGTTTGCCTATTTAAAGATGAATGGAACTTCATTTGGCTTGCAAAAAGTAGCACTCAGTTAATAGAAGCAGGAAATATGACACAGATTTTCCTAGATTTACCTGTCACTTAAATGCATGTTGGTCAGTAATACCTTAAGCAGTATGAATTTTTGTCCTAAGTACTGTCTTTGCTTTCAGTCCCAAAACTATTTGGCATGGTGCTAAATATGATATTTTAGTATATATTTAAAACCCTTATGCTGACATCTTAGGGGAGTTTTTAAGTAATCAAGATCCAGTCCAATGTTTGATGTTGCTGAGACACTCACCATGTGTGTGTGGCTGAGTCTGTCCTATCTGGAGTTTCTTGAAATCTGAGTTTCCTTTTGCCTGGTTTCTTGTTTTCCTTTGCCAGTGTTTTTGGACAACTGTGACATGTCAGCTGTATTCAAAACTGTGAGTGCAATATTTATTACCTCTAGTGAATAAATATGTGTGGAAAAAGAGGAATGTAATAATGGTAAGAGGATAACAGTGTAGTTGCAAGGTAAATTCTGTTTTGTCATTCAGACCTAACAGAAAGAATTTTGAGCAGGCACTTCTCTTGTAGCAAAAACAAAATTGTAAACACAGGTGCTTTTAGAAACTGAGATAATAAAGTGAATGGACTTAGAACAATGGAATAAGAACTCAGAAAGTAACACTGACTCTTGCCCTAGAGTTTGAATTTGGGCACAGTGCATGAGACAACCACTTAGATTTTACTGGTTGCCCTGTAATTCTGGCCGTGGGAGTTAATGGAATGTGACACCTGAATGCTGCAATCCCTGTCTGGTGGAAGCACAGCCCAGCCCTGGGAGCACCTTGGGAGGGTGGCAAGAGCCCAAAGGGGTGAGGCCATGGAATGAATCCTCTGGGATCAATCTGCCTCTCCAGTGGGGATAGCAAACAGTAAAAGGCAATTAGGAAATTAATTTTTCCCCACCTACCCATGTTTAATCCAAAGAAAATATCTCTATTTTCTGCATGTGGGTTAGGTTTTTGTGCTGAAGATTGTTGTGGCATGAGGATGGTCTTTGGCTGCTCCTGCTGATTTTTCCCTGTTCACAGAAGCTGGAAGATTGAATGCACTTCCTCAGTATTCAGACATGGCAAGCCCTGGTAATTAGCTGTCCCAGAGCTGGATTATTAGTAAGCTATAAAAATTCTCTAATTTCCATCAACAAATACAGTTTCCAGTCATTATAGTCTGCAAGAATAGCATCAATTTATCTGAAATTTTCTTCTCCTAAGCATCAGTAGGAAGAGTTATTCCCACATGAATTTAGAAGGATGATTAGAAAGAGACTTTTTCAAGATGGCTTTAAATGAAGCAGCAAGACCTAAGAATGTAAATCATGTTCTATGGGAAGGAAAAAAAAAAAAAAAAAAGAGATCAGGCTGGGAATGCAAATCATATTCAAGGGAAAAATTCAGATAAATATTAGAATCTGCCTTGTGTGACTGCAGGAGCATAAAATTATCTGCTGAGCTGCCTGTAAAAATTACAGGGGAGAGAAGAAAAAGATTTCAAGCAAAAGATAGCCTGTTGATAATTTGGCACAATTAAGCTAAATTTTAATCCAAATTGAGGGTAATATATTTTATGAAAACAGATGCAGAATACTTGTGGAAAATGTCAGGTACAATCTGATTTCATTGTTGCAGCAAGATGAAGTATAAGATTTTGAGAGGTGGGGAGAAGAACTTGACTGGTATTGAATTCCTGGGCAGTGGAAGCTTGATTCTCAAATGTTCAATTAGTAAACAAATCAGTGACCTCATTTTTCCATGATAATGTCTGACTTTAAAGGAGAGATGCCAAACTTTGTTAGACATATTCTGGGGAAATTTAATCTAGGAAAAGTTTTCATTATTACACAACATTAACTGGAATTATTAAGAATCTTCTCATTGAGGAACAATTAGAATAATAGGCATTAAACCAAACCAACAAATCCCTGCCTACTTCAGCTTTACTTTTTGGAACTGTAAACAGAATTCCCAGGCTTCTCAGCCTCCAGTTTCTGCAGCTCTAACACAGTTCGCCAGATTTCAGAGGATTATATGTTTGCTGTGGAATAAAGCTTCCTACAAGTCAGGGAGCCTTTGCCCTCCTTCCCTGAGGATTCTGATAAACCTGTTTTTAAAAAATTTTGTTGTCAGGTCCCAAACCAGGGCAAGATTTCAGATTCAAATTCCTTTATTTAAAGCTGTGTTCTGACCCCCTCCAGCTGCTTCCAAAGCCTGATCTCTCTGGGCAGGTGAGTCTCCCTCATTCTGGATAAAATATGTGACAGTACATGCTGAAGTTGGACATTTGCTGAAATGAAGGTAGTGGTGTGAAACATTTGCTAAATTGCTATTTTCTGAGCACTTTATGAAGGATTGTTTTAAAATTTGTGACAGGAGTGGCTAAGTTTAGGCAGTTTTGCCAGTGGTACATTTCGCATGGGAAATAAAATTTTCAATGTATTTGTCTAAAATTTATTAGAAAAGGTGTTTTAAATTTTCAGTGGGAAAGGAGTGGAATAAGTAATTTGTTTGGTAACGTAAATGAAAAAGAAGCTTGTGCTTCACATTAAATATCCTTTGAGATGTCCTTGTTTTCAGCATTTTAATGTTATGACAGCAGCACTTTAGTGGAAAAAGACACTGGTTCTGTGTGAGCACTCAGTGGTGGCCAGACCTGTTAGACAGCTTTGTTTGCTAATGACTGGTGGAAAATCACCGTTACATGGCACTATTACACTGGACTAATAAGTGTGCAGGTTCTGACCTAAGAAATGTGATTTCCAACTTCTGTCTCATGGAAAGCATCCAAATTCCATTGTTTAATCAATCATGTGGCAAAACTGAGTAGCAGGAGGTCACTGTTGATGGTTTGAATATCGTGAAGAGAGCAGGATGGTTAAAACTGTCTTTTTTGAGCAAAAGGCTGTTCTCTGCAAAGGTTTTCATGCTTATGTGGAGCATGAAGCAGAGAGCCATCATACAGGGAAAGGGGAATTCAGGATGTCCATCACCTCTGCAAATCCACGCTGCTGCTGGATGAGCACTGAGGCTGGGGCTACAAATCAGCAGGAGAAATTATTTCAGTCTTCAACTGCAGGCTTAGAATGAAAACTCTATCTTCCAAAAGCTGATTTTGCTTCATAGTAGTACATTGCCATTCTCTTCCTTGTTTACCTGGAGAAGGATGTACGTGGAAATTCCTGGCTAGTCATGGTGGAAGAGTGGTGGGGAATAGGCTCCTCCTTTCCCTTTCCCTTTCCCTTTCCCTTTCCCTTTCCCTTTCCCTTTCCTTTCCCTTTTCCCTTTCTTTCTTTCCCTTTCCCTTTCCCTTTCCCTTTCCCTTTCTTTCCCTTTCCCTTTCCCTTTCCCTTTCCCTTTCCCTTTCCCTTTCCCTCTCCTTTTCCAGAACTTTGTTTTTAGGAGATGCAATAACCATGAATGGGAAAGTGGTTTATTTAGAGAGAGCTGCATTTAAGCACAGGCTCAGGAAATATGACCCATGTGAAGGATGTGCCCATCCAAGACCAGACTTCACACCTCTCCTCAGAGAATTATAAAGATTGCCTCAAACAAACCCTGTTTAATTTCTCCACATTGAAAATGAAGACTGAAATGGATGTCTGGATAAATGAACCTAGGGAGAACTGAGAGGTGATTTTGTTTAAATTCTTTTGATTGCAGCAGAAATCAAATTTATTTTGCTGGAGGGTGACTTACCAAGCAAAGCACATTAAATCAGTCTGCTTCCAAGGGAGGGAGAAGCAGCAGATATATATCCATGCTGCAGAGGGAAGTTGTCTGTTACATGCTCATTACACATATTTATGTCTCAGCTGCGAACTGAAAAGTGTTCATGAATTTTATATATTTTAAAAGCGTTTCCAGGTACGCCCTTAGCTTTTCAGGCTCGGTTTGAGCTTGTACAAACTGTGGATTGGCTCTCAGCCTGCTCCAGCATGGAGTTTATCCCTGGGCGCAGATCTGTGCTGGAGCTGTGGCACAGACAGGGCTGGAGCGCCGGCAGCAGGGCCCGGCCAGTGCCTGATGGGTTTGTGTGCTCGGAGAGCATCACCCCTGTGTGCTGCAGGGCTGCAGGACCCTCTGGCTGTCAGCAGGGCATGGCCAGTGCCTGATGGGTTTGTGTGCTCGGAGAGCATCACCCCTGTGTGCTGCAGGGCTGCAGGACCCTCTGGCTGTCAGCAGGGCATGGCCAGTGCCTGATGGGTTTGTGTGCTCGGAGAGCATCACCCCTGTGTGCTGCAGGGCTGCAGGACCCTCTGGCTGTCAGCAGGGCATGGCCAGTGCCTGATGGGTTTGTGTGCTCGGAGAGCATCACCCCTGTGTGCTGCAGGACCCTCGGGCTGTCAGCAGGGCATGGCCAGTGTCTGACGGGTTTGTGTGCTCGGAGAGCATCACCCTGTGTGCTGCAGGACCCTCTGGCTGTCAGCAGGGCATGGCCAGTGTCTGACGGGTTTGTGTGCTCGGAGAGCATCACCCCTGTGTGCTGCAGGACCCTCTGGCTGTTCCATGGCCGGGAGCCTCCAGCAGAGCTCGGATCAGGAATCTGCTGCATTTGCAAACCGGAACAGTTTTACTTTAGCTGGGCAGTGCTGGGACAGAAAAGGTGGGAACCCCCTTCACTGGGGTCAGCCTTGCCTTAGGTCTCTCCCCTGGGACAGGTCCGGTGTTGGGCCTCGAAGGCAGACACACAGTAACACAAACATTCCCGGGGGATGCAGAGGGCCTGGGAGCTGCTGGGGCTGCCTGGCTGCTCCTTCTGCAGCCCAGAGCCCCAGAATGCTCCTCTGCTCCTCTGCTCCTCTGCTCCTCTGCTCCTCTGCTCCTCTGCTCCTCTGCTCCTCTGCTCCTCTGCTCCTCTGCTCCTGCACGGGTCCGTGCGGGTCCCGTGTCCCGCAGGCAGGCTGTGAGGAGCAGGGCATGGAGCACTGGGAATGGCGACCCGGGAGTGCAGGGCAGGCACCTCAGCCACGCTGGGCTGGGCTCTCCCCGATGCATTGGGATTTTAGCTTTGATATTCTTCATACAGTTGTACTCCTGGTGTTCTTTAGTGTATAAACTCCACACACAGTGTGAGCTGCTGCTTCCCCATTTTGGTCAGATGTTGTCCCTGAAAATCAGCCTTCTGATTTGTTTTAGTATAGTGGAGTCAGTTCTCATGAATTGTAAGATAAACAAGAATCATGTTTACATTCCTTTGTAAAAGATCTCACCTGATGGACTTCTCAAGTGACCAGTGAAGATGGAGAGGTGGGAACTTCTCTGTCCAATCTCTGATCACTGTCCAGAAACTGAGAGATACGAGGTCAACGATAAACTAGAATCTTCTTCCTTTCTTCTCTGCCTGAACCCCTGTGGTGTGTGTTGCTGTGTGTTTCTATCTGTGTCACAGTAACAGTCAGACACAACAGTTCCTCTCCAGGCCTGGACACTTCACTGCCTCAGGGCCCAGAGATGGAAACAAAAGTGAGTTGGGGGAGCAAACTGGG
Source organism: Sitta carolinensis (assembly GCA_032173965.1). Taxonomy (NCBI): domain Eukaryota; kingdom Metazoa; phylum Chordata; class Aves; order Passeriformes; family Sittidae; genus Sitta; species Sitta carolinensis. The sequence continues at coordinate 20,485,863 of CM063292.1, forward strand.
GGTAAATGACTTCCTTACCTGAAGCTGTAATTGGAAGATTAACCCTCAGTATGGACCAAACTTATAAAAGTGTGAAAATCCCTGACCATTATCCAGTTTTGGGTGTAGCCCCTGGGGGAGGGCTCTGTCAGCCCAAAATATACCTGAAGGCCCTTCAATAAATATAACTGCTTTTTATTCCCTTAATTTTGTCTGGCCTCTGTTTTAGGCAGTCCTGAAAATGCATCACTCCCTGCCTGGGCAAACACCGTTTCTGGGTGGGCAGGAAGGGAGCAGAGCTGCATTTCTGACTCAGCATTATGCTTTGCTCAGTAGTGAAATGTTTGTGTAGAAACTCAGAAGGAACTGATCCTTCCCAGAGCCACAACAGGATCTGTGAGCTCTTTTTGCTGTGCATTTACTGCAGCAACCACATTCAGAGAGAAGGACAAGCAGCACGCCTTGAGAGAAAATATAGCAGAAACAAAGGCTTCTTTTAGCCTATTAACAGTCTTGAACCTTGAAGAGGTTTTAATCCCTAATTAGAAATAACACTTTGCTGATTTCTCTAACATTGCATATTCACTTCAGGTAAATGGAGTTTTCTTCCTGCTTTTAAGACAAACAGAAAGTTTTAGTAGAACAACAAGAAATTTTCAAATAAACTCAAAATGTAGATTCCTGAAGACTAAAATTTGATTCTTTCAGATGGCTGGATTTTGTTTTTCTCTTCTAAGATGTGATTATGATTATATGATTTCCAAACCATACCTACATAAATTAATTATGGGGAGGGGGGTTGTGCAGAAAAAGTCATTGATTTCAGTTTCTTAGGCTGTTTCCTGTAGACTGTATAGGGACAGGAGTGAAGCCTGCACACTGGCACTGTCGACTATACTGTTACCTGAGGCTAAAACTGACCCTATGTGCCCACTCAAACCCTTCTTTTCATGTGCAATGAGTGGTCTCGTAGCCAAAAAATATTGGAAGATCCCAGTCAAATTAATTAGAGCATTGCAGGCATGTAGCAAGTAGTTTTAATTCTGTCATTAGAAGAAAGATTTAGGTTTTTGGTTTAAAAAATCTGTGATGCTTCTGAATTTTGTAGTTTTTTTTCTGTGTTCTTCTCTCAGTCCACCATAAGCTGGGTGTTCTTCCAATGAAATATTGGACATGGGTCCATTGGATTTGATAAATAAGAGGAGACTGGTGCCCAAGGTCTTTAAAATCTTTTTGTCTAATTTTCTGTTGGTATTCAGAGGAGCAGAATTAAACTCTGCAAAGGCAGACAAGTCCCATAGTATTGGCCTCAGGTTATTTAAAATCAAGGAGTCCCCCATCCTGTACTAAGAGCACGGTGTAATATATTTACAGATGAGGTGTTACTTTGAAGTTGGGATCTTGTCTTTGATCAAAATTGTTCAGCTTCCCTCATGTCTCTCAGAAGGAGACAGGAGTTACAGTGCACTGGTGTGGGTTTTTTTAATGTTTTGGACAGCAAAAATGACATTTACATGAAACAGTAATCCTAGGAATGTATGAGATAAGACAATTTCAACCATGAGCTGAGAGAAAGTCTCCCAAGCAGCTTTGAAACCAAGCAGAAGTAACAGCATGTCATATCACTCTGCCTCCCTCACCTGCTGTTAATTAAAGTCTTGATAAAGGAGCTCTGTCAACATTCATAGGATGAAAAGTAAAATATACTTAAAATTTTCCTGATGAAAGTCCTGTTAATCAGGAGAAAGGTTTTGATTAAATACTCTTAATTCAGCAGGCTTCTTCAGGAAGTTTAAATATCCTGCAGTGGAGCTTTCCAACCCATGAAGGGAACGGGCATGGGGACTGTCACAGCAGCAGTTTTTGGGTTCCTGAGGACAGGGAGGGCACAGTACAATTAAAAGGAAAACCACCTGAGTTCTGGCTTGCTTAGGCTTTGCAGTCACTGAGTGCACTGACTTTATCAGGACTGTGCACTCAGATCAATGATTTTATCTTTCTGTTGCTTTTGTATTGACTGGCCATGGATTGCTATATGATTTTTTAAATGTAAACATGAATGTGTCTATCCTGGGGGGAAGAAAGGGAGTCTGGAAGAATAAAACACCATGTGCACACAGCAGGGAGACATCACCAAGGCATCTCTGTGAATTTCCTCTCAATACAGGACTTGTAACTTATTGCAGAGCATGACTTGAATATTGTGGATGGACCAAGCTTTGCTCCTGCCCTTTGTGGGCACGCAGGTGGAGTTATCCTCCCTAACAGTGGGAAAAATGGGAAGCTCTATTCTTTGATTTTTGTAGCATAGACAGGTTTGGAAATGATTCTTTGAAGCAACCAATGCTTCTTCACTGAGAGCTGTGATGGCAGAGCTGTCAAAGCCCCAGGTGACACAGGAGTGCCCTTCCCAGGCTCAGGTCTCTGTCCCTACATGGTGTCACCAGGCAGTGCCCATGGAAAACCTGCTTCCCAACCAAGGGGACATCAGGAAGCCATTTACTCTGGTGGCATTGAGGCTTTTAGGGTCTTCTGATGGCTCTCCATAAGCACAGCTGTGCTCTGTGTTTAAACAGATGTTTGCTCACAAACCACAGCACCAGAGAATTCCCATGGCCAGCAGGGAATGGTGGATTTGGAAACCTGTGAGGTGGGTTTGGACCCCTGTGTTGGGTCAGTGGTGGGTTTGGACCCCTGTGTTGGGTCAGTGGTGGGTTTGGACCCCTCTGTGGTGGGTCAGTGGTGGGTTTGGACTCCTGTGTTGGGTCAGTGGTGGGTTTGGACCCCTCTGTGGTGGGTCAGTGGTGGGTTTGGACTCCTGTGTTGGGTCAGTGGTGGGTTTGGACCCCTCTGTGGTGGGTCAGTGGTGGGTTTGGACTCCTGTGTTGGGTCAGTGGTGGGTTTGGACCCCTGTGTTGGGTCAGTGGTGGTTTGGACCCCTCTGTGGTGGGTTTGGGACCCCTCTGTGGTGGGGTTTGGACCCCTCTGTGGTGGTCAGTGGTGGGTTTGGACACCTGTGAGGTGGGTTTGGACCCCTGTGTTGGGTCATGTCAGTGGTGGGTTTGGACCCCTGTGTTGGGTCAGTGGTGGGTTTGGACCCTGTGTTGGGTCAGTGGTGGGTTTGGACCCCTCTGTGGTGGGTCAGTGGTGGGTTTGGACCCCTGTGTTGGGTCAGTGGTGGGTTTGGACCCCTGTTTGGTGGCAATGGCCTTCCCCCCTCACATGTCACAGCCTGAATCCTATAGGGTTTGGCTGGCCAAATCTCAGATTCTCATGAGAGAAAAAAAGGCACAAAAAATTATTCCCCCTTCACATTTCTGTAGTTTTAACTCTTTTTAACTAGGAGAAAACAAAAGCAATTTTTTTAACAAAACTTTTAATGATTTAGTGATATTTAAAATACTGAAACCAAAGTGGAAGAAGGGTGATTCCTAGCCAGACAAATGGCTGTTTGTTGGAAAAGCCAAACTAGTGTGAACTGTTAGTGGAAAAAAATCCAGTCAAATAGGAGAGTGAAGTCCAGCTACTTAAATCTGTGGTGAAAAACTGACTGTAGCCATGCAAAGAGTGCTTGTATCCTCTTCTTCCAGCTGCTGAATTGTGCTGGGCAGGATTCCCCAAAGTAGATTTTGTCTGGGGAAGTTCCTTCAGCAGGGCTGGGCTCTCTTGCCTTCCACAGCAATGATTGAATCTCACCTTATATGAAGCTATATAATGCGAATTTTCTGAACTACAGGATTCTTACCCTTACAATCAGGTAAAAGAACTTGTAGTTGATGAACTTCAGTGAGGAAAGGCACTATAAATTATTTTGACAGGGAAACTTCATCATTCAAATAGAGTTTGTGCAATCTGTAAATCAAGCTCTTAACTCCACTTTGCACAATTTAAGTGATCTTTACAATATGAAGTAATACAATCTGATCTTTTTTACTTAAATCCAATACAATTAAAACATTTAGTGTTTCACACACCTTTTTAAAAGCTTTGGGGGCTACCATGGTGAGTGTGACTTGAGATGGCATTGTATATCTGAGCTAGGAAGCATTGCTGGGAAAGGGGATTAGTTTGATTTGAGATGTAATAGAAATAAAGTTTTGGTTTTTTTTTTTTTTTTTTTTCTGGAGATCCTCCCTTGTCCCTACTGACTGCTGCTTCCAGCAGTTTTCCTCTGAGTATTGCTACCTCAGACTCTTCATTTCCTTTCCAGGATCATATCCCTCTCTTCCCAATGATTTCAGTTTTCACTCTTTGAATTCTTTGTCTCTCTTACGAGACCCTCAGATAAATAATTAAAATAACAGCAAAGTAAGAGTAAGGGGGTTTCCTTTATGTCTGATAGGCATCACTAACAAGATGCCTATCAAACTAGCAAGATATTCTGGGTTTTTTCCCATTTCCCTCTGCTTCACCTCTCCTTTACATTTTGGAACAAGAACTACCTGTTGGTCTAGGTCTGTACTGTACCAGCATAAAGGAGCACACATCCTTGTTAATTTGTAATGGTATTGTTACATTTTTACTTAGTTTAAATGGGACTTTCCATCAACTTGAAATCAGAACTGAATAGGAAGAAGTATCATTACTCCCAACTATAAGTGCAAATAAATAACAAAGGGAAAATAATCTCTGTTATTGTTTGTTTTTTCCTAAAGAATCATAATAAATGATTATTCTTCTGTCCTACACCACAGTCTTGCTTTGAGGGGCATGGGGAATGCGATATCAGTAGTGCCAGAACTCAGACTGCAATTAAAAATCTTGGGAGTGGAAGGTCTCAGGGGTGCCAGGGACACCCCTGACATTTGGACCTTCAGTGTGCACTTCCCACTCAGAGCACACACACTGGCACTGCAGAGCTGCTGTCACCTCCACAGCTGTGCCAGGAGCATTCACAGTCATGAGAAACAGCTTTGGAGATTTCCCTTTTCCACATCAATCCTCTGTCTCTGTTTTTCTTCAAATGCTGATTCTTTTCTGCTCCCGGTGCTCTGAGGACTGTAGAAATGTGAGGTGCAAAAAGAAAGCGTTGGAAGTGTTTTCACAAAGCAGCTTTGGTGTCTCACAAAGTCCTGTCCAAATGTATGAGAACATCCAGAATGGAAATACTGTCCTTGCATTATTAATAATGCTATCAACTGAATAGTAAAGTGCTTCATAACCTTCTTCCCAAATTAATTCTGCATTCTAGGTAATTGAAATCAGTTTCAATTGAAGTCTGTACCAATTCTGTAGAGTCATATATGCCAAATTATTTCTTATTTGCACCAGTGTAGTTCCACATGTAAATTATAATAAAATTTATCTCTCAACTTCCTGTTGATCTTAAGATGAAAATTATCTAAGATCTGTCATAACTGCAGATTGGTGGGGCTGTATGGCCATCCATCTTGAGATAATATTTTTTTAAAACAATCCAAGTAATTCATAGAATCCAGAATAGTTTGGGTTGGAAGGGGCCTTAAGGCCCATCCCTTCCCACCTCCTGGCATGGGCAGGGACACTTCCACCAGACCAGGCTGCTCCAAGCCCTGTCCAGCCTAGCCTTGGTAACTGCACTTCCACTGTCAGTTTAAGCCCTTGGAGGTGAACAGAGCAGTCCTGGGAGTGTTTAAGAAATCCGTGGGATCCCCTGCCCTGTGCATCTCCAGTGAGACTGGTTATTGCTGCTCTCTTTGTCATGGCTGAAGTACAATCTACTGAGTCTTTTCCAAACTGGGAAAGGTTTTGGACAAGAAGTAAAAAGCACTGAGGCAGAAGGCTGAGCTTTGTTTGGTGTAATTTCTCATGTATGCTTTGTTACAAGCTGCAAGCTGGAGGAAGTAGTGACCTCTGCACACCTTGGAAATTAGACAAGGCAAATTAGCAGGGAGTCACAGAACTTGCCATGGGCATTCTTTTTGAAGTGCGTGGAGAATTAATAAGGGGTGTAGATGCTGTATGTATAGCACATAAAGTCGATCAGTGCTGTTCAGTTAAAAATCCAGCTGTCACAGGCAGACTCTGCTCATGTCCAAAGACAGCCTTAAAAATTGATGGCTTTATAAAATAAATAAAGCTTACAGGCTATTTAAATCCACTGCTTCATTGGATTTTTATTTCAGCGTCCTGGAGGTTTAAGAGGAAGCTGTGCTCTGGCCCTGGAGCATTTGCCCTGCAGTCTTTGGGGTGTCAGGGCCAACGCTGTGGGGGGACACGTGGCAGCACCATGAATGCCACAGATGCTCCCATTTCTGAGGGATGAGAGGCAATTCCGGGGCCAATGCTCAGGATGCTGATTTTTAAAACAGAACAAACATGGAAATAGCAGGGGGAAAAAATCAAAGACATCTTTCCTTTTTGATACAGGCTCTTGGATGGAGTAACCATCCAGAATTTGATTTCAGAAGCACGATCCCTTTTCTTTGCAGAATGGAGCATTATAGACTGAGGATACTGGGGAAAAGCTGGCTCTCCTAGGGCTGCTCTGCTATATAAAGTGCTCAGACAGCTGATTAATCTATGGGATTGGCAATCATTTGACTCTGGATATTTTGTTCAAATGTTTTTTTTTCAGTGATTCATGAAGCCCTTATCGGAATTCAAACAGCACTTCACGAATCAACTAGGAGCTTAAAAAAAAATTAGCAGTAATGAGCTCATTTCCATAGAAATAGAACCAGGCTCACTGGTGGGTCAAACTGTTCTGCACTTCCTCTTTCCAGGGTTTTCCTCAATTCTTTTCCGTTTATTTCATGCATCATTATCTTCCATTTTCTGTGTATCTAAACAGTGCTATTTGGCTTTTTGTTCTCTAACCAGCAACTGCCACTTCAAGTTATCTCCAAATGGTGTAAAAAAATCGTCATCCATATTTCACTCAAGAAAGTTTAAAATTCATTGTCACATTGCAAGCCATTACTCATGACAGTTTCCTCAATAGATTACAAATCATAGTTTGAATTAGCATTGAGCAAAATTTTCTAATGCTCAAGCCTCTCCATTCCTGCAGGATTAGTAACGTGTTTTAATGATATTGCATTTGTATTCTTTCAGTTTTCTTTCATGTGACATCAAAGAAGCAGCAGAAAGTGTCTTTCATATTCCAGACAGATCACAATACTTTGTTGTTTTCCTTCCTTCAGAATTACTGCTAGCCAAGATGAAAGCCAAGGTCTTGTGAGCAAAACCCGGGTGATCTGAAAAGAGATGGGATCCCTTTGAGGGTCTCAATTTGTTGGGAGGAGGGAATAGCTTTCAGTTTCATCCGTAACAGCACAAGGCTTGTTAGGGCAGGTTCCAGAGGAGGAACATCAGGATGGAAGGTGACACACAGGTCCTGCAGATGTTCAGATCGTTTTGTGCATTTTCTTCTAGGAGATGAAGAAGGAATAAGAAAGAAGATTTTGTGGCTTGAAATCGTACACACAGAGCTCCTACTGAGGGCTGTGCACATTGTTGAGGAAAACCAGAAAAGCTTGTCATAATCAGAAGAGGGAACTGGCCTGGGAGTGGACTGGGCTTGGTGATTTAGCTGTAAGAGAAGGAATAAAGGCTGATGTTAATGCAATATCCATATATATACATATATATTTCAGTAGCTCTATATGATCACGTGGCTGGCAGCCACATATATAAGGAAACTGTTCTCAGTAGCTCCATGTCACAAAAATATCCTGGGATTCTGGAAAACAAAGTAGTTTGAATAGGAAAATAATATTATTGAAAAACCTTATCTGAAGAAAAAGAAACCCTTCGGGAAATATGCCACTGGAAATATGGCCCAGGAAAAAAGCATTTTTCCTAACTTGTATCAGCTGAGTCTACATCTGGATCTGAAGGTGGGAGAGGATTCTGCATGCACTGGAGTTGTCCATGTCCTGGGATGAAAGGTGCTGGGATACACAGGTGAGTAAGGGGAGAAGGAAACTCCATCTCTGCTGGAACTCGCATCCATCTCTGTTCTGGAATAGGTGGGACCAGCATGCCAAAATAAACGGCTTCAAAGGAAAACAAAAACTTGTTCTGGGAATAGATTTTCTGCCAAAGATGGTGGAGTGGGCCCAGCAATCCTGACAGAGCAGAGCGTGGAGTAGGGCCAGGAGGGTAAAGCACAAAAGGTTCATCTTTTCAGGAGACAGCATTTCCAGGTGAATATTGAAGTGCCATCACAGTGGGGCAGCCACTGCTCCCTTCAGGAGAGAGAGGGGGGTTCTCACAGACCTCCTTTTTCCTCATTTTCCCCATACAGAAGTGTACATCAAATGCAAGTTGGGTCTACTGACTCCTGTTTTCTATGAGAGCAGCACTACTGGGACCAAAAATATGCATATTTTAACACTAGTCAAAAGTGCAAATGGCCTCCAAAAGCAGTTAGACAAAAACACAGAGCATGAGGTCATTAGTGACTGAGACACAATGGACAGGGTGAAGCAATAGGTTTAATTGTTCCCAACCAGAGATTGCTGGAGCTGTTTCTCTGGGAAGTGTGTGAGCCCCATTTCTTGCACTCTTCCATGGTGTTATCCATGTTGAAACTTTGCTGGAGAAAGGAGGTCAGCCAGACACTGGAGATCTTTGGCATGGAGGAGGAGAGGAACACCAAACTCCCTTTCCTTATTGTAAGGTGGAATGTGACTAAATCAGATTCCAAACTGCCCCAGGACATGCAGCATTTTTGTAGTATTTGATTTGTATCAAAGGGCCAGCGGCTGGCCCAGATTTCCAGGTTTGGATAATGAACCTTTGCTGGAAAAGAAGAAGAAATTCCACAACAGGAGCTGGATGGCACACTCTTGCCTGTTATTGCTGTAGGAGACCCCTCTGCTCTCTTCCTCAGCAGTGGCTCCTTGTTTTGTGAGCAGTGGTGTTGAAAGCCACCTGGTGATGGACTGGAAATGAACACATGCAACAGAGTGAAAACTACTGCAGCCTAAAGAGATGCCAAGCATTTCTTTACTTGCAGTTCTTTTCTCTCTTTATTTAAGCTCTCTCTCTCTCTTAAATAGAGATGATGGTAAAGAACATCTCCTGGTCTCTCTGTGAGGGAGGTTTTTATTTGTCTTTTAGGGAGATTTTTGTCTGTCTTCTCAGTGAAGAGTGAACAGGATCTAAGCTGGTGGGACAGTGCCAACAAAACCCAAGCCAGCGTTTGGTTTGATTCTTGTTTCTTCCTATTTTGCTTCTTGAGGGAAATTCTGTAGGGACAAGATGAATCATACAGACTGGCTGTAGTTCCTCCAGGCTCCTCCCTGCTGCAAATCATCCTGGTCTTTACCAGAGAAATCAGGAATTGTCCTGTTAAAACTTCCCAGTGACCGGTTTTGTGCTTAACTGTCAGCTGAGTTTTGTGACACTGGTCTCTAATGCTGGTCTCTAATGCCATCCTTCTGTGCAGGAATTTTTAGGACGCTTTACTGAGCACAGATGAAGGAAAGTTTCCTTAGCAACAGGAATTACATGGAATACTGAAAAGCTCTCTGGTGACTCTGCTTGTTTCTGCACATGAAAAGAAAAAAGCCTTTTTTTTTTTTTTTTTTTTTTTTGTGAGATGCAATAGAAAGACTGACATACAACCTGACATTTCCTGCCTACTTTCAATTTTTCAAGCAAATGAAGTCAAAAAACTTCAGGCAGACATCGTTCAAGTAATTCTTTTAGTATGCCAAATTCCTTCATTAATTAATTTGCAGAAGCCTATTAGCATATAGCAAAAAAAGCATGATTTAGCTTGACTTGTACCCAAGGAAACATGTATACTTAATAAGTCAGATAATACTTTGCACCTCTGTAGCACTTCTCTAGCTGTGCTTGGAGGACTTTCAGGCCAGCTTTTAAATGCATTTAGGCATCTCCAGATGCAAAGAGGTGCCTGGAGAGTTTTCAGAAAGTGATTTCAATAATCCATCAGTTATCTGCCAGCTCCCTTGTGAAAGGAAGCAAAGAACCATTCCAGTGGCGCAGAAGATTAGGAGAAAACCCCACAATAAAGCTTTGAAAGAGTTAAGAGATAATCTAACCTTATGATTCCTACCAGTGGGCTTTAATGACTAACTAAACCTCCCTGCAAGGCAAGGCTGCATAATTAATGCAGTTTAGGAATAAAAGAGAACGTTTAGCTGGGAGTGCTGGGACATGGGGTGGCTGCTGTCCTGTAGGGGTGGCTCCCCTGGAAACTGCACCCTGGCTCAGTCCCCTCGTCACCCCTAGGGACCCCTGAGCCCCCCGAGTCATGGCAAGGGACAAACACTGAGCCACGAGAGCCCTGTAGGACAAGAAATCTGTTTGGGGCAATAGCTAATACCCCCAACATCTTAGCTCCTCCTATCTCTGCCTCAGTTTCCCCTTTCAAGCAGAGCTTTTGCAGGGTTAGGTTTCCTTTTCCAGTCGGATGACTGCCCTCTATAAATAACACCCAGCCTTCGATTTTCTGAGACCAAGCATGCCAAAGGTGTGATTTTCTGCAATAGCTCCTCCATCATTCCAGGATTGTCTCTGCTTATTTCAGTTTGAATTCATCTTTCTAGTACATGGGGTTAAGGTGCATTAGAATTCCAGCACGCACCAAAAAAATGGGTTTAGGTCATTATGAAGTAACTTTTGCCTCCTTTTCAAGTGTGTAGTAAGAGAAGTTTCTACATCTCTGGTACCACAACTACTGGAAAGAAAGGCTTGGGATTAGGTCTGGTGAAATGAATAGTTTTCTTTATTTTATCACTTGAAAAGGAGTTTTGGTCTCCAAATCTTGCTGGCTAAGGTTTTTACAGTTTCCTGCTTTTTGCTAGCATGGCCAATGATACATAAAGGGAAGAAGGTAGATTATGAAGACAAAACCAAAAGAATGGTAAATAATACTTGCAAAGCAGCATTGCTGGCTGAGGGGCTGAATTCAGAGATACTATTCTGAGACTACTATCATTTCATTGATTCTCTCAACTGGGAAATCACAGCAAAAAATTTCCTGCTAGAGCTCAAAATATTTGTTAGATAAAATATCTAGTACTGCAAAGTAACTGGGCATATTGGCTGAGAAATATAAACAAAGAAAAGAAAGAAATTTTTGGTGTGAAATCTTTATATCGTGTCTTTTTATGCCAGTTTGTGTTTCCAAAAAACAATGTTTAAAAGCACTTAAACCAAGCGAGTAAAGCTCAGTACATTTTCTTGCATACATTTAATTGCACCTTTCATTGTGCAGTAATAAAATGACATAGCAGGACCATCATTGTGGTCAAAGAGATTTTATTGTAATGCAAGTTTAATTGCCATGAGTGACTTCCAACCGTGTTATTAACAACACAATGTGTTTGATATTTTTACGTATTTGTGGGGTGCAAGACTGAAATGTGTTTGCCAGGAGCTGACAAACTAAATTCTGGGTCAGGGACTGGAACAAGCTATTCCATCTCCTGGTGATGAGCACTGAGATATAGAAACCACTGCAACAGAGCATGGGAGTGCTTTACATCCAGCCTCTCATGACAAGATGACATTTTCCACCTGTTAAAAAAACCCAAACAGTTAAAAAAACACTGCACACCTGCTAAATCTGAGATAAAGGACCCAAGGATGACAGCATTATGGGCAGGATTTCACCTCCCAGGCCCAGGGTTTTTGTTTATACACCATGATGTGTCTGGCAGCATCCTGCAGCTCCTGCCTGCTGGCATTGCTGCTGTGCTGTGCATTTGAGGGGACACAGACACCCCAGGAGAGGCTGTGAAAGAAGGCCTGGGGATGTCATGGAGCTCCGTTGGTCTAGGATGGGGAAAACTGAGGAGGCCTTGGTCTGCTGGCACTTTCTGGATTTCCAGCAAGCCCCTCTCCTAGGGAGGCAGCTTGGCAAAGGCTGTGGGTGGAGGTGCTGTGAAGTTTGGGGACAGCAGTGTCCCTCTGTGCCTCAGAGAGAGCAGGGCTGCTGTCCCTGAAAGTCAGCCTTCTGATTTGTTTTAGTATAGTGGAGTCAGTTCTCATGAATTGTAAGATAAACAAGGATCATGTTTGCATTCCTTTGTAAAAGATATCACCTGATAAACTTCTCAAGTGACCAGTGGAGATGGAGAGGTGGGAACTTCTCTGTCCAATCTCTGATCACTGTCCAGAAACTGAGAGATACGAGGTCAACAATAAACGAGAGACTTCTTTTCTTCTTCTCTGCCTGAACCCCTGTGGTGTGTGTTACTGTGTGTTTCTATCTATGTCACAGTAACACAGGGCCCTGGCACAGCCACCCTCAGTGGGCACAGTGAGCTCTGCCTTTACCTCTTCCCAGACTGGGCAAGTGGGAAAACAGGAGCGCCGTGCAGCCCCAAATCTCCCGGGGAGATCTGCTGAGATAATGCCCTGCCTCGAGGGGAAGCTGAAACGACAGCACAGCCCAGAGAGCTTTGGGAAGGGAACACCACAAAGAAGTTCTGAAGCAGCTCTGTGGAAAATTCATGGGTGGAATTTCTTGAAAATTTGCTTCTCTTACAAGGCAAAATCACAGATTAAGTCCCCTGAGTTTACCTGGCTCTCCAGCCCACCCATAGCTATCAGCCACTCCTCAGCACAGGCAGGTTTCCTTAGGCTCAGAAGATTTCCCACACCTTTTAATCTATTTGCTGCACGTGCACAATGCTGTCACTGCCTTGGGAAGGTCAGCCCTGGTTCGTGATTCCCTAATGGCCAGGTTGTCTTGCTCTGGGTGTGCTGAGCCCCTGTCAGTGCTGTGAGAACTGCCTCTGGATGGGCTGCTCTTGGGATCTTGTGCTGGGCTTTCACTGTTCTGCTGCAGCACTGCAGGTCTGGGCTGTCTCTTCTCCACAAATGCAGGCTTTGGACAAAGAGGGAGTTCTTGCTAGCTGCCAGCAGTGCTGTGTCTCCTGTGAGTAACCACATACACATCCACAGGTTGTTCTGGGGTGAATCTGTGGCTGGAGGAGCAGGAGTTACCTGGACTGTGCCTCTGACTGGAAACTCAGTTCCTGCACTGACAGCCTGCAGGTTCAGGGTAGGGGAAGAGAGTTGCCAATTTGTGTAAAACTGATGTAAATGGCTGATAGCTTGGCCTAAATAAAATTCAACCTCCCCCAGATGTTGCAGTTTCTTTAGCTTTCTTTGAGTTTGTAATAGAAGCAGGGTAAAGGCAAATTCCCATCCTGAGCATGCAGGACCCACTCCAAGAGTGCCCCTGGCAGCACCTGAGCAGGGACAGAGGCTCCTCCACAGCTGCTCCCACAAACTCATGCCAGATTTTACTCTGCTCCAGGTTTCCCATGGCAGAGTCTCAGACGTCCTCGTCCTTACAATAATTTAATCTTGCTGTAACAACAAAACCACAGCTTGAGCTGGTGCCTTTGAGAAGAGACCTGAGAAAAGGATACCCTGTCACCACATTCCTGGTGGTTCCTGGTTCCTGTGGCCACCCCAGATCACTGATGGCACTTGTGACCAGTCCTAGTGATTCCTGGTTCCTGAGGTCCCTGGCACGGTGACCACCCCAGGTGAACTGGCTTCCTTGAGCTGAGCCCTTCTGTCCTCATGTCACCATCTGGTAAGGGTTATTTATGAATTACACTGACAGTGGCAGTGAAAGTGATATTTGGGGTTTTTTCAGGTTGAAATGTGGCATCTATCCTGGTTTACCATGCACAGAAACTGATTCCTACATACCATGCTCTCAAATCTTATCTAAGGCTCTCAGATGCCATAGCCAGCATGGGCATTCCAGTCACAAGAAATATATACTTCCAATAATTAATTTAACTCTGTGTAACATACAAATTAAGCTCTTCAAAGAGAGCAAAACAGGCGCAGCAGTTGAATCAAAAGCTGCTTCTGTACTTGGCTGCCCCTGAGGAAAATGAAGGGGAGGTTTCCAGAGCTCCTGAGTCAGCAGGGAGCCTCAAATTGTTTCCATGAACCTGGAAACTGCTGGTGGCTGCTGCCTGTTAGTGATGAGAATTCTGAGGTTTAAAGACTTTGCCGTGGTGAATTTTGCATTAGTCTGGCCTGCAGTAGAAGGAGAAATCCAGGCAGGTGTTACAGAGTAGGGTGCTTTGGAAAGTACACCCTTCCTCCGGTGCCATTCTCAACACTGAAATGCTTTAAGATACTATTAGGATGTTAAAATAAATAGAGTTAAACCAATCTTTCTTTGGAGCAGTCTCAGTGTGTATGGATTTTACTCCTGGTGTGGCTCTGATGATGAAGTGCTTTGATGGCACAGTCTGCAGGATTATTTGCCCTCCTACAGACCTGTCACTACTAATTTGGAGTGTAAGTGTGGCAGGAAAGATGCTTCCTTTCTTTCCAGCTAAAGCACGGGTAGATTCTTGGATCCTTGGCTTGTGTGTGTGCCTTACATTCCTGCTGTGGATTTTAGAGTTTAGGATTTGTATTTTTAGTTTGAAGTACTGGTTTTCCTCTTCTAAAATACTTCAAAATGTTTACTCATAGCTACTGTTCTACTGCTGAAATTAGGCTGTGATTGTGAGTAGGCAAAAGTGCCCTGTTCTCCTGTTCCAAGGGAGATGCTGAGAGCTGCAGCAGTGTTTGCTGGCCTGGGGAAGGGGAGGCAGCAGAAGGGGCTGCCTGGAGCCCGGGGGCTGGGGGACAAGAAGGCAGAATGCAGGAAGGGCCCCAGCCCGTGACAGGGGAATGCAGAGCTTCACTGACAGTTCTGCCTCTGGGGCAGGCTCTGGCTGCTCCCTGGATCCCAGAATTTGGCTTGCTGGGAGAAGAATCGAGATTATTCAGTCAGACCCAAAGTCACAAAGGGGAAGCACTAGGGTCACTTTTGCCTTTTGTAAGAAAACCTAAATCCCAGTAATGACCCATCTTGGTGCTTTTCATCACTTGTTTAAAAATATGCACAGATTTTGGAAGTGAATCTTCCATTTTAGAGCCAGATTCTCTGCAGGTGTAAATTTGTTCTACCTCAGTGAAATGGTGCCGACCCCAGCAGTGCCCTTCTAGTCCCTGCCATTATTTCAGTGCTTTACCCCCTTAAAAGCAAGGCCACTGTCCTGCTAGTCCTTCTGGCATCCTAAAATTTCAGTCCTATCCCTTGTCAGTCTTGCTTTTCCCTGGTGAGTGCTGTGGGGGTTTATCCTGAGTTGAAAGAGTTTGTGCTGAGTGGGGTTCAGTGAGGCTCATTTTCCTTCAAAGCTTGCAAAACTCTTTTTTCAATATATTAATTATTGCTAATGGCTCTCTCAAAGATTCAATTTACAGAGCCTATTTAAAAACCTTTCTTTATGCTTTTAACTGATTATAAGATTGTTTTCAAAGTGCAAACTGCGCTGTGTCCTGGTGGTTCAGGTTCCCAAAATGAATGAGCTGTTAGCTTTGATTTACTGCTGTGCTCCTCAAACATATTTAAAGCAGACAGTGCACGTTGCTCTGTCAGCTGCTGGTCTGAGCTGTTGTTTGTTTTGCTGAACTCCCCTCCTATTGTATAATTGCATTTGCCAGGTGGAAGTGAGAGCTGTCTTTTTGAAATTGTAATTAATAGTGTCTTGGGAGTTTCCTCCAACTAAATCCTGCTGCAGTTTGCTCCTCTCTGTGCACCAAGAGCACATCAGTCACCCTCCCCCAGCAGCTCTCAAGGTTAGCAGCCTGCATGCCCAAGGATAGATGGCCTACTTAGTTATTAAACAAAATTACTTTTGGTGAGTGACAATAGATTCAGTGATGCTGCGGCTTCTGGAGACGGGAAAAAATAATATTTTAATCAGTAAAAATAGCAGATAGTTTATACGGTGTTAGAAGACTAGAGCTACATATGGAAAACTATGTCTGTGGAATAATTTCTTCTAAGTCCTATTAGGATGTAAATGTGATTTAAATTAAATCAAGGAAAGTGACCGACAATTATAAAATCCCATTTCTGAGAAATCGAGTTTAGGATTTGCACTATTTCTCTATCAGACCTTGGTGCTATCTCTGTAATAAAAGGTGAAAAGGTGGCATACACTATTTAAAAAGGAGGTTATTGCAAATTGAAGCTGGAGCTATAATTGGGTCTCCTGCTGATGCAAGTGAGGAAAAAACAATTAGTGGAACACTCTAAGTAAAAAAGGCTAATCTCCAAAAGTGGTGGAAAAGAGCAAGTTCTCTCCCTGGCATGCTGACATGGATAATGACAGCCAAGGCTCTCCTGCAGAAGTTTCCAGTCTGGATAACTGGACAGTGTGAGTGACTTCCCTGGCACAAGGTGCATTTTTCTATGTATTTGCTGTACAGCTCTGGCATTCCAGGGGTCTGTGGGTTTTATTTCCTATATTTGCCTATTAGGAATATTGCCATTTTGAATTGTGCTCTAATTTTCCCTTCAGTGAGGTGATGTGGGAGTAGCTGTGCTGCAGCTGTCCATTGTATTGCAGAGCACACAAGAGCCTCCCAGACTTGCTGCAGCTCCCAGAAAAACCTCCCCTCTTCTGACTGGACTTATCCTTAATAATTGGCCTGGTATTTCTGAGCTTTTCTAAGCTTTTCTAAGGCCTGCCTTATCAATATTGTATAGAAAATCTTTTTTCCTGAAGTCTTGTACAAGCAGCAAAGGTCAGGATGATGGCAGTCTGAAAATCTACATTTCTATTTGACCTCTCTATGCTTAACAAGTGTTTAATTCTCTTCCTCCCCGACGGGAAGGGAGATGTGCTGGCTCTGTGACACCAAGGTGTCTCAAATTATCCCTCCTGCCTCCAACTCACTTTTGGGAAATGCTGCAGCTCTGAGACTTGTCACTCCTGGGGCTGGCACGACCTTTTGCTGCTGCTGCTGTTGTTTGCAGGGTGGTGGCTGGGCAGAGGGGAATCCTCAGTGTTCCCAGGCTCATTCTCATCTAGACCAGCCTTGTTTGTGAAACATTCCTCTCCTGTAGTATGGAGCCAGCTGAAAGGCTGACAGTGAATTGGTGCTCGTGGGAGTTGTCAGTGTCAGGGCCATGGGGCAGAGCCCACGAGGCGTTTCTGTGTCCGGCCAGGGCCGGGCAGTGCCTGGGATGTGACAGACATGCAGTGACAGTTACAGGCATGGCTCCCAGAGCAGGGCATGCCCCCTGCCCCAGGAGGCTGCACCCCGTAAGCCCCGCGTGTCCTGCGTGGAAAACAGAGCTGGCACCTTGGGACAGGAGGGGAAAGGTGCAGCTGGAGCTCTGGGATGTGCTGGGGGAGCTGGGAACTGCCCTTCTCTGCCAGGCACTCTGCGAGCCCAGAACCCTGGCACGGGCAGATGAACGAGGGGGAGCAGGAATCTCGGTGTTCCTCAGCCACACTTCCATGGAAGTCACAGTCTCAGTGGGGGACGTGCAGCCTGCCAGGAGATTGCCAATATTCAGACATGCTTTCTGTGCCCCATGTGTCAGACTTTTATCATCCCGGGGTTGATCCCCACACTGGTGCATCTTAGGCAGGGCTTTAGTTAGGTGAGTTCTCTGCCTTGCAGCTGGTTAATGACCCATTGCAAAGCTTGGTTTGAAAGACAAAAGCCACAGAGAGATGGAACTTGATGAATGGGAATTTTTATTATTTTTTTCCCCCTTTTCATTTCTTTTACTGCAATTTGAGTTAACCTATTGGGCTGCGTATTGTGACTAACCCAACTTTAAATCTGTTAATTTAGCTAATGTTGCTGTATTACAAAACTCCTGCAAGTTACCCTTTTCTCTTAGTTTCTAAGTTTCTAGTAGCTTCTTTCATGTATTTTGGTCTTATAAGTTTCAGTCAGTTGGAAAAAATATTGTTTGTAGGTCAGTGCCATAGTTCATTGTTGCATCTCCTTTAAACGACAGCTTTCTCATTTCATTCCCATATACATGCACATGTAGTTCTAAAATGAGGTGGTCAACGGTGTGCTAAAGAGCTTAGGATTGCTGGGGAACCCTGTTCGTGTGGTGGTTCTTCAAAACGTGTTTTTTTGGTGGTTGAACTGGGTTTTCTGTCTCTCTGTGTCCCCCATCACTCTTTTCTCCTGAATTTTGTTTCAGAAATAAAATTCTAGTTTTCCTTTTTTCTGTGAAGATTCTTTACAGATGAAATTGCCTGACCATGATGAACAAATAAAGGAGGCATTTTATTCACTTAGTGGCTCTAGTTCATGATAAGCTGCATAAATTCCTCATGGAACAGGGCAGGGGATGCTCTGCTGAGGGAGAGCCCTGCTTGGACAGCAAACTGGGAATTTTCACAGATTTTTTTTCTCTCGTGACTGGTTGATTCAGAGCAATTGTGAGCCTTGCTTTCCTGGAATTTCTGAAACAACTTCAAGTGCAACTGTCCCTCACAGCAATTTTTAATAACAAGTTAAATGACTATCATATTTAAACTGACAATTTTCTTAGTATTATCCTAATTGCCAGAATGCAATATAATGTCTCTATTTTTTTTTCTAATCCAAAGTACATATAAAGTTAATAAAAAGATGCATTCTTACATGATCACTTAAAATCAGGATGAAACAAACATTGAACAGCACAGCATTGAAAGTAAAGATGGTATCAAAGCTGGGTAGTGATACATTCCAGATAATGTTTCATCTTGAACTACAGAAAAACTAGTAATAAAGAATACCATAATAAATTGCATCTGAAATGGCATTAAACCTTGAAATAAGAGGCTCTTGTGGGTTTTCCCCATCAATAAAACCTCAACACAGAAATCAAGTACTTTCACTTGTCCAGGCTGACAAAACTCCAGCTTTTTTGTTGCTTCAGCACTGTATTTATGGAGATAATCTCTCATGAATAAGAAATTTTTGCACCTGCTTTTTTTCTCTGTGTGTGATGCAGAGGAGATGTAAAAGCTGGGATGGCTGGGAAGCATGGTTGAGTTATTGGGGTTTAGGGCAAGAGTTGGGATGTGGAATTTGTGGGAGCAAAGAGGAATGGCTGAACTTTCTGGTCTGTTCTTTACCGGACATTTTGTTGCCAAATCAATTTTCAGCTTCTGACTGAACTGCTCATCACACTGCTCTAGGGATTTGTCTCAGGTATGGTACTGGGAATTTTCCCAAGGGTTTACCCCCAATCGTATTTTCCCTGGGCTTTGAAAACACAATAAATAAAATCCCAGATTCTCTCTCCATCATTTTGGATTTTTTTTCCTGAATTTCAGTGAGATTGGGCGTGCTGCATGCTTTGACACCCACACAGGTGACAAGGATGGGGAGCGAAGGACAAAGAGGAAGGGAAATCTCCATCCTGCTCATTCTCCATTTTTGAGCAGCTGCAGCCACTCTGCTCACAAAAATTCCCTCCTTTTTCCCCTGACCTCTTCTTTCAAGAGGATGTTTTAAACCTAAAACATGAACTAAAGTTTTAAAATTCCTCATCTTGTGCACTACAGCACCTCTGCACCACTTTCTTAGCTTTAGCATTGAGAAATTGGCTCATAAAGGGTTTCTGTAAATTCACTTCTACTTTGGATCTCTGTGTCACTCTCTTGTGAACATGGGCTTCTGAAGGACATTTTTTGTTAGGACTTTTAGGACTCCTGTGGGATAGATCGGTTTAATTTATAATTTTTACACTATACTAAATGGAAAATGAAGCAATTCTTGCTAATATTTAAAAGCTGGTGATTATATGATATTTACAATATATGGTATTTGCAAGAAAACCCAACCAATCCCTGGCAAAACCCAAACCAAAAGCAACCTGACATCATCACCCCTGCAAAAAGGTGTCTCAGGGCTAAGATTTGCATCTTGCCAACCTTCAATAAGTTGAGTTGCCAAAAAGTAGTTTGAAGTTTTTGCAATAAAAACACAGCAAAGAGCCAGTTCAACGTTGTGTATTTGAACAAACATATAGGCCAGCCAAGCTCTGTGGAGACCTGAAATTCTGCCTTATAGAGATTTTTCTGGTTTTCCAAAACTCATTCCCATTCAAAACTGGAACATGAAGGTAACATTACTCTGTTCTTACAGAGTTTAAAATTTCACAAAACATTTGGTTTCACTCTGTATATTTCAAACAGAAAAAAATAACAACAGAAGTAAATTTATAACACAACAGCTCCCTTCAGCTGTTCGCCTTCTCCTGTGTTTCTTTGGAGTTCATTTGCAGTGATATCTGTGCAATTTCATAACACATCCTATAGATAGACAGGTTATTAAATCTATCGTGTAACTGAAAGCTGAGGAATCCTCTTAGAGTGCTTTTATTCTAAAAGGCAAATAATGCTCTCCAGTTGTATGTACACATTGCATTAAATGACCCCAGAGCTTATGGACAATGTTTGAGTAGCGTTCCAATAGAGGGTTTTTTAAATTATTATTATTTTGTTTGTGATTTCAAATGTGCTGATGAGCATGAAGCATGCACTGAAAAACCAGCCCTATATGGGAAAAATGTTAAATATGGTACAGATCCACACATACCTGGATGTGTGAGATACGAAAATATAAACATGTATTTTCTGTCCTTAAAAATGGAATTATACCCTTTTTTAAGTGTTGGAATATGGTAGTACTATCCAGATTTATATGAGCTCTGTGATAGAATGTAATTTTAGAACATTTCATATTTACAAAGTCATCTCTTCCTGAAGTTTAAGGATACTTTTAGTGTTTCTTTGCTCTCAGGTTAAGAGGCTTAAAATGTCTTTTCATATAGCAATTAATAAAGTTATAAGGTCCAATTCAATTTTTAGACCACAAGATAAGAGAAAACAAGGGTAGTTAGTAGAAGATGAGGTCAGGATTAATTTTATTATATTTTTATTATATTTTATTATATTTATTCTTTTCTTAAGGTGGTGTTTCTGTGAAAAACATTGAGTTGCACCTATGGTTGATGCAGCAAAAGTCTTCCTGGATAAACATGCTGTGTTCCTGTATTTCATGTGTTCTGCATTGATCCTGAAGATCCTGGTATCCTGGCATGATATGTATTTCATATCCTGCTTGTGTATTTCTGTAAATAGCTTTTCTCTTGTGCAAATCCCCATTTTCAGCACAGAATAAACACTTTTCCAGGGAGTTCTGCCTGCGTTTCAACTCGGAGCTCAGCTACCATTTCTTACAGTGATGAATGGTTGCTGGTTTTGACCGATGGATGTGGCGTGTCAGGTCCAAATTCACATTTTTGTGGATTCAGATTAATAGTGCAAATCTTCTGGTGCTCAGCCTCATGTGAAATCCAATCTATTTATGCTCTTTCCAATTTTCATTGTATTATTGAGAATCATATTTAGTGAGCCTGACTAACGAGGACATGACAAGGGGAAGGTAATTCTTATTTTTCAGGGTTAACTCAGCTCTCTGCTCACTTGCAGCCCCAGCAGCTCTTCATAACCAGCACGGCTGCCTGAGAGTTCCTCCAGGAACCGAGGAGTTTTATCAAGAGGGGTAAGGTCAGCAAGAGGACTCACGATTAGGAAATACAACTTTATACCCAGCAGCGTGCTCGTGGGATTTCTGGAGCTGGATAAGCTGAGCTGCTGCCGGCAGGGTGGGGCTGGGGCTGGAGGGTGCTGTGGGGGTGTCACAGCAGCACGGGGGGTCCAGGGGACTCCTCTGCTCTGCCCTGGGCTGGAGCCCAGGTGACAGCAGAGATGGCCCTGGCAGGTGCTGTCCTTATGGATGTGCTGCTGGAATGCCGAGGATGGAAAATATTGCTGCCATTCCCAGGCAGGGTCGGTGCCTTTATGGGACTACCTGGAAACAGCAGCGGGACAAAATTAAGGGAATAAAAAGCAGTTATATTTATTGAAGGGCCTTCAGGTACATTTCGGGCTGACAGAGCCCTCCCCCAGGGACTACACCCAAAACTGGATAATGGTCAGGGATTTTCACACTTTTATAAGTTTGGTCCATACTGAGGGTTAATCTTCCAATTACAGCTTCAGGTAAGGAAGTCATTTACCCCCAGTTTGCTCCCCCAACTCACTTTTGTTTCCATCTCTGGGCCCTGAGGCAGTGAGGTGTCCTTGATTGCCAGGCCTGGAGGGGAATTGCTGTGTCTGACCAAAGTGGGGAAGCATCAGCTCACACTGTGTGTGGAGTTTAGAGTTTATACACTAAAGAACACCAGGAGTACAACTATATGAAAAATACAAAAGCTAAAATCCTATGGCATCAGGGTCATGCCTCGCCTAAGGATGTGCTCAAGGGGCTGTGAGAGAGACAAGAAAGGAACCCAAATCTCCAGGGCTCCCATCCAGCCTTTCATGTGAATCACTCTTCCCTTGCAAGTGACTTCTCAGCCTGATGTGCACAAACAATGAACTTTCTGCCTCCTGTTCCCCGTGAGGCCTCCCCTGTTTGCTGCTGAATGAACCCAGAAGCTGCTGGGGCAGCAATACCCATACTTCAGACCAAAAATAACAGGGCACTGAGCAGCTTTCCCCCTTATTTCCAGGCTCTGTTATGATATTTCTCTGGACTCTACCCATATTCCTGACAGCTGTGGGGTTTTCATCCTTTGGGATCCCTTTTTGGGAAGCATTCTATTTTCCTTTTTCCAGTGGTGGCATGAGGGAGACAAGGAAAACACAAGAAGAATGAAATAATTCAGAAATTTATGAAATCTCTGAGGTACAGCATGCAAGTATGTAAGGCTTTGACTGGGTTGTACTGTTGAAATCTGGCAGCTGTTCTACAGCTATAACTCTTCTAAGATGGTACATCACTTTATTATATATAAAACATGTTTTTCAGAAAAAACATTTTTTTTTTCTCAGAAAGCTTGTGGTAAAATTACAGTTATCTCCCATAAGTCCAAACTGGGGGCAGGGGACAGAGGGGGAAAGGGAAGAATTATGATTAAGTGGTTTTCTTCATAATCTGCAAGTGAAGTTAACTTTCGGCTGGTTACCTTCCCTTAGTTCCCCTGCCTGGATCAGGGAGAAGCTGCTTTGGCTGCATGTCAGATGGACCATTTTATATCATCATTTGTCCAGCACAAAATACAACCAATTTCTTTTCTCTCCGTGTTCATTTGCTTTCTTAATCTCATATATGCCCACATTTTTTTTCTCCACCAAAACTATAAGGTATAAATGTTTTATACTTACCCTTCCAGCAGTAGTTTTTAATCTCAGGAGCAGTTCCTTTATCTTTTCAGGTGTTGGAACATCACTTTAAAATGCAGCTACTAACCCTGCACATAAATTCTGAGTAGCTCATACCAGCCGTTTACCCTCATCATAATTTTCTTAGTCCTAGCCTATGATCTTTAATTACTTGTAGTGAGCATTTTAATTTTCTTTTTTAAAAGTGGCTTGCCCTTGTTGCCAGGAGATGATATGAGCAGTGAGGGCTGTCCAGTGCCTGAGGGACCGGGGCTCTTTAGTTCCACTAATTTGGACTCGATGCTGTGCCAAGGTGTGTCATTGATGTGTAGTTTGTTTGTCAGCAGTGAAACACTGGGTTTGTGAGCACAGCTAAAGAGGCACAAGGTTTGTAGCATAATCAAGAGGGACAAGAGTTTGTTAACAAAACTAAAGAGGTTCAAGGGTTTGTTAGCACAATTAAAGAGGGGAAGCATTTGTTAACACAATGAAGAGGGACAAGGGTTTGTAGCACAATTAAAGAGGTGCAAAGGTTTGTTAGCACAACTAAAAGGGTGCAAGGGTTTGTAGCACAAAGAGTTGGGTTTGTTAACACGATAAAGAGGGAAAGTGTTTGATAACAATGAAGAAGGACGAAGGTTGGTAGCAAAGTTAGAGGTGCAAGGGTTTGTAGCACAGCTCGAGGGACAAACACCCGTGTGCTTCATTCCTTGTGCCTGTACCCCTTTGTTCAGGCACAAATGGCTGGTGCTGGAGAGGAGCAGGCTGAGCCTGGAACCCCGCGTTTAGTTTGATGTGTGGGTTAAGATCAGTGAGCTTCCCTTGCTGCAAAGCAAGGAGAGGGAGTGTGAGAGCCTCGTTGTTGTGAGCTGTGACTATTACAGGCTTTTCAGTAGCTCCAAAGAAGGTTTCCAATGCCCTGTGATCCTCCGTGGTGAGATGAAGAGGCAGAGCCCTCGTGTCACTTATCTCCCACATCTCTCACCACGTTAACGCTGCAGAAACACAGGCTTGCACACCGAGGAAGTTATTAACCTTTGCATTCTGGGGGAAGCAGCCACTGCACTGCAGTCAGCTGAAATCTAAAAATTCATTTGGGTAATGTCAGCCTGGAACTTGTTTTATAGCACTGAGGTTACCTCTGCAAACTTCTCATTGATAGAGAATTACTGACTGGTATGGAAAGCCTGGTTCCTCCTGTCTCCTGCCACTGTGACAGCTGATCTTGTGCTAGTTTGAGTCTTATTTTCATGGTGGTTGCTGAAGGGTTTTAAATATCCCCCCGGTTTCTGGAGGAATATTTACACCTCTTATGAGATCCAGGAGCAGAGGTCGGGAGCATCCTGGGCAATGCTGGGTGAAGGCAATGGGATGCTGGATCTCCATGATAATGGATTTGTTTGTTAAGAAGTGATTTCCGTATCTCTAAGATGCCTGGGGAACTGAAGCTACCCTGCAGAATTCTAAACAGAATGGAAAATGGGAGTGTCTGTGAGGGTGGGTTAAGTTGGTACCAACACTTCAGAGCCACTTGACTGAGAGATGGGCCTTAGTCTGTACAGGATTGTGTCTCTGGGGGGCAGAAAAATATTTAAGATAGAGTATTTTTAGAAGAGAGGGATTATTGAAAAGATTTTTGCTGAAAATAATAAATTCTTAGTGTGGGGAAGAAGAGACACGTATCTTTTTCTGGCAACTAGTTTGTGTGTAGGTCTGAATATCTTTCTGGCGTAATTTAAGTTATTAATGCCTTGACTTCCCTGGAAGTGGGCTGAAATTAACATTTATTCTCAAGAACTTGCTCCTTAGACTAGGAAACAAATTGAGATAAATTTGAATAAAGATACATGGCCTATCATCCCTGTGAACAGAAAGTCAAAATCTTAACACCTTTTTTGAGAAGTGTAAGGAATGGGGTGAAAATGGTCTGTTTGAGGGGGTGCTGGTGGTTTATACAGAGTTGTCAGCCTCAAGTCTTGTCTCTCTGCAAAGATAAAAGTAGAAAATAATTATTTTCAGTTTCTTGAGGACTTTGTTTTTTGCGGGGAGAAAACATTTTTGATCTTCAGTTGCAGTGAAGCTTCATTTAGGTCCTGGTGTCTGGGTGGAAGTTCAGGATTTACCACAAAGGAAAAAAAAGGAAAACAATAACCCAACCATTGTCTTGAAGGCACATGTTGGAAAAAACCCTTTCAAGGGGAACAAAGCCTTTCCTGCTGGGCTCTGCAGTGATCACAATCTCTGCGAGAACAGTGAGGGGAGCTCTTTGGAGAGGCAGAACTGCTTGGATGTGGAGATAATGTTGTGTCACACCGTAATTGAGCTGCGGTGTTCTCAGTCTTCCATCCAATCCTTTGGGAACTTTCTACTCTTCTTTTAAATGCAATGAATATATAAACCAGAAATCAGGAAGAAGGCAAACACACCTTTCTCACATCCCCAGAGCACTTCTGAAATTTGTTTGCATTCACAGAAATAGTCTGAATGTATATTGTCAAAACTACTCATGTGATAGAATGTTCCTGCCCTGGACTCAGACGTTTCGGTCTCAAGGAAGAAAATATTATTCCAAGTGTATTAAAAAAGGAAATGAAGCCTTTGAGAGTAATATTTTGCAAGTCTTTGTTAGCAGACATCATGTGTCATTCCATCTCTGCCCTGCTCTATTTGCTTTGCAAGTGTTAGGCATTTAATGAGCGTGGGTATATCATTTTTTGAGATCACTCTCTCTCCTGCTGTCTCCTCCCTGGCAGCTCAGCTCTGCCCAAAGCCGGGTTGTGTCCCGGGCTCTGCTGCTCTGGATTGAGCTCCCCTGGCCTGGAAATGCCAACCCATCCGAGCAGAGAGCACTGCCCTGGCAGCAGAGGAGACAGCACTGCCGCGGCCAGCGGGGTCAGGGTGCAGCACGAGTGTGCAATGCCCTCTAATGAACAGGCGTGATTAATATGCTTATGGTTGTGTTTCAATAATAGCCATGTCTCATAAAATTGCCACTCTGATACTCCTGTACAGCTTGTGAGTAATCAGTGTAGTTCAGTGCCTTGCTCTGTTATGCATTAAAAAACCCCGACCGTGGAGCATCATCTTTTCCACGATGTGTTTTAAAGAAAACCTGGGGATTTAATGAAACCTGGCTGATGTTGGGGAAATTGCCATATTAGCTACAATTTATGGTTACCCAAGCAGCTTTCATGGCAGACAAACAAGGAATGTAAAACATACATGGAAAGTTAAACAAACAAAAGCTGTGATGCAGTGGATGAATGTGATTGTGACCTCTAAGGAAATGTCTGAAGCTTTCAGAGCTTTCTGAAGTCATAAATTGCAATCGGCTCCAGGCCCTGAGGAACTCAATCAGGTTTTTTCCTTGTGTTTTGGGTGTGGCCTTTGCAAAGGCCCCCATCTTCTGCCAGGGGGAGCAGCAGGGTCACGGCGCCACTGTGCTGCATGTGCACAGCCAGGACCTCGTGTCTGGGGTCAGGGTCGGCATCAGCATTAATTCTGGGAAGAGCTTTGAAAATATTGTCTGATTAGAAGAAAAGAGGAAGTGAGAAAAGCCCCAGCATAGCATCAATCTGAATTGCTGGCATTATGCAGAACTGTATTTCAAGAACACACTGATGACTCTAAAGGGTTAAGGAAAAATCACTGGTTTGCCCATTTTACCCTTCTTTTTTAATTAAAAAAGAAAAAAAAAAAAAGAAAAAAAGAAAAAAAAAAGAAAGACAACATAAAATTACTGTAAATTCCACAGAAATATCATGAGGGAAATCTTTCTAGCACTGCATTGGTGGTTAATGTGCTGCCTCTGCACCTTCTCGAATTTGGGATCCCCTCTTCCATCGGGGTGGTCCCTTGAATGTCTGGCTGCGTTTCATTTCATTTCTTTTCATTATTTCATTTCTTTCTGCCTGACCCTGAAATCCCCTCTGCAGTTCCATGGGATAGGTGATAGGTGATGGTTGTCCCTCTTACACCCCAATAATCCAGTTCTGCACCAGTGCCCTTCTGTTCTTCAGGAAAACTCTTCTCTGTTTTCCCAGGTTATGTTTGGGCTGAGTAACCTTTCTGGTTTTTCATGCTGATTTATCAGGTAGGGATTGATTTCTATCAGCTCACAATAACCTTACCCATTTTCTGTGTAGTTGATTTAACTAATTCCTTCTTATCAAGTTACTGGATCTCTTCTGTACTGCTAACACAGGAGATTTCTGCATTCCTGGGTTGCCCATTTTCTGGCAGAAAAGAGAAATATCCACTATTTTTTTCTCTTGGATTTGTCTCTCCTGTCTAGTCAGTGGCATGGGAAGTGACCCTTCACGCCTGTGAGACTGTCAAATTAAATTCCTAGGGATTTTCTGTCTACTATGACAGAGGTTATTACAAAAGTGTTTGCTTTTCTATTTAGAGAGGGAGAAAATGGCCCTGAATGCTTTAGAAATATTTGGCAAAGGTAACCTTAGATATTAAAAAATAAAATAGGAAGATCTATGGTTGTCACTAAATGTACCAGCTGCACCTGGATTATGACATTTCTGAGCTGAAAATATAGAAACATTCCTGAGATGTACTGTGAGGAATCACTGCTTAGTTTCACATGCTCAAACCAAGAGGTTTTTTTTTTTTTTTCCCCCTTCCTAATCATTGTGTTCCTTCACCTGAAATAGACTCTGAATTCCTTTAATGTACTTACAAATCTACTTTGCATTTCCCATCCTGGAGTTTCATTTTCTCCCTGCAATACGAACAGCTCATTACTCAGGCTATCAGGGAAAAAAGTTTCCTCCATCCCTTCATTCCCAGGGTTCTGTCTCTCACTACTAACACTTAGAAATGCTTCTTTTGGTATTTTAGTGGTCTTTCAGAAATGAAATGTGCAGGTGTAGGCTACTGATACTGCATTTAAAATGCTAACCTTTTCTAACAGGTGAGAACTTGTCACTTCTTTTAAAAACCTCATCTTTGGAGAAAGTGGTGAGGAATTGTTCTCATCCCAAGTTTGGCTGCTGAGACAGCCCAAAGCTCAGAGATCCTTTGACAGTGGCAGTGCCTGTGAGTCAGTGGGGAAGGACTGACAACATTCTGTTGGCAAAGAGCACTGAGCAGGTGCAGATGGAATTGTGAGGCTCGAACTGCACCTATAACTCGTTACAAGGTACATTTTGGTGTTATATTTTTGAAATATGAAGTGCTTGGCTGTGTCTGGAAGCTGTCAGCTGAAAGCAGCCCCTGATGTGGGCCCTGCATCCCAGCACAGGGATGGAGGATGTCTGTGCCCACAGCAAGGATGTGGGGCCCTGGAGCTGCGCTGAACCAGCAGGGGCAGGAGCCAGGTGCTTGAATCAGGGATAATGCAATTAGCTGGGACATGCAGCAGCAAGGGAGGGTAAATAGGAAGAGATTTAACTTCAGTCGGGATTATAAAGGGGAAATTGGATCTTTATCCAATGATTCCCATTGACTGTTCTTATAGATGTATGCAGTGAGATTTATTTCAACAAAGAGCTCCCTCTGTGGTCACAGGGGCCTAATGTTGACTTCTCTGGTGCTTGATTTGGGCTGGCATTGGGGATTTAATTTTGTCTAACCTTAAGCACCTTTACAAGTCTCCCAAATCATGAGTCCAATTGCTCTGTGAAGGTGGTGGCAAAAAGAAGTCTGGTCAGTAATTCCCATGGGCTGAAGTACCTGTTTGAGATGATGGTTTCTCATTTTTTGCACTGCAGGTAGCCCAGAGTGATTTACTTCTGCCTGAGGCTCCAAGAACTCCAGAAATCACACGTGTGACTCTGGAGTTGTGGCAGGGCTGCAGGGCAAACCCAGCTGGGCAGTGCAGCCAGGAGCAGCATGTGCTGTCCACAGGAGAAAATGCCAAGTTTAGTCTCTCTGTATTTCCCAGGCTGGATTTCCTTGGCTGAAAAACAAGCAGCTTTTATTTTACAGCAAATATTTCAAGAAAATGACATCAATCCCCATCTGAGACTGCCCTGGGGCATGAAAATAACATAAGGGAACAGTTCGACCAGCATGTTTCATACTGAAATAAGCAGTGTCCAAGCAAATATTCCTGTAATGTTTCTACAGGCAGACTTTGCCAGGCAGGAGATTCCTGCTGCAATGGGACTGATCCATCCTGGTACCTGGGCCTGCACTCAGTGTGAGAGCTGCTCCTTTCTCTCCCGAGGGTGCTCCAGTCCTCACAGGCAGGGATTGTTCCCTCCAGCAGGACTCCCTTCCTGCAGGAGGTGATTACAAACACTTGGCTGAGCTGCCAGGCGGGCTCTGAGGAGCTCAAACTTGCGTCCATTGGATCTGAAATTGTTGCTATATGTTTCAAAGCAAGAATTTAAAATATTTTTATTTTTACAACTTTTGTTCTTATAGATGTTTTTCATGGAAAGTTGGGCCATGAAAAAATATTCTGTATTTGCACAAAGAATGGGATGTTTATCTTTTTAAAATGTTTTCTGTGAACAGCTTAAAAAATTGAAATCACTTTTGCAATTTAGAAGAAAATGAACTATTTACTTAAGTACTTAATCCGTTGTGCATCAAGGCACTTTAATGAATCAGACAAGAAACAGACCTGAAGCACTACAAAGGCAGCAAGAAGAATATGCAAGGAAAAACTTGTTCTCATTTACTTTTATTTGTGAGTGGAAGGGAAAAGTGGTTGAAATCTCCTAGGTTAATGGCATTTTGAATGTTATCTTATGTGACTGGGGTATCTTGAGGAGCAGATTAGCAGCTGGCTGGATCAGTGTGTTGGCAGAGCAGCAGAATTCCTGAACTTTGGCTGTCTTTGGTTTCACACCCAGAGGAGCCACATGCCAACTGTCCTGCCTCCTCTCCAGCAGGCCATCTTCATTAGCAAGAACTGATGATGAAAAAACTGGTTTAAGAAGCAATATTAATAATTTGGGTATATAAGTAATATAATATATAATATAATATAATATAATATAATATAATATAATATATATATATAATATAATATAATATAATAATATAATATAATATAATATAATATAATATAATATAATATAATATAATATAATATAATATATATATAATATATTATAATAATATTATAATACAATACAATACAATACAATACAATACAATACAATACAATACAATACAATACAATACAATAAATATAATATAATCATTTGTTTGGGTCAGCAGGGAGAAATGCTCTTGTCTGGGCTTGTGAACTTCCCTGCAGCTGGGCTCCCCAAGCTCGTTCCAAGCCACGCAATTCTTGTTTTTGTTGAGCAGAGTTTACTCCCAAAGCCTTGTCTTCTTGGTCACCCTTCAAGGAGAAAGAATGCCTTTCCATATGTCTTCAGCAGAAGGCAGCCTGGGCTGACAGCAACGAGCTGTTGTATTCCAAGCAATGCTCAATCCACGGCAAGATAACGAGTGAGGGGAGAAGGGGCAGCTGAACAGACCTGCAGGCAGAGATGGATGGCAGGGAAGGACACAAAGCCTGCCCAGCCCCTGAGCTGGACAGCCACAGGGGAGGCTTGGCACACAGCACAGGATCCGAAAAAATAAAAAATTGAGGAGGAAGAAGTTGAACACTTTTACGAAGGAAGTTGTAGAAAGTTCAGATGTGTGAAATTTGACAGTGGGTTTTTTTTTTTTTTATTTCCTCGTAAAACAGCTTGGAAACATTCAGGAAGTGGTAGATTGAGTGGGAGAAGAAATCAATGGAATTTCATGGGTGGGGCAAGCAGAATTTGAGAGCTAAATCAAAGGAAAAATCTGTTTGGATATACATGTCCCAACTCAAGCGTCTGTGTGAATGTTAATGCACTGGCCTATTTTGTGCATAATAAAAATATTTCAGTAGATGAAATTCTCTCTGTGGTACAGGACTGTAAAGGACAGGGTGGTCACTTGCAAATAACTGATCAGCTGTAAGACCATTTGGAAAATGAACCTTGTCATCAGAGCTGTAGGACAGCCCAGAGCTGCCCTGCTGTCATTGCATGGGTAAGAGCACCAGGGGAGAGCCTGGGCCTGTCTGGAAACGGGCAGGAGGGAAATCATCATTACTTCTCAGTCTCCAGTGTGTTGCAGAATGTATTTTAGCTGGCAATTTATCCCCCAAAGCTGCAGCTGATGTGGAGTGTCTGGCCCTCTGAGTCAGCAGCAGAGAAAAACCAATATAAACTCTGATCTTTATGTAACAGAAAGGAGTCAGAATAAAAGTAGCCTGCTTCAGGCATCCTCATTCTCAAGGCAGTTGGATTTTGTTTTCTTGCTTTCCCTGTTTCCTCCTGATAAACAGTATTTCCCATTCTCCAGTTCCTTTTGTTTATTGCCTCATTCATGCTGCATTACACTTTGTGCTGTGAAAAGACCAGTCTCCAACTTTGTGGAGAATTAAAATTGCACACCGTGTATAATTCACTTGCAAGGCCGAATGTCTGTGGTTAGGTTCAGTCTGGCCAAGGGATGCTCCAGCTTTTCCCCACCCTCTGCTGTGGGATTTCTCCCTCAGTGAAGCAGCTCACACCAAACACCTCCTCCCCCAGCAGCACCATTGCCCAGGCCAGTTTTGCAGGGTTAATGAGTGCAATTAGCTCAATGCACTGTGCTGTGAGCAAGAGGCCACCTGGGGGGCAAAGGGTGTTCCAGAGGTGCTGGGAAGGCAGCACAGCACGAGGGATGGAGGAGCCATGGCTGGGCATGGCTACAGCCACCTCCACTGAGTCACTGCCCTCTGTGCCCAGCAGCAGTGAGCTCATCCTGCCTTTGCTGCAGGAGAGAAACCCTCAGCCCCATTGCCTGCACCAGCAAACAGCATTCCCAGGCATTGGTGCAAACGGGGATCACTGAGACTCAGCCCCTGCCAGGGATTCCTGGCACTGGGATCACTCCAGGGCAGTCAACATGGGAGTTCATTCCAGGCTGCAAATAGAGTATGGGCTACACAAACCGTATTTTACTGTGTTTGTCAGCTTAAAAAGACAAGACATAGAGTAAAACCCCTCAAATCTAAGTCCTCAGGTATTGGAAAGGGAAGTATTGTGCTGCTTTTCCAGAGTGTGATCTGTCAGTCAGGAATAGCTTTTCTGTCCTTCTCTCTTTGGACCTGGCTTGGTCAGGGACTTGGTAACTTGCAGAAGGGAAGAGAGACTTCACAAAAGCAGCAGCATTATTTATTATCCACTTGTCTGTTGCTCTGTTGTTGTGGGTTTGGGGTTTTTTGAGGGGTATTTTTACTGAAGGAATAAGGAAAAGGTAATTTTACAGTTTCAGATCATTTGATCATTCCCAAGTCTCTCTGATTAACTATGTTAAAATCTCCTGGACTTCACAAAAAGCAGGTATTGAGGAATACAAACTTTGCACAGCCCAAACCAGAAGTCTTTCCCAAATGAGTGGGAATATCTCTGTGAAAAATTAATTGAATGTGGCAAGGTCTTGCTGTCCTGGGAAAAATGAGTAAGAGAAATCCATTTTTTTCCCATGAGTTCCCCATTATTTAGAGTTCCTCATGTGTTTTTATATAGCAGTACTAACAAGCCAGTTATGTTTTTATTCTGTCCCTCTCTGATTACATTCAGCCCCTCAGGCAAATCTTTATACTCAGTAAGTCTTCTGTCAAACTATAGAAATCTTTGTAGCAATAGATTGTAATGAAGATTAAGTTGATGGGTTCATGAGTGATTTATTATAAATTATTGTGCAGGAAGGATTTTTTTTCCCCTTGTGTAGTGAAAGAATTATGTGAGTGCGTCTCAGGGCAACTTCTCAGGGAAATGAGGAGGATAAAATAAGCCAAGAGTGTCCTCAGAGTGTCCTCTGCTCTTTGATACATTTTTGGAAGGCTTTCTTGGAGATGGAGAGGCTCTCTGGTGGGAATTCTGGAGACATGCTTTCCTGTGGTGCTCTAGCACAGGGTGATGCAGACCTGGGAGAAACTGTACATAAGTACAAGAATATAAATCAGCTTCAAGATGAAAGCTCTTAAA
Organism: Sitta carolinensis; assembly: GCA_032173965.1. NCBI lineage: Eukaryota > Metazoa > Chordata > Aves > Passeriformes > Sittidae > Sitta > Sitta carolinensis. Next base: position 20,518,807 of record CM063292.1, read on the forward strand.
TCTGTTCTCTGCTGCTCATGCTGATTATCATGGCCCCAAGGCATAGTTACAGAAGGATGCACTCAGGAGGGCTACTTCAGAATTTCCACAAGTCATTACTGATTATGGATCTGCACTTCCAAGTGTTTATAGGGGGAATGATTGATACACTGACGACGTACCTTTCAGAACTGCGTAGAGAGGAGCAAGGCTTGATTTGCTCTTGGATTTTCATTATTTTACCATTTCAAGTGGCTCCTATTTCATAAACAGCAGCTATGGTAATGCATTTAGGATGGTTTTCATATTCATGGGTACATATATATGCATATTTTTACCAGATAGGCACCTTAAAATTTTCCAGTCATTATTATGAAATGCAATATAGCCTCTAAAGCTCATCCTGAAAGGATATCTATAATCAATTAACTGACTCTCCAGAGCAACCTTAATATGGTGTTTTAATTAACACCACGTTGGAAAGCAGAGCAAGCTCCTGCAGAACTCTTGCAGCAGGAGCTGGGCTTTGCAGCCCTGCTTTGCAGGCAGGGTCTCTCTCAAGGTCTGAGAGATACTTTTTTGTATCCCACAGTTCCACTGCTCAAATCCTACCTGTAGGATTAAAGGGAAGAATGAAAAGGGTTCTATTTCCAAGAGAAACAGAGAGTACTGCAGTAGCTTCCAAGGAAATAAGATGAGATGCTGTTAGAGCACAGCCAAGCAGAGCAGAGTTTACCAGGGACTTGCAAGCTCTGTGCTCGAGCAGAAATGACCTCTTGCAAACCCCAAACAGGAGGCACAGGGGGAGATAACAGCCAGCAGGACTGCCAAGCAAAAGCAGCGCTGGCATGTGCTCCTTGCAGAGGTGTCTGCTTCAAGATCAAGCATCAGTGTAATCACTGTTGATATCCCTTTGTCAAAAACAGTAATTCTTCAGCCGTGATTTGATAAATCTATATTTATTGGTTAGCATTTCAGTGGGTCTCACTTGGCAGAATTTCATTACACTGAGTCTGCTCTGCAGCTGTTGAAGCTCTTCAGAGTCAATAATTTACACCAGGAAAAGCTCCAGTGTTTGTATTTAAAATTTTACGGTGGTTTTTGTGTTGCTGGTCTTTTCCCTGGGAGACAGCTCTGGGCCATACCCCCAGTTCTGGGCTTAGTTTCTGTAGTTATTATCCATAGAACTTTTTTCTTTTGTTTTGTGATAATAAACAGAAATTATTTAGTGTAGATAAATGGGTACAAATCCTGTTTGTCACTCATAATTTACTTTCATGCAACAACGTATTTATCATGCTGGAAGTTAATAATCTATTTTTTCTGATTTTTTTTTTTTTAATATTTCTGACTAGATAGGAAACTCCATATTTAGAAACATAAACTTTTCTGGTTGTTTGGGGACCTCAGGGCGCTGGAAATAAAAATATACATACTTGCATATGGTTCAAGACAGAAGATATCCAATGATTTTAAGGGGCAGTGATATTTTCTCCATAAAAACTTATGTGAATTTCCTAAATCTCTTCTGGTGTTGAAGGATTGGAAACAAATCTGATTTGAAAATGAGACCAGAACACCTGATTATTTAGCTATGTAAGAGGCATATTTTCATTACTTATGTGGAATTTTAATTGCTCTTACATGTGGATGTTTGCTGAAGAGACTTTTTTTGGATAAATGAAAGAACTAAATTACATTCTTAGGGTTCATACCTATATTTTCTTTGTCTGCTGATTGAGTAAAATTTGACACACAGACTGCATGGGTGTGTTTGTCCCTACTGAAATTTCCTTTTACTGGGCTTTATAAAATGATTAAAATCTTTCTGTGGACCTCGGTTGCCTCTTGGCTGCCTGGCAGAGCAGGCTGTGGCAGGCCAGGACCTGTTCCTGGAGTGTGATGGGGCAGAATTCAACCCAACAAGTGCTGGGCACAGCCTGAGCATATCAGGAGAGTGATTAAATTCCTGCTGTGTGTAATAATTGCTGTATTGATAGAACAGTGGGGTGACTGAATTTGTGCTTAATCTGCTGTGTCAATCTGGAAAAAATGTGCTTTGGGAGTGAGGGCATTTTTGTGCTTATATTTAATTTGATACCACTCTTGGTAAATGGGTCAGTGATCTGAGGTATTGTATTTTTGGCACTAAGAGAAGTGGTGGATGCTCCAAAATGCATTAGTTTTTCTTCCCGTGAAAATCACTCCACTTCGTTTTCCTGGGCTTGGAGATAATGAAATCTGTTTGTGGAATAGTAATAATAAATAATAATAATAATAAATAATAAATAATAATAAATAATAATAAATAATATAATAATAATAATAATAATAATATTGACCAAAATTTTTGGTTTGGCACAGGCAGGAAAAAAGTGAAGGAACATTCACACTGCTCTTTGAAAATACACAAATAAACTGAATAATAATAATAATAATGATAATAAGATATCGATCAATTAATTTGACCTTGGTGGGACTCTAATATATCCAGCAGAACCTGGCATGTGCTGACAGGAGTTTTCCAGCGTCCTGTTCTGCTTCTATGGAAAACACTGCTTGTTTCCAAGTGAAGTCTGTGGGAGGTGACTGAAGAACACTGTAAGATTTTGGTGGGATGAGAGAAAGTTCATTTAATGCTTCACATGCTGTTATGCAGACCAAGGGGTTCAGGCATCTTAAAAGTAATTTCCAGATCAGTACCAACAAATATCAGCTTTGCTGAGATATTTGAGTGCTGCCCTGAACTGAAACATAGCTGGATGATTTTGAGCTGGATGCAATGAAAATTCCTTGCAGGCTGTTAGAATTAACATGTCTGGTCAAAACAAAAGAACTGAGATTAAATGATGTGGTTTCAGTCTCATTTGGGGCTTCCAACTTCTTTAAACGGGATAAATGAGATTTCAAAATCAGAAATAATACTTAGAACAGCACAGGGCAGGTGTCAAGGGCCAGAGCTAAGGGAAACCAAAGCCTGAGGAATTCGGGGGATGGCTGGAAGAGGGGAAGCACAGGCAGCAATCCTGGGAGAGGGAGCCACAGGGTGCTCCAGCCCAGCCTTTCTCCTGTTTCCCCAGGAAAATGCCTGTTTTAGAGCAGAGATGGCAGCTGGCACAGGAGCCTCATGGCTTTGCAGAGGCCACTTTGGCAACCTGACCCTGCGCTCGCAGGGTGAAGATTCCTGCCTGGAGAGGGAGCGGGGAGTGCACTAATTATGTGCTGATGGCAGGCTCTGTGTAATAGCAATTTTCACTCAATTACTCAGTGCACAGTGTCACTATTAGAACCCAATTAATTTTAAAAAACATTCCAATTTAAAGGAAGGCAATATGTTGCATTTCCACAAGTTATCTATAGTGTTAGGATGGCCAATTTAACCAACTCTTTACTGTATTAGATAGTGATGCAAACAAAGCAGCAAAAAATAGCACAAGGAGAAATAAATATCTGTCTTTCTGGTGCTGAGAGCTCCCGAGGCTGTGCATTGCAGGCCTTTCTCAGGGTCTGTCTCAACACATGCAGGTCCACAGAGGATGTTTTATGACAAATTTAGTTGGAGAGTAGTGGTCTGCTGTACTTATTGTTTAAGGTATGCACAGAAAATAAGTACCAGCTCTGGTCAGTAGATCATTAAATAAATATTCAGTGTTCTACTGTGATTTAGGATTGAATTTCACAGAATCAAGGAGTTGTAGAATGATCTGGGTGAGAAGGAACCTTGCAGACCTTTGTTCCACCCCCTGCCCTGTGCAGGGACCCCTCCCACTGTCCCAGGTGCTCCCAGCCCCAGTGTCCAGCCTGGCCTGGGACACTGCCAGGGATCCAGGGCAGCCACAGCTGCTCTGGGCACCCTGTGCCAGGGCCTGCCCACCCTCCAGGGAACAATTCCTGCCCAGCTTCCTTCACTCATAATGAAAGGTTTTACCTACAGGTCTTTCCAGAAGAGAGAACACCACAGTTGTGGTGTTTTTATTAACATTATATTAACAAGAGATTGCTAATTTGAGGCTTCATTTGGTCTATGGGATGTGTAAGCTTCTAGTGTAACATTTAATTAAAATATAATAAAATACATAATGTTAAAATAAAATATTAATAAAATATATAGCTCAAAGCAGTGGACTAGAGTCTTCTAAATAGTAAAAGAAAAACAATAATTGATTTTGGCCTGAGTGTGAGGCACGTGCTAAGACAGCTCCACTCTTTCCTGGCTCATCATCCAGCTGGTGCCATGCACACTTGGGGAGCCCCAGGAGTGTGTTTGAAACAGCTGGGGGAAAAGGGAAAGTGAATCTTGGTTTGGGGAAGGAGCTGTTCCTTTGGCCTTTGGTGACAGCAGAGCATTGGAGCCCTGTCAGCTGTGCTGTGTCTGTGCCTCTGCACAAGGCTTTGGGCGATCACAGCTGCTGCCACGAGAGGAGGGGAAGAGGCAAGGAGCACCTGACAGCCCGTGGCTATGTAAAAATTAATTGGGAAGAGAGCAAACTGCTAACCTTATGCCTGGCCTTGATGTAAGCAGCAATGACAACCTCCTTGCTCCCAGATTTTGCTGTCACTTGGTGGTGAAGTTTCCATCTGGACTGCAAGAAATGTTTTAGATTTGAACTGACTGACTGGAAGAATTTAGTGGAACAACTCCATTTGCACTACTCCAAAATGCACACTGCTGTTACCTGACAAACTGTTTAAGAAATGCTTGTAAATGTGGGTTATTTGTCATTGTTTGTTTGACTAGGAGGGAAACCTCACCTGTTTTCACCAGCAGCATTTGCTTTTCATTGTCATTTTTAAAGTTGTTTTCGGGCTAAGGTTGCATGGTTTTTGTGTTGGGATATGTTGGGGCTGTTCTCAGACTTCCCTTCAGGTGGGAAATACAAACCCATGGGATTTTATAGCTTCTATTCCATCCCCAGATGTCCTTTGAGAGGGTGTTCTGTAGCCCCCCTGTCTGCAGTTTGCATTCACTAGTGCTCTATTGATTTAGCCATTTGGAGAAAGAGGTGGAAGCAAACACGGTTAGAGCACAGGCAATGAGAGAGTCAGCTCCTCATTAACATCATCTTCCAGCCAAAATCAGTGAATCTTGGAGAGCATGTTTTATCTTGCTCTCTGCCAGCTTTGCTGCCCACAAGTGATTTGCACTCGTATTGAGCAAAGTTGGGAGCAGAATGGATAATAACAACACTGAAAAAGCTCCGAAAGCAAAAAAAAAACACCCTGGGCTCAGGGACAAGAAACCTGGAATTTAGAGCAGAAAATAAAGAACATTAAAAGGTTAGGGCAATTGGAGCTAAAATATTACAATTATGTCACTGGATAATAAATCTTTATTGCAAGAGAAAAGGCAGGAAAATATTAGTGGGGCCCACCCAAGAGCTTCCTCTGGGACAGGAAGGTGATTAGACTCATTAGGATTACTGCCTGGAGAAATCTCAGCTCCTATCCAAGGTGGTGAGGGGAAAGCGGGCACAAAGGAGCCCTGCTCAGTCCCTGCAGACCCAGCTGGGGCAGAACTGCCAGGGAAACAGGCAGGGCTGAGGATGGGCAGGGAAGCTGTGGGAATGCACTAATGGAGAGGACAATGGAAGCAGGGAGCAGGCCAGGTTTATGGAACACAAATCTAATGCTAACCCTGACCCTATCCCTAAGCATAAGCCAAACCCTAACCCTAAACCTAAACTTAAACCTAACACAAACCCTAACACTAAACCCAAGCATGACCCAAGCCCCAATCCTAAACATGAACCAGAAACTGACCATAACACAAACCCTAAACTTAAACCTGATCCCAACCTTAACCCTGATCCTAAACCTAACCCTAACCCAAACCCTGACCCTAACACTAACCCTAACACTGATCCTAACCCTACACCCTAACCCTAACCATGACCCAAACCCTAACCCTGAGCCTAACCCTAACCCTCTGGGGTTTGGAAGTTATTTATTTTTATAATTCTCTTTCCAGCATCACAATGGCTTCATTAAGTGGTGAGTTCTCAAAATCAGTGGTGTAAGAGTGCTCTGACACAGGGGAGCCCTGTGTGGAAATGCAGCTGTGAGGTGGATGTGGGAGTGAGCTGAAGGGAAAACTGGAATTCTGGGCATGGCAGAGCCCACTCATCACACCACAGACTGGCCAGAGTTGTTCACCAGTCTTTTTACAAATTTACAGTCCTAATCCAAAAGCATCTGTGGTTATGCATGTTAAGCAGGTTAAAGCTGGTTTTGCCCCAGTGGTCTATTTCTGTTACCCCCTCAATAGGTCTGTCCCTGGCTGGCCACTCCCTGTCCTGCATCTATCCCCTCCCATGGGAACAACCCTGGACTGATGCAGGTTAAACTCTTGGGAATCGGGGTCCTGTGGTTGCACCCCTTGAGAAGAATAAACATCTCTGCACAGTGCCTTCTTGGACCATTCCTTCAAACCCCTGCTGAGGGGTGAGGAACCCAGGAGCAGAGAGCCTCTGTGCTCTCTACTGTTCAGAGAGTGCCTGCAGCCTGAGAATGGCAGCCCCTGACTGCAGCCAGGGGACAGGGCTAGAGGGGCCCCCGGAGCCAGCCTCAAGCACACACCTTGATCTTTCGTCCCTTTGCTCTCGGTGCAAATTTGGTGTTTGTTTAATTATATTTACTCATTTATAAGTTTTAATAACATTCTAACAATCTAATTTATATCTGAAATTATTAGATATAATAGCGTTTCTATGGAAAATTTAGTACAGCCACCACTGGATGTTTCTCTTTCCATAAGTTTATAATTTACTTCCAGAATACTCCATTTCCATGAGAAACCTAAGGATGGCACAACACAGTGTTTACAACAAAATATTCCTTTGTTTTGCTACTTAGAATTTGTATTTTAAGAATGAAATTTTCCCCCTTTAAATGATGAACCGTAGATGAGGGCATGCCATCTTTCTCCTGTCATGTTTAATTGGCATGTACCAATTGGTTATCAAGTAACCTTTGAAGATCGTTGCAGTGCATAAATTGGAGCCATCCTTAGCAAGTAGGAGATGGATTTGTGCTTGGACCAGTTATTGAGGGAGAAAAACTATCCAGAGTGGAATTGCACTGTCAGTGAGAGAAAGCTGAAGGGTTTCCTAGAGGATATATTTGAATTTCCACAGAAACACTGACGCAGGGCAACTTAAACACACGACATAAACATGCTGTGCCTGGAGCACGTAGTCAGTGTTCTTTTGAGAAATACAAATATATCCTCTATGGGAGAATATTCAGAGTTCCTTTGGTGAAATCCTGCACTGCCTTGGGAGGTGCAGGGTAGGGTTTGGTCTGGTTTCATTTGTGATGGCAATTTGGCAGCCCAAGCTGCCCCAGGGCCCTGGGGAGGAGCTCCCTGTGTGGGGTTGTGTGCACAGGAGCTGGGTCTGGCCAAGCTGCCCCCCGTGAGACTTCAGCTCTGGTTGCTGGAACCTGGGTGGCCTTGCTGCTGACTTCATTGGTTGAAGTCGAGTTTAACAGAGCTCAGGTAATGTGCACAGGCACTGTGCTTGACCTAAGATTTTTTAAAAGAGGACTGAACACTGCTTTTGAATTTATTGAAAGCCTCCTTAAAAACACTGCATCAGCCCTGTCCCCTTTAACCAATACTGTTGAAACGTCAGCCTTGATAGACATGTCTAGTTTTGTTCTGTGTCTGAATTTGAGCTGAATGATGACAGTTATAGACTTTAATATGACTTATCTCTCTCTTCAATCCCGAGCTTTAGGTATTCATATTAATTAAAATGCATGGTAATGTCAAGCTGGTGAATAGTTACAATGTAAAATGCCAATTATCCTATTTTGAATGCATCTGAAATAATAAATGAATTCATCAAGCCTTGAGTCTCCAACTAAACAGATGTCTGGGATGTAAATGGATGAGAAGGACCAGTGCCATAATTCCTACAGACATTTGTCAGGCCTCAGATGTTCTCTGTACCTTCGCTGTTAAGTCTGTTGAGGTTGAAGGCTTGTCCACAGCAAGAGGGGGTCTGGATGTGCCTGTGCCAGCTCTGGTGCAGAGCTGCAGGAGAGGCTGCCTCGACACTTCCAGCTGCTCCTGGGGGATGGAGGGGCCCCAAAACTGGCTGGCACTTGTAAGCTCAGGCCCCCATGCTGGAGTGAGATATGTGAGATTTGAGGGACATTTTGTTTTGTTGGTATTTTTTTTGTTTTTTCTTTAATCTAATGTTTCGCCTAAAGTACTCGGTAGTGCTAATGTTTCTTTTTTCCCAGTCAGAACTGAAGCAGTTTAAGCTAAAACTGAGCATCTGCAGGAGTGAGTTCTGCAGGGAGGCAGTTCTCTCTGTTGGTCAGTCTCCACCAGCAGGCAGGTAGCTAAGAGCCTTTGAGCAGATTGGGCTGCATTTACAGGCATTTGATCTCTGCTGAACTGGTGTAACCATATGAAACCTCTTCTATTATTCACTCTGTCTGCTTCAAATAATTCAGGACCAGTGGTCTCCAGCCACTTTGTGATACAGCTTGCCTACAACATTAAATTTTCAGAAGCTGCATTTGAATCAGTTGACAGTTCAAAAGCATGGTGTTGGTTTGTGTTTAAGGGATCCAGTTTTAGATTTAGAACTACCTTGTGCCGGGAAATGCACCAGCACATCCAGGCTGTGAGCAGAGTCCAGAGGTGTTTTCTTGCTCAGCTGATGCACTCTGCAGCTTCAGCAAAGAAGGGATGGATACTCCAGAGCTCAGGCAAGCATACATGATTGTTTAAAGTGCTGTGCTACTAATACCAGAGTCGTGTAAGAGATAGGGATAGGTGAGGGAATGTCAGAAGCAACTTTCAGCTAAGGAGATGGTTATTTCCATGCTGAGTTCTTTGCAGGATGATTCAGTTTCTAAATTGGTGAATGCTTTCAGGTGTCTGAACTGCTGGTTTTGCTTTCCTCCAGAGACTTCCACACACATCTATCCACTCAAGACTTGGGAAATGTCAAAAATACAAGGTGTAACCAAAGACTGGCTCTTTATGAAAAGAGTCAGGCAGAGTTCAGGCTTATGTCTCTCTTCAGGGTGGGTTGGAACCCCAAGGAGATCTCATAAGCTCTGTGCAAGGTTTGAGAGACCTGGTCTGCTCTGGTGATGGGAAGTACAGCAGGTGCCATAAAAAGAGTATAGTGCCCCTCACACTGAAGAACACTGGACAGGACAGAAGGAAGTAGCATATTTTTGTTCACTTCTGACCCCACATCTGATACCTTCAGACCTGGCATTAAATCATAATTCAGAATAGCTTCAAGGCAAAGGTGTGTACCCACACAACATAAATCTTTGGCTACAATTAAGACCCACTAACATATGCCCTGTTTTGTCCTTAGGACTGGAAGGACATTATGTGCACAGGTGCTGCTGTTTTTAGTTAAAACATTCAGTTAAGGAGGGCCATAACTCTGTTCAGAAATTTTGACTGTCTTTGGAGGAGCAGTGGTGCATTTACAGTTCTTTGTGAGGAGAGTCTTTGTTCAAGACTGAAAATGTCCCTTCTGTCCAACACTGTGCTCTGAGCAGTGGTGGGAGCTCATCTGACTCATTAATTTCTGCTGTAGTTCAGGTGCAGTTGTGAGGGTGATGGAGAGCTGAGAACCAGGGGAAGGAAGGTGACATCTGGAGACCCTGGGAAGAGAAAGTGGAAGTGCTCACACTGTGAAAAAAGGATCCTGCCAAGAATGTAAAAAGTACATATGGGTGGCTCTCAACCAAGCTGTAGAAATGTTCTTGATCTTTGAGGTTTTCTTCTGCTTCGTTTCTGTGCTGTGTCTGCACTTGTCTGCTGTCTGAGAAAGAGCAACTGTCAGAAGTCAGTGAAGGGAAATTTTGTTGGGTCTGTGAAAGCTCTGCTTTGTAGTACAGGATCCCTGGTGATTGACTCCCTCTATGTGACGTGAGAGTGAAGTCTAGGCCACATAACTCATCTGCCCTTATCTACTTGCAACACAAAGGTTCACTATCTCCTTCCATGGAAAGTCAAATTTTACCCATTCCTTAAAAAAACCCACAAACGCAAAACCACAGACAAACAACAGAAAAAATCAACAAGACAGACATAAAAGGAAAATCAGAAAAAGTTAAATTAGAGCGTGGTGTTAATGGCACCAAAGTTGGGGGTTCAAGCCTGTGTGGGCCATTCACTTCAGCTCTGGACTTGATGATCCTTGTGGGTCCCTTCCAACTCAGAAAGGTCTGTGACCGTGATCTGTGACTAATTTTAGCTAATTGACCTTTACTGGGAGTAGAGCAGCGTGCCCCCAGCGCTGTGCGACACAGAAAGAGTGCGGGGACTGCTCTGCATTAAAAATAGATGAACACAACTTATTCTGCATATAAGGTCAAAATCTACTGTTCAGTGAATAGCTAGGATTTTACACACTTAATGCTTGGATAGCCAAGCATTTCTGTACATTTACTGATAGAAATGTGCATCTTCTCAAGGGATCCATGGCTACACTATTGCTGTGTTACGGGTTCTTACTGACCCTCTGTACTGGTACTGACCATCTGTGCCTGTGCAGAGCTCATCCTGTTCTTATCTTTGGGTCACACCCTTGGTGTCAGGCTCTGTCACCATCTGACATCAATGTCTGGAGACTGAGTGCACCTCTGCTCCAAGCACTGCAGGGGGTCAGTGGATCTAACCTGTTTTCAAAGTGGTTCTCTTACAAAGTTGTTCATCCAACCACCCCCAGTACCCAGCAATAAGCCATGAGCCACAGAGGCCACAGAGGATGTGCTTACACCAGTTGTCCTCCTCCTACTCACTGAGATGTCTCTGTGCCCCAAGCAGCAGGCTGGAAGTTCAGGAGCAGGGGTTTGTGCTTGGCAGGTGAGCAGAACTGGCTCCGATTGCTCTGGTAAAATCACAGGATTTTACCAATTTGCCATTTGCTTCATCAGGAAAGGACCGTTTCCTGCAGTAGGATCATCATTCATGCCTGCCTGTTGGCCAGTTGTGATGTAGAGACTTACCAGAAAATACTGAACACATGGGTGTTCAGCTCTCAGTTTCTCAGCTGAAAGGAGCCGCAGCTCTGGGTCAGGGTGCCAGAGGTGGGAACTGTCCTGGAATGCAGGGGTGCTGGAGAAAGCCCTGCTGAGATTTCAGTGTTACCTCAGCTCCCAGTTCAAGGGTCAATACCATTCCACTCTCAACCAGCTCGGGAGGTCTGAGCCACCTGCTTTCTGCCCATGGTGGAGGGTCCTGGGTGGTGGTGCTGGGCATCCCTGGGATCCCCTTGGAGCAGCCTTTTCTTCCCTTCCTGAAGCTCTTCTGACCCAGACACCTGTGCTTGACCAGAACCCAATGTAGAGCTGAAAGACAGTTTAGTACAGTGAATAAAACACACACTAGTGTGAGAACCAAAATGTGCTGGGGCTGATAGCCCCTGAGTTGGGTGGGGCTATTTATTTATGGACAAACTAATTGTATCCCTTCTCCTTTTGCAGCAAGAGGACTTTACAATGGCTTTATCTTTTCAGCTCTAAGGAGGAAAATGTTCTGGAAGTTCAATATTATTTATTGCCTGCATGTTAGTGACAAAATGAATGAATTTTAAAGTTATCTGTGATGGTTATAAACTTGATCATGAAGTTTGGGAGAGATTAAAATTAATTTGTGAGTAAATGAAGGTGAATTCTCACCTTATTAAAGAAATGTTAAGGACTGAATTATATTCATAAAGTGAAATTAAATAGATTCTGGTTTTTGGGGTTTTTTTGTGGGTTTTTTTGGGGGGGTTTTTGTTTGTTTTTTTTTTTTTTTTGTTTGTTTTTTTTAATTTGGTTGGTTAGATTGTCAAGGTGTTGCTTTTTTTGTTCGTTTTTATGCTTTTATTTTAATCAAAGGTGTAAAGGGACCTTATTTTACTTTCCAGTCTTTTAAATTAAACAGTTTAACAGTTCTTCTTAGTGCATACTATCTCAGAAAAGGATTTAATCTTTAGGAAAAAAAGGAATTTATTCTCTTTGTGCGTTGTTGTGTACTGGCAGCTGATCCTAACCACGATCCTGAGAAAAACTGAGCAGTGAAACTTTGGTTCTCTAGTTTTGCTATTCACTCCTTAAATGTTGTAGCCAAACACCAGCTGAAGATGATTTCAAAGTATCCAGGTCTGTAGTTGCACTGACATCAAATGAAGATGTTTGTTTATTTTAGTCCATGTTACACTTCCAATTTAAATTGGGAAGAATCTGGGCTGTTCAGAACTTGAGGTAACACTCTCCCCCTTGGGTCAATCCAGACTGGTCTGTACTGGGAACAGACCATTTCATTTGGAGTCTGAATTTATCAGCAAAACCCATTTACAGGAGCAGGGCTTTGTCCATGTCTTGTCAGTAGTTCACACTTCAGCTACCTCATACTGCAGTCTAAACAAAGAAACTTAATTTTCCTCAAAACCTGGTTAATTGCTTTGTCATGATAAACCAACTGATCTCTTGAAGCATTAAGAAACACAAATGTTGAGTTTTAATAGCATTGTTTATTTTTGCATAGGAGATATAGATGAGAGAATAAGAAATGTAAGAAACCTTTCCTTACCTATTTCATTTCTTTTTATCTCTAAAGTAGGGGATGCAAACCAAAAATTTCCTCAATCATCATGGTGTTTCTGCCTCAGTAATTTCTCCTAATAAACCTTCCTCTACACTTGCCATCTCTGAACAAGAAATTGCTTTGAGCTATTAATTATACATGTATTTCTCTTTTTTTTTTTTTTTTTTTTTTAATCAAATTCTCTCTCTTTGGCCTATTATCTCTGTGGAGCAGCAAACAGCAAATCCGATAGATGTTTATCATTACCATCTAAAATGTTGTAAGAGTCAGGGTTTGTTAGAACCATCTCTTTTGTTAAGGTATGTAGGGGTTTTAGATTTTTTAGCATTGTCCAGCGGACAGAGAAGGCATTGGAAGGGAGGTGCTGGCCTTGTGATTCTATAATTTCTTGGACAACTGAACAAAGTGCTGGCCAGTCACATTGGTCTGCAGTATCCTCTGGGCAGCCTCACTGATGTGCTTTAGAACACCTAAAGCCAATTGTCACCTCTGCCATTCACTTCATGTTGCAGGGTGGGAGTTACAGACCAATTTTCATGGGCTTTCACCAAGCTGGACTCTAGCAGAGGTACAGGGGCACCTACAATTAGGAATGTCCTTCAGTCTCTTCAGCTTCAGAATGTGAATGCTCTCAGATATTTTGCTCCAAGCTGGTTGTGCCTCTAGAGCCAGCCTTTAAACCATTATATTTTAATTGTGCTTCCAGTGATGCAGGCTTGTGTCTGTTTGCCCTTTGTGCACAGTGCTTCCAGGGGATAACCTTTGCTTCTCTCTTGTGTCCAGGGTGGGGTGTTTTGCCCCATTGTGAAATCTGAAAATTGAATTCCAGGTGTCAGCATGCCAAGGGAGGGAAGGCATAGCTGTGCTTGGGAGTTCTAAAGATGATGTACCGAGGAGAAGTCTCTGGTAGAAACGTGAAAACAGGTAAGGCAGTACCTAGAGGGATCTCTTGTCTATTTTGGGACTGAAGTTGCCTCTCACTGCTGCCTGTGATATAATTTGCCTTGAATTCATTGTAGCTGTCATTTCTCTACGGTTTGTGAGTCTCTAGGGAGGTACGAAGCCATGTGGTCAGCTTTGAATTGTTCAATTACAACACTGGTCACAAGCACGCAAGAGCTGTCCTTGATGAGCAGGGTCTTGAGTTGTGATGGCTGCAGCTAATTCCCTTTTGGAATTCTGCTCACATTGTGAAGCAGCTGTAAAATTTTGGCCTTAATGCATGCTACCTAGAGAATTTCTGAAAATATAGTACATAGTTATCAAAAAATGGTTTCAGAAATTATAAATTTCTTTTGCTGTGTCCTGACAGAAATGATAAAATTTCCACATGCGTCAATGCTTTCCAAATTGAGATCTTCATCTGGCAATATTATAAAGATGATTTTAAAAAAAGAAAAGATTTAGTAACAAATACATTTCCCTGGATTTATCTCCTATTTAATATTGTAGCAGGCAAGACTTTTATGTCAGAAGATCCTAAAACTAAGCTATTATTAGAATTAATCACAAAAGAAGTTGTCATGCCTACCGAGCAACCAGAACCAACCAGCAGCTTTTCAACCTCAGGTTTAAATCTCATAAATTTCTCAGCTATTCATGCTTAATATCCTACACCCTGTGAGCAGTGCTGTGGTGCCAGCGCTGCTCCAGCTGCACCTTGCCAGGGAAACATGTCCTGGGAGTGGGAGAGACCCTTGTGCGAGGTTGCATTTGCTCAGAAATGTATTGTATGAGCAGCAGATCTCTGCCAGACCTCACCAAGAGGGAGCTTGTCTAGAAATGGAATGGGTTTGGTTTTCCTTTTGCTTTTTGGCATTCTGGTTTTTAAGAGGATCAGTTGTCCCTGCAGGGAGTCAGCACCCAGGCAAGAGGCTGCAGCAGAGGCAGGGGGTGAGGGCAGCACTGACCCTGCAGGTCAGGGGACCTCAGAGGTGACAGGGACAAACTGAAGGTGCTGAGGGGGGCAGGGAGTGGGGGAGGGAAAGGGAAAGGGCAGAAACTGGATTGAGATCCAAGGAAATCCACAGTACTGAGGGAGGAGGCAGTGCAGAGTCTGAGGGCTGTGAGAAATGAGGCAAAAGGAGGAATCAGCAGTTGTTTTGTTTATCTGTACATTTTCCCACTGTTTGCAAGAGTTGCTGCAGGAAACATCCTGAGCAGGTTGATCTGATGATGTGTTGATTCTTCCAGTCCACCAGAATCCCTTCATGCAGTTTTAAACTTTATGTGCTTTGTCTGCAACGTTTTATCTGCTGCATTGCTGTGGGTTTGCTGGTCCAAAACTCCTAGGAAAGTGACGCTAGCAAGGAGGTGTATTGGATTCCTTTTCCTGTGTTTTCTCCCATCCATGCAGAATTCTCCCTCTTAGCATCTGCTGACACTCTGGTTAACATTCCTCAACTCCTTTCAAATCTGGGCCTGAAAGGGCTTCTGACTGGATAGGCACAGTATTTCAGTATCTCCCATTCCAGCTGCTTTCTTTATCAAAGTTGGTAGTGTGTGCTCTAAAAATAAAAATATTTGGATTTTTTTTGTTATAGAGTATAACACATTTTACACTATTTGTTGTGTAAGACTTCCTGACAATGGAACTGGTGAAAATTAAATGTCACAGACCATACCCCCCAAACTCAAAACCTCCTGAAATCTCTCTCAAAAAAAATCCTTTCAATAATTATTATGTGCTTATGTTTCTTTAATATGTGCTCAGTCACAGGATTGCTCAGGGATCAACCCTCATAAACATAATTTGGAGCCCCACAGAGCTTTTAGATTGAGCATGGGGTGCTGAGCACCTTCTGCTTTTTGTAATCTCTGTTCTGTCCAATTTTTCCCTTTCTTTATTTTTCATATCTATTTTATCTTTATGGATTACAAGTTCAGATGCAATTCTAATCAGTGTTTTAGTGAAAAAATGCAGCTGGTGCTGCAGAGCTCCCAGGAGATCCTGAGTGGTGCGGTGAGGATGTGAGGAGGGTCCTTCCTGCTCAGAAGAGATTCCATGAGGAGTGGTGGCTCACCAATGAAGAGGATAGGTCTGAAAGAGTAAATGTGCTTCAGAGCATCCCAGGGATTGTGCAGAGATGCTCTTTGGCCGTTCTCCAGCTGGGTCAAAGTGGCCCAGAGACACTGTGCAGGTTTGTCCCTTTGTTCTGGTGCTTCCAGCAGATCTGGTTAAAGCAGAGCAGCCTTTGCTGCAGGGACTGAGCAGTGCCCCAAGCTCTGATCTGCTGGCAAAGAAAATGATCTGCTGGGAAACTGCAACAGCTGCCTGAAAATGAAGAAAAATTTGATAGATTAAATAAAACGCAGTCCTAATTTTATTATGGGGATAAGAAGATCTTACTGCACCAAAATTTGCTGAATCCACAAGCAACAGAGTGAACCCACCATGAATTCTGATGCGAGAGCCACCAGGGCTGCTGCTACCCAGAGACAGGGATTTGTGGAAGTGGTTTCCATCTTTCCATGGCATTTTTACAGAGTTCTCTGTCTTCCCTCCTGCCAGGTTTTGTTAGCAGACCTGAGCAGTTGCTGTACTGATGTCTCGGCACTTGCAGCACCATCCTCATGTAAGCTTTGCTTTTCTCCTCAGGGCTTTGAGTGACAGGTGGAACAACTGAAAACAACATATTTCAAGACCCTTTTCCTTCAGAAATGTGTTAAAATACGTTGTTATTTATATTTCATCTGTCTTCTTGGGGTTTGCTTCAGTGCAATGGCTTTTTGAAATCCAAAGGGTATGGGATCACACACTTGCACTTGGACAGAAATTGAAAATGTAATAATACTGTGAACTCCTGGATCTGACTCATCCTTCCTGTGCAGGGGCTCCTCACATCCTGGGTGGTTCCAGGGAGCAGCCAGCATGTGCAGAACCTGGATCTGGGAGGCTGCTGCTCAGTGCAACCTAAAAAACCTTTAAAACTGGTGCCAGTGATGTGTGCAGACACAGCCGCCTTTCAACATTGTGGCCCTTCTCACTTTCTGCTCTTTCAACACCTTTTCATTGAGTTAATACAATATTGAAAACAGAAACAAACAAAATTACACAGGTTTTCTAGCTTGGGATATACCTTTTTCGGCTGGATTGCTCCGTTCTGTGTTTTCCACTATTTGCAGCGAATTGTTTTCTAGTTCCTAAAGTTTGAGAAGCTCATTTCAAACTCTTAGAAACCCCATCTGACCTATAGAGATTAGGGCTCCTGAAGTACAGCAAGCAGTTTCCTTCTTATTGAAAACAATTTTGAAAAGATTTTTTTGGATTAATTCTATGATTGGTTTGGGTTTGGTTTCTTTGGTGTGTTTTTTCTTGGTTTGGTTTCTGGTGTTGTTGTTGTGTGTTTGTTTGTTTTGGTTTTTTGTTTTTGTTCAGTTTGTTTTTATCTATTCTGTTTGGGTTTTTTTAACATAGGTTTATTTCTAATCTGTTTCTTAAGGTGCACTTAACAATGACACGTTACACTACCAAATATTTAAAATTTGTCAACTTTCCAAGAAACTTTTCATATAAAAAAACCCAAAAAACAAAAAACAAAAAACAAAAAAAAACCACTGAAATATTCATCATATGTTGCCTAAAATGTCTTATGAAGAATGGGCAGATACTGTACCAACAGGTAATCTTTAAAATAACTTAAGTAGTGACTGGTCACATTGTGTGATGTTGCTTCTGGGAATAGTGGGAAGCAGCAGAAATGTTGATTACTTGGCTCTTTGCCTTTCTAGTGCTGACTTACTGAAATCACAGCGAAACTTTTGCATAAATGCGCAAAATTCTCATTTTTATTTTTAGAGATTAATATTTTTTGACTGGAGAAGATGCAAGTCAAACTTCCCCACATTTTCACTGACGTTTCTGTCTAGTTTGGATCAATGTGAGTCCTCTGTGTAGGAATATTTTGCTAATTTGCAGCAGACTGAAAAATGCGTAAGCAAAATATCCATGATACATGAATGCACATAGGTAAGACGCTTCTTAAAATTAAAATGTGTGCTGCTGCAAAAGACAGCACAAATCTAAGCTGCATCTCAGAGATTTTTCTTTTGATCATGCAAGATTTATTAGAAGACTTGATTTAGTTATACTCCCGCTTGTTATAGGGAAGATGTTTACGGATAATAATCTGTAAAGTTTTAATTTGGTGGTAAAAATAAAATAATGAAATATATATTTCCTTGGATCCAAGCCTTTGGTTTTGCACTTGAAATGTTAAAGGATCTGTGAAATTGCTAATTTGCATCCCCAGGAAACGTGGAACGCTGTTTTTTCTTTGGCAAAGGTCTTTACTGAAATGGAGAAAATAGTTTCAAAAGATGTGTACTCCAGGGCTGATCACAGCTAGCAGGCCCGGGTCAGCTTTAGTTTAAGATGGAATTAATTCCAATCTTGAACACTATATGAACAGGATTATGGGGAATATTTAAACACAGATTTCCCTTCATGGGTGATTTTTCAAGTTTCGAACTGGGACTTATTCAGTCCCTCAGTCACTTGGGGCATGAGCTGTGGGTTTCTGCGCCTGTCACACCATAGGTATAAACAGATGCAATCCTCTAAATTGTTCCTTCGTGAATACAAAATATTGTCACGAGGATCCCTGGACCTGCTCCAAGAGACAAGCCTGAGTGTTCGGCTGTGCGCGCTGGCCTCGGGGCAGCCGTGAGGAGCACCGGGACCGCCGGGCGAGCGGAGCCCGGGGCCGGGCAGTGCCGGGGCCGAGCGGAGCCGGGGCCGGGCAGTGCCGGGGGCCGGGCCGAGCGGAGCCGGGTACCGGGCCGAGCGGAGCCGGGCCGAGCGGAGCCGGGCCGAGCGGAGCCGGGTACCGGGCCGAGCGGAGCCGGGCCGAGCGGAGCCGGGTACCGGGCCGAGCGGAGCCGGGTGCCGGGCCGAGCGGAGCCGGGCCGAGCGGAGCCGGGTGCCGGGCCGAGCGGAGCCGGGTGCCGGGCCGAGCGGAGCCGGGTACCGGGCCGAGCGGAGCCGGGTACCGGGCCGAGCGGAGCCGGGCCGAGCGGAGCCGGGCCGAGCAGCACCGGGTGCCGGGCCGAGCGGAGCCGGGTACCGGGCCGAGCGGAGCCGGGTGCCGGGCCGAGCGGAGCCGGGCCGAGCAGCACCGGGTGCCGGGCCGAGCGGAGCCGGTACCGGGCCGAGCGGAGCCGGGTACCGGGCCGAGCGGAGCCGGGCGCCGGGCCGAGCGGAGCCGGGTGCTGGGCGGGCCGGGCGCCCTTCCCTCACTTATGTGCTCGTGGCTCAAAGAAACCTCTGCTAAGAAAAAACCCCCTTTTTTTCTGCTCTTTTCATAGCACAGCCACCTGCTTGAGGCGAGTCAGGAGCCGGGAAGAGCTGCATTTGCCAGCTCCGCTGTAACCAAGAGAGGGCCGGGCTGTGGGGCTCAGCACGTTCTGCTGGAGCAGCCCCGCTGTAACCCGGGCAGGAGAGCAGCACTCGTTCTTACAGGGGCCCAGCCCGGGCAGGAGAGCAGCACTCGTTCTTACAGGGGCCCAGCCCGGGCAGGAGAGCAGCACTCGTTCTTACAGGGGCCCAGCCCGGGCAGGAGAGCAGCACTCGTTCTTACAGGGGCCCAGCCCCGGTACAGCCCGGGCAGGAGAGCAGCACTCGTTCTTAGAGGGGCCCAGCCCCGGTACAGCTCAGGCAGGAGAGCAGCACTCGTTCTTACAGGGGCCCAGCCCGGTACAGCCCGGGCAGGAGAGCAGGAGTCGTTCTTAGAGGGGCCCAGCCCCGGTACAGCCCGGGCAGGAGAGCAGGAGTCGTTCTTACAGGGGCCCAGCCCCGGTACAGCCCGGGCAGGAGAGCAGGAGTCGTTCTTAGAGGGGCCCAGCCCCGGTACAGCCCGGGCAGGAGAGCAGGAGTCGTTCTTAGAGGGGCCCAGCCCCGGTACAGCCGGGCAGGAGAGCAGCACTCGTTCTTACAGGGGCCCAGCCCCGGTACAGCCCGGGCAGGAGAGCAGGAGTCGTTCTTACAGGGGCCCAGCCCCGGTACAGCCCGGGCAGGAGAGCAGGAGTCGTTCTTACAGGGGCCCAGCCCCGGTACAGCCCGGGCAGGAGAGCAGGAGTCGTTCTTAGAGGGGCCCAGCCCCGGTACAGCCCGGGCAGGAGAGCAGCACTCGTTCTTACAGGGGCCCAGCCCCGGTACAGCCCGGGCAGGAGAGCAGGAGTCGTTCTTACAGGGGCCCAGCCCCGGTACAGCCCGGGCAGGAGAGCAGGAGTCGTTCTTACAGGGGCCCAGCCCTTGGCCTGCCGGGCTGGGGGAGTGAGCAGCTGCCCGACAAGCAGAGACAGATTGAGCACTGATAATTAATGCCCCACTGGGACTGCCAATAGCATCGACACAAAACAGAAGGCTTTCTGAAATGCTGAGAAAAGGTGTAACCAACTTCAGTCCCTCAAGTTCCAGTAAAGCAGCAGTCTGGCCACAGAGATGTTTCAAAGGGGTTGCATATATCCTAAAATAGCCTCTTATTATGACAATGCCTTCTGTGTCATCACTGCTGCATAAATAACACAATTTCTCATGCATACCTAGGGAAATAAGCGTTTTGCTTGTGCTGTGCCAGCAGCGTATCCTCCAGTACCTCCTCATTTCCTGCAGCCACATGTAGGAAGCAAATCCCAGCAGGGAGAGGGGGCAGCCTGGGATCCTGGGCTGGGATTTGGTGGTGGGCTTCGGGTGTGTGGAGACAGCTGCTGTTTATTCCTATCGTGCATATTGCAAATGGAGTGTTCTCCATTTGCCTCCCACACCAAGTTATGTTCCTGTGCTCAGTTGAAAGGGCACTTAAAAAGCAATATGACACTTCCCTGTGCCCACAGCCAATGTAACAAAGACTCTACACTTTCCAGACCTGCGTCACGGCATCAAATACGTTTTAAATTTAGGTTAGTAAGTATTGAGGCCAGAAGGGTGCAAAATATTTATTATCACTTCTTATATGACTTCATCTGTAAGTTATTGCTGTGTTGAGCCCAGCTGGACATTTGTACGTGAGTTTGCAACTCTACTTGAGGGGGAAAAAGAAAGAAATCATGTCTTGAAGTCCTCTAGTCATCTCTCTTGGTAGTTTGTTCCAGTGGTTGTTTGCTCTGACTCTTAAAATGTGTGCCTTAATGCAGACTGATTCTTGTTTGGATTCAGTGTCCTGTTTTCTCCTCTCACCTCATTAGAAAGTTTCCTTATTGCACATCCACATCACCTTATTCCTGGGAAGGAGCCTCTCTCTGCTTTACTGTGCAGTGCAGCTCTGCAGAGATCTTCGGGAGAGTGCAGGGAAAGGATTGACATGCCAGTGGGATGCTGCTCCTGATCTAATTATTCTGTCTTGGGTCCCTCCCTCCTGTTTTTCTGTGTTTAATTAGCAGGGCTGCAGCTTGGAGCTGGCCGGGCTCTGAGGAGAATTTAGGATGGCTCTGAGCCACTGCTTTAAGGGGTTAAACACACCAAAATAGTTGAGGGTAAATGTAAAGCTCTGTTTTTCCAGCACTCAAATATTGCCCTGCCTAATGGGGTCTGTTCATTCTTGAGATCCAAAAATGAGCTCAAAGGAGTTTTAAACTTCTGTGGTTTTGTAAATCTTAAAAAGCTGGAAAGCATAACTGAGAGAAGGAAACTGGAGCTGGGGAAGGTTCTGGAGCCCCAGGAGAAGCTGATGGAGCTGGACAGGAGCTCAGCCTGGAGCAGAGGGGGCTCAGGGGGCTCTGCTGGCTCTGCACAGCTCCTGCCAGGAGGGCACAGCCCTGGGCTCTGGGAACAGGGACAGGCACAGGAGCACAGGGAACGGCCCCAGGCTGGGCAGGGCAGGCTCAGGGGGGATCTTAGGAACAATTTCCTCACAGAAAGGGTTCCCCAGCCTGGCACAGCTGCCCAGGGCAGGGGTGGAGTGCCCATCCCTGAAGGGATTAAAGCCATGTGGATGTGGACTTGGGGACATGGTTTAGTGGTGGCCTTGGCAGCGCTGGGTTAATGCTTGAACTTGATGGTCTTGGTTGTTTTTTTCCAACTTAAATTATTCTATGATTTTAAAGTGGAGGGAGGTTATTAGGCTTCAGTCTACTATACTTGGTATTCTGTCGGATTATTTCCAGAAAAATGCTGTGTTTCTCCATCTGTATAACTGGTGGATGGATGAGACAGGACAGATTAACATCGACTAGTCTTAATTTACAAGTTTACAACTGAACTGCAATACTTCGGGCAGTAGATGAATATTTTTAGTATGTTTTATATCTATTAATATATTTTCCTGCATGGCATGAGTGACTTTTTATGCTGGAAATGGCTTAGAAAATAATTTTTTATCAAGTTGAACCCTGACAACTTTGTTGCAGCAACTTCCTTACTTTTTCCCATTTAGAGTCTTTGTAAAGTTTCCTTAGCATGTGGTGTTTTCTCAGAGCACAGTTTTTATTTTCCAAAGCTTTTATCATCTGAGATGCTTTTCTCTGAGGTCCCTCTGATCTGTCCATCTCCCAAGCCTGCTGCTCCCAAGCACAGGCTGAGATCTAATGGGACTCAGATAATCGTGCTCATTTTACATACTCAGTGCTGTGACCTAAATAGCACCATTTTTTATGTACCAGGGTTTCATTGTTGGCTTGCACTCAGTGCATTATCCTGCCTGACACCCAGCTCTGTGTCTGTGATGCTCTGTATGGAATCTGTTCAGGGGGAAAATCCTCCCAGCCTTGTTCAGTTTAAACTCCTCGCATCTCCCAGCAAAGTCAGTGGGTCTCAGTGGGAGTTGCCAGATTAAGACTGAACAAAGACCGCAGGATTTGCTTCCCTGTCGGTGCATTTGTTTGTTCCTTTCAGCTGAAACTATTTGTCATTCGTTTCTATTGAATCATAGAACAAATTGATTTAATTATTTTTGGTCCCTCAGGGTCTTTGGTACCTTGCATAATGTTTAGGGGAGGTGTAAAGCCTGGCAGTTTTCTCTCAAGTTTCTTATATTTAAGAATAAGCAATAATAAAGTTGCTGTATTTGTATTCTAAATGCATGTTTAGATATTTTGAAGAGTCCACTTTGTAGCTTCTTAATAATAAAAATTTGTTGAAAATCTGGCTTTTTTAGGGAGGTGGGAAGAAAACCTTCCAAAGAAAATAAAACAAGTGACAAAACTCCATATCACACAGATGTACATCTGGGGGGATGGAGGAAAAAAAATCCCCAAATCAATTTGTGTTCTTAAAGACGCTTAATGTTTGCATGTTTAGAAATAAAGGTATTAAGGGAAGAAAAAAAAAACAACCCAAAGGTCCCAAATCAGTTTATTTTCTTAAAGGCTATGTTTGCACATTTAGAAATAAAGGCATGAAGGGAAAAAGGAAAGAGTTAGAGAAGAGTTACTTTGTGCTTCTATTTTTGGGTACAATGATACATAGAATTATGTTATATAGAACCCATTTCCTCTCATATTTACATGAAATCTGCAAATATTTGAAGTAATTGTATCTCCTGGCATACATATGTGCGTTGGTGAATCATGTTGTGAGCTGATATTTAAATCAGTTGCAAAATACTGGTGTTTTGCAAAATCAATGTCTTAAAGACTGAATTTGTCACTGATTCTTTTCTCTTGAGGTGAAATCAGCAGCCTTGTCTCTTTGCATTGTCTAGAATCACCTGTTCACATAGAGTCACAGAATGAGTTGGGTTGGGAGGGATCTTAATGTCATCTTGTTCCCATCCCTGCCATGGGCAGGGACACCCTCCGCTGTCCCAGCTTGCCCACTTGGATTGTTTATGTGATGTGTATCCCACAGCAGTGAGTTTGGGATCCTCAGGCTGTGTTTGCATGCTTGGATATCCCCCTGAAACCTTGTGCAGAGTTTGTGGCTGGAGGAGAGGGGGAATGACTAAGATGGTTTTGAACGGGACTGATCCTCAGCTGTTGAGGCCAGAGTGAGCTGTGGAGTGGCATCCTTGAAATGCATCTTTGAAAAGTGACATTTTTATTTATTCAGCGAGTTTATTTAAACACTGACCTGTTTAAAGAAGAGCTGGTTTGAGAGTCTGGTGCTGTGACTCTTGTGTGAGTATCTCTCATCACAGTCATTCCTGCAGTGCAGTATCAGTGCAGAGAAACAGCATGGATTTTATCAACTTTCCTGCTGTAGATGCACATGAATATGAAAGAAAAATGATGAAAATTTGAAGCCTAATCTGAAGTGTTCTTTGTTACTGTCCCATCCTTTACTGTCCCTTTATGTCCATTCCTCCAATTCGTAATTAAAAGGGAGAAAAAAATAGGAGGAGGAGAAAAAAGGAAAAAAAAAAAAAATCTTTCCAAGACTTTTGTCTCTAATTAGATTTTCATTAAGGTTTTATAAAATCTATTACACAAATCCTCATAAGAAATGAGAGCACAGTTCATGGAGATGATTAACAAATTGGCTTAATGAACTTATCTTGAACCTCTCAGACCCACTGTGGAGTTCTCGCTCCCCTGAAGTGTTGGAAGGAAACACATCCAGAGTGTCAGTTCTGAGCAGGGTAAAGAGGGAAATGAGATCAGATGGGCCCAGCCGTGTTCGTACTTTGTCAGGAGAGCACATCCACGGGCCATGCCGAGCTGTCTCTCATCTGGCAGCTGCAGCAGCGAGAGCCCCACAAAGCCAGAGCAGAGCCTGGAGCTATGGCAGCTGAAGGCAGAGGTACCTGGGAATGAGGAGTGCCGGAGCCCTTAGCTCTGTTGGCATGGGCAGGGGAGGGAGAGCAGCCCTTGGTCCTGCTGTTTGCTCTCTGGAAATTCCAGCACTGTAATCCCAGAATGACCTGCTCAAGGGCTGCCAGCAGACACCCCAGTCAAGATTAGAACTGCCAAAACAGAAGGTATTTCTAATAACTATGCCTGAGAGGAGAATTAAGAAATTGCTTTAACTTCCACACCTCTAGGATGGTGAGATGACAATTCTGAAACTCCTCTATGGTTTATGCAGTGATAAATATATATAACCTCAAATCACTTTATAAAAATATGCATTTCTTGATGTTAAGCAGGTACAGGTGGGAAAGGTCTCCTAACCAGATTTTGTTTGAGATGGTGTGCTTGGTTTCTGACTGTTCTGGGATATTTAGGTTTGAATGTAACCATGTGAGGTCTAAAAGCACACGTGAAAGCAAACTTGCAATCAGGAATTTGGTCCTGGGTCATCATAAGAAACACCCATCAAAATTATATTCTTTAAGGAATACTATTGAAATGTAATGGTGCCAGACAGGATTACCAGATCCACTGGGACTAATAACTCCTGATGGAAGTTCTGACTTTAGAGCCATGGCTCTGCTCTCCCCTTTCTCACACTGTCTCAGCCTTCTGCCCTTGTTGCTAGTGGAAGGAGTGCTGTTGTACAAATTACGGAGGAGCCTGACTGGTTATGTTTTTTGATGGGATATTTTCTGCTGGATCATTCCAGTCTTGGATCTCTGAGTGTGCTGTTTGCCCAGCACAGCCCCAGTGAGGGAGATGGGAGTGTGTGGCTGAGGAGAGCCCGAGCCCTGGCACTGCCTGGTAGCTCTGCTCTTGAATGTTCCACCTCACTCAGGCTCATTTCAGCCTGAAAGTTAAAATTGCACTCTTTTCCCTTACTGGGAGGGCATAAACACCACAGACACTCTTCCTTGCTCAGTCTAACCCCTCAGTGAGCTGTATGGGATGTGCATGGTGCCCCTCTCATGAGCAGCAGCTCCTTTGCCATTCCCCAAGTGCTGCCTGTGAGTGGGAATTCAGCAGGGAAAGGCATCACAGAATGGGAGTTGCAGCTTGGCCTCATTGTTGCTGCCTCTTGCCAAGATTAAAGCATCTCATTCTCACTCAGAGAGAGTATCAAATATTTGGAAGAAGGGAAGAAGCAGAAGTTCTGGAAACCCAAAGTTTGGAAATGAGGCAGCAGCTCACTGGGTGTAGTGCCCTTTTAATCACCAGCTGCAGTGCTTGAATCAATGTCTGACCCTTGTCACCTCGACATGTCCCGGCCTCTTTTGGGCATTGTGCTCCAGAGTCCTCATCTCAAAATTCATCTGGGACTTGGAGTTGGGATCTGCTCACTTTTGCCAACACTTATCTGCAGGAACAGCAGTGTTCAGCTAATGTACAGCATCTTGTCTCTCTAATCAGTGCTGTAGGAGATAAGCTTGGATATAGGTATTTTGCCAACTCTAAATACATATTACGAAAAGTCTTTTATCTTCATAATATAAAGGTTGAAAAACTGCTTTGCAGCCTTACAAGTTATTTGAAGGTTAGGTCTTGAAGGTTAAGAATTAGAAAAATCTAAGTTTGCCCTTGTAACCTTGAGTCACTTCTTTGTGCACACACGCTATTTTACAATAATTTTAATTGCAGAATAGCAATCCTAGTTTCACATCTTACAGTTCATAAAGGTTACGGAATTGCACCTTAGGGCAACAGCTATGTCACATTGAGACTTTCTTAAATGTGTCTCTGCTGGAAGCAAATATGCCTTGCTGTTAAAAGGAGAATTTGTTAGTCAAATTAACTGGGACTCTCCTGGTGCCACCCGTGTCTGGTCTCACGGTAACCTTAAATGCATGGGAGGAAATGTCCCTTAAGGTAGTGTTCACTTTACTTTTTAATTTCATATTAAAGTTCTCTGCAGTTTGTTATGTATTTATTAAGGGAGAGGTTTAATTACTGGAATGGGGATTGATGCAGAGCTGCTGTTGTGGGCTGGTTTGGGGTTATTTTCCCGCTGCAGGAAGTGCCAGGACCGCACTGTGGCCACACATAAGATTGAGCTCACGGCAGGGCTCTGCAGCTCCTTAGATTAAGATGCAAAAGAAACTTGTTCCCATAAGGAATTGAGCATCTCATTTCTGAGGAGCAAGCCAGAAGTTGGTAGATACTGGGTTCACGTACCTTGAATGAACTGTCCTGAGCACTGGAGAAATTGGAAATTTTGAATATAGGCCAAATCCTGTGTATGCAATGACTATCAATAAAACTGGACAAAGAAATTATGGCCCCCCTGTTTCCACTGCAATCAACCTCCAAATCCTTAATGAATTCAGGAGGATGAGGATTTGGCCAGTAACTCCTCTTCTGCAGGCAGGACCAGAACTGGACTGATAAAACTCAAACGATATATTTACTGATGAGATTTTTAGTTTTGATAGGAGAAAATTGGCATCTTGTATTTGCAGCAGCTTTTTGACATTCTACACCTCAACACCAAGGACTTTTACTTGTAAATAATAATTCCAAATATCAGGAAGCACATGTTTCTTGGGGGAAATAAAACTGTGACAGCAGATGCAGTCAGATATGTAAATAAACAAAAGATATAGTGCAGGCTTGGATTTTTAGGGGGTTTATGCTTTTTTGGTGGGGAAACTTGACCTTTAAGATGGTGTATATTTGTGTTTTACCCAATCACAATTTTAAATTTTATTGTATATTTTGATTTCTAGTCACCAAATTGTTCTTTAGCAAAAATAGCTCTTTGAGACTTTTCTCAGAGGAATATACTGGAAATTCTATTGCCTGTTTGGTGATGTTAACTTGAAAGGACTTACTAATTAAAAGCAGAACAAGTTGGGACAACCATTGTATTTATTGACTATTAGGATTTTTAAGCTGGGTAGTTGAATGATCCATCTTAGATCTGTTTTTACACAGCTCCATCTCGTTGTTCTTATACATGACATTAAATGATTCATATATTTTCTTTCTTTCTTTTTTTTCTCCCACTTCTGTGAACTGCATTATTTTGGGGGATGTTTCCAGCTTAATTTATTAAGTCTCTCTGTGTGTATTTGTTTTTCTCTTTCTTCATTCCAAGATAGTTATTAAATTCAAGTTACTGAGTACAAGTAGTTGGGAGCAAGGCCCTGCAATCCAGAAAAAGGAGTTTTGCTGGTGGAAGTGCTGGATGTCAGTTTAATGTGGTTTATTGCAATTGCACAGGCTCCACAGTAAAAGCTTTGGTTTTCCTTCTCCTCATGATTTGGCTTTCTCACAGCAGCAGTTGGGGATGTACTGGCACTGGCAGGCACTGCAGCCCTGGCTCTGAGGGCAGTGATGGCACAGAGCTGAAAATCCCTGAGCCTGTGGAGCTCAGAGCTCCCCTGGACCTGCTGCTGCCCCAGCCACAGCCACCTCTGAGTTGTTTGATTTTTAAAATCTGTTGTATTCGACTTTTCAACCCAAGGGCAGAAGCTATTAACATCGCTCAGTTTTATAAACATAGCAGAAGAGTATTTTTTTTTTTTTTTTTTTTTTTACATAAAGATTCATTCATCTCTGTTTTATTGGCTGTGGTGGCACAAGGTTCTTAACTTGTCAAGCAGTGAGCAGACATTCATTTTTATGTTCTCCCTACTTCAATTATAAATTCTCAGCTTATAAACCCCATTTTGATTAATATATCTACAGCTTCCAAAGCTCTCTGTAGAGCCAGTATGGGTTCAGCACACTTTTTGGCAGTTCTTGTTGGCACAACTTCCATGACTTGCATGCTAAAAAAGAAAAAAAAAAATACAAAAAAGGGAGAGAAAAAGAAGAATTATCTGACTTCATGTTCATAAATAAAGATGTCAAAACTCATCTCATCTTCAGTGTTGCAACATCAGTCATCAGAGGTTTTTATCCAAGAATTTTGCTCTGTTTAGATCCTTTCAGCAGAGAATTGTCATCAGTGTATTTTGTATGAAATTCCATTCTGGACTGTCCATTCTCAAGAGCAGAACTAAAAGCAGGATTTCTCCTGCTCCCTCATGTTATTAACAGGTCCGGTGCTCCATGACAAGTACAAGTCCCACCCAGGGCTATGGATTTTTACATATAAATTTTAAAATGGCATTTTCTTTGGGGCCCTGCTAACAAAACCTAAAAGCGATTCAAATTACTGAATTTCAAACTTGCAGAGTAAGAGCATATTTCTTAGTGATTTATGTACTGCACCTTCACAGTGAATGTACACTTTTGGAGGTAAAATGAATAATGTGTAACTCTAGAGACAATGTTTAGCATTTAAAGCTTCTTCATGATTTTTTAAATCCTTTTCTTCAGAGAAGCTTTTTAAAACATGAGGGAAGGCTGAGAGGAGCACTTTTCTAATCATGTTTCTGATTTTGAAGCCTTACTTCAACAAGAATAAGTTAGACAATGACCAAGAGTGGACTGAGGGATGCAAGTGTCTAAAGTTGTTGTGCGTTCAGTCACTTATGCCAGGGATTTCCCCTTGCCTGATTCTGGCATTCCCCACACTCTGATGGGTTTTTTTCAGCCTTTTTGAAAGTTTCAAATTAATTTTCATCAAAAAATGAGCTGCACCTGAGCAGCTTGTGTGCTTCAGGGGGCGGTGAAATGCGTCCTGTGTTAGAATGGTCTGGCTGGTCTGCAGTCCAATGAAACCAGTGCCCAGGAGGTTCTCTCTGTGCCAATGGGGATGAATTGCTTTTTCTGATTTCAGGGGGGATGGGTTAAAATGTGAGACAGGCTCTGCTTGCTGATGTTTGTCCCCTTGCCTGCTGAGGTGTTTGTGGGGTGTGTGCAGGGACGGAGGGGCTCCCATTGCTGCTCCAGAGACCCAAGTCCCTGTCACATAAACCTGGGGAAAGGGCTCTGTTCACGGGGGCACCGGTGTCAGGAACTCGGGAGGCTCTCAGAGCAGGCTGGGCTGTCCTTCCCAGCCCATCCCAGCCAGGACAGGCTGAGCCTCAGCTCAGCCTGCAGGGAGACACCAG
Source organism: Sitta carolinensis (assembly GCA_032173965.1). Lineage (NCBI taxonomy): Eukaryota > Metazoa > Chordata > Aves > Passeriformes > Sittidae > Sitta > Sitta carolinensis. The sequence continues at coordinate 20,548,090 of CM063292.1, forward strand.
CCAGGGCAGGGTCCTGCCCTGCATGTCCCTGCTGGACACGACACTGATGCACTCTGCCATTCCTTTTCATGCCCGTCCTGTTTCACCTTCACTCCAGGGAATTACACGGCAGTTTGGAAAAGATTTGTTCTCCAGAGGCCTGCGGAGCAAACCTGCAAAATCTCTTAGGAGGCAAAGATTCCTTGTGAAGTGAGAGGAGCCCTGTGACTGTTCCCAGCTGGGGCACCCTTGGGCTCAGCTCAGCCCCCGAGTGCCAGGGCTGCTCAGAGCTGCAGGAAGGGTTTGTTTAGAGCTGGCCTTGCAGAGCTGAGCTGGGCTGGCCCAGGGCAGGAGCTGCCCAGGGCCATGGCCCAGGTCCGTGGCTCTGCAGCCACATCCCCCTGCAGAGGGGTCAGGGCTGGGCACAGAAGGGTTTGTGCTCAGCCAGGTGCGTGGGCACCAGAGCCTGCCTTGTTTATTTGCCTTACAAATCCTGCCTCTAGCGGGGCTCAAAGCTCCTGGAGCTCCAGGGCCTGGTGGCCTCTGTTTGTTCTCTTCCACTTTGATTTTCTTTGGGGTAAGGGAGGATAGTGTCATGAAGGTGGATTTATTTTTGTTTATTTCATTGTGGGTTTTTTTTTTTTTTTTTTTTTTTTTTTTTTGGGTTTTTTTGTTGGGTTTGTTTGTTTGTTTGTTTGTTTGTTTTTTAACCTAACTGCCAAGGTTTAGTTCAGAAATTCTGTGTGGTAGTTGTATTTCAATATAGCAGTGGCAGAAATGTTTGTTTGAGGGACCTGAACAACTCCTGAGTTGGCTTTGCCAGTGAAATGCTGTTCTTGTGTGGAACCATGCTTGTTCTTAAACTTCAGTACTATCTTTTGGAGAACTGAAAATAAATATAAGCTGTTGTGTTTAAAAATATAGAAATTATTGTGTCAGGAGATTTTTGATATCCAGTTTCTAATTCCATTAATATCAAAATTACACCCTCCCCAGTTTTAGTCCAGACTGTCTCCTTGCAGAAACAACTTTATTGTAAGATATTTCTGAGAAAAATAGGTTTGGCCCCACAGATAAGTATCTATATTTTTAGATATGCATGCATTTATTGTGGTGGTGATTTTTCAGTTCCGTGTATGTTTTGTTCTGTTTTGTTGTAAGGATTTCATTTTTTGGAAGGTTGGAAAGGAATGCTTCAAAGTCCAAGATACTGCCTTGCTGTATCCCTTGACTCTGGAATAGCTCCTGGTGTTCTCTCTGTCTCTCTTTACCTGTTCAGCATCATCTGGGTTTGACTTCCAGCCTTGCTGGAGCAGTAACTTCAGTTTGGAGCCAGAGAGCAGCAGCTCTTGTTCTAAAAGATCAGGGGTTTTTTCCTTAAAATTGCTTATTTGTATTAGGGCATCTTCTGAGATAGAGATGCTGTGATGTATTCATACTTGGTTTTAAAAAAAAATCAAAACCCAACAAAGCAAAACAGTTCTTAAAATCAAGTTAATTCTTTGTGTAAGAAACTCAGGGGATTCAGTGGAGCTGTTCCCATGGAATTTGCTTGCAATGTAGGGCTCAAATGGCTTTTGGGCAGTTGCTACATCTGATTTCAAACTTCTGATATGCAGATTTCTCCCCATTACTCAGGGGGGATGAAAGTTTCTCCTCTCCAGTCCTACTTGGTCTTTATTTCCATGATAACAGAGGCAGTGGTTGCCTGCTAATTTCATGTTAGACTTTTTGCCACAAGAAATTTCAGCATATTTAATCTGATAAATAACTAGATGTTGCTCATGATATTTCAGAAACTAAGAGGGAACAAATTGGAATTTGTGAACTTACATTTCCAAAGTCCCAGAATTTTCTAAAGGTGAATTAACGCTCAGAGATTTAATTCCCATCAGCTGTCTGCCCATGGAGCTGATTCCTAAAATGGTGCTAATGACTGTGTCAACTTAGCAACAAAAAAAAAAATCAACCAAGTTTTAACACTTATTCAGTTGTCTCTTGCTCTAAACCAGAAAACTAATTATAACAATATTCTCCTGTTTTAATTGTGGCTGTGGATGACTGATGGCAAACATGTAATTAACTGTTGCAGGAGTTGACATAAGACAGTTGACACCAATTTTTTATACTTTATTATATGAAGACATGTAGTGAAGCAATTAGTCCTTCATTAGTTCAGAGTTATCTCAAAAGCTTTGAAATACTTTTGTGGTTAATTTTTAATCATCAAGGAAATGTATCTTGCAATGGTGTTAACTTCAGGGAGCGAAATTAAACGTGCTCCCTTGAGACTCATTGCAATAGGATAAATGTCCTGCACAGCTGCTGGGCCATGGAAGCTTTGGGAGGCTTTTGGGGCTCAGCAGGGCTGAGGCTCTAAAGTTTTTCCTTGATTTTCCCAGTTCTTGGTGCCTGCAGAGTGTCAGGGATGCTGTGCTCCTGCACACAGGGGAAGAGCTGCTGTCTGCACCCACCCGATCTTGCTCGATGCTTTTGGCTCTTCAGCTGGTGCAGCAGCCAAAAGCTGCAAGCCAGGCTTGGGTGTTACTGTTCCAGTTCATGTGTGCTTCACTCCTCCTTTGCCTCTCACTGTTAAAAGGGAACTGAAATGTCACCTAGTGAGGGCAGGCAGCTGCTTAGCCACAGGACAGGGGATTTAGTTCAGGTTTCCTTTGGGATTCCTTTGGTCTACAATTTGTTTTCCTGTTCACAGCTGGCTTTGTGATAAACCCTTTATGAACTCTGATATCTTTCCATCTACTTGATTTTTTTTTTAATTGTTTTTTTTTTAAGGAATTCCTGAAAATATTACCTTGGTCTTTCACTAGCAATTTGTTACCTTCTTCTGTCTTAGAAAATCTCCCCTTGTTGGGCTGGAAGCAATAAACAGAATAGATGTGCATTGCAGTGTGTCGTGGGGAACCCTCGTTCTGTGCAAAGTCTTTATAAAAACCCCTCTTGAGCTTACATTTGTGTTGTGGAAATTATAGATAGCTTATATAAAAAGTGGGAAACTGAGCTGTCAAAGGCTGGATAGGTCTGTGAGCAACACGGTCTAGTGGGAGTCTGTGGCAGGGGTGTAATGAGAGGATCTCATGGTAAGATCCTTCCAACCCAAACCACTCTGTGGTTCTAATGAAATAAAGCCATGCAGTAAAAAACCTGCTGTGTAAAACCACTTTCCAAATGCAGATGTCCTGTAAAATGCTTTGTTCATAAATTTTTGCGGATTTATGATTAAGCACTGAAAAGCTATTCTGGAATATGGCCAGTTCCATTGATGTGAGCATGCCTGGATAGGATAGTCTTTTTGTATATGTTGCCAAAATCTTTTTCAATGCCCTACAAGCATTAAAGCTACGTTAGCTTGTCAGCTAACAAAAAATAAAGCAGTCTGAATTCAATATGGGAAAATTATAACACCTGGGCATTTGAAACAGACATGTGACTTATCAATTTTTAAAAAATTTTAGTAGTAATAACTACTTTGTTATTCAGCTTTCATTATTATTTACCTAATGCTTCTGGGAGAGGAGTATTTAATTTCTCCCATGATGTTTCAAGGTGCTCCTTTTTCTACCAATCTTCCTAAAATGCATTTTTGGGCGTGCTGAAATGAGCAGTGTCACATTAGCTTCTTTCATCTCGATGGCAGTGAGTCACTGGTGTCCCCAAGGGAGCTGTGCCACACAGATTTGATAATGCAGCATTCAGGTGCATTATCAGAGTGCTCTCAGAGGCAGCCTGTGAGAGGATGCTTGTGCTGGGGATGTGCTTTCACCTTCCTTTGTCAGGCAGAAATACAACTTCTCAGTGGAGGTAGCTGTGCCCAACACTTGTGAACAGCACAAGTAATTCAATTTCCTGATGCATTTGGGACACACTTCCAGCTACACTCGGTGGAAAGGGAGTGAGGGAAAAAAGGGAATCATATTGGTCATGATTTAAGCTGCACAAGACTTCTTTCCCATACATAATTTTGTGCTCTGAACAGAGGGTGCATTCTGAGGCACATGGGGAGGAAAAGAGATTGAAGATGTTCATGGGGATTGTAGAATCAAAGGAAGAGAGTGTTATTAGGCTTTTTAGGTTTTAAATGCTTTCCACACATGCTAAGAAAGTTTTAAAACGGGCTTAGGTGAAGTTCTACTGGTATCAGGTGTTTTGACAGCTTATTTGTTGTTATATGGCAAATTATAGTAAAGGGTAGTGCAGAGACGTAGAATTCATGTGAAAATGAGAGAAAACAGGCCTAAAGCATCACTATACATTATATATATATGTGTGTGTGTGTGTTTATGTATATATGTATATGTATATGTATATGTTTATGTTTATGTGTGTATATATATATATGATAGAAAACCCCCAAACCAACAACAACAAAAAAACCAACCCCCAAAAACCCAGAAAACTAAAAGAGACAGAAGGAGAAGGAGAAGAAATAGAAGAAGAAGAAAGAAGAAGAAGAAAGGAGAAGAAGAAAGAAGAAGGAAGATAGCTGGCCTCAGCTATCTGTGATTCGAAGTCTCCAGGAATTCAGTGTACTCAGCCCTTCTAAGAACCAAATCCTGTTTCCATGCGAGAGAAAAAATTTCACTCTTCAGGCTCCTGACTGTGTTGCAGGATCACAGAATCATTTAATTCAGAAAAAGCCTTGGAGACCATGGAGTCCCAGCTGTGCCCAATGCCCACCTTGTCCCCAGCCCAGAGCTCTGAGTGCCACATCCAGACCTTCCTTGGACACCTCTGGGGGTGGGGTACTCCAGACCTCCCTAGGCAGCTCATTCCAACACTGAATCACCCTTTCTAGGAAGAAATTCTTCCCAATAGCCAAGCTAACGCTGCCCCAGAGCAGTTTAGGTTTGAGTTGCAGGCTGAGGCTGAGTGGCACCACAGGTCTGTGCTCCACGATGAGCTGCTGGCTGTGGAGCACCGTGCTGCACAAGCCTCCCACAGCCTCTCCCTCTGCAGGAAGGTTAAATGAGTATTTTAGGGAGGAAAATAATATTTTTCATTTAATTTTCTTTTTATTTCCCCCCCCCCCCCACCTCCTCCTGTTGTCCTGGCCATCTGCATCCTCTGACAAAAGGTGAAGGAAAATGCAGCATAAAGCACTTAGAGGGGATTGCTGAGGCCTAGGAAAGCAGCCTTTAACAGAGATGGCATTCTCACTGTTTTTTCCCAGGGAGATGTGAGTGGAATTGTCTGTAAAGAATACAGGATAAGGAATCTTTTTTACTCTGCTTTGGAAAGACAAGTGGTGTCAGGCCAGCCTGTGCTTGTAATGTGTCCCAGCAGCAAGTGAGGTCCCAGTGGATCCAGGTGGGGACAGGTTGGTTTGCAGCACACAAATATCTCAGACTTGTTCTCACTCTTGAGCAAGTCCACAGAGGTGAGAGAAATAATTCTGGGAAACTGATGAGCAGTGCCTGCGTTTTTTAATTTATCAGGCAGGTGGAGAAAAGGAAGAATGCTGGATGTTTTACCCTTGGATGACACACAAGGTTGCTGATGACACAGGCATTATTTTCCCTGTATGCTGATAACTCAGGAGTTGACAAAGTTGAGCATTGTATTTCACAAGATATTTTAGGCATTACAGACTTGACATTATGGAAATGGAAAATGTCAGTCACGCTGGTATTAGAGCAGGAAAAAAAGAATGATAAGTACTGAGTTTGTCACTTCATATTACTTAACACCAAATACTGAAGGTTGTTCCATTTCCAGTGTTTCTTTTCTTCTGAGTATTTAAACTTATTCTTTAATGTCAGAAATAAAGCAGTGGTGGTTGTCTCCACCCTCCAATCCCAGTCCTGGGTAGTGCCAGGTGACTGCACCGTGTTAAACAGGATTGTTGAATACTATTCAATAGTGTGAATTTCCTAATTTGATCCTTTATATTGAACTTCTCTGCTGTGTTTTGTGCTGGGAAGGGTCCATGAAGTTTTTGATTTGTAGCACTGACTGACATGAGCCCAGCTTGGCCGTGGTGAGGCACAGCTGGACTGAGGTTAATGTTAATTTGAGCAGGTCTCTTTGGTGACTTTTTAAAGCTCTCAGGTATCCACAGACCTTATTGAAGCAGAAACCTCAGAAATGTTGGCTGATGAATGTAATCTCGACTTTGACATTTTTTTGAATTTTTTTTCTAATAGTTTGAAAAAAAAATCTTAATTTTGTATATTTTCATTTTGATTATATATAGCTAGTTATTTTAAGAATATTTTTAAAATTCTATTCTATAAGAATAATTTTATTACTGGCCATACTGGGCTGTATCAGAACTTGTAACAGAAATTCGGTGAATAATCCTTTAAATAAAAAAATTGAAATTCCTCTCTGTTGGAAGTAGGTATTTTCCATTTCTTCTTCAAATATAATTTGTGGCCAGACTTTTGTGCTTTGATCTTTCAATGGAGGGGTGCAGGGGAATTCTTCTCTTGTGGTGACAAGAACACTTGCTTTTGCTGCCTTGAAGAATTAAATAGAGACTCAGTTAATGGTCATTTATTGTCAATGATCAAGAGGCTCCTGCAGAGCTGAATATGGAGCCCATTTTATGGAACTCTAATGCACTCTGAGTGCACCCCCTGCTCCTTTGGGCCTGGGAATAAATAAAGTTTTTCCCTGTGATTATTGAAACACAAGTTTATCAGAACATTAAAGTAGAATTGTAGAATTTTTTTCTTTGATGCTGAGAAACAGAAACTACTGAAATGTCTGGGTTCTAAGCGAGTGGAATGGAAGTAGAGCACAGAAAGTGAAAACAGATTAAAGATTAAATTGAGACTCCATGGAAATCATCTTCCCAACTTTGTGCCCTTACAGAATGTAAGGATTCTTTCTTCCAGTGCAGTTGTTTTGGGTCACTAAATTTCTGTAGTCTTCTCTTTTGGTTTTCCTGAGAGGCTTCCATGAAGTTTTCCCTTTGCTGTGCCCATGGAGGGGGTTTGAATGAAATGATCTCCAAGGTCCCTAAATCATTCCATGATCCTGTGCTAGGTATAAAATCAATAATGCACCTGGCAACAATTCTGTTTGGACCATATATACAGAATATACATAATTCAGTGGTTTTTGCACCATCAAAATTCCATTCCTTATTTTTTGACGAATGAACATTGAATAATTTCTAATATACCTCATGTTCTGCTGAAATGGAGTCCATGGGAAGGGCTTGCATAATTCCTTCCTCCTGCAGAAACTGTAGTGCTTTTTTACCTGTTTTTGTTGCTGGCTTTGCCACCTGGGTGCAGATCAGTGGGACCTGGGAGTGCTCTCAGAATTCCCTTTGGAGTTGACCTTAGCAGGAAAACCACGTGGAATTTGTTGGAAGTGACACAAGCACTGCCCAGCAGGCTCAGGGGTGTAGCCCATGCCAGGTGAATGGCAGGAAAATTGCAAAAAGATTACTGAAAAATTGATTGCAAATTGGCAGGCATGCACAGCAGCCACTGCTGCAGAGGAGTCTATGATTTGCTTATGCTTACCTAATCATAATTTAATCTTTCTGCTGTTAACACTTAATGCTAAAACCAGTTTCCTGAGATCATCAGTTCCCAGTACTTTAAAGAAGATTCCATGAGATTAAGTGATAGCAGCACTCACAGGAAACATAACTGGGCTCTACCACACCCCCCAGACTTTGGAACAGAGTTGTCACATGCAAAATGTTAATTAATAATTTAAACTAAAATGCTGCTTTGTTTTCAAAAAGAATCCCAAGATTTCTAAAAAAAAAAAAAAAAAAAAAATTGGTTTCTAAATCCATTTTCTTGTACTCATGTACCTTTGCTACTCTGGTTCAGAGGTTTCCTTGAAGCTTGCTTGGCTGCTGGAATCCAGAGATACAGCTCATCTTTGTGTTGCTCTGCATCTGACTTTTCATTTCCATAAAATGAAATATTTTTCTAATGAGATTTCTATCCTGCCAGCTGTAGTGTGTCCCAGGGAGAATGCCAAAGGAATGAGTCTGGGGAGACCAACCCTGTTCTGTAAATAGAACAGGAAAGACAGACTATAGTAGATTCTGCTCTCTCTTAAAACAAATAAATAAAGGGGGAGGCAAGAAGAGCTTTGTCTCTTGCTACTAAATTCAGGTTTTCCCTTCTGGTTTTCAAAAATCTAAGACTTTCATTTACTGCCCTTTTGATAATTTCAGCTCTGTGCTGAAACAAAGATGTTAAATTCTGACAGGAAGAATATGTCTTTTTCCAAAGATATTTGAAGAACAGTGAAGGACCAAAAAAAGAAGAAATCCCAAATTAGCAAATCTTAGTAATACACGTTTTTCAGTGTTAATTCCCTGGGAATCAGAATGAAGATTAATATCAGCTGTTACTTCTGGCTTGCCACTTACCCATCTTCCAGCTCACTTAAATTCCCAAATACTGAGGGTTCTGGGCTTTTCCAGGGGCCTGTGGCTATTGAGTGCAGGATGAACAGCACATGAGTAGTGACAGAACCACTGTTTTAAACTGATGCCATTACATGGGAAGGTTTTTTCTTGTAAGTGTGTGAATGATGCTACACCAGTTGAGAGGACACCTGCTGCTTGCAGGATGTTTGGATACATCACAAGGATTTCTGTTCTGCACTGGTTTGTTTCCATGGACTGGTGCCTAACTTGGAAATTCAAGCTCAGTATTTGCAAACAGCACTGGGAAGTTGTTCATCGTTTATGTCTCCAGTGGCAAAAATATCTTGGAAGGAATGGGTGATGGTTTGAATTTGGCTAATTACTCTATTAAAGGAAGAGCTGCTTTCTGAAAGGCATGCACAGGGGTGTTTGCTGAATGTATAGATAATATACCTACTGATAAAGTTCCGTTCATCTGTGCCAGAGGGGTGAACAGAACCCACTGTTTTACTACCTGTGACTATATTCCTCTGGAGATTTCAGCACTTGCTGTGTAATAAGTGTGTGTTCCCCTTCGGCCTGCCTGAGCTGCCCCAGCTCCAGCTCTGTTTGGCAACTCTGCTCTCCCCCACTCCCAGCAGTGGGAGGAATCAAGGAGCAGAACTGGAGCTCAGTGTACAGGATATCTTCCATGTTCGTAGGATTTCTTTGTTATCAGGAAGAGCTGCTCGGAATTATGACTGGAATTATGTGCAATTCTGGGTGTTTGGGAGAAGAAAGCACCTCCCAGTTTGGAATGAAGAAAATGAGCTAATGTAGTTCAATTGAATGTGTTACTGAGGAAGGGAGGGTGGCCAGGGCTGCGTGGCAGACAGCAGAGTGCCAGCTGTGTCTGTGGGGTGCTGAGAGGTGGGGAATGAAGTTGTTTGACTTGTGGAGAGCCAGGAATTGGCTCTTTTCCTCTGGAGCCAGCAGAAATCACTGTTCCAACCCTGCATCCAATGTCTCATGTCTGTATCAGAGACTGAAGGCATGAGGGGTCACCTCAGGTGTCCCACTCGTGGCACAGGCTGTGCAACTCTGCTGTGCCCAAGGCAGCTGAAACCACTGCCTTGTGTTTTGATACTGATATGATATAAAAACAGGAGGAGAGCAGGGAGTTGGAATCTAATTCTAAAGTAATAAAAGTTGTCAAAACCTGCTGCCATGGAAGGATGAGCTGTTCCCCTCTCTCAGCATTCCCCTGGCTCTGGCAGGAGTGTCTTTGTCCTGCTGGCACAAACAGCTGGACTGGACTCTGGATTTGACTCTGTGTTTGCATGATTCCTGGGAATTCTGGGCATTGGAGCCCTGTTGTGCTGGTTTGTTAGGGATAGATCCAGACTGTCAGGCTACTCTGAGAGTGAGATGGATTTATTCCCTGTTTGCACATCTCCCTGGAAAGTTCTGGACACAGATGTGGGAAATGAAATCTTCCTCAAGTTTGATCTGTTTGCATGAATAAGAGACATTTGTATCAAGAATCAAAAAATCAAGCTGCAGTTGGTGTGAATTTGGGTTAAATCATCCTGCTGATGACAATAGGTTTGCATCATGCCCATATACCTGGAAAATATGGAATTTACTTTTAGTAATACAGAAATAATGTGGATTAATCACTGGAATAGCACATGATCCAGAGCAGACTTGGCTGCAGTAGGAGTGCTGGGGGAGGGAAGGAGAGCCGTGCGCTGTAAAAAGGGAGAAAGCAAAGAGGGGTGAGAAACAAGTGCTTAAATGTGGATTTTTTTTCTTGGTTATAGCTCATATCTTGGATAATCTTTGCCCCTAAATGTCTTAAGTACTAGAGTTACATGGAAATTCCTTGTGGAAATTAAAATCGTCCAGTACAAAGGACCTTGGTGGTTTGGGTTTTGTCTTAAGTTTTTTTTTTTTTTGCTTTGTCCTGAAAATTAGCTGAATGCTAAACTAGATAGAAAATGCAATTTTCCTACTGCATAATGATAAAACATCTGAAATAGAAAACTTGCTAAATGTGAAAGGCTTAGGTGTCCAAATAAATGTTTTTTCTTATTTTGGTTTGAATGATGTTAGTTATTGCCATGGATTGGATTATCTCATTTGATGGTGCACTGTCTCACTGGTTTTTACACTGACTAAGAAAAATTACAGCTAGAATAGGCAGCCTTTAATCTTCATTAATTTTTCATTAATAATTAAATTATGAATTGATTACACAACAAAAGATGTGTAGATGTCTCCTAAAATAGATTGATAATGCATATCTGAATATTTAACACTAGGAATGCATTGCACTTTTTCCTTTGAAAGATAAGAAAAGTATATAGGTTACGGTAAAAGGGAATTTAAATGAGCTGTCTGTTCACAACGAAGCAATTTCAAGAACAGTTTACTGACTAAAAGTATTAAACATAGTTAAATTCATATATTGAAGAATGGCAAATGAATATGATTTCATTTAATGCATATAGTTGATTTAGTTGTGCTAAGTGGACAGGTTCCATTGAGATTAAAACAGATCCGAGCTGAACAGAACAAGGTGTGAGAAACGAGCTGGGCTGTGCTTTGCAAAGCCACACCCAGGTGTCTGTTCTGAGCAGGCTGCTTCTCCCCACATGGCAGGGTTCCATTTTCCTCCTTGGTGTTCCCCCTCTCCCCTTCATGTCCCAGGAAGGGTTTTCCTTGCAGAAGAATGACCTGGGTACCCTGTGTGCCACTGAGCTCTCAAAGCATGCAGTGAAAGGGGAATCCTGTCCAAGCCTGAAGGCAGGCAGTTGATTTATTGTGATGGTCCCTCTCTGCTGTGGGGAGAACAGGACCCCTGGGAGGACCCCAGGGCCAAGGCCAGGCTCTCCCAACACTTGCAGGAAAATATCTGAGCGTGGGACCCACAGCAGCAAAGGACAGGCTAATGCAGCCTGCTCTCCTGAGAAGTGGCTGCTAGGGCTGAAGGAAGCCAGGGGAGAATTTCTACACAAAACTTAAGACATGAGAGCTTGAGGGAGTGACAAGAAAGATTTCCCTCTGTGCAGCAGGACTGTGAGCAAAATAGAAGGTTATTTTTCTAGGCATGTCTCAAGCAGTTTGGGTCAAAATACTCATTGGTGTAAGGCCATTAGACTACAGAAGAGTTACCCTGGGTTAAATTTGTCCTCAGTGTGTCTGAGGCAGGGGAGGCATTCTGGCTTTGAAGAAAGCAAGCTAAAGATTTATTTTCTTTTAAGTATCTCCTCCTACACAGTTGTACCTTTTTCTCTGCCTTAAAACTTTTTGCCAGCAAGCCCCTGGTTTTGACAACCATCTGTCAGCCCTCCAAGATAAAAGAGCAGAATTGCAGAAGGCTTCACTGAGGAGCGCTGTGCAAAGCCTGAAAAGAATTGTCCACTTTTAAGCTGCCCTACATTTAATTATATGGTTGGAGCTTTTAAGTGGGCGCTGGGATTTGAGATGGGATGAAGCCTGCAATTTCTGTAATAGCTCTGAGGACGTGAGTGCTGTGACCTCCTGTTTATTCAGGATTGATGTTGTGTGCCTGGCACTGCCCAACTGCACAGGCTCACACAGCAGAATGCACAACAACACAAAAGGCATGAGTTGACAGCTTGAGATAAGCTTAAACCCTTTGCAAATGTAGTAATTATAATATATGTGCTAATAAGAGTGCCTGGAGATTTTATTTCATCCTCTGGTTGTTGCTGCAGCACAGCTGAGTGAGGGCTGTTAAAATGCTGTGAGCTTTGGACATTGGTCAGCTTTTGCTGAAACACCTGCAAACACCCAAAGTGGTTCAGGATCTGAGTTAGTTACTGGAATTTCTCAGTCCATGGAGGCCTGAAATGAGGAGTCTATTCCAGATTAATATCAGGATAAATGAGGCTCTTTGGCAACAGTGGAGTTTGCTGAAATGACATATTTTCTTGTAAAGACAGTGGCCACTACCTTCAGAGGCTGAACTAATTTAATACTTGAATGCACTGAAGGAATAAGATTCTTGATACTCCAGAGACATTGCAGCTTGAGTTTTTGCCATAGATCTAAATAGTTCTGGAGATTGCTTTTGCTCCCTGGCTGCGTGTCCTGGTCTGTGGAGCAAGGGGTGCTGTGAGGGGCTTTTGCTGGGACAGGAGCAGCCCCTCCAACACCCACCCAGGCAGCAGGACATGAGCCACTCTAAAGCATTTTTAGGCGCTTAGAAACTTCCCTTTCCATGTTGACTACATGCTTGGATCCTATATTTAAAATTACCTGGCAGGTACAGAAAGCACTGAAAGCAAAATCTTTTGTCTATTAATAGCATATTTGTGCATTTAATTCTCTTTTCTCTCGCCTATCACCAAGCCACACAGGTTTGTCAGGCAAAAACAAATGCCTGTTTTCACAAACAGAAATAGTTTTCCAAACCTTTCTGAATACTCTCAATTTTGTTTGCCTCACTTAACTGAGGAATGAAAAATGCAATGTGAGAGAAAATATGACTGAAACTGGAAAAGAGATGTGGGACTTCAGCTTTTTCATTGCCTGATAACAAGTTCAATGCTTCATATCAGCTTCTTGCTGGCACAAGAACTGAATTTGTATTTAAGGACACAGCCAGCTTAAAACATGAAAATTGAAGTTATTTTTCAGTGATCAACCTTTCTTTGAGCAAACCTGTGCACAGAGGAGTTCTCTCAGTTCTGTCAGACTGTTGGTTGAAAATAACTACTTAGAAAGAAATACTTTAATAATTAAATAGTAAACATTGTTTGGGGTAGAAATAGTGATTACAATAGCATCCTCTCTGTGCCTGGGCCTCTTGCCAATGAGACTCTCACATGAAAATTGATGAGTAAGCAGCAAGTTTAATATTGCCGCTTTCATTGCTTCGCTGGGAGCAGCACTGCTTCCACTGGAAAATATAGAAGAAAAGCATTATCTTCTTGCAATTTATTTATAAAGGGAACAAGTTCAGAATTAGACTTTTTATTTTCTGTTTTGGATTTGCCATTATCAGGAATGCATTCTCTGCTTTTTGAGGCTAATGTGTAGCTGTATGAATAGTATTGACCTTATTTTTCTGATTTGGACTCTGTGGATTGTCAGAAGACTATTTTCCATTTTTGTCCTTCAAAATAAAAAGGAGGAAAAGCAGTAACCACCCGGATTGTGATGTGATGAGCCTCAGGAAAGCTTTTTCCCTGTTTACAGAAGAGAGATGTTTGTTATGATGCTGAATGCAGGGGCCACTTGTATCCTCACCCCCCTTTACAAATGTTTCGATATCACCAGAATCAGCTTAGTAAAACAAGAGGCTTTCCCAGTGTGCAGGACTCCCAAAGATGGTCCACACTAGAGCTAAAGGGAATGCAGATAATCTTCAGCAGCAGCACAATTCCTTTATTTCATCCCTGGGTCCTGGTTTGAGGCAGAATTCCTCCCCTTCACCCAGTGGTCATGCCCTGCCCAGGAGGCAGCAGCATTCACAGCTGCAGGAAGCATGGATCCAGCTCCTTCAGCACCTGGAGTGGTTGTGCAGTACAGGAACTGTGGGAAGATTGAGTAGAAAATCCTTCCTAAGCTCCATTCCTACTACCACAGGCAGAATCCTGCCCTGTGTATTTGGGCAGATCACCCTGTCAGCGGCTGAGAGCTGCTTCAGAGTTTAAAAAAGGCAAGAAAAAATAAAAGTCCTAATAAAGCAGGATGATATTTTTGCAGTGGGACTGTGTTATGTGGTGTTCCATTCTCAGACCAGGAAAGGAAAACATCCCTCACACAGTTTGATCTGATGCTGTGTTAGATACAGCCTGGAAGACAAGGAGCACAGTTTCTCCTTGCCTTGGGTGCTGGTGAGATGTGTGGTATTTATCATGAAACTCGTTCCTTTTAGAGGTGTAAACACTGAAACTGATTTGAACCACGTTTGCTCCATATGGAAATGGAAGTTCCAGCACGGTCCAGGTTGGTGTGAGGGCAGAGGGTGTAGGCTGGGGCCCCTGGAAGCACACACAGGAGTTTGCCATCTTGTTCAAAGGGCAATAGAAAAAGCTTTCACAGAAAGTATTGTGTGGTGCTCCAGCTGATCCATTCGTGTCCAAATGTCCATTGTCAGGCTGGCAATAACATCAGGAGAGCAGCATTTCTTCCTGCACTGAGAATGTTGCCTTTTAGAGCTGCCTGTGGAGCATGAGGGAAAAGATGGTGCTGGACTGGGAGGCTTGGGAGGTAACCTTCCAGAGTTCCACAGCTGTGAGAGGTTAAAGAGAAGGGAGGAGGGCAAAAGCAGCAAGGAATGTTTGCTGCAAGAGGGGGTGGCTGGAAACAAATACAGAGCATTTTGACACATGCAGGATCATGACAAGCCTTTGTGCCATTGCCATCTCCTACCAGAGTGCTCTTTAACTTTTGGAACTCCAGCGTTTTCCTTGGATTAACCCACCTGTGAGACTGCTGTGAAACCACGCACAATGTACCCAAACTGTGCCCTACACTGAAGGCTGGGTTCTTCTGCCATCCCCTGCTGCAAATAAAATCCCTCCCTCCCTCTGAGCTTCTCCTCCCTGCTCTGCTCAGCCCCAGGGCAGCTCTGCTGTGCCCCCTGCTCCAGGGTTCTCCTCCAGAAGGGGCTGTGCTCTGTGCTGCTCGCTGTTCCTTGCTGTGCTCCTCACAGGGTGAGCCAAGTGCTGACATCCTCAGATTTCCTGGCTCTTTGCACCGAAGCTGAGGGCACCTGCAGTACCCAGAGCAGGATTCTATGAAATCAGAGCAGAGCCATGGACTCAAGTCACATGTGAGTCAATGGCTTCATTCTAATATGGGGTTCTCAAAAGCTGCAAGTATGATTTGTATTTTTACTTCTGTCCGGCTTTAATTTGACATTTAGGAGCTCTAATTTTGCAAGAACCATTTCTTACACATCATCAGTGCTTCCTCCTTTCCCTTCTACATGATCAGAGATAACAAATTGGCTCAACCAATCAACTGAGCCATGCTGGATGCTGCTGAGGCTTTTTTTCTTGAGGGGCATCAGGTGTAACTGGCCAGAAATGGGAATAAATCCCTTTGTACCTTCACCTCTGGCTTGAATGAACTCAAAACCTGGGGAAAAACCATTGCTCTTTGGCATGTGGTGGGGCAGGAAGGGAATTTGAGAAGGGTTAAGCAGTGGGGTGGCACAGGGTCCGTTAAGCCTGGACAAGGGGGCCTCTAAGGGGTTTTTCCCTACAAAACTGGGCTGCTGTGTTTAACACACACTGTGCAAGTGAAGGGGAGATCATTGATGAGGAAGAGAAGGAATAATTGCTGTTGTCATACTAAAAGAACTTTATGAGGACTTTTATTAAATCCTTATGAATTCCAGTTATAGCAGCATCTTTCACAAGTTAAATTTTTAATTTCTGAGCTATCTCATTTTGTTTTTTTAACACTGTAGAACACTCCATCTTAAATAAATGCACTGATTCAGAAATAATAGCAGGGGAAGGACCAAAAAATCAGTACAGTTTTTACTCGGACTTCTGCAAAAAAAACCCTTGCAACATTTACTTGATGATTGAAACAAGTAAATGAAGTCTTTATTTGCTATTTATTTGCCTTAAATAGCAGAACTTACAACTATTTGGTACCTGTGATGACACAAAGCTGCAAATATAACATAATGCAGAGGATGTGCAGTGCTGATTTCCAACAAATACCCATAGGAAAGCATCAATTAACTCAAATGAGGCCATTTTCACTGAAAAGTAGATGTGGATAAATAATGCATGGAAACAAAGTCTGTTTGATAAAATTCTCCAAGAGGTTATTCCTGGAGCTTGCGTTTGTATTGTCTTTATGTGTCCCACGCAGGCTGAGCCCCTGCCTGTCGTGTCCTGCTGTAGATGCTCTGTCAGGGGTGCCAAAAGTGCCTGTGTCACCTCGCTGCTCACAGGAACGGCCCACCCACAATCCCAGCAGCTGCTCTGCTCTTTCTGCTGCCACCCTGGCTCTTTTGGTGATGGCATAAAGGAATGGTGTCCCCTCGAGTCTCCTGGAAATGAGTTCAGTGGCAGCACCTCATTGATTGCTGCAGGAAAATCTGTGTCAATAAAAACTAACAGTTCACTTGTTACCTGGTGTCACATATTAAGGATTCATTTAGATCTATTTTGAGCATCCTACTGAAATAGTGTCATTGGTAATATTTTCCTGTTTAAGGGTTTATGTGCATATCAGAGAGGGTTTGTGAGGGGGTGTGCAGCTCAGCAGCAGAAATAGAATTATGCAAAAATCAGATTTTGCTCCAGAAGTTTGTTTTAGTAGGTTTACTGCTACCTCTGTAACATTACAGATATATTTCAGATGTGTTTGAAATGAATTTATGGTGGTGGGGTTTCTATTTCATGTAATAATTAAAACCTGCCCAATGCTTTTTCCTGTGTAATGTGTAAGCATGGGACTATTTAAAGCCTTTTTCCTTTTAAGTCTAAGTATTTTTCCTCTGACAGAGGAAAATGGTACTGCCAAGAAAACAGCCAGAGCGAGCGAGAGTGCAGCCAGGTTATTTTAGTCCTGGTGGTGCTCTTGGCCACGTCCTTGCCTTGGGGGCAGTGCAGATATCCCACGGCAGAGAGGATGCTGCTGCCTGGGGAATCCTGTGCTCTGCAAGTTTTCCCAGGTGAGTTTTTCCCTCCTTCCCACTTCTTCAGCTGGAATTTAGAACACAGACCATATTTTGTCGCTCCCAGGGATTTTTGCAAAGGGTTTTTCCAGCAGTACTGGGGCAGTTCTCTGCATTGCTGGTGATGATAAAATGCTGCTTGTGGAGGTCAGAGGTTGTGCTGTGTGATTTGCCCTTCCTGCTTGGGCTGGCCATCAGTGGGAGCAATTAAGAGCTTTGTCTCACTCACTGTAGGTGCCTGTGTCCCATGGAGAAGATGCTTCTGCATCCAGAAGAAAAGTCAGAAATAAAGATGGTTTCAGTCACTGCCAACCTTAGTCCCACCCACAATCTCAGCTGTGCCTACAGTGTCTGCAGGAGGAATTATTTTCCTGGCTTGGTGTGCTGCTCCTGCTCTCAGGGGACGTGAGAAGCAGGATAAGTAAGATTTTCCGGTAAAAATCATCCACTGCAACAGAAATATTTGTGTATTTCAAACATTTTGATACAGGTTTTTGTGGTTTAACAGATAAATCAGCTCCTTGTCTGTTCACATTTTGGATTTTTGTTTAATTTTAGGCACTGAGTAGAAACAAAATCTCTTTGAACTTCTATTGAAACATTGGACTTTTTAGTTTGCTAAATATAAAGTTATATTAAAAATGTATTTTTGTCTAATCTAACATTTGGGATTAACTGGTTACAATTTTGCCTGTTATATAAATATTTTAGCTTCTCTCAGGGCAAATTTCATGTTTACTTAAATATCAATCAGTGTTAGAGGGAATTAATTCAATTCATATAATGGTTGCACTGATTGTTACTTGGAAATTTAAAAGCAGAATTTGTATAAAATTATTTGATTGTAATCTCCAGAACATGAGGCTCCCTTTGAACCCAATCTCAGTTCTTAAATATCTGTTCCATGATAATATGGTCAGCAATTTTTTCTGCTGGGAGCTTTATTCATCTTGGCTGTATCTGTGTTTAGTTGATGATAGATTTTAAATTAAAAAAAAACAAACGAAAATAACCCCCCAAAAAACCCACCAGGAACTGAATTTCTGTGTCCAAAGGGACAACACTGCCAAGACTTTTGAAATTGTGACATGCATTATTTATTTTTTCCTTAGAAACTGGTATTGATAAAGAGTAGCCAGGTATATCCTGATTTAATTCTAAATTTTTCACCTATAGAATGAAAATTTTGCTCATTCCCTTTGAAGGCTGCTAAGATTTTAACGGTTTTTATCATAAAACATTTTGCTTTTCCTGAATTCTCATGGCAAATACCAGGTTTTAGGGTTTTGGTTCACAAATGCTCTTCGAGCATGGTAATAATTTAAATATCAGAACTGCTGTTGTGCTCTTGCATGGGATGTTTACCTGTTGTTGCTCTTTGGAGCTGTGCTGGAGGAACAGCTGCCTGATCATCCAGCAGGACAGGATCCAAGGGGGAGAAAACCAGCCAGACACAATATCTTACTTATGAATTCTGGTTTAATAAACGTGCTTTCTATGAATGATTCATGGATTTTATGATTACATTCAATTATTTTTCTACAACTCATGCTTCATTTCATCACGAATTTCAATCAATGCCAACTGATTAATTATCATTCTCCTAGTAGCCTTTTGTCTAATAAACAGTTCTAATGAGCATGTTCAGTCTTGGCATGTGTAAATGTCAGCCATGTTCTAATGAAACACTCCTGGAACTGGGTGCTGGAGGTGCTCATGCTTTGGGTCTGTTTTTGAGGAGACAAACCCAAATCCCCTCCTCTTGGCTTGCCCTTTCCATCCAAGATAAAAGCTGTAGTTGAGCAGCAAAGGCCCAGTTTCTTATTCAAGAATTCCTTTGTGCCATGGGGAAATACTGTTAATTCCACTGTCTTGACCTTTGATTTTTCATCTCCTTTTGCACAATACATTCAGGAAACTTTTTTGGAGTAGCTTTCCCCACCCTGTTGTGGGTGTTCTGTGTGTTCCTTTCCACCCCACTCTGCCAAACCCCAGATTCCCACAAGCCAAAGGGAGCCTCTGGCAGAGCCTGGTCTGTGTGTGGCAGATGAGGCTGATGCCCTTTCTGGGTTTAATTCCGAAACATCTGCACCCAGAAGCTTTCCAGAGCAGGGCTGGATATCACAGAGCTGCCTCATGGCTCCAGGCACACTGCTCCTGCATACCTTGGAACAGATGGTTCATTTAAGCACTGGCAGAGAACTCAGCTAATTGCTTGAGACCTCCCATTTTTCCACTTTATTTGGGTAAGAAGTGGGCAGCCCTGCCTGCACAGATATGTGAACATATGAATGGTAAATAAAACCAGAATGGGAAATGTGAAACCACCCTTAATTGTGCGAGTGGGTTTCTTGAATTCTCACAAAATGAATTAAGGAGAAACAATAAGGATTGTCTGGATTGGCACTTGGGGAAGTGGTTGCATTGTAGCCTTGCCAGCTGTGTGTTCCACCAAAGGCTTCCTGCCCTCTCACAGTTTCCTCCTCTCTTGTGGGAGAGGAGGATACAGATGGAGTGATGATTCCCCATAAAGGCCTCCCAGACTCTAGTGTGTTGTCTTTCAGCACTGGATTTTCTGTGTGGCTGTTTTTAAAGGCACTTGACAGATTTTTGGTTTGCTAATTTACTGGATTTTTGGATTTGTTTTTTTTTTATAACATTCCTAAAATCTAGGGGCACAATGCTCCATGTAACCTCTGTGTGAGGAAGTAAGATATTTGTGTTAATTCTGGACAAACATTCATGCATACACATGTACTTGTAGTTGTTTTGCAAAACACTGAAACTTCCCCACCTTCCTTTGGTCTTGCTACCCTTCTCTTCAGCTTTCTGTGTGTCCAGGGAGTGCAGAGTCTTTTGGGGATTGTCCTGGGTTGCAGTGCAAGATGTAACCAGAAGTATTTATTCTATATCACCTCTTGAAATTGGGGCGGGGGGTAGGGGTGTCAAACCAAGACAGGGATGGGGTAACCAAACCATAAACAGTGTTGGGATGTGACTGCACGTGGATATTCAGCAGGTTTTCCCCTTGTAATTTGTAAGGCTTTGCTTTCTCTTTTTGTCCTTCTGGAACACTGAATATGGGTCTGTTTGAATGCCAAGGGCTTTTTAGCACATTCGGGGGCGCTGGGAGGCCTTTCTGCAATTTCATGCCCAATACCCTTGATGGCTTCTCAGGAATTTCTCAAGAGCTTTGCTCCCCATCCAGTCCTTTTTCCTGATTCCTGGGAGTGTTGCTGACTGGCCCAGACTGCTGTAGTGCTCTTCCTCCCACTGGAAAAATCTATCCCCTTATTCCTGTCCTGGGAGCTCTTCCTTGTCCCATGGCAGCTTGGTATGAGGGACTTTGACAGTTCCCAAAACATTCAGCCATGAGTTCCCAAAGTAATCTGCTCCACCTCCATTCCAGCCTTTCAGGGTGTGCTTGGTGTGTGATCACAGCCTGTCCCTTTGCCCCCAGCTGTGCTGTCCCTGCTGAGGGATTGCACTGGTGAAACTGCTGTGACAGTGCAATTTATTTAAAACCGAATCGCCTTATGAACACCTCTCAACACAAAGTTAATTTTCCCCTTTTTTATCCTAAGGCAGACTTACAGTAGAGGAAAATGCCACTGTGTGGGGACTTTGTTTGCTGAGTTTAGTCTTTATTTTGATTATGGTAAATATTCTTTTTGACCGTGTAAACCATCATAGACGAGGCTAAAGTGTGCTGATGTGCTGTGGTTGCTACACAGAGAAGTCTGGTTAGTGTTGCACCTGAGCAACTTCGAGTTTCCAGTTAATGAATTATAATCAAGTTAAAATGAGCTTTTTCACAGATCTGGTATGAACTTCATTTTTCTGGTGTTTTTGTTGTACTATTTTATTGCTGTGGTGCTAAGGAAAAACCAAGGCTCTGTCATACAAGCAGGAACTTGGGAAGATGAGTGAGAAACACTGCCTGATGTATCCTGTGCCTCTTAAATTCTAAAGGTGTACTCCAAATTTATAGTGCAAGGGAGATGGAGAGAGAAACCAGGTCCAGGAGAGTAAAATTTTAAAATTACAAATATATTATTTACTGTGAAATTCTGTGCAGAAAAAAGTCTTTCCTTTTTTCTTAGGGCATAGTTGGTAAGCGTGGGTGTTTCTAGCCCACTAACATTAGCAAACAGATGTATTTCCACAGTAAATGTAATATTTCAGCCCTCACAGCACTGCAGAGAGCCTTTGAAAGGCATTTTTCATGCAGCAGTGTCATTGAATGTTTAAGTTCTTGTCTTAGTTTGGAAGACAGGTATCTGCTAGGGACAAGCAGGAGCCTCTCCTGGAATGGAGAATGCAAACCCCCTCTCTCCGAATTGTTATGATTCTGAAATTAAGGGGCTCTCAGGCACAGATATGAGGATAGGGATAACAGTTCTTTACTTGCGTTTAACAAGGCAAACAGAACAACAATAACTAGGATATGAACAACAAACAGAAGGAGGGAAACAGTCCCAGTTTTCTCTGCTGCTGGCAGCCTTGTGCTGCAGTTCCCATCACAAGCTGCCGGAGTGAGGAGGAGGCCCGGGATGCTGGAGATGGATCCGAAGCTCCCCGGCGGCAGCTGGAGCTGCAGCAAACGCCCCGGCAGGCAGGGGTGCGGGACACAGCGTGGAGAACACCCCGAGCAGGAGCCAAGGGACAGTGGGGGCAGAAACTGCGGCGGCTCCCGGCGGGGCAGAGAGGGCCAGGGGCAGAATTCCCGGGGCACACACGGAGAGACAGTGACAGACACCCCGAGCTGAGCTCCACTGGGGCCGCTGAAAATCTCCCTGAAGTCTGGAAACCACAGTCTGGCTGTTCCCTTGTCGAGCCAAGAACTCCCCAGCGAGAAGTGAAGCCCAGGTGCTCTCCCTCTCCCCTGACTTCAGCCACTTCTTTTGTCTTTCTTCAGTACCCATAACTGCCCAATAATGAGTTCCCTACCAACTTATGGGGAAAAATTCTATAAGAAACCCAACCTCCAAGAGTTCTGTGCAAAGTCCAGTCTATTGCCTAAAAGGAACAGAGAGGGATAATATTCTATGAGGCTTCCGTGGATGGTTTGTTGACTGTCTCTCTGTGACTATTGAGCAGAAACCAGATTGAAATACCCATTCCTGTGTGCTGCTCTCCTCTCTGGGGGAGCAGGGATATTCCAGGAGCCTCTCAGCGCCACGGTGCTGCATGGAGCCCAGGTTAGGAAAACATCAGGGTGCCTCTTGCTGGGTATGATATCCGGGACAGGAATTCCTCATACCAGAAGCCTGTCCACACCAAGCACGCAATAGGAAGAACAAATCTTTGTTTAGAATCTAACAGGGGAAGGAGGAACAAGAGCCAGATAATATCTGTAAGTATTTTCAAGGAGTGTTTAGAAGGGCTACTGCTGTGAGGTAGGGCTAGCCAAGATAAACATTTAATTTCAGGGCAAATCAACCTCTCACAATGGATACAAATATTAGGAACTCTGAAATGAGTGGTAATGTTGATTCTCAGTTGGATTTCTGCTATACTCTGTATTTCTTATCACCTGTATACATTAATAAAAATACACTCAGGGTTGGGAACCGTGAAGCATTTAAGTGTGATAAATGCTCTGTCTAGTGTCTAATAAGGATGATATCTGGCAGATAATATCACAATATTAAAATATATAACAGCGCTGTAAAGCATGCAGTTGCAATCTTACAGGGCACAATAAAAGTACATCTTGATAGCAGCAGGGACATGACCAGAAATTCCAAAGAAACGCCTGATGAGAAACATAATTCTTCAGCTTTTCTCTGAGTAGCTCTGTCTGAAGGCCAAAATAGTCCAGAGTCAGATGGAAAAGGTGGGATCTGCATCTTCTGTTAAGGCTTCTTTGAACCTGAGTGAGTGGTTTTGGCATCCAGATTGCTTCATTTGATGGAAAACTGAGGATGTTCCTCAGTACATCTCCTTCAGGATGGGGAAATGAAGAGCCTGAAAAAGAAATAAAAGAGTTGGGAGGACTGAAATAAAGGCATGGTACTTTAGTATGAAACCTGAAGTTGTTTCACACTCCCATAATAGCTCCAAAGCTACTGACAGGCAGCTGATGTGGTTCTGAGAAGCTAGCACAGAGCCTGTGCTGAGGAATGCCCTTCACTGGGCCCACGTGTGATTCCCCATGGGAGCATCCAGCCTCATCTGCTGGGGAATGAGCCTGAGCTGGAACCACTCCAGAAAACTTTACCTGAACGGACACGGTTGTATGCAGACATGTATTTAGGACCAAGCCAGAGAAAGAAATGATATAATTTTTAAAAACATGTCCTTGTTGGGCTTTTCTAGAAATGTCCCTGTTCTTTTCAGCAGTGGTTTGAAACGTGCCAGGGTTTAGCGCTGCCCACTAAACCTTGATCTTAGCTCAGAATGTGGGAAAGAATTCCTTGAGAGAGATGGCTACTGCAAAGCAGATTGTTGGGGAAAAAGGGGGGAATTTGTCTGTTAAATCTCCTGGTTGTTTTTTGGGGGTTTTTTGGGTTTTTTTTGGTTTTTTTTTTTGTGTGTGTGTTAGAAGTTTTGGGGTTCAAATCTGCCTTGAGACATTTTGGGTATTATTACTGAAAGTTCCTGGTTCTCATGTAATTCTTGGTTTTCTTGTACTTCTACTCACGGGCAAGTGCACGTTGCCCTTTTACTTGAGGTGTCTTGGATAGTCTGGTGCTCATTTTTTACTTTAATCTCTGTATTAACACCTTTCTGACTCAGAGTATTCTCGTAAAGATAAATTATTTGGAAAACCACAAAGTCTTACAGTGATGAGATTCATTTACAAAGCAAATTCAGTGTAGAGGAATAAATAAAACTGACAGGTAATAAGGAGAAATATAGAATAATTGCTTCTCAAAAGATTGTTATCATACTAGAAACAAAATTAGAAATGTTGAAGTAAAAATAATACATACTGAAGAAGTAATTAAGATTTTCAATGTACATGGAAGAGAACAGAGAATAAGTTTTACTGACAGCTTTGAAAATAATTCTTGAAAATTCTAAATACAAACCCCATGCTGAAAGGACTCTGCAATCCTAACAGATAGTTAGGGGAGAGTATTTACATATATACATAAATTTTATTTTCTAATAGAGTTGTGCAGGGGACTATTTGTCCTTCCACTTCATATTCTGTGTCATTGGTTGAAATGAATTTCAAGAGACTGATTTTTCATAATTTTATGGATTATAGAAATAAGGAAGGACACAATATACCAATTTCTTACTTGCTTCTTTGCATTCTAAAGAAAAGCTTTGTACTGAAAGCTCCATACTTATGGAGAAAATAATACTGCAGGAATGCAAAACAGAAAATTCCAGCATATTTAAAGTGTGCCTGAAGCTTCCAAACCAAACTGTGTATAAGGATTATACATTTATAAAGAAAGTTTAAATTTTCCCAACCATGCTGCTTATATTTTTGAAATGCACTGTAGCCATGTGGCCCTTGCAGTGTCACAGGCTACATTTTTACTACTAACAGTGTTGGTATTTTGATTAAATAAAACAATTCCAGTGGCTGTGCCTGCGTTTTGCACATTATGGACCCAGATTTAAGCTATATATTATTCCTACTAAAGCCATGCTGCTGCTTGAATACTTATTCAATTTAAGCCCTTTTAACTGGATGTTCCTTGTTGCTCTTCAGCTGCTGAATTTCCACTCCAGCAGACATTTCATCCTTTGTAAATGTCACATTTCCTCATGTGCACCATGGTTTTAGTGTCTCTGGTAGCATTCTCATCCCCAATAAGGCAGATCTGCAGAGGAGCCTCCACAGATGCTGTGAGTGACACAAAATTTCACCTGGTATATTGTGAAATTTTATTGCTATTGGCAAATGACCCACGAGTGTATTGTAGCATAAACTAACATTGTCTGACTGGCTGGTAATGAGCTGATTAGTAATGCAAAATAATTGCAAACAGAATTGATATTGCTCTCCTGTGAAAAACCAGCAAAATCGATACCGTTCCACCTCTCGGGCTGGAGTAATTTTTCTCTTTTTTTGCTTATGTATTAAAATTGTGGAATTGACTCTCCCTAACCTGTTCTTTTTCAGTAGAAAAGCATTCAATCTGTGAGGTGAAATAGGCTTAGGTGAACAATGATATTTAGTGATTTTGCAGTCTAGCTTGTGCACTGTCTTACATCATTCTTTTGTAGGGAATTGAATTCTTTAGTCACTTCAAGTATGGTCCACATGTAAAAATGATTATTTGAATGTGGCAGTTACATTCTTTGGGAGAAGCAAAGCAGAATGGCATCCTCCTAATTAAGCTTCTGCCTTCTGGAAGAAGAAGAAAAAAGGGGAAAAAAGGACCGAGGTTCTTACTTAAGTGGCATTTGTAAGACAGAATCAATTGAAAATTAACTTCAAGCTCCCATCTCAGACAGATTTTAATGCATGTCTGAGTGCCTTTAAACCATTGACCAGCTTATAAATGACCCCAGAATTCTCTCTGAGGCACCCAGGTCTTGCTGGCATCGTATCCTTGGGCAGCTCACAGTGGCAGTGGCGGGCTGAGGGCTTGCAAATATCAGAATAACCATCCTTTCAGCTGGGCTGTGATACCTCGAAAAGCAGAATTTTGATAAAATTCCTGTTTAAACTTGCAGAACAGGACTGGCCAATCCCCTCTGGCAGAGTGGTACTGGGGAAGAGGCATGGGATTGTCTCAGATCTGCCACAGCCACAGTTTCAGAAATCTTCCAAAGGCCATTAGTGCTGTAGGAATTCATCGCCCACAAGGAAGGTATTTACACCCCAAATGATAAAATTCCATATTGCTATAGGGAGGAGGAAGGAGCCAGGACAGCTGAGAGACAAAGAAAGGACCATGTTGTTTGGATTTTTAAAATATTTTGAAAGTTTTGAAAGCATCATTCTAATCAGGTGAAACAATTCAGTAACAATTTTGATTTGAAGACTGCTCTTCAAGGGTTTGAGGTCTTTTACAAGAGTCTTTATAAAATAATTCTCATAAAGTGTTTTAAGCTACTCTGTCATTCCCACTTCAGTTAATGAGAAATGCTATCTTCCCAGATTGCTTTCCCCTACCCAAACCAAGAATTTTTCCAGGTAATAATTTTGTTTTCTGTTAAGTTTTATGTTATTCTGATCCACATTGGTTTAAGTGACTCATTGATTTCCTTATTTGTTAAACTTCTGTTGCCATTTTAAAATTATTTGGGTTTTGTTTGAAATGGGAATGTAATTTCAAAGCATCAGTCCAAATGTTGCTTTAAGGAATTTCCTGGGTAATTTCACAGCATGTGTGTACACCAGAGAAAAGACTCAAAAAGAAAGCAACAAGTTCAGGAGGATTTTCATGTCAGTGAATATTAACAAAGCACAAATGATAAGGCCGGAAAGTTTTGGTGCACATACACATTTGTATATTCCCCCATTGAGTTATCCCACTGTGGATAATTTACGTTAAAGGAACGACTTTGTGAGCGAAGATGGTTTGAAGCACAGGATCTCCTGTGCTGGAATATCCACGAGGCTGACGGCCCCAGCCCCTGTCCGTGCCCAGCGCCCCAGCAATCCCCCCTGGGCATCCCTGGCAGCGCTGTCCAAGCGCTCCTGGAGCCGCGGCAGCCTCGGGCCGTGCCCATTCCCTGGGGAGCCTGGGCAGTGCCAGCACCTCTGGGGAAGCAGAACCTTGCCCTGCTCTGCAGCCTGAGCCTGCCTGGCACAGCTCCAGCTGCTCCCTGGGTGCTCTCCCTGCCCAGAGCAGAGGTGCCCTTGTGGGGAGTTTGGCAGGTGGTGTTTGTCTGGAAGGAGTTTGTGATGAGATGGATGAGCCCAGATGGCTCCTTGGGAGCTTGGATGCCTTGCTGCCCCTTCTGTGGAGCTTGGCTGTGATTGCTGTCATGCTTGGGATGATTTCCTCCCAGGCTGGGTACACAGTTACCTTTTCTTTCCTTCATTTGATTATTTCTCACTTGCATTCCCTCTCCCTTCTGCTGCTATTTACAGGCCAAGTACATTTCATGAAAAACACCATTCTCCATCAGAATGTGTGCAAGTCCTAGGGAAAAATATTTCAGCTTAGGAAAAAAGGGAATTAGAGAACAATTCCATAAACAGCAACTGTAGCACCATCACCACCACAGCCTGCTAAGAGCTCCATTTATGAGTACAATTAGGCATATGGATAGTTCAGGTTTTGTCATCACCCCAGAATGGGACAACGTAGTGAGGCAGATTCAATCTAAATCTATAACAGTAAAGCTGGGCTAAGATGTAACCCTAGAATATGCCTGGAAATGAGAAGCTGTTGGAGAACCACTTTGTTTGGCAACATTTACTAATGAAAGGATGCAATTCCATGCAGCAGGGAAAAGGATCCATGACAGACATACCTGCATGATGCAGAGGGTTGAATGTCTCATATTTATCAAAAATAACTGGGGGGAATCGGGGCAGGGGGACAGTGCTCTGCTCCCAGTTAAATCACTCGGAGGGGCCAAGCTGGGGAAAAGGGTGTGGGAGTTCTTCCACTCCCACACATCTCTCCCCTGTTAAGGGAGGCCTTTTCCAAAAATCCTCTTAAGAAAGAAGGCAAATGGACTCTTTGGTTTTTCCTGTTCTCCAGGGTGTCTATTTTCTTATCAGCAATCACAGCACACCAGCTTTACACCAGCCAAGTGTGCAGGAGAACAGACACCAAAAGGCCCTGAACACACAGGATCAAGGCTCTTTTAAAGATAATTCACCCAATTATCACTGAGAACATACATTATTTCTACTTTTCTACCAATAACTAACTGAACTTCTATTCACATAGCTCTACACTGTGGCAAATTCCAGCCAATGGTCCTGTGTCCCAAACACTGCAAAACATGGAGTAGATAAAGAAGGAGGAAGAAGCCTAAAACCCACAAGGATCCTCCATCTTGTCTTCATCTATTTATCACACTAACAAACCCAAAATCTAAATTTCTCACCCTGTGATAAATGACATACTATACTATGATCTAATTTGCATTCTTAAAAATTCTGTTTCATCACAAAGCCTAGGAAGCCCTTTCCATGGACAAAGGTTAAAAATAGTGTTTGCCAGGGGCTTCAGATCCTTCAAAACGTGCAGAGAAATATTCTCTGCATTCTGGGTTCCAACAAAGGGGAATAATTTTGTTTACGGCATGAGAACAGATTGAAATAGAGACACAAAAATATTGAATGAAGGAATTGCACCAAAAATGATTTTGTATTCTGTGCGTTTTGAGGCGTGTGTGACTACAGGTGTAAAGCTTTGCGTTCCAGCAGGAGGAGATACTTGTGCCCCATTTGCAGCTGGGTAATTGCAAACCTTCTGCCCCCTGCTTAAATAAGACAAAAACTCCGCTTCCGTTGGAGCAAGACATAAAGCAATATTATCCATGTGCTATCTTCAAATATAACCAAATAATTTTCAACTTGTTAACTTAATTTACTGGTTCATGCTTCCCTATTTGTGGAGTTTGAGTGGCAGTGCCTTGTACTGGCATTGCTGCTGAGGGGGGGCAGAAGGGGAATCACTGGGATTAGCATACTGGGTTAAAATATTTCTGGTTTCTCCTTGCTTCCCAGGCAATAATCATATTTAGCAACTTCTGTAACTGTACACCAGATTGTCAGGGAACAAACATCTATGGGGGTGGATCTCATAAAATTTTGCTGCTTGCTGAAATAGAAAATGAGTATAATCAAGCATGGGACTGTCAAAGAGCAGTGCTCCCAGAGAGCCAGGGGTTCAGTGTCTCTCTCCTGCACCATAAATCCAAGTTCTGCTGCTGTTCAGAAGCTCCTTTTCTGAGCAGCACCACTGAGACATCTCCAGTTTTTGTCTTTCACTGGTGCTGTAACTTTGCACTTTTGGAACTCCCCAGAACAAATTTATAATAAATTCATTGAGTAGTAGCTGAATTTGGGCTATTGTCTCATTTTTGCTCCAGTTAATTTTATTTTTTCTTCTTGTCTATTTTCAATTCAAATAGAAAATAATTTTCAAACTCACAGTTCTGCCAGATATGGATTTATAAGCAGCAATGGACCCGTTTTACATATCAGTTGGACCTGCAGACCAAGTGGGTTTAAGAGAAGCATGCTAGCACCTTAGTACTGAACAAAGAGTTTATCATAGAAATTTTGTATTTAAATCCAGAGTAGAATGCTTTTTAAAAGCAAATTGTTTCAGTGTTCCCCCTGTGCTTTTCAGCTTTGCTCAGTTGGAGTCTGTAGGAAATTAAATAGCCCTTGTTCCATGACAGCGATGCTCTGAGTGGTCTTTAAAGCCAACAGAGCTTCAGCTGGTGGTGGGACAGGTGAAGGAGTTTAGCACATTAATCAGTGCACAGACACACCCAAATATTCTGTATATGGAGATATTCTGAAATGGGGCTTTGCAATTATGTATAGAATCCTAGAATGATTTGGGCTGGAAGGGACCTCAAAGCCCCTCCAGTGCCACCCCTGCCCTGTGCAGGGACCCCTCCCACTGTCCCAGGTGCTCCCAGCCCCAGTGTCCAGCCTGGCCTGGGACACTGCCAGGGATCCAGGGGCAGCCACAGCTGCTCTGGGCACCCTGTGCCAGGGCCTGCCCACCCTCCAGGGAACAATTCCTGCCCAATATCCCACCCAGCCCTGCCCTCTGGCACTGGGCAGCCATTCCCTGGGTCCTGTCCCTCCATCCCTTGTCCAAAGTCCCTCTTCATCCCCCTTGTAGGATCCCTTCAAGAGTACAATGAGAGTTACCTTGCTTCCTTGTTCTGCACAAGTGAAGTGTTTGGATTTGGGTGGTGAGAGGTTTTTTTAGGCCTATTGCTTATAGTTTGGAACTTTTTAATTTTCAAGTGTTTACAGAACTGAATGGCAGCATCGTCAAGGCAACGAATAGATTTGATTCATGGCAATAATGTGCTAATTTTTGTTGGCATCAATGAAACAATCACTTGGAATAGAGATGCAGGAACATGAAAAATAAGTGAAGGACATAATACTTATCAATGAATTTGAAAATCATTACAGTTTTTGGAGTGTTTCCTTTGTGCTTTGTGAGCTGTGTAAGAGCTTCTCTGCACAGCAGTTATTGTGGATTAATTAAGAAAGGTTCTGTTCAAAGTAAGATATGGCAAGTGTGGAACTTCTAGAATGGCTTTTAAATTGTGAAACCACATCAGGCCTCAATCAGAATGAATTTTCAGCTGCAGAGAAGACAAAACTTAATTTTAAGTGGATTTTTCTTCTTGATTCATGCTGTCTGAAAATCAGTTACCTTAATTTTTATTTTAAATTTAGAAACTAGTTTGCCCACTGCCTTGGCCAAGAGTAGCTTTAACTGTGTTGCACAGCCTGGTCCATTTCAGCTTCTGACAAAGCCACTTTCTTCTTATTTTAAGGATCTTGTTAATGGCCTTGTGATCATGCAGAGCTGTGTTGATACCATTGCTCTCTTTGAATAGCCCTGCTCTGCAAGTGGCTGCATTAACTTTAATGGAAAGACTTGAGGAAAAAAAGTGCTGCTCAGTTTGTGTAGACTGCAGGATTACCCTAAGTAAATGAGGAAAAAAAACCCAAACCCAAACCCCAAACTTTTTCCCTTTCATGTTTCTTATCTAGCTGAGAAGAATAAAAATGAGGATTTGGGGTTGTACATGATGCTGATGAAAAGTGAAATCTCGCATTAATGTGTGAACATTGTTGCACACCTCCACAGTAGGGATTTTCCCTAATGCCTCTTGCATTAACAGCTGTGACAGGAACTCTGCTTCCAGCAGCTTCAAGTAGTTAAATCAATAATAGAAAGAGTTTAAAATACTAATCCAGCACTGCTATGTGAACATTCCCTGCCCAGCCTGCTGACTGTGTATGCAAACAGATAATGGTGAGCATCAATAATTTTCACTGCTGAATTTCTCCATATCTAAAACTTCAGTAAATCCCTCTCAGATGATTTTTCAGAGGGCAGAAGTAGAGCTAGACACGTGATCTGCAACCATATGCTAAGAGAAGTGATTCACCACCACTGATGAAAGGAATTGAACCAGTCTGAATTGGCAGTGGATAATTTGACATATGCAGCTAGGCACTGACTAGGCCCAGTGCTTCTGGGGTGCCAGTGCCTCTCCTCGTGCCAGAGAAACAGGAGCAGCTGAAATTCAGTAGGTGTGATGTCCTTGTCAGGGATTGGAGGTGGAATAGAACAATTTTACCTTCTCATGATTAGAAATGTGTGTTGGTGTATGGTCTTTGGCTTCTGAAATGGAGGTGGTCTGGGAGTCAGTTGGGGAGATTATAAAGATCTAATAATTCCAGCAGCAGCATCAAGGCTGCATCTGGTAGAAATAGTGCAGCTCTACTGCAGGTGGTGAGGACTGAGTGTATTTGGTGTGGAAGCATCCCAATGTTCAGCTGGCATAAACACTGAGGGTGGTTGGTGAATGCTGTGGGTTTGGTGGCCTCAGATAAGCCAAACCTGAGTTATTCCGGGCACACCTGTGGGGTTTGGGAAAGCTGGGAGAGAGTGCTGAGCAGTTTGGGTAAGGGTGGCTCCCTCCAGGTGCAGAGGTGCTGTCCTGCTGCTCTGGGTTGGTGTGTGTGCAGCTGGGGCAGTTCCTGAGGTGCACTGACCCGGGCTCTGCTCCTGGCCACCGGAGGCATTCCCGAGAGCCCAACGGCTTTGCAGGTGCTTTACTGTGCTGGAAGGTGAGCAGGCAGCCAGGGAGCCTAAATAAAAGTGTATCCAGTTTCCAAGCCAAGGTGAGGAAAACATTTTTGAAAATGCAAAGGTTTTTCACAGTGAGAAAAAGCCTGGAATGTGCCTTGGAAGCAATGAGGAACTAAGGCCTCAAATACCCATACTGTAAGTCTGATTCTGAATTTCTATCCCCTATTTAGGGTTTTGAAACTTCCTGTGAGTTTGTAAAGTCCAACTAACCCTGGCCCATCCCCAAGTACCTCCACTCCCCCCTCTAAAGATGTCCTGTTATTTGGGGACTAAACCAGGTGGTCCTCACCCATGGCTCTGTGAACAAGGAGCACTCGACAAAAAATCTCCTGTTCTTCAGTTGAAGGGTGCTCTGTAACCTCCACTGTTACTAATTTCCTGCCTTTTATTTATGACTTTAGCTTTGAAAATAGTTTGTCCCATAATTTGACTTTGAGTCTATCCAGTCCACCCTTTGATCTAAAAGATTAAGATGTCTGAATTTTAGATATGGTCCCTCAACAAAGATCACAGGGAATTCATGAGGGCATGGTGTATAAAAATAATTAGGGAGAATATCAATGTACAATACAAAAAAGAGGAGCTTCTTTGCAGTAAACACCTCCCAGTAGGAAAATGAAAATGAATCTCAGCCCATGTATTCCCAGTGAATCTCTGCCATATTAAAACCCTAAAGGGGAGTTAGAAATTTATAATGAGACTTACACTGTAGGGATTTGAGGCATTAGTTCATCATTGCATCCAAGGCACATTCCAGGCTTTTTCTCACTGCGAAAAAACCTTTGCATTTTCAAACAGACCAGGAGGCTGTCATGTTTTGCTGTTGCTTGTACCACAGAAATATATTTTCATATTTATAGAAATCAGCAATTGGATTCTATGGAAAGAGAGTCCGTATATCATCCATCTCCTCTATCTGTTCTGCAGTCATGTGGGGCTTTTCTCTGTTCAAGGAATTAGTCAAGCATGTAATAAGCAGATCACTGACAGTTTAAAACTATTTTTCTGAAATGGTGCATTGTCAGTTGACTGGAGACAACTTTCTCCAGGAATTTCTTCCAAGTATAAAAGTGGCATTTGATGTTGAAGCCAACATTTATATTGTGGGGTTTTTTTCACCAAAATTAAAACAAAATAACTCATGGAATAAAGTCCTGCGTGCATGTGATGCTCGGTAATGCTGTAATTTGTATTAGTTTTGAAAGAGAATTGGGAAGACAATGGGGATTAACTCTGCATGTGAGATGGAACCTTAACTCTTTGTATTTCCATGTGGGGCTGGTGTTTTCCAGTGTCTCAGTGGTGGGACCTGGAAGTCCCCCAGTAGAGGGGCGTAGTGCTGGGGAGGGCAAAGGGCAGCTGGACAGTGTTCTTGTATCCCTGTGTCCTTGTATCCCTGTGTTCCTGTGTCTCTGTGTCCCTGTATCCCCATGTCCCTCTATCCCTGTGTCCCCGTATCCCTGTCCCTGTGTCACTGTATCTGGGTCCCTGTGCCTGTGTCAGTGTGTCCCTGTATCCCTTTGTCCCTGTGTCCCTGTGTCTCTGTGTCCCTGTATCTCTGTGTCCCTGTATCTCTGTGTTCCTGTGTCCCTGTCCTTGTGTCACTGTCTCTGGGTCCCTGTATCCCTGTGTCCCTGTATCTCTGTGTTCCTGTGTCCCTGTCCTTGTGTCACTGTCTCTGTGTCCCTGTATCCCTGGGTCCCTGTATCTCTGTGTTCCTGTGTCCCTGTCCTTGTGTCACTGTCCCTGTATCCCTGTGTCACTGTGTCCCTGTATCCCTGTGTCCCTGTATCTCTGTGTTCCTGTGTCCCTGTCCTTGTGTCACTGTCTCTGGGTCCCTGTGCCTGTGTCCCTGTATCCCTGTATCCCTGTATCTCTGTGTTCCTGTGTCCCTGTCCTTGTGTCACTGTCCATGTATCCCTGTGTCCCTGTGTCCCTGTATCTCTGTGTTCCTGTGTTCCTGTCCTTGTGTCACTGTCCCTGTATCCCTGTGTCCCTGTGTCCCTGTATCCCTGTGTTCCTGTGTCCCTGTCCTTGTGTCACTGTCCCTGTATCCCTGTGTCCCTGTGTCTCTGTGTCCCTGTATCCCTGTGTCCCTGTCCTTGTGTCACTGTCCCTGTATCCCTGTATCCCTGTATCCCTGTGTCCCTGTATCCCTGTGTTCCTGTGTCCAGACCCAGGTGTGGGTGTGGGGCCCTGAGCAAACCTTGC
Organism: Sitta carolinensis; assembly: GCA_032173965.1. Taxonomy (NCBI): domain Eukaryota; kingdom Metazoa; phylum Chordata; class Aves; order Passeriformes; family Sittidae; genus Sitta; species Sitta carolinensis. The sequence continues at coordinate 20,582,048 of CM063292.1, forward strand.
TCGCTCCTGGGGCTGCAAACACAAAGCGCGAGGAAGAGACTTATTCTGAATTCTGTGACTCAGTTTGGATTGGGGTTCTGGGTTATTCTGCCCAGGCTTTGCCAAGGGTTGCAAATGCATTTTGAATCTGCTCCTATGTGAACACCATTGTGCTGTCAGTAATTCCTCACAGGAGGATGCTGGTACCTGTGGACTTCTCTTAAGTTGCAATTATGCCAGAAGGAAGTTCACCATCTTCTGCCGTTTTGTTTTCTCAGGTAAGCTGTGTTTATCTGCCATACTTAAATAGCTACTACTGTTAAGTTCCTTCTTCTTTCAGTAAAAATTATTTTACTTTATCAGTAAAATAAAAATATGTCTATGAGGGGTGGATTTGGCCTATCAGCTTCTGACTGAAACTGATTTTTGGTTGGTGATTTGAAAATAATTCTAGAGAACAGAGTTATCAGAACTGACTCAGAATTTCTGAGGCAGTGTGCCATAGAAACAAGGAAAATTAAGGAAGGATATTGAAGAGGGGCTTCTATAATTGTTCTACAGTTTCTTACCATTTTATCTAGAGAATAACCTCAATGGAAAATGGGGACATACCTGTTCTTTAGTTCTATAGATTCCTCTTCTAGGAGTTAAACTTTGGGTTGGGCTTTTTGGTTGCAGATTTCTATATTTTTCAATTAAATATATTCAGTTTCAAAGCAACATTGTTTAAAACTTGGTGCAAGACAAACATTTTTCTGGCAGTATTTCTTCTGTCCGTTCTTTAGGAACTCCTGCATTCTTCCTCCCTGTTTTCCCTTCTTCCTTCAGGAAGCTGCAGGAAGCATAGCAGTGGCTCCCAGGTATTGTACACCTTAAATCTTTACTGGACACCTTAAATATGTGTAAAAGCACAGAGAACGTTTGAATCTTGGGTGGAACTGGGTGATTTTCCCATGCTGCCCTGCTTTATATTTTCAGGAGAGTTTCCATGTATTCAGCCTTTCCCAATAACCTCTGGAGATGTTTTCTGGTTATTGCTATTTGTGGATTCCCTTCTTGGCCAGCCACAGAGTCACCCTATTATTGTATCAATTAGTCTCATTCCCTTTAGCTGGGGAACCAAATCTAAGTGAACCTGAATTATTGTTCTCAAGTGCACAGTAAATTATGACATAAATACAAGTGTATAATTAATGACATTCACTTCAACAGTATTGCATAGGCAATTTCACTTAAAAAAATGCATAAATTCAATAGAGCCTGAAATATGGACTTGAGGTGTTGAATGCAGCACTTGGAGAATTTCAGAAGGCTGTATTTTCATATGTGTGAATATATAGGTATGAAATCTGGATTTAGTGGTGGAAAAGGGACTGCATTTATATGTGCGTGTATCATGATATAAAAACACATCGTGTGGGTAGGAACATACATGCAGGAGAGGCTACAAATTACTGAAAATGAAATTAAAGAATGAGACTGAAAACAGAGGGGGTATCAGCCATCTCTCCCAAAGCATCCTACAGCAAATTTTGAATAGACTTGCCGAAAACTGCATTCTAGTATTATATCAGTTATGAAGTTAAAATATCTCTCTAAACTAGGAATAAATGTGTTTGAATTCCCATTTGATGCCCTATCTTATGGCTTGGTTTTATCATACACTGTTTCTTGGAACTGAAACCTGGCTAGCTCTTAGAACTCTGATTTTATTTGACCTGAATAATATTCATCCATCACTTTTGTTTTTGAAAACATTAATATCTTGCAGCAAGGCTTCAAAATGGATTAACTTCCTAATCTTTCACTCTGGGAGACTTGGGTTAGATCTGTCAGAGGTGAGAATGATAGTCAATATGTTATTTGGCTGGTGAAGAGGAGTAGATAAGGTGGTGCTGTGATCCAAGAGTTCATTTGCAGAGTTCTGCAGCACAGTAGATGGGTAGTTGCTTTAAAAAAACCCCAACAAAATCAAAAATAAAGCTCCAAACAATTATTGTTCACTAGCTATCAAAGAGCATAAATACATTCCTGGGATGTTGTGAAAGGAAAGAGGTGTATTCCAATCTTGGTTTTGATTTTGTTGGCTTTAAAGTGCAGTGATCAACAAAGTTATGAATATGATGAATATGAATATATTTATTTTCCACAGTAAGCATACAATATACATAAAGCAGGAGCAAACAGCTCTCCCAGCATGTTGTGGTAAACTGCTGTTGGCCATCAGGCTGAAATTAGTGTGTCGGTGCCTCTGCTAGCAAAGAGTTCATTGGGAGAGTCGTTTATGGAAGTTGAGTGGGTTGGAATAGGTGCAAGATGAAAATAAATGTGTGTGTGTGTGTGTGTGTGTGTGTGTGTGTGTGTGTGTGTTCAAGAGTATGATACCATTGTTAAAGTCACTCTGTTTCCCAGGTCCTTTTGTCCAGGAGAATGCAGGAATTGGTGGAGATGCTTCACAGCAGAATCTGGGAAGGACTGAGATAAGACAGGGCATGCTGGGATCAGGTGGGGACTGGAGAGCAGGTAATTCTCAGCACAACTTGGCATTGGTTTCTTCTACCCAGTTAAGAGCTTTTACATCTCCTATAAGTAAATATCCCTTATTAATGGGTATCACTTGTAAGTGAATATCCCTTGCAGTCTTAATAGACTAGGAGGCTTTTGCCAATTCATTTTTATTTTGTCTTTTCTCTATTGCTGCTTCCTGCCTTGTGCTGTCAGGAGAAAAAGGCATGAGCAGGACTGTTTTATTGCATTGACTAAGCAGATAAAAACAATTTTCTCTAAGTTCATTAAATGTTTTTCCACCCTTCAAAGCAGTTAGGTATGTGCTTGCCATGTATAATTAGCCCTTCAAATTAAATGAGTGTCATAATAAAGGCTTGTTTTCAAATAGAGTTAAGAGAATATGGGGATTTTAAAGTCAACAGAGATGTTTATACCAGCAATTGTTATTCATTTTATTATAGGTTAATGATTAGGTTTAATGGGAGATTGTTGTGGACATTCCTTATATGGTCTTGCAAAGATCAGTGCAGTTTTCTTGCCCAAAATTCACCAAAAACTTAATAGAATCTGAGATTTAGGGCAAAAAAATTTCAGTGTACTTTACCAGACTCTCTAAAGTTCTTTCTGGTTTAAAAGAAACAAACCAAACTCAAAAAGAACCCCTCTCTCATATTTTCCCGGGACTTTAATTAATGTAATAATTTAGCGTTATGATTGCATTTGCTCGTTCACCTTTGCTGAGATTCATCTTCTGTCACCCTCATGGCAGGAAAATGCTGGTAGAATCAGACAAACAGGAAATGAGCGTGACTGAATCCTGAGCTCGGCTGAAGAGGTGGCAAAGAAGATTAAAAAAACAAACCAGCAGAGCAAGGAACATGGAAATGAAAGAACTCTACCTTAAATCACTACTGGGTCTGCTCATTGGGGGTTTGTTCTGACACTGACAAACGCTTTTTTCATTTCCAAGTGCACGATCTAGTTGAGAGTCTTAATGAGTGTGTTTTATCTTGAAGATCAGTGGCCAGTCCACTTTGGAGGGTGCTCTGTTTCTTCCAGCTTTTCATTTGCTTCTCTCACACAGGATGCCTTGTCACTGACGAAATACATCTTTTTGAGCAGGGCGCATTAATATGCTGTAACAGTCTACTTAAAACTATGGAGTGTACCTTATACGCCTGTGCTAGTTAATCCAAAACAAAGATTAAGTAAGAGGTTTGTATATAAGGGAAAAGCTGAATGTGAAATTAAAATGTAAATCAAAAAGTAATTGGCTTTTTGTGCATAGTTTAGATAAGATTTACTTTTGAAGAATGACTTTGTGTTTTAACACAGCAGGCCAGACACCATGTGGCACACTTGCACTTAATAATGGCAACCAATCTAGGCCATAAATATTGCAAACAATGCCATTTGAATGAGGAGCCCTATGAACCATAATAAAAACTCCTGTGATTAATTCTAAAACTGCTCTGTTCATATTAGACCTGCAGTGGCCTCCCTGATGAGATCAATACAGCGTAGCAGAGTGATTCTAATAGAAGTGTTATTATCTTTTAATCTTCAGGAGAATGCCAACTTAGAGAATTCTTCAGCATTCTGGCTGCTTATTTTCTTGGAGCAACCTTGAAGGCAGTTGTTTTCTGAAATGAAGATGCATTAGAGTCTCTTCAAGGCTTTATCAATAATAGGGACACGGTCACTGTTTGGGGAGCCAAAAGGCACATTTGTATGCTGAGACTCACAGTTGGGCACAGTGACCTTCCCTGTCAGCCTCGATTTGCTCAGCAGACAAATGCCTCCAGTGAATGAGGAGAAAGGACAGGGAAGGGAGCGGGGTGATGCAGAGCAGGGCTTGCCAGGCAGCCAACAGCATCCTGCTCTTCCCAGAGCCACGGCTGTGTGTCCTGGGCTGAGCTTGGACCCTTCTGTGTCCTGCAGAGCTGCAGGCACTGCCAACTGGAATAAGGAGTTTGGAACAGATTTACACCAGCACTGGGAATGAAATTTTACTCAGCAAATGATGTTAGAATCACAGAGTCCAGGAAGGGTGAGGCTGGAGGAGCCACAGGGGCTGCCCTGGTGCCCCCTCCCTGCTCCAGCAGGGCCATCCCAGAGCACAGGGCACAGCAGTGTGTCCCTGTGCTCTGGAATATCCCCAGCCAGGAGACTCCAGAGCCTCTGTGCACACTCTGCTCAGGGCTGGGCACTGCCCAGGGCAGCAGTTGTGCCTCCTGTGCAGGGGCAGCTCCTGGGCTCAGCCCTGCCCGTGGCTCTGGGGCCATGGCTGGGCCAGGAGCAGAGCCTGGGCCTGCTTGGAGCCCTTCCAGCACACAGGGACAGACTGGGACAGACTGGGACAGACTGGGACAGACTGGGACAGACTGGGACAGACAGGGACAGACTGGGACAGACTGGGACAGAAGGCGACTGGGACAACCAGGGACAGACTGGGACAGACTGGGACAGAGACAGACAGGGACAACAGAGACAACAGGGACAGACAGAGACAGATGGACAACAGGGACAGACAGGACAACAGACAGACTGGGACCCCAGGACACCCAGAGGACAGACAGAAACAGACAGACAGACTGTGACAGATGGGACCCCCCAGGACCCAGGGACCCCCAGGCTGAGGCCCCTCTCAGCCCGGGCTCCTCTCCAGGCTAGCAGCCCAGCACCCTCAGCCTTTCCTGGGCTGCAGATGCTCCAGGCTCTCCAGCAGCTCCAGCAGGTCCTAGTCCTGCAGTGCTGAGGATCCAAGCTGCACACAGCACTGCAGAGGTGCCCCCAGGCTGGCACAGGGCAGGATCCCTCCCTGGCCCTGCCAAGCTCTTCCACGCCCCAGGGCACCTGGCTCCTGGGCCCGGGACACTCTGCCGGCCCGGGGACGGCTCCGCGTGTCCCGGGACACTCTGCCGGCCCGGGGACGGCTCCGCGTGTCCCGGGACACTCTGCCGGCCCGGGGACGGCTCCGCGTGTCCCGGGACACTCTGCCGGCCCGGGGACGGCTCCGCGTGTCCCGGGACACTCTGCCGGCCCGGGGACGGCTCCGCGTGTCCCGGGACACTCTGCCGGCCCGGGGACGGCTCCGCGTGTCCCGGGACACTCTGCCGGCCCGGGGACGGCTCCGCGTGTCCCGGGACACTCTGCTGGCCAGTCTGTAGAGATGCTTTGCAATCAAGTCAGTCATCCAAAGCAAACAAAAGGCAGAAGTGTTTTGCTCTGCTGTTTACTGCACTTTAACATAAAATAGCAGGAAATTCTTTAGCTTGTAGTCCAAGAGAGGCAAGAGAAGGTTAAGTATCCATCAGTCATTTTTAAAGTGTTTTTCCAGGCATGGGTGGGGGGAGCAGGTTTTATGAGGTTGCTGCAAATTGTTTGCAGCATTAGCAAACCCACAGCATTACGTAACATGCAGCCTGCTCAGGGAATGGAGCATCGGAGTGAAGAGACACGACAGCACATAACGTAAAGGGAAATTCTTTGATGCGTCTTATTTGTCTCTGTTCTCTAGGAATAGAAATGCAGTGTCACTTATTTGAAGTATCTGGGTTATAAATATATTTTCTACAAAAATCTTAAACAAATAGGAAAACACAGTGAAAATTAAGCTGTTGACTGTAATAAAAGGCAAGTGAGAGTTCCTGGTGATTCCTGTGCGGGAGTTGACAGCAGAGCTGTCTGCACACAATGTGCTGGTGTTGCCTGCAGGGTATGCAGAGAGATGTTCCTGCATGGGATCTTACCAGGAAAAAGGTGTAAATAATGATATATTGCTTCCAGTTCAGACTTGCAATTAGTTCTAAGATTAAGGGGAGAGATCTAGAATCCTTTTGCTTTGTTTTTGCCGCTGTTTTCTGTGTTATTTGTTTGGTTTTTTGGTTTGGTTTTTTGTTGGTTGGTTGTTTTTTTCCAAAGTTCCTGTGTCTTCCAGAGGAGTCTCTTTCCTCCCCCAGCTAGTTTCAGACGAGCCGGAGGCTGGCAAGCAGAATTCTGTGCAGTCCCACCTGGGTACAGCTCTGTTCCAGTGCTGTGCTCCCAGGTGTGCACTGGAGCTGGCTGGGGCTGCTCCTCAATTCCAGGGGTTCCCGGGAAGGGCTGGCTCGGCTGCCTCCCCTTGGAGCACAGGCTGCAGGGAGTTTGCTGTCGCCGGAGCTGCCTGCCTGTTTGCCAATGGCTCATTGTGCACCCAAACCTTGTAAGAGCCTTGTCTGTTGCTCCCCTGAAGGGCTGAAATTCTCATAAATTAATGGCAATCAGTCCTCTTCAGGACACATCGTTGGAGGAGAGCAAGTTTATGTTTTGGGTTTTAGCAACGAAAAAAAGACAGAGAATTGTGGCACTGCTAAATGGGTGCTCTGAAAATATTGACATCGTTTTCATCTTTTTTTTGGCAGCACATATTAGTGCCATTGTAGAAAAAAACGTTGTGTCAGATGAGTTCCTCACCCATGGAATTCATAAACTGTTTATGGGATGAATTTTTTTATGTATAGGCTTTCACTTTTAAGTCCTTTTCTTTCTGCTTTAAAAAATAAAAAGTTTCAAAGGCTGTGATCTTTTTTCTCTTTTAGGAAATAAAAAAAAATGGTATAAAGCTCCCTGGCAGGCACTGTTAATGATGCTAAATGTCTTTGTAAATGTAATCCTCATCTTAGTTTTGTTCTCATTTAATTGAATTAGGTAGGCATAACAAACTAAAAAGGTTACTTTCATGGCCTTAACTTTGCATAATAGCTGAGGTGGGATATGTGTTTCTTTTGTAATATTTTTCTGTGCATGTTACTCGTAGTTTACAAAGGACAATTCTGCTTAGGAATTGTAATTCATATTCATGTGCTTGCTTTGTGTCCTAATTTTAATCAGTGTTAATTAAAATATATTTTCGTCGTGCTCCTTTTCTTAATCTTAACCTACTAATACTCATACAGGCTGTTAAACAATGGGAAGTCCTTTTGAAAAATGTGTTTTGCAGCCATAGAATGTTTCTGAAAATTGAAATGAAGTTGTTGTTTGTCTTTGCTGCACACCTGGTGAATGGGCAGAGATGCTCAGGGTACCTGAGCTGTGTCAGGCCGAGCTCAGGATTAGAGACGAACAAATATCCTCCTGTCTGAGGCTCATGGCAAGCAGACCAGTTGGAGAGAATGTGGCTTAATTAAGGCACAACTTTTACAGTTTAATTCACACAGAACTATTTGGCAGAAGTTCATACAGCACAGATCATAATTCTTAAGTAATTTTCATCAAGTAGAAGACCAGTGTTATCCTCACAGTCTGTTACTGGGACCACTGTGCTCTTGTCTTGTGTGAACTTTCAGAGTCTTGCCTCCTATGAAATTGCAGTCCTGTTCTGTTAAGCAATAGAATATCCACATTATTTTCTCCTTAAAGGGAAATCCTCTCTCAAAACCCTTTTCCATTGTAGTTGCACAGGGAACTGTGCAGAATGTGTAGCAAATGTGCACATATTTGACCCTGCATCTGGACTCTTGCCCTGTAGACCAAATCCCAGCAATTATATGGGGAACTACTTTTTCCAGAACCAATCAATAGCAGAAGAAAAATAATTTTCATTCTCAGGTGGTTCATGTAACATTCACAGCAAAGCAGGCTAGGATCTTGCAGGGTGAGAGGTGGCCCTGCTGCTGGAGGGGTGGGTTTAGGGGATCAGGGATGTGCCAAGTTCTGCTGGCTCACAATGCCAGGAATTTTTAAATTCCTTTGCCAAGTTTGGTATGGGACACTTGAGAAATGTCACTTGAGCCTTCTTCCACAAGGCTAAAAAGGAAAAAGGACTTTTATAAATTCTTTTTTTCCCTTTCTGAGTTAGCTGTTAAATTTTCTACGTCTTGGCTGGCTTGGAGCTGTGCTGGGAGTGTGCTGGAGGGCACACCTGGAACTTCACGTGCTGGAAAGGAACTGCTCCTGATCCTACACACTGTTTTACCTCATCCTAGGGAAAAAATTCAGCATCGTTCATTTCCAATCAAGTACTGAGGGCTGCCTGGTTAATCCTAAAATTTCAAGGAGTATTTACAAATGTGGATCAAACACATTCATAGGAGACTGATCCTTGCAAATGAGAATTCCAGGTAACATTTGAATAGAAATTGGACTACTGAGCACCTTTATTTATTTTTACATAAAACCACAAATGCACACAGATATTTAAGAGCAGGAAGGTCCTAGTGATTGATATGTGCTTGCAGGAATTTATGCTGGGTGGATTAAACTTGTATAAAAGGTTCCTTCTTTCACTTTAATATTGAACATTGAAATGGCAGTTGTGTTGATAGCCAAAAGACACAGTTTGCTTATATTTCATTGCTTATTTACAATCAATTAATCAATCTAGATAATTTTTAAATTTGTTGCTTCAAGTATTGTCCTACTTATTTTTAAACACATGAATCATAAATAAACATAGTAATGATAATGAAACCTTTCTAAAGAATGTTAAAAAATCCAAAGCATGGCCACTGGCTTTGCTTTTTGCTTCCCTGTTCCCTCAGCCTTTATTTCTTCCACTCTCTTGTTGTCCTTACTGTGCAGCCTTTCCTTAGAACACTTTGGGTTCTGTACAGATTATCACAATCTGAATTCCAAAAGAAAAGTTACAGCTGTGGTCTGTGTGTGGGGGAGGAGGAGGAAATGATCCTGGGTTCTGTTGCTAAAGTGAGCTGCAGTTTTGGGGATGTTGGAATCACTGGAGAGTTCTGAGGCTGAATACAGGAAAGCAAAACTGTTCCAAATTAAAGGACCAAGCAGATGCAGAGATTAAACCCTTTCGTTTAAGCCTGAACAAAACTGACTTTCAAAGCAAAGTTGTATAACAGGGCTTGGGAAACATGCAGATCGATTTTCATCACTTTCTCTATGTATCAAAACCAGAGAAAAAAGGAGGAATATGATTTATAGATTTTTGTTTTATTGTAATGGATGATTTTTTCTCCCAATTTAAAATTTCTACCACCTTCCCATATATATATATATATTTTTTTTTTTTTTTTTTGCTTAACTTTGCTGACACTGTCAGTCATTCTAGAATTAGGTATATTCTGAGATTTTCTTAGACAATGACACTAAAATCCCCATGCCTTAATGGAGTTTCCAAACAAGATTCATGAACTCTGTAGAGAACTCTTGGTTTCTTGTGTAGTTGTCTTTTGGGTGGGGTGCTTTTCTTGTTACTGGAACATTTTAATAACTTTTTTAAGGAAATAATTTATTGCTAGTTGTGTGTCCATTTGGAAATGTGCAGGGAAATGGGCACTTTTGGAAAGGACCTACAAGTATTATGAGTGGCATAAAGAACTGGTCTTATCTGAGTAGATGAAAAGGTGTTGACTTATTTAGGTAGCAAAATAAAGGTTGAGAGGGGAAATGGCTGTTCCTTCTGAAAATCCACAAGCAATAAACTTTGGAGAAGGATTACTTCAAATGAAAAATAATAATTCGAAGAGATAAACCAGATGTAAATTAACCATAAATACAGTTCAACTGGAAATCAAAATGTCCTTCTATTGCTGTAAAAAAACCCCAAGTTCTGGAATAGCTTTCTACGCTATTTTAAAAGAAGCAATCCAACTTATTATTCCAAATTTATTTGTACTTCACTTCATTAGAAATGAAAATTTTAGCTATTCAGAAATTTTGTTACTCTTAAATGTTGTGCTTTTCCTACTCTTCCAGACAACAAAGTTCAAATGGCTCCAAAGCAAAAAAAGAATCCTTTCATTTTAGTTTCTCATCATGGGAGCTTTGTGACAGCATCCAATTAGGAATGTAAGTTTTGGAAAACTGAGGGATGGGCTTTATGCTCTATTTAGCATTAAATAATGAGATGCATTTTACTGATTGGATACTCGGCTCCAAGCATTAGATTTCTAATCTAAACTTAAAATTATAAGTTTTTTTACTTTAATCTTTATATTTTTTAGCAAGTCTCTGGCAGTTTTACCAGATTTATTATAGTCAGCAATTTTGAAACAAAGACAATGAAGGAATTTTTTGTGGATTTGTGGGGTATTTTTTTTTTATTTGTTTTAGGTTTTTTTGGCAGAAAGTTTGATTCTAATGTTTATCCTTTACTGAATCTTCTTTCAATAAATTATGAGTTCCTTTATTAGATTCGGGTGATGATGATCTGTCAATATTATCCTTTGTTGAAAAGCTAAAGAAGTGTCAGCACAGCACCTTTGTCATTGGATAAGGAGATTTAAAATATTTGTTGCAAGTATTTGTTGAGATTTCAGGTAAAGGGAGTTGAGAATACTGTGGTATTTTGGGACTTGACTTCTCGCAAGAAGGGGATTTCAGTGGGATTTGGCAGTGTGACTGCTGGTGCCTCTTTCACTAAGATGAAATATGTGAGTCAAAATCGTTAAGACTATTTCTTTGTCCAGTCCTCCAAAACCAGTGATGTTTATTATTCTCTGGTTAAGAATGAGAGAATGATCTGGTGAGGCTGGGCGGTGTGAAAGGGAACTAATTGCCACTTTAAACTCCTGGCAGTTTGGTAAAGCACGTAAAAAACCTGGACTGGGAGGGTCGTAGCTCAGGGAATCAGGCTGAAAGGGACTGTCTGGTGTTGCACCTGCCTTTGTCCCATCTGCATTCAATTCCACTGCTAAGGTACAAGGGAGGAAAAAGTCACTCCAACATGAATGGGATAAGAGCAGTGAGATGGCAAAAACATTCCTTCTTTGAGCTGAGATAACAGGAAAGGCTTGCAAGTCTCTTGTTTATACTATTTTAAAAATTTTGTGAGTAAATAGTGTTTGCTTTATTTCTAAAAGCACCGGGAGCCATGTCCTAGAGATTTATTCTCCTGAATTGTTGTTGGTGTCACCCTTTTTGCTGCTGCACTAAAATGCAGTGACATCCTCTCCTGGGTGTGGGTGTGTTAGAGGATCAAGAGACAAGAACTTTGGTTGTAAGTCCCAGCATCTCATATCAGAGCATACTTCTGATCTAACAATCAGAGTGGGAAGATGAGCAGTGAAAGTTAATAGAAAATAAAACTGCATTTTATCAATTCTCCATTAATTCCCCCTGTTCCTGCTTGTAGGACCTTACAGCTGTAACTCTCAGGAGGTGGCACAGGTGGCAGTCTCCCCCCACCCCAGCTGAGCAACAGGGTCACAGGGACAAGCAGGACAAGGTGGTAGCACTGCCACCTTTGGAAGTGGATTTAGTGGTGCTGTTTCCAGTAGACACAGAGCTAAAACATTGGTGAGAGTGAAATAAATTCTTGTTTTCACAAGTACAAGAAAGCACAGGCTCTCAAATCCCTGGGAGTCTCCAGCTGTCCCAAAATCTGTTGGATAATAGGCTTGGGTAGAGCAGAAGAGAATTTCTTAAGGCAGGTGAATGCTGAGCTGAGTACAGTAGATGTTCTGCTCAATCTCCTCCTCAAAAAACAAGGGAAAAATGGTCAAAGACATCAAGGGCACAGCAATCCTTTTCTGCAGGAACCACAGGACTGGAGCTTTAAATCCTGTCAGACAAAGTCAGAAAAAAATCACGAGCTTGGATTTTAGGAAAGCGAATATTGGCTTACTCAGGATCTTGGCAGGCTTAATGGAAGGCTGCCCTGGAGAGTCAGAGGGACACAGGACATCTGCTTGGTATGTCTTCAGAAACAGCCTCCTCAGAGCACGGAAACATTGAACTGCAGGGTTTAGGAAGTCAAGCAAGTATGAGAGGAGGCCAGCACAGCTAAATGAGGAGCTCAGACTCAAGGAGGAGGCACAAGGAAAGTGGAAGCACAGAGGAGTTACCCTGGGGGAACAGAGATGTTGCCTTGGAAAGCAGGGAGAGAATGTGGAAATTCAAAGCTCAGCTGGAGCTGAAAGAAGAGAGGGCTGTTTCACAGAAGGGCACTGACAGCAAAGAGGAAGGATGAACAAATGTGGGTCAATTGCTGTACCTGGACATTCAGCTGGTCCAGAGCTGGACTAGGTGATCTTTGGGGGACTTCTCTGGCCTACACCGTTTGGGGTGAGGTTTTCGCCAGCACCTCCTGCTGGGGAGTCCTTGTGGAAGGAGACCAGCACCGTGACAGAAAGGGGCATTGCTGGATAGTTTGCACTTTATCGGAGAAATTTGAAGCCAGGTCTTGCAGCAAGACCAGCAAACGAGTGGATGTAGGTCTAAATATAAATATTTATATATATAAATATATTAAAAAAGTGATTTATCAAGGTTATAGCTCTTGGTGTAGAGATACCATTCTCAAGGTCCTGCACCAGAAAAGAGTTCAGTGCTTTTTAAGCCAGGAAAAGGAGGTTTGTCCTATAATGTGACAACCTCAGTCCAGCAGTTCACAGGGACAGCTTCTGGATTTTCCCCAGAGCTCTTCACCTTCAGCAACTCAGAGAAGGTCTCATTTAATGACCATCTGCATGGTGCTACTAGATTAACCTTTTAAATTGTTATTTATGCCATAAAATAATACATTAAGGTCTTCATTTTACTCTTTCTTTCCCCTGCCTTTCAATGTAATTTGCACCTGTGCAAAGTGGGATGATTTCTTTCTATAGTTACAAAAATACAAGTTCCTCTACCAAAGATCGCAGAAGTCAAAAGAAATCTTTAATGAGCTCCAGTGGAGTAGGCCCTAAATGACTGCCTGATGTACAGAGCAGAGAATTTTATTTGGCCTAGTAAAATTAATTTATTCATTTCAGATACCTGTCTTAGCAGTTTCTTATGAGTCCCTTGTTGTTGATTTTTGAGTCTAGACATTATTTTGTCCTGCTTAAACCTTTCTAAAAAATGGCTCCACACCACTGGCTTTTCCCTGGAAAGCACTGTTATTTTTCTTTTGCTCAGAAAAAAAGCAGTGTGTCTGTAGAAAGTACCAGCATGACTTTCTTTCTCATCTGTCAGTTCTGTCTCATTACTCCTGGGATAATGTATTAGTCAGGAGCAAGATATCTCCCTGTTCTGCTATTCAACATTTATAAAATCAGAACATTAAATGTCTGTGGTGTTATCCCAAAGCCTCGTTTGCTTTGGATCTCTCGATTTCAGAGGCTTTTGTGTTTGCTCTGAACTTATTTGTACAAGCCAGCATAGAGAGTTGATTCTAGATTTGTGATGCCTCTCATGGCTGCAGCACTGGGAATTTCATTTGTCCAGAACTAGAGTTGTTGTAGTAAATGCCTGCACATGTAAGATATATGTTATTATATTTTATAAGTAGTTATCAATAAAACAACAGAAGGTCACACATCATTTTGAAGATGAAGAGAAAATAATACCGAGATTCCCTGCTAGACAAAAGAATTGGTCTCAGCTAAATTAAATGAGCATTTTTGTGTGCTGTTGGCAGCTGTAAAACAACAGGGTCATGCATGTTGTCCATGAAAACAACCCCTTTTCACTGTACTTTGTAGAAGGCAACATCTGTCAGGTGATTCTGTTGAAGGCAGATTATTTTCCTGAGAATTGAAACATGGTAATTACCAAGGTATTTTTTAATTTTATTTTTAAATGATGCTGTTGGGAATTTCTGAAGGCATTTATCCATTTAAGGTGGAGGGTGCTTATAATTGCAATTAGATGTGCAGCAGTGGGAATTCTACACAGGCCTCTCACTGTGGGGCTGTTGCACTTCAGCTTTGCTGAAAAGAAAATGCTTTGAAGACACTCTTAGAACTTCTGCCCCAGTGTCTCACTAAATATTTTCCTGGAAACATCCCAGCAGTAATACCAGACAAAATGAAGTTTGCCATTTAGCCAAAGAGTTCCAGAATGTACTGCTGGTACCTCCTGTTATATTTCTGTTCCCCTGCTGAGGATGGAAGGTATCTGTGCCACCTCTAAGTGATTCTTCTGGAGATCTTGTAAATTTGGAGTCCTTTAAATCAGAGGCAATCTTCCTGTCTGCTTGAACAATACTCAAACCAGTCATGAATGGAGGTAGAAGTTAGTATTGGTTTTATTTATTTATTTTATATGGGGAGCTTTTTTTGGTAGAACACAGAAAGGAACAGCTCTACATAGTGACGTAAAAGAATGTTGGTGTGAAATTCTAAAGTCTGCTTCTGAAAAATGTTCTAAAACTGCTTAATGATACAGTCCCATCTGCTCTGCTGAAAAAGTGTAATATTTGTATTAGCTGCCATGAAAAGTAATATTGCATAAAAGACTCCTGCAAGTGTTATTCACCTAGAATTTTTATAACAATTTGCTTTCCTAATCTATTTACCGGTTGCCCAGTCCTTCAGGATTTTTCACATCTTTTGCTCCTGATGAGCCCTAATTCTTAGCTGAATGTGCGTGAATCCCTACTGATCACACCTGTCTGCCTTTCCAGATGTTTCCAAAAGCTAATTGTGAAACTGGGGTGTCATTTTGTTCTGAGAGAATTTGGTTGCTGACTCTGGTTCTCAGTTGCCTTGCCTTTTTCTGTAGGATGTGAGCTTGAAGTATGTAGGGTAGTGACCAAACATTTCTAAAACATAATATTGTGTGCTCTTTTTGTGTAAGAGCTGATCGAAGGAGCCTCTTTCACACCCATGGATACAGACATTTCTATGGAAAGGGTTTTGCTGGAGTGAGATGTTCAGGTAAATACAGAGGAACAAAAAATACTGGGGGGATCTTCTGGAGCAGCTCTGTGGTGAAGGACCTGGGGCTGCTGGGGCACACGGAGCCGTCCCCGGGCCGGCAGAGTGTCCCGGGACACGCGGAGCCATCCCCGGGCCGGCAGAGTGTCCCGGGACACGCGGAGCCGTCCCCGGGCCGGCAGAGTGTCCCGGGACACGCGGAGCCGTCCCCGGGCCGGCAGAGTGTCCCGGGACACGCGGAGCCGTCCCCGGGCCGGCAGAGTGTCCCGGGACACGCGGAGCCGTCCCCGGGCCGGCAGAGTGTCCCCGGGCCCAGGAGCCCAAGGGTGCCCTGGGGCGTGGGGAAGAGCCTTGGCAGGGCTCAGGGAGGGATCCTGCCCCTGTGCCCAGCCCTGGGGGCACCTCTGCAGTGCTGTGTGCAGCTCTGGATCCTCAGCACAGCAGGGACAGGAGCTGCTGGAGCTGAGGGAGGGCCTGGAGCATCTGCATGCCCAGGAAAGGCTGAGGGAGCTGGGGCTGCTCAGCCTGGAGAGGAGCCCTGGCTGAGAGGGGCCCTCAGCCCTGGGGGTCCCTGGGGGTCCCTGAGTGTCCCAGTCTGTCCCAGTCTGTCCCAGCGTCCATTCTGTCCCAGTCTGTCCCATTCTGTCCCAGTCTGTCCCAGTCTGTCCCAGTCTGTTCCATTCTGTCCCTATCTGTCCCAGTCTGTCCCTGTCTGTCCCATTCTGTCCCAGTCTGTCCCAGTCTGTCCCATTCTGTCCCAGTCTGTCCCATTCTGTCCCATTCTGTCCCAGTCTGTCCCTGTCTGTCCCATTCTGTCCCAGTCTGTCCCATTCTGTCCCAGTCTGTCCCAGTCTGTCCCTGTGTGCTGGAAGGGCTCCAAGCAGGCCCAGGCTCTGCTCCTGGCCCAGCCATGGCCCCAGAGCCACGGGCAGGGCTGAGCCCAGGAGCTGCCCCTGCACAGGAGGCACAACTGCTGCCCTGGGCAGTGCCCAGCCCTGAGCAGAGTGTGCACAGAGGCTCTGGAGTCTCCTGGCTGGGGATATTCCAGAGCACAGGGACACACTGCTGTGCCCTGTGCTCTGGGATGGCCCTGCTGGAGCAGGGAGGGGGCACCAGGGCAGCCCCTGTGGCTCCTCCAGCCTCACCCATCCTGGGATTCTGCTGTGGGGACAGAAGCAGGACAAGAGCTGTATGAGGTGAAAGCTCCCAGCACTAACAAAACAAATTAAGATTCCCGAAGCTATCTAAAGTATATTCCAATCTCTTGATCAGTCTTCTCTCTGTAGGCATGGATGACTAAACATTATGCACAGAATTACATTAGAAACAAAGTTGAAGACTGTGTTTCTGGGAAATTCTGCTGAATCATAAAGAAATCATAAATTTTCTGTTGATAAAATGTATGACTCTTTAGGCTTCATAAGTCATTAGATCCTAATAAAGAGTTAGATGTTTAGCAAAATTATGTTTAAACTTGAAAGCAGTTGGAATCTTTTGCTATAGATACCTTACTTTCACAGCAAACTTACAAAGAATATTTAAGTCTGCTTGTGATAGTGATGAATTTTTCCTGAAAACATCGAAATATCTACTTCAGGAGTTATTTTCTTAAAAAAAATGACAGTTTTTAATGCGGTCTTTTTTTGTTTCCCTTGGAGCACATCGTACCTCATATTTGTCCAGCTTAAAAAGGCAGCTCAGCACTCTCTCTCTCTATATATATATTCCCCCTTTTGAAGCTGCCTAAAAAGAAAGCCTGAAGCAGTAATCAAATGAAAAGATGCATGAATTTTAATCCACTACCAAAGTACACCTTCAAACTTCAAGTGATAATTTGTTTTTTCTCAGAGGTCCAGCCAAACATATCAAATGATGCGAGGAAATGGTAAGATAAAGCTTCTGGAAGCTCTTTGGAAATGTGGGCTCGTTTCTTTCTTATGGAGTTATTTCTGGGCCTGTACTGTGGCAAGTAATATGGCTTAAAAATAATGGTAATGAGAGTGGCATAAACAAAAGTCTTTTTATGAGATGCGGGAGGAGAAATTTTATTTCATTTATGGTACTACAATGCCTCAGACTGTGTAAACACTGGGTTATATATCCAGGCTGTCAGTGTGTCTCCAAAGCCTAAATGTCCCTTGCAAAACAGGAAGACCTTAGACTACCTAACAACATTTCCTTATTTCAAGTTTAGGTTTAGGACTACAGGATAAAAATCAGTGTTCGAAGATATTAAAAAATGAAGGTAGCAATGTTGCTTTGGTTTTTTGTTTTGTTTTTTTTGCCTTTCATGTACGTGGACTATTCAAATAGGACATAGAGCTAGCCCAAATTGAGATGTGTATAAAATAATGTGAAGAGTTTGAAAACTCAATTAAAAAGGTGTGTTTAATCTTTTTCTGACACAAGGCTGAGCATTTTCACATCATCCATGGCCAAGGGCCCTTCCAACAAATGAGCAGCCCCTGCCAGTGAGGGGTTGGGGCACCAAGCAGTGGCTGCTGTGTTTTTGTTGAGGCAGAGAAGAGCCCACGATGCCGTGTTCCTGCACCCAGAAAATCCAGCTGTGTAAATCCAGCCAGGGAATTAAAGCCCTGCAATCTGCTCACTGCTCTTCAGCCCTCCACAGAAGAGTCTCTCAGTGGGAGACCATCGGCTCAGCAGTGCCTCGTGGGGTTTGGCAGAACCCAGATCCTTGGCTCTCTCTTCTGGGTACTGAGGAGTTTCTCTCAGTGTAGAAGCTGTGTCCTGTTCTGATTTGCTTTCACAAACATAAAACACTCTTGGGTTTCCATCGTAAGTGCTTTGGTACTTTTAAAGTATTTTGATATATACTGATATTTTTAAAACCAGTTTTTGTAATTCTTAAAAATTAATTGGGGTTTTTGTGGTTAAAATGGGAAAACCCTGATGATTACCAATTTTATTGAGAAACACTTGGAGGATGTAGATCTTCACACAAAATTAGTAATGCTGGATTTTGACAAGGTTTGCCAACCCCAAACCAAAGCTGTGAGCAGTGAACTTACCAAATAAGTGTGCCATGAAGTTTCTTAAAGGTGCTATAAATAATATTTTAAGTGCTATTGACAAACTATAAAGGCTGCAATGGATTTTAATTCTGTGCAAATGGGGGGAAATCCAAATGCCTCCTTGGGTGTTTTTGCTGTTTGATCCAATCCAGAAGCATGCAGAGCATATCTAAGGTATAAATGATGAAAGAGAAGTTGCCATTGACTTATTTTATGTAAGAAGACATGATTTTATTTGTATTAGTTGTATTTTAAAAATTTCAAGTCCTTTTAAAACACCTCTAAATAGGGGTTTATACATTACTGCATTGTTACTAAACACAGAATTAGTTTTCCACTTGATTCAATTTACACAGTACAGTGAATATGTTGAAATGAAGACTCTAAAGATTGATAGGTATCTCTGTCAAATTATATGTATTTTTACTAGTTCACTGTAATGTAATCATTAAAATTCTATTGAGTCCAGAGGGTTAAATTACAGTTCTAAAACCCGAGAGAATGCACAAGTCCAAAATCAGAGCCTGTTTACAATAAACTTCCAGTTTCCTTTTTGCATCAGGATGGTTGCACATCTCAGGAGAGATTTGCCAACTACAAATAGGAAAAATATTGTATTTATTTATTAATCAAATGTGAAAAATAAAAGCAGCAGGGCTACAGCTGAAACCTGGGGCTGCACAGGCGCTTGTAGGAGAACAAAAATCTTGCCTAGAAATCCCTGGATTTCAGCTTCCTTTGATACTAAGAAGAAACATAAATGTTGACAAAGATAAAACAATGTATTATTTAAGTAATCAGAGGGGATGGAGAAACTACAAAACTAGAAAGTTCCACATGAAAAATTAAATAATTCTTCCAATGTTGGAGTTAGTCTTTAGTAGATGAAACCTTGGGAGATTTGGGTTGCACATGCATCTTTCTGTGGAAAGCTGGAGTAATAGAATGTATTTATTTGTGATGAGGATAGTGTAAGCAATGATAAATATAAACAAACCCAGCAATCAATTCAAGAAAAAGATGGGTTTGCCAGTAGGTCTCTATCTCTTGGGGCTTCTTTTCTTCTGTGGACTTTCATCCTCAGCAACTCCATGTATTGTCTTCATTTTCTCCTCTGTGACATGGTAATAAGATTTTGAGGGTCCCCTTGCAACATTTCTCACTGACCATGTAATGGCAGAGAAAAGTTTTGGGGATTCATGGCTCCTTACCCTCCACGATTCGTCCTGGGAACTTGGAAGAGCAGATCCTAAGTTTTAAACTGGCTTTTGACCAGGGAAGGGTTCTGTATATTTAGTTTGCAAATGCAGGGGTGTGGGATCCTAAATGTTGACTGGGTGTAAAAACGTGAAGGTTTTATGCTGCTCTATGGTCTGCTTTCAAACGCAATCTGGTGGCGATGGTTGTTAAAACAATTTTAATAACGTTCAGTGCCATGGGGTACGAGCAGAGTGTGTTCTCTGCCAAATCACTGTGTTTTGTCTTTTCTCTCTTGGCTGGGTGCAATAACCCCGCGGTAGCCCAGTACTTGTTAAATTCTGTAGTGAGTATTTTGCCACGTGAGGAGTCCACAACTCTTAGCATTGGGACCTTTAGTGAAATACAAACCGTGCTGTCAGAGTTTCATTGGCAATGGTCTTGCTTTTTAATTAGATTTAACCAAGTTTGTAGGTGGCATCTTGCATTTTGAGGGCTTTTTGTTTGGAGGAAAAGGGTTAGAAGTGCAGTAAAACGAATCAGTTTCAACATCATGTGCCAGAAACCTCTTTTAACTGAAAGCAGAAAGTATTTAAGTTGGTTTTGGTCCAGAATGAATCATGGTCTCTACAGGAAATCAGAGCAGATGAGTTCTACTACAGAGTTTCCATGAGTGCCACATGAGTTACATGTATGAACAGGTATTTGTCTGTAATAATGAGATTACTGACACAAAACACAAGGCCTGAACAACTAGGGGTTTCTAAACCCACTTTTCAATTAATGCATCATCACTTTTTGCTTTCAGATATCCAAATTAGCAAATTTGCTAATACTGGAGAGTTTGGGAGTGTGTGTGATTCTGACATGACTTTTCATTCTTGCACAATTTTGTGTATTTCATGGGAACATGAAGCCAATATTTCTGTAATTTATAGATAATATGAGTAGAGTGAACATTTCTGAAAATGTTGCTGATTTGATGCTAAAGTGTTTGTGGGGCTTTTTGGGGGGAATAGACCTCATTTCTGAAACCATTTAAGATGCTGAGCAATTTTCTGAATAAAAAGATTCCTCATAAATCCTGTAAAAATATGGAAAAAAAAGAAAAAATTGAGCAGAGGCTGGTTACCTATGTTATTTACTACTGATCAGAGAGTCCAAGTATTTTAGAAACTCTACAGAGTTAGATGTTTTAGGCTTTATTTAGACAACAAATCCCTTTGAAGCAAATTAAGTCCATACTTTATAATTCAGGTATTGGGACTCAGAATCCCTTTTTATGACTCTTTTTCCACATAAAGAAATTCTTAATGTCCTTGATGCCTTCCTGAGTGTTCCTGTGTATTTATTGTTATCAGCCCTATCCTGGCCATTAACAGTCAGGGTAAAAGAAAATCTGTGCTAATTTATGGAGCTACAAACACACAACAAGATGCATCCTTTTTAAACTATCTATTTTAAGGCTGGTTGTCCATGGAAGCTGTTCAGCTAAAAAAACAAACGAGAAAATTATATATTCCGAAAAATATTCAATGTATTTTTTTCCTTATAGAAGTACAAGAACTGATGCCATGTCACAGTAAAACTTGGGGCTTGGAGCCCTTTGGTCCTCTGTCTGCTGTTGCTTTTTAATTGAGGTGAGAACAGGAATGAGCAGGAGACAGTCTCATGTGAAAAAATATTTATAGCATTAAATTTATGTGGATGAACCTTGATGCAACTTAAAATAATTGTCTTCTTGTGAAAGCAGGATTTCAGTGCTTTCCCCAACTGCTGCATCGCTCAAACAGAGAGGTGGAAGAAAACTATTCAGCAATCATTGATAGCCTGAGCATGTAATGTATAGAACAGGAAGACTCTACTGCTGTGCTCAAGGCCGACTGGAAATCGCTGCCCAGAGGGCATGAAGGAGTTTGGAATGGAATTCTGTTTAAAGAGACAGCTCTGCTGTGCCTGCTCCTCCCAGGGAGGGGAGGGACCTCAGGGTGCACCACAGCCTTTGCCTGTAGCATCCTTTGTAAGGATACACGAGGTAGGGTTAGGAGGAAGGCTTTGTTTTGCAAGGCATTTAAATATGTCCTAAATTTCAGTTCCTTCCAAAGAAGGAACACTCAGGGGTTGTGCAGAGCTCTCTGGTTTCTCTGAAAGGACTGTGCAATCCAGGGTTGTCCATGGCTGTAAATCCACCTTGTCCAAGGTAGGCTGTGGCAGGGAAACTGCTCCTGGAGACACAGCATTCCCAGAAATGTGTTGTGCGGCTTGTTAGGAAACACTCTGTGGTCCTCAGGCTTTGAAATACAGGAGAGGGGGTTCCAGGCTGAATTGCAGCCTCATCCCACTGTGTGTTTAGATGACTCACCTCCCACGCCCGAGGGGTGTGTGATGATCAACACCAACGTTTGACAGTGCTGCTTCAGAGTGAGGTTCTTCTCTTGAGTCACAAACAAAAGCCACTACAGATATGAAACCTTTAACAACAATTGGATCCCTAAAAGCCACCCCCCTCAATATCACTATTGTCTGGCAAACAGTGAGACCATGCTCTCTATAGCTGTAGGTAAATTCTTAGAAGTTCTTCCTTTTCCTGTCTCAAGTAACCAGCTCTTGCTTCATCTTAGGTGTGGCCACTTCCATTTTTTTTTTCTTTTTTTTAACCTCTCAAACTGTGTCTTAAACTTGTGGGTCTCTCCATGACATTTATGTGTTTGATGTCGAGAAGAGACTGGCTGTAAAAATTCTGGCATAATTTAGGGCTCCTTGGAAGTGTCTTTTGATATGTAATCAGCTGTGTCTGATGCTGAGCAGAGCAAGCTGTGCTTTGGGGACAGGTTCAAAAGTGTTGCTGTGAGATTATGGAACAGGGGACTTTCCACTTAAATGGAAGATTGACTCCTCATTTCTGTTATTTAAGGGTGGCTTAAATCCTGAAACATTGGGGTTTATTCCTTTCCCAATTTAATGTTTTCTAGTAGATAGATAGATAGATAGATAGATAGATAGATAGATAGATAGATAGATAGATAGATAGATAGATAGATAGATAGATAAAAACCTAGGACATAGAAAGGACTAAAAGTGACCACTGGCTTTGTGGAGACCCTGCAGCGATGAATAGATGCCTCATTCAAGAAGTCCCACTGTTGTGAATTGTACATCCTACCAGGAAGAAAACAATGGGATAAAATACCAGCACAATAATGGAAGAGTTATTAGAGGCTCTGGGACTGCAATCCTCTGGACAGTTTCATCACTTTGCAGTGAAGCAGAGGTTTGGAGTGTGATTTTCATTTCTAGCTGAGATGGCTGGTTAAAAGGGTAAAAGAAATCCTGGCTGCCTACCTGTGATCTACATCAGGGATATGTAATGGAAATGCTGATTGTTCCAAAGGGGTTGGGATGGCTGTGGAATACCGGTACCCATGGGCAGGCAGGAGCAGGGCAAAGTCAGGAAAACTCTCCCTATGCCCATATGTTGGACTTCTAAAACACAGAGTTTGTATTTGAGAACAGCAGTGGCCTTTTATAATATTTCCTAAGGGCTGTGTGAGGTTCTCAAAAAAGATGGACCCAAGATAAAGAGGGGACAAATAGCTAAAATTAAAAGCTTTGTGATCTCTGAATACTAAATGTACAGTTAGAGCCTGTCAGTGACACTGATGTCAAGGGAAGGACTATAAAACATGGTAAAATACAGACATTTAACAGTCTTAGCTAAATTTGTTTTAAATAAATCAATAATTTAAACAATATCAATTTTATTGAAACTCTTTTAGGTACTAAGTGGTTGTAAATAGCTGAAACTCTTTGTTTATGACTATTGACATAAAAGCTGACGTGGGTAACTGTGTCAGCTTTGGTCTGACCCATTTGCAGCTGGTTTGTGTTATGCAAAAGCTTGTGGATCAGTCAGAAATACAGTCAGCCAGTGATATAAAAAGGAGGATATTTCCATCTGTAAACCAGCAGAATATTCAACATCAAAACCTGAGAACTACTGTATTTGAGAGTTCAGTGTATTCTGCCTAGAGTTGGGGGCTTGCTGGAAGTCGCGATGATTATTCTGCACTCTGCCCTTATCCTGAGTTATTAATGGAAGGGAATCAATACTTTCATTATTATTATTATTATTGCTTGGCAAAAACAGTCTGGCAAGCTTCTGAGTCTTCTTTGAAACTGATGACTGTTGCATCAGCAATAAATTATTTAGCTTCTGGAGGGGCAGGGGATTTTAAGAGTCATCTCCTGTTGATGTTCTTTGTTGATTCCCATGGCAGACCATTTCCTCTAAAGCAACTAATACTCCTACTTATGAGATGTTTAATTATGAATTCCCCTGCCTTATAAAACACCCAAAAATGTTGTGCTTAGTCCTCAGCACTGGGGAGGACTATGTTTTTTTTCTGGTTCTATCTCTCTTTCCTTATAATGCGAGCTGCTAAACCTGCTGATCCAAGTCTCAGACTCTGTGTGTGCCTGTGCATCAAACTCCACCTGGACATGCAGGGGCTGTGGGTTTGATGCTCAGATGAAGGAAATCACATTTGCTTTTATTCTCCTGTAGTATTTTTCTGCCATTAAAAAGTTCAACCCTCAGGCTGGTCTAAAGCCATAGAAGAATTCCTGTGATTTCAGGGGAAAACTCTGCATGTAGAGTCACAGAGGATATTTTAAAGAAACTGTATCTGTGGTGTTGTCTGGCTTAATATAATGTTGCTCTAAGAACCACACTTTGAAAAGCTCAAATTTCCCCCTTGTATGGCTGATTTGACGGATTGATCCTTTTTTTTTTTTTTTCAGACAGGAGGAGGAGAAAACTCCTAATACTGTGGATCTGGGTGTTTAAAATAGTTATGATGGAGCCTGGGCATATGAGTTAACGTTTTAATTTGTTCATGATTCTAGTTATGTGGTGCAAGGCTGAATGAGGATCACTGGAGAGAAACCCTTGTACGTTTACAGCTTGGGGTTACATGTTACAAAATCAAGGGTTCCATAGATATGCATGTTATTTGGGAAGCTCTGTACCTCTCTTTTCATGGTACACAAAGCATATGATATGATATATTATATTATGATATTATATTATATATATATATTATGATATATATATATATTATTAAATTTATATTATATATATATTTTTTTTATATTATTTTATATTATATATAATATACTCAGCAAGAATAATTGAAATAATTATCACAAAAAAACCAAGAGCAATGAGAGTTTAAAATATACACAATACCGAAAATGGATCTTGTTGGTTCAATTCTAGAAAAATGATTTTTAGCAGAAGACTGCCTATTCCACTAAGGCTTGTAGATGCAGCTTTTGGGTTTCTGTCCTGCCATTTGCCATTCTTCATGGCTGAAATTCTGCTGAAACTTAAAACCAGTGCTTTAAACTTTAAACCAGTCTCATTCCTTACCCAGCCATGAAGGAACCTATTCTCTTCAATATTGGTTAAATCTAGGATTTCCATTTATAGAGGAGCAGAGAATTCTTACTTCAGGAAGGCTGTAAAGAATTTGGTATGAAATTATGCAATTAGGCAGTTGTGGAAAAGAGGATGTTGCAGCATAAGAGAACAGGGGTTTGTGAGGCAGTGCCTTCTATTATTTCTAATAGGATTTCTTAGGATTAATGGATCAGTTAAAAATGAAAACTGACAGCAAGAATGCCTCTGTATCAAAAGCTGAACAATTCTGCAGATCCTGGTCTTGGAAATATTGCGTGTCTGGAATTGGAAGTCTTTCACTAGCTCCCCACAGCTGAACACTGAGCAGCTCCCAAAAAGAGCATGTAGGTGATCTTTTTCACTTTCACAAACATGATGGATCTAAGGAGATAATTTTTGGAGTTGAAGGTGAATCCTTGCTGAACCACAATTATGCTGCTAAGTTTATTAAGGGTACACTAATAACATTTACATTGTCACTGAGATGAGTCCTGGACTGGGTTTACCCAAGTTCAGGTTCTTTGGTGCAAGGAGCTAAATGTCTCAAACAATGCCAAAAGGAGGATAGCAATGGTCAGGCTTATTATGAGTTGGAATATGAGTTGGAAATGTGAAATTATGTGGAAATAGCATGTTTTCAATTAAGAAAAAGAGATTTTTTTTGTGTGTGTGTGTGTGCGTTTTAAGGAGAGAGACACAGAAGAAAGGTGGAACTCCAGTGGGGAAAAAAGAAGCAGTGACAGAGAAACACAGCAAAGCAGGACAGTGGGGCTGGCAGGGAAGGTAAGGGATTTGGGGAAATATTTAATAATCTTGTTCCTGTTTGGGGCTGGACTGCTGTGGCTTCACACCCTGGGACAAAGGTGCTGAGCTGTATGGATGTGGTGTCCAACTCATTCGGGAATCATCACTTAAACTCTGATAAAAGCACCTTTTTAGTAATGAATGCATATTTAATGTTCTTGGTTTGGTCCTGAACTAACCACACAAACATGCTGAAGTGGGGATTTTCCCTGGCCCTGGTGAGTGTCTGTGTCCCTTTCCAAGTCACAGCTGAAGAGGGGAGCAGGGCTCTGCCTTCAGCCCAGTCCCAGTGTCCCAGGCTGTGTGTGCAGCCCAGGATTTCTGCAAAGCAGACTTTCCTCCTTGATTAAATCAACACTGCTTTCATCCTTCTCAAGCATTTCCAGGGTTAGTGCTTATGTCAGAGGGTTTAGACATTGTGTTACTGCCCTAAAACGACTGCAAATTTCCTTAAAATTGTAGCAGTTCTGAACACCTTGTCAGTCTGAGAATCTGCACCAAGGAGGCACCACCAGCAGCTGGGTTTGTTACTTAGACCCAAATGTAACTCTAAGAAACATTTTTTTTTCAATTAATCTTTTTAAAAAAGAAATATATAAAAATGAATATTTTATAAAGTAATGAATTATACTTTAAAGGTACTAACTGAAACATAACATAACATAATACAATAAAAGTAATCCAGCTATGGAAATGACTGGTTTGGTATAAATGGGTGCATCTTTGAAATCTGAAAGGCCAAAATTTGTTGTGACATTAAAATATTCTAAATTTCATATCAGCTAGTGAGGCACAATGACCTGGCCTCGGCTAGCCATAAAACATGCAACATAAGAAATTGATGGAGAAAGGAAAAGAATAGGAAAATAAAATTTCAGGAATTGCTACTATAGGAAGGGGTTTAAGCAATTTGTAGATAAGAGTATCCCTCTCTCTCAAGGTTCAGAACCATGTGACTAAAAGTACACTGTAATTGTCTGCTCTCTGCTAAACCCCTACTGCTGGAGCCAACTGGAGCTCCCAAATTTTCAGGCAATTCAGATGATGCCACCACCCCAAATTTGTCAGGTTTTCATGCCTTCCCCTTTTCCTTAAAATCAAATTAATCCAAGACACCTGCAAATAATAAGTCCTGATTGTGAATGTATAGGCTCCCATGCTACAACTATTTTAAAACTAGGATGCTAGTTTTCTTTTTAATCCTTGGGAATGGCAGAATGCTTCTTCCTGGGAGAAAAATCTGCAGTGCCTACGGTGGCAGGTATCAATTGCCTCTGCATTTCATGCTAATGAAATAAACTATGCTTGGTTTATGATAAATAACCTTGTAGTGCATTATGCCTTCAAATATTTTACTGTTATTAATCTAAATACTATCAGAATTATATACTACATAGAATCTCCATTGGAACTTGATTTATGCTGAGCTGCATTAAAAAAAAAATAAAAAAGAAAAACACAAAATCATGCTAAACCACATAAAAATTCCTGTTAGAAATAGAAAAACGGAAAATAAAACAAACCCCAGATAGCATTTGGGAGAGGTTGGTGTTGTCCAGATTTCCTGTGTGAGTGAAAAGAGCCATAGAGAGCAAACCTGATTGGATTGAATTGGTCAAACCCCACTGGAGTGGCCTTTGGGGTGTGGGAGAGCTGGGCTGGAGCCAAGGCCTGGCTGATGGGGAGCAGCAACCCTGGAACAGGAGCAATTCCCCTTCTTCTCCCCCTAGCTCATGTTAGGCAAAACACATTCCACGTTATAATTTATGAGTAATAATGTTAATTGCCAGCTCTGTGTAATTGCTGTGGTTCAAATATGGGCTGTTAATTGTCATTTATATCAGAGCCCTGACTTTTCTGAACAGCCATAGAATGTGAGTTTTAATTACCAAGTTCCTTGCTGCCGTAAATGTCCATGAGTGATTAGGAAACACAGGATGCCAGAATAGGTTTTGACAGGTTTTTTTTTGCCTTGCAAATCCTTCAGCTTACTGGGGAAAATAACTCCAGTAAACCCAAAGTGGCACCATCAAAACGTGACAAACAGAGTCACTGCTATGCTGCAGCTTCTGTAAAAGGGAGTTCTTTATTTGGCCAAAAACTTGCTGTAAGGATGGGGTAGTGATGGCAAAGCAAATTAAAAGGAAGTAAACATTTCTTGACTTTTAACTCTTTCTCTGTCACAAGAAAATGGGTAGGTTTGAAAATTTATAGTTTTCATAAGTGAAATATAATTCCTGGAGGGTGGGGTTGGGTTTTTTGTTTGTTTGTTTGTTTGGCTTGATTATTTTTTTGTTTGGTTGTTTTGCTTTAGTTTGATGGGGTTTTTTTGTTTGTTGGTTTGGGATTTTTTGGGTTTTGTTTTGTTTTGTTTTAATTAAATTTAACTGAATCTGTATTCAGAAAGACAAGAGCTGGTTGTCAGTAGCAGATTTGGGGTCAGTGATGGCAAAGTGCACTGCAGCTTGCAATTTGAAGGGTACATAAAGCACTGGCTGTGTTCCACTGTATGCATTGGTAAACTGCAGACTGCAGTAAAACCTCCCTGTTGCAACATAAATATGGCATGAAAGTTGATTAACCAGGTTTATGTTGTTAGCCAAGCCTGCAATCCATCTGGACTAAAAGGACAAAAATGAAAACTAGTTGTTTAATAGCAAAATAGTGAGCCCAGATTAGAAAAGGCTGATGTTTGGACTTTTAAGTCTGCAGTAAGATGAGCAGTTATTTGTTCTGTCTGGTGCCTTGCTTGATTTTTTTTTTTTTTTTTCTGAAATAACTGTGATTTGTTGAGGTTATTGTCATTAAAGGAAGAGCTGTTTATGTGTCTGAGTGGACACTTAGGAAGTGTGGTAGAGTCTTCCCCTGTTCTGGGCTTGTCCTGTGTGTGCTCCTGAGGGGAACTGCTCATTAGGAACGTTCACTTTGGAACTGGAACCATCCAGCACCTCTGAGACCTTCATTCTCTGTTTGGAGCATCCTCAAAACCATGCCCTGCTCACCATCAAATTTGGAATAAAATTTTTCACTTGTTGTGCTGATATGTTTGAAACTGAACCTTGGTATTTCAGGGACTTTATGGACCAATGTGATGGCAATTAAATATTCCAGATGTTGGTGGAGTTTTTATACAATGACTATTTAGGGAAAACAATGTCTGAAGGTAAATCTATTACCCCGTATTCTGTTATAGGAAATGTGTGCTGAGGCAGCAGCTCTGCCCCACAAAGGACTGAATTTGATGTGTTTATTCATTATATGAGCACAAAGTCAAGGTGTTGTCTGGCTGACACTGGGCCTTACTAGTGGCAAAATAGGCTCAGTAGGAACCTTTCACCTGGATGAGAAGCAGCCCTGCTGATTTGATTTATGTTTGCTGAATTCTGTTTGCTGTCCTTGCAAAGTTTTATTGCTAATCAACATGGGCAGAGCCCTGGCAGTGGAGCAGCTCAGGAAATGCAGGAGTTTTATGTGGATCTGCAGAAATCCATGGAGTGTGGTAGATAAAGTGGAACAGTTCTCACATCCTGAGCTCTTAGGGCTCCATGTCTTTTCCTCCCAATGAAAGACTCCTGTTTATTAACTCTGACTCCTGTAAAACTCCCCATCCAGGTTGAATCTACAGCACAAAATCACTCTGTTTCTAAAGAAATGTGACTTTCTGTTCCTAAATGGATGCTGTCATAACTACTTTTGTACTTATCACCTGCTCCTTCCCCCTTGTCCCCCTCCTTTTTATCACATTTAGATAGCAAGGCTCTTTTTCAACCACTCAAGTGTGATTAAACCTAAATTCGGAGGGATCTCTGCTCAGCATTCCTGTTTTTGTAGCAAGTCCATTCCATATTGATGTTTGGCACAAAAGAAACAAGGGAAATTACCTATTTTAAGAGAATATCCTATTTTTTATGGAATTTTCAGAATCCTAAATCAGTAACTAGAATTGGAGTTTATTTCCATTTATTGCTGAACAGTGTGGTAAATAATGTGCTCTTGCTTGCTTTTGAGACTCTGAAATTAAGCCTATTTATTTAAGATTTAAACTAATTATAAGTGCATAATTCTTCAATGTATGGAAACAGAATCTCTCCTAAAGAGTTGATGGAGAAATAGAAGCTTAATTCAGGCCCACATCAGCTATTAGTGGAATTTAAGTAGAACAGAGACTGGTCTGAAAGAACATAAATGGTTTGGTTTATCACTGGCTCTTAAAGTAATATTATGAATATGAATACTTTTATTTAATCAAGGCAGCTGTATCCTGGGAAGGTGAAACACTGGGTAATTTAAAACCAAATACAAAAGCTCATCTTCTTTTGGGGATGGTGGTTCTGACATTGCAGGGCCAAGGTCAGGAGCTCTGCAAGCTCAAAGACAATAACTTGTCAAGATTTACTGGTATTAATTAGGGCCTGTAAACAAAAAATTATAATGTGCACATAATTCCTTCATTTTTGTTTTGCTAATTCACTGCTTTTAATAAGCATGCTAAAAATAATACTATGTTTAAGGTTGATGAAAAATCAAGCCTTGTATTTATTTATTGCAAAGAACCTAGGAATTTTGTTCTCCTCAGTTTTCGGAATTTATGCTGCTTTTCTGTCTGGAAGGAGGGCTGGGTAAAAGAGATTCTCACAAAACAAACAGGAGTGAGGATGCTTTTAGATTGTCTTGTAATTTTCGGGAGGAGTGAGAGGTAAAATTATCCACCCTAGAGAGAAAACATTTGCAGCAAGGAAATTCTGGTTCAAGTCTTAACTGGGAGGCAGCTGAGAGTAACACCACGTGACTGTGGTGGTACAAATTTTATTTCAGGAACACTTAAGAAGCATATGCTAATGTTTTGTAAGGGAGGATGGCTTTGGAATGTCCTTTGAAATGAGAATCTCTGCCGTTGTTTAAATAGAACGTGTGTTTGCAGCATGTCTTAATTTATGTCTCGTCAAGGGCAGCTGAGACGATTCTTGTCTGTAGAGACGAGATACAGATGGCTGGAAAGAAATCCAAAGAAACCAAACAGTAAGTGCCTTAGGTGTGGCTCTGGTGGCATCTTTCCCGTGCCTCCTCCCTCACCTGGTGCCTCTTGCTGCACAGAACATTTCACCTGCCCCAGTGGCTCTCACACACCCAGGGTGCAGCGTGCCTTTGCAGAATAAACCCAAACAAAACCTCCATGCTGAGATTCCAACCAGCACAGAAGGATTTTGCTGTTCCTTTGTGCAGGACAAGCTTGTGTGAATGAGTGCTTCCAGATCCTGGCTGTTCAAGAGGCAGAATTCAAAGAGCAGGACAGCGCCTGCTGGTTCAGCCCTGCTTTCCTCAGAAGATGTTTGGCGTTGCTATTCACAATTAAATTGCCAACTTTGGAGGGTGGGCTCTTTTATAAATGAAGTTGTGGCTCAAGACATCAAGAATGTATGTGGGAGTGGAGTGTCAGAGCTGAAGAAAATATTTCTGTCGTTTAGGAGTAATGAGAAAGTACCTTTAGGGTGTTCTGAACTGGGATTTCACTTCAGAAAATGCCTTGAAAAAGTGAGGACCTGAATGTGAGCAGGAGCTGTGTGTGTGAGCTATGCATCAATACAACACCAGGAGGGGTGAAACAGTGTGGATGTACTGGAGAATATATCTAAGAAAAATATTTACTGGGGTGGCAGAAAAAGAAACCACTCTTATGACCCAGGGTTTCTCATGGTGCCTGTGGGTCAGCTGTCCATGCAGATATCCAGGGAATTCCTGTTCCTTAAAATATGAGACTTCTTTTTTTGCTCCTGGCTCAGTTCATAATCTGGATATGTAGTTGGAAATCTAAAACCAAGCCCCGAAAGTCCCCAAATCTGCCAACACTTCATATGGTGTGGCAGACAAAAATTTGAAGTGAAATAAAGCCCTTGGGTTTCATCTCTTTAGAATTCCTTGGGGTTTGTGTTTTCTTCTGAAGGTGTATTCTTGGGTGCAGACAGGTTCAAGACTTCAAATTTCTAATAGAATATCAGCAAAAATCAAAGATGGTTATTGAAACAACCTGATTTATTTCCCTAGTGATGGTACTGTTGGTACCTGGCAAAGTTTTTTGTATTGTAGAATTATTGTGAGATGGCCTTTTCTTAAGGGCTATGTAAGCAGTAGGATAAACTAAACCAGAATTTACCAGTGAAATCATATGGATTTCAGGGTGAGCATTCCAGAGGGAGAAGATTAGAGCCTGACATCTATGAGGAACCTTAACAGCAAATGTAACATGAGACAGAGGGTGAGAGAGGGAAAAGGGGAAAATGGTTTTGTACTTTTCAGCTGCCCTTTTTATTCATCAGCAGTTGATATTTGTGCGTAATTATAGGATAAAAGCAGTCTCTATTTTAATGAAGCTTTAGAAAATAAAAGCTTAAGTTGAAATGGCCAACTGGACACTTGTCCATGATGCTGAACCAAACAAAACTGTCTAATGCTTTGAACGCTATTTGGTGTTTATGCTGGACCCCAAACTTGCTGTATTATTGGTATTTGCAGCCTCAACAGATTGACTGCAAAGCCCCAGTGACCTTCCCTCTTCAGCTGTGGACAATACATTAATTGCAGGGATGATGCCATCTTGGGTATTGTTAAATAAACATATTTTTAATTCATCAATTTACTCTTTCATACAGCAATTATTTTCCTTCCCCCTTCAGCTTCCCACATTTATACAGATCACGGGAAAGACATCCTTATGAAATTACATTTAACAATTGAGCTCTTAACACATTTCTGTCAAGGCTCTGAGCATATTGATCGTGACCCCCTTATTTAACAGTGATTATAATTGATTCCTCACTACTCTTGATGCCAGGCAATGATTAGAGAATGAGCTATGGCCAGCTCTCTAGTGGTAAGATCTTTTTATCAGGCAGTGTAAGATTTGAGTAGAACTGGAGGGGTTTTTTATGCTATGAAAGCTTTTATGAGTATTAAAAAAAAAAAAGAAGAGTAATATGTGATCATTTTAAATGAGTCTACTGACAAAACATTTAGCAATGAATGCTGCTGTTTGTGTTATTGTTATTGTTATTATCTCTAAATGTCAAGCCAGACTAACAGTACAGAACTTGCAGTCTGGCTCCTTTTGGCACTAGTTGTTTCATATTAGTTTGTATTTTCCTTACCCTTCAAAAGGCCCTCTCATCCCTGATCAGATGCTCTGTTCTCCAAAGGGAGAGAGGAATGGGAGTGACAGAAAGATTGGATTCAAGTATGCTGGGACTTCTCCTTGGGGGTTTCCCAGGAATCCTGTCAGGATTACACACTGACCTGTGTACATATTTACATCCTGACATTCGTACATATTTACATCCTGACATTTGTACATATTTTGACATTCCCACTGCTGGGGTGCTGGAGACTGGCAAGGTAACAGGATCTTCGTCACTGGGCATGGCCTGGGAGAAAGGAATAAATACCTCTGGATGAGGAGCCTTAGGAGGAGATGCCCCCCAGCCCAGTGGGAATCTTTGAGCTCTGTGCAGGATGCAGCAGTGGGGGCTTGCCCTGCTCTCTTCCTCAGGCCTGGCAGGCTGTGTGCAATCTCCCACTGGAGACTGAAACTCCTAGTGGAGCTGGGAGCTCCTCCAGACTGCCTCTTCCAGGGTCAGTGCTGGCAGTGTGGGAGCAGACTGTGGCACACCACTTAATAAATGAGGAATCAAACATTTGCAGTGTTCACCTTCTACATTCCCCAATCCATCTTATCAGTGTTTCTTTACTTTTTGTTGTTTTTCTCTTTTTTATTATTTTTCTGCTTTCCCCAGCTTGGCTAATGTACTTTTTCCTCATTCCAGCTCTGCCCTGTGCAGTCTGTTGCTGATTGCCATTTCTTCCAGTTAGTTCTCAATATTCAGATCCCACCTACCCACAGCAAGATCTACTTGACATGGTTATTTACAGCAGACTTTCACTCATAAACACACAAAATTTAATTGCTTTTCTTGCTTCCTGTGCTGCCTGTGCTGTCTACCTTTTAAGCCTAATGCCACGCTACATCTGACAACATAAATGAGAAAGAATGGCATAAAATCTGAGGGTTTTGTTCAAAATATCATATGGATTTGTGAAACTTTGATGTGAGTTTTCTTCTGTGACTTAAAGTCTTAAGAAATAGTAATATAATTGTGTTTCCCAGCTTTTAAAAGGAAAGTGAGTGTGGGGAGAGCACTGTGGCACAGAGAAAAAACTCAACATTACAATTCCCTGGCAGCATGTTAAGGAATCAGAAAGTTGGGGTTTTTTCACGTTCACTTCCCTACTTTCTTTTTTTTGCAGAAATGGGGGAAGCTGTGGTCCTTGAACTGCCAACCTCAGTGGGACTAAAGCCTGCTGTGCTGGGGACTCCCAGGCTGTGAACAGCAGGCCCTGATATTGATATTTATATTTTTTCCCCGGAGCTGGTTTGGGTTTGGTCTCCAAGGTGTCCCTGGGGTGGTGCCAATCCCGCCGTGCTGCCCGGGGTGGGGAGGGGACACAGAGGGCACCGGGCCTGCCTGTCAGGGCTGGATGGGTTTAACCCAGCCTGGGAGCATCCTGGGAGCCCTTCTGAAATCCTGTCCCCAGTCAGCACGGCAAGGAGCTCTTGCTGGGTCAGATGTCCTGCAGTCTGGCTGCTGGACATCTACCCAAAGACCTCAGAATGTTCTGCCCAGTGAACACTGACCCTCCTTAACCACCCAGTTGTTTGTCTGTTTGCTCGGATTTTAAATACATGAATATGCTTAGTTATGGAGGAAAAGGAAAAAAAAAAAGCCATTATCAGTGGTGCTTTTCACATCTACAGCGTAAATATAGGTTTCATCACAAAAGCATCATTTTGTCCTGTTCTCATTTTTCATACATGATTTTTTTCCTGTCTGCTGTTTCAGTTTTAGAGAGCTTATGTTGAGGTAGATCTCTGGGCACTGCAAACAGGGTCTGGGCAGAGCACTTCTCTGTCCCAGCCCTCGAGGTTTCCAGTGCTGCGCTCTCAGCATGGGTGGGAGAAAGATCTCATTCTGCAGAAACAAGCAATGTTGTACAAGGTCTTATGGAGAGAGATACAAATTTCATTCCCAGGCACTTCAAGACTATACAAGAATTTGGGTGTCCACATCTGTGTTTTCCTTAGGAACTTTTGTGATCTTTATTTTTATTTTAAGTCACTGTGGAAGTGTTGCTACAATAAAGGGTTTGGGGAATTCATTTCTGTTTATAACTTCACAAAGCAGGAGGTACTAAAAGAGCCAGTCTGGGAAAGCTTTGAAGAATCAGTGCCTCAGTTGCTGTCTTTTTCTGAAAAGTCTTGAACTTGCAGGCTGTCAAAAGGAAAGTGATTTTTACAGGGTGTTGTCTTCTGGTACAATGATGATCAAACCAGGGGCTGGTGGGGGAATAAAAAGTTAAAATCTTCTCCTCCATCTACATTCATCTGTCGCTGTTGTGAATAACACACGACATGAATTTTCTCCGAAGCAGCTCAGAGAGATGAGCTGACTCTGTTTCTTAGAAACAAATTACTCCCTTTTACACATTTTGGCACAGACCACTGTGATTGGTGAAAGAAAGACAACCCCTTCACCTACATTGGTCAAACCAGAGGGACATCAAAAGAAAGCCCATCCCACAGAAAGAATTCCAAACATTAATATCGTTACAGAAAAAAACCCCTGATGTTTATGTTCAACCTGTGAGAACAAGCTTCAGAAACCCAAAACATCAGAAAACACAGAGCTTTAGAAACTCAGAAGCTGCAGGCCTGGAAAACCAGACTACATTTATCTTTGTTTATTTCTTGGTTATGTCCAAAAAAAAAAAAAAAAAAAAAAGGCTAAAAGAGCTTTTGGCTCTCCCTGTTCATATTTATTACACCTTGAAATGACAGCATCTGAGGGATTACATGTTATTGGGGCCATTGTGGGGTGAAACTGGAACCTTTATAAATGGGTTCTCAGTTTGCCCTTCTTTCGGAACTTGCTTGTACAAAAAAGTATTATTTGAAAAGAATCTCCGAAAGTTTTAAGTACAAATGCAAATTTTAAGTGTTCAAGTGTAAAGAGTTACCTTTCCCAAAGCAGAAAATATTGGTCTTTTTTCCGTGGTTTCTTCATTTTTTTTTCCTTTATCCAATGATAAAACTGGGTAATGAATACACTGTTCAACAGTGGATGAGAACAGAAAGATTTGTCCACCAGCATTGTTAAACCAGAGCCATTTTTTAGTTTTGCTATTATTGAGAAGATGAGGTCTTTTGCCAATGATTTGAAGTAATTAAATACTTAAGATGTGGTAAATCTATACTGTATATCTATTATCTATTATATATTAATCTGTATGTATCTAATGCATTCAGAGAAATCCAATCCCCAGCTGAACTTTCTGGCCCATTAAAGCCTCTTTCAAATGTTCATTCCCAAGTTAAAATTGACTTTATCAGCAAAAATAAAAGTAAATGGAGAACATCTCTCTGTTGTGGATTTGTTTTGTTCTGATTTTTAAATATGTTATCCTAGTCACACCAAGATAGTAGTTTAGTTTGAAAATTCAAGTTTTGAAGGCCCAGTTATAGGAAAAAAAACATCATTTGATGGGTTTGGAAATCAGTTATCAGCACATGAACATCAAGGTCAACAGCAGGATGCTGAAGAAATAAAGTAAAGCCTCTGCAGAGGACTGGGAATGTGGAGCTTCCTGGAATTTGCAACAAGGCTCAGGGGCAAGATGATAATTTGAATGAATTTATTGCATCCTGAAGATGCTCAAGGCAGAGCACAATCTGCAACAAGAGCAGAATTTAGTCTGTGTTTTGGTCATAGTTCTTCCTTTGAGCTGTTGTTTCTCCCAAGCTGCAGATGGGAACAACTGCAGGAGGGAGGACAAAGCTTCATCACAGTTCCTGTGCCCTTAATTTGGCCATGTCTGCATCCGAGACTGTTATGGGGTAGGAGTTGTTTCTCCTCCTTGAGGAAAGCAGGATATTTTTTAGTACACCAAAGGAGATTGAAACAAAGAGAGCACAGTACTTCCTTGCTGAAAAATAGCTTCTAGATAAAGTCTGCTGCTCCTAGTCCTGGTGACTTATTTGGGATCACATTTTCATTTGCAGTGAATGGAGAGGATGCCATGGAGACAATGGTGGGGTGCTTGGGCAAAAGGAAATCAGGGCTGATTTAAAAAAATGTGACAAATTCAAGCAGGAGTGTGTTCCTGAATGTCTATGAAGGTTGCAGAGTCAGGCTCTTTATTTGAGCTTCATCTCAATTATGGTGGCCCCTGTTTAAATAAAGGACATAGTAATATTATTTTCATGGTTTGTTCAGTGCTTAATAAAAGCTGTTTCTATTCTATTAGAATTGTGTCTGTTACAGATTGAAGACTGGGAGTTATCTTTATGAATTAGCTTTTCCTTTTCATTCTCACTAATAAATCTGTGGCACTTTGTTTCTATGGTAATGTTTGTGATGCAGCCTCTCCTTTTTATTTTAAATAGAATTCTGGAATGCTTGTAGGGACAAACACTCTCAGAATCCCATATGAGACTTTTCTGCAGGAAGATCACAAGATTTGACTCCAGAGGATGAAATAATCAGAAGAGCAAAGCCATTGTCAGACAAAAATATTGTTTGACAAAATTAACAGGAAGGTCAGATAAATTTACTTAGAGTGCTTGGAGAACAAATTGATCAAAGGATGGCTTAAAGGATGACATTTTTTTTTCCTTCTGAATATAAACTCCTTAGAAATGCATATCCATCCCTGGTTTCACAACAGGGTTTTCTCTCTGGGAGGTATGAACTGAATCACTAGCTTGTCACAGGGTACAGATTAGGCAGGGAGTAGCCAGGAAACTGTGGAAAATTTTGAAGCTAAAATTGTTTTGGAGGACAATATTGCTTCTGCTATTTAAAGCCTTTACAAAGCGACCGAGGACAAGTCCCAGGGAATGTGGGGGAACACATCTGCAGCCAGAGCTGGGTGTTCCTATACACATAGAAGATTATTTCTTGTGTAATTTTAGAATTGCTAGCTACTGCTCAATGGAACAGTCATTGCTTTAAAGAGAATTAAAAAAACAGTAAAACTCAAAACGGTCAAGGTAACCAGCCTTCCCCACTGCTATGAATTTGGGGCAGTTGAATCCCTACCCTTTACAGCTCGTTTTGTTCGGCCCCTGACATTTCTCCACATTGATGTTTCAATATTAGAAAATCTTTTCTTTGGAGCTCCAGGCGCACCTGAGGTGGGCTGGAGTTGTACAGAAGGATTTGTATAGACACATAAGGTTTTTCAGGCCATGTATATTATTTTTTTATGTAGATAAGGAACCTTTTAGTAGGGATTTTCACCCCTTTCTTTGCTTTTTCTGTTTTCCCTGAGACTATTGGGGAGGTTTTCATCCCAACTGTGCTGTGAGATGTGACACTTCAGAGAAACAGATTCCTTTTTAGAGGGAGCTGCAGCAGAGGAGACAACCACTCAAAAAACCGAGGTTTGCCTTTAGAAATGCAGCTTCAGTGTTAAATTATGGAACAAATAGAACTCCTTGATAATAAATACATCTTAGTAGCTGTGCTTCTGGGGGTTTTGCAAATGGTGAGAGTTGGCTTTGTGCTAGAACACAAACAAGAGCCTTATGAGCTTCCTCTGCCTCATTTTCATTAGTGCAGAGCATTTCTGTTGCACAGGAGATTCAGGGGCTGGGGCTGCCAGCTGAAATATGGGGCATTAGCAGCAGCCCCGTTTGCATTGGCACTCCACAGCCCTCGAAGGATCAGCTTAATGCTCTTATAAATTGTGTGCTGCTTTCGAGAAGCCCCTTAATGTCACCAGGAATCTTTGTAAGACACGTCACTAATATTGGGAGGGAGATGATGGATAAAGGAAGGAAACTCCTTGGTTCAGCCCAGGGCATGGATTTGATTTTGGAAATGGCCCGTATGAACAAGAACTACACATCTGCACAAGTGTACATCAACATTGCTGGCACTGCTTTTCTAAGCTAGGAAGATTGAATTTTTTTTTTTTCCAGTGAGGATTTGAGGATGTTTATGCAGATTAATCATATATACACAGGGAAATTGGATTTTTAAATTTTTATTATTTTGTTTAGGTTGTTTGGTTTATGACAATATTTTTTGTAGAAAGAGTTAACTTTAAAAAGTATAATGATAATAAGTAATATACCATTCTGTCAGCATCTAATTCAGAGAATACTTGATGGCTGAAACCCAAGATTTCTGATAAGACCTAAATTGTCTTTATTCTACATCACGATAAAATCAGCCTTTAATTTCATTTATCTGTCACTGAAAAGGCAGATAATAAAAGCCACAGAAAGTCAATAAACCCACTGACTGAGGCTTCAAAAGTTAGACTGCTGCTTCTAATTCCTGCCAGGAAGTGTGGTCATGTCCTGACCTATCTGCTGGGCTTCTCCTTGTCCTAGGCTTAACTTCTGCCTGGAAGTTTCCTTGAGCCTGAAGAATTATGCAGGTGAAAGTGGTGTCCATAACTACATTTCTGGGTTATCTTTTTTCAAATCTGATTTTTAAAAACAGGGTGGGGTTTTTTTCCTACTATGGAAAATGGATTCTCAGAAAGTTCCTCATTTATTCCTTTTAATGGGACTTCTAAAAGTCATGGATCGGGGAGGGATGGGGGAATAAAAAGATGTTCGGGTGGGAAAAAAATATGAAAGCTTTTCCTCCGGTTGTCTGGGAA
Source organism: Sitta carolinensis (assembly GCA_032173965.1). NCBI lineage: Eukaryota > Metazoa > Chordata > Aves > Passeriformes > Sittidae > Sitta > Sitta carolinensis. The sequence continues at coordinate 20,621,335 of CM063292.1, forward strand.
CTGATTGGTGAACAATCTCTGTCACTGTATGTTATTTAGAAATAAAATCCAGTCTATAATGCCAAAGGTGCATTTTAGGTGATGTGTAAATAAAATAATTCTATGTGAGGCTGAGAATTTGTGTGTTAAAAGCTTGAGCTGTGAACATTTGGCATCCTTCAGATACAATGTGCTTCAACGGGCCATTCTTTATGTTAACCCAAGCACTTTAAATGCCAGAAACAAGACCAGTTTAATGATATTTAGTCATAACTGTAACTGGGTGTTGTGCTTTGGCCCTGAATGGCCAATTGCTGATATTGGCACAGGATTAAACCAGTGAAATGGGTGGATACACCTTTGCAAATACACATTTCAGGACAAGGAGACCTGTATAGGCACCAAAATGAGCTGTGCAGGGACCAGCACCTGTATGGGCACCAAAGGAGCTGTGCATGAACCAGCACCTGTATGGGCACCAAAGGAGCTGTGCATGGGCACCAGCACCTGTGTGGGCACCAAAGGAGCTGTGCATGGGGACAGCACCTGTATGGGCACCAAAGGAGCTGAGCATGGGGACAGCACCTGTATGGGCACCAAAGGAGCTGAGCATGGGCACCAGCACCTGTATGGGCACCAAAGGAGCTGTGCATGAACCAGCACCTGTATGGGCACCAAAGGAGCTGAGCATGGGCACCAGCACCTGTATGGGCACCAAAGGAGCTGTGCATGGGGACAGCACCTGTATGGGCACCAAAGGAGCTGAGCATGGCACCAGCACCTGTATGGGCACCAAAGGAGCTGTGCATGAACCAGCACCTGTATGGGCACCAAAGGAGCTGTGCATGGGGACAGCACCTGTATGGGCACCAAAGGAGCTGAGCATGGCACCAGCACCTGTGTGGGCACCAAAGGAGCTGTGCATGGGCACCAGCACCTGTATGGGCACCAAAGGAGCTGTGCATGGGCACCAGCACCTGTATGGGCACCAAAGGAGCTGTGCATGGGGACAGCACCTGTCTGGGCACCAAAGGAGCTGTGCATGGGCACCAGCACCTGTCTGGGCACCAAAGGAGCTGTGCATGGGCACCAGCACCTGTATGGGCACCAAAGGAGCTGTGCATGGGCACCAGCACCTGTATGGGCACCAAAGGAGCTGTGCATGGGCACCAGCACCTGTATGGGCACCAAAGGAGCTGTGCATGGGCACCAGCACCTGTATGGGCACCAAAGGAGCTGAGCATGAACCAGCACCTGTATGGGCACCAAAGGAGCTGAGCATGGGGACAGCACCTGTATGGGCACCAAAGGAGCTGAGCATGGGGACAGCACCTGTATGGGCACCAAAGGAGCTGTGCATGGGGACAGCACCTGTATGGGCACCAAAGGAGCTGTGCATGAACCAGCACCTGTATGGGCACCAAAGGAGCTGTGCATGGGCACCAGCACCTGTATGGGCACCAAAGGAGCTGTGCATGAACCAGCACCTGTATGGGCACCAAAGGAGCTGTGCATGAACCAGCACCTGTATGGGCACCAAAGGAGCTGTGCATGGGCACCAGCACCTGTATGGGCACCAAAGGAGCTGTGCATGAACCAGCACCTGTATGGGCACCAAAGGAGCTGTGCATGGGCACCAGCACCTGTATGGGCACCAAAGGAGCTGTGCCATCAGGACCAGCACTGGTGGCCCCCGTGGCTCGTGCTAAGGGTGGCCCCAAAGCCAGGAGCAGCCGTGGCCCCTCCAGACTGGAAACCCGACACGGCTGGCACGGCGCTGGCAGCGAGCACGGGGCCAGCAGAGAGAGGCAGAGTCAGCCATGCTCCTGATGCAAAGCTTAAAATGAATTAACTATTCATCAGTCCAGGACTCTGTAAAAACTGTTTCAATTAATGCAACTTGGAAACAAATGACTCAAAGAACACCAATTCTTTCCTGAAGCAGGAAGAAGGAAAAGGTGAAACTGTGTAAACACATCATAAGACTTTGATGTCAGCAAAGACAGAGTCAAATTCTAGATAGAAGGGATTGAAAAGTTTGCCTTGATATTTGGGCTAAAATTATTTTGTGAGGCTATAGTAAAGATAAACTTGATATATCAGACTTTAGTTTTTCTCCTGTAACTCATTAAATACTTTGGGGGGGATGTAGTGTTCTAACCACAATTATGAGCAGAGGCACCAGTGTTAGAAGCTTAATGAGAAACCTTGCCCTGGGGATAAAAGTGGAAGACCTCTGTTCCCAGAGATGGATGTAAAGAACTTTTATTTTATGCTAGAACAGCTCATCCTTAAAATAGCACCCCAATGAGCTGACATGGACCAGAAGCACAGTTGTGAGAAGAACTGTGAAAGATGGGAAGAACTTCACAAATGCAGGTCTCAGGTAGCTGTTGTTTGTGGAAGTTGAAGCCACAAATCCTCTTTCCTTGTGAAGAGTTCTCTACAGCATTAGCAAAAGATACTTTTCTCCCTAAGTGAACTGAAGAAAGGCTATTTTAGAGGTGAAGAACTGACTGAGATTTCTGGGTGTTGTTTTTCTGTGTATTGTTGGTTAAGAGAAAGAATGTGTGGGGAGGGAAGAGGAAAAGTGTTCTAAAGGTTTTGTTCTGATTTCTTGATATTTGCTTTTTTGTGTTCTGTTAATAAAGTTTTCTTTATATCCTTCCAAATTTAGGCCTGCTTTGTTTTTTCTCCTAATCCTATCTCACAGCAGAAAATAAACCCACCACATTTATTTGGTGCGTTGGCCAGGAAAAGATAATCTAAATTGGCAAACCTTAACCACTATACATAATCATAATGAGTATTTCTACCTGGTTTCAAACTGAAACCGTGACACTGGGCTTGGGTAATTTTTGTTTTTTAAGCCCAAACAAACCCAACAAAAAACCTTCCATAGAAGAAACACCATTTGAAAATGAAACAATGCTGTTGATGGGACAGTGAAGCTTGTTCAGGGGAATGTGAAAGAAGAAAATCTGCCTTTAAGAATTTCAGGGTTACAGGTATTTTAATGTGGGTGTTTTCTATTAGGACAAGGGACCAAGGCAGCTGCAATCAGAAAAATATCCTGTGCCAGGCAGGCCTGAGGGACTCTTTCAGGAGCCTTCAAAGCAGCACAGGACCCAGGGAATGGCTGCCAGTGCCAGAGGGCAGGGCTGGGTGGGATATTGGGCAGGAATTGTTCCCTGGAGGGTGGGCAGGCCCTGGCACAGGGTGCCCAGAGCAGCTGTGGCTGCCCCTGGATCCCTGGCAGTGTCCCAGGCCAGGCTGGACACTGGGGCTGGGAGCACCTGGGCAGGGGAAGGTGGCACTGGATGGGCTTTGAGGTCCTTCCCAATCCAAACCATTCCATGATTCTGTGATTCCATGATTCTATGATGCTGGGTGAGGATTGATTAGAGGTTGATTTTTAAAGGTGATGATGACTCCAGCAATTCAGAACCCCCGAGTCCCCCATGTGCTCCTTGGTTCCTACAGAAAGGAGTTCAGGTGAGAGTCCTGAACCTGCAGGTTAAAGAAAATGCTTCTTCAGTGCTAAGCAGTGTAGATACTCTGATGATCTCTCACAGTTGATGGAAAACTAGAATATTTACTCTTGTTTATGGATTCTCTGAGTTTACTCAAGAGTCTGACATCTAATTAATACTGAGCTTCATAAGAGTTTGTGTTGTTCTCCATCAGCATTCAATAAATTTTTAAAGGCAAATCTTTCCTAATTGTCAGTAATGAGCCAGTAAAACTTATATTTGATTAAGAGAAGACAGAGATGCAAAAGAGCTCCCTGTGCAGTTTAAACAGTAAAATTCTAGAAGTTCATTGTCTCTGTTCTGAAACCTGGAATTGCCCTGTGGGCTGCCCTGGGTGCTAAATCTGATTGATTTTGTTTCCTTCATGTCATTTCCAACATTTAAAGATTGTAGCTCTTTAGCTAATGCTGTATAGGGCAGAAATCCCACATTTTTAAAGCTGCAGGGGAGAGAATCTCCCAGGTAACTCAGCCTGTGGAGTTATCATGAACTCTTCTCATTGAAGGTCATTGTCAAACTCTGCTTATGACTGGGAATTGTTTTTCAAAGTACAGAATTTAAAACTTATGGAGCATTGTTAGACACCTTGATCTAACAAATTTTCCAAATAACTTCTGGGTTTCCCAGGGCAAGATTTAAAGTTGGGTAAGTTTTGTGGCAGATCTGCCCTTGATAGCAAGTTCAGAATCCTATTTGTTTACATGGACTATGGTGATTTATGTCAGCTGAGGTGATGTTTGTAGGTACTATGGAGATTTAGGTGAGGTGAGGGTCTGCTGCAGGTGGCTGGAGATCCTCAGCTGAAAAGAGGTTCTGGGGAGGAGGAAAAGCTTAACAGTTTTTAAAGTTGGTGCCTTTAGGTAAACTCTGCCTTCTTTAGTCCCAAAATCTCAAATATCATCTCTTCCCTCACACGAGTGAAGAAAGGAGCATTTGACCTTCCAGTGCTTTGGAGAAATTCTGCTTCTGCCTGGGAAAAAGTCCCCACCAGTGAGAAGGTAAAGTCACCTCTGCCGTGTCTTCATTCTGTCCTGCAGTGGTTAAAAGCAAAACCTCACATGAGAGGTTGGTACCTCACCCTGTAACTGTGGCTGAGCCTTATTCACAAAGCAGATGTTGGCCCTGCCGTGTGCTCCACTGGAAGGGTTGCAGAACAGCTCACTTGGGTTTTGTTTTCTGAGCAGAAACTTGTTCCTTGTCTCCCTGGGTGGGGTCCAGGAGCTCCTCTGCTGGGGTGACACACCTGGGAACAAGGTGGGATCACTGGAGGGTCCTGCCCTATTGTCCTGAATGAGAACAGAGAGCTGAGATTTAGTGTTTGCCTCCTGTGGAAGCTGCTGAAGAGTGCCCAGTAGAGTTACACATTGGTTCTTCCCAGGAAATGTAGCGGTGGAAACCCAGCACAAACTGGATTTTATGGAATCTTTTGGTGTTTGCAATGCTCACGACATTTCTTCTTCAGGTTTTGAAAGCCTGGTTGTGATTAACTCCAGAACTGGCTTTATTTTATAAAAACAATACAGTAGTGATAGGAAGATTGAATCAATATTGACTCAAAGGAAGGTGACACTAAGAGGGAATAGAATATTTACCTTTTTACCTGCAGGCTTAAATACCTAATTTAGGAGTTTTTTCTCTTGTAACTTTTATGTCTCTAAGTTGAGCTGTGTGAATACTCCCTGTGTCAATCACCAACACCGCTCCTTGCAATGGAAATTCTGTCAAGTAGGTGTTTCATTTCTCGTATTTCTGATCTTTTTAATATTTCTCACACAGCAGAGCCACCATATCAGCAGTGCATTTTGTATTTTCCACGGTAATTGGGTACTGCAGGGGTAGAATTTATTTCAGTTTATATGTGGAAATAACATGTAGACAAAGAAATTTCAGGTTTGTCCTTCCTTCATGGGTCAAGCAATATTGGCAAGGGTTTATTGGTTTTTTTTGGTCTATAAATACTCCCTAATCTATATGTCCTGCTGGTGTTACTGTGCTTGTGTCACCTTTCCATCCCCACGTGAGTTCGTGGCTGCTAAATTTAGTGTTTGCAATACAAGGAGCAAAGCTGCTGCGTGGGGCAAGGCAAAAATTATTTTTAAATGCTCTAAGCACAAACAGTGACTTCTGGAGATCATGGAAACCAGGGATTTTCAGGACAGAAAAAGTCCCAAACAAACTGATGTTCACCAGTTCTAAATCAATGCTTAGTTCTTCAAAGCCAGGTTTCTACTGCTGCTGCTGAATGTTTGTGGAGATGTTCATAATGCTCACGTCAAACTGGTAAAAGACATTTTATTTCTGGTAGAAACAATTCACCAGTGGTGTAAAATATCTCTGGGTAGCTAATCTGTGAATTCTCTGGGTTCTGTTCTGTGTTCATGGCTGTGGCCTGTACAGAACAATAAAGCTGAAATACATCTCATGAGAGAATGTCCAAAACCTGTATGTGGCTCCAGTTCCAAAAAACACAAAAAACCAAAATCAAAACCAAAACCAAAGCCAAACCAAAATAAAACAAAAACCAAAACAAACCAAACAAAAAAACCCACCAAAAACCAAAAAACAAAAACAAACAAAAAACCAAAAACCAAACCAAACAAAACAAAAATCCCCAAAAAACCCCAACCCCCCCCCAAAAAAAAAAAAAACAAAAAAAAAAAAAAACCACGAAAAGCCCCACAAAAAACCCAGACTTTCATTAAGCCATAATAGAATAATTTCTTTCAGTTCATTGGAAATTTTAAGAGTGATTATTCTAGTAAGGGCAATGTCTACAAGTTCTTCATGAATTCAAGTTATAATTATTGTAGTTTGAAGTGTGGTCCTGAGAGTAGTTTGTTCCTGAGAGTATAATTAATTAAGGGAGATAATATAAGGTAGAAACTAAGGCTTTTAACTCCCCAACCTGAATTTGGGTTTTCCATGTCTTGCCAATATCAGCTATGGTAATTTTAAAGGTAAGAGTTCACTTTTTAAAATAATAGATCAGCTTAGAATGCCTAAGAAAAGAGAGCAACCCTTTCCATAAATCCTTCAGCTTTGACAACTTAATCAATTCCTTACATTATTGGAAAAGTAAAGGTAATATTGTGTAGCAACTGTCTTTAAATTCTGTCTGTAGAAAGACCATAGCTTAATATGCCTTTTGTTTGGGAATATGGAGTTTTTTGTGGGGTGGAAACCAGGAGCTCCCATTCTGGAGAAGCTTCAGTGTTTCACTTGTTGGGTTTTTTTTTTTTTGTTTTTTTTTTTATTGCTTTGAATTAGAACAGAATTATAAATATCTCACACAATAAAGTATTTAAACTACTTAAAAAAAAAAGAAAAAAAAAAGAGAGTTTTCATGTCAAACTTTCTGAAATACATTTGGAAACACAATGCTTTGATCTAATGTGTTTTCTGCTTAGAAACGTTGACAAATTTGCTAATAAAAAATTATTATAATGCCTAATATGGCTGACCTGTGAGAGGAGAGGAGCAGCTCTGGGCAGGACACGCTGGGCAGGCAGCCTGCCTCTCTCCCAGGCAGCCTTCCAAGCCAAGCTGCCAGCCCTCCAGCCAGCCTGCCTGCTTGTCACTAGTTTTAGTGGAATAAACATTCCCTGAGAATGTTTTGATCCAGAAAATCAGCAGTTTTTGATGGCAAATTGTTCATCAGAAGAGTTTTAGCCTGCTCTGTTAAGAACATAAGTCTCTGAAATTGTTAGTCTTGAATAGAAGTGTTGCCAAACAATTGAATGTAATAGCCTTCACTGCCTGGAAGGCTTGCTCACTTTGTCTCTGTAATAGCTCTTGGTTTTCTTTTAACACCCCCTGGAAAGGAGTAAAAGTTAATTAAAGTGGGTATTTTTCTGTGTTTGCAGGCTGTTGCCATTGAAACAAGTGTGGACAGGGTTCAGCGAAATGGAGTTCAGAGTCAGCTGAACTTGGAGGTGTCAGGAAAACAGCTGTGCTTTGCAGCATGGCATATCAGCCTAATTAGTTTGGAGGAGGAAAAAGCTGGTACATTTCTTAAAAATCAAAAGATGGAATACATTTCACTGATAGCCCTAACATTTTCACTTCTAATTTATTTATAAAGCCATTGAACTAATTACAGTTTTGTTCAGATGTGGGTGCAGCTCCCTCTGTTAGAGCCCTTCTCTGTCGGGATGAGTGCATAGGAGGCGACACTGGGAATCAAAAGCAGCACTTTTTAGGATACATCCAGACTCGTTTGCCTGCTGATCCAAACCCAGCTCCTGTGTGCTCAGCTTTGGAGAGAAGGGGCCCTGGTGTCCTGGGGAGATGCAGACCTGGGTGATCCCTGTGTGAGGCACTGCCCCGAGCTCAGTCCAGCCTTGGAGCAGGAGTGGAGGGGAGCTGGGCTGGAGGGGAGCTGGGACAGGGCTGGAGGGAGCTGGGCTGGAGGGGAGCTGGGCTGGAGGGGCTGGGCTGGAGGGGAGCTGGGAGCAGGGTGGAGGGGAGCTGGGCTGGAGGGGAGCTGGGCTGGAGGGGAGCTGGGCTGGAGGAGCAGGGGAGCTGGGCTGGAGGGGAGCTGGGCTGGAGGGGAGGGGAGCAGGGCTGGAGGGGAGCTGGGCTGGAGGGGAGCTGGGCTGGAGGGGAGCTGGGCTGGAGGGGAGCTGGCTGGAGGGAGCTGGGAGCGGGCTGGAGGGGAGCTGGGCTGGAGGGGAGCTGGGCTGGAGGGGAGCAGGCTGGAGGGAGCTGGGTGGAGGGGAGCTGGGCTGGAGGGGAGCTGGCTGGAGGGGCTGGTGAGGGGAGCTGGCTGGAGGGGAGCTGGGCTGGCTGGACGGGAGCTGGGCTGGCTGGAGGGGAGCTGGCTGGGGGCAGCTCAAGGTGGGCCAGGTCTGGGGGGGAGCACCTGGAATCTGCTCCTGTGCAGTCCCAGGGTTGTGCTGCAGCACAAATTCCGTGCTTTACTCTGCCTTGGCCTCAAACACCTAGCTCTGTTTGCCGAGGGCTTCTGCCTCTCTTCAAATTAACAGTTTTCTACACAAATCTCTTTTGCTTTCTTGTTCTTTTCCTTTCCTCTCCATTCCCATCCATGCCATTGTGGTGCCATCTGTTTTCTAGGTGGGGAAGATCCATTTCAGGCCACTTACACTGATAGCAGTGCCAGATTTACATTCATTGAAAACTCTTTCATGCAGAGGAAATTTGCATAAGAATGCTTGAAACCAAATTTTTGTCTAATCAACAGAAGTGAGGACTGGGCTCACACCAGTGTGCTGAGTTCTGATGAATTTTTCTGTTGTGACTTTTCCTGTTATGAATCCCACTCAGAGAACAGAAATGCAGCAATAATAGCAAATATATCTACCTGTGTGGTCTCTGTGTTGTGCCATTGCAGACATTCATGTTTAAATACCATTCTGAAATTTTGATCAGGACATCAGCCACATAACAGCTCATTCTTAAAACCATCTGACAGATTTTGATGTAGAAAAAGACTTTAGAGACTTTTATACTCTTTTAAACAATAAACCCTCTTTCCCCTCCTTATGTATTCATCTCCTTCACAAACTTTGATGTGTGACTTTCATTAGATATCAAAACAAACAAACAAACACACAAAAAAACCAACAGGGTACTTAATTTTGGCATATTTTGAAAAATCTCATCAGTTTTCAGGGAGAAAAATGCCCCTATCTGCTCAGTGTGTCTGAAACTGAAGAAGACTTCAATCAGACCTGGCTTTCATAGCAACAAATCTCTCACTACCTTTTCTTCAGGACGTCCTCTGAGTCATCAGCACCTGAGAGGTTTGCCTCCAGGAGAAAGGGCTGAAAACCAGGACGTCCTAAACTCTTCAGTAGCAGCACACAGAACTTTGTGTCAGTTGGGCAAAGAGAGGAGCTAAGGAGGATGAAGGTCAATAAGCTTTTACCATAAAAATCCTCACCATTCATCTGGGTGCAGAAGGACACTGATAGGAGAGCAAGGCAGCTTGGGGTATGGGATTCCAATTCTTTTCTTTCCTACTCTCTCAGATTTGCTGTGGAAATTTTCATCCCAGAATTTTTCTTCATCTCTGGGTCTCAGAAAACAGTCACCATTCCAGTTCCATAACCAGTAAGATTCCTCAGAGTGTCCAAGGGCTCTGAAGGAGAATGTGCTCGATGAAAATGAGAAGGTGCATCATGAAACAGCCAGAGACAGCAGCCTCTGAAAGCTCTTCTTTTTCTCCACAATGCCAGCTCCTAAACTGCTCACAAAAAATCCCCTTATGCAACTGAAATCTCTTTGTAAGGAAAGATTTCAGCATAAGGAGGAGCCTGCTCGCAACAATAGAGGTGATGGACCTGACACTTCATCATTTCTTATTATGCTGTTGGAGCAGCTTCATGTCTGAGTTATCTTTGCTTTGTTTGTTCCCCCTTTCTTAGATTTGCATTGATTCAAAATGAAAAAGGGAAGAGAAATCAGGCAAAAGGGCTCTAAGGTTGTGTGTGTGTCCTTAAAGAGATTGTATTTACGTGAGTGAGTGGGAAATACGTTTTGTTTCCTTGCACATGGTTTAATTTGATATTGGAGAAACAGAGGAGTGGGGATGTCAGGGACTGCTTTGCTCCACTGTTCAAATCATGAGGCAGGAGCACCAAGTGGGAATTCCATGTCCTTCCTACTGGAAGTCAGATGCTGCTTTCAGAAGTAGAAACTTTCACCAGGAAGATGTATTGACATTTCAATTATTACCCAGCTATGCTCTCCTAATGCACCAAAGAGCAGATATTATTTATAAACCTTTTAATGGAAATAACTAGAGCCACTTCATTATTTCAATGAGCCCTTAAAATGTTGATGAGTAGTGTGATGTTTTTACATAATAATACCATTAAAAATTACTGCTTTCGTGTATGTTTTTGTGAGAATGCATTTATTTGGCATTGTTAAAACCATTTAACATTTTTCAGAAGTTCAGTGTCAAAACACCAGATAATGGGAAAGTTTTAAGCTTTATTGACATAAAAACAAAACTTTTAAGTCATAAATATAACAAACACAAAGCTACTTTGTTCAGGTGCCAGTCAAAGGAAATCAAATTCTTATGAAAATAATTAAAATTTCTATTATCAAAATAATTAAAATTCCTAAGATATGAAGAATTCCACTGAAATACTTCTTACCAAAAGGAATATTGAGTGAATCAACCCTGAGGCATCCTGAAGAGCATCTCTGTCTGGAAGTATTTGTGTGTCAATAATTAACATTTGATAAGGAGGCCAAGGAATGGCTCAGAATTTTAATGACATGGGCTTGAGAAAGATATTGATTAATCTCTGCTTATGTGCAGATTTCAGACCGCTTGATAAAGGCCAAAGGGCTTTGTTCCTGCAGTCACTTTAGAGGTCTGGGGTCACTGGGGTCAGGTGAGCAGTGACAACAGGACTCAGGAGTTGTATCTTCTGTTTGAACCACCTGCTATTGAAAGGAAAAGACCAGCAAAGCAGAGTGGAAGAAGGAGTTAAAAATCTAAATTTATACCTAAATGAGCTGCTCGAATATTCTTGGAACTCTCGAGCTGAGGATCAGCATTCGTTGTTTTTGTTTTGTGTGTTTATCTATGTCCCTATCAGCTGGTCCAAGCTTTTGTAGGACCTAACTTAATTTCAGATTTTTAGCAGAGCCAAGACTCTCCTTAACCATCCAGCATCAGTTTAAGGAACAAATGTCCCCTGATATTTTGTGAGATATAAATATTTGGCCCCTATATTTGTAGTCAGGGTTAGAAGAACTTGAAAATAAAGAAATGATGCAGTTTAGGATATTTTTTCAGGGGAGAGTTGCGGTTTTTTGTGTGCTTGTTTTGGAGGTACAATAGGCAGTTCTATTCCACATGTACTGGCACATTATTTGTTTGTTAAATGGCCACTCTGATTTTGTCAAAGGGAAGTAACAGTGCATTAATTCAGCTATGAAACCACTCTCTGTTGCACTGAAAAAAAGAGGGTAAGGAAGGATAACACTCCCAATCCTTTCCCTCCATGCTAGAATATGGTTGTCCACAAAGGATGGAGGAAAAATCCTGGAATTTTCCACATTTCTAACAAATGTGTTAAAAGTCCATTATATTCTGCAGGACGCCGTCCTTGAAAAAGCTCTGTGAAGATACAGTGGCATCAAATAAAGCAGTTTTGCTCTTTTGGGCTGTAACTGAGGATTAGCAAAATTAAAAATCCCGTGTCTAGGTTGCTATTCCTCCTTTGTAGAGCATTTAATGCCAGACTATTAGGAGCACAGAGAAATACAAGGTGAGAGGTGTGGGACATAAGCCTAGCTTATGTTTGACTCCCAAGAATGCTAAAGGAGTTTCTCTAGAAAAGTGAATTTCAGCCAAGTCCCCTGAGATAATCCCCAGGGCTACAGTTCTGCTCCAAGCTAAGTTATATGATATTGCAAATTTGAAATGGATGCCAAAGAAAGGATTACCAACTGATACCCTGTCCTGTTGAGATGCACCCACAGTGCTGAGGCTAACTGTAGAGGATGGGATGTTTCCAGAATATCCCCCTCACCAAAACTTTATCACTGATTTTCCTCTGGATTTAAAATTCCTTATTCCTGAGTATCTGAACTTACCACAACACTGTGACAGAAGAGAAAATACCATCAGGAAAGCAAATAGTTATACCTGTGATGCTCTTATGCTTCAAGATTAGGTGATGAAAATGGAATTGACGTCTCATTCTAAGAATGTTTAGAAGATTTTCAGGAGCTGCCAAGATAAAATATCAGTTCTTATTATTTATTTTGTTTATTTGTTTTCTTTATTGTGTTAAGTGATCCATGTCTTAGATAAGCATAGTCTTTAGTGGAGGTTACTCAGTTAGAAATGGATAAAACCTCAAGACAAATAAAAGCAGAATGCTGGCCTGGTAATTTGTCACTGAGTAGAATAGAATTAATTTGGGTTTACCTGATTAGTATGAAAATGAGAATTAAAATTCAGATCAGTATTAAGAAGATTGTTTAGCAATGTTCAGGTACTGTAAAGCTTCCATCTGTTCCAAGAGCTGTCTAAAGTTTCTCAGCAGTACCAAGTTAACCCCATGTAAGTGCTTATTAAAAATAAAGGCAGTTGGATATTTGCATGGCTACAGCTTTCACAGTGGAAGAAAAGAGACAAAGGAATAAATGCCTCTTTGTTCCAACATTGTCTTTCAAAAGTAAAATTTGTTTTAGATATACTTGTGCAGAGTTGTACAGAATTGGGTGTATTGTGGAAGCCAGTCAATAAGCAATTCTTGAAATACACTTTAATACCTTTAATATCTTTAATGAGAACTTTTGTACAGCGTGCAGGACTTGTGTTCAAGATGAAATTTTTGCACTCACCCAGAGGAGTGAATAGGCTGTTATTTTTAAAATTATTATCCTTATTATCCTGTTTTAATCATGTGAACCTGTCAGATCTGCTGTAGGGTTTCCAGTGTGGAAGTGTGACCTTAAAATGCATAACTGCTGCTGTAAACTCATTATAGACCTGCACACAAATAGACTTTTCTGCTTTAATCCCTGTTTGAAGGTGGATTTAGTGAAATCTCTGTTATGCCAGGTATTAGTCTGAAAAAGATCTCTAAATAACGTATCAACTCACTATCTAAGTATTGTTGCTCCTTTTTTTTTTTTTTTTTTTTTTTTTTTTTTTTTTTTTTTTTTGTGCTTGTTACTCATTATGTGTACGTGGAATAATGTCACATATTGAAGTACTACTGAGCTTCACCCAGCTCTGTGGCAAGCAGTGAGATCATTATTTCTGCTCTGCAGCTGAGGTTTGGAACTTACAGACTAAAGAATCCCCTTGCTTCTCTTTCCAGTTGATCTTTGGTGCATTCCCATGCAGTGACAATTCTTACCAAATGGGACTTTGAGTTACAAATTAAGAGGACAAAACATGTTAGGCACTATAAATTATTCAGAGAATGAAAATGAAAATAATGAAAGTTTTTTTTTTCTCAAGTCAGAGCTGGAATTGCTTGTGCTACAGGTTCCACTCTGCCCTCAATTTAAGGCAAAATGTCTTGCTAAAATTTAGTTTTTGGTTTATGTAAGACACAGCATCCCTCACCCAGCAGAGCCACCGTGAGCACATTTCCTCCTTTTGCTGATCCCTTGCATAATTTCTCCCCTCTGGGTTTCTTCTATTCACACCTTTTACCTTTTCCTCCTTCTCCATTGCATTTCTTATTTGATGACTGAATCGGCCCCATCAGGCTTTAGCAAATCCCTCTGTTTAATAAAGCAACTGTCCCCATCCCCCACCCAAACCCTCCCCCCACCCAACAACAAAACTCTGCTTGACTTGTCACAGAAGGAGAAAAACTTGCAAGGAATAAAGATTCAGGCTGCCTGGCTGGTGGAACTTTACTTAATTAACCTAATTGAAATTACAAGTGTTGCTAATGAGACAAAAATAGGCCAACAAATAAATTATTTCCATTACGTGTCATTTGAAAATAATTAGCTGAAGATAAACATTTAGTTCAGTGACCCAATTTGGCCTCTAGTTCTCTGTGCTGCTCTTTAGCACGGGGGACTTTGTGATGTGTAAATGAAATTAGAAACTGCAGCTCTGTAGCAATGTAATGTGGCCTTCTATAAATCCCTGGTAAGCTCTGACAGCAATATCCAGGTTAGTACACAGACCTTGAGTGAAAGGGAGGGATTTGCAGTACAGCCACAGGAGGCTAAGAGTTTATTGAGCACTATGTAAAAAGAAAAAAGGGAATGCTTATCAAAAAATGAGGACAAATATGTACATTATTTTGGAAATACTGCTTTGATCTCTATAGCAAAATACTTCTGTTACTGCATGAGTGCTAATTTGTCTCTTCTAAAGAAGTTAAATCTAAATATTTTTAAATTGATGGGTTCCAAAAACATTAGATGAAAACATCTGTAGCAGAACAGGGGCTCTGTGTTTGGAGCTCACAGTCAGATTTCTGTCCCACTCAATCAAGCCTGTTTAGAGAGGAAGGTTTCAAATTGACACACTGGATTTTGAGCCATGAGGAAAAGTTCTGCACAGATTAGTATGAAAAATGACTGCAGGATTCAGCTGGAGTTTCATTGGTTAATTTTGCAGCAGAGGGGAGTTTAGTCTCTGTATGGTAGAAGGCCTTGCCAGAAGGAGAAATAACAAAAAGATGTATTTTTACATTTTCTTTGAAATTTTTATATAGAACATGAGATTTTCAGGCAGATGAACTTTGCATGTACCTAAACTGCTTTAAAAGCCACTTTTAACACTTTAAACCCTGCCAAATTAATGTGTTTTGTTACAGTGCAAGGTGTTTGTCATATTCATCACCAAATCTGAGTTTTTCTACATGACAGCAAAGAACATTCCTTCCTAATTTGTCTTTCCTAAGTTCATCATTTATGGTAGTCTCCATTTTTGGCTATCAGATTTAAGCCACGTGTTATGTTTATTTTGGAGCAATCAGTTTTAAGTCTTATAGTGGGAGGGGATAAAACTCCCCAGAAACAACCCAGCTTCCCCCACAGCTCCTGTGGCCTGAGGGGACTGAAGGGGATTCTTGGTGGTGTCACCACAATTTTCTGGCTGGCATTTGACTGAAGTTTCATCTTGTTCCAAAGATCTTCTTGTCTTCCTGGGAGATTTAGGTTGTCCCAGATCTGTAGGCAGACTAATTTAATAGTGACAGAAAGAATTTATTTCCTTTCATTGTTGTTGTTATTGTTTATTTTGCTTTGCTGCTTCGGGGTTGGAGGGATGGTGCAGGTGGCCACAGCCACATCTCTATGATGCCTTTGCATCCTTTGAGAGCCCAGGATGCTGATAAGAGATTTCTGTACCTCTCTACCTGGAAATTTGGTGCCACTGTTCTGGACAGCAGCCTTTAGAGCTTCCAGCTGAGGGCATCACTTGCTCAATCTATATTTGCAATCTATGCATTTATTCAGAGATATTTATTTCCTGGGAAAGGAAACTCTCCTGTGATCCTCAAACACAGGCAGGGTTTGCTGTTCTCACAGTGTGTCCTGGAGGAATTCCAGGGACTGCTCCTGACAGAGGTGCTGAGCTGCTCTGTGCTGTGGGAGCCATCAGCAGATACCCGAGGGCAAAACTCCCTGGAGGTTTGGTAGGGACAGGCTGGGTCCACTGAAATCCCCTCCGGAGCTGGGAATCCCAGGGAAATCTGGCAGCCTGAAAGGAAAGCCCTGTCTGTCAGGAATCAGGGATCATGGGCTCTCAGAGGGAAAGGAGCCAGGAACTTGTCACATTCTGCAAACAAATTCACCATCACAACAAAAATCAAAAATTCTCCTTTCTGACTATGGCCTGATGGTTCTGCTCCAGACAAAACCCAACAGCTTCCTTGGACCACTCTGCCAATGAGTTCATGACTTACTAGGATGCAAAGCAATATTTTATTCAAAATTATTGTGCTCTCCCTTTGCATAACACATTTGTGTTATTTTCCATCAATAAAATTGGTAAAAATTTGGATGTTTTCTGCAAGTGGTTTTCAAATATGTCTATCAGGGCCATCACATTGGTGTAGCTCTGGTCGCCCATATTTATCCAGCTATTCAGACTCAATAATATACTAGACTGATGTTCCATGTGATGCTCTGGTCTGGTTGCTGGGAAGTCAATGTGGATTTTCTGCCCAGCCTGAGCTGCTTGGCCCCCTCCCAGAGAAGGGGAGTTACAGAACTCATCGGCTGGCTTTTACTCTTGTCCCAAGCTGCACTTGCAAACTGGTTCATTGGCACATTCCTCTGAACACCAATTTAAGGAGTCCTTTGCAGGATCCAGACCTATTAGATAAACAAGCCTTTCAAAGCTAATAGGTCAGTAAATAGTCAGCAAGTGAATTCTTTATTTATTCCAAGGTTGAATGCTTGTCTTAGTGGGTCTCTGAGGAAAGCAGAGCCTCTTTACACACACACACACACACATACACACATACACAAAATCACTCATGGAAGGACAGATAATCATCCCACTGTGCCACAGAGAAATTCAGGCTTGTTTGTGTGTGGGATGGAGCTGAGGTGCTGGTTGGGAAGATAAGAGTGGGCCCAGGGAATTGTGCAGGGGAGGATGGAGGGAGCAGGCACCCAGCTCCAAACCAGCCCTGGAACCCTTCCCTCCCCCTCAAAACCACACAAGCAGAGAGGGCAGATGGAGTGACTGAATGTTAACAAAACAAAGCCCTCAAAAATAATTGCATTTTTTCATATTGTGATTCATTTCAATTTCACAAGTCTCAAAACACCACTTCTCAAGTGATTAATGTTTTCTCCATTGATTGCAACTGTGCTTGAGTGAAGGTCCTTTCTTCATAGTTTAAACAAAGAAATGTTTTAAGGGTCCAAGATTAATGGCCTGACATTGAGGAGCCTTTCTACAGCTATACAGGAGAGCAGGTGGGTTGTAAAAGCAAACTCAATCCTTAGATGATGTGAAATCCAAAATTATAATCCATCTTTACATATAAAATTTACCTCATCTGATATACTATTTTTAGGTAATTTTTTCCACTCTTCTTGCCTTGCAATCTTTTTAATTATTTCTTATATCTTTTAGATTTTTTCCTCCATCTTTTTTACTCTTTACTTGTGATTTTTTTTTCCTCATCACTGTATTGGAGGAAATAAAGGAATAATAAAGACATCAGATTCAAAAAAGTGTGGATGTCTTCCCTCTTTAACACTGGTGAGTTAGCAACAGAATTTGGTTCACATTGTCTAAATATAAGGAAATTATATAGTTTAGAACCCAAAAATGCACCCAGCTCCTCTTGAAAAATCCATCCTATGGTCTCTAGGTTAATTAACAGCCCTGTACACGCACATTTATTGGATTTTTCTTTTTCTGTAATTTCTTTATGTCCACTGGAAGTGGTAGTTGGGGTCAGTGTGTGTGGAGGTTTGGCTGCCTTGGTGCCAGGGGGGGCAATTTGTGAGCTGGAATGACCCTTTGGAACTTGAGAGATCCCACCCTCAGGCAGAGCATTCCATCTTGACCCACCCCAAATCCCTCCAGGCATCCTGTGCCTCAATTTGCCCATTTTTACTGGCTCACAGGATATCTTTGTGAGATGATTCAAGAGTTCTTCACCTGTGCTCTGGTGAGAAATTAACATATCTTAAGTATACTAAAATGTTGTTTGTTTTGTAGTTTGCAGTCTGTTCACCTGTAATTTGATTTAAAAACGGACAAAGAGTCCATTTAAGGGACTGCAGCTCTCTGAAGGTGAGGCTGTTTCCCCCAGTGAGACTTGTTCTGAGCAGGCAGAATGGGGAGCTCTGGGGATCTGGGTGGCCTTGCTCACCTGTGCCAGGTGATGCTGTTCTATTTTTAGGCCTCAACTTTGTCACTTTTTTCCTTGATTGTCTGATAAAAGACAAAATTCCAATATGTTTCATTTTTACCTGTAGCTTATGAAAGAATTTAGTTGTGCTGCTATGGAAATGTAATTTTTTTGTTTTAGTAAGATATTTGAATTAAGTTGGCTGCTTTTCTTCTGGGCTCCAGCCTTGAGGAGGGAGGGTTCCATCAGAATTTGTGCTTTCACAAAAATAATCTTTCTTCCTAGGATGACATCTGGTTTGAAGCTGTTTTGCCACCGTTCCCTGTTGACATTTATGAACCAAAGGATGTGTTTAGACAGGCTCAGCAAAACCTCAGAGAGGACAGAACAACCCTGAACTTCTCATGGTCCAGAGTGCTTCTGCCCTGGATGAAATGTAGGGTGAGAAGGAGTTGGAATCTGTAGAGAATATAGATGTTTTCATAGGTACTTGGAATTCTTTTAATACCAAGAGAAAAGAAGTGATTTGTGATGCTCACTAGCACAAAACTGCAAAAGGTGCAGTAGGCAGCTGTTAAAAGGCTTTTAACAAAGAAAAGTGTGTTTTGGAATAGTCTTCATCAGTAGGGTTCTCATTAATTCTGGGTTTACAGTAGATTAAATTTTTAAGCCTATTATTTGTAGATAAAATTCATTCAGGTACTCAACTTTGAAATATTGGTTTTTGCATTCTCTTTATTCTCTACACATTTTATGGAAGAGAATTTAAGATGTTGGCTATTGAAGACCTTCATTTCAAGAGAAAAAAGAAATGAGTATGAAAAATGTGGGATAAACATCACCAAGAATAACCAATCTTTACATTCCCAGAATTGAAAGAAAGAATTAAAATATTAATCTGAGGAGTTGTGTTAGTATTTGCATTTGGGGTTTTTGCAGTGGTTTTCTGGTTTGGGCTGTAGCACTCTCAGGGATCTCTGAGTGTGTCTGAAATCCAGCACATGAATTCAAAGCTTTTGAAAACTATTGTTTCACTGCAATTAGCAACCACACAGAGCTGAGATGGCAACACGCTGAAACATTAATTGAGAATTTAACCTTCAAATGGAGAATGCATAGGACACACTCTATTATAATCAGCTTACACAGTCATTGATGCCTTTAAGGATAATTTGAGTTTCTTACTCTTCTACTTCTGGCCAATTAAAACAAAAGGCATTTTTGGCAAGCAGAATTGATCCAGTGTCTGTGATCCTGTGTGAGGGGCAGGTTCTGAGGCACCCTGCTTCTCTTTGCTGGGTGGATGTGTAATGACACTAACAGCAAAATCTCTTTGCAGCTTTTAGAACAAAAGCTAATCTGCACTCCCATAAAAGTTTAAAATTGTTATATTCTTTAATTTTGCATATTGTTAGCTGCAAGCTGATCCTTATTGCTTGTTTTATTTTCATATGTCAGAAGCAATGCCAAAATATATTTTGTCTGCCTCGAGTGGATTCAATTAATCCTGAGCTGGAACAATCTCTGAGGTTTGTGCTGGATTGAATGATATGATCTGGTGCTGCATATTCCATAACCATTGCCCACCAAAAACCACCAGATTGTATCCAGATATTGTAATAACTCTCTTCAAGTAAAATCCACTGGCATAATTTTATAAATGAGTACGGAAGGGAGGAATGAATAATAGAATATTTAAACATGTAAATATAAGTCCTAGTGTACTTTGGAACATTTCCGTACAGTTGTTCACGTATTCATGGACTTAAACTTTTTTTTAAAAATCCAAACCAATAAACCCCCAAACACATACCAAGATCCCCAAATTACACTTGTTTTAAGAGAACTTTATGATATTTTATATTCATGATTCACTAATAGTCAAATATATTGAATTACATTACAAAAAACCACACATTGATATCTCATGAACACCAAATCAGGATGTCACCAAAATCCTTGACACAGCACTAAAAAGCCTCATAAAAACTGTGCTCATTTCCAGGGCTCTAGTTCATAGAACTATTTTTAAGGGATAAACCCACAGCAGCAGAGAATTTCCCCCCTGTTTATGAGGTGTTTGCACCTTGTGTTTTTCTCACTCCTGCGACATTTACATTCTTCATTATGGACTGTTTTTGATCTGAAATCTTTCGGTGCTTATAAACTGTAAGAAAAATTACATTAATCAAAGATGAGTCTGCTTCTACTTTCTTTTACAAATACAAGGAGGCATTTTAAAAAGGCTGTATTTCTGAAATTTTCTGTCAAATCTGGATCCAAACCAGAATTTCTACGCATGTTGATTCCAGTCCTAATATTTTTGTGATGCACGTTGAAGCTGCAACACAGGCTCAAGGTGGAGTCCCAGAGAGGGACAAAGGACTGATAAGCACAACTTCAGTCCCTGGGGAGGTGGAGGGATTCACCTAAAGAATAAAATCACTGAGCACAGGAATAAATGTGGTTTGTTAGGATAAGGTTTGCTTCTGTTGGGGGAAATTTTCTTCTGTGGCTGCTGGATTTGCATGAAGATCTCAGTAAAGGATAAGAATAAAAAGGATTCAGTGGGCATGTAATATATTTGCATTTTTAAAAGGCTGTGAGTTTATGCACCAAAGATTGAATAAAAGTCAAAAAATCAGTTGCCCTCAACTTAGATGAAATAACAACTGCACTGGTCACTGCTTGGTTTGGGAGGAGTCCATGTCCTGCTGCCAGAGATTGTCTTATGCAAGATGAGGATCAAAGAAGTGTTTGGGTTGGAATGGACCTCAAAGCTCATCCAGTGTCACCCCGTGCCATGGGCAGGGACCCCTCCCACTGTCCCAGGCTGCTCCCAGCCCCAGTGTCCAGCCTGGCCTGGGACACTGCCAGGGATCCAGGGGCAGCCACAGCTGCTCTGGGCACCCTGTGCCAGGGCCTGCCCACCCTCCAGGGAACAATTCCTGCCCAATATCCCACCCAGCCCTGCCCTCTGGCTCATTGAAAAGATAGGTTTGGTTTTTTCCCTGATGATCTGGAGACTGGACACTGAGACCTCCAACTTTGTAGGTGGCACAAAACTCCTTTGAGCCATCAAATATTTTATAAATGACAAGAAAACCCCGAGGAGCTGACAGACCTGAGGGGCAATATGGGATCAGATGGAGTGCAGCAAAGACTAACACAGTGAGAAGGGAATAGTCCAGCTTATGCTTATTTGGAATAACTACAGCTTAGAAAGACCTACATTGCAGTCACTGCCCGATTTCCAAAGTCAGCCAATACTGAGGGAAGCCAAAAATCCTAGCTGAGTGTCAGGGATCCCCAGGAAGGGGAGGGATAGGACAGGGGGCTCTGTGCTGCTGTGGAGCTGTGCTGTGCTCTGTGCTCTCATCCTGTGTGTGGTGTGCTTCTCCTTTTCCAGACCCTGCAGTGCCATGGAAATCCCCACATTTAGGATTGCAGTGCCCTTTCTAGAGGTAGTGCCCTGTTCATCATTTGTCACTATTTGATTCCTTCTGTGGGGCACTGCCACCCACGTGTTCCTCCTTCCAAATTCCATTGGATCCCAGTATTCCCACTGTGCCTTTTTTACATTCCGAGCAGCACTTTTGCCTGGATATTTTTGCAGGCTCTAGAGGTCTTTGGAATACGAGTGCAGTCTCTGGTTTGTTTGTTTGTGGGGTTTTTTTTAGGTTTAGTTTAAATTATTAGGAATTCTGTGCATGACAAATCAGGCAATTGCAGCTATGTTAATAAACCATGTTTCAAGGTATTTTGCACAATCTGTTTCAGAGTAATGAACAAGTAAATAAAATGTCCCTAGAGTGAATAAACCCGTATATTTTCCTGAATCTCCACTCCTAAAATGACTTTTTCAATTAGTATCAAGTTATACTATTCTCCACACAGGTAACTGGGAGCCCAGGGCTAAATATTCCCAATGTCAGGGCGCTGGAAGAACCCCAGTCCTAATTTGAAATAATGCTGTTGGGTGCAGTGGAGTTGCAAAGATAAAATTGAGCTTGGAATTTTTCCCATTTCATGAATATTCTTTCTTTCTTCTGTACAATTCCCCTGTCACAGAAACTCCAGCAGTGTTTGTTTGCACTGATTTGGTTCACCTCTTTTCAAATGAAACAGGGCTGCTTCTTCATCTTTTGCAGGAGTGATTGTTAACTACAGGGAAATTGTCACAAGCAGTAGGTCAGTTAATTACTCCATTTTTAAGCTCCCCTTTGTAAAACAGCAATTAATTTAACTGCATTTTGGTGGATTTTGTTCTTCAGACTTATCCCTTTGAAATCACTGTAATTCTAGGCAGATAACACTGCTTTATTGTCTATGACAACTTTTCAGAAGTTCATATTTTCTTCTTTAATGAATGCTGGGACTGAGTTTGTTTTTAATTATCTGTGGCACCTTTTTATTATTAGCAGAGTGGGAAAGCAGTAAACCTGGAGTTTGTGAAGTGAATGGGAGCTATCAGCCTCCTAAAAGAGGATGTTAAATAGAATGGATTGCAATATCCAGGTTTTATAGGATGACTTAAAAATTATAAATATTTGCAGTTCAGACACAGCGCAGCTCCAAGGACTTTCATGGTTTTCTTATCCCTTCTTCCTTTAAGCTTCCATTATTTTCATTTTCGTCCCAAATGAGGAAGAGCTGCGGATTGTTCAGTGAAAGCCCCAGTGGATGAGGCTTCCTTGTTAAACAAGACAGAATTTATAGCACTCTGGGAATGTTTCTGGGTGGGAAAATGAAAGAAAAAATTGTTGATCTTTAATAGTTCAGTGACTTTTGTCCTTATGTGACTTTATTTCACATTACAGATAACAGAGTTGGTACATGTAGAACTGGCCAATTTTAACCAGCTGTAAGTTACTATGAGGTTGCTGTGTGGCTGGTAGGGAGACAAAGATCTTTAAGATGTTATTAGTGAATTCTGCCTTTTAAGCAGAGAGGGAGATTCCAGCAGCTCGGTCTCAGATGGATTGGTTCAAATAACCTGCACGAGCTAATTTCCATCCTGAGAGCTGAAGCAGCAAACATCCAGAGTGTTCACTGCAGTGGCTGCACAGTTTGGTGAAAGGATGAACAGAGAAATAATTTGAGAAGCGTGTTATATTTGGAATATTTACTCTTGTAAAAGGCTGTCTGACTCATTAGCATCTCGAATGATCTATCAAAGCCTGGTTCAGACTGAAAAGGGAATAAATACAACATTATCCTTTTGTGTAGCCAAATGTAGGACACCAAATGTTTGCTTCTGTGGTCTCTGATCAGTGGAGTGGCTCTTCTGATTCCAGTGGAATTATGCTTGGGATGAGCCCAGCCCATGACCCTAATCAAACAGAATAAGATGAAAGGTTTTGGGGAAAAAAGAGTTCAATCTCCACATAAGATCTTTATAAAGTAATATGGGATTAGGCCTTTAAGAAAGGCGGTGGGGGGAATGTATAGTGGCATTTTAATCAGGCACATCATGGCAAAGGAGACATAGAGCATTAATTTAATGAGAAGGTTTTTAGAGGCTCATGATATGGCTAAGGAATGAAATAAATCAGATAAATGTAAAATACAATGTGGTTTCTAGTACAAGAGGATCTGGTTTTTTGACTGTGCATATCAATTTGTGTTTTTCTGTGTTTCCTGTGATTTACGGATTTTTAATTGCACTGAATCTGCACTAGACCACTGAGAGGCAACTTTGTACTTCAGAGGTTGCCAGGAAACTTATTAAGTGCAGATTGGCTTTGAGTTTATTGGAATGCTATTTAGTCGCCTGCTAAATCAGCGACTCTGCCCCCCTCAGTGGTTCATGCAGAACTGCTTTGTTTGCCCCAGATTAGTGATGTGAGTTGCATGTCCCTCCCGGCAAGATTAGTGCAGAATACCCTGTTCTACACTCTAGGGACTCCTGCCAATCTAATCCCCAGGTAGAGGTGGAGGTATTTTTCTGAATATGGGAGAGTTAGAGGAATAACTGAAAGCCAGGGATTGTTTATTCTCTGGATTTGTGTGCCTTCAATTTTCCTTTTGCTTTTAGGTGTTTATTGTTAGGAGTGCCTACAGCAGAGCCTGTTTTCTGTTTCTCCAGCCCTGTGGCTTCCACACCAGACCTTTTCCCTTGTTTTTGTGCTTGGCTGTCTGAAGAAATAGCAACACTGGGAAGAAGAGATGATTCCTTTTGATGAGTCTCACAAAATTAATCCAGGGATTCAATTTTCATGCTGGCTACCCCTTTCTGTGTTACCATTGTTCTTTTGTGATGATCCTTTTATTCTTATTCACTTGGAAATGCCACAAAAACATGAACAATTTTTGATAGCCACAGAAGAATGAAGAGCAAACAGCTCCTGATGTGGCAGGTTGGATTGTGGCATTAAATGCTTCTCATTGGTTATTTTTGCTAGAAAATGAGTAAAAAGAGAAGATTTATCCATCCCCCTCGGCCCTACAGGAGGTTTGCAGGGGAGGTCTTTTCAGGTCACTGTTTCCTGGCACCAGCTCACAAACAGGTGTCAACACAGTTCATCCCTACAGCCATTACAATATTGCTGTGTGAGAAGTGACTTTGTGTCCTCAAGCTACTCAGAAGTGCCACAAGTCCAATACTGAAGGACTAAAAAGAAGAAAGAGGGGACCTTGGATAAGAGGAATGGGATGCATGGTGGCTAGGCTGGTGTTTGTGCTACTAATTGCCATGGAAAAATATTGCCTGGAGAGGTTTTGGTGATAGGGATGTCCCAAATGGGTTTCTTGGGGGGTTTTCTCCTGCTGTGCAAGGGTAGCAGAAGGGAGAAAATCTATTTGCAATGCGTATTTGGCTGCCATTGAGCTGTGTGTACAGCACGGGTGAGGGAGGGCTGCTCTGCCCCTCAGCCTCTGAGCAGCTCCCCTGGCTTGCTACGTGCTGTCCCAGAGTGCCCGGGAACTGGAATCTGTGGCCTCAGCCCGAGCTTGTAGAGAGTCAGGACATGGAAAAGATGGAGGTGGCAGTGCTGAGCTGCTGGAGATGGGATGGGATGGGATGGGATGGGATGGGATGGGATGGGAAGGAGAAGGGAAGGGAAGGGAAGGGAAGGGAAGGGGAAGGGAAGGGAAGGGAAGGGAAGGGAAGGGAAGGGAAGGGAAGGGAAGGGAAGGAAGGGAAGGGAAGGGAAGGGAAGGGAAGGGAAGGGAAGGGAAGGGAAGGGAAGGGAAGGGAAGGGAAGGGAAGGGAAGGGAAGGGAAGGGAAGGGAAGGGAAGGGAAGGGAAGGGAAGGGAAGGGAAGGGAAGGGAAGGGAAGGGAAGGTGCACAGCCAAAGAAAGCTTATGCTGGGGGATGATTCTCATTGCCAGGGAATGGGAAATGCTTCTGCTTAGGTCATGGAAAGAATGACCTCTGTTCCCAACAGCAGGAGTACTGAGAAGTCCCCTCTGTTTTATATCCATCATTTATTGTCATAATCATCCCCCACTGCAAGGTTTATTATCAACCATGCTAGGGATCGACAGAGGGCTGGAATGCAACCTCCTGTTTATTCTGGTGGATAACAAAGGGCTCTAGGAGGGAAATAAAGCACTGCTGAAGGTGTTCTGTCATTATTTCACTCATTTGCAAGCACACTAATAAGCACTTAAGGAGGTTGTATATCCAGTGCCTTAATATCCCTTTTCCTAAAGGAAACTGGAGATTTTAATCTGTCCTCTAAGAATTTAGCTGGCAAGACAATGGACAGAGAAAACAATATCACCCCAAAAAGACTGCCTTTCATGTCTTTGTGATGAGCTAAAACCACTTTGGGTGTCCTTTAGGAAGTCTAGATTTGACGAGTCTCCAAATGGTAGCAACACTTTTATTAAGGTAAAACCATGAATGAAAGAGATAAGAGAGGGAAATAAATATAAATCAAGCGCTCTATGTTCGTCCTAATTAGGCTACAGCTGGGAATGACTGGCAGAAAACGTGGGGAGTGGGCCAGAATGAGGGAAGGAATGGGAGGTTCTCCATTAAGCTGAACACATGGATGTCACCCAGTGCAGTTTTAGTAAATAATTGAGTGGATAAATTTGATGTTATATCAGCTGCTCATGCACTTTGGGTCCAGAACGTGGTGTTATGTCTACAAAAGGGTTATTAAAACACAGGTTATGAGTTTCCTGAACCCAGATCTCCCTGTTTTATTGACAGGGATGGTCTGTCTGCAGCCGGGGATGCTCTGCACCCGGGCAGTGTGTGCTGGGCTGCCCAACCACCCACGCTTCCAGGGCCCCCAAAGGTCCACAGAGCAGCTCTGGCCAGGCAGCAGGCAGCTCCCCAAGAGCAAACGGGCTTGCTCTACAGTTTTAGGGCATTGAAGGATCAATAGGGGTATGGGACACGAGGTGGGATGGGAAAGGCTGCACAGTATCTGGGCACAGGCAGTGGCTGGAAAAATTTAAGGATGAGGGCAATTAGCAGACAAGGCTTCGATTACTGAAAATACCCAAATGCTTCACTCTTGGGCAGATTGTCTTTCTTAATTGGCGCTTTGTAGTTGTGAGAATTTGTAAGAGGATTTTATTTAACAATGAACAAAAGACATTAAATGGAAATATTTTCATGCTGCTTATATTGAAATAATTTTATTTAAATGTATAGCTGAATTTAAATTTAATTAAATATTAGTTTCAGGGAGCCACAATTTTATTTTATTTTATTTTTTTTGGTCTAGTGAATTGAGATATTTTCTTACGTTTTTTCCCCAAGCTGGTTTTGTTGAAAAATCTTCATCTACTCTGCCAACACTCATGATACTTAGAGGCTATTCATTCATAGTAGTAAGTTCTTATCTGTAAAATTACCAAGCAGTATTTCAACATTTTATAAGGTAATAGAGATGCTGGTTTTATTTCAGTCGCTCAGCTCAGTAAACAGCACAGCAAGCCTGTGTTTGGGGAGAGGGAGAAGAAGAGGCGTGGGATCTTTGCAAAGAGAAAAGCTCCTCGGGGATGGTGGCTTTTGAATCCTATTCCCAGTTTAAGCATAAGTGTTGAAAGGCAGCCATGTGTTCAGATATGTTATATGAATTGTTCTTAAGGCTAGTAATTTTTTCCATGGGTAAGGCTTCCCAGATTTCTTATGAGCCATCTGTCGAGGAAAAAGCATTAGATCATCAGACATTGTTTTCAAAGCTCATTAAAATATTGTGTATTTAACCCTTGCATTGTTTAATTTATGAGAGGCCTTTAAGTGAGGGTTGTTTGTGTCACTGTTTTATTTTATTTTTTTTTTACAAATGGAAAAATAGAGGAAATGTTGGGTAGTTCACTTTGTCTGGAATAAAGCTAAGGCTGGGATGTGGCAGTTCTGGTCTTGTGACTGAAAATTCCTTTTGCATGTAGAGGTAATGCGCTGCTGTGATAGTCTTGGATAAAATAAAATTTGGATGGTCATTCAAAACCCTTCATCATTCCTTCCTCGAACCAAGGAAGGCAATGAACAGAAAGAATTGTTCCTTCACCTGGTGAGATTGAAGAGGTGACCTGTAAGCTCCTGGGCAGCTGTTAGTACCACTGCCATATTTGTTTGCTGAAAACTCAGCCTTATTTATGTCCTTGTATGAACTCAGTTCTCAAAGCACAGGCTCGTCACTGGCTTTATAAACTACATTAAGTTATTTGTAATGATTTTGTGGTGGGCGTCTGGAATTAAATAATTTTAAAAAGTTCCCCTTAAGGAATTTAAACGTAGCATCTTCTTCTCCAGGTTGGAAAGAGCTGCTTAGAGGAAAGAGTGGGTTCCTGAAGATATTGGGGTATGCACAGTCAATAATATAATAAATTAATATAATACAATACAATACAATATAATACAATATAATATAATTATAATATAATATAATATAATATAATATAATATAATATAATATAATATAATATAATATAATATAATATAATATAATATAATATAATAAATACAATACAATATCAATACAATACAATACAATACAATATAATACAATATTATAATAAATACAATATAATATAATACAATATAATATAATATAATTAATATAATATATATAATATAATATAATATAATATAATATAATATAATATAATATAATATAATATAATATAATATAATATAATATAATATAATATAATATAATAATAATATAATATAATATAATATAATATAATATAATATAATATAATATATATAATATAATATAATATAATATATAAATATGTCAGGCATGAAGTGCATGCAGTGAACAGGGGATGAAAATGTTTTGCCTAAGGAAAGACTGGTCATTCCTCCAGATGTGACCCTGCCAAGCAGCTCTGATCCCCTTGGATCCCTCAGGAAGCAGGAGGAGCTCCTGGCAGCTCCCTCCTTTGCCATTATGCGTGGCCAAATTCTCGAAAGCTTTGGAAAAATGTCACTGCTCTGTTCCTCTTTCCCAGCTACACAGCACGGAAAGAGGAGCAGACTCAGTCTCTGGTTGGATCAGCTTCTCTTGCTTCTGGTGGCTGGGAAAAATGTCTGGAAAGTGCAGTGAATGTCTGCACAGACCTGGGGGCAACGTCATGGAAGGATGGATAGAGAGTTTATTCCCCTGGTCACATACAAAAGGTGAGGGTGCTCAGTTGTCATAGTTTGGGTCTAATAAAACCTGAGTTATATCTGTCCACTGGTCCTGCACAAGAACTATTCCTACAGGAAAAGAGCAGGCACTTCCTTCTCAGGTCAGGAAAGACATCCAGCTTGCACAAGGCAGTATGTGTAGGGATTTTACAACCCCCTGTGACATGGATGGGAGAGTATGGGATCGTTTCTGCTCCTAACAGGATCCCTTTTCCTGGACTGAGCAGTGAATTGGGAATTACCAGCCACAGCATGAGGGGGATCTCAGGAAAATCTCACACTGCAGCTGCAGCCCAGTTGTGTGAACCCTTGTGCTGGTCTTCAGGAGCACAGGGGGAACAGGAGGTAAATCCTTGTCTTGCACAAAGCCTGCCAGCTCCCCGGGGCTGTGGGGAGCAGGGAGAGGAATAACCACAGATACTAAACCCCATTCCCACCTCCCAGGGACAGCTCCCACAGCCACAGGGGTGTTGTGAGGGTTGGCTTCCCTTTCTGGAAGGACCGGCAACATTTTTTTCTGGGCTGTGGTACAGGAACAGTCTGCTGCAGGTGTCCTTGGCAGTCATCAGCCATTGCAGAACACTGTAAATCATCCTTATTTTACTTTATGAATTGTAAAAACTGTCATACATTTCTCAGGTATCTCAGGACCAGGTAGTAAATTTCAAGGGTTTTTTTTCCATGAATTTATGGCCAAGCCTCAAAAATAGCTGGAGAAAAAACAGCTGTAGATCTGAGGAGCAATAGATTGTCCTCAGTTTAGGCACAAAACTTCCTCCAACATCAAGGGCAATGGGTGGCCCACAGGGAAATTATTTAGTGCAAAATGAAGGAAAATATGAATCCAGGTGTACTAAGAGAGGGAGAATGTTAGAAGTGCCATGAATAAAATTATTTTCCAGTGGCATTTTGTTCTTGGCTCGCTGTTTCCAGGAACACAGCAAATCACAGCTCCCATTGAGTCAAAGGGTTAAAAGATTTAGGAGTTAGAAATGTAGCCAGAAAGATATAAACAACACATCACAGAAGTAGGGCCCGGCGCAGTAATAAGAGGATCAAAGAAGAAACTAAGGGTTTAATCATTAATATATGGATATAGAGGAAAAACAACCTATCATGTGTCTGACACTTAAGATTGTAAGAAAGCAGAAACCCAAGACTTTTTTGATGCATGAAGCCAAGATAAGACCCTGGACCATAACCAAGGGGTCACGAAGACCTGGCAACAGGACAAAACGGTGAGGAAGATGACTTGACTTCCTCCCACATGACCACCAACCCAAATCAAAAGGACCACTGCCCCAGCTGAAAAGAGAACTGCACAGTCACGAGAGGCATCCAGCTGATTTTAATGTAAGGTGAAGTCAGGTGATACATATGTATAGATGTGTTAGGTAAATTTATGAATATGCATGATCATTAGAAATATATAGAGAACTGATGTTTTGGATATTTACACATGCCTTTGGAAGATTACTTCCCATGTGTCCAGATGCTGTTAATAAACATACAAATCTTTCAGCTGCAATTAGTTGAAAGATTTTTTGTCCGTCACATGCCTTTAGTGCATCACCATCCTCTCTCCTGGATAATCCATCTCTTGCTTTGGCAGTGGTTTCTCTTGCAAGTTTCAGAACACTGGTGCATCACTGGCCATTTTCAAAGAGAATTTCTTGTTTGGCAGATGCAAAGAAGGAATTTACAAAGAAAATTTTGTGTGTTAAATGGATTTTTTAAACCTGTTAAGGATAAGTACATAAATCATTATTTTGCTCAAAACAACTTCCAAATTCTTCTAGGGACATTTTTGGAGTGCATCAAAAGAGCAAATAATGTCAGTGTGGAGAAGCTGGACTCTTCAGGTGGTGTCCAAGTTCATTCAGACATTTCACACACCCTGAGGATGAAATTTGGCCACAAGGGTGGGAGAAAGTAGCAAGTGAGTTGTCACATTGTGAGCATGTCAGAGCACTGAAAATCTGTTCCTTGCCTTCCATTCATGTTCAAATCCTACATAATTGATAAAATTCCTGGCTAGAGTTCTGTGGTACTGTTATTTCTGTATAGGGCCAGATGCACTGTTAACTGCTCATTGACATTAACACATTCTCATCCCTGAAATGAAAATGAGCCCTGTTTTTAGCCATCTTCACATGATCTTTTTCAATCTCCTGTTCTTAGGTTTATCAAATTAAAAAGCTTTTCTAGGAATCATCTGGTATTTCTGAGAGGTTGGGCAAATAGAAATATCTGCAAAGACTTAATAAAATTTTGCATTCTACCTTGTAGAGAGGAGAGCAGAAAGATCAAGGAAAGCAAATATCAGCCTTGTTTCTTGTGGCAACCCAAATCATTTTGGTATTTATTTTTTCCCCACCTTTCGTGTCTTATAGGAGCCATGAGTTTCACATTTCATGCACAGTCATGGAATGTAATGGGATGATTTTCATGCAAGGACATAGTGTTGCCAGCTGAAAGTAGTTAGCAGTTTGTATTACAAATATATCTCCTAATTTTCTTTATTGTAGTCATAAAGCATTCTGTGATGACATTGGATTAAAATATCTGCATTCTATGAGTAGTCACTTACCAAAAAAGGGAAGCTTTGTTATATGGTTCTCAGGAGCCATACAGAAAGTCTGTGGATATAAAGGACAAAAATCCCTAAATTGCTTTTGAGGTTTTAAAAACACCACTGTACAAAATTCCTGAATCTGGAGGGGTGCCTCAATGTGAAAATAACAATTAAGAAAAAGGTACATATCCGTAAATGTGCAGCTTTAAAAGTCTATTGTATGGCCACTACCTTATTCTGATTAGATAACTGTATTCAGCAGGTAAAGGATATAAGTCAACAAATTGGTTAAAAATAAAACTAAGGATAGTTTGTGCTAAGAATAGGAGAATTTTCAGACCTTTTTAGATGGCTTTTCTTCAGATTGTGTTTCATCTACGTGGCCAGTGGTTTTATTCAGCAGTGGACACTCTAATGGCTTTAATCTATGATCTTTTTGCAAGCTTGTCTTTTCTTGCATCTACAGACAGAAAAAGGAACCACAGAAGAGGTGGGCAGCTTGTCCTTTGTGAATGGAGGCTCTGTTCAAAGTTACAGCTCAATTAGGGAGGATTAATCTGTGAAAACAATGAGATCAGCAGATGTTCATGGAGGAGAACCCAGAACCACTTTGTCTGCCGAGGCTTCTAAAACTATGCTGTGCATTTCCAAGTGACTTTCAGTTAAAAAGTGAGGGGTGGTGGTGAGGAGGGAAGGAAGGATTCATTAAAAAAATACTTTCTTTTCCTTTAAAGTGCCCAAGCACTAACATAATTATAAAAGGAAACAATGAGATTCTTACTATTCAGTGGCAACATGGAAGGAAAAATGCAGAAGAAAACAACAGCTGAGCGAGACTTTAAACAAGGTCCCTTACAAAGTCCCAGAAAAAGACACAACAGGTCTGATGAGGCACAGCTGCACTAATCCTTGTATTAAAAAAACAACTCCAACATTCAGGAAAAAGGGCATATGTTAATGAGAGATTGATAATGCAAGACACAGTTGGCTGGAGAAGATTAATGGGCTGAACAAGCCAACACAACAAAGGGCCCAGCAAGGGAGCTGCAGCCACTTCCTGCCTTGGGGTTGCACATGGCATCACCTGAGCTCTCAGCCCCAGCAGGAACTGGGCTGTGGGCACAGGCACAGGCAGCTGGGCTGGCTGTGGGCACAGCGAGACTTGTCCTGCTCCTGGGATGGGTGTCTGGCATGTGTCTTCCTGGAAAACCCAGTGTGCAGCAGGAAAGCACTTTTGATGAGAAAGGAACCCAAATCATTATTTTCTTCTGAAACATTTTGACTGGAGCAAGCCAACATAATTCCTTTTCTGGAGAATGCTCAACCAGCTTTACCCTGGACATGCTGCTTTAGGTCATGTGTAGTCCCCACCAAGCAGCTGCAATATTAACAAAGAAGATCCACATTCCTCCTCACATAGAAGTTTCATGGGTTGTTTTAGAGGGTTTTTTCCTTCCTGGTGCTGAGCAATGCAGGGAGACTTATGGCACATCACATCAGACACAAGCTGAACTGTCCTACCATTCTGACACGCTGTGGAATGATGTGGATGAGTTCCCAGCTGGAGCACAAGTGATGTGTCTGCAGCTCAGGGCACCCAGGTTTGATCTCCCTGTGCTCCCCAGGGCTGGCTTCTCACCCAGACCCTGCCAGGGGCTCTCCCTGGGCCACAGCCAAGGTGCTGCCATGGGAGGAGCATTCCTGGGGTGGATACAGCAGTCTGAGGGGATGGATGGATGGATGGATGGATGGATGGATGGATGGATGGATGGATGTGGATGGATGGATGGATGGATGGATGGATGGATGGATGGATGGATGGATGGATGGATGGATGGATGGATGATGGATGGATGGATGATGGTGATGGATGGATGGATGGATGGATGGATGAGGATGGATGGATGGATGGATGGATGGATGGATGGATGGATGGATGGATGGATGGATGGATGGATGGATGGATGGATGGATGGATGATGGATGGATATGGATGGATGGATGGATGGATGGATGGATGGATGGGAATGGCAGGCAGCACTGTGGTGTTTCCTCATGGGGAGATTGGGATCTTGTGCTCCCATTCCTCCTCCTCATCCAACTCCTGACTCAGGATACCCGGGAATAGGCTGGGACCACCCTGCAAACCTGAGCAAGCCTGGAACCCAACCAAAGCAATGCAAACTTTGACTTCTTCAAGTGATATATCAACACAGGCTGAACAACTCTCTCCCTAAGCATGCCTAACTTTGCCATGTTCATGCTTTGATTTACAGTTTAATTTTCTTTTGACACTTTCCTTTTGCAGCAGTACATTTTTGTTCATGAATAGCCACTACCTTCTGGCAGCATTCCATTAGATCCATGAACAAGTGTTGTTTCCTCTGTTGTTTCATCATTTGCAGGACACAAATCATAGGTATTTGCAAAGAGTTGGATCATCTTTTAATGAAAATTCAGGCACTGAGTTCCTATCTGTCTAGTTTTCAAAATAAAACTGACTTCTGAAATTCTTATATGCTTCATGGAACGTTTTCCATGTTCACCAAGAAGTAGCTTAATGGAGAAAAGAGGGAGTTTTGGGCACTGAGATTGCTACAGCCACAACTGACCTAAGGCTTCCTGGTGAATATCAGGCGGTGACATTTGTTCCAAGCACACAGCAGGGAAGATGTGATGTTGGCACTGGGTGTATTTTTAACACTCTTCACATTTCCAGAGTGGTTAGAAGCTGTCTGGAGAATTTCTGGCAAACTTTCCTTGAAAACTACCCATGTGTGTGGCTACTGGCCCGGGGGCCGGCCGGCCTCGTCCCCCAGCTGCACAGCCAGGCGCAGCTCTTCTCAGGCTGCAATCAGCCCTGGAACGGTAGAAAGCAGAGAGGCTTTCTGCTCTCTAGGCTCCCGACCTCCCCGAGAGGAGGTCTGAAGTAAAGGTCCGAGAAGGCACATTGCAGAGATGTTTATTCTTCTCAAGGGGGTGCAAAAGAGAGACCCAGGACTCCGATTCCCAAGCTTTTAAACCGCATCAGTCCGGGGGTGTTCCCAGCAGGGACAACAGATACAATGGGACAGGGAGTGGCCAGCCAGGGACAGACCAAACCCACTGGAGAGATAACAGGGACAGACCACTTGGGAAAAACCAAATTTAACATCCACTACCACAATGTGGAGCAGCACTTTCCTAATAGGCCATAATAACCCCCCGATTATCTTCTTAGGGATACTCGTAAGGAGTAATTCCAGAGTATCGTGCAACCAGACTGGCAGGATTTCACCTGGCGTGCATTAACCTTTCCTCACAATCTTTTAAAATTTAGAATTCTTTGTACCTCTTCCAAATCATTGTAAATTGTGATTGCAAATAAAAAATTATTTGTGTTGACCTCCTAAGCAATGAATTTATTTTTCAAAACATGCTTTTAAATTCATGTTTTCCTGGACTCAGAACATTTACATTATTTTGTCTGTTGAATGTTTCAATTTCTCAATTCAAAAATTCATCTTAAAAAATTGTTTTAAATATTGCCATTCTATGTACTTAGAACTCTGTGGCAATAAATTCCATTCATGCTGCTGTCAATTACCAATCTCCAAAATTAAGCATTAATTTTAACTCAGCTTGTTTGTAACCTAGTGAAAGTCATTTCCAAACTTCAGTGCTTCTGCCAAAAATGTCTTTGCTATCTTTGATGCATAGCACGTTTGGCCTGTAGACATGCATTGGAATCACATTCATCCCTGCAAAGTTGACTACCCCAAAAAATGCTTTTACAAGATTTTTTTTGTAACACACTTAAGGCATTGGCTCAGGTGGATTTTCTTAATTCTGTGCTTTCATCTCTTTCTGCTCTGTGCTCTGCTGTGCTTGCTCTGCTGTTTGCCTTTCTGCGCTCTCTTGTGCTTGTTGGAAAACAATAAAAGAATCAAGATATTCCTGGAGCATCCTATGAAGCTGGTTTGCATTACTGCACACATGAAAATCTGTTTTTAGTTGAAGTGGCACTGGGTGGCTGCTCTGACTTCAGCATTGTCACAGCAGGGACCCCTGGAGTGCTCTGGTCCAGCCTCCTGCTTGAAGGGGCTCTGCCACAGCCACTCCATGAGGTCAAGCACAGCTTCACCCAGCCTGCAGCTCTCAAACAGCCATCCATGAATATTCAGCCTCTGAACAACCTGTTCCAGTGCTATTCATCCACATCCTTCAGGAGACGTGATCTGGTGTTCACTGCACAACTCATTTCCCGAGCAAGATACTTGCTCAGACCAGCACTCAAGACTTTTACGAAAAACCTGGGGAATTTCAGAAGTTCTGAAAGCAAAGTACTTTGCTAGGTCTAAATTTCCTTCCTTAGAAGCTGAAGGTGTCATTCCAGAAGTCCTGACTATGAGCAGAGCACTGGAATTTTAGAAGTCTTAGCATGAATATTTGATGACCAAATGTTATGCGTGAGCATGTGTTTGTGGGGAACACACACTCACTGCATACATGCTGTGCTGAGACTGGTTGCACATTTAGGTTGGATCAGAAATATATTACCAGTCTTGTATTTATATTGAGCTTTATAAACAGAAATTAATGGAAACTTAATGGGAATTCTTTCAGGAGATAGATACAAAATGTGAATTCAAATTAATTTCTTCTGTGCACTGATTAATCTTTTGCAATGACAGGAACGTTCAAGGTCAGCCGCTGGTGCAAGGTGTAGAAACACAATTTTGTTGATCTCCAATAGTAACCTTGAACAAGGAGTTCAGGAACAGAAAGAGCTGGATTTATGGTGTGATAGCCATGCTTCCAAAAACCACCAGGCCTAAACGAAAAGCCTTAATTCCTGTTAATGAATGCAGCTACATCTAATGGAGCCATGGTGGACAGCAGTGGTGTTTAAAAAGCAATCAGATCAACTAATGCTTTCATTAGAATAATGGTAAGTGCATCAAAGGGCCACAGAGCTCAGCAAAACACCTCCTGCAGTGCATAAACACCACCACCACAGGAGATGTTTATTGCTTTAGACACGCTCCCTTTGATGTATTTATCAGTTAAATGTATTAGTTCTGCTCCACAGCTGTGTGCAGAAATAGCACTGAGGAAGACCATATTCCACGTGTGCTATACATAGCATCACAGCCTCTGAGCACCAGGACCAATAAAGAAAATTCAGTCAAAAGATTTGAACACACACTTAGACACAACAGTGTGGATGTTGACAATTCATGACAGCGCTGAAACTCCAGCTGCCTTCATGGGACATTTTTGTCTCAGTTAAAAGGAACACAAATGCCAACAACATCTCATTATGCACAGAAGTTTCTTCTTAGAAGAAATATTGCGTATCATTAGGATGGAATTCATTGGGTCATGTCCTTAGATGGCAGAATGCTAAGCCACACTTTGTGTGTGTTGGTATGTGTATCCCTTTTGCCTAAAAGTTACTATTTCTTCTCTCTGGGTTTTAATCCTGTGATTTAGATAATTACATGGTGAATTATTGTGCATTAGGTTCAGCTGAGATCAGTTCTGTTGGAGGCTGTTCGTACATAGTGTTCATTTGTCTACATCCATAACTGCAGATGTCTGAATTTATTTCAGCTACTGAGAGAAAAGAACCTTTCTTCCTGAAAAGACGTTTGTTTATAAAAAATACTTTAAATATAATTCCAGCCCACAAACAGTCTAACTTGAAACTCTCCTTTTCTGTGGCCGATGCTGTTGCCTTTTCCTGGTGCTGTGTGATTTAGATGGGGAGCATGGGAGGCCAGAAGCTGTATTATAACCATGCCTGATACTGTGTACTGGGTTTTTGCATCTCTGTTGGGCTTTTCTTCCTTTGACTGCAGAACTATGAAGGACAGAGAGTGATAATTATGTGTGTCTGTGTGTAATTTTGTGTTAATTCATGTAATGCAAGCAGATAGATCCAAAACCCTTGTTCAGGTTAAGGTTTGTTAATACAGGATAATAACAGAAGTTAAGGTTTTGTTGCATGTCATGTGTAGATTGAACAAATACATTATGAACATAATTAATAATTTCATTTGTTTTCTTGCAAATGAAAATACATATTTTGGTTGTTGGATATTTAATCCAACACTTGAAGATGCAGGAGTTCATGGATGCTGGACCCTGGTTTTCCAGAGTGACCAAACATAAATTTGCTGGGGAATATAACTAACTCATCTCCAGCAGTGCAGATTTCTCCATGTGCTTCCCCTCATTGAAATAAACACCAGACCTGGACCTTGCTGGTGTAGATCCCCAGGAACACAAAATCAGCAGTGACTTCCAGCTGTTTGTGCCTTTGTGCCCAGGAGTTAGGGAAGGTTTGAAACATCTCTGCCTGTCAAACAGAGTTTGCTCAGGAAGACACCTCAGTACTGTTGGTGTTGTTGTGACATTGCCAATCAAAGAGAAATGAACCATTTTCATTATTGAAAAGGATTTGTAAGTACTGAAACATTGCCTCCTGTGAAGTGCATTCCTTGTGCCAGGGTTTAGGGATGTGGATAACTTGGCACTTGCATCGTGTCATTCCTGACATGCAGTCTCATCATGTTAGCCAAGCCAACAAATGTTCATCTAGGAATGAAATATATGGGATATAAGTCCCAGATTGCACAGGATGAGAGAAATTCCTCCATCATACCCTTTCCAAATAGTGGGGTTTTTTCTTAACTTTTAGTTTCATTTTTAAATGTGTTAATCACTAAGTAATTACTAGTTAATGCTTGTAATTGATTGAGTGTGGCTCTTAAAATATTATATTGTTGATCTTTTATTTATAATTAATCAGAGACTTAATTATTTATTGGTTACATTTCGTGTCACATTTAATAGGGTGATGTCAGCCTAGGAAAGTTCCCTTAATTATGCAGGAAATCTTCTTTAAAGGCAGTAGCTTGATCAGTCCATTTCTTGTAAGTTATTATTCTAGTCATACATTAAACAAAAAGAATCCAGGAGAGAAATTGTCTTCTGAAATCTCTTTGATTTCTTTAAGGTCAAGTAAATGGATCTCTCAGTTATTTGCCCGTCATTTTCCTAAGCCAACAAGTTAATTTTTTGTATACAAATATTCCCTATCTGCATATTGATTTGGGCTTCCTTAATGCCAAAATACACAATGTTACATGTATATCAACTGCTAATTTCCATCATGTCTGTCACAAATAAGTCTGGGTTTATATGAAGACATCCTCTCTATTTGCCTGTTGCTTCTCAGTAGCATTGATTTTAGTATTTTTAAAAAACTTGCCTCCAAAGAAAGTACACACTTTGAAAACCTGGAAAACTCAGGAGTTAAATACAAATTTCCCGAGTTTACTTGGAAATCAGGGAAAAAAAACAAAAACCAAACAACAAATTGAAAGCTTTGGATTCCTCAAGAAATCCAGTTTTTCTTTGAACTGAGGAACTTTATGGGTTGGGGTTTTTGTTTTGCTTTTTTTTCCTTAAGGGCATTTTTCCACAGGACACCTGTATTTCTGCATTGCTCCCAAACTGCTGCAACACATTTTCTAGATGCCTGCCTGCATTAGATCAGTTCTATATGCTACTGTAACTGTGGCTGGATTTCATCTGCCAGGACAGAAGCCTGGTTTGCTTTTTCCATTCATCACCTCTGCTTTCTCCAAGTGTCTTCTCTCGTGTCCTTTAGTGCAAAGCTGTTAAGGGAAACCTTGGCAAACACCAGGCTCCCTCTCCTGAGACAGTGGCTTTAACATTTGATGAGTTTCCAGAGGCAAAAGCCAGGTGTAAAAAGGGGAGGTTTTCACAGGAGACAGTGCTCTGCTCCTCCAGGATGGAGATGGCCCTGGGATGCTCTCCTGCTGTGAGGAGCACAGGGCTGGGCTCCAGGCCATGGACACTGGGCTGGGCACCAGGACAGTGACCATGGAGAGAACTGTGGGGTCACTGCACTCCTGAAAGGGGAAATTTCCTCCTGGCATGGGCACAGTGACGGATTCTTCACATTGCCTGAAGGTGGAAGTACTGCAGGAGTTACCAGAGAGCTCCCAAACCTGAGACAGGAGCCTGGCCAAGGGCTTGTGGGACCCCCAGGTTATGGGAGAGGCAGGCACAGCTCTGTGAGAGGGACAGGGCAGGGGGAGCTGCTGGGACAGGGAATTTCTGACATTGCCTGGGGGTTACAGGGCCGAGGGGAAAAAAGTGAAACTTGGAGTACATTAGAAAACAGATCTAAATGGAGGTTTTTGAAAAGCTTGATGTTGGAGAGTCAGGACCTGTGCATATATCCCAGTTACCTGGAAAAAGCAGCCTGCTACCTTGTTTTAATTGGAAAGTGGCCCTAGCTTTGAATTCACTTCGCTCCTGGAAGTAAGATCTTGTCTTGGTTTAAGGCAAATTTGGGAAGGGACCTCAAAATAGGTCCCTCCAGAAAACCAATCCAATGGCCCCTTTCCCCAACTGGTTCAGGAAAGGAAAAGAGGAGAAACAAAACAAAACAAAAAAAAAAAAAAATTCCTTAGAGGAAAGTGGAAAAAATGTATTTATTTAACAGGCCAAGCACAACAAATGAACATCAAGGAACAAAACCTCCTGCTTCTCCGCAGAGATGACCAATCCAGCCAGTCTGTGCCGTGGGTGCAGCTCGGCTCGCTCAGTCTGTGTCAGTCCCTGGCACTGGGAAATGCCAGGCCCAAGCCAGGCCCGGTGGGCCACAGGGATGAGCTCTTGGTGCTCTGCTGGGGGTTAGTCCAGAGTAGGTTTGAGCAGTTCCAAGGGAAAAAAAAAAAACTCACAGTCCGGAAAACTTCTCTGCTTCAGCTAGCCACGAACTAACAGAAAGCAAAAGAGAGCTCTCTCCCGCCGTCCGCACTGCAGCCAACACTCGCTGTGTCCTCCAAAACTGCAAATTCTTATCTTGATGTTTTGAAAACACCCGCCTCAGACATTCCACTGCTTCTTCTTCACTCTTAGATCCAGTCTTAAAGGTGCAGAACTCATTTTTGATTTAAACAGACGAATGGGGATACAATTCAGCAGTAACCCAGGACAGATCTGATCCAGATTAGTATCAGAGGGTGCTAAAGCTGCCTAAGAGCTCAAATCTCATTTAGAGATTGCCTTCATGTTCTCCCAAAAATGTCATATCACTCAATCGTTATGTTTTCTTCCCAGGTGCTGGAGACTATAAAGCACACAGGATGTCTTTTCAGTAATGTGAAAAGTGATTTTTTTTTCCCCCCTCAAGATTATACTGCACAGGGAAAACACTGGAGTTGAAAAGAATTTTTAGTAGCAGTACATGAGTCTGCCACAAATAGGATGAAGGAAAATAAAACAAAATGGATTTATAAACTGTAAAAGCACTGTCAGGTTTTTTAAAATGCTGCTGGGTTTAAAGCTGTACATGGCTTTTTCTTAGCTCTTCTTGGGCCTGGTGTTCTGTGTTCCTGATGGTGTCCCCATAAACAGGGAGGACTGGCGATGTGCCCCACACCCCTGTGCTGCTCCTGGGGGAAAAATTGGAGTGACTCCCACGGGCTGGTGTGCAGGAACTTGGCTTGCCTTGCTTGCAAAAGAGACCAGCAATGCCCAGCCCCAGCTGAGGATGTGGATGCTGCTCCTACTGCACGGACCATATGGAAAAAGCTGGCCCAGTGCATTTCCTGGGGGCAGGTTTTCTGAGCTTCCCAGCTCTGGAGGGTGTAAGGGCTGAACAAACCCAGGAGCTGAGCTGCAAACATCTGTCCTTGGTAATAATAATAGTAACAGCAACAGTACTAGCAATAACAAAGCAAGTGGTGGGAGGTTGGTAAGAACACAAAAGCTGGGCTTGGAACAGGACAGATGAGAGGATGAGGACAGGACACTGAAATACAGGTTGAGAGGGTTCAGTTCTGATTGTAGGGCTGAACTTTAAGGACACCCATCTAGTTGTGGTGTGCCAGCCTCTCTGGCAGGGTGGGAGATGCAGCACTGTTCCTGGATGTGCCACATCCCCCTGACCAGCCCTTGGCCAAGCTGCTCTAGCCCTGCTGTGTTCCCTGGCTAATCCACCCTGGGAGCAGCATGTGGAGTTGTTTGAAGGCTTCCAAACCAGCTGGATTTGTGTCTTTTCTCAAGTAGAGCTCTGTCTGGCCAGCCCTGCAGCTGCCCCCAAGATGGGATGAGAGCCCTGCCAGGTATCCCTGCCCTCTCAGCCAGACCTCTCAGGTTTTATTCATCCCTTACCTGCATAGAAAACTCTTCAGGGGGAGAGGGGCTCCTCTGTAATAAGCTCTGATAGAACCAGAGCTCTCTGCAGAAGCTGCTTCAGAGGTTTTGTCCCCCTTCCCTCCAGCCAGCACTTCCTTCCCCGTGTCTTGAACGTGACCTCTGCTGTCCCTGCTCAGCTTTAGCCAGGAGCTCTCAGCTCTCACTGCTGCTGACACTTGAAGCTCTCAGCAACACGTGGAAATTAAGAACAATCCTGAATCACAACATTTCCCACCTTTCAGTGCCCTGAGGCTGCTGGGAGCCACATTGCTCATTGCCTCAGCCATGTGCAAGTGGGAGAGTTCAAATTGCTAATAAAAGGCAATCTTTAAGGACAATGATGGATTAAAACTGGTTTAATAAATAACATTATGTTCTCTTTAGCAGAGCAATCAAGTCATCACATTAATCTTTGGAGGCTGGAGCAGGGCAGCACCATTCACTGGAAGTGCACTTCTGTTGGGGATTCTTGTGTTTTCTTGGGCTTTTTTTTTGTTTGTTTGTTTGTTTGATATTTTGGGGTTGTTTTGGTTGAGTTTTCTTATAAATCTGAATCAAAACCTATGTGCTTCTAAGCCAGGTTAGTACTAAGAGCTATTCCATAGAGCAGATGCACTGATTTGCAGTAAGTGAAATGTTTCTGAGCTTATAAAATGTCCTGTCTCCTGAAAAACCCTCTTGCTGCTTCCCAGCTTGTCAGCAAGGGCTGTGTCAAATCTGCTTCCGCTCAACGTGTGCTTGCAGAAAATGCTTTTCCATTTGACTTCCAGCAGGTGTCTGGAAGTCAGCCCCTCTGGACTGGTGTTTTATGAGTGCTGAGGTGTTCCCAGCCCGTGTCCTTGGCTGGGCTGTGTGCATCCTGCTGTGCTGTATCCAGGCTAGGTCCTCCCGAGCAGGAGGCTGAGCACCCCCTCCTCAGCTTCACACACAACCACCGATCACTTTTTCCTCCCTGCTCTGGCTGGAGATTTAGTTTTAGCTTAAAGGGAATGGGGCTGATGTTAATGAGAATACATTGTCTTGATTTGCATATTAGATGAGATAAATATTGAGTTAATTTATACCTAAGATGGTTTTTATTGCAGTCTACATGTTCCACAGTTCTATTCAATATATTTTACACACTGACTGGGTGTAGTTTAGAGGAAAAATGTGAAAATATATTATTTTGATGGTGAAAACAAAAGGGGTACTGTTTCTGTTAGTTAGATTGGGGTTTAAAATGCTTATAATTTAAAAGACTTTATACTCCTACCCTCCTACTCTGTGAAGACAGGAGCAGCTGTGAGGAAGGACTTACACCCAGTGTGCAAGCTGGAAGTGCAGAACCTTCTCCCAGCTGCATCCTGGGCAGATGTAAGGGTTCCTGCTCCCCTCAGCTCCCACCAAGTGCAAGGAAATACAGAGATTTTCTGGGGGCCTGTCCTCGTCCTTTTGCCTGGAAGGGATTGCAGGAGAAAAATGTGAGCTTGGAAATAAATAGTTTGAAGCATTTCTTGAAAGATAAATCACAGGGATGTCCAACATCCAAACCACCAGAACGGGGCTTTGTGGGTTGCACAGGATGACTCATGAGGGTAGAACATGTACTGAAAACATCCGTTTGGGAAAACAAAGCACTCCCGTAGATCCACTTAATTTATTTCAAATAATGCAGACATAGAGGGTTTGAAAGAACCCAAAGAGTTTGCAAAAAGGAACAAAAGGTGCTCTGGGTGTTTTAGAATTTCTGCTTCCTCTGTCTTCCCTCTCCAGCTGTATTTCCTCATTATAGATGTGAGAGGAATCTGAAAATCCTACTGACATAATTTCATTCTCTGATTACCCTCTGATTATAACCCTTTCATTTTAGAGAAGTGGGGGTTTTGCATAGAACAGAGGATTTCATCAAACTTTGTATCACAAGGCACTACCTGTGTGTCTACATACATTGAACATAATGTGAAACAACATTTTATTAATTAACTGAAAATTTCAGCTGTTTTGCAAAATGCTGGGCTTTTTCTCACACTCTTTGGCTTTTCTGCCTGTCCACTATGGTAAATGTTTGAAAGGCCAAGCCTGTTGTCCAAAGCCTGTCATTATTAAAAATGCTGTGTTCTGGAGCACAGTGGCACTGGGAATTCTATTACATATTTTATAGTAACAGTTCAGTCTGCTGTGGGAAACAGCCTTAGTGGCAATTTGGGATTAGAATTGTGGAAAATGCATTTATGTCTTTGTGTCAGCCTCACTGCATTCCCTCTGTTTGGTTATTGGTGCCCAGGTCTGAGCACAGAGTCACCAAGGCTGGAAGAGACCTTCAAGACCTCCCAGTCCAAGCACCAGCCCAGCAGGGCCACGATCACCCCAAATCCACGTCCCCTTGGCCACATCCAGAGC
Organism: Sitta carolinensis; assembly: GCA_032173965.1. NCBI lineage: Eukaryota > Metazoa > Chordata > Aves > Passeriformes > Sittidae > Sitta > Sitta carolinensis. The sequence continues at coordinate 20,664,923 of CM063292.1, forward strand.
CCTCTTGGACATTTCCAGAGACTGTGACTCTTTCCCCTCCCTGGCAGCTTATCTTCACGAAGTTCACAGATTATTCCGGGTTGGGAGGGTCCCACAGGGATCATCAAGTCCATCTCTAGTGAATGGCACAGCCAACAATGAAAACCACAGCCTTGGCTTTGTCAGCACCACCTGAGCTCATCCCAGGGCCTGAGCCTCCCTTCAGGGGGAAAACAGCTGAGATCTGGCAAGTGCTGGGCAGGGGCAGCAGCACTAGGATTGCTGCTCCTGATCTTTGCGTCACTGGGAGCTGCTCTGCATCCTCTGTTGGAGCTCCACTGCTGCTCCTCACTGCGTATTTATGCATTAATTGGTGCCAGAATGTAGCATTTTGAGCTTCTCCTGAATTGTGTTACACTTGTTTTCTGGTTGTTTCTCCTTTTTTAAGGGTACTTCAGTGTGAGCCTGCCCACACAGGGCCCCTCTCCTGGCTAGGTGTGCAAATGTAAACTGAATTAGTTTTGCTCTCAGCTGTCCTGAGGGATGCTTGTTCACCAGGGAAGAACATCTCCATGAAAACTCAAACTGGAGGAGATTTCCATACTCTGATAGTCTTGTTCTGAACCACTTTACTGCTCAGGGAAAGGTTGTGTCTCATCACAAAGTTGATGTTGGTGGCACTTCTTTGTCACTGAGGGGCTTTTCCTTAGTATTTTGGGACTGGATACACCAGAAAAGTAATGGACTGTTTTCTGTGTTCAGCTCAGTTAGTATAACTACAGTAAGCTATGCTTTAACTATGCATTATGATATTCCTGCTGTAAAATCAATAAATTGTACACAATTAATTTGAAAAGCATTATTTCTTTAGCAAGAAACTCTCAGGAAGACAACCTCTCTCCTCTGACACAAGCAAATGACATAAAAAGTGCTTCCTCATCTTAAAGCTGATGAGACAGTGCTGGGCACAGGGCATTAAAAATATTAGTCATTATTTAATTTTATCTACTAGAAATTTTACTCAGTTTCTTTACATAAACAACCTCAGAGAAATACAAAAAAAATCCTTCATCAAAGGTGAAAGTTTAACTTTGAAATTACTGGAACCTTAGGCTTGGTGCTCTTTTCCCCCATCTTCCACTGGAAAAATGCCTGCCATTCTTTCAGAGCTGCCACTGGAACTGAGCAATCAGTCATTCATAAACATCTTCTGAACTAAGCTTTAGGAAAGGTGATTGGGAAATAGTAAGACTGACTGATCTTGCAGAAATATATAAGTTTATTCCAATTCAGCTGAAGGATAAGATTCTACCACATCACTCAGAGACCTCTGTGTCCTTGGTGCTCTCCCAAGGGATCATTTTCCAGCTCCATGGCATTGCCGAAGCCGTTTCTGTGTCCTCCCGGCCTTTGGAAGAGAAGGAGGAGTTGATGTTTTGTACTTTCTCCTTCTACTACCTCAGGAGCAGATAAAAATTAACCTGTCTGAACTCTATAATAGCAGAAGCTGTCATTGTATGCTTGTGCAAAGAATAATTTAAGAGGATGCTTATGGAGCCTTTACAGAAGGGGCAAAATATTTCCAAGTCTCAGCAAAATCTTTAAAAACAAATACATCTGCATTTGGGATGATTCAGAGGATAGCACTGGAAATAAATCAGGTGTAAAGCCTATAACAAGCATCATAAAAGATTCAGAAAGGTATTGAATTGGTCTGGATGAAAAGAAAACAAACATAAATCACTGGGCTTCAATTAATGTTGTGTCAGGTTTGTTTCTGGGTTGTTTTTTTCTTGGTTAATAATGTTCCCTGAAAAAAGCATCCAGTTAAGAGGGGACAGAGGATTTTTCCTGGCTCCACTGCAGATGTCACAGGCTGGCAGGGACAGCTGAGGCTGCATCACACACAGCCTGGTGATGTCTTTATGCTGCTTTTATGGAGCTCCCTGCTCCCTCGTGTGCTTTCTCTTCTCCAGCACGACTGGCCCTCACTTTAAACTCATCCTTGCAGCCTTTCAGTTATGCTGCAGCTTAGTCCAGCAAGTGGGAATTTAGTGTGACAAATGTATATATTACAGGAGTTGTGGATGTTATTATCAGCTTTTAGAAGCAGTTCAGATATATTTTTAATTTTTAAATTGAACAAAGTGTAAATCTCACTGTCCAGATTGTTGCCCTACTGTTAATTCTTTTTGAGCCAAATGGAAAAACAATAATTTGACTTTAATGCTTTTGAACTTTGTGATTATCAATGCAAACACTTTGCTGTGCTTTGCCAAAAGTCTCCTAAAATCTACTTGAGTTTTAATTGGAAATTGAAACAATTGATAAAATAGATTTTTTTAAAGTAGTTATTTCCAGATGGAGTTTCCACAAAGAATGTTACGTCCTTATAGCCTTGTATTGCTTTAAGAGAATGATGTATGCCAATGTGCTCCTCAAAAATAATAATAAAAAAGGAACAACTTTTGAATTTGATGAAACCTGACTGCAAAATTAAAAGCTAATGAATACGAAAAGAATAGCAAGAGAATCAGAGTGGTGGCAGCATATAAATGAAACAGTCATTGAGTAAGGCTTATTTAGAATGATTTTATTAAAATTTAAAGGAATTAAATAATCACATATTAATTATCTCCAGAAACTGCAAATACGACCTAAGAGCACAGAAAATGGCAGTGCACTAGTGATTGCCTTTGCTTTTTGTTTCTAACAAAGCAAAGCTTAAAAAACTTCTGTAGGTTTTCACTTAAAAATTATTTCCTGGAAGATTAAAGCAAGTTGCAGTGATGCAGAGCCGGCTGGTTTTGTGTAATTTTCTGTGAGCAGCCCAGCTTGGCTGGGTGCAGAGCAATGAATCCAACCACTGCACAGGCAGGTCCAGAACAGCTCGCTCTGTTTATTGCCTGTTCCTTGGGAAGGTCCGTAATTGTAGTGTTTACACTGAACTTTTAATTAAGATGTCTTTGATTCCCCTGATTTCTGTTTAGCTAAGATTCAATGTCTTTGTGCCTCCTGAACTGTGTCCGTTACAGAAATAGTTCTTAGGCTTTGTCACTGCTCTCTGGAAACTTAATATTTCCACTTTTGTTTCTTTATAAACATCTGAGTGCCTGAGGCAGCAGATGAGGAGAAGCTGGCACAGTAATCTCCCTCAAAGTTCTCTCACTGCTGTGTTTTCTTAACACTTTCAAAATTCAGAGGTGGAAAGATCCTTCTCAGCCAAGAGAATAAAAAACTGTCCTTCTTTATTAACCTCTTGAATTAAGGAGGGGAGTGGAGGAGAGGAGAGGAGAGGAGAGGAGAGGAGAGGAGAGGAGAGGAGAGGAGAGGAGAGGAGAGGAGAGGAGAGGAGAGGAGAGGAGAGGAGAGGAGAGGAGAGGAGAGGAGAGGAGAGGAGAGGAGAGGAGAGGAGAGGAGAGGAGAGGAGAGGAGGAGGAGAGGAAGAGGAGAGAGGAGAGGAGAGGGGAGAGGAGAGGAGAGGAGAGGAGGGAGGAGAGGAGAGAGGGAGAGGAGAGGAGAGGAGAGAGAGGAGAGGAGGAGGGAGAGGAGAGGAGAGGAGAGGAGAGGAGAGGAGAGGAGAGGAGAGGAGAGGAGAGGAGACTTTGGCTCTGGACAGGTGTTAACAAGACATTTTTTTATCAGCACAGGGAACTGGATCCTGAAATGCATTTTCTCCTGGCTGTAACTGGGCAGGAGTTTGCTTTGGCAAGAGACAAGGACAAAACAAATTTAAGAAATGAAAAAACCAAACCAAAACAGAGTGATTTCCTGGGGTTTGAGGAAGGAGGATAATGCATAATCCAGCACTTGGACAGGAGAGTGAAAGGGTTGGTAGCAATGTGTATAAAGATATGGCTATCACTAGATATGATGCACACGCAGAAAGTGGAGAATTAATATTCTATATTAAAAAGGAGGGAGGGATTGGCTGGCCAGTTGTTGTTAAAGAGCAAACCCTGAAGCAGCTGGAGGAGAAGACAGTGGTGTACAAAGCAATGAAAAGCAGTTCAGAGTAGACTGGTCTTATCTCTAAGGTGAGAGAGAAACTTTCTGGGTGTGAATTTCTGGTGTGCCTATACCTGAGGAGCTGATTTGACTGCAGTGGGGGAAAATGTTCCTTCAGCTAATCAAATCTAAATGGTGAATTCAGAGACAGATGGGGAGCCAGGGAGAGCTCTGGATGAAAGGAGAGTAGACACAGAGTTCTTGAAATAAAGGGTTTGGGATCACAAAAGTCCTTTATTCAATGGTGTGAACCCAAGGTGGGAACACAGCAGAGAAGTTTGCTGATGCTAAAGTTGAAATGAGCAGCAGAGAGGAGAGTGGAAGAATTGTGCAGGAGGAGTGAGTTGTCTGGGGAGTAGAACTGCAGGGATCACATTAATGATATGAAGTGCAGGGCTCTGTGGTGTAACAGGAGAATTCCTGCCCTGCATGAGGGCTTTGGGGCAGTGAGGAGATGAAACAGCTGGGTGTGTTTGTGAGGTACAGGGTGGCTGTGGCTGGGAGAAAGGAATGTCAGATCCTGCCTTGGACAGGGTAGGGGTGAGCAGGAGGATTAGTACTCTTGGAAAAGGCATTGATGAGATGCCAGTTTGAGTGACAGATAAATTATCATGTTTCATATTAGAAAGTGTATTGATCCAGGGAAAGCAATGCATATTGGAAAGAGGACATGTGACCCAAAGAGTCCTTTAGCTTGGACAAAGCTCTGCTCTTTGGGCTCTGCAGCACACGCGAGAGCCAGCTGTGATTGCACTGAACTGCTCCTGGGGGGAAGGCAGGCCCAGGAGGCTCTGGATGGGCTGGATTCCTGATGGAGCCCTGCAGGAGAGGGAGTGGGCTGGTGGAGCTGGGGGCAAGCTCTCCAGGTGACCTGGCTTGTGACACCAGAGCATGGGGTGGGCGCTTTACAGCTGCTGAAATCAAAATATAAAGGTGGAGCAAATAAAACAATACTAAATGTTACAGCTGCACCATGCATCAGAGGGAAAGAAGGGATATTTCCATTTTCCAGGGAAATATATTCTGTCTGGTTACAGCAATCTTGGCAAATCTCATAGGCAGGGAAGTTCACAAATTCCACTGTGGTCATGCCTGGCTTAGGCAAGGACCAAAGCTGAAAGGTTTCCAGTACTGTTTCTTTCTCCAGAATTTCTATCCCCACAAAAGGATCAAAGCTATCTGAGCTATCTGACAACTTCCTCTGAATTTAAATGGGTTCTCTGCTTTTTGTTGTCTTGTTATTTTTCTTTTCTTCTAAAGGAGGAGTTGGTATTTTTTAAAGATTTTTGTGTTCCTTAATTGCCACTGAATTTGTCATGCTGCCAGTTGCAACCAGAGACAAAAATGTCTGGATGAAGGAAATACAGTAAAAAGGGTAAGTGTGCATATTGAAAGCATAGTTAAATAGAAGTTCTGTCGAAAAAGAAAATATTCCCTTTGTTTTCTAGGCTTACTAAGCTCTATGAGCTTTTACTTAGATTTTAAAATCATTATAATGATTGTTGTTGTTGTTACTGTTATTGTTGTAAACAATTCCAGGGTCCTCTATTGAAACTTAAATTTTCCTGCCAGTTCTGGTGATAAAACACTTCTTTTCATGTGCTCCCCAGTGCCTTGGGCCATGGCTTTCCTAGTGCAGCAAAGTGGGAGAGCAGCCTGGGGATTTACTCCTCGTGCTTAATGTCAGGAGAAGCATTTCCTTTAGGTCTCCTGTCACCAGCAGCAACAAAGCAGCAAGGAAGGAGCTCTGCAGCTCCTCTCCTCTCCTCTCTGCGACATCTGCAGCAGACAAAATTCTAAATCCCTCAATTCCCAGGCATGAATGAGCTATAAAAACAATGTGTCAGAAATGAAAATTGTTCCATCATAGTTTTTCACAGTTCTTTTTGACAAAAGCCAAACAAGTCTTATGAATACACATTTCCTATAACCTTATACATTATGTATCAGGCCATAGTGGGAGTGTTGGGAATTACTTGTCCCTCGTAAGGGCCTTTGAAAGTGCTCAGCTGGTAAATAACCCAAGCCCTAGGAGTAGTAGCTACTTTTTTTACATATTATATTATCTGTGACTAAGGGCAGACATGCACTTCAGCACTTTATCTTCTGATAAATCTTCAGATCCACCAAAGCTGAGTACTTTGGATCTTCTACCATGAGCTATAATTTCACCTTCCCCAAAATGATTCTGAGAAGTCAGAAACTCCCAGCAGAGGCTGTGCCACTGAATGGTGCCAGAAACGTGGTAAGGACGAGTGTTAAGCTGTGCTAAGTGTGGCGAGTTGCTACTCATGTCACATGGAATTTTCAGATGGCAGGGGGCCAAACTTGGATTTACAGTATTTTACTGCCTTGTTGCTGGGCCAGGGCTCTGAGTGGGAGCTTTGTAAACCTCTGTGTTCATCAGCACTGTGCTGGCATTTCTTGGAAAGAGCTCCTACTAATTTTTTGTGCAAAAGTTGGGCTCTGTCTGTCAACACCAACAGAGATACCAAGGGAGTGATTGATTTCCAGGAGCAGGAAACGGGCAAGGACAGAGCATGGCTCCAAAGCTGTGCTTGCCATCCAGAGGGTGTAAAAATTCCAGGGTAAAGATCGATTAGGAGACATTGCAGGAAATTCCCCATCATTGTTGGTCAATGAAGATTTATGGTGTTTGCCTCAGCAATAATTTACTGATTGGTGCTGCCTGCCTAAGGCAGACATGAGGCAGCTGAGGGCTCCAGTCCATTGAAATGATAGGGCAGTTTGCAACTGCTTTTAGGTGTCACTGATAATTTACACATGTGATTATGATTTAACTTTTCCCTGGCTGTTCCTCCCCCAGTGGGAGCTTGGAACATTACAGAAGTGAGAGGATAAATTAGCTGCAGACAAACAACATATGTTTGTATCTGCTCTATAGCCAGACAAGTATTTTTAGTGAAACCCCATCCAACTTGTTCATCCCTGTTTGGCTGAAGAAAATGCTTAAGTCCTTTAAATCAGGAACTACTTTTGCCTATGCAGCTGTTGGACATGAACTGTAATGGGGCTGTAAAGTGTCTGGGAGTCCTGAGATGCTTCCATAACTGCTAAAAATGGTTCATGAAATACAAGTGAATGCTTCAAACATAAGGCAAGCCTTGCTCAAACGAGTATGGACAGAGCTGCTCTGCTTGAGGAGCAATGCCCACAGCAGAGAAGTGATGAACAGATTTTGGCCCCAAGTAACTGCAGCCATCTCCCTAAGAGTGAACTCACACAACAAATGCTGCCAGCTTTAAATATGATCAAAGTCTTGTATTTATTTTATTTTATAGCTATTCTATAGCTCTAAAGCAGAAATGTAACCTGTGCACGGGAGAAAATCGGATCCAAGATGAATGTCCACCTTTGTTCCTTGTGAGGCAGCACTTCAGCTTTGCAGAGAACTGCTCTGCTGACTGTGCAGTGCCAGAGCTCTCAAAAGCATACAGGAAAACTCACAGGATGACTCCTGAACTCGCTGTGGTAGGGGAGACTGCAGAGATTTAACTGAGGGTGTGAAAAGGGGAGCAGTGATGTCATTCCCAGCAGCTCTCTAATGTGGCAGGAGAATAACCAGCGCCTTTATTTATCCTTGGCAAGGGTACTTGGCCTGCCACTGGAGATTTTTTATTCTAGGAGAGCATGTGTATGTCAAACATAGAGAGGTCAATCTTTCTTCCACTGAGGACAAGGAAAGGAGCAGTGCGCAGGTTCATGTTGTGCAGGCAGACCACAAGAAGTAACTGGGGCATGTGAGTGCAGGAGGGCTCGTTCCCTGCCCACAGGAACAGGCAGTGCTGCTGAAAGTGATTGCACAAGACAAGAGGATCTGAGCTCTGTCAGGCAAAGCCTCTACTTGATTTATGTGGAGTGAGGAGCAATGTCACAGCAGGGCACCGTTTGGTACTGGAACAATGCAAGGACTGGACAGATTTTGAGGCCTTGCAGTGACCCAGGTGATGAATGCAGGTAGGGAAGGTACCAGATCACAGGCCTGTGCAGGTGTCGACCTGAGATTAAAAGTGTGTGATTTTAATGGTTTTTAACAGTCTGTTAGTGCCTGATGCTATCACTTACCTTGTCTAAAATTAGAGATCCCCATTTCTAAATAGCAGACATTTGACTTATTTATATAGGTGGCTTGAATCAAAACTGTTCAAGAGGTTTTGATTTTATTGGAATGTGCCTCTTGCACTATGATAAATCACTGAGCACTAAAATGTGCCTCACAAAGCAGCTGACTCTTACATGGTATGGTGTCATTTCTTTGAACTCTGGTTCTAGTCTCTAAAAAACTGGTGATTTTCGTTGTCAGTAACAGTAATGACAGATACAGCCAATTCCATTAACTCACTGACTGCATATAGTGAGATATATCATAGTATGAATCTGTACCATAAGTTAATATTTATGTGAAATTACCATTTTTCACAAGTTCAGATGGAATGATTGCTTCCTATATGGAGCAGAAGCAGAAAGAAAGGCTGAGGCCTCAAAAGCTCATTCCTATAATTAATTAATTTTTTTTTTTCTTTTATCATGAATAATGAGTCAAATGTTTGGAAAATTGCTTAAAAATATTTAGAGAAGTATTTGGCTTCTTATATCTCTTCATCAGGCCATTTACACTGCCTGGAATTCCAGTCCTTAATTGAAGTGTTTCTGAGAAAGGAGCACTGTGTTCTACGCAAACTTAACCTTCTATTTAGCAGTCAGTGTCATACTGGATATCCCAAAAACCTAATTTTTTCTGCTTTATTTCAATAATCTTTCAAAATGCAGAGAAAGTTGTCATGTTTATGGCTTCATTCTGTAGGAAATTGCTGGTTTCATTAAGAGGCTACTGGAGTCAAATGTTTTATTTAAAGCTGTAAGACTGAGTTTATGATGGCAACAAGGACTTAATCACTTTTCAGTTAAGCCTGAGTGGTGCTAAAGCTGCTGAATGTAGGTGCTCACTGTCCATTGAATAAGATTTTCTATTTTATTTTCTGATGTTTTTAAATGTTTTCAGCTTGATTGCTGTAAAACAAAGCAAATCAAGTAACTCTGGATAGGAACTGGTCTTTCCTACATTTTGTCCTTACATTTGTGTTGGAGAAACCCCTAATGATAGGACAGGAACAGATCTGCAAACACACACAGGGCTCTTACTGCAGAGGTTGGATTTTTAAAATCCTGACGTTTTCCTGGCTGAATTCATGGCAGTTACTGCAATCTGTGTTATTGGTTTTTCCCTAATTACTCTTGACTTGGACTGCCTTTGGTAGCTCTGTGAAGATTCTTTGGGTTGGAAAGGACCTCAAAGCTCCTCCAGTGCCACCCCTGCCCTGTGCAGGGACCCCTCCCACTGTCCCAGGTGTCCCAGCCCCAGTGTCCAGCCTGGCCTGGGACACTGCCAGGGATCCAGGGGCAGCCACAGCTGCTCTGGGCACCCTGTGCCAGGGCCTGCCCACCCTCCAGGGAACAATTCCTGCCCAATATCCCACCCAGCCCTGCCCTCTGGCACTGGAGCCATTCCCCTTGTCCTGTCATTCCAGGCCTTTTTAAATAAAAATTTTGAAATTCCTTTGTTTTAACACAAAATTAAAACTCTCCCTATAGAAATAGCCAGACATTTTTACAGTGTACTTAATTAAGTATTCTTAGTGTCTTTCAAACCAATAAATTTGCCCTTCATTGGTAATTTGGCAACATAAAGGATTTATGTTTTATTGTCTTTCGGTCTCTTTCCTGCTTCCTTATTTTTTGGAAGCTAAACCGAGCTGATGGCAGAGTGGCATTAAATGAATGGATATGGATTATTAAAAAATGTTCTTCCCATGAAAGGACCAAAGCACTGGGGGATGCCTGGAGAAGCAGAATTCCCAGTGTCTCCACACACTGCTAAGTACAAGCATTATCTTGAGCACCCCTCTTATCTGCTGTCACTGTGGGCTGTTGGTGAGGTGGCAGCACTGCCACGCTGCTGTGGCAGCTGTCACACGGGCAGGACACGCCACCTGCTCTGAAATGCAACTTCCACAGTGCTTACCATGCCCTGGGGAGCCTCCCAGCTAATCCACACCATCCTCTGGGACTGTCATATTTTGGGGTCGCGCCTTGTGTAAAATCTAGTGCATTCTGGATATGCCAGCGTGACTTTTCTGAAAAGTGATTTTTCACTGGGAAATCCCGGGAAAGTGGCTGAAATCCATTGGCCATGAAATCCATGAAATGGCAGGACAAAATCTCCAGCAAAGACAGACCACCTGCCTCAGCTGTGTGCTACACCAAAGCTGCCACGAGGCAGTGCTTCATTGTACAGAGCTACACCATGGGGTGTAACTGCTAGGAAAAACCAGATATGGGACGGTGTGGTTATCAGGCAGGTTGCTCAGTGGTGCCCATGATGAAACAAGGAGGTGAGGTTGCTCAGGGCTGCTCACACAGACCCCCCCCAGCTGTAATTTATCCCTGCTGCTGCTCTGGGGAGGGATGCTGCAGCAGGTACCAGGGAAGGATTGCAGTGCATTAATTGCAGCCCTTTGTGGTGGGAGGAATTCAATCTTTGTGGTGGGAGCAGGGGTGGAGGCACCAAGAGGCAGCTCTGTGCCTGCAGCTCATGCAGAGCAGCTCAGCAGCAGCTAGTTACCCCCAGAGCCTCCTTCATGACACACCTGGGCTTTGGAAACTGGAGAGGGACCTGGAAAAAGCAGCTTGGATCTCGAGAAGCTTTAATGAATTGACTCAGCCCCAAGATGTCAAGAGGAGCTCCCTGAATACCTGCAGTGATGGGTTTGCCAGGGGCCAGACTGATTTTTCCAAAGTCAGGTTCTGGGCACCAGGAATGTCAGAAAAGAGTAAAAATCTCCAAGAAAAGCTCAGTGAGACTTAAACTGAATTCAATACCAAACCAAAGAAACACAATTGCCATCATCTTCCTTTGTCACACTTCAAGGAGTTAATTTTTCAGGAGGATACAGTATTTTTCTTAGCAAACATGAAATTATTGCATAGCACACACACACACCTGCTGCTTGGTTTTTAAATTTTACTTAGGAGTTCAGCATCTTTGCTTGCTTGGTTTTCTTTGAAGGGACAATTGGACACCATGTCTGGGTTGAAGGTCTTTTCTAACAATGGATTCGTATTTCTCTGTAATTTATTGCTTGGAACAAGTAATTATTTGATGTATACTTGCATATATCTAAAGTAATTCATCCCAATACTGCAGAAGAATAATTTCTGAGCTTTCCTGAGGGATTTGTAGAAAATTTCTGATTTCTTAATTAATTTCTCAAACTTAGGTGACATTTGGTGGAACTGATGTCAGCTCCCATCCCAGCCACTGTGAGCACACTGCTCTGTTGGGATTTCTGTGATCTCTTATCCAGTGTCTGCTCTCAAAGCCCAGGGAGGCTGCTTCAGTGGGCTGAAGTGGTGGTCTGTAATTTCAGAGTGATTAAATTAATCATGATTTCTTGGAGAACAGGAGCTCTGGGACATTCTGGCCATGAGAATGTGGAACATGAAAACACAACACTAATATTACTAATTAGAATTGTGATGGCTTTTTCTTGCAAAGGTTCATGAAAAGAACAGAAAGTGTAACTGATTAAAAACAGTTTAATGAGGATAGAAATAGTACAAAATTAATCCATTCTCACTATACTCTTAATACTGTGATCTTTGCAAGAGCTTTTAAACTTTTCCTAATGTGCCAAACCTGTGCTGTAATACAGAGCTGGCACTCACAGCACTGCAGCAGCCTTAGTTCTGTTGGGAGGGATTTTTATAGAAAAAGGTAAAATTTTTGTGTGAGAAATTTACTAAAAGCAAACTGGGTGAACAATATGTAAGTTTTTATTATTTGTATTTTATTTTTTTATTTTACATACTGTGAGACCTGTGGATTGGTGATTTGTTGACTGTACTCCCAAAAGCTCTGGATGTGTGAATTATATACACCCTCCAAGTCTAGAGAATCCCAGAGTCATTCAGGTTGGGAAAGAGCTCCAAAGCCAAGTCCAGCCTGTGACCAGGCACTTCTAAGGCCACTAAACCTTGTAGTGAAAAGGGGGAAACCATGCCATTCTATATAAATATAATCATTCCTTTGTAACAGTTTGTTATTTATCGAATGAGGGATTTGTCTTTAATGTCTCTCTCTGTCATTTTGGGAGGAAGTGGCATCATCTCATGCCCAGAGGGGTCCTCAGGAAAAAGGGGGCTGCAGAAAGGGAGCATTGAGCTGCTGCTGGCCCCAGAGGGTCTGGGGCAGGACCTCCAGCTCCACCCCAAAACCGGAGAAGACTCTGCTGCTTTAGATACAAATCCAGGAGAAATTTCCACATTACTTGTCCCTAACTTAAAATTGGCTTGCTTTCCAAAGGCAGCCTTAAGGGCATGAGGCTGCTTCTGCACTCTGGGCTGTTTAATTTGCTCTTACTAGTTTTGGTTTTATTTTGGTTTTTTTCCTCTTTCCCATATATCAGACAATCTTTTGAATCATCACAGACTGTTTGTTTTTTTTTGTTTGTTTTGTTTTTGTTTTGTTTTTGTTTTTTTTGTTTTGGTTTTTTTGGGTTTTTTTTGTGTGTGTTTTTTGGTTTTGTTTTTGTTTGTTTGTTTGTTTGTTTGTTTTTTGTTTTTTTTTCTCTACCAGCTTAATTTAGTGACAGGTTATCAGTTAAACTTCTATTTGGTTGTAAGCAATAAAATCATGCATGAGATGTCCTTCATCTAATTTAACTAATGCCTGTATGTGATTAGGATACTCTCAAACTGGTAAGATGTTGTCAGGCTATTCACAGTGGTTCTAACTCTCTATTTTCTGTCTTCATCTATTTACTAGAATTATTTAAGGCTGCAGAATATCCTCATATCTTTTGTACAAACACACTCTGATCCCTGGCTGCTGGTCACATTTTCATCTGTTTGAAATCCTCAGTGAAAAGGTTTGCTGGGAGAGACAATAAGCTCAATTTTAGCTAGAGATGTTTAATTTCTGTCTGTTTAATGATCCAGAATTGTGCCCACTGGCAGAAGAAAACTCTGTTATATTTCAGTGGGATATTTGCTTCTAGAGAAATTTTGCTATAAAAGGATTCTCTCTTTTTCTGTTCTTCTAACTGCACTGACATATTTTTACCTGTTTGACCACACAGGAGATATTTTATTAAATAAACTATATCAGCTACAATCACCTGGACATATCTGATCACACCTTGGTGGAGTTACCCCCAAGCCTTTCCTGGGCTCAGGTGGAAGCATTCCCTTGCAATGCTGTTGGCAGACAGTGTTTATTAAATTATCCATGTTCCAACATTAATATTCTGTGGTTGCAGAATATTGCTTGGGTTTTGATGGCTCCAGGCCTGTGACCTGTGGGAAAGCAGTGATGAGGCACAAAGGCAGATTTTCATTTTAATGGCATGTGGGAGTTGATAGCACACCAGGTTTCCAGGTTTGTGGTACAAAGGGTGGCTGTGCTGGAGGGGGACACTCAGTAGTTTGTTAAAACTCTGGTGTGGTCCCAAGAGAGACCTTTTGGTGCAGGTGGAGGTTAAAACCCATCCTGGTGCTGAAGGGAAGGAAGCACCTTTATTTAAAGCATTCTCAGTGTGAGTGCTGCAAGGCAGCTGCTGTCTCGGTTGGTAGAGTCAGAACACATTCACTGCTCGCTCAGCTCAAATTTCCTGTCCTGCAGAGGGAGAGGCTCAGGGATCTTCAGCAGAAGGCCCTTTGCTTCCTGCACCAGTGGCACTGGGGTTTCTGCAGGGTCTTAGGCTGTCCCTAAGGCTGGGATGGAGACAGCAATGGGAAGTGCTGGCTGTGTCTTTGGAAAGTGCATTAATTTTAAAAACTTTTAGAGCTACCCTCATCTAAAGAGGCTTTTGTGTGTGTATTGTGGTTTGTTTGTTTGGGTTTTTTTGTCATAAGTTGCTTGAAAGAGCTGTGGACCTATTCCAGTATCCTGACAACGATGGGAACTGAAAATGGATTGTCACTGGAAAAAGTAACTAGTGGAAAACCCCAGCCTAATGAAAAAAAGTATCAGTGCATTAGTCCACTGTGAAAATTATCATTTCTTCCTTACAAATGGAAGAACAAAACGAAGAAACTTTGCTTCTTTTATTTCAATGTACTTCCAACTTTTCCATGTGCTTTAAACTGTCTTTGTCTTCCTGGCGAGCATCCTTAAATTATCTTTATTAACCATTATCTCATTCCAATTTTTACGATGGCTGTACCATCTTAACTCCTCTTGGACATGGTAAAACCATCTTCAGTCTATAGTAGTAGGACTTTTCTGCCTAATGACAGCTGGTTTCAGAGAGAAGCAGAAAGATCTTGTGAAGTCTTCTGTGATTTGGCTTTGAGAAATCACACAAAATTAAATGTAGATGAGACCATTGTGGTTAACTGGGGTGAAACCATACATGAAGTGAAAATATTGCCCAATACTTCTCAGTAACAAGGTAAATCTATGAAAATTCAGGACAGAGCAATAAAGTTCTATAGAAGTACTAACTTAGAGTAATAGATTAAAAGGAGGTTAGATATCAGATATTGAGGAAGGAATAGGGAACATAGCAGAAGAGTCTCATGACACAACTCCATAAATCTGGGACTCATCAGCATCTTGAATTCTGTGTGTGGCTTTGCCACATCAAAAATGATCCCACACAGCTAGAAAAGGGTCAGGAAAAGGAAACAAGGATGATCAAAAGCAGGAGATGGCTCGTGGGCTGTGAACAATTAAGTTGGCTGGGGCATTTCAGCCTAAGGAGACACGACTGGGACTGGGGAGCAAGACAGGGCTGTGTCCCATGGATTGATCACTGTGGAGATTGACTGTGAAAAGATTCAGTGCTTTTCAGAACAGGAAAGAGGAACAAAGTGGTTAAAAACATATCACAGCAAAGCAGTGACTTGTTCACACCACGAGCTGTGAGCTGTGCAGAGCTTCTACCGCAGGGTGCCCTGGGTGCTGAGATCTTGGGTTCAAGAGAAGCTCATGGCTGGTACAAACATAGAGACTTACTAAATACAGAGAAAACAGCCATTTTCTGGTGAAAATGCAAATATTCTTGGATACCGAGAAAATACCAAAGGGAAAAAAGAGATTTCATAGGATGTGTCTCCTGTACACAGGTCTAGGTGGTGTTTTTGCTGGTGCTACAGACAGGATGATGGAGCAGATGATCCTCTGGTTTGAGCCTCTGTCCTTATGTCCTGCCCCCTTCCAAGTTCAGCTCTTGCACTACTGAGTGACTTAAGAATCTGAGAATTAAAACCCTTTCTGCTGAGAATTTATATTCCAAAATCTTTCCCACACATTTTCTCCCCTGTGTATACCTGCCCCTGGTGTTTCTGCAGATCAGTCAGTGTGCTGATGCTGCTTTTCTTTGTGGTGTGCAAGCATTTATTAAGTGTGTAAGTAAATATATATATATATATATATATATATATATATATACATACACAAAATAAGAATTTATTTTCCCTCCTTTTAATATCACGGAAGGAGCATGATATCATCAGAGAGGCACTTCTGACTATCCAGAATATCTTTTAAAAACTGGAGGCAGGACATCTCTTTATGGCACCATAAAAATAATAAATCCAGCTCTCTTTTACTGTGTATTGTTTGGTCTGACTCCAGCATAGGGATGGAGCTGACATTCAAACAACTTAAGCTCCCATGTACCTCAAAATTAGTCCTGTCTTGACACTGAGTTACACACTCCTTATTCAAGAATTTTTATGACAACCAGAAATTTTCTGTGCAAAGTTTGTTTTTTAATGAGTTAATATTTCTCTACTACTTCGATGAACAGCCCTATGAAGGAAGTAATTAATAGAAATTGATAGTTCAGAACTGGTTGTCCTGCTTTCTGTTGGAGAAAGTGTGTTCAAGCCTGTACAACACCAACTCATTTGGATTTCTCATTAGTCTGTTAATAACTGGATCATAACCAGGAAAATTAGCAATGACAGTGGCAAGATGCTAGCTAACAGCTTCATCACTAAAATATTGGTCCTCAGGCATTTCCAGGTCTGTTCTCTCAGAGTTCTGTGTGATCTCTAACCCACTTCAGAATTCCTGAGGAGATAAAGCTTTGGACAGGTAAGTGTTATATATCTTGAGGGAGCCATTTCCTTGATTTTTGTTTAAATAACAGTCCTGATTATGAAACTTTTGGATGTTTCCTTTTTACATCAGACCAGAGGCAGACTGCAATTATTTTGGTGTTCTGATAGTCCTGGCTGATTTTCTTGCGTGGTGTCTTATTCTAATGCTGAAAGTATCTGGTATCAAACAAAGCAACAACAAAAAAAAATCATTGCAGTCTTTGTATCCAAGTATTTTTCCAGGATAAAAAAATCACTATTTACAAGAAAAATAAACCACACATTAATATCACCACCAAAGTTTGCGGTTCCACTTGGAAACTTTCAAGGCCTGAACTTTGTTAGCTGTTTAGAAACCAACACAAACATCTCTCAAATATTTGGTCCTGGGAAATGAAACTGCAAAACAAACAGAATTTTTATATATGTGTCTGTAGCAGGAATGTCTGCCCTGTGCTCCTCTGTGGGGGGTTGATGTGATCTCACCCACCAGCAGCTGTCAGCTCCTGGAGTGAGAAATACCCGGGTTAGTTTTACTTTCCATTAAAAAACTTGGTTGAAATAAGTTTTTCTTAATTATTGAAAGAACAATATGAATAATTAAAGGTATTTAAATATTTTTTAATTGTTAAGGAAAAAGGGCAATATTCACTGGATTTGGCTTGTCTGTTTCTAGTTCCATAATGAATTTTGGTTTTATTTTTTTATTTTAGACTATACCTCATACCTATTCAAGTTTAATTACTGGAAAAGTAATAATCAAAAATAACAGTCTCTGTAAGGTATTTTTATGTTTTGCTGATTCTCAAAAGTCACCTGACAGTTTGGGGACTTTTGATTTTCAGAAAAACTCTCAGAATTCTTTCAGCTTCCTGATTTTCAGAGCCTGGATGATGAATATTTTGAGAAAATAAGGCTTTGTGATGACTCACAAATTCTGTTCCCTGAATCACAATACATTTTAAAGAGATTTTGGCCTTTTCTAGGGATCATCAATTTTACTTTGGCTATGTCAACAAGGATTTTGAAGAATATTGTCAGAAATTATTATCCTGAGACCTTTAAAGGAAAAATTAATTGTTATACTTGAATTTTTCTCTTTTCACTTATGCTTTTTATGTACATCTTACAGAAGTTTTAGATAACCAACTCACTCATAATTTAAAGGGGTTTTACACAATACATAATTGTTTTTATGCAGAAACTGGGAGAAATATAGAAAAACATCCGAGAATGTAAAATGTCTGTAATATTTATCTTATTCTGCGCTTCTCAAAGTCTTCCCTTCACCAGCCTGGGCCCACATTGGGGATGAACGTGGTTTCACTCCTTCCTCAAGGATTTGAAAGGAAGTATCTCAGATAAGACAAAAATCCTTGTCATCTCTCTAATTTCTGGCCTGCTGATATAAATTTGCATTCCTGCACTGAAGCTATTGGGGATTTGCATAAACTAACATTTTTGTGGGACTCAGAATAGCTGAGGCTTTGGCTATTGTCCAAATTGTCATTTTAATACCAATGTATCGCTCTCTGAAGAACAGTATTTGGAAAATTGATTTCTGAAACTTGATCCTTGACCCAGCCACTTTGATTTTCAGTCACTCACTGAGGGCCAGGGGCCTACTAATGAAGTTTGAAGTTAAATACACTTTCAAGCTTTAAATACCTAAATGAGGACTTCAAATTCTATCTCCATTGAATATTACCAGTGTAACAATAATGGCCATATGTTGTAGGTGGTGACTGAAGGGAAAATTTACACAGCAATGTTATATTACTGCTGTAGTGCTCATAAAATCAGATTAAGAATCTCAGAACGGGACAGGAAGCTCAACCCTTTGCAAGGGATGGGTGAAACCATGGTCAGGCAAAGAAAATTAAACAGGTCGAACCTTCAAATGATTGAATCATTTATATTGTTTTTACTTCTTCAAGGCTTTCCCCAAGGACTTTCAAAAGGAAATCCACAATTCTTTCATAAGGAAAGCCATGACCATTAGGGATTCTATTTAGTCCTGTAATTTAGGAAGCAATAATAAAGGGAAATAAATAATAAAAGAAAACAAAGGACCTTTAAATGCTGTGGATTCGTTGCTGTTCTGACCCAGCCATGCAGGGGATGCAGGCCAAGGTGAAGCCAGAAAAAGGCTGCAATGATGGGGAAGTGTTTGGAGTGCAACAAAAACCCAGGATATGACCATCTGCAACAAAACCCCTCAATGTGTCCACTCAGTCACTTCAGAATTTTGTGCAGAGGTGTGTTTCAAGAGGATAATTGAGGTGCAGTGGAGTTTGCTGGATGAGGGCAAAATGATTTATTACCACAGAATATTGTTTACAATAACTCTTCAAAGCCTGTAGCATTGCAATTAGATGTCTTCAAATTTCCAAAATTATTCTATGTAGCCATGACAGCCTTGTGTGTTTATTGTTGCTAGACAAGGCAGCCACACATTCCTGATTTTATCCCATGGCCTCTGGCATGGGTCACACTGGGAATGCTGGTTTAGGGGGAATGGGGATACATCCTGTGATGTGACAGTGGGGCACAGCAGGTGGCATTGCCTGCCAGGTGCCTTTCCTCCCAGTGGTTCTAATTCTAAAAGCAGCTCAGATGAACAGAATGCCTTAGAAGGGGCACAGGACATGCAGTGTGAAACTGGACAGGAAACATATGACCAGCATCTTTCTGGGGGGAGGATGGGGCTTTCTCTGCCAGGCTCTCCTAAATCCTTTGGGTTCATTCTGGGACCTTGGCCTGAATAATTAAAAATAATTATTTTTATATTTTCAATAAAATGAATGACATGGCCAATCCCAATATTTGCTTGACACACTTTTAAACCTTCACCTTAAAGTCACTTATGAATTTAGAAGAATTTAGTCCTACTAAATTTCATGACTTTTCAAATTCCAGATGTGCAGTTCTCAGGGGGACTGTGGCAGTGTCAGGGCCAGGGGCAGGAATGGCTCCCAGCTGCTTCTTGGTGGGATCCTTACCCCTCACTGACCCCAGGAATTCAGCTGAAATGATTTTTTTCTGTTTGTGAGAGCCATGTTAAATTGTGACATGACACCACAGAGCAAGGAAAAAAAGAAAAAAAACCCACCGAAAACTCCAACCTTTTTGATGTGATGCACACACATTCCCAACTCTTTCAAAAATAAATTTTTTCAGGAACAGAAGAGACTCTTTGCCTCTGTTTATATACATCTGGATGCCACCCTTTTAAAGTGTTTTTACAATGTGAGGAGTGAATGTCCCAATGTCCTTGGCTGTCTTTAAAATAACAAAAACCAGGTGTCATGAATTAAGAGAGGAAACTTGAAGGATCCTGTTGCAAAAGACATACAGCACTAAATTAGAAACGGCTTGGTCCAGACAAAATATTTTTTACAAAAGAAGAAAAAAAAAGTAGACTATTGAGTGGATTTGATAGCCAATTATAGCAGAGGCAACTGACAAAGTATTTTCCTGGGGTAACTGTCGCAACAAAGCAATTAATAAAAGGAATTCAAATATTCAGCCTGCTTATGGCTCCAGACTGAGTGCTCCAGACTCTGCATCCTTTCTCATTCATATGTGAGAAAAGCCACTGCTGATTGTTTCAGCAGGCAGAGAGATTTGTGTAAGCAAATTTAACAAGTAACTTCCTTAGTTTCCCTCAGTTTATCTTCACAGAAATGTAGCCATGTATCAGTATCTAAAGCCTCTGAAGGGAGATTCCTCTGATCATCGATGTCGAACTACATAAAAATTAATTATTTCCATAGCAGAGAAATCCCCCACAATGCTAATGGAGAACACATTAAAATGCAGAAATTTTGTAGAAAATGTGTCTGTCTGACCTCTTTGTGCTGGAAACAAGATACTTCTGCTGAGGTGCTGCCTGTGTCCATGGTCCATCTTGCCCATCCATCTACAGGGATGCCCTTTGTGCCATTCCCTGGGGAAACACTGGAATTCTGGATCTCTCATGGTGCCTGTTGCTCTATTTTTTTAAAAAAATATTTTTGTGGTTTTTACTTTTATAAAAAACTGTTTGCTGGGGTAATGCCTGCTTGTGTGCACATTTGAGCCACTGATTTTGATTTTGTTTTAAAAAAGGAAAGAAGGTCCTCCTCTACACACTGAAGGGAGAAAGGCAAGTACTTTGCAGGAGTGTTCTCAAAGGAGCTGCTCAGGGGTATTTGACAACTATGATGGGCAAGTTTTTAATTGTTTATCATATGCTGGTTAATTTTATCACCAGGATATTCACCTTCTGAAACAATTTGCAGGAACAGCGCTGATATGCATTTTTGATATTGGAAACATCTTTATTTTCATGCAGCCCTATTGTTTTCCTGTTTATAAAAGGCTGAAGATCCACCAAATTAAGAGGCTCAGGAGGCTGTTTCATGTATATTTTTATAAAAGCTCTGACCTGGGAGCTCAGACGCCTCCCAGTTTGGTGATTGATGTGTTTTTGGGAAGGGATCACTGCAACAGGCATGTAAAGTTCTCCGGCTGGCAGCGACGTCGAGATCCTCAAGCTAAGCTGCTGCTGTCAGGGAAACAGGAGCATAATTTACAGATGTTAATAACTTCCCTGAGATATTTTGGGAGCACTGCTGGCCCCGTCCCTTCCTGAGTGCCTCCCCATGGCGGGGCTGCTGGGATCCATCTGCACGGGGGCCGCGGCTTGTTCTGGCTGACACACAGACAGCAGAACCAGCTGGAAATCCTGCTCCTTCTGTGCCACACTTAATAATGGAAAACCAGATAAACTGGAGCAAGCTTATTTCAGTCTGTTATAAATGCATATTTTAGTATTGGCTATTCACAAATGTTGGAATTAATGTTATAAGCATGATGGTTTGGGTTTTTTCTCTCTTTAGTAGAATTTTACTGTTTGAATAGATATATAAGGTTTTTCTTTGCTGTAGTTCGAATTTAGGTGTAGTGTGTTTCAGCTGCCTGAATAGATAAGATAACTTCCAGAAGAGACCCAAGTGACTCTCAGCATTCACCGCTTGTGAAAGAAAGGACCAAAGCCCAAATCAAAAAGATGATAACCGAATAAAAGTGGGATTACTCTTGAGGGACCCAAGGAGTGACCATACAGAGCAGTTCCTGGAAAAATGAATATGCCTAAGTCCATGCATGAAGACCAAACCCAAGGAGTGACTATGCAGTTCCTGGAAAAGTGAATGTGCACAAGTCCGTGCATGAGGGAAAGGATCCAAAGGGGGTTCCAAGACACCGGGGTGCTTTGGGCAGCGGCCAAGACACCCGGTCGTGACCGTATTTCTTTGCTCTATTATTTCTCCTATTGTCTTTATTAAACATTTTTAAACTTTACCAGGAAAGTGAACCTCGTTATTCACAAGTCCTTCTCTCACGGATCATGTTTCTCAGGAACCAGCCAGAACTAGTGAAATAAATTACACCAGGGCCTTCAAAGGAGAAGTGTTTTCCTTCCACTGCACTCCAGTCAGTGTCTTGCAGGGCTAAACAAACCCCAGGTGTGAGGTGCCACGAGCAGCACCGTGCGGGTGTGCTCGGAGGCTGGCGGGCAGCTTTGGGAGTTTCTGTCCCGGCCTCAGGCGGGAGGAGGCGGCTCTGCCGGCAGGAATGTGCCGGGGTTGGAGCCCGCCGTAATGGGAACCAGATTGCCTGTGGCTGGGGGCTGGGGCTGGGCTAGTTCTGCAATGTTCCCTCTTCCCGAGCCTTTCAGTGTCCAGCAGTGCTGCAGTGTTATAAATGCATATTTTAGTATTGGCTTTTTGCAAATGTTGGAATTAATGTTATAAGCATGATGGTTTTGTTTTTTTTCTTTCTTTCTCTCTCTCTAGTAGAATTTTACTGTCTGAATAGATATATAAGGTTTTTCTTTGCTGTAGTTCGAATTTAGGTGTAGTGTGTTTCAGCTGCCTGAATAGATAACTTCCAGAAGAGGCCCAAGTGACTCTCAGCATTCACCGCTTGTGAAAGAAAGGACCAAAGCCCAAATCAAAAAGATGATAACCGAATAAAAGTGGGATTACTCTTGAGGGACCCAAGGAGTGACCATACAGGCAGTTCCTGGGAAAATGAATATGCCTAAGTCCATGCATGAAGACCAAACCCAAGGAGTGACTATGCAGTTCCTGGAAAAGTGAATGTGCACAAGTCCGTGCATGAGGGAAAGGATCCAAAGGGGGTTCCAAGACACCGGGGTGCTTTTGGCAGCGGCCAAGACACCCGGTCGTGACCGTATTTCTTTGCTCTATTGTTTCTCCTATTGTCTTTATTAAACATTTTTAAACTTCACCAGGAAAGTGAACCTCGTTTGTCACTTGCAGGAAGGGAGATCCTGACCCGAGTGGCTCTGGCAGCACCAATGCCCAGAGCGGGTCTGAGCGAGAGGCCTGGCAGAGCCCGGCGCGGCTCAGAGCCCAGCCAGGAGTTCACAGCACAGCCACAAGAGCAGCCATTCTCCATCATCCCGCCTCTCCCACCTCCCACTCCTGCCCTGAAAGCCACCAGGGATTCCCAGTAACTCTTTTCCAAGGGCTGGAAGAGCAAAAGCCAAGGGGAGGACCAAGGAAAGGTTGAAATTGCACGCGGAGCTTCCTGCCTGGCTCCCATCACTGGGAGCTGCTGTGACAAGGGAGGCTCCTGGCAGCAGCAGCACCTCCATGGGGCATTTGCATGGAAAAAGCATGGGTTTAGTGCTTGTTTACATGGACTTGCTGGGAAAAGCAGGTTTTCTTATGTTAACATCAGTATGTTGTTAGGAGACAGAATTTTTCACCTATCTTAAGGCTTTTTATTGCTCCCTATCTGGAGTTTCTGAATACATTCCCTGCATGATGAATTGGCAGGAGATTTTTGTGGAGTATCTGGCTCTATTATCCAGCAATGAACTCTCACAGAAAGTAATTTGAAATTCATGATGCTGACTATCATATCAGGATGTGGCTGTGTGAGCTATTTTTCTTCAGATCACTTTTCTTCTGTTATGAATAAAAAAAAACTTACCAGGGGAAAGAAAATGTTTGTTGGAATAAATATCCTTGGAATAGACTAAATTAATGACTGAAAATGAACAATACAGTTCAACTGTAAGCTGCTCACAAACAAGTTGCCACAAAACACAATAGGTTATTGTTGTTTGTATGAAAATATACCTAATTGGGCTCTTGTAAGAATAGAAATACCTAAATTGTATAGCTCATTGGAATGAAATCAAAATCCCATCTTAATCACATGCTGCATTAACTTGTATTTCATACGCTATATATCTTCGCTACAAAACTATCTAAATATTCAAGACTTAAAAATAAAGCAAAAACCTTTTCATTTGAAAACAGGCCACTGTAAATCCTCACCTCACAAATATTTGCTCATGTGCTGTCTCATAAGCAATGCCATTTGTTTTAAATCCTTGTAGTAAGTGCTGAAAGCTAAGCATGTCTGTGCAATCCATTTGCAAACTTGAGTCCTAAAGAGTGAAGTACAAAAGCAGAGAACTTTTTACTGATAAACTTTCTACTGATAAAACTAAACTCTCTAAACCTTCTTCGGAACCCTTTTGTTCATGTAAATTAAAATTTCCATTGTTTTATTGTATTGTAAAAGGAGCGTTATATAATATCTGGGTAGGTTTTGGAGTCAAGGAACTACAAAATGGTACAGAAAAATACATCAAAAACATCTGAAGCATTGTGGAACACCTTTGAAATACCCAGAAGATAAGGGCTGCTCCAGCTTCTTTCCAGACTCATTATCTCACTGCTGGAAAGAGCTCAGTGAATAATCTGATCAGGTTTTCCGTTGAATTCCAGTTCCTTGCTTTGCTGGCTCAAAAGGATGAGCAGCAAGGGGGGTTCATGCCAAGGCAGGCTGGGGGCACAGGAGTGTCACTGAATGCAAGTGGGATCATCCTTAGCCCCATCCAAACCCTTGGAACAAATTCTGGAGACACTGACCAACAAAATGCCCTTGTAAAAACGTGGGAAGTGGCTGATGAAGAGCACCTGTGCAGAAGTGCCTGGACTGGGAGGTGAGGAGGTGAAATGAGCTGTTGTGCACTGGGAAGCAGGACTGGATCTGCTGCATCTGTGGATCTGCATCTGCGTCCTGGCAACTCCTCTGGGTTGCTCCCAGTCCATGCAGGGTGTCCTTTGTGCCCATCTCTGCCACAGTAAATGAGATTTAATCTGTGCACACCAGGGGCAGCTGAAGGAGTTGCACGGCATTGCAAACATTCCCGGATGTCTCCACTTCCTCCTTTGGGCCTGTAGGATCAGCCCATGGAGAGCAGACAACAGAAAGGAACACACCTCTCCATGTGGGTACTCACTGTCAGTTTGTGTTCATCACAACACCTCAGCCTGACACATGCAAAGGAAAACATGAAGTGCTTTTTCCATGTTTATAAAGTTGGTTTTTTTATGAACGTGGAGCTATTTTTATCCATGGACATGCAGCAAGGCTTAAAGGCTCAGGTTATTATCCTGGATTTAGATCAGTCCTGCACAGGGCCCTGACCAGAGTTACAACTCCACAGCTCCTCAATTACATTGGGATGGAGGATCTGTCCTTATCAATCTTCTGAGATTTCAGCATTTATTTTTACTCGTTCACTCAGAATCTGCCTGTTCTGAAGTTCCAGACTAACTGGAGTTCAGTCTTCTGAAAAGGAGCAGATTCCATCCTATTGATTCCAGTTCTTTGTGGCAACTGGACCTGTAACATTGATTCCTGACAAAGCACTGAGCTGAATAATGGATGTTGGCTCCCTCTGTTCTGCTGAAGTCTTGGGCCTGCTGGTAGAAATCTCTCCAAGTCAGGAGACTTTTTTTTTCCTTCCCAAATGCATGGATATGTGTAGGTAGGGACTCCAAATACTTAATCCAAACAGGCTGTTTAGAACTAGCCAGGAGGAGTCACTGAGCTCCTGCCAGGCTCAGAACATGCAGAGTTGAACTGGCGACATTTAAAATGAATCTAAGGGAGATTCAGGCAACAAAAGGGATGATAAAAATAAATATATGAATTTCTTTAGAAGAATCATGTCTTTTAAAAAATCCTCCAACAACCCAACAAGTTATGCCATCTTAGAAAATGCTGCTGCAACCAGATTTTATATCAAATCCTACTGGTTACAATCTTCAATCTGTGGAATGGGACTTTTGCATTTAATTCTCCTTCCAAAATGCAGCAATGAAGGTTTCTCCATGGGAAGAGCTCCCCAAGCTTTGTTGCTCTGTAGAATTAGGGCAAAATGTGTAAAGAGGAGGACAATGCTGATGCAACCCAAGGGTGTTTTCCTGGGAGACAATTTCTAAGGTTCTACCATACCTGAGTGCCATAAAACCCTGGTTGTACCCTGCTGTAGTGGTCACTGAGTACAAAAACAGCTTTCTTTATGTGATATAGTTGGAAACTCAGGTTTCACATTTCATAGAACCTAGTAACCACAAGACTACAAAGCCACACTCCTTTTAGTCTCTCAAATGTGTGTAGCTTTCTTTTTCATTAAAATAAATTAGTTTTAAGAGATGGATTGTCTGCCTCTTCCTTCCAATCCATCCAGGAATGGAGCACTGATGTGAAGACAGTGAAACACACGATTTCCACATAGAGAGACCTTATGTGGTTCTCTGCTGGTTTGTGAAATCTGAGTATTGCACAAGAACTAAGAAATTCCTTGCACAATCTGGGCTGGTAACAGCCTTGCACAGAACTTGCAATTTGAATCTTCTGAATATTGGATGGCTTCTAGGTAGAAATGTTTTGGCATGAGACGTTTACCTCAGGTTTTGAGTTTAGTCCAGGTGAGATCAGTGGAGATGGATAACCCTGTTCCCATCCCCTGCACCTCACCATGGAAAGCAGAGTGGGAGCAGCTGCTGGCGTTTGGAGGGTTACCTGTGTGGGGCAGGGCTCTGCTTTCCCTTTGAAAAGCTGAGGGAGAAAAGTATATGGGCTCTTGGGGAGCTCTGTCCACGAAGAAAGGAGCTTCCCTCAGGTAAGTTAGTCAAAGAGTTATTATCTCTTCTAAATAAAACGGTCTGTCCTTGCTCTTTGACATAGTGATGTGCATTTTATGTAATTTTTATTTACACATATGTTCATTTATGTTTGCCTCTTTCAGAGAGTGTCCCAGGGATAGATAAGGGGTGCTGGGGAATGGAGAGAAACTCAAAGTGAATTTTCTTGGCTTTTGTGCTTGAGATACATGCACTTACTGCTTTGAGGGCTGAATACTAAAGTTTGAGCTTTTTATTCCCTAATATAGACCAAATATATGGGAAAAAAGAGCTGAATTATATTTTCCTGAAGTTAAGATTGTTGTTTGTGCTGCTGGTAGCAATTAGGGTGGAAACATGCCTGCCCTGCTACTGAAAAATGTGCCTGTTATTTGTATCCTCAGAGCCACAGGACTATTAGTGCAATGTGTGCTTTCTTCCTCAAAATCTTAGCCTTAAAAACTGTGCTTGAAATTGGACCATTGGGGGTGATGTAAATGAGTCTTTTTATTTTTGAAGCAGAAAGGAAAGATTAGTTAACACGGTTCCAGTAAACAAGCTTGCAGTGCTCTGTAATGAACAAGTTTAATTGTTCCTCAGTCCCACTACTCATATACCTTTGTTTGTAAAATACCATTAATTGAAAGCATTAAATGGCAGCTAAATGTTGTGCTTTTAATCTTAAAATAATCAAATGAGTTAGTGTGCAAAGGATATGGCAGTTAAGATGGGAACTTTGTGATCTGGTGGGTCATTAATTGAAGGTCTGTCCACTGCTGGTCTGTGATGAGGGTTTTAAGTCAGAATTCACTGATGAGGGGGACTTGGAGTATCTGAGCTCTCTTTTCTCTTTCCTTTGCATCACATGGAGTGATGAGGTGTCTGAAAATGAGGAGTTCCATGAGGAAGGGTGGTGTGACTGTGGGGCTGCAGGGCTGGAGCTGAGAGCTCTGAACTTGGCTGTGGTGGCGGCTGGAAAGAAAGTGTGTCTGTATATCCTGTATAAACACAGGAACTCTTAACGTGCTGTGAAACCAGACAAAATCCCCACTCCTGAAGGTCACTGAGACACTGCTTGGGGTTTGACACCCAGCACTGGCAGCTGAGCTGTTCCCAGCAGCACCCTCAGTACTGGGGGAGACTGCTGTTTCAGGCTGAACTATCAGTGATTTCTGTTTCTCCTATTTCCCATGTTCAGAGGATGCCTGTTCTTGTCTCATGCTCAGTTCCTGGAACGTACCCAAACTTAGCCAGACACTGGGAATTGTCTGGGATGATCAGGAGGTCCTGGCTGTAGCCAGCCCAGTGCTGGATTGCCAGATGAACTAGTGAGTTATGGAACTGGAACCAGCTGGGATTTTCCACTGCCATCAGCAAAGCGAGGCACTGCCTCCCAACCTGCCACGTCACCCCTCTGCAAAACAGGGTGAAAAGGAGTGCTTGAAGAATGAAGATTGAGATTATTTTGAAGGTTAAAGGTGAGAAGATGATGATTTATGACCACCTTGGTGTTAGGACAGCAGCTTTTAATGGAGTTACAGTTTACAACTGGGACTTAATCTGGGGTTTTCTTTGCCTTTAGTTTTAAGCTGCTGAAGTGTTTCTGGGATGCTGAACTATGTTGCACTTCTGGAATGGCCAGATGTGGCCGGATCATTGACTTTTCTGCTGACTTCTGCAGAATATAAATAGAAATCTGCTAGAGCAGACCCTGGAATGGAACCAGTAACAGAGCCTAGAGCCAGAGTTACTGCTCCAGTTTGAGGTTGGTTTGTCCCTCTAGGTGAAGGAGTTCCTACAAAGAACATAAAATATGAATTATGTAGCACAGATATTTGTGTAAGAGAAAAAATGGTGTTTTCAGAAAGTTTATCTGGACTTTTGGAGTTCAAGAAGTTTTATATGTCTGGCTCATAATCCATAAATTTCAAAGCTGGAAAAAATACACTTTTTCCTTTTTTTCAGTGTAATGAAGATATTCTTCTCTCTTTGGTAAAACTGTATTGTCAAATGGAGGACTGCTCAAATAATCAGCAATGTAATTAGGAAAGCTTTTTAACTCACTCCGTCTTCAGCTGAAATGCAATCTTTATTTCTGATGCTCTTTGCAGTAGGACAGTATTCTTAAAGGAGAGGGAGAAAAAAAATCCCAACCTTTAATGAACAAGAGAGCCCAGGGAAACTGATACATTATATTTTTATAACTGTCTCAGAGGCAGCTTCAGCTTTCCATTTTTAGCAAATAGGAACCAGGTTACGAGACTTTGAAGACGTGTTGGATGAAACTGATCTTTTCTTTCCCTTCTCATCCCCTGTTTTATTCCCCTTTGGGAATTGCAGGTTTCCGTGCTCTAGGACATCTTATTTATTAAGAGAAGCTAAACTGAGTAGCTGGAGAAAAATCTGCCTTGGAATGATGCTGGCACGAGTGGCATGGTTGGGAATGAGCAGACACGCTCCAAATTTGGACTCTTTGATTCCCCCCACCAGGGGAATGCTCAAGCTAAACCTGAGATTCTCCCAAATGCAGGGATTTCTGTTGCAATTTTAGGACACTTTCTCAGCTTTGGCATGCCATGATTTATTTATTTCTAGACACTGTTAGCTCTGTTTTCCTGCATCTAAGACACACTCAGAGCTGTTGGTGACTGCGTGGGAACAGGAGTCAAAAGGGGAACAGGAAGTTTTGGAGAGCAGGATGTTGCTGATGAAATGGATTTGCTGTTTTGCATCCCATGGCACAAAAGTCAACCACTTTTGTGCCATGGGAGAGACCACCATGCAGAGACCACTTTGAAAATGTATTTCCCCTCAGGCAGGTGTGGAAAACCCTGCCTACCCTGGAGCCTGTGGCTCTCCACAGGTGCCTTGCAGAACTGCACACCTTTAGTTGTTTCTGAAAAGGGCAGTAGGTTTTTGTTTCTACTTTCCTCATGATCACTTTGGCCTACAACTTCTTTCTTTATATATTTCAACAGCTGATTAAAAATCCATTGAATATATGCATGCACAGAAAATAGGTGCTGCTACAAAAATGAAAAGCAGTGACCCTCGTGTTTTTTTATAATATCCTGCAGAATGTTTTATTTAATAGCCCAACATAAATTTTTATTGTAGTCTTTCTTTATCAGGCAAAACTAAATTCTTGTCTTCCTGGTTGCTGTTTTTTTTGGTGTTTTTGTTTGTTTGTTTGTTTTTGTTGGTTTTTTGTTGGTTTTTTTTTTTTTCATTTCATTTCATCTTTCCATAACCTCTGTTGTAGGCACACAGGGTGAGTGCATATCCATGGCTGCTTGTACAAACATTGCAACCTCATCTTGTTTAGAAATTCTATGGAATTTTATTTGGGAGAGAACCATTTGACCAACCATACACATTATTTTAATGAATTTCAGTTTAGGACTTGTTGATTATAGCTGAGAATGATACTGAAAAGCCTTCTTTGCATGGATGAAGCCTGTTTTTAATTTGGGTAGAACAGAAAAAAGACATTTCAGAATTAATTCAAATTCTAAAGTAAAACTTTAAAATTGTATAAAGCCACAAAATATTAATTAAATTTTAGTATAATTTTGATACAATTTTTATCATATGGTCTTATTGAAATGTGTACTTAGAGAAACTCAAAATCTTGCCTTGTGTTTAGCCAGAAGAAATGAAAAAAAACTTTTGGTCAAAGCCAATTTTTTAATTAAGTCTGGATTAAAACCAAGCCGGTTTTGTGGTTTTGCTCGTCTGCCTTTATACCTGTCATGCTCAGTGTTATGATGTTCAAGGGTTTTTGATAGATTTGGTCTTGGTATTATTGATAATCCACATTTTTCTTCAAATCAAGTTAATTTTACCTAGAACATTTCTGGAAAAATGAGCACAAATATATTTAAAACTTATTATAGTATTTGGCACTAGCTTTTACCAAACGTTCTGATGAAATAACATGTAAATATGCAAAATGAAGATTAATAAGTGCTGAGTATTTTCTATTATAAGATTGTTTTTCTACAGTGTAAGGAGTAAAATGGGTTTTTTTCCTGGTTTTTCTTGGGGTTTTTAAACTGGATTTTTCCCCTATATGGAAATAAATAACTAAGCAGGGAGTTAAAGTCCTTTAACAAGGGAAGCAGTCTCTTGTGCAATCTTTATGTAGATCAGATACAATCTGAAGAAGGTCAGATTTTGCACACACTTCAGCACAATTTGGCAAGTCAGATACTGGAGTCATCCCCCAGAACAGATCGGAATACCTGAAGAGATCCTAGATTTTCTACAAATGTGAAATATTGTGAAATATAATAATTCTAAAAAGACTGATTCTCTGCACATCAGTACAGGTAATTTACAGTATTTTGCCTAAAAATTATCTAATTTTCTCCACTAAGGTCTGAAAACCCAACTTGTTCCTGGTGCAAGGTGGAATGGCTGCCAGTGCCAGAGGGCAGGGCTGGGTGGGATATTGGGCAGGAATTGTTCCCTGGAGGGTGGGCAGGCCCTGGCACAGGGTGCCCAGAGCAGCTGTGGCTGCCCCTGGATCCCTGGCAGTGTCCCAGGCCAGGCTGGACACTGGGGCTGGGAGCACCTGGGACAGTGGGAGGGGTCCCTGCACAGGGCAGGGGTGGCTCTGGATGACTCTGTCTCTTCCAACCCAACACCACCCCGGGATGGAAGGTGTGCATCTCCAGCACTCGCCAGGGCCACTCTCCTGTGTGTCCCTGGGCAGCTCCTGTGATCCCCAGAGGAGGATGAGCACAGCTCCACCTGCACATCCCTGCCCCTCTCTGATCACCACTGCTGAGTTCTAGTGCTGAACTCTTCCAGACCAGACATTGCAATGAATTTCCTTCTTGGGGCATGGGAAATGGAATACGGATCTCTGAATATAGGCAGGAACACACTTGGGTGGGAACTTGAACCACAGGTTGTTGGTATTGGGTGCTCAAACATCTTTCATCCTGTATTGGACATTTTCTCACTTTCCAGCCTAAATACCAATGTAACCCCAGGACAATCTGTTTTTACTAGTTCCATCCATTGTAATTTCATGTGTCTGCTCCCAAACGATGCCTTTGACATATGAAGGAGCTTGGAATACAGGTTAATTTGGAACATGTGGTGTTTCTGGAAGCTGCAGCAACACCAGGAGAGAGGGAAGGGGCCGTGCCCAGGCTGCAACTCCATCCTAGACATGGTTGGGATGGATCCCAGTGGCATGGTGTCCTAGGTCAGGGACAAAACAGAGTACACCAAGCTTAGGTAATAATGTCCTGAGGAAGAGCTCTTGGTATAACAAGGGAATGTTAAAATGTGTGAATGCTCTTCTGAGACGGCCCAGTGTGGCGGCAGAGATGCTGGCTCAGGGCATCTGGGATCTTTAACAATTCTTCCCTTGAGTGATGTGAAGTTTAAAAAATAATTATAAGCCATATTTGATCTGTGCATCCTTAATTACTAAAGGATAGAATGTTGCTTGATTCACAAAACAGGGAAGAGTCTTTTCCTTTAGCTGGAGTTGGGTAACATGGAGAGATCTTTGTTTATACCAGTAACAGCAGCAATTCCTTGAAGCTGCTTATTGTGTGTCTGGTGTTATTCCTGTAAATACAAGGGGGACAATGTGTTACACATTGAAAACGCTCATCAGGAAAGAAATCCTGGGGGATTTGCTGCCTTCCTTGCCTGTTGCACACTCAAAACACTCACTGAACTGGGGTTTCCAGCCTGAACACACTTTCCAGGCACTTGGAATACTGGAAATACTGCAGCACACTTCCTGCTCTCAAACATACCTCAGTGAAGTTGGCTCGAGATGGTTTTGCAGGATTGCTTCAACCTCAGAAGTTCTGGATTTGGCTTTGAAGGACGAAAGAAACCAAAAAATGAAAGGTTTCAGAAAACAGTGAGGGCTTCTTATGATCTTAATCAGCTAACTGCTGCATGTGGTGGTTAATGCTTTTGATTTTTGGCTTTTCCCTTTTGTCCCTGTTCCTTACAGAATGACAAACAAGTGAGGGAAAAGAATATTTTTTAAAATAACTTCTCTATGTAATTTTGGCCACTGAGAATTGCATTCTGAACGTTTTATGAGTTTTTACAAACTTTTATTTCCTAAACTGTGCTTTTTAACCATGAAGAAGTGTTGAAGCAAAGAATTCCTTAGAATGCAGAATCCTTGGAGTAGGCAGAAGATGAAAACATCTGAAGCATTTTCAGATTAATTTCTCTGCTGATAGCTGCAAATATTTGTGTGTTTAAACCAGAATATTTTAGCTATTATTTGGTTGCGATTGTGTTGCTTTGTTTGTGGCATCTAATAGTGATTAAAAAAAAAAACCCAATAACTTTATTTTCTGTGGTTACTATGAAGAAAAAAGTGGTTTAAATATAACCTACCTTCTAAGTCATGGTTAAATGATGAGTGTGTCTCAAGTGTGTGAGTAGCTCATTAGTAGTAATGGTTTGAAATCTTTGTTTCAACCCACAGAGCATAACCTGTCCTGTTCCCCACCTTATCTGACAGCCCACCTCCTGCCACAGGCTAGAAACTCTGTGTTAACAAAGATAGGTCCTTCCAGCTCATAAAATCCTTTTACTCATTGTATTTCCAAATTGCTTCTGTTCGGATTGATGTTATTATTAAATTTATGAACTTCAGTTCTGTTTCCTTCCGTGGCTGTGTCCCTGTAAGACTTAGGTAGAACTCACATAGAGCTGGGTACACAAGTGAGCACATGTGGGCAGCACGGGAAGGAAAGGAGTATATAAATATAGTTGTAATTTGAGGCTTAGTGTCTCATAAAGAGCAATTGCGGCAAGGTTGAGGGAGAGACTGTAAATATCCCACAGTTCTTTATCCTGGTCTTGGCCTGTTTCTCATACTCTTGCTTTGCCCCGATGCCTTAAGTTTCAGCTTTTATGTTTTTTAGATTCTATGCTGTTTTGATGGGTAGTTTTAGGTTTTATATTAAGTGCTACTAAGCTTTCTTCTCAAAGTCAATAGACAAAACAATTCCTTCTCTAGTTTGATATCAAGGACAACTTTCAGGCCCTAGAATGAAAACAATGGTGAAGTGAAAAGACAAGCAAGAAGGATGGAGCTTCATAACCTGAAGCTATGGCTGGACAATTGATTCTAATTTGCTAATAGACCAGAACTTATAAAAGTGTGGGACCTTGTGATGATGCATCCATTTTGTGACCATTTTGGGGTGCACCTTGGGTGTGCCCAGCCGGCTCTTGTGCTGCCCAGGTGTGCCCATTGAGGCCTTTCAATAAATCCCTGCTTTATCCTTTTGCCCTGTCTGGTCTCTGTTCCAGGTCAACCTCCAGAAGACATCACCCGAACTCATGTCTCAGCCTCACTAAAACCTCCTTGTGCATCAAACCCGCAACAAGAGTTAATTCCTCTGTCTGTGTTTCCTGCCCGAGGACAGTGACACCAAACATGGTCTGTGAAATACATCAGCTTTTAGCTCCATGGTAGGTCCACAAGATCATCCTGGGGAGAAGCCAGGGAATATCTGTGAAGTGTCAGGGAAGTACTAATGAGTGAAAGAACATCAAGATGTGACAGAACTGCAATATGTGAACCTGGATTCCTCCTCCTTGGCTCGTGGATGACTCCAAGCTGGCAGAAGTTTCATGGCAAAAGCTTCCAAGGAGAAACCAGCACGAAGAGACAGCTCAGCTGCTGAGGACTGAAAGGGCAACTGGTGCAAAGGACAGAGAATGGTCCAAATGTAAGGATCTGGTAAATTTTCAAAATTTTTCATAATGTCTCCAGGCTCATTAACTGTCACGTATTGTAAACAAGAGCTGTTGATTGTTGAGTACTTTCAAAATCTGTCCAACTTGGTTTAGGTGCTCCAATAAAGCCCTTTGAAAATCCACTCCTGTCTGTGGGCTCCAAAGAACCACCCGTGGTTTGCAGATGAGAAAAGTGCCCTGCACGCAGGAGTAAGGACTGGCATGGCTCTGGTTATCAATGTCACTGGGGCGGCACATGGAGAAGCTGAGGGAGAATGTTTCTTCTTTGTTTAAAAAAAGAAACTAAAGGTTATGAAAAATATAGTCAAGTGCATCTGTGAGCTCTCTGAAAAACAAATGTTATCTTCTGTCACGTTTCAGGGGAGCAATGGAAATGTGCTCCAATGTTTTTGTTTTAAATTGCCACCTTTCACAATGATTAGTGCAAGACAAAAATGGCTCTTGTTTCCAGGAATTATAAAAGGTTTTTGCCCTTTTTAAAGTAAAGAAACTCTAGCAATTCATGTTTTTCCAGCTGGCCTTAGAAGTCCTCGTTTAGCACAGCATCTCATGTGTGTTCCAGGTGGGACACACCTGCTGTGTGCAGGTTCAGGTTAGATTTGCATTTGTGGAACTTGCATTTGCAAAATTGAGGGCCTCAGCTGCAGCTGAATTTTCAGAAATGTCATAAATCACTGCAGAAAATGGTATAAGTTATTGCATTGCTGTTCTACCTCTGCCCAAAGCTCCACTGCTATTTCTAGAAATAAACAATTTACACTTCTTTGCAAGAGTATAGAAATAATATTTTTTTTCTGAATAGCTCCTTCTCATATTTGACTTGGAGGCCTTTCAATGGGGTTCCAGATCTTTGCTTTCCCTTTGTGCTTTGAAATATAAATATTTTAATTATTTATTTCATTGTTCAAATTCTGAAATGCTGGGCTGTGCAAATGGAACTTCAAAGGCTTTAAATTATTTGGTTTATTTTCCTTTTTCAAGCTACACACACAAACCCCAACGTGAGTCTGAAATGCAAGAGTTAAGTTTCTCTGGGGAGGCAGCAGTAACCTGGAGAGAGAGAGAGTTGCTTCAGTACCTCTTTTTTTGATGTAAACTCTCACAAACCCCCTGCCTGTTGCATGAATGAGCCCAAACCTCCTGCCACTCTGGGGTAACACTAAACAGAGCATTAAAAATAATAATATGGCTGATTTAAGAGTTAAAAATACACCAAAAAGGGTGAGTAGCTCAAAGTAGCAGAGCATGGATAACTCTGAAGCAGTGCTGAGGGGCCTGAATGCAGCCTGCAGTGGCGGAGAGCCATCAGGGAGGTGACAGTCATGTCCACAGCTTGGAGGGTGGTGCCAAAATACTGTGCTGCCTGCAAGTCTGTGAGCTCCCTGGAGGCTACCAGTTGTCTATCACTTCTGCTAGGACTCTGAAATAATATTGTCACTTGTGCCGTAAACAAGTGGCAGAATCATTTTATCTGGCTCAGTGTGTGTCAAAACACACTTGAGGTTTCCCCAGAACATTTCCCAATGTCTAAAGAGCCTGTTGCTAAAAGAGAGCCGTCTTCTGGTGCTTTAAGGATGCTTAAATGTTAAGCAGATAATAAGGAAAAGAGATTGGACCACGAACGTTAAGGGAAATAATTAAATTGGGTTTTCCGTACCCCTCATGGTGGTGTTTGGTGTAGGGGTGCTTGGTTTGTTTTAAATGCATCTTTTAGGAATACATCCCTCAGATAGGGGAACAATTATCAAATAAATTATGCCTTGAATGTATTTCTTAGAGGTGGAGAGGTATTTAAATTGATTGCTTTCTCTATGGAACTAATAAAAGCTGAAGTTCATTCCAGTTGGGACTGGATTGCTCTTCAGTGTTTGAATACACTTCAGTATCATTATTTTCTTCTTTATTTCCACAAGAGTTAAAGACCTAGAGGACAACAGAATAAAAATTTGTGCCTTTTTTTGGCTTTGAGGTTTCTTGTGCACCCATTGGTGTGAAACTATGGTTGAAAATGGGTCTGTTTTACTTCGTTTTGCAAGCAGAGATGATTGGTGGATTTTATCTCTGTGTAGCACAAATAATGCAGTCCTTGGCCGTTGAATGTTATTTGTTGTTTGGCTACACCCCATAACATTGTCCAGCCTACAGGGAGTCCCTGTCCTGCCTTCCCTGGAGGAGATCAACCCTTTGCAGCTGCTCCACACAGGTCCATATGCTTGCACACCCTGGCCTATGTTCCTGCAGCAGGGTCTGAAGCATGCTGGAAAGAGAGTGATTGCAAAGGGCACAGCTACAAATGATCACTAATGAGGCAATTAAATGTGCACCCCAAAGGAAATCAAGGGGCAGAGCTGGCAGACTGCATCTTGCTTACACAGCACAAAGGGGTTATACCTGGGCATTCCTCAGAAACCAGAAATAGCCAACTTGTGGGCAATCTGTAGAGCAAGGGGTAGGAGCCCTGCAGCCTCAGTCCTGGGCACACTCAATTAATTCTTGGCAAACCATCTGTAGTTTGTTGTCTGCTTTGTTTTCATCTCGGAAGGTTTTCTCTCAGCAAACGTTTAATTTGTGCCATCCACCACCCTTTGCAGCTGGGGAAGCCATTAGAAATAATGACAGTGGCTTTTCAGGACACCACTTAAACTTTCCAGCAGCGTGCTCAGATTTTAACCTTTAGATGTAGCACTGTAATGGTATGTGATCCCTAAAGAATGAAAAGGTGTTTACTGAAAGTAACATAAACTTATTCTCAGCCTGAGAATTGTAATTAGTCCTCAGAGTAGCTGAGCTTTCTCTGCAGAAGTGTGGTCCAGCCTAATATTCTGGTGGTGAGCAGGACAGCAGTGGTGGGAGGAATCAGACTGAAACAACAACCAAACCAAACAAACAAAACCAAAGAAACCCTGAACCTGCCTCATTAAGGATTTCTTAATTGAAAACAAGACTTGGTTATAGACACTTGAAAAGTTTGTTGTTGCTAATTGTTAGCTTCCAAACATGCTGTGGCTCCCTAGTGGCTTTTATTTTCAGGCAGAAAATGCAGACTAAAGATGTTTTAATTGACCAATGAGTCAATAATAAAATAATTAAAAAATCTGCTTCATCAGTAGTAACAGCTTCTGGATGTTTGAAGTCCCTGCATGTAATCAATCCAGATTCTAAAATCTGTCAGCACAGTTTTAAGCTGTTCTCAAGCTCCTGTAAGGGATTTTCTTTAGGGAAAATAGGTTTCAACACCGGTTTCTTCCCACTATGGGCTTCATCTTGAAGTAAATTAAACAGAAGATACTGGAATAATTACCTGCTCAATAATTTCAATGTAGAATCCTTTCTTTTTACTAGGAAACACTTTAGTGTCACTTGATGTTGCTTGGGGCAGATTAAATACTGTGGATTCCTTTGTTTACATGTGGAAAGTGATTTTGCAATTAATATGTGAGGAGGAGCCCTTGTGAACCTCTTCCTACAATGAAACAATTTGTGCCCTCAGATCAATCTGGGCGCTGCAATCTCAAATACATGGTCATGTAATAAAGTTGTAAATGTAAAATTCAATCTTTAGAGCACAGAAAAGCTTTACTAAAAGCTTTAACTCTAGATTTATAGGAGAAAATAATGTATTTACAGTACACTTAGGCTATGTTTTTAGACCTGAACAACAGCTGCCTCTTTCTATTCTGTGGAATTTTTCATTTCCAAGTCTCTCTAATACTTGTTTTACTCTTGGTGGATCTGATAATCAGATGATGGGCTAACAGGATGTGTGTTTAGGTTCCACTGGGGCTGCACAGCACTGGCAGGATAATTAGCACATCCAGAGTCCTCATGGTTTCAGTCAGTGCTTCACATGTAAATAAAGTGTGACTTTGGTGTGCCCTGCCACTGGCTCCTGTGAGAAATGAGGAGTTATTGATCTTGTTTACCGCCGCGTGTCTTTAGGACAGGCCTGCATTTCCCTGCAAAGTGCTGCTGCCTGCCAAGGCTGCTGGATAAAGTAGGATTAAGTGAATATATCTAGGAGTCACTGCTATAGCCAGGAGTTATTAGGGAGATAGTAGTTGAATGGTGTTAACTTAAAAAGGGTAAAGTCTTTATCCCCTAACTGGCTGGGCTCTGTTTGCTTCAAGGAAAATCATTATATTGACTTTTTTGGGGGCAAAAAAAAGAAGGTAGAAAAATTGGATTTATGTAGCATTTTTTTCAGCATTTCAGTTTCTTAAAGCAGCGTGTTAAATTTTTCACCCCCTTTTGGGAGCGAGAATAAGCAGATGCAGATATTTCCTGCAGCTTCTTGATGTGTTCAGCTGAAGAACAACACCACAGGGGAATTAAAAACTGAGGGAGGACTGAACAAGGGGAGTGAACCAAGCCAGTGTGTGATAACCTGTCCTCAGCTTCACTGCAGTGCCTGAAGGAGCCTGCAGGAAAGATGGAGAGAGTTTTTATAAGGGCCTGGAGCAACAGGACAAGGGAGAATGGCTTCAAACTGACGGAGAAAACATTAAGATGGGATATTGGGCAGGAATTGTTCCCTGGAGGGTGGGCAGGCCCTGGCACAGGGTGCCCAGGGCAGCTGTGGCTGCCCCTGGATCCCTGGCAGTGTCCCAGGCCAGGCTGGACACTGGGGCTGGGAGCACCTGGGACAGTGGGAGGGGTCCCTGCCCATGGGCTCTCCCTGTTTAGCAGTGCATTTAGTTTTATTTTTTTCTTTTACAACTGATAATTTCCTTCTCCCTTGTTGCAAAATGCCTGTCTGAAGGGACTGGATGAATTTTTTTCATTAAATATATCCTGATTGTTTCAGAAAATTCACTGATCCTGAAATATTTGTGCAGCACCTGATGTTCCCTTCGTAGTGACCTCCTGGTGTTCCCTGATGCACAACAGTTTTTCCTATGAGGATGATCCCTCCTTGCCAAGAGGAAGAATGTGGTTTGTTATCAGAAGATCCTCAAAATATTTCAGAATTAAGGTGGGTTGACTTTCATGTACATTTGCTTGATTTTGATGCTTGTACCACAGTTTTAAAGTATTGCTTTTAGGTGTAAACAGCAGGCACAAATATCAATTCCCAGTCTCGCTCCCCTCTCTGAGTTGTCAATTATACATTTCCCTTGTGTCTGAAGGAGTTATTCAAGTAAATGTTTCTCAGAAAGCGCTTGGGATCTCTTCCAAGGCTTGTTCTCCTTTGTGAGCAGTGGGAAGAGAAACCTTCTGGTGAGTAGGAAGTCAACCTGCTGCTGACTTCAGCTTTTTTTTCAGTCTCAAGGAAAAGAGCTTCCTTCCCCTTCAATGACATTGAATATCACATTACTTCTATTGTAATGTCATTGAGTATCACATTACTTCGATTGTGTGTCCCCAAAGGTTACCTGGGCTTTCTCCATGATTTACAGGTGGATGTTCCACAATGCATCCAACACTCCCTGAAAATCACTGTCATTCCTTCAGTTTTGGTAATTTCACTGGGGGGTTGTAGAAAAGTTTCTGTGTTTGAGCATTTTCTGAAAAATCCAGACTGCTATAATAGCTCTAAAATGTTTTATAAAGGCCAGAAATAGACTTTATAAATCTAACTTACACAGGTCAATGCAATTAGACAACAGTGTTGTGTTATACAGTAAATTAGATATGGGCTATAATTTATAGCTGCAAATGTAAGCCAGGATGCCTAAAGCAGAGTAAGGCTAATGTGCTGCTCAGCTCTCTCTAACACAGGCAAATTATGTTTGACTGAAGCTGACAAGACCAGGAGAGGTTAAAATAAAATCATAGGATGTGAACAGGAAACTCCACCCAATGGAGGGATGGTTGGCAGTGCAAAGTATTTCTTGGTTTGTTGATAAGTGGAATCAGAGTTCTAAGAGTTCTTTATCAGCTTTTCTTCATAAAATAGATAATTAACTCGAGCTCAAGTATGAAAATTTCATAGCTGTCGGCTCCAGTTAGAAACTGCAGTGGTTGAACAAGCAACACCTCAGCACCTGGCTGAGCATCCTCAGTGGCAGCTGTGTCAGGCACAGGTGAGAGGGCAGCAGGTTGTCACCTATGACTTTTGGAAATGTAATTGTTGATATTGGGACCTGAAAGTTTACGAAGATGAAAGGGCTTATTGTCATGTTCTTAAAGAATTCAGCCTTTTGAGAAAATGGGTTACTAATTACTGCAGTGATATGCAGTATTCTGTTGTTAGCTGAGCCTGATAATAACTTCATAAGTTAAAAATGACAGGTGTTTAAAATGTTTTCATAGTAAAAAGTCACAAATTAACTGTAGCTATAAAAGCCATATGCTTCAAAATTTTAAACTGCTCTGTTGCCTCTTGAGAGTGAAATCTGTGTGGATCAGTCACGACCACATGAAACTTTCATTTTTATTTGGTGGGCTGATAAAATCCCCCATTGCACTCACTAGAACAAGCCTGGAGAACAACATCAGGTCTTTAACTTTCTTTCAGCACCACTCTGTCTCTGCACAAAACATCTCATGTGACAGCTTCAGATGGCACAAATCGCAGAGCCAGGCTATCAGAAGGATGGATTATTGATTGTTACTTGAAGCTTCTGATTACTTATTGGCACATCTGTGCAGCAAGATTTAACAAAGGCTAAGTGCCATAAAGCAGCCAAAATACAGCTGTTCCCACTGTGCACTGCAGTGGAGCTGCCAATGGTGGCATAAACACTCTGGCTTTGGTGGTGATGGGTGACAAGACACAGGGACCATTGATCAGGGGAGCTTTGCCCCATGTTGTATAAATCCTGTTTTCTATCCAAGGGATGATGTCGTTCTCCTGGAGCCTGTAAGGCTGGCACAGCTGGGATTGTTCAGCCTGGACAGGAGAAGCTTTGGGGTGACCTCACTGTGGCCTTGCAGTGCCTGAAGGAGCTGCAGGAAAGCAGGAGAGAGACAATTGGCAAGGGATGGAGGGACAGGACCCAGGGAATGGCTCCCAGTGCCAGAGGGCAGGGCTGGGTGGGATATTGGGCAGGAATTGTTCCCTGGAGGGTGGGCAGGCCCTGGCACAGGGTGCCCAGAGCAGCTGTGGCTGCCCCTGGATCCCTGGCAGTGTCCCAGGCCAGGCTGGACACTGGGGCTGGGAGCACCTGGGACAGTGGGAGGGGTCCCTACATATGACATGCATATATCCAATGCATATGGCACTGGGTGGGATTTAAGGTCCCTCCCAACCCAAACAATTCTGTGATTGTACAAAATGTGTCTTCTCTGATGGATAACAGGGCTCTACCCTGGTTTTCAAGTGTTTTCAGTGATGTTTTCTCCCTGGCTGCTGGGCAGTGTCACTGTGCTGTGGTGGCAGTGGCAGTGTGGGACATGGGACAGCCCCAGTCCCTCTGCACAGAGGTGCCTGCAGCCCCCAGGTACCAGACACAGCATAATCTGGGGGTGTGGGGGTTCAGGATTGAGTTCCCCTGTAGCCTGCATCAGGGACTCTTGGGACACAGAAGAACTGAAGACATTTTTTCTGGGAATCATTAGGTTGATTCCTAATTGCTTAGGTTGAAAAAGGACTTTCATACCTGGCCATGAAATGGCACAATGTATTTTTGGGCTTCTAAAGATGGTGCTCATACCTGTAGACAAGGGCACTTGGGACCTTTCTTGCCTTATGCTAAAGGCATCCTGCAAATTAAAAAAAAAAAAAAAAAAAACAAAAACCCGAAAAATCACAAACACCCCCCCCCCCCCCCCCAAAAGAAAATCCACTACAAAATTGCTACAAAACTTTTAGGTATTGGAACATTAGGTCAGTGGTGTGCAAATTAATTTTTGTATTTTTTTCCTTAACAATTTGTTCAGTAAGTAAATTTGAAGTGTCTTCCTTATGCATATGAATCTTTCCTTCGTCGTGCAAACCCCTCTGAGCTCTTCCCCTCTCTCCTGTGCCAGTTTTGTTTCCTGGGCTCAGAGGGGCAGAGTGACAGCAGCACTGAAGGAAATTGGAGTGGCAGGGCTTGTCTGTCCCTGTTCTGGGCTCATCTCTCCTGCAGCTCAGCTTTTCTGGTCAGCTGGGTTTCTCTATCTTATCTCCTGACGTTTTGCATGCAGTGTGTTGCAGTTTTGCCAGACAGCCCAGGCTACTCCACCACTGTATAACTGTGCTTGACATTTAATTTAAAATCAAAGATACCATTCTGTAATAGTTTGTTAAGCTGTGCCTCAGTCCCAAGCAATGAAAGTCACCTGATTTTCAATGGAAGAGGCAATTCACTGCTCTGGCTGTATTTTCAAGATGATTGTGCCTTGGAATAGGAATGTAGAAAGGTTAGATGCCATTCTCTGTCACCCAAACTCAAGATGAAGGCCCATAATTTATGAGTTGTCAGCACAAAACTAATTTCACTTCAAATATTTTCATTTCTTACTGGTCTGTAAGCTCTGAAAAAGCAAATGTGTGAATAAACCTGGAATTCTCTATTATTCTGTAATTGCATGGAGAGGAGATTTTTGTGTGAATATTTAACTGCATGGCCTTATAGTTCTAAAGGGAACAAGGAAGCAAGGTCAAAACAATTACATCTATATTTATACTGAGAAATTCTTTTAAGCATGAACTAAGGGCTACATCTTCCAACATTCATTTCAGTTACTGGCTGGAATATTTGTTGGAAATGAAGCCTTTTGTGCAGTTTGTTTGGTTTATTTAGTGAAATAGAAGAGCCAAAAATGTCTCAATTCCATGAAAAATGTGGTTCTATCAAACTTGTCAAATGCAGGTTTTAAGCCAAATTTATGCATTTAATAGAGGATGTGGCATGCTCACAGTTCAGTTGTTTCTTCCAGAACAGACAAAAAGCTGAGGAATTTCATGTTCCCCATAGTGGAGCACTTTACTTGTACTGATTTTTTCACTGATCCCCGTGTAAGTCCCACTGTGAAACATTTCTGGATGTGCTTCAGTCAAAATTATGAAAAACAGACATGAAATTTTGGTTCTGTCAAAACAATACTGAATATGGGAGGAAAGCTGGGCAAGCTAGGACAAAATTTCTAGATGTATCCAGGATAACAAATCATAAAACTGTTTCCTGGTTGCATTATTTAGAACTTTCTCTGTGACAATATCTAATCCAAAACACAGCATGTCCTGTCACACAAGTGTAATGTGAAGAGGTTTAAAGTATCGGCATCACAGAGCAGTACCTTAAAAAGAAAATAGATATCTACGTGATACATGGTGGGATCTGAATAGGTGAGGAGAGTTTTTGTACTGCTGATCATGATGCAGATAACTCCAGCTGCTTCCTTTCTGTCTGTTCGGGTGACACTGTCAGCAAGGACTCTGGCTGACAGAGGCCCTGAGGGAATTTCTCTGGGAATCAGAATTGCTTAGGTTGGAAAAAGACCTGAAGATCTTAAATTAACCCAATGCTGCCAAGGCCACCACTAAATCATGTCCCCAAGTCCACATCCACATGGCTTTAATCCCTTCAGGGATGGGCACTCCACCCCTGCCCTGGGCAGCTGTGCCAGGCTGGGGAACCCTTTCTGTGAGGAAATTGTTCCTAAGATCCCCCCTGAGCCTGCCCTGCCCAGCCTGGGGCCGTTCCCTGTGCTCCTGTGCCTGTCCCTGTTCCCAGAGCCCAGGGCTGTGCCCTCCTGGCAGGAGCTGTGCAGAGCCAGCAGAGCCCCCTGAGCCCCCTCTGCTCCAGGCTGAGCCCCTGCCCAGCTCCATCAGCTTCTCCTGGGCTCCATTCCCTGTCCTGCACACACTCCATTCCCTGCACACACTCTATTCCCTGCCCAGCTCCATTCCCTGCCCTGCACACACTCCATTCCCTGCCCAGCTCCATTCCCTGCCCAGCTCCATTCCCTGTCCAGCTCCATTCCCTGTCCAGCTCCATTCCCTGCCCTGCACACACTCCATTCCCTGCCCTGCACACACTCCATTCCCTGCCCAGCTCCATTCCCTGTCCAGCTCCATTCCCTGTCCAGCTCCATTCCCTGCCCTGCACACACTCCATTCCCTGTCCAGCTCCATTCCCTGTCCAGCTCCATCCCCTGCCCTGCACACACTCCATTCCCTGTCCTGCACACACTCCATTCCCTGCCCTGCACACACTCCATTCCCTGCCCAGCTCCATTCCCTGCCCAGCTCCGTTCCCTGCCCAGCTCCGTTCCCTGT
The DNA here is from genome assembly GCA_032173965.1 of Sitta carolinensis. Taxonomy (NCBI): domain Eukaryota; kingdom Metazoa; phylum Chordata; class Aves; order Passeriformes; family Sittidae; genus Sitta; species Sitta carolinensis. Next base: position 20,708,951 of record CM063292.1, read on the forward strand.
CCAGCTCCATTCCCTGCCCTGCACACACTCCATTCCCTGCCCAGCTCCATTCCCTGTCCAGCTCCGTTCCCTGCCCTGCACACACTCCATTCCCTGCCCTGCACACACTCCATTCCCTGTCCAGCTCCGTTCCCTGCCCTGCACACACTCCATTCCCTGCCCTGCACACACTCCATTCCCTGCCCAGCTCCGTTCCCTGCCCTGCACATACTCCAGCCCCTCCAGGTCCCTCTTGTCCCCAAGGGCCCAGAGCTGGGCAGAGCCCTGGTGGTCCTGGGCAGGACCAGCACAGGGGACAGTCCCTGTCCTTCTCCTGCTGCCCCCAGGGCTGGCACAGCCCAGCAGACTCTTGCCCACCTGGGCTCACCTCCAGCCCTGTTCCCAGCACCCCCAGGTATTTTTCCTCCGGGTGGCTTTCCAGCCCCTCTGCCCCAGCCTGGAGCAATTCAGGGAGTCCCTTCTTGAAGAAGGTCCAGCTTCCCTGCACAGTTGAAGTCTGTCCCAGCATTTGCAGCCTTTTATTGTTAATTGTGAAGCAATTTATGCATTCTGGTAATATCTCAGAGCAGTCTCAACCACTGGGTGCTTTAAACCATAACCTGTATTTTAGAAGTACAATGTTTGTTTTGGAACCAATGGCAAATCTTAAAGTGTATGCCATTTGCAAACCTTGCTGGAGTGAGTGAAATGTAATTTCACTTATTTCAGGCTCTCTGACACTCATGTGAGTGATCCATTTTGCCTTGGAGGTGGCTAATAGCAATTAAGAGCCAGAAGATGTCATTATGATCCTCTGTGAGGGGCAGTCACTGTCGACACTGTTGCAGTTTAAACGCTGAACCAGTGGTTAAACATAAACTGGCTCATTTTTAAGGCTGTAGTGTGTAAGGTAGGAGTGCCTGTGGTGCTGTGCTCAGAGGTCAGCATGTGCCACAGGGTGCAGTGAATTTTGGGGTTTCTGGAAGGATGGGTTTGGGCTGCAGTGAACGGTGATTTATGTGTTGTACTGCACTGGTGATAATGGTTTGCATTTGGGGAGAGAGGAGGAGCCTTTAGGATTCATTAGGGCTGCTTTTCTCCTTCCCTGAAATAAGCAGAGTACAAAATGGTTAGATGACACCTCTTTGGAGTCTGTGCTTGCTGGTATTTGTGGGGTTTTTACCCAGTCTCTGCCTGGGAATTGTCAGTGCACACTGCTGACAGTTCCCAGGTTTTTGAGGAGCTTTGTCCTGTAGGTTATTGGGCTGCAGCAGAGCCCAGACTGCCCTGGAGAGGTCTGTGCCAACAGGGGAAATGTACCTGAAATAAAATTTGAATAAAAGCATAACAGAAGAGCAATGTTCTTTTTGCCACCTCAACTGGCTATCAGGGCCAAAGTTACCTGTAATGTGTATTTTCAGATGTTCAACGTTTTTTTTTGCTTTTGGGGTTTGTTGGTTGATTCTTTGTTTTTCTGTTGATGTTTTTGTGTTTTGTTTTTTTTTTTTTTTTTTTTTATGTGTGTTTGTGTTTTAATTTTTCTGTTTGGTTGGTATTTCTTGTGGTTTTGGGGATTTTTTTTCTGTTTCGTTGGGGGGGTGTGGTTTATTTTGTGGGTGGTTTGTTTTGGTTTGGGTTTTTTGTTTGTTTCTTTCGATTTTGTTGTTTGGGTTTTTCAGTGTTTTTTTTTTTTCTTGGAAGGGGAGCATTTTGTTAGAAAGCAGAAATCTGCTTTCTGACTGACTGATGAGGTCCAAGAGAGACTGGATCTCTGGGGAGTATTTCCAGAAGTTCTTGTTGTGCTTTGCCTTGATTTGAGGCTTTATTAGAAACTGAATTTCTGGTCTGCCAGAAATTGTGTAGAGATCTTCACTTTGGTGGGCAGCCATTTAAAACTAATGTTATATGCTGTGACATCCAGTTTGAAATATGAGCAAATAGCTGGGTGAGAAATGGTGGAAGTTCAAGATGCTGGAAGAAAAAGAGACTGAAACTTCACACAGGAGCATCTCTTCAAAGAGCCCATTTAAGGTTGCGATGGGGTCTTCAAATAATAATATTTAAATAATTTAACATAAACTTGAGGAGATAGTACTAAAAAAATCCAGATTTTAGGCTTAAAGCTCAAACACACTGCATTAAACCAAGGAAAGTAATTTCTATGAGAACAGATGAAATATCTCCTTCCAGCTTTCTAGAACAGGCCACTAAATATTTTTTAATTCTGGCTGGTCAATAGTTACTTAATCTGATTAATCACTGCCAACCTTTAGCAGCTTCCTGCTAATGAATGGAGGTTTTTAATGCTCATTTCTCTCCCTTCTCTTGCCCTGCCCTGCTCCCTAAGAACGACTTCTTTTGTATTGCAATAGGAAACCTTCAGAGACTTTCAGGAAATTATCCCTGACAGGCAAGCTCATGCTTACAGTAACAAAGCGATCTTATGGCCATGCGTGGCAAAAATAATGTTATTTTTCATAGCAATTAACTTACAACAGCAGTGATTTATTGAAAATCACTATGAAAAAAACCTGCCCAGGATATTTGCTTCAGTTGAGATAATAATCCTCATTTTCTCCTGAATCAACAGATCAAACTCTTTCAATCCCTCCTTTACTTGATGGAGCTGTTCCTCCTCTCACACTGCCTCCCCTCTCCTCTTCTGCATCAGTGGCTTTTGTCCTTTTTCTTCTCTCAAAAGGACAGCGGCTGAATTCTTTATTTCAGGAGTCGAAGGACAGAAACTCCAGGTTCTCCATATCCAACAGAGCCAATGGCTGCAAACCTCATTTCTGTTAATGAAAACATCCAGATTTGGTTTTTAGAAGGCTTTGAAAATGTGGCTCTGACATGAGCTGAGCTATTTCTGATCTCAGGATACTCAAGGGTTCTTCAGGAGATTTTCTTCTCACCAACTTTGACTTATTTCAGGCTTCGCTCACTTGAGTCTGGTACAATGCATTGATATATACATTGAATTAATATTTTTGTAATTGCTTGGGAATTCTCTTGCATTTTCTTAAACAAATACTTTAGAATTCCACAAGAGTATATTTAAAAAGTTTCTTCCACCAGCGACTGCTCTATTTGTTGGCATGTAAAGCAAGCCAGAAGATTTAACTTCTGTGTGCAGAATGTTAGCTACATTATGAAATACTAAAAATTGGATTTTTCCTGGCTGTTCTTCCACTTGGAAGTGCTAGTGGACACTCATGCTTAATTGGAACTGGAAAGCACCTTGCAAATTGGGTTTTGGGTGTAGCTTGGTTGTTAAGTCAAGCTTGCCAAATTATTTTGTTGCATTTCTGCTAAAACCTGGTGGTTTAGAATGGCTTGGTTTGACTCAGTAAAAAAGCATCTTAAAAAAAGAACAAAACCAAACACAACCAATACTCAACGTTTGATTGTTTCAGGGAAAAAATGCCAAAGAGTGAGGGGCTTTTAGTGCTGCTGTCCTGAAGGATCCCAGCACAGAGCTCCAGTTCCATCCCACGCTGGATTTTTCCTCTCCCCCCCCAGCACTGCTGCATGAGTGACACAATTATTGTTTGGCAGGAAAAAATTGATAACACTTTTTCAGCTCCCTGTTTCCTCTTTGGTAATTCCTGTTAGAACTTCTGGAGACAAAGAACTCAATTTTTTGGTGTTCTCCAGGAGCTTTACAAAGTGAGAGCTTTGTGTGCAATAAGAAAGAGCATTCTGTGTCACTAAATGAAGACAGCAATGAAGCTGCTCTTGAGAGGGTTGATACACATTATTTTGGAGATAGATCTTCCACGATGGGAGCTTTTTTCCGAGGGCTGCTCCCATCCCAACAATGTGGAAATCTTCAAAGGCGCTCCTTCATCAATATGCAAATCTTCAAAAGGGGAATTACACAGTAACAAAAAAACTCTCAAAGGGAAAGTGGTTACCCAAAGATGTAAAAATCTTTGTCAGGCACAGTTCCTCAGTGATTTAAAAGTTTTTTGAAGGGGAAATCAACTCAAGCAGTGCAAATTCTCTCTGTGCGTGGGAAAGCACTGAGAATATTCCTCGTGTCATCTTTAAAGTGGCAGGAAATGTTCTTTTGAAAATGTGTTTTAAATGGCATTTTTTCGAATTGGTGGGATGTACAATCCCACTACCGTGGGGTACCTTGAGTGTGGCGAATCTTCTGAGTTTACCAGAGGAGTTTTGGTTTTATCTTTATCAGACAGAGATCAGGCTGTGAAACAGCATTTTGAGATAAGTGGGTTTTATTAGCTCTTAATGGGGAATTATGAACGGCTGGATGTGGTTCATTAAATAGTTATTTGTGAACACTTTTATATTTTCAGCAGATATATTATTTATGTTTATTTTGAAGCAACAAGCCCAACTTTGCAAGGGCCAGCAGCCTTGCTGGCATGACAACAAAAGGGACAGCAACTGGGGAGGGAATTCCTGCTTGTCACGAGTGTCTGGTGATGGGATACCCACAGTGTCCTGAGGGACAGGGGCACCACTGGCTCTCAGACACCTTATTCTGAGTATCTTTGCACTTGATGCCTTTTATATTTCCTAAAGATCAAGATGTATTCCTAATAGTAATCCAAGGTTTGTTCTGTAGCTGAACTGCACTAAAGTTTTGGGGTTTTTTCTGGAAAAGCAGCACAACACTCATCCTTACTTCAGCCACGTGCTCAGTACTCAGCCTCTTTTGAAGATTTCAGGCCCCAGTCCTTAAAGGAAGGAAAAGGGGCCCTGCTCTGGTGCTGGGGTGTTCCCTGTCCAGTACCTGACGTGGTGTCAGGTGTTGACTGTGAGTTTGTCAGAAGAAAATCATCACGTTTTCCCAAATGAAAGGAAGATAATTTAAACCAATTCTATCCCAATTAGCCAAACAGTTCTGACAGCTGCCAGAGGTCTGTTTTAGTAGCTGTCAGCTCCTGAATTCCGGAGCCCTACCGTCAGTGCCTGCCCTGAAAGCCTGGTGCCTTTGTGGAGCTGTGGGCATGGAAATGGCAATTCTTATCCATGGTGTAAATAGCCCAGCTGAACAAGTAGAACTCGCAGGGAAAGCTGCATTTATCTGTCTCTTTGCTCACCTGTTGATCATATAGTTAATCATATTTTCAGAGCACAACACAAGCCTCTCTATATATGATGGCTACAACATCTACCCTGCATTTCAGTTTGATTTTGAAATATCACCCAGATGATTTGTGTTTGCTCTTAAAACTATGCTGAAAGAATATAAAGGAACTCATTATTCTCGTTCTATTTAAGCTGGAGATTTACTCCATTTCCATAAACCTAAGACGACAGCCTCTTTTCAAGATAATTCTCATCCTGTGCCTTGCAAGCTTCCTGCTTATGATATATGAAAGGGAAACAGTTAGAAAAAGAAAAGAAAAAGCAAATAATTTTCACTCAGGAAGTAGATTTCTCCCCAGATATCTCAAAGGTGATGCTGCTCTCAAATGATCTCTTAGGTTTTGCTGCCATAAAGTGAAATACTAAATATTTGTAATTATTACTAATGAGGGGAAATAGTCTATTTTAAGTAGCAGTTATTTTATATCATAGCATTGATATGTTGAGTACACATCCTGTTCAAGCATGATTTTGTTATTTTAGAATGAGGTTTATGGGTTCTGTGCATGGAAGGTGACCTGGGGGTTAACAGCTATTACAGTTCCCTATTAAAACTTGAGCTGGCTTGTGTTAAAGGAAACTGTCCTGCCCAGGAAATGTGGGCTTTGCTAGTGGGGAAAGACAGAAATAGACCCTGCTCTGTACCACACTCCTGTCATATTTTGCCTCTACCTGGTAAAATTCTTCTGTTTGCATAAACACAATTATTGTTGCCATTATATAAAACCATGATCCACACAGACCACTTTCTGAAATGGGTACAGAAGTGGTAGAGGTCTGGGGGAGAAAAGCTGGCAGCTTTCAGCAGAGGGATATTCTCTATCAGGTTATAATATTTGCAAAGTGCAAACAATCTTGTTGTTTTGCCCTGTAAACCTGGAAAAAAACAAAATAAAAATCCTGTGGCACTGGCACTGGAAAGTGCAATGTGTGGGTGGATGGACATGCCAGTGCTTAGTGATGGCAGATAATTAAGGCAGTCCCTTGATGACCTTGGCCCCAAAAGCAGGCATGGAAATGGTGAAAAACTGGGAGGAGCAGAGGAGCTGCATAAGATGTTGCTAAATGCACACAGTTCTCAGCAAAAGAGCTTCTAATAAGGTGATTGTTTGTTCTTGAGAACTTGTACAAGCTCTGCCCATAGTTCAGGTCACCTTGGCAGGCTGATATTCCCAGGCAGAGAAGGGAAGGAGCACATTCACTGGGAGAGCCTCGGAGCAGGGATGGCCCCATTCCTCCTTCCAAAATGCTGTGAATTTGGTAACATTCAGTTTCTGCAGAGGAGTTGATCCTGTGGGCTGCAGGGCAGGCCTGGTAGGTGAGGGGTGGAGGAGGGCTGACACAGATATTCTTCAAGGTAAAAGGGCTCTTGTATTGCTTTGATTCATAGCAAAATTACATTTAGGAAATTCTGGGATTTTCCCTTTCTTTCTCAATGCAGATACCTTGCAGTGAGTTTAAAAAGATCACAAAACATCCAAGTTTCCAAGCTGAGAGAAACTAGACTTCATAACATCTAAGCATCCTTATTTAATTTACTTATTCTATTAAATAAATAAATAAATAAATATCTATATATCTATATATCTATATATCTATATAGCTATATACTATATATATCTATATATCTATATATAGATATATATCTCTCTATATATATCTATATATAGATATATATAGATATATCTATATCTTTTAGCTAATCTAGATCTAGATCTAGATATAGATATATAGATATAGATATCCAGTCCCAGTGCCATGAGAGGCATTAATTTACCTTCCCACTGGATTTCCACTCAGGGCTGACTTAGTGGAACAGACTGTTTGAAGTGTAGTAGAACCATCAGAATGGGAGTGTGTGTGTGTGTGTGTGCAGGTTCCAATGCATAATGTTGGGTTTTCATCTTACTTTTTGCATATTCTTCATGTATTCTTATAGGCAGTGGCAAGATGTTTAGAGATGCTATTTTTATATGAAAAAAACCCAAAACATAATTTGTTGGTGTCTTATTTTAAAAAATTGGTTCAAAGTTGCATGTTCTTGGAAATGAGAGCATACATGTTCTGCAATGCACAGGTGGTGTGAGGGGAAGTTCCCCTCCTCCAGTGTGAAAATAGACCCTTTTTGTCTCTGTATCAGACCTGTTGTGGGTGTCAGAATGGTCTGGCTAATTGAGATGGAATGTGTTTTAAATCTTCCTTGAATTTGGGACAACATGCTAATTTTCTTCTGACAAACTCGCAGTCAGCACCTGAAAGGTCATAAAATTTTCTTTTATTTACATGAGTATAATTGATGAGGTCCTGATAGCCTCAGGTTCACATCTGCACACAATCAGACACAGGAGCAATTCTAAATTACAGTTTAAAACAAATATTCTCCCCCAGCTTGGGCCAGGACTCTCAGGGATGAGCGCATGAAGTGAATTTTCTGTGCAACAAGGTACACGTTATTGCAGAGGTGACCACAAAATGGACAAAAATGTCCCTGGACATTCTGGCTGCAGTCCCACCCCAGAGAGCCTTTCCTAGAGCAGCAGGTGATGCAGCTGCTCTTGTAGGTTCTAATGCAGGTTTGCGGAGCAGTTGGAATTCCAGCTGGAATCCTGGCACTGCTTGGGTGGAGAGAAGGCAGCAAGCCCTGCCGGGCGTTTGGGTTCTCAGAGCCTCCCAAAGGCCCACAGCACACCCAGTGCTGCCTTTGGGGGGGTTGGGTTCCTTGGCCTCTCTCTCCCTTCTGAGTGGTGAGAAATGACTCCTCACTCTGCTCTCCAAACCTGAGCCCCTGACCTCAGCATGTGTCACTGTGACACAGACAGAAACACACAGAACACACACAGCTGGTGTTCAGGCACAGAACAAGAAAGGTAGTCTCTCGTTTATTGCTGACCTCGTATCTCTCAGTTTCTGGACAGTGATCAGAGATTGCACAGAGAAGTTCCCACCTCTCCATCTCCACTGGTCACTTGAGAAGTCCATCAGGTGAATCTTTTACAAAGGAATGCAAACATGATTCTTGTTTATCTTACAATTCATGAGAACTGACTCCACTATACTAAAACAGATCAGAAGGCTGATTTTCAGGGACAACAAGCATGAGCTCTGACTTCTCTTTGGAAATGGGAGGTTTTTGGAGCCCTCTGCCAGGGTGCAGCTGGGCCAGCTGGTGCCTGTTTCCCTTTCCTGCTCTGCTCTCAGATCTCATCTCTGTGCAAGGGGGGAATTTGCTGCACTGCTCAGCAGATGAGAGAGGCTGCAGGGTTTCTGACCTGGAAATACACTTTGTTTGCTGCCCAGGGCTCAGGCAAGTGTCAGTGTTGGATTTAAGGCTTGCAGTGACTCTCTGGTCCTTGCAGTTCATCTTTAGCACCCTCAGATCCACTCAGGGTAGGACTGATCTAGGCCCCACAAGGAAGATCAAAAGTGTTTGAAAACTACCTTTGAGTAAACAATAAATGCAACTTTTATTCACAGTGAGTTTTAAAACATTACTGATACAAATGCTAATGTTTAGAAAATGGGTTTGAAAGCAAATAAATAAAATGCTTTCCACTTAAGCATTGGGTTTTTTAAAAATTTTTCTTCTATGTGAGTCAGTATTTGTTGTATTTGTATTTAGTGTAGAATTTTCTTTGAGGGGACTGTTTTAATATGAAACTTAGTCTCTGGAGTATCTCATTAGTGCGTTTCTGCAGAAATAGCATATATTTTGAATGGTCTAATAACATTTATAGAATGTAAATTAGGTGTACTTTAAAGTCTGTCAAAGAAATACTCAGATATGCAGGGTACTGTATTCCATGCCTTGGAAAAGGATTTTCTCTAATGCATATATGTGCACACGAATGCTGTCACTAAATAAATAAAATTTGGGCCCTAGGCAGGAATTTCAAACCACTGCTTTTGAGGTGGTGATTTTGGGGTTTAGTTTTTGTTTTGTTAAAATTAGTGTTTCATAGAAATTTGATTAAAAACTTTGTAGAAATTCTCCAAAGAGAGAACAGTCAAAAAAGGGGGAAATAATATTCATGTAGATGATATTCTTTTCCTTAAAAGATCTGCATTTCACCAGCACCTGCCCAGTAAAAATCATCTTTAAATTTTAAACCTGAGTTTGTTTCCTCTTGGTATTTGAACACCAGGGTGTTAAATTCGATTGGTGCTTATACGAAATGCTTTAAAATGCTAAATGTTCCAGTAAAGAAAGAACCTATTAAGGAGATATTATTATAACAACAGTTTAAAAAAAACCAAACCCTGTTGCAGAAAAGCCTGGTCTGCCAGGGAAAATGGGGGTGTTCAGACATGTGTTTTCATGCCCTCCTTGTTCCCTACACTGGCAGGGTAGTTCATGGCATTGATGGGTCTGGCTCTTTATTCTGCATCTGAGCTTCTTGCAACAGAGCATAATGATGTATTCTGAATTTACTTGAACATGGAAACTCATCTAGAAGTGCTCATTCTGGAGGGCTGCTTTGCTTAAAGCACTGACATGACTTGGTTTGTGGCAGGGTTGCTGAGTTTGGGAATAGTGCATTGTTCCTTCGGAGCATTGAAGCTGGGGAATTTCACAGCAACATGAAATAGCCACTGAAAATACAAAAAGTAATAACAACTTTATGAAAAACATATCTGTCTCTCAATTGACCTAAAAATTCAGCCCTTGAAGGAAGAGAGGCTGTAGTAAGGAAATCTCAGTGTTTGTTTAGATTTTCAATTTTTATTTTGCAAAGTACCTGAATCTTCTTTCTGCTGGGACATGGAGGTGATGAGAAGCTTTGACATGCTTGACTCTTCTGTTAATTCAAGTAAGCATTGGGTGATTTGAGCTACAACACTGGTTCTACTTTGGTTTTCCAAAGTGCTCAGAATTGGCTCTGCTCTGCTCCTGATGCTTTTGTTGCAGCTATTGAGAGTTTTGGGTGCAAGGAGCAGCCAAGCTGCTAATAAGATTTTCACTGTTTTTGTTGTTTCGGGAAGCATTTGTTTGCAAGGTTGGGAAAGTGAATTGATTTGCATAGTGAAGGTTATTTCTCCAGTGATGAGAGCTAGTTTCATTTTTGAATGAAGGTTGTTTTGACAGAAAACAGTTATATGGGGAAAATGTGAGTTTAAAAAGACCTTGGCAAGCATTTGATTCTTATTCTCCTTTTCCCTTCTACTATGAAATGAAATAACTTTCCAGGTATGGCCATCCTGGTTCTCTTGGCAGCTGATGCAAAAGAAAGTCAAATTCCCATGTGCTGTGATCAACTGAACTTAGTGTTTGCTGAAAGATAAATACAAGTATCAGAGACTGTGCAAAAGCTGCATTAATCATCCCTCTTCTGAAGGGGGAGAACACTGTGAGCACAGGGTTGGAAATGTAGTGACAGCAATTATTGACTTATTGTGTTAATGATATGACAGCTTGTTATAAATTACCAGAGGTTAATGGGATAAGGGGTTGCTATAAAACCTCTTGAAAACTGATGATGTATTATTTTCTTTACTTTCCTTCATAAATATGTATTTGAGGCCATAGGAATAACTTTGCAGCACTTTATTTCCAGTTGCAGTGTAGGGATTTGTCAGTGATTTATCATGGATTGGACACCCAGCCCTGACACTTTGGGAGCTGAGCTCTTGGTGCCTTGCTGCTCCTCCTGCAAAGCTGTGCCTTGGCTCTTCCCCTGCGCCCTGTCAGCAGAAGCACAGAGTCATTTGCTTCTCCTGAACCTCCTGACAAGAGATTGTTGTTTTTATGTCCTGGATATGGAGGTGCTGCTTTCTGATCATGCCATGCTCTGCTCTGGGATTTGTGGTTTCTCTTTCACCCTGATTTCTCCTAAGAACTTTGCCTATAAAACCCAACAATCCTCGTTCTTGGAGATCTGAGAGCTGGTTATCTGCCATTCTCTGTGCAGTGATTGGCCGTTACCAGGATACAAATATGTACTTTTGTTATAGTCTAAGCCCTCCTGTTTCAGGAAGGCAGATGTCTTGATCAATACAACATGTTAAAAACACATTTCAAAGCTTAAATAAACATTGGGCTTGTCCCCAGCACGATCTACACCTGTAAACCAGCAATTATTGAATGTAAGGTGGAAGCGACCCAGTACTGGGTGCTCCAGGCTAAATGTCTTTTAAATTTCTTTTAAAAATTCATTTTTGTATCAAGTTTATGCTCTAGAAATATTCACTGGGAGATTTATGTGGGGTTTTGTGATGGACAGATGATCTGCTGGTGGTGACAGATTCAGATTTGGCAAATACATTTAATTCTGAAGCTTGTTTCTTGCTGATAAACAGGATCAAGGCATGGCATGAGGATTAGCTCAGGATTTGGGAACACAGGCACAGGATATAAAGCACTATTTTTCATGGTAATATGGGCCAAATTGTAACTTTAATAATCGTGATTCTAGAATGTGTTAAACCAGGTTTAAACCATGCACTTTGCTGGTCTGAAGTTTTTAATTCTGTTCAGCCACTTTTAGTCCAGGGACTTGGTTGTTCCTTATTTCTTTCTGGATTTTAAGCCTGCTAACAACAATCTTGGCTAGAGCAGTTGTCCAAAGCAAGGTTTTGTAACCAAATCTTCCCCTCAGGAAACTTGAGTTCACAGGTTCCCTGCATTGCTGCTGGATCCAACGTTTGTGTACAAGTACCCAAAACCATGAACCATCCTTTATGATAGTAGAAGACAGCTTGCTTCCACGAGTTCCTTTCTCTTTCACTTATCTGTATATTTTTTAAAAATTTTGAGGGTTTTTTTTATCTGCCAAATTCAGACAAAAATTATCTTTCAGCATCAGGATGTCATTTTACATCTGGCCACCATTACCAGATCTGTTTTTAGAATGGTTTCTTTTAAACCTCTTCCTTGTTTCAAAGGGTCACATCTGCCAAAATCTCTTTTGCTTCATGTGTTGGCCAGGAAGTTGTGTGCCAGATCTGTGTATTTGTGGCAGTGAGAAAACCTATCTGTTCTCAAAGGGCTGCCTAGAATATATCTGAGGTGGGGAATCTTTTAAACAGGCTGCTACAACAGGCAATCATTTGAAAAAGCATCTCCTATAAACTTTTCACAGTCCCGTTGTTGCTAACTGGTTTTATAGGTGTCTGCTCAACACCTAATGATGATTGCTGTCATCCTCTGTGAGAAATGAATCCCTTCCCTTCATTAGTCTCCAAAATGCATCCATTAGAAAAAAAACATTTATAATTAACCAATGCAGAATGGAGCAAAACTTCCAGTGTTACAGTGCGTGACATTGTTGGCTGAGTCACACTCCTGGGGAGATAATTTCGTGCCTTTATTGAAATGAATTAAATGTGGTTGAGTAGAAGGGAATGCATCAGGTACTGAAGAACAATCAGAGCACATCTTGTAAATCATTTACAGAAACAAGACAGCCTGACATCAATGCTAATTAGTTGAGAGCTTCCAGAGTTTTCAGGAGAAAAACTTGGCACAAGCAAAACCTGAAGGCCATGATTTCTAGAAGAATGGATAGGGAGGATTAAAAATATATATTGGTAAGTTAGATGGCTATTGACTATGTAAATAAACTGAAAGATTGCCATCAGAAACCTGTCAGACTGTTTCAGTAAACAGTAAATTTATTATAAACAAAATTTTAAAGCCCTGTAAAACACCCATATGTCCCTCAGGAACTATAGTACAAGGAAAGGTTGCATGGAAATCCTCTTCTTTCAGCTTGACTCAGTATTTCAAACCTAAAGCATCCATCCCCTTCTCACTTGTCTCCTTACATGGCCCTTTAATCATGTATTCAGAATTTATTGGATTTTATTTTCTCAACCAAAACCAATGGTCTCATCCTGCCTTTTTTATCTTCACAAAAACAACTGTGTAAATTTGTGAGGTGGGAAAAAAACCGAAACCACAAACTTGCAAAATATTAGGGAGAAACAACTATAGTCACTGTCTTCATAATTGGTTTTCAGTGTTATTAGCGAGGAAAGGTTTATTGTATGAACACCTCAGCAATTAGGAAGGGAGCCACAGCAAAATCAGTTTTTAGTAGTCTGGATAGTTTGTGTGTCCTCTGGGGTTTTCTTGCATAGATTCACGCTGATTATAAGTTTAGCAGGTTAATTTCTGGGTGAGTTCCCACTATTAGAGATCATGGTATTACAGCAGGGGAAATCAGTGTTTTTAATGCCCTCTAAGTGCTGGTCTCTCCAGGTGTGAGAGGAAAGCATCCCTGAAAGGCTGCACAGGCCAGGCCGAGCTGTCCTTGTACAAACTTTGGTTTTTTCAAGAGTTTGAAGCACCCATTTTCTCTGTCACAAGCCGAGGAGTAAAGTAGAATTCTCTCAAAGGGAGGGCAGGTGCCAGACAAGACCGTGGGTTTCAGGAGACTCAGGCTGTAATGCTCCTTAACCCCCACTCCCAGGGGCTGGCATGCCAATGGAATGTTCTTTTCCAACAGGAATGAGTGGGGTGCTGTGTGGGGTATGGCCCTTTGTTATGGTTGAAGAGAGTTCATAAATTTGGGGTTTATGATTTTGTCAGGGTTCAAAATCCAGCTCAGTGCCGACAAACCTGGGCGCTCCCTACGCCACTTTTCTTAAACATGTTTTATTAGTGCTGATTATCACCATTAATTAGTGCTTCCTCACCTTGGAATGAGAGGAGCAGGCAGGATTGACTCTGCCTGGAGGAGGATGAGGTGACAGTGCTGTGATTCCTCCTGCATTTCTGGTGCAGAGTCCTGCTCTTGGTCAGGATGAGCTCTTGTGGATTCTTGCAGTCATGGGATACCTGGAACAACAATTTCCATAAGTTCAACTCCCTAAACCATCAAAGATACTTGTTCTGAAATCTGAACTTATCCAAGGGCTTTATCCCTTCCTCCTTTCATTTAGTTTAGGAGACATTTCACTCAAACTGGAAGATGACTTTTTTCCTACTTCTTTTTTTTTTCTCACCTTGTCTAGCACTGGGATACAGCTGGTGCCATTCTATTTAAATATATTTCTGTATCCAAGATAAATTCTTGAAATGCCACAGGCTGATCTGTATAATTCCCTCTCTTGATGCCTTTTAAGAAAATTGTAGTTTTGTATATTCCTTTCTAACTCATTGTCACAAACCAAAATTCAACTGTCCAAACTGCACAGGGCATTGCTGTGCTCAGCAGATAATGGTGATATTTGTTGCAGGTTTTTTTTTTTTTTAAAAGTTCTCTTGGCAATCTTTTCTTTCTATTCCAATCTTTCTAATCTTGACCTTATTACTAATGTGTTCCATCCCTCTTCCTAGCTTGGGAAATTGTTCTTGCCTTCAGATTGCCTCAGGCCAGCAGAGGGGAACAAAGGGCCAGCACACACAATTAGCCCTGGAAATATTAATTGATATTTCACCACTTCTGAACAGTTAAATCCCAGGATAATAAACCACAATTCATTAGGCTATTTCCACATTTTTCAAGATTACCCAAAGCTGTGTCTGAGGACATAAACAGACACTTTTTGTGTGCAGACATATTCCTCACATCCTGCCTGTCCTGGTTTGTGAGAATTCCATGAAGCTGGAAGCAATATTGGACATTCCACCACTGGAGCTGCCCTCCCCAGTGTGGATTTTCACTCCAGATGAGTAATTCCCATAGAAATGTAACTGAGCAACTGCAACTCTGATATTGGAGTTGCCAATTTAGGCCTCTAATCCTGAAAGAAGCCCTGGATAAGGGACAAACCGTACACTTGCAGAATTCTCTGATGTCACTGCCTCATATAGAATTGAAGCTTAAGCAAATGTTTTATTTGAAGGAAATATGGAATAAGTTTCAGTCAGAGGGAATTTAAAACTGAGAATATATTTTTGTAGGGATGTTATCTGAAAGCCTTTTTGTAGTCATTTGATTGTCACATATTTACAGGCCCAGAGTACAACTAAACTCAGTTCCTTTAAATAATGAGGGCTGAAAAATAAATTTACAACCTTTTACAATTCTTAGGGAAAAAAAATCATTAAAAACAATCAGAAATAAAATCCAAAGCAAAATAAAAACAAATGTAAAGGTCTCAAAATGAAAACCTCAAACCAACACATGGGCAGAGAGATGAGACTAACTAAACGTTTACTGAGTGGCTTGATGCTGCTCTAGTGACTGTGTATATTCTACAGTCCTGACCAGAATTTTGATCATTATAGCATTATTAAAGATGCTTTTTTAGTTTCCTTACTTGTCCACACTCACAGCATTAGCTGGCAGGCTCTTTAATTCCCTGCTGCACTGCATTACAGGAATAAAAGGTGTGGGCTAATAATGGTCATGGACCTTAGCTTTGGAATTAGCATAATGGAAAGAGATCCTGAGAGCAAAAATCATCTTTCTGTAAGTGACCTCTTACCACTCTGATGCCATTGCACACAGGAATTTAAATGAATTCTGTGAGGGTTCTGGGGGGTGAAGGGGGAAAATGCTTACTGTTCACGGGAGTCATTGGAAACGGATCCAGCCAGGGTCAGGCTGGATTTGGGGCACAGCTGGGATCATCCAGATATTGGAAACACTCAGTGTAGCAGCAATAAAGCCTTTGAGACACCACACTTTGACACAAAGATTTGAGACACCTCCTGCTTTTTGGTAAGCAAGAGGGCTTGAGCTGAACTGATAAATTTGTAGTGGTTTTTGGGGCAGGGAGCACATGTGGGAACTGACCCAGGGCTGAGACTGCTCTCACCATGCAGGGCACCTTCATCCTGAGCAAGGTGGCTGCCCTGAGCAAGGTGGCTGCTGGGCTTCGCCAGAGCTGTCCTAACTAAAATTCCTTTTTGCATTCAGAATATTTCCCTGATTGCAACAATTTATATCTGAGTAGTGTGAAAAATTTCTATTAACAAGTTTCTCTGTTTATCCATGAGCAGAGGTAGCTCTTTAAGGATAAGAGTAGTCTTAAGAGTCAAATAGTCTTTTCAAAAACTCTGATAAATTTAGCTAAGATTCTTGCACCAAAGTGCATACAAACCCCAGCTTTTAGGATTTTTCAACCTCTATTGATCCTTCCCACAGTTTTTAATAGAAAATGCAGTTCTGTCACAGGGGGTAGAATGAGATAAATGAGAAAAGTGATGGAAATAGTCATGAAAATGCACTCTGTAATAATATTGAACTACAACTTAAAGAACACTTTCTATTTTGGAAGCATTATGAGGTCATGATCACCCTGCTGTTGCCAGCACTGGTGTGGCCCCACCTTGAACACTGAGCAGTTCTGGGCTCCTCAGTTGCAGAGGATATGAAGGTTCTTGGGTACAGCTGCAGGGCAGCAGCAGAGGCGGAAAGGCTGCCAGGAATGTCCTGTAAGGAGTCTCTAGAGGATCTTCTGTAACCTCTGCTGGCTGTGGAGGCTGTCACCAGGTTCCTCTGAATCTATCGCCTTTTTTCTAGTTAATCTTTCCACAAAACTTGGAGAAACAGGGTTGGACCAATTTGTGCATGTGAAATAAAAAAGGGCATCCTCACTTGCAATATATACATGTATTTTTATATTTATATTCATATTTCTATTTTTTACTTAGGCACCTAGTTTTTATATTTATGTTTGTATTTTCATTAACCACAATGCTGAATGTTTCCTAAGAGCAAGGATTGTGCTTGAAATGAAAAGTTCATTACTGTAACATCACAGTTAGGGGAATATGTTGAGACATCCATCTTGTTCTGTGGGGATGTTGCAGTGATTTAGTGCCTTGGGGCTTTTTCCCCATGCAAATATTCCAAAATTATGTCGTATTGAGAAGAGCTGCATTTATAAACTAAAAATATGTCCTGCCTTGTAAAAAACATTCATCGTGGAACAGCAAAGGAATTGAAGAACCAGCTGCATTACTCAGTGTAGTCAGTAGATACCTTTGCATTGACCAGGACATCCAGGCCCTAAATTACTTGATTTTATGTGTTCTTGGGGTATGAAACCCTGTGGAAAAATAAATTGGTAGTTGAGCTGCCATCTGGGCAGCATGACATCAGTCTGACTGCTCCAAGGAAAACCAAAGAAAACTTCTGTCTCATCCTTAGTATTATCTCTTGGAAAGAAATTTCTGGGAACAATTCATTTGCTTGTGCCCTGGGTTGATGATGTATTTCAGCTCTTTGTCATGCTGAAGGCCAATTCTTCAAATCTTTCCCACTGTACTCAGAAAAAGCTCATCTCTCTGTAATGACATCAGTTAGGCCTTTTACCCACAGCCTTGAAAATCCATCTCTGTGTAAGCGGGGTTATCTTGGCTTGTGATGTTCCCCAGATTCTGCTGGGTAGTAGCTGGTGTTGATTCTTGGATCAGACATCATTTCCTTCAGTTTTGCTCTATTTGAAGGCAATTCAGTCCTTTGGAGGATGCGGTATTCTGCATTAATGATAACCCATGCAGGGCACCTGAGGCCAATTTTGGGGTATTGTTTTAACTCCAAGGAGGAATGTGGGTTTCTCTTTCTGCCTAGAGGCATAACCAAATGTGCACGTCCTTCTTGTTTGGTGCTGTGTTGGGTTTTTTTTAACCCGTACAGAATTTCCATTGTTTAACTGTGTGAGTAATAGAAAAGCAAATTTAAAATCTGGGGGTTGAGCTTAAAGCATGCTCAGCTATGACTGAAGAGAGAGGAAAGAAGAGCTCAGCACACATTTGTGTTAGACTTTGAGGAATGTGCATCCCACTTAGGGCTCTTTTGGCAGCACGAAACTCGAGCTCCTTGTTGAGCAGGTGGCTGGTATGCTGCAGTTCAGGTCACCCCTGCTCTCTGGGATGGGTAATCCAGCATCTCTCCTTCCCCACGGTGCTGCCATGGGGAGTGCGCTCTGAGCATGGCTCAGCCACTTCCAAAGGTCTCAGCACCCCAGAGGTTTACTCCTGGCAGATCCCAGGCTGCAAAAGAGAACTTTCAAACCATAAGGAGAAGGCTTGTAGGTGCTCAGGGCAATTTCATGACCCATTTGATAGTTCTCAGGAAGAGCAAGCAACACAAAATAGCCCAAGAGCTTCTTGAGCCTAAAGCCACAGGCAGCAGTGGCTGGTAAACCTTGTTATTAACTGTGTTATAGAGCTCTGCTGGAGAGTGGAACAAAGGAAGAGAACATTATCTGATAACCTAGTCAAATCCAACAAAAAAAATCTGTGCCACTTCGCCTGCAGGCTGTGTCAGAGGATGGGAGTGAGTACTGAAGAATGCTCAAAATCAATGGAATACTACAATGCAAGAATTGAAAAAGGCCTGCTAGACTCATCCAGCTTTCCTTATTTGTCACAGAAGGAGTCTGCAAAGTTAGCAAATGTGACTTGCTGTTTGTTTGAAACTGCTCACTCAAAGTAATTTGAAAATTATTACAGTAACAAGACCTTGCCTAAACTTTTAGGGATATTGGGCCACACGAGTTCTGCTTGGTAAAAACACATCATTTGAGAAGCTTCACTTATGAATGTGGAAAGAGATGGCAGAGGAACAACTGAATCACACTGAACCTGTTGTTCCTTCCCATGTGGACATAGCTGTGGAGGTTATGCTGGAGAGGCAGAGTCCTCGAGCATCACTGTCCCCCACACTGTGCCAGGGGGAGTCACTCGTGTGGAATATTTCACAGAGCAACTTGCACATACGTAAGATAAGGAACACTGGGGCTTCTAACCTCGAATTAGGGTCGCTTAAAACCCCCAGCGTCTTAACTGTGCTCGGTCCTGGTGAAAAAGGCAACTTGTTGGTGGCAGTGAGGTGGCACTGAAGGGTCTGTCCTGCCAGCTCAGCTGCAGTCCCCTGCAGATGCAGCAGCATGTGTGTGAGCATTCCTCTCCTCCCACTTCCTTTGGTTGTGTCCTGTTAGCAGCAGCACGTTTTAATTACAGCCAAACCTTCGTGCTTCCTTCTGGTGTGCTCACAATTCAGCCAAGTGGCAGCGAGCAGTTTGAGCAGTGATATTATTCCCTGTTAAGCTTTGTAAGAATCAACAGGAAAGAAGTACTGCTGGCAAGAAATCTTCTGTTTTTCTGAAAGAATCCTAAGCAACAATTGGTATTTGTCTGCAAAGAATAACTTAAAATCAAAAGGAATCAAAAATCGAAACCTGACACAGCAGTCTTTTATTTTGTTGGGAGAGAAAAGTGAGGCTAAAAGAATTCACTAATTTTTTTTTTTTTTCTCCAGTTCTCATGTTTTAGTATCAAAATCTCTACATTATGTGTTGGGTTTTTTAAGGGTTCTCTAAATGGTTTTGGATCGGCATCTGCTGACTTAGCTCTGGAAATTTTAACCTTTCATTAGTTGCAAGTGTGTGGAAGGCAAAGAGAACAGAAGTTTTATTCCCAAGATCTGGGAGCGCTGTGGTGAAGGTGAAGCCTGTTGAGCTCTCAGTTCCATGGCCCAGTGCTGTCCCAACAGTCCACAACAGGTTAACCTCCCCCAAGCTGTTCCCATACATCCAAGACTAAACAAGGAGCAGACTTTAAAGGCTTTAAGTTGGGCTGCCATTAACTGCAAGCAGCTGTTGGGAGATAACAGAGTTTCCACTGGAGCAGGAGCCCCTCTGCCCCTGTACAATGGGACCATTCTCCAAGAGCTGCCTGGAAGGAGCCAGTTCTGTCTGGCAATAATCAGAATTAAGTGGTGGGGGTAGGGGAGCCAGTCGTTGGATCTTGCTGCCCAAACTGACATTTATAGAGCAATTCTGCTTCTACCAAAGCCAAAACATACAAATCCATCTTATCCAGACTATTAAGAAATAAGGAGTGATTACTTTTTTCCCCCTTCCATTCTCTTTTCTTTGCTGCCTCTGTTCTGCATCAACATTTATTTGAATAATGAGGAAAGAATGATATTAGCAAACCTTCAACTATCTTTTAGAATCTCAGAACATGACATTAGAATTAAATCCAAACAGTACCTGATATAAGTGCACATCTTTAGAAATTCTTCTAACTCGTTGAAGCCATACTGTAAACCATTAAAAGTTCTTTTGTTTTACAACTTTCAATAGACTGAAATGTTAGCTGAAATATCTTTTTGAGGAGAGATCTCAAAGCCAATTGGTTCTGTTCCATATCAAAAGTAAGAAGGCTATGAAAAGATCTAATTTGAACACTTCTTGGCAGTTAGTGATTTGTTAAATAGTTTGGTTTTAATTGCTTTCAAAAGTGAAGGAGAAGGAGAAATCTTTTGTAATTCATGCTTCTAGAAGGAAAAAAAAAACAACCCGGCAACTGTGGGAAATCAGGCTCTTAATATTAGAAGTTACAATGTGACTCACACAGCGCATAATCGCTGCAACAGTACAAGCAGCAGAAATGGAGACAAAGAACCAGATGTGCAAACTTCTTACCAGTTCAATTCCAGCTCTTTAATCAGCAGCAGGACTGGTCCTTTGTTTCACATTTCGCAGCTCAGGCACAGAGGAGGTGCTGCAGGAAAAGGGCTTTTGCCCTCTGCAGTGCAGGGAGTGCCTGGATGCAGGAGCCTCCCGAAGCTGGCACAGGGGCTGAGAGAGGCTGTACCCAGAGACATACCAAACCCTGCAGCCTGCTTAGGAACTGCTCCACAGCTGAGCCAGGCACAGACCTGGCTCTCTGACTTGGTAATCGCTTCCTGCACACCCAAACAGCTTTCTGACTGCAGGCAATAAAGGAAAGTTATGCTCCTTGGAGCAAAGCCAACTTGTAGGTTATTAATGTAATCTGAGACTGGGATAATTGTTCTGTGACTCCTTCCATCCTGGGAGAAGTCCCTTGTGCTCCGTGGGTCTGGAGATGCTTCTGCCTCTGCCAGAAGCAAAACTCCTTTTCAGTCAGCAAGTCAGGATCCCCACAGGTGAGGTAAAAATGTCACCATACCCTGCCCTGTTTGCTGGTGTGGCAAAGAAAAGTGGCAAACACCTTCCCAGAGCTTCTATCCAGCATCTCCTGCAGCAGAACTGGAGGCTGCTGATCCAGTGCTGCTTTTTACACATTTCGTGTGACCCTGGACTCATTGGTGTTTCTCATTCAGGACTCAGGGGCAGAAGGTTGCTGAGTAAAGCCAAGAGCTCTGCCTTTTCCCTGCTGTCTTGTCAGGCTGGAATCTTTCACGAGGCTGCAGAGCACAGGTAAGCCTTGCCAAACCTGCTTTGTCCTTCAGCCTTCACATGGGCTCCGCTGTAAAGTTGCACCTTGCATTAATAATTCGGAAAACTCTTGAATTGAAAGCCTTGTGGGACGGTGTCTGACTGAGGATGCGTCTCTTCATCCCACCTGAAAACCTGTTAGCAAAATTAAAACACTCGGTGAAAAATTGTCTTGGATCATTGTTTGCCAGTGCTTTCCTTTATTGAAACCTCCATGTTGCAATTATAAATGGAATTTTTTTTTAAACAGAAGAGAACTTATTCTGATGTCCAAGTGGAGAGTAATGATTTGAATCTTGGAGTAATTAATCAGCAGTGTACATTACCAAAATAATATTTAAAGAAACATTAGTATTTAAAGTGCCACCCATTTGTTGCACAAATTTTATTACTTTTGGTGGAATTACTGTTGGGCTAAGGAAAATTTGGTAGGATTTCTGCTGAAACTCCTGGTTATTTCTGTTACACTATAATATGCAAGTCTGCCACCAGACTCTGAGTCTGGTTGTGCTGGATTAAACTCTTCAGTCCTGCTTCAAGAGCCCAGCTAGTCCCAGAGGCTGTTCTATCTTGGAAAAGAGCTTTTGAAAACTAGCCCTGATTTACACCGTGGTGCTAAAAGGATAACCAACTTTCTTACTGATTTAAACCACATCCTGAATCACTGCTCATGGTCTGCAGCCCAGTTCTGCAGCCTTTAATCCCTCGAGCATCACCAAAGAAAGACCCTCTCCCATGGAGAAGGGTTCCCCATGCACAGGAGCTCCACCACCCACTGTCCAGCCAGGGGCTGCAGGTGTTGTTCCCTCTCCCTGCGAAGGATCAAGGCACCCACGTCCTTTGAAGCCTGGATATTTTGGGCTAAATTTCTTGGGAAACACAAATGGATTGTGCAGATATGCTCAAAGAGGGATTCATGCAGCCATACAGACCTACCCCAGCAGGATATTTGAGTCTGGATTATTAGGGCATTTTCCCAAGCATATGTTCACAGTAAAGAGCCTCTTACACAATTTATAAAGACACAGCAGAGATCAAGTGGGACAGTTCCTACAGCAGCCCTTGTCAAGAACTGTGCTATCCTTTAATTGTGATTACAGTCCTCACATCACATCACATCATATCATATCAAACTCTGGCCTGAGGGACACGCTGGAACTCCTTGGAAGTTGATGAGTTCTGCTCTGCAGTAACTCAACAGGATATTTGCTCCATTCTTCCTGAAAGAGAGGCACCAGAGACTTGGACAGATTTTCTGCTTGGCCTTGTCATGAATAGTTTCATTTTTACTGTAGGTGTGTGTTGGTGGACTTGTAAGATATAGGTCAATGTTATTTAATGAAGTTTGTGCCCATTGTGTACAAGTTGTAAAATGTTTAGTCATTATGAATCAATGTATGTTTATAGATAGATATATAGAAATATATATATTTGATATATATGTGTGTATATATAAATTTATATATATATCATATATATATTTATATATACACATGCTCTCCTACATAAACACACTCAGAGAAAAAGGACCACAAAGAATTCAGAGACTGAAGAACGTAAAACAAGTAAAGGAAGTTTTCTCTGCCAAATTCAAAATTTGTATTTTGTGTAGTTGTGCAATTTTTGGGTTGCTCATTCAGTCTTGCATTATGTGCAGCAAGTCTTTGTCTCACAAATCTTTGAAATCTTGTAGCCTAAAAATGAAATTTCCATAAGAATAGAAACAGTTTTAGAATTAATTGACACTTTGTGGGTTTTTAGCAACTACTCATTCACCTAAATAATTAATACATTTCTTTTTCTGTATTTTCATCTTTCAACTTTTGTTAATCCAGTGCCTTTTTTTAGATTACCATTCTTTCTTCTGTTATTGCTTAAGCAGTGACACACACTGAGCATCTGAATCCTTACCAAATCTGATTTGTCAGCTTTCAAAAACTTTTGTCCTGGTCAGGAACATAGACTTCTTCAATGGAAAAAAGGGCCATGTGCTTTTGAAGAGTCACAGAAACATATATTTTCTGTGTTGGGTTGTGTGTCATCTTTCCAGGGCTTCTCAAGGCTTCTGCTCACAGAAAATGTCTGGACGGAAAGGTGGGGTTTGATTTTTAGGTACTGTTACTTTCTCTTTTAAGTTTTTTTCCTTTGTAGCAAAGATCCCCTTTGTGTTTAAGTCTCAAAACACTCTACACAACTGAAGAGTGTCTTGCAATAAAAGTAGCCAGGCATTTTGGAAGAAATGGCCAAAACTGGGAAGTTCCAGTTATGTTCAATTTTCACTCTCATCAGGTTAAAGATGTTAAGAATTATTTCCTCCTGAAACTTCTGGGTCATATTAATGGATTACAGAGAAACAATCGAAATAAAACAATCAAAGAAATTAGAAGAGCTCTGCTTCAGGACTCCTGGACTCCTGTCTTTGCAGGATTTATTTGCTAAATGACAATAAAAATAAACAAACCCCCAAGCCTGTCAGATTTCCTTGTTCTCCACCTTAGAAGAATTTCAAACTGTTTGGGGTTATTTGCCATCTCTGAATAACAATTTCTTGTTGGATAACTCAAAGCACCTTGACAGCGTTGTGTTAAAATGTGTGATTATCCCTGGCAGTGTCCCAGGCCAGGTGGGACACTGGGGTTGGACACCTTGGGACAGTTGAGGTGTCCCTGCCATGGCAGGGGCTGGAATGGGATGGGCTTTAAAGATCCCTTCTAACCCAATCCTTTCTAAGTCTTTCTTGCAAACAATTACTGTTATGCACATAACTAATCTATTTTTTTTTTTTTTAATTAGTGTAATTTTTCATGTCCTAAGCCTCTCCCAAAACCAGGATGTTTGCAGCTGTGTGCACACAGCTCCTGGCAGGGACAGCCACAGCAATGGCAGGAAGGGAACCAATAGGAATAATGTTTGCTGGTAGAGAGAGAATAAAAATCCTCTTCAAGGGAAGTGATTTCAGGGCCTACAGTCACAAGGGTGCCAACCACACTGGCACCAGTTATCCAGGAGCTGAGCACAGCTCTCCAGCCCAATCCCTGCATTGCTCTGCAAGTTTGCCTTTGTGTGTTCCTCGTTACTGACTTTATCCAGTCTGAGAGACCCTTTCCTGTACTTGGCAACTTTTAAGAGGGATTGCACCATTTGGTTGCCTGTGGAGAACCTGTCTGCCCTGAACACTGAGCTGATGATTTTGGCAGAGTGTAAGAAGCTGCTGGTTTATCCTTGGGGTGTTTTTCCCCTGTCCTGGCTGTAGTGGGGAGGGGGATGAGCCACAGCCTGGCTGCAGATCCTGTGGCAGAGCTCCTGATCCCCCACCCTCTTCCCCGAAGGGCTGAACAGGGGGTGCAGCCTCAGCAGCCCAAGAGCCCTTCCCTGCCCTCTGGAAAATCAGCTGCTCCTACCTCTGGGGTCTGGGGGAGCCACAGAACCCCAGCATGGTTTGGGTTGGGAGAGACCTTAAACCCCACCCAGAGCCACCCCTGCCATGGCAGGGACCCCTCCCACTGTCCCAGGCTGCTCCCAGCCCCAGTGTCCAGCCTGGCCTGGGACACTGCCAGGGATGGGATATCCCCAACTTCACTGCAAGTCCAACATGCCCTCCTTCATTTTAGTCTTCCTTTAGTCGTATACTTTTTTTTAATTTTATTAGTAAAGGTTAAAACTAACAAATATTTTCTCTTGTATGCCCTAATCTCTCTGAACATTTGCTTCCTGATTATTTTGTGTGCAACTTTTTGGTGCTGCTTTCAATCAGAATAATTTCTATCAAAAATGCAAAGCTGAAGCTATTTGAAACTTTGCAGGCTCCATATTTCTTGCATGCATGTTTTTTTTGGCTGCCATCATTGGTGTGTGCTTGCATACTATTTTTCACTTTTAGTGAGATTTAAATCTGATGTATTTTTTTTAAGTATTCCTAGGTTGTCACCTAACACCTAAATCAGGATATTTAAAAGGTCCTCAAGGATTTCAGTCAAAAATCAAAATTTGGTTTTAACCTTAAAGCACATCTAAACGAATGCATTCCAAATTAGAAGGTGTTTTCCCCCTAATGTAGGACCTCCTGTCACTCACAGTTCAAAACCTGATTTTATGAGTACATGAGATCAGAATAGGTTTCCAAAACATAGCCTTTGCCACCCAGTAGGGTGGGTGGGTTAATTTTTTCTTTTTTGCCAGAGAATTTATTTTGAAGACTTTTTCTAGGTTATTTCTCAACTAAATTATAATAGAACCAGCAACTAGAAAATTCGAGGTTGTAAAGTAGGTGATGAGATCTGGTGCTTTTCTGTTTTGTTACCACAACACAAAGTTTTACTGTATCTGTCAAGCTCTATATCAAAATCTGGAGATAAAACTGTCATAAGAACTATGTCAACACTCCCCTTCAAATCCCAAATTACCTGACAGAGCATTTTCTCCTGTCTCTGAGGGTTATTTGGCTGTGATACTTTTCTGGAAAATGTTGTTCTATTTGGCTTTCTTTGATTTTTGTTGCTTGTGGATAAGACAATGTTAGAACTGACCTTCATCTAAGAGGTCAGTGTTCAAAAGAGAATCTGATATTTAGATTGGGGGAGAAGAAGAGAAGTGTTAATGCATTTAATGGTTGTGGATGAAAGTTTTCAGTGACTTGGTTAAGTCACTAAAATGAAAAATGGATGAAAATGGAAAAGAAGAGACAAGAGTGTAAAAATAAATTAAATCTAAGAAGTTATTTAGTTTATGGATATAAATTCACGAATACATCAAGACAGAAGAAGGTAAAAGAATTCTTTGTTTTCTGTGTGCTCTGGGGACCAGCAATGTGATTGTTCTCTGTTATGTTTGGGATCTGGCATTGGATGGCAGGGAACTGTAATTTCTTTATCCTTTATCCTTTCGGAAGCAGCCCTGGCCCTTCCCTGGAATGAAACCACCATGCCTGGAGCCAGCTGTGCTTTTCTTTAGTCAGAGCCTTGGGATGATTTGGGATTGGGCCCAAATGAGTTCTGTTTTTAGGCAATTTACAAGGGCTTAAACATAATAAATACTCTGCTGGATTCTTATTTCCTCACTTTTAGTTTGGTTATTAGCTATTGTGTTAATTGTTATTATTTATTATTAGGAAAAATCAATACTTTGACAAATATGACAAATTTGACAAACCAAAAATGGTGGAGAACAGAGGTGCTTAAGGAAAGGACTGTTCTCAAAATTTTTTTGGAATTTACAGCAAGGCTGTTAACTTCTGTTAGTTCAGCTGGTAATATTTTATTTTCTGTTGTTGTTCTGGATGTAAAGTACAGGAAATAAAGGAGACACTGGAGAACCCTTTGGGAGATTTTGATCAAACCACCAAGTTCCCAAAAATATTTTAGTCACTTTAAGCTTTCATGGGAGGGAAGGAGGAGAGAATTTTTATCAGCTATTTTGTGAAAAGGCATCCAAAGCTAATTAAACACTGATTCATCTTTCTCATTTCATGTTAAGTATACTCTGAAGATACATTCACCAAGATTACATTCTGATTTTTATTTATCCATATGATAAATGTTTGCATATGTTCTATGCACAAAAGTGTGGTTTTTTGTCTATTGGTTGTTTTATATTATTTAAATCTAACTTAAATAACTGATCAAACAGAATTATCTCTGACGTAATGGCAGGACAGACTCCTCAGTAAGGGAGGAGTGCAATGGTTCAAGAATTAGCTTAGTAAATGTGTTGCATTGCAAAAATAATATTAAAATAAACCACTTATACTATTACTCTTGTAATTGTTACTTTCAGAGTAATGGTGAAGCTGTTTTGAATGCTGGAAATTTTATTTCAACTCCTGCCTGCAAGTGTAAATTCAACAAGTTTGGATTTCAAGGAAAACCTCCTGATTAACATTAAGTTGTCCAAGATTTGAGGAGATACCTTACCTGTTCTTAAAGGGAATGTCAGAAAGGGTTAAAAAACATAATTTCTCTGAATTGTGCTTTCCTGTGAAATTTTCTATGGGCTCTGAGTGTGCTTTTCAATGCACAGAATAGGAGGGGGAACAGCTGGATTTGAGGGATGGAAAGGAATATTTTGCCTCATTTGGAAACTGGGGATGTTAAAGGTAAGGTGCACCATGTTACTGGATAAGTGTTTTATGATTTTCATTTAATGAAGAAGTTTTCCTCTAGTTAAATTGAAATTATTTTACTAAAGAGAGGCCCTGCTGGACAAAGTCCCTGCTGGGCTGGTGGCACTGGGGAAAGCCATCCCACACACTGCCCAAATAAACTGGGCCCAGTGGTGTTCTGCTTTTCTGCTTGAAATATCCCCAGGGCTGGAATAATTCTTGAGACTGTCCTGGGCAAATTTAGGAGACTAACTCAGGAGAGAGGCTTCTGACAGTGCACTGAGCCCCTGCTTTGCAGCAGGGTGGTGAAGGCTGGGGGCTCTGAGGCTGCTCTCCATTTGCCTCAAGATAAAAGACCCCAGTGTTGTTTCTTTTCAATTGTTCTGATCTGCAGAATTCAGTGAGAAATGCAGTTTATCTGAGGAATGAAGCCACTCTGTACCAGCCCCTTTAATATTAATGAAGAAATTGGGCTGACTGCTCTGTCCTCACATCTGTTCCCAGCAAGGGAAACCATTCCCCAAGCACTGGGGTCTGAACACACCAATAGATTTTTAAAATTATATCGTTACAGAAATCTAATCATTCAGTTAATCACCAGCAATATTTGAAAAGAGAAGAGCTATTGTGTGTCTGCCTTGCCTCCCCTCAGGTGAGCAGCAGGAATAAAGCACATCAGGAAATGAAATGTGTGTAAATCACTGACAAGGAGAAGTTGACTAAAGTTGCATTTCAAGGCACTCAAAGAGCAGGAGAATATGGATGAGAGGTGGGGAAAAAATCTGTTCAGCTGCTGAAAAATGGAAAACATTTGCTTTATGTTCCATGGGTGACTTCTGCACTAAGACAAAAGGGGTTTAATCTGAAGGGCTTTTAAGGGCAGGCATCCTTGTATTCATGATTTCAAGAATTTTAGCAGAAACAGAATGATTCTTTTTCTTAAATTCTGACTTCTTAAAAGTCTATCATCTGGGAAAACAGGCAAATCTTTGTTTCTGTCTTAAACTGGAGAGAAATACAGGCTGTAGAGGTATTTTTAATATTTACTCTGTATTTGCTCTGAATCTCAACACAGAGTGTTTTTTTCCCCGGATCTGAGGAGTGCTTGGTTCTGTTTGCCCATCTGTGGACTGACAGGATTTTAGGTGTCTCACAGGAAAACAACAGCTCTTCAATGATGCATTCCCTGTTCCTGACAAGTTCACTGTTCATGTGAACAGGGCTAGGAATGAGAGACAGACACATCAATTTATCATGGAGACAGGAAAAAAAGGCTGCAGTCAATAGGGTTGGAAATGAACAGTACCTCTCTCCTGCTTTTTAGGGATGTTTTTTCAAAGAACACATCCAGACTTTAAAAACTTGCTGGAGACCTATTTTATCTTGCTAGAATTTTGGGTTGAGCTATCCCTAGAAGGATTTTTTGCTACATTACAGCAGCCATCTCAGCAGAGGTGAGAACTCTGTAATAATTTAAGAATGTTGGAATATAAGAATACTATAACAATTTATTCTGCAAATCTGATAGGCAAATGTAAAGTTAGCCTTTAAAAAGGAAGGCACAAGTGTTGTCAGTGTATGGCACTGGAGTTCTATGCTTTTGTTCCTATTACTTAATTATTTTTCCCCTAATCTAAAAGATACATATAAAAGAACGTCTGAAGTACATAATTCAGGAAATTCTTATTGCATTTTTCCCTGTTGGCACACAGGTATTATAAGCTGCATGGACTTGGATGCTGTTTGTGTAACTATGATTATGTGCATTAGGAATTGGGTTTGTCATGTGCATGCCCAGCCAGCAGAGCTGAACTCCTGAAGCTGTCAGGGTCTGCCTGGCGGCCCCTCCATGCCCCTGGTCACCTGCTGAACACACCTGGGCTTTCCCTCTTTCAATGTGCTCAGTCCAACATCCCTAGGGCAGCTTTTGAAAATGCAGAACATGTCTGGCTCAAGGGTTCCATCTGTGCACATCCTGCTGGAGGCAGAAGGGGAGAGAAGGGAATGGGATTGGGTTGGTGGGAAGGGACAAGGATCACAGAATGCTTCAGCTGTGTTCAGGGCATGGTGGCCAGAATCTCACCTTGGTGCAGCCTCTGTGTTGACAGGAAAAATTATATCAGGGTGTGTGAGACAGCAGAGTTTGGGGACAGTGAAGTGTGGCAGAATTAGCACTGTTGTGCCACAGCTGAATATCGGAAAATAAAATATTTCCCTCCTTGAGGCTTGCAGGTACACAAGTAAATCTCAAGAGACATGTTAATCTGAACCATTAATTTGTAATATAACTCAACTGAGCATTGACAAATCCATTTGATACAGGCCTGATAAGATTGTTTGGTGGGTTTTTTTAAATTTTGAGTGCTTAAAGTGTTGTATGCACCAAAGCCAATGTGTCAAGATAAATGTGTGTAAGTTATTTCCCTTTCCTCCCCCATTTATCATCAGTGACTGGAAGAATAAAATACTGTTATATGTTTCTGGATCTTGCAGTTTTACTTTGTTTTATTATGACATCTGTCACACAAAAAGTTTTATCCTCCTAAGCATCTTACAAAGAACTGCTTTTTTCATGGTGAGGACTTAATCTTTGATCATGACATATTTCAACCAAGATGTGTCACTTAGACACTCTTTTTTTCAAAACTGAGGAACTCTTGGAGGTATTTACTACTAAACAGAACTTTGGGGAAAAAGAGAATATAATTTTTTTGTGTCATGAAGAATATTATGATGCAAGTGGGAGCAATTTCAAAAGAAGCAGAAAAGAGGAGAGGTATAAAACCTCGATAACAAGAGAATGTGCAAGTGTTCGTTTGTTCCATGCTGTATTGATTTTTTTTTCCTCAAAAAATGGCAGCTGTCTCATGCATAGCAGCTTCATAAAAACAGGCTTAGTTGCACTGCTTTGAAGAAATGTGTGACCAAATTCTGAGCTTAAATATAAGTAACAAACCTCCACTCGTGCCACTGAAGTTTCACTATTACACACCAGGAGATAACTTTGTGCTTCAGGTTGCGTCGGTCCCATTTAGTTTGGACTTCTACCAGGAATCATAATCATTGAATACGTCTTCATCTTTGTGCTGA
Source organism: Sitta carolinensis (assembly GCA_032173965.1). NCBI lineage: Eukaryota > Metazoa > Chordata > Aves > Passeriformes > Sittidae > Sitta > Sitta carolinensis. The sequence goes on from CM063292.1 coordinate 20,739,339, forward strand.
ATTGCATGAAGATAAAAAGCAAAAAGCAAAAAACTTCTATGAAAAATACTTGAAAAAGAAGATACTAGCAGGAGACTTCAGTTTTTCCATTAATAAATGGAAAAAGCGCTTGAATAATTCTCTTTATTTTCAGCATTATGAAGGTATGTAGTGCTGTGCATTTTCAGTGTGTGCACATATGGTAGCAGGAAAGGTGAGAAGGCAGTGGGAAGGTTAATGACTCCTCCAGCATCAGCTCAGAGCTGCTGCTGCTGGAGGCACAGCCTGGACTCGGCTCCGAAATGGCTGCAGAAATCGCAGCAGTGAGAGCATCGATTCCTCTCAGCGCCTCAGAGTTCAGCTCACTTTTATCTGCCTTTTTGGAGGGGAAGTCCCCTCTCCTCGGAGCACACAGCAAACTCCTCGGGGCTCTTTTAAACCCGTACTGGAATAAGGCAGCAAGCAGGCAGGGGGCAGGCAGCGTTCCCCTTCCCGGGGAAAGGGGATAAGGGGCAGGCTGCTCCCTCGAGGGGAGACCCCCGAGCACTCCAGTGCACAGCTGCTCTGCTCCAGCAGCGCCTTGGGCTCCGCAGGGTCACCCCCGGAGCTGTCCCTGCCCTGTCCCACGGGAAGAGCAGCGGCCCCGGGCTCCAGCCGGCCCCGGGCCCGGGCTCCGTCCGGGGCCGAACCCTGCGCAGGGCGCGCTCCTGCCGGGGCGCGGAGAGCTTGGCAAAGGGGGGGATGCTCCAGCCCTGCCGGGGTTTGCAGGGATGGAGGGATAAAAGCCCTTGTTTCATGCAGAACACAACAGTGCAGCCCCATGAAGGGAATGGTTCAGCGGGGTTTTCCCTGCAGGTCGGGCCCCGAGATGAGGAGGCACGGGGCGATCGCAGCAGGAGCAGCAGCTTGTGCCCCTGCAGCGGGCTGTGGCGGCTCCTGAATTCCAGCCTGCTCGGAACAGCATCTCCCTGCGCATTTCTGCCTTTCCCCAGCCCTACAGCTGCAATCAGAGAATCGCAGAATGGTTTGTTTGGATTGTTCGAAAGATCATCCCACCCCGTGCCACGGGCAGGGACTCCTTCCACAGGACCAGCCTTCCCCTGAACACCTCCAGGAATCCTCAGATCCCGAAATACCAGCCAGCCCACACCGGCCTCTCTTCTGGGCATGGATTCGTTCACAAAATAGATTGAAGTGGAATGCAGTCATCCAACGATTTCCCCTTGCAAATGCTACTGTTTCTGTTTAGGATTTAAAACACCTGAATGCAAACCTACAGTATCCAAAATAGATAAAATCTGATAGGAAAAGATATTTGGGAGGGAAGGTGTCAAATGGTCACTCCATGTAAACAGAGCACGGACATGTCCATTGTGTGTATTGGAGGATGTGAGAAAAAATTAATTTACAGATTTAAAATGTGCAATATTTTAAAACAGCCATTATTGTCCAGAGTTACAAAAAGGAAAGATATGATAGATTTTAGAGTATTGAAACTTTCCATGTTTTCTCCCTGGTTTTCCCTGCAGATTTGTGTTTGAAGAGCTGTAGATTGAGGTTTTGTCTTGGTTCCTAAGGTTAATATGGATTCTTTTGTAGCGTCTGGTTATCGATCTCTGCTTCTGTCTGGTTTATAAGATATTTTGATTGTCATCTTGCTCATTCACTGTTAAGGTTGCAAAATAAGATTTATGTGTATTGTTCCATGGCATAGAAGAGTCAGAAATATGCTTTTGCTTCTCCATTTTAATCTTTAAGTAATTTCTATGCAGTGATTTCTACTTTAATTTTTCCCCCTACTCCCTTTAGCCTTTGATTGTTGTGACTGGGGATTTGGGGAGGGGGTGGATTTATGCCTGGGTGTTCAGAAGCCCCTCAGCATGAGTTTGTGACCAGCACACCTGCTTACACCTCTTCAGAATGGCAGAAGGATGAAATATGAATTAAAATGAGTAATTAAGCACATAAACAATTCTGAAGATGCTTGCAGTGAGTGGTGATGTTCTTCAGTCGTGGAACTTCCTCCTCTAGCCAAAGTGCACTCAGAGAAGGGCAAGTGTGATGTTTTCATTCCTGGGAAAAGCAGCAGTCATTGCAACCAGCTGGGCTGGCCTGGGCTTTGCCTTGCTTTTCTTGAGTGATTTCATTGCTGATGAAATTATAGTGGTTTGCGAAGGGACCAGAAGGTAAAGAAATGGTGGCCCTGTCTGAATGGCTGAGCTGCATCACATGAGTAAGGACTGTGAATTTTCTCCTGAACTTCACATCCTATTCTCTCAAGCCTGCCCAGGTAACTTTCTAAAATCAACAATTCACTTTCTTTCCTATTTCCAGTGTAACTTACTGATACATCTACCTGAAGGTCTTTTAAAAGAGAGAAATCTTAAAATACCTCTGAGTATTTTAAAGTAATGAACCCTCCAGGAAAAGCCCTGGGATCTGGGAGGTGGTTGTGGTGTGGAGGTCCAGCTGCTGTGAGGGGCAGCTGCCTGCAAGCCCTGGTGCTTGCTCTTGGGTGTTCCCTGAGAGCAGTGGGCACGGAGGAGGAAAGGACAGGAAGGGGAATTTTGGGAGCAGTGGGATATGTTTGTGCCAGTCTTGGCCTTTACAGGAAGAGAAGGAAGGTGCTTCCTTGAAGGCATTTTTCCCCTCAATCTTTATGGAATGAAATGGCAGGAGACCATGTGTGAGTGCCTGTGACTGGAAGAGCTGCCAGGGGAGGTAGTCCTGCTCCCACTGATACCTTTTTGGGACTACCTAAAAACAGCATCTGGACAAAATTAAGGGAATAAAAAGCAGTTATATTTATTGAAGGGCCTTCAGGTACATTTCGGGCTGACAGAGCCCTCCCCAGGGACTACACCCAAAACTGGATAATGGTCAGGGATTTTCACACTTTTATAAGTTTGGTCCATACTGAGGGTTAATCTTCCAATTACAGCTTCAGGTAAGGAAGTCATTTACCCCCAGTTTGCTCCCCCAACTCACTTTTGTTTCCATCTCTGGGCCCTGAGGCAGTGAGGTGTCCTTGATTGCCAGGCCTGGAGGGGAATTGCTGTGTCTGACCAAAGTGGGGAAGCATCAGCTCACACTGTGTGTGGAGTTTAGAGTTTATACACTAAAGAACACCAGGAGTACAACTATATGAAAAATACAAAAGCTAAAATCCTAAGGCATCACCACACTGAGCTCAAGTTCAGGAATGCTCTCCGGGGATGCAGGAACTGTGCAGAGGGACGGGGCAGTCTGCCAAGCAGCACTGGCCTTCCTGAGATAATGCTTGTTCCTGAGTGATCATTTGTATTTATCTGCTCAGATAGAGGGCTCAGCACTTGTTTTGGTCCAAACAGCATGAGAGCCCTGGTGAGAATCTGAGCAGTGTCTGCAGGGATGGGGAGGGCTGTAGGGAATCCTGAAAGAGCAATGCATCAGCACCTCCCCAGCTCTTCCCATGAGCCTGCCAGCATACCTGGATTTCTTGACTCAGAGGTGATGTGTTGGTGCTGAGCCCTTCTTCCAATGGGTTTGTTTCAGTGGCCTCTGGGCGCCTCTGGGAGCACTGGTATGCTCAGAGACACTGAGGAAAATGTGCATGTTGTTAAAAATTGTCAATGGCTTCCCTGACCTGGAATATCAGCACTGATTTCCATGTGAGTGTGTTGTTGAGTGTCCATCCATATGTATTAATCACTGAAGGAACAAAACAGAGTGATCCAGAAATGCCTTCCCAGGCTGAGCTGAGTTGGAGGCATTCATAAATAACGTTTGCATGCGCTCGTGAGGTGCTGGGTTTATTGTGTTTAAATTATTAATGGCTGCAACGTTTTTATTGGTGTTTACTCTGCATTGGATTGGATTTCTATGCTAATAATGCTGCAGCCTAGTGCCCACGAGGGTCTGGGGTTGCAGTCAGCCCTTTTTTGAGGCTGCTCTCCCCCTGACCTGTCTGCAGTGCAGGGGGAGGAACAAACCCTGCCTGGAGCCACCGTGGAGGAGCTCACGGGCAGAAGCTGCTCCTGAGCTCTTTTCCTGGGGAAGGAGAAGGATTCTGTGGGCTCTGCACACTTTGCAACATCTGTGAATGACAGAACGTGGCTTAGATTTAGACAATTTCAAGTCCAACTGTTCAGTGACCTCTTCCAGGTAATCCAACAAAACATCCCTCAGCACACAAGGCCAAGCCAACGTGACACAATCTTGTCCCTGAATTGGTTTCCTTCTCGGTGAAGCAAAAGGGAAAAGAAAAGAAAGAGAAATGCTCCCGTGCTGTGCACTTATTAAAGTCACATTCAAAGGTATGTTTTAACTTTGTCTCTTTCCTGCCTCCAGCCTGGCCCTACTCTTTTGTGTTCCTCTCTCTGGGTCTCTATTTTATTCCACTTAAAGCTCTCCAAAGTTTCCAAGATAACTTGACCTGAAACAGTGTAAAGCCTTGATCTGCATTTGAAGTGAAGGTCATGGAGGAATAAAATTTTTTGTTAGATCGACTGAAGTAGCATGGAGGAATTAGGGGAATTTTTCCACTCATCTGATCAATTAGTCTAACAAAACAAAGTATATCCCTGCAATAAATTCTCCTTTCTGTGTCCCTAAGCCACAGTGACTGCCTGCTCAACACTGCTTCTGTAAATAAACACATTCAGGGGTGGGCCGTATTTTTCAAGCACCCTTGAATGTGTTTGCTCTTTTAAATGCTTCCCTGCCTCTGGACTTGTAGCCCTTGTGTTTGCAAGGCGATGTCACTGAAAAGACAAGTTAAATTAGCCTTTAAAAAAACCCAAACCAAAACCAAAAGGGGAAAAGAAAAAAACACCCCAAAACAAGAAAACCCACAACTCTTGTTTTTCTGAAAGTACAGATGAGAATGGAGTTGGTGATAAGAACCTGGCACATATTCAAGTTGGTTTAATCAATTTCTTGGTCTGGTTTCCTTCTGAATGGAATTAAAACAGAAAAATCCAATCCCTCTGTTTTCCCGGGTTTGTGTCATGGGCTCAGTTTATCTGATTTTGATGTCACAGGAGGCTGAGGGCTTCTCCCCTGGAACAAATCTGACTTTCAGACATTTCCAAGGCGTGTGTTTAACCTCACCTCCACTGACTCCCTATCCCATCATAACAGCTGAACCAGGATTTCTTCTGGAGCAATATTCAAATCAGTTTTTAATGAGCTATTTAATGAAAGGCTAATTGAGGTGAATTCATTAAAGGTTTCCAAATTGTGCTTATCAGAGTAGCTGTGTTTAAGTGTTAAATATTTGTTTTATACTGCATTGTTTGATCATGAAAGCACATCTAAAACTTTGTTAATGCCTAATTAGAGTTTCTCTGCACTTTCCTCAATAACCCATGTTGAATATATCACATGTGAATTTAATATGTTGCTGGTGTTTACCTAACATAATTAACAAAGCAATTGAGGGGTGTTTTTAGAATCTTGGATAATACAGAATTAGAGTATACTGGAAATAGTGATTTTTTTTTTAATTAATCTGAGTCTCATTCTGGGTGGATGTTAACTATATTTAATGTTTATTTTCTTAATCTTGAAGCATTTCCTCGACAGCAGGCTAACTGCAGGGGATATTACCACATTATTGTAGCATAATTTATTTTTTTCAACCATCAGTTAATGAATAAGAACATTAATTAATCAATCTGGTAGATTTCTCTGTCTGGGAGTACTTTCCTCTCAAATCAAAGTAAATTTGGAAAATAGGCACTCAAGTTGACTTTAATCTTTTTGTCATTGACAGAAATACTGAAGTAGTTGACTGGAAACTGGGGGAAAAGAAGAGAAAATAGTACAAGAAATCTAAGGCAGACAATTCCCAGAGTTCTACATTTCCTGAGCTCTCAAGATTTGCAATCAATAAATGGGTCATCAGGATAAAAGTTCTAAAGTAGCGGGCTACAGAGACGTTGTTGAAATAAACACTTTTTGGTTTTCTACCATGTTTCTTTTTTGTTCATTTGAGTAGCTGGAGGTGAAGAGCCCAGTCAGCCTTTCCTTGTGTTTGGTACACTTGGGATTCAACAGGGAAACAAGAGATGGACAAGATTCCTGCAGCTGAGCTTTGGGAGGGGATTATCAGTGCAGGAGAGAAGCAGGAGCTAAATCTGAGTGAAATATTATTGGTTACAGATCCACCAATTTTGCCCCGCATTGGTTTCTCTTGAGACTGATCCCTCTGCAGTGTAGGCTCCCAGGCTGGATATATTGCAGGTTATTTTATGGTCTTGCACTCTTAGTGGGGATTTCTCACATTAGTACATGAATGGTCCATTTCTATTCTGTTGAGCAGAACAGGAACATCTCTCCTGCAAGAGGAAAGAATGTTTTGCAGGAGAGTTCTCTCTTTGGTGAGGTGGTGACAGAGTTGTCACTGAAGTGTGTTGTGCCTTGATGGAAGATGGAGTTGCAGTGATCTCAACAGTCAAAGTGTTTGAGTGTTTATTGCTCCAGGATTAGAGAATTTCTGCCAAAGAGAAGCTTTTTCAGTTTTGCCAGACAAACTGAAATATCAGTGACAATTTAAGCTTTTACATTCAGGGATATGAAATGAGAACAAAGGGATTTTTCAGACCTTTGCAATCCCATTTTAGTTTTTTACCAAGTGTTTCCTTCAGGTGGCCACACACATCCCATTATTCTTAAGGTGTTTAACACAAAGATATTTAATTTAAATGTTAAAATGTTTTACATTGCCCCTCAGACCGTTTGTGAAATTAAAGTCATCTTAAATCTGATGAAGAAATTTCCACATCCCAACTAGTTGGTGGCATTGGATTTCTTTGGTAAAGTGATATAACTGAGCCAAAATCATATTTTCTCTGTGTGTAGGACAATCTGAGAGTCTGAGACATTAATCATAACATTATAAGCCTCATTTAGTTCCCTGTTCTGCATTTTGTAAGCTGAGGGACTCAAGGCTCAGCCGTGTGATGATGGGATGGCTTGAGGAGGGCGTGAGCTCTGCACCCTCGTGTTCACCAGGGTCCTGTCCCCAGGATGACAGCAGGTGACACCTCTCAGGGTGGACCTGTTCCAGGATATTCTCCCAACTCCACTAATGTATGGAGCTGTTGCTTCCAGTGCTTCGAGGGTGGACATTCCCTCCTGGAATTTATCTAATTCCTTTTGAAATAATTTATACTCTTGGCAGAAGCACCATGCTGGGGTAATGAGCTGTATGATTTAATTACGAGTTGCGAAGGAAAAGTCCTTCTTCTTGGTTGTTTTGAACTGCTTGTTCATAATTTCATTTTATTCCACTTATGTCTTGAATAATGGCAAATAATGAAAAATCATTGCCTATTCACTATCTCTGTGCTGCTCCTCGTTTTATAGACCTCGATCATATTTCTCCTCAGCCACTTATTTTTGAAAATTACTGCATGGAGTTGGTTTTCTGTGAAATCCATTCCATTCCTGATCAAACTCTTTGTTCTGCATCCCCTGGGCTGCTCTCCGGGTCACGGAGCCTGTGAGTGGAGATGAGTGTGAGGTGTTTGAGACATGGGCACATTTTGCTTGGAGGCCTAAGCCTGCTTTGTGTTCTATCCCCTCTGTCTTTCCTGAATTCTTGATATAATGTGGGATCTATTCACAGCCAGAAAGATGAGGAGTTAATTCTCTTTTTCAAAATGTGATAAGGGTCTATGCTTTTCATGCAAAAAAAAGAACCTGTTCACAAGGCAACCAGACTGAGTTATTTAATTTTCACCTGCCATGGTATTGTAATTTCATATAACTTCTTGCAGATCTTCTGTGAGGTGGTATTTTTTAAAATAATATGCAAAAATTTAAGTAATTTAATTTAATAGACATTTAATTTGTTTTCTCTCATATTATTATATACACATTTCCTGTCACTTATGATTATGTTGAACTGAAAATATCCTAGTGCAGGTTATTTAATATCTTCCCTTTTTTTCTTCAATAAGAAACGTTGACTTTTCAGTATTTCTTTCTTGAATGGATTTCATTTTGTTTGTAGTCTGCATGTGGCCATTTTATATGGTCTGTAAAAGAAAAATTTGTACTGGCCTTTGCTTCTTGGAGGTCTTGTTTAAGTTTATGTAACATATTTTTTGATATCACTGATAGCTGAAACAATGATTTTCCTATTTCAGTCACTGCTTCAACTGCCCTGTATTAGAATTTGTAGGTAAATACTAGCTAGACTCAGGTTATTAATTTTTTTTTGTTCTAATACTAAATTAATAGTTTGTTTTTATATAATGTTTCTTGAAATTATTTTTTACTCATTCAGCCTAATTTCAGGTGCAATATACTTCCTGTTATCCTAACAAATACATGTATTTATTTATTGTATTTATCAGTTCTTTGTCAGAGCAATAGAGGCTTCCTTTCCAGCCACAATATGCAGATGGGTTTGCTTGAAACAGGAAGAACTCTGGAAAAAAAAGTTGGGAAGAACTGACATAATTGGCAATTGATCATTTTAAGGGTGCACAGCAGTGGGATTGTTGTTATATTTATTTATCTTGGTATTCACTAATTTTTATTTTTTTTTCTTAGAGGAGTTGCATTCAAAGCAAAAGGTTTGGGGAAAAAATCATTACTGAGTATTATTGAAATAACAGGGCTTTTTTCCTCTTTCTGGCCTTTCAGTGAAGCCACCAAAGGAACACATAAAAGTAGATTTAAGCACATTTTAAATTGAAATATTATCAGGTAGAAGAGAGAGATGTTCATAATCCAATGTGAGGGGAGGATCAATACCATAATCTGTGTGTTTCTAAATATGTTGCACTCCCTATTACCAGCTGTGATTCATGAAGATCTGGGCAGGGAACCAGGGCAGGTCAGTGGTTATCTCTCCCACTGTCTCTCATGACACCTTGAAACTTCAGGAACACAGGTGATGGACAGCAGATTAAACCCTCAGCCTGGGAATTGCTTTATTTTGGGTAGCAGGGAGCTGGGCAGAGGTAATTGCCTGTGCCTTATTGCATGAGTGCATGGGCTCTCCCACTCGGCCTCAGTGCTAAATTCAGCCGGGACTGCACCAGGAAAATACTCCGTGTAAATTAAACCTGGCTAGCTTTCCCTCTCCTGTTTCTTTAGCATCACGTAGAGTATAAGCAAAAAAAAAAAAAAAAAAAAAAAAAAAAAAAAAAAAAAAAAAAAAAAAAAACAAACAAAAAAAAAAAAAAAGGAAAAACAAAATAACAACCAAAAAACCCCTCCAAAACCCAACCCCCACCCCTGCACAAAAAAACAACACCCATCCCCCTGAAAAAAAACAAACACTAAAACCTAAAAACCCAATTTGGTAAATAACGTTGTTCTGCAATTAAAAAAACTTATAGAACTTAACTTTAAACTCTTTCTCAAAGTGATAATGAAAATAGATTGACTGTTGTTCCGTTGTTCAATTTTCAGTATTCAGCTGTGTTTGAATAGTTCTGGAGCCTGTAAACACTGGCATTGTAAGGTAATAGTAGCACTATTCATTGACTAATCAGTGTTTTGTTTGTAGAAGCAGGACCATGGTGGTTTGAGTTTTTTTATATTAGTACATCAGAGTACTTGTCACTGTAGGGTGCTTTGGGATGTCTTAGGCCACACTGCTGCTGTTTGGAATAAGGCTGGGCCTCAGAGCTGGTTAGGATTTCATCTAGAGAAGATCAAGTAGATCTGACTGTTTAATGGAAATAGTGGTCATGGATGTGGATATGTGTAAAACAGCTCAGGCACAGATGATAAAACTCGATTGTTTAAGGGAGTAAGCCACTGTTTGTCAGCAGTTCTGATCACAAAATTCTGCCTTTATTGGTTGTTTCTAATATATGCTGTCTCATTTGGAGGCTGGTTGGGATATTCTCTTCTGCGAGAGTTCCCCAGTGCCAAGATCCATCTGAATCCCAGCATCACTGAGGCTGGAAAAGCCCTCTCAGACCATGGAGTCCAGTCTGTGTCCAAAGTCCACGCAGAGCTCTGAGTGCCACCTCCAGCCCTTCCCTGGACACCTCCAGGGATGGGCACCCCAATCCCTGAGTGGTGACTCTGGGACCTGGTCAATACTGTATCACAAAAGTTATCCATGCAGCAGAGCCTTTCCAAAAGCAGATTCCCATGTGAAATCTCTTGTGAGCACCCCACCTTTCTGGGCAAATTGCACAGAAGAACCTATTCAATCAGTAAAGTTAAAGAAATTCATATAATTCTATAATTTTAAGGGGGTTAGACCTTTTAAAGTGTGAAGAGACAACACTGAGGTCTCTGTGTCTCCTAAGCAATAGAAGAATCCACAGGCTGGAGATGTGTTAATGCAGCACCAGGGGTTATTAAGAGGGAGGCAAGGGGCACCTGTAACTAACTTTGGGCTAGTCAGCATAAATTCATGTAGATTGTCAATGCAGTGTTAGCTCAAACAATCCTTTTATTGAGAACAGAAGCTGTAATACACAGTGACACCAGACAAGATTATGGGGAAATATAATGAAGTTTGCAGTGTCAGAAGATAGGATGATTAAATACCAGATGCTAGGCACAGCCTTCCTACACCTCCATCTTATGTTTTCTTGTTTAAATGAAAAAATAAGTTCCTTGAGGAAAAAAAAAAAAAAAAAAGGCAAGGGAAGCTGAGATGTAATTGTCACATTGATATTGGAGGAAAGTTTATAATTATGCACCTATGCCAGCTTGCACATTCCACTCTTCCTGCTAAAGATCACTCTGTTTAAATCATCGCCTCTCTCATGTTGAGATTTCTGTGCTCTTGTACCAGTTTATTGTGTCTTTTCTCCCTGATTTCCTCACATAGGTCCTTCCTTCATCCTTTCTCGATGCTGCTCTACTGGCTAGGACTTTTCTCCCACATTTCTTGATCTCACTCTGTAGGTTAATAACTGGATATCAATATGACAGGATCTCCTCTGTTTTGCCTCCCTTATTTCAAGTGTTCCTCCTCTGATCATTATTTACTCAGAACCTCTCTGTAATTCAGAATTCACATCCTTGCTGTCAAATGGGTTTAGCAAGACTGAGTGGGTTTTTTGGCTGCCCTTGCTCTATAAATCCTTTGACTTATTCAACACTTTCCTAGATCACATGCTTATTGTTATTAACTACTACTGAGGACTTGTTTCCTCTGCTCAGGTTCCAGTTCTTGTGCCACTAGCTGCCTTGAAAAAACCTGTTTGCCTCTGGCAAAATAAGTTTACTCATTTGCTTTTACACTTTTCTGTGGCAATTCTCAGAAATGAGATGATTGCACATAATTATGGGCACAGTTAGAGAAACTCTCATCCTTCTTTTGAGAACATCCAGGAAAAGTCAGTGGGGTCTGTACAGAGCAACATCTGCAGGTTGGAAGATCGGGCAACTTTTATGGGACCTCTTTTGTTTAAGTGTCTGTGGGCAGAGCTTTGAGAGGATCGTGGATAATTAATCTGGGATATTTGTGTGGCATTAAAAAAAAAACCTTAGCAGGAGAATGAAACATGCTGACATGAATTGTCTGTGAGAGAAGGCAACAGAAACTTTGGTTTGCATTTGTTTTTCCAGCTGGGATGTGTAGGCCATGCAAGAAATTGTAGAACACTCATCTTGCAACCCACCAGAGAGGCCAATATGAAACATTTTCACAGACATGCTTTGCCAAATCTGTGACTTGGTGATTAATGTTGGCTGGTGAGCCAGCCCCTGTCATGCATCCATGGCAGTCCTGCCAGGCTGGGGTTTTTTGTTTTGTAAATAAACCCCCTGTTCTCAGGCCCTCTGCTGTGCTGACTCCTGTGTGAAGCATGGCACGGTGGGAAGAGGTCAGTCCAATCTGGGGAAAAACATTATTTAAAGATGCTTTACCCAGTGCCTTGATGGTAACCTCACAAGGTTTTCTAATTTGGTTTGTTTGATACAGATTCACACTTTTTGGGGCAGAATAAACCCATACAAACCATACAGGAGAAATTATTGCCCATTATTACAAAAGAGGTGAGGAGGAGTTGGATGCAATTATGTGCAAGGTCTATTCTATGATGTTGAAAACATCAACACAAATAAAAGTCTTCATTACATTGTGAAATATGGTGCAAATTACTTTTTCAAAAGCTATTGTTCCGTTAAATGCCTTCTATGGCCAGACACAACACCTTATATATATATTGCACCACATTTTGGCAGAATTTCAAGGGGAAAGGTCTCTGTCTTTCACTTTTGTGGCCTTGACTGAGAAATGTCCTTAAATTTTTTGACCTCTCTTTCTAAAAAAAAGAGATAATAAGGAAGGATGCTGCAATGCATTTATTTTTATTTTAAAAATAAAAATAACTTTAGGCTCCCAGGCTATTAGCTGTGGTAAAATTATGTAAGGTAGCAGTGAAACTCTAGAACTAGAATTATCTGCTGAGTGGAAGAATCCTTCCAAAAGAGCTGAGGCAGAAGTTTGCAGCTCTCAAGTTGAGTGCAGTAGAACATAACCAGAATGTGTTTATGTAGCATCTATTTCAAACCTGTGACCCAAAACTGCCAGTCTGACTTTGCAGAAGTTTTAAACAAATCTTGAAGAAAAGAAAGTAACATGGTAAATGATATAATATATAAAAATGTCATTTGTTCTTATTTTCTACCTGCTATGGGAACTTGGCTTAAAAGGGGTTAAAAATCTGTATTTGTTTTTGCAAGATACAGATGTGAGAGTCATGGGGAAAAGGGGCTGTGTTTCTGCTCAAGGCCTTCAATACCTTTGTGCCTTCAGCTTTTTTTGTGTTTTTCAACACCATGTGAATTTTCCTTTCAAATATGGAAATTGTGCTGGGACATGGACCTTCCCTCCCCGACCCCCTTCCCTTGGATTTATTGCCCTGATGAGTCATTCCTGGATGCAACGGTTGGTTTACATTTACACATTCCTGCACAGTGGCTTTGGCAATGTGTCCCTGCTAATTGTTACTTACCCAAACTCTCCAGGACTGTCAGCAGGATTTTCAAGCCTAAAGGCTTGATGGGACGAGGAAACAAAGATTTCCATCTCCTTATGCCTCCTGTTTTGTTGCCTAATTATCATTCATTTAGCCTGCCATAAAACTCAGCCTTTACCTACTTTTTGATTGCTTTATGGCTGCTTTTACAGCCTTTGAGGGAATAAATGGAAATATATGTTCTCCATGTGCTCTATCCCTAAAATAACTGATCCAGTCAACAATCTGTGTTTTATTACCCAAATGATCTAATAACCCCCATGTTATAAATGGAAAATGGTAAAATTAGAGAGTTCAACTCTGTCTTGATGAAGTCTGCAAAATCCTTCTACCTTTGTTTTGGCAGAGTCCCTTGCAGTTGGAGACATCCAGCCTCCTCAAAGCAACTGGGAATAGAGGACTTGTTCCCAGGTGCTTTAAATACAAATGCAGAAATAGGTGCATGAAAAAACACAAATGTAAAATATTAATGGCTACAATGAATGCTGTATTTTTGGACTGATGTTTTTCCTGTGCTTCAGCTGGTTTGTTTTCCTGCAGGCAGGTTTAGGGGAGGTTGATGCTGTGGGTCTCCCTTTGCTCTGTGTCCCCAGACTGCACTGAGAACATCATGCTGATTTTTGGTGCTCTGTCAGTCAGACATGCTCCAATTTACATAAAATAATAGAAACTTGAGAACTGAGGGACTTGTTGCATGTGTAACTTAACATAAAATGTTTGGGGTTTTATTTTAGTTTTGTCCTATAATAGAGTTATTTTTTAAGACAGTCTTAGCATTAGTATTTCTCAGGAAGTCTGGGATAAGCTCTTGATTTGACAAGTTTACAAAGAATCAGCAAAAAGCCATAAATGTGTGTACTGAGGATTTGTCTGAGAAGTCCAGGTGCTGTGTAGAATTCCTTGGAGTCACAGCCTGACTGCAGAATTGCAAAATTTTTCATCTTTATTCCCAAGGCCCTCCAGAACCAGCCTTTAAATTGCCCTGGCATGTGGCTGTACTGATTTGACAGGGTGTGCAGGGAGGCTTTGGGAGCTCTCTCTCCATCCCTTCTTCATTTTTTCTCTTTCCTGCCTCAAAGTCCATCCCCCCACCAACTGGAGCTAAATAACCAGAACTCCTTGAGCAAATACTGCTGTTAATGCTGCATTTTCCCCTCCTGATTCGTCATCTCTTTTCCCTTCCTTCTCCCATTGGATGTGAATTCCACTGCCTGTGGCACAGAGAGCTGTTCCTTCCAATACAAACACACAGGGCTTACCTGGGAATGTAAGGAAGGCAGGTTGGGAGATATATGGTGTTCCACAAATTGTCTTTCATGAATTATTCTGAATCTTTACGTGCTCCCAGACCCATATTTTAGTTTGTTTTCAAATCATTAGAGAACACAAAGGGATTATTGATAACATTGAGGTTGGCCTTCACATTTAAAGCATATTTTCCCACATCACTCTCTATGAACTCTTCTGAACAATTCCTAACTAGTCATGACAAATTTAATAATCAACCCTAAGCATGTATTGAGCTGTGTCTAGTTTGTAATGAATTATGACAATAATTCTTCTTTATAATATGTTAAAATATGTTTTCCTTCTTTCCTGAATCTGGGTTGATCCTGAACCCAGATTCTGTTTTTAAAAGTGAATGGTGGGCCAGGCAAGGGTTTCCAGAGTCTTTGCTGGTTTTGCTTGCATAGATGATATTATTTTAAGTCTTTGTAGTGCACAGCCTTACAAACACAAGGTAGTCTGGAGCCTCTTTTAGCTCTTTATATAGCTGCTGACACTATTATTTCTTGACATCTTCCTGTTCTAGTGGCATTTTGCCATCTGCTTCTAAGATGTCATTATAATGCAAAGTAAAAATTTTAGTATAGTCTTCTAAAATCTTCGCTTCTCTTGCTGCAGCATTCTAATTCCATACTGTCCCTGTTGATGGATTCCTATTTATCTTGGCTGATAGCTAGTTTATTTTCCTATTATGTTCTGCTATTCAGCTTGCATAGAAGGCATCAAGATGCCTTCTCAATTTAAATACTTGCCTTTTTGTCATTAACTGCAATGCCTCGTCTGCTACCCAGACCCACTGTTCTCCTGTTACATTTTAGTTGTATAATTTGGTGAAGCCTACAAAATCAGGGATCTATTTACAACCTACTTTGGATAATTTTCACTAGGATTGATTGCATATACAGGAGAGAATGTGTGCAGGCTGTCTTCTGGAAAAATAATTGATTGAGAGCATTCAGTGTGTTTGGGAATGAACCCACCAAAATAACTGTGCTGCTCTGTGCTATAGGCTGCCTGCTTTGAATCTGTTTGCATTCTGGCATATAAAGCTGAATTTCAGCTTTTAATTTTATAGTTTGAGCAGTTCTGTATCTTTTTACAGCACACCCTGACACTTAGGGAAAAGGCTTCGTAATTTTAACAAAAGGGATAAAGAATATTCCTGTTACAAATGTATGAATCCATGGCTGTCCCTCATGCTGATTGCTATTTTGCATGGAATAATCAACAATTTGTTAATTTTATAACCAGTCCTAGTAAGTAAAAAATTTTAAAAATCAAGCAAACAAATGAAATAATTTAAACACTATGCAGGTTGCTTTTTTCCCACCAAGGCACATTTTTATTGGTGTAACACCTATGTGTTCTTTCATTTCCACACCAAATCCAAAACTGAGTCTTTTAAAAATGTCAAGAATTTTAATCTTGGGGTTTTTTCCTGTAACATACCAAAGAGATGTGTCAGCTTCAATCTTGCTCAGATTGTCCATGTGCAGTTGTATGATTTTTAATCTGATGTTACATTTATCAAAATCTGCCAGGGCAGACAAGCATTTCCATGCTCTCACTGGGACAGAAAAGAGTCTTGGTGTAGAACACAGGCTGTGATGGAACAAAACTAATGCCCGTGGAAGATCAGAGCCATCTCCTGAGTAAAATCCCACCTCCTCCGACCTGAAGGCAGCAGAATGGAGAGGAAACATACCCATCTGGGAGAATTATTCTCCCCATCAGTGACATCTGGCTTGGCATTTTGTGGTCGCCATGTCATTAAATGCTTTGCTGTATCATGCACAGGTTCATTAGAACAAATTAGGCTCTGTTCACATTACAGAGGGTAATCTATTATATTGGATGTGAAGTGTCTTCTCATAAATCTGAATTACACTTTTGTTGAGGCCTGGGCTGGTGTTTGGACTGATGCAGACCTGGGGAGAGCTGACAGCACTTGCTGCAGGTGGGATTTGAGCTTTGTTCCCTCTATGCCAGGGTTAAACCAGGTGCAAAATTAACTGTGCCAGGGCAGCCTGGAGCTCCTGGGGAGTCCCACCCGCAGAGGTTCAGGAGAGATCCAGGCTGGAATCTGTTACATTCCAGGTTCTGGTGTAAGGGGAGAGGGCAGCAGATGAGGCACCCCAGATCACCTGTGGGCACTCATGGGCTTTATTAACTGAGATTTGCACTATTCAGATCAATGGCATCTGGCAGGCAGCTGGGATCAAATACTGGCATGTCGATTTGAGTTAATGTATCAAATATTTTCTGTGTTGGTTCCTTCTGTGATGTGTGGTATTTGCTGCATTGAATTGAGTCAGGTTTAATTCCTTGTGCCATGAAGTGCTGCTGAACTGGGTAGATTTTATTTACCACAATACAAGCTTCTACTATAAAAAAATTATAAATTAGCAACCTTGTTAATACTTTGAGCAGGGAAGCTAAAAAAATAAATGCTTACTAAGACTTGAGGTGTCCTTTTATAATCTGAAGGAAGAGTGTGAGAAAAATTTATCAGAAGTATTTGTCTCCTGAATTCTACTGAATTTCTGCTTTTGTACAGAGGAGCTTGGGACTCCTGTTATCTGTGGGTTTTAATGTTCTCTTTAATTTTTCTTTACCTGCTCATAATTACTTTTAATTTCCTGTAGCAAATAAATGCTTCTCCAGAAAACACCACTTCTAATTAAAAATCCAACATGAACTCGACAATCAGGATCTGTAGAAATGGTGCTGCTGCTGCTGTAAATATTTTAAAGCTGCTGTGCATTTTCTTCTCCAGGCTTTGTGCTTGCATTGCATCTAGAATAAAGAATGTAATTACCTGCAGTGCAGTTCTGGGAAAACAATGCTCGGGATAATTTGGGCTCAGGACCGCACATTTTTTAAATCCACCCCACAAACTCTGGCTCTGATGACCAGCAGTTTATGACAATGCAAGTAATAACAGGTTTCAGGTATTTCTGTCTCAGCCTTCAAACTTCAAGTACCTGAACTCTCTGAGGTCTCTCGTTAGCATTTGAGAAACATCTCCTCTGTTCGAACATTAGTTCTGTCTCCTGCTGGTCCTGAAGTCCTGAGTCAAATCTTTTCTGGGATTAATGACTGCAATTCTCAGTTTCCTTGCTTACCCACTTCTGTTAGAAATAGGTTCACACCAGTGTGGAGAGATCCTACAGACGTGATTCAAGTTCATCAGCACTGTAGCTTTGAGCTAAATGCTTTACTGAGCCTTTCTGAATATTGACCCTATCTGAATATTGATCCTCTCTGAATATCTTATTTCTTGCCTATCTGAATAGGCTGGGAAGAGTTAGGCAAGGAAGGTCATACAGATTAGTTTGTCCTAATGAATGTGCACCCCTGTGACATTAATTACCTGGTGTTAGAAATCTGGCACATTTGTTTATAGCACAACGCATTCCTATCTGTCCAGTTCTGGGCCCTCCTGGCCAGAGAGACCGTGAAGGAAGTGTCCAGGGACGGGAACGGAGCTGAGGAAGGTTCTGGAGCCCCAGGAGAAGCTGATGGAGCTGGGCAGGGGCTCAGCCTGGAGCAGAGGGGGCTCAGGGGGCCTGCTGGCTCTGCACAGCTCCTGCCAGGAGGGCACAGCCCTGGGCTCTGGGAACAGGGACAGGCACAGGAGCACAGGGAACGGCCCCAGGCTGGGCAGGGCAGGCTCAGGGGGGACAGCAGGAGCAATTTCCCCATGGCAAGGGTGGTCAGGCCTTGGCAGGGGCTGCCCAGGGAGGGTTGGAGTGCCCATCCCTGGGGGTGTCCAAGGAGCTCCTGGACTTGGCATTGAGAGCTCTGGGCTGGGGACAAGGTGGGACTGGGCACAGCTGGGACTGGATGGGCTGGGAGGGGTTTTTCTATGAATGATGGAATGATTTCCTGAATGATTCCGGGATTCTACACCTCACTCCTTACTTTTACCTCTCCACAGTGTATTTTGAGGGACAAAAAAGTAGTAAAGATTTTCCATAGTTAAAAAATATTCACAAGGATTTTTTTTTTCTGTTGGGTAGAATCTACCTAATTAATTCCTTAGAATTCTCCTGTCAATCCTTTATTTTTTTCCCAACTCTTCAAAGAAACTTTGACATTAGAAGGCAGATATCAATGTCTCCCTTGGGTAATGCTTTAGCAGGAAGCACAGGTGACTTCCATGTCAGAAGGTGTTAGTAAAAATGGATGCAGAAAAACAACCTCACATACTCAATATGAATATCTCCTAAAAACACCAGCTTCTTTTCCTAGAAGACTACAAATGCAATTTCAATGGTCCATCATTGAAAGTACAAGTAAGATGCTATTTAAGTATTGATGACATTTTGTTGTCAGTAAATCAAGGGGCTCAGGTCATCAATCTCTGTTTCATAGGTAAAGAAGTTCCAAGTAACCCTTCCATTTCTGTCCTTTGTTTTCCTATAAATAAATCCTGTATGACGCTTGCTTTGATCTTTTTCTTGTTTCTTGTTTCCTCTTCAGTCAGATTTTCTATATCAGATGCTATCAAGCCAAACCAGGTATGAATGCCAAAGGGCAAATGTATTTGTGGAAACGATTAAGGCTGGAAAACACCAGTGATGAGATATTGAATATTTCTCCTCTAATGTGCTGAATTCAGACAAGGGCAGCAACAATCACAAGTCCTTGAAAAGAAATAAAAAGTAACAGTAAGTATGTTAGGGTAGCTTAATGTGTTTATTTTATAAGAACTATCCCTTTAATAAATAAAATAAAGCACAATAGCCCTAGGATACTGGAGTTGCAAGTTTAGAAACAAATCTTACCTTGAAGACTTAATCCCTTTCATTTAAAATAAATATTTCAAGCTTTCTAAGTCTCTTCTGTGAATCTTATTTACATTTTTATTAAATGAATTATATTTACATAGCTGTTTCCATAATGTTTCTTCTTATGCCTTTTTAAAAGCTGGCAGTATATAGGTCACTAGAACCTTGAATTTCTGAAGCTACTTTTTAATGTGATGCTCATAGGCATGAAAAGCCTCAGTAAACTAGTTTCTTGCATCATATGATGTGGAATTTTGAAAGGCAGCCTGGTCTTACGGGCTTCATTTGGAAGGGTCAGAAGAGTTTCCTCTGGAAGGGAAATGTGGGCAGTTTTGGGGAGTGGGAGAGGAAATCCTGGGATTCCAGATGTTGTTGTGATTAAAGTGTGTAGTCCTGAAAGCTCTTACCTGGGGTCCTTCTGCTGGAGTGTGCCAGCTCCCTCTGTTTTCAGGTAGGAAATCTCTAATCCTGGCTCCAAGATCTTTCAGACAGCACTTAAGGGGAATTAATCCTTGTTCATCTCTGTGCAACAAAACAGAGCTTTGGCTGCCACTTAAGAAATGGAGGGAGGGGGGAAGAAAAGAGGAGTGTTTATGCTTCATTAAATGTTTTCATTATGCATCAGATGGTAAGAAATTTCTAGCAGGCCTGAAGCATCTCTGGCATGATTGTTTGGAAAACAAACACAAAACCCTGTGGTGCATGGCAAGCAGTGGGGCTTGTTTTCATACTTAGAACTATATTTTGAATTGTATATGAGATGCAACATAAATTTATCAGGGCTTTGGCACCGACTGATGCTCACAGAGCAACTGAGATTTGGGAAACAGTATTTCTATTCTCAATTTAATTGTGTTTTAATTGAATGGTGTGAGCAGGCAATGGCAGGGTTGAACAATATGAATGTGGACTCCAGGATTTTTCTCCTTCTTATCCTTTTGTGGTTATTCAGAGGACAACCACAGATGGGGCTTGGGGTGGATTTTTCAGTGAGCTGGTTCCCTGTCCTGTTTGGGTATACAAATTAGATTTTCTGTGTAAGCTGAAGTGCAAAAGAGCTGTGAGTGCTAGGAGAGGCTGTGTTTGAGACCCAGCACAGAGTCTGGGCAGTGCTGAGCCATCTCCTCCCTTTCACCGGCTAATTGGAATGTTCCAGTAATCCAAGTGGATTATGTTTGGCTTTCACTCTTACCTCATTTGCCTGTCAGAGCCGAGCCTCTCCAAGTGCCTGGTGTGTATTTACCAGGCTGTCAGAGATCCTGGTGAAAAGCTGCAAGGTAAATACACACCAATCCACACACTTTAATTGCTACCTTAATTCTTTAAACCTTTAATTGCTACCTTAATTCTGCAGCAGTCAGCTCTCACTCAAGGGTTTGCTCATCACAGCTTCCTTCAGCTGTGGTGTTCAAATACTGCAGCATCAACCCAAATATCATATTCATGTGTTTGATGTCTCGGAATTGAGGCTTCAGCAAAGCAATTGGCTTGAAGTGAGCACTTAGAATTGAGTCATTGCCTTTCCATGCAGATATGCCAGAGAAGGGAAATCCTGGGAGGAGGCATGGAGGTGTGTGAGCATGCTGGGAGGCTCCTGGGAAGGGCTGATGTTGCTGCAGAGTGGACTTGGGGAGGGTGGAACGAGGATAATTCTGTTATCAGAATTTTTCCCATGGCATAGATAAAACCAGTTAGTTCTTTCTCATCGGTGGTTATTATTTTTCAGGTGTTTGATAAAATCAGTGCCCTTTTTGGTCACACTTTCCAAAGGGAATGGTACCATGAGTCTCCTGCTGCCAGACCCTGGCATCACCGTGGGGGATTGACCCAACTGTGTTTCATCCCAAGGTTCTGAAGCCTTGGGAGTCAATCCTCCCTCAGCCCTACCCAGTAAATTAAGGAAGGAGGAAGACAAATGTTATTGATGTTCAAATACTTTGTCTCCTTGAAGCACTCAACACATGCAAATTGTATAAAGAACAATGCTGGATTCTTGCTACTGTCATGAATCGCTGAGCCTGTGTAATAAATGTTGTTGTCACATTATATGGGCTAAATGACTAATGATGGAAGTGTGTTCTTATTCATGCAAGCAGCTGCTGAAGAGTGCGTTGTCCTAAAATATACTTTCCTGTCTGTGAGGCTGACAGCCATGAAATGATGGAATCAAGATCCTGTCCTTCAGTGTTGCTTACAGTGAAACCTGTCACAGTTTTTAGAGAAGTCTGTCAGAGAAGGAGCCCCAGTTCTGATATGGTGTGGACAACACACCCTTGAAATGCTTTGTGCTGGGGACAGTGTGAAGTGCAGAACCCAGGTGCAATATCACCTTTCTTTTCATTTCCCCTCTCCTCGATGATTTATTTTAACCCCTTGTCCATTAGAAGGCAATTCGAAAATGAATAAGAGAAAAGGAATCAGTAAGCCCAAATGTTACAGTGATCTATTTACTGTCTTGTCTCTGGAACAAGCCTGAAGGTTAGAAAGATTTTCCTTTTTATTTTCCTATTAAATAAAAATGAAGTGTGAAAACTTTTGGGCACCTTTGTCAAGCTTGTCATTATGTGCACTCTGACCCTGCAATGTCTATTTGCATGAAGAGTCTCTGGTGACAAAAATTTCTTCCTTGAGGACTGAATCTCTGGGGAAGGATGTCAAGAGTGACTGTGGCTTGACTGTAAGACTGAACTCCAGAAATAAATGCCACCTCTTACTGAGTTTCTGTCTTTATCCATGCAGACACTGATTTCACCTGCGCAACACATTTGTTTAAGAATTGATCTAGCAAAATATCTCCTGACTCTTTCTCATGCTGCTGCACTGTTTTGTCAAATCCATTCAAGCTGAGGTTTGTAATGCTATTTAGAAACCATGGTTTGGGGGAAATATTGACATTGTGCTGAGAGCTGCAAACACAACTGATGAGGTGGGCTCTGCCCTGGTGAGTCCTCCAGCCAGAGCTGACGTAGGTTTAATGAGCAAGTACCTAATTAGAGTAGCAGAGGTTATTTTAGATGTGTTCAGTGTGTTACCAACACAAAACTCAGTGATGAGAGAAAAAGAAAAGAGTTCAATAATTTAATCATGCTTTATTGGAAATATGCTAAATTAGCAGTTAGGAACAGCCACCAGTGGTCACCAGTAAACACAGCTGATACCTCATTTAGGATAAAGCTTTTTCCAGGTGTAAATTGCCATCTCAGGGTGCATCTTTATAGAAAGCAGAGAAATGACAAAGGGATGTATTTTCTTCTGTGGTAAGGATTTAACAGCACAGAGCAGAAGAGCAGAGAAGCAGGGATTTTAAAAGTAGCTTTTGCTGTGCTGGGAAGGTCCCCTTGTGTGGAGCTCTGTGGTGGTGAGGAGGAAACAGGAGAGGGGCTGGAAAACGAATCCTGCAAAAATGCAGAGCACCAGGAGCTCCTGGGCACTGAGGGCTCCCCTGGGAGCAGCACATGGAAGTGTGGCCCCTGTGTCTGTTCATTTGGAGGAACATCAGCTCTGTGCCTCAGCTGAGTTCACCTGTTGTAAAGAGTGGCACAAAGATACTCAGCCAATGTCTCCAGAAGAAGGATGTCAGAGCACTGAGCTCAGCTTTGGGTTTGTGCAGCTTGCTGAAAATGATCAAAATGAAGCCTTCATCTGCTTGCTTCCAACTTGGCCCTGTGTCTATAACTAATAAATAACCTGCAATCATTTAATATGTAATTGATTATTAAATCAATATCTGGCTATTTATATAGTATTTATTTATCTTCAGAGAGGCTAGAAATTGGATTACTCAATTAATTGGATTACTTAACAAATATCGATTAGCATTTTTTAGCAATTAACATTATAGACATGTAACAGAGCACTGCCTTTTAAATTTTAATTAACTGTTTAAACAATGTTTGGAAATTTAAAGTTGTTGAGATTATAATTACATTATTGCCTATGCAGTTTGGAGTTAATTATACTGCATTTCTACAGACTTGATAAACTGCAAAATGTATCCCCTTAACAATCAATTGGTATTAAATTACTTTCAATTACTTTTTATTAAAACCAAATTAGAGCCTCAGTGGCGGCACAGTAAAAGCAGTACAAACTCTCAGGGCTCAGCCACACCTGACTGGTTTGTTTTCTGCCACGCCTGCTGCTTTCCACATGCCCAGCCAGTCAGGTGGTGGCCACGCTTTTGAAATAAAGATAAACCTGGCAGACACAAAGAAATTCAGAGCTCTGGTCATCAAAAAATTCAATATCTGATACCTCTCTTCCATAGAAATTTGTACAAGTTTTGTTGATTTGTGTGTGTGGAAGAAAGTCTGAGTCTGAGATGCTTTCGTGTTGAGTTTTATAGCTCCGTTAATTGCCACAGCTTTGTGCCCTGTAATTGTGGGCATTTCTCTGATCCCAGCGGGAATTTCTGTGGTGTGTGGTGGTACAGTATGGTGCTTGATGAGAATATCCACTTGTTTACTCAACAGGAGTCAAAATTAATCTTGTAGGCTCAGGGCTTTAAAGAAGCTTTCTTTCAGCTAGTGATTCACAGATTAGTTAGGGTTTAGATACTTAAAAGCTCTAATATTTGATAATAAAATACATTTAATCTGGTATCAGAAAATATAATACACTGCTTTCTGTGGCATCTTTTAGCAATTTATGACCCTCCTTGTTTATCACGTAGTTTTCATGTTTTTTAATTCTCCTTTTTATTTCAATCTTTTCTATTCTCTTTCCTCTTCAGCTGTAATTCATTAGCTGTTGAATTTTATAAAGCTGGGTACTGGGTTTAAGTAGACTGGTAGTAGCAGCACAATAATAACTCCCCAAAGGGTGTTACAAAGGATGTTAGTTTGCAGATGTAAACTAACCCTGCAAATCAAGTGATGATTAAAACCCTTGGATGCCTCCTGGAGCCCATGGGATAATGTGAGGAAAGGCAGTACCTTTCCACAGCATTCAAACCATGGCTTCCTCATTTTTCTCCCCCAAACTTACATGTTTGCTTAGGGAATAAACAAGTTTTGTTTAATTCAAATACCAACAGAAGCAATCATGACTCCTAAAAATTCGGGATTTAATACAGAACAAGTGTGGACTAAAGCAAGGATATTTTATGTGGGAGGCAGTGGTAACAGCTCTGTGCAGCCTTTCCATGTGCCAGTCAGGATTAGTGAGAGAACCAGCTGGAATAGAAAAAGGAGCAAGGACAGCTGGAGGCTCCTAAAGCCACCATCCAAGCTGGCTTTGGGGGTGATGCTTTGTGGGGGCCATGGGGTCTGAGCCAAGCCTGATGTGGAGGGAGAGGCAGTCGGCTGGGAAGGTGGCTGCTGGAATTCGGGCACGGATGGATGTTGAGTCGTTTGATCATTCTGATGCCTTAAGGTTTTAGCTTTTATATCTTTCAGATCCTGTGCTATTTTTCAGATTCAGCCAGTGCTTAGCTCTGAAGTCCATGTAGAGTGTTAGTTGACTGTCTTCACGTTTTGGTCAGACAAAACAATCCCTCTAGGCCTGAGAACCAAGGTCACCATCACAGCCTCAGGCCCTGAAAAGTATAAACAAAAGTGAATCACAGGGTGAAACAAACCGGGGAATGTGACTTCATTACCTGAAGGTGTAATTGGAGGACTGACCCCTGATATGTAAATGGACCAAATTTATATCTGTCTGAAAAACTCATGACCATCATCCCTCTTGGGTGTAGCCCCTCTCAGAGGTTTTTGACTGCCCAAGGTGTACCTTTTGAGGGCTTTTGATAAAAACCTACCTTTAACTCTGTCTAGCCCCTGCTCTAGGTAGCCATGCCAAGTCATCGTTTCCCACCTTTCTGTAAAAGCCTTGTGAGAAGCTGCACCAGGCCTGGCATGGGAAGAGCCAACTCCTGATCTGGCAGACTTGGGGAGTGGCTCAGAACAAAGAACAATAATAACCAAACAGAGCCAGACTCCCCAGGCTCTGCTTAATTTTCTGAACGATGTTTCTTCTTAGTGATGTTTACCAAAGTCCTGAGCAGCCACTAATTTCATGAAAATTTACACTGAAGGGATTTTTAGGGCTAGTCGCATACCACAGATGGAAAGAGATGCATGGTGAAGATTTACTTTGAGGACAGAGGAATTGGGCAGGTACCTGCCTGGATTGAAAACCAATGGGGTATAATTCCAGTCTCCTTTAAATACTCCCTTACACCCCCAAGCATGTCTTCCATCCTTTGTCTCTAAAATTCCTTTGAAAAAATTATCATAGCCTGTTAATTCAAACCCTAGACTGTTGGGTCATGACTCTTCTGCCTCTCCATGGCCTGGTCCAGAGAGAGAACAAGCCCTGCAAAGAGTGGGGGGTTTGTCTGGACAGCTGGTGGAACTGGGGCAGCTCCTTTGGTGTCTATTGGATTGCTCCAGTTGTATTGCAAATCTTTAGTTAATAGCTTGAGGAAATACATTTTTTAAAATTTTGCATTGCTTGGAAAGAGTAGAAAAATAGCTGTTTCCCTCTCTGTTTGTTTATGCTGAAGTACATATATCCAGAGATATCCTGGATGTTTCAGGATTTCACTGCCTTCAGCACTGACCAAAAGTTCCTGTTTTTATGCAGTTTATAGTCTAATGAACTTTTGTTGCAGTTCTCCTTTTGTATTTGACTCACTGGCTAACAGAGCAATGGGCAAATCATAATCTTTCTTTTACCTGAGTTTTGTGGCAAATTACC
Source organism: Sitta carolinensis (assembly GCA_032173965.1). Taxonomy (NCBI): domain Eukaryota; kingdom Metazoa; phylum Chordata; class Aves; order Passeriformes; family Sittidae; genus Sitta; species Sitta carolinensis. The sequence goes on from CM063292.1 coordinate 20,765,050, forward strand.
TCCTTCACAAGGATGTGAAATTTAATTTGATTCTATTTCCTTGTTGTTTGTTTTGGTCACAGGCATCATAATGTGAATTGTTTTATAGCAGCATTTCAAGGCTGGTGTTATTTGTATTGGAAGGAATCAAACTGCATGTAGCTGAGACTATGTATATTTAAAGATTAAAATCTGGTAATTCTGCAAAGATAACATTGGTCTACAGGTTGTCTTCAAGAAGTATTGATAATGACAATATTACATTGTGTGAGAGAATAAACTAAAATGTCCCTGTGGACACATTTCTCTAAAGTCAATAAGGAGAAAATGACTGTACTCTTTATTTAGAGTAATGAGAGCTGATACTGGTTGTCGTTAGAGTATGCTACAATCAAATGTTAATAAGAAGCAGCTTGAGAATACCATACTAATGCAAGGCTTTTTTTAATCAAATTTTTTGAATTGATAGCCTGTGGCAAAAGAAGCAAAATCTTTAATATGATATAATGATTTTTATGCTATCTCTGGGGAGAAATGTTAGCTCGGTTGACTTCTTAACCTCTTTTTGGATGCCAACCACATCATATATTTTGTCCCAGTCATTAAAAGATTGTGTTTTGAACAGAGATAGTCATATGAAAAGTTTGATAAGCACAGTTTATAGTATTTTTCAAGCTGAAACTTTTGAGTAACTGCATGCTACTTTCTAAAATGCGACTAATGATTGGTACTAATCTTAAATCTAAGATCCAGTGAAAGAAAGATTATTTTCAGGTGTCACTGAACTATCCATACTGATTCTGTGTTTTCATGCAGTGGTATCTGACATGTACCAAGTTATTTTCTTCCAATTAGAATACAAGACACAAATACCACCTAGAAACAAATATGTGGAAAATTAATTTTAGGAAGGAGATGCCCTCAAGTTTGCCTTCAATTCCAAACTCCCAGACTTCTCAGCAGCTTATTTCTCTGCAGACAGAATATGTTTCATATGTTTCATAGTTTTGATCTCACCTAAGTGTGTGAATGGGTGCAAAGATACCTCTCCTGCAACATTTACACTTGTGAAGAAATATGGGTGTGAAATGGATTTTGTCTTTTTCGCCAGGAGAAACACAAAGCAGAATGGAGAGGAAGATAAAACTCATTTCAATATGTACAGAGAGAGCATTTTTTATTTCTGCTGATGGCTGCCACATCTTTTCAGTGGGAACAGCTGGTATCTAAATGGCTTCCTCAGCTAAAACAATGTCTATCTCACTTTAAAATTTCAGCAGGAAGCTGCTGCTTCATCATTTAGTCATGTCACATATTTATAGTGTTGTCTTTGTGTGGAGTGTTTGAGACACAAAAATGAAAGAAAATTGATGCTGTGTACATCTTGGCGCCAGTGAACATAAAGTTATGGTTTGTCATAAAAACCTCTAATCTACTGCAAGGGGGAGGAACCCAACTCTCACCACTGTGGTAAAACTTTAAGAAACAGAACAATTAAAAAGTGTAACAGGAAAGATGGGCCCTGCTCAGCAATCCATTCCTGATCATCTGTAAGTGTAAACCAATCAGCCATCCTGCTGCAATCCTGGAATCTCCTTCCTAGCTAAGCACCCGTTTGGGTACCTGCAGCCTGGTGTAGCTGAGGCGAGAATGGATGCTCCTCATAAATCCTTATTTAGCTGGCATATTGTGTCTTCTTGCAAATTTCAGTACGAAAATAAGAATGGAAACGGAAACAAATTGAGTTCCACAAAAAGGATTAAAAAATGTATACAGGATGAAGGATAAATCAAAAAATGTGTCAGTGTTTACAGACCATATGAATTCAACAGCATTTCTTTAGTTTTCATCTTTCCTGGTTAGAGTGTTTATAAAAAGAGAACTCAATAATGCTGTTTAATAAGAACCAGTTCTGTGCTTTTGAAATGGAAAACAATGAAAAAAGCCTATTCATTCAAGCTGTGAAAAACTAGTCTACAAAAATGGTGTTTCGTTTTCTCCATCAAAGCTTCACGTTCTTCTCACCATCACATTAGTTATACACATCCCATACATTGTTTGGGAACACCAAGTTCAAAAAGCTCTTAGTGCAAATGAATATTTAGAGACAGGGCAGGAGAAATACTTCTCTCCTTCATCTCTTGTCATCGGTGAGACTGATGCACAGAGCAGGCATTGCACCCAGAGGTGACTCTGTTTAATCATTGTGCATGCAAAAGAATTACCACAAGATCCCTGGGAAAGCCATCCTGAGAAGGGAGAGATCAGCCAGGCTGGAACATCCACATCTGCCGCCTTAATGGAAGGAGCAACATTGGAGGAATAGCCTGTGTATCCACAAAACATCTCAAACACCACACACAAACCAAACCAAACCAACCTCTCAAAGCTTGGGAGTAGGACAGGAGCTAAGGCCTGTTTCCCACTCTGACACAAATAATGAGTTTTCCTCACAAGACAGGCCAGTGCTGTTTGCTGCAGAGGGAAAATTTCCTGTCAGAGATCCTTCCTGGCTTAGAAATATTGTGTTGTGCAAACCTCTGCCTGTGTTATTGGGTCAGTTGTAACAAAAGCAAGAGAACCCAGCCCTTGTCCTGCAGAGTGTGGATGCAATTTCTGTCAGCTGGGAAAGGTCACAGCAAACCTGGTTGCAATTCTGACTGCCCCAGGTGGACTGAGCTCATGAGCCACATTTTCCCTTTCCAGGCTGATCCTGACCTCCTATGGTGTCATTTCTTCTATCTAGAACTGCTTAAAAGAATACTAATATTTCATGGTCCAAGAGATTTAGAGGTCTTGGATATCCTGGGAAAGACTCCTTGGAAGAAATCTTAAGTTTTGGGTCCTGTTTAATTTTAATTTTTTTTTTCTTTTAAACCAAAGTCCTTGTAGGGACAAGGTGTAAATGCCAAGAGCTAACGAGTGCGGGTCAGGCCTATTCCCTAATTTTCCACCTTTCCTAAGCGGGAGTTCCTTTTACAAGACAAAAGCTACAGTTTCTTCCTGGGTGAGCAGTGAGGAAACAAAACCTTCCTTGTACTCCAATTTTTCCTGGTTCTCCACCACTGGAGCTGCAGGGCTGTAATTATAAAGGGAAAGGAGTGATGGCTGAGCATCTGACGAGCAGGAGGCAGCTCCCAAAAGCTGCTTTAGGTTTTTGTTATTTTGTAATATCCCTGGTGGGCTGAAGATGTGGCTTCAGCCACAAGCCAGGGATTCTGTGCCTGAGAGGAGTTAACTTTCGGTAATTATTGCATATTTGTGGTTCAATTGTGTGGAGACATGGCCCTGGCTGGAGAGGAGGACAGGAGCTCGTTTTCATTTCTGAACTCTTTTATGAGCTTGCCAGGCAGGGGCAGTTATGGCCGCTGCAGGGAGAGGGAAACTGGGAATGCTGCTCCAGGAGGGATGGAGGCCTCCTCTGGCAGAGAGCTGCCGTTCCAGAGCCCCGCTGGCACCCCCCGTGCCAAGGCTGCTCTGCCGCTCCACAGGGCAGGCGGCAGGGAGGAGCCCCTGGCGCTCCCGGCCCGGGCAGCGCGGGCAGCGCGGGCCGAGGCGGCCCCTCTCGGCCCCTCTCGGCTCCTCTCGGCCCCTCTCTCGGCCCCTCTCGGCCCTCTCCGGCCCTCTCGGCCCCTCTCGGCCCTCTCTCGGCCCCTCTCTCGGCCCCTCTCGGCCCCTCTCTCGGCCCTCTCGGCCCCTCTCTCGGCCCCTCTCGGCCCTCTCTCGGCCCTCTCGGCCCCTCTCGGCCCCTCTCGGCCCCTCTCGGCCCCTCTCGGCCCCTCTCTCGGCCCCCCTCTCTCGGCTCCTCTCGGCCCCTCTCGGCCCTCTCGGCTCCTCTCGGCCCTCTCGGCCCGTCTCGGCTCCTCTCGGCCCGTCTCGGCCCCTCTCGGCTCCTCTCTCGGCCCCTCTCGGCCCCTCTCTCGGCTCCTCTCGGCCCCTCTCTCGGCCCCTCTCGGCCCCTCTCGGCCCTCTCGGCCCCTCTCGGCCCCTCTCGGCCCCTCACCGACAATGGGAACCGCACGGCTCTCCTCTTCAGCGGAATAATTTCCTCAGAAAATTATTCTGAGCGCAAGAAATGGATGGTTGTTATCAATTTCAGACATCTGCCATTAACACTGTAAAATCCAGCGACAAACTAATTGTGCTCAGAGGAGCAGCCCTGCTCTGGCAGGGAGGAGGTGACCTGGGAGGGTGCGGGGATGGTGTGGACGAGGTCACTGTGCAGGCAGACAAATTCAGACCTGCAGCACTTAGCTGGATGCATGCACATATTATGGTAATTATTTCTGTATATAAAGTTCAACTTAATAAATCTTTTTCCTCCTACATTTTCACTTCCCTGCTCAGTGAACTGTACAGAAACATTCTGCTTGGCCATTTTCACGAATCATTTGATTAAATTTATTTCAGTCTGATATCTACTCAGTGGCTAATGTGCAGAGAGAAGAGCAACTTGCTAATTTAAGAACCAGCATTTCAAATTTCTGACTTAAAGTAAAAATCTGATATCTATTTGTGGAGCCAAGTGAAAGGTAGGGAAACTTAAAAAACAAACAAAAACCAAAACAAACCAACAAAAAAAAAAAAAAACAAAAAAAAAAAACAAAAAAAAAACACAAAAAACCCCTCAACAATGACATTCCTACTTAACTATTAGTTTGTAGATCATTTGAATCTTGGAGATGCTAAATGGAAAGGGTATATTAATTATGCGATCTTAATTGTGAAGCTGTATTTTAAAAGCTTATTTTTGTTCTGCCTATGTTTGCCAGGATGTTTTTAAACATGTTAAAATTCTGGCAGTGTCTGCAGCTAAACATAGTGGTCTAGCTTTGAGAATGTACAAAATTTCCCTGCTGTACCTTCCAGGAAAAGTTGGACACAATTAACACCCCGGTGCCTTCCTTCTGTAAGGACCCAGAGGAGCTGAGAAGTCATTCCATCCTCTCTTTCCATTGTTATTCCCCAGGAACCACCAGCATGTGGGACATATAAACCAGGCTGTTGGCATTGCTGAGGAGATGGAGAATTATCTCTATTTCCTGATATTTGCATTTGTTTGGGATATTGAGCAAGTACGTGGATATTTATCTCCCTGGATGAAAAAGGACTCCTGGCCTCAGCCTGCTGTTGTCTCCCTATCTGCAGCATCTCAGAATTGCTAAGTTAAGCACTATGTTCACTTTTATCATAACCTGTCCTTATCAAGTTCAATCTTATCTTCTCTCTCCTGATTTGCCTGCTTGTCAAATTGTGCTTCGTCTTCTTTTAGGAAAATTAGTTTTCAGCAGTAAACTTTTAGGGAGCGATATCATTTGTTAGGGTATGACTTTGTGTCCAGTGAATGGTGATTTCAGAAGTGGTAGGCAGATAATAACTTTTTGCTATCCCAGCACACGATGCCGAGGGAATTACTGTTGTGCCTGGGCCTTGGGAGCAATTTGAGCTCCAGGCTGGGAGGTCCCTGCTGGGAATGGTCTGGGAATAGGTGGGTGTAGCTGGTAGCCTATCAGGTTCCAGTTAGCCAAAGTAAAGCTGAGGCTTCTGTGTTTAATCTGTGCCTTTGTTTTGTTGTCTGTGTGTGAGAGCAGCACCGGGCTCTTCACTTCATCAAATATAAGTACACAGCCAGAAGGATGAAATAGCTCAGCACTGGGGGTTTGGGGTGGGGGGGAAATACATCCTTTTACTTGGTTGTGTTTTTCAAGCTTGCTGGTGGCCAGTTCTATGTGCCTAAATCACTTTTTGCTCTGTCTAAAATCCTACCAAGAATAACGGCTCAAAATGTAGTAATAGTGACTGTATTTTTCCTTAGTAAGGAAGAGTAATAAATTAAGTATTGAAACATAAAAAAATTAATTAAAAGAGTATCATTAAGTTTAAGACTGTTGTTCATATTCAGCTGAGCTCATTGTTAATGCTGTAGTTATACTTACCAGGCTAGAAATAATTTTAAAATATTTTCCATTAATTTATATATTTGGGATCAAATGATGCATGAAGGCATTTTGAACCACAGTGTTCATTTAGACATTTGGCTTAAGGAAAGAGCACTGCCCTGCTTGACTCTTGTAACTGAGTTCTGAGCTATTTAATGCTGTAAATATTTGAAGTACACTCAGCACTAGCTGAAAAATCTGTGTTTCAGTCAAACAGTTGTTTTTGTTTCTTAATTGACTTTTTCTGCTGAACTTAAGCAGAGGGAAAGGATCTTGGTGAGGTGGAGATTACCTGTTGGGACTTTATGTCTATAATTTTACAGTTCTAGTATAATTTGTGTTTGATTGTTTTACATTTGTTGTTGCTGCTCCATTTTGCTGGAGCAATTGACCACTCTTCATGGATTTTCTACACGAGGAAAAACTGTGGTGCTTTCTCTGATCAAACCTCATTTTCTTCCCTGGGCTGTGCCTAAAGTTTCATGAGCTGCTCTAGTCACTTCTCTGGTGTTTCTCATAAAGTGCTGCCAGAAATTACCTGCACAGAGTAAATTCTGTGTGACATCCCAAATAATTTCATGGAGCCAGGGATGCTGAAGGACACGATCTGGCTGTAAGCTGCAGTAATACTCTATTACCAGCCCTGCTCTAAACCCAAACTGTTTTGCTTTTTCCCAAATGTCATTGATTCCTGCCAAGCAGTGGAATCCCAGAACAAGGACAAATTCAGCACTGTGTGCACAAATGACACTCTGCACTGTGCTGGCTGTGAGGTCAGTTCCTGCCACATTGTAATAACCAACAACATCAATTCCAGCCCTTCTCAAGGTGAGCTCTGCTGGCTTGGTGCTGCAGCATTCAAGCACCAGCAAATTCTGATCAGCAAAACTCGATCAGCAAAAAGAATGTGCAAAGTGGAGCTGCTATCAGAGCAAATTGCTGCCCGAGGAGTGATTTCCTGGTGGATATCAGCTTTTGAGCACAACTTAGCCCAGGTGATAGCCACAGAAAATAAACAACATCCTCAAACTGCGATGATGGAAACTCTAAGGGTCTGAGGAGCTGGAGCTCAGGAAATTTCAGGACTTCTTTATTTCAGCTCTAACAGTGGAATAGCACAGTGGTTTATACCTGATATTAACTCTGTAGTAGGCCAGGTTAACAGTCAGTTATTAAATCTCCATTTCAAAACAGAGCAATTCCCTGCACTGCCTTCCTGCCTCCTTCCGTGTTTGTGGGGAGGAGGTAATGCAGTGTCAGAAATTCCGAATGACATATAAATGTACTTTATCCCTTTGTTTTTCTTTCTCAGTTTTTTTCAACCAAGAATTGTTACTTTGGTGTTGACCATCTCCTCAAGGAGTTGCACTTAACCCGCATGAACACACCCTCTCTGTAAACAAACGACCTTTCTAGTATCTTGTTTCTTTAATAGACTTGTAAGGAAGAGAAGGGGGATGCAGAAAGAAAAAGTCTTGCTGACCTTTAGGCCTGTACTCCTTTGATTATTTGAGATTTCTGAATATTAAGTGTCATTTGTTACAGATCAACCCAGAATGGACTCTGGTATTAGTTCTCTATGAGGTATCCTACAGAAATGGGAACCCACAGTAAGCTCTCTGAAATGTTTGCTTTATTTTTCACTTGCTACTTAAAATTTTGAGGAGCATTTTAATGTATAATACTGTTGTATTGCACTAAATACTGAGTCAGGACATAATACTTGGATTATTCAGTGATAAGGAGAAGGTGCATATGATTCCTACAACTGCTTTAGGGAAACAACCATGTTCTTATCTGATGTTCCCTCTGAAGTCACAAACTGGGGAGAGGGACCCTTTTACGTGCAGATTGTGATTCAGTTGTTACCTGTATGGTTTTGCTCCTATGGATGTGATGGTTCAGAGAAACTTAGCATGAGGAGTTTTTGCTGTTCTAATAGAATAATCACAGAATCCCGTGAGGTGGGAGGTACCCACAAAGATCACAGAGTCCAGCTCCTGACCCTGGATGGGATACTCCCAAGAATCCCATCCTGTGCCTGAGAACATTGTCCAAGAGAAAATAGCCTTTATTGCTGAAGGGATGTAAAAGACAGACTCTTAATTGATATGTGACAATGATAGTTGTTTTACTGCTGTCTATAAACACTAAAAAAAAAAAAAAAAAAAATCTTAGTGATGAGCAGAGCTGTTTCTGAGAGCAGGTAATTAGTAAAAATTGTGGAGAACTATCAGTTCATTAAAACCATCTTTCTGTTGTAGCAAATACTCAAAATGTTCACACACCCTCTGCATTTCAACTTAACTTGTAAATTATGCCAATGATAAACCAGTAAATGTAGTATGGCCATCATAATGCAGGTGTATTTTTTTGCTTTTATTGCAGTTTCATCAACATATAAGAAATTTGCTAAGGAAATTCTGGGAGACAGTAGGTGACAGTGATTTTAGTAGAATATTTCCCATGCTTTTGTAATTCATAGTGACACTTTTCCCTTTTGTGAAAATGCAACTCTCATGCAAATTCAGTACCTATGATAATATACCTGCAACGTGCAACCTCAATTTTACTGTGGGAAGGGGAGCCCTGGCAAAGTGCAGCTCATCTCCTTGCAGGAGCAATGCAGCTGGGTTGGAAGCCTGTGGTGGAGCAGAGCGAGCAGGGGATTTTTGGCACTGGGATGTAGTTGAAACTTCTTTTCAGCCTGACATTTATGAAAGGTTAACAGATATAAGACCTGATGAAAGAGCCAGCAGCATCAGGGGCCCAGCTTAATAGCTTATCTGCTCTGATGTTTATTTTCCAGGGAGATTTCCTTGAACAAGGAACAAGAAATGTTGCAATACTTGTCACATTTAGGCCAAGGGTTTGAGAAGCATAAGATTTCCTTGGCTTCTGAAAACAGCCTATTCTGAAAACATGGTGACTCCTCCAGTGAACATTATTGGGAAAACTCTTTCTAGCATGCTGCTTTGTTCAAAATTTATTTGTAAATAAGTACACAATTTTTTTTCTCCACCTTTGCTTCTCAGTCCTTTTTAAGCCCATTTTGAAAGTAAATTAAAAAGAAAAATCCAGCTAAATACCACTTACTCCGTGAGTAAAGTGAATGCAGGATCAATAATTTATTATTCCTTGATGTTTCTAAACATAACAGCTGAGACAGCCTAAACAATGGATCCTCAAAGCCTTGCTTTCACTGATCAAATTCTAGATATGATTTTGGAAGGTGTGGGGTGGATGATTTAAAGGGCAAACTTTAAAGGCAGAATTCAGTTTCTAAGTATGTAAAATAAGATCTAGCTATACCATAGCTCCTAGGAATTTTATTGCTTGTGTGTTCCATGTTTGAGACAGAAAACCAGAGGCCTTTGGGGGCTGTTTACAGAGCACTTACAGAGATTTCTGAATCAGCTTGAGATTGGCCAACTTGGCCATTGGTCACAGTCTAGCTGACCCAGTGTGGAGGTGAGCTGAGTTTAATTTGCTCAGTTTATTGCAGCTGTCCTGGTTGTGCAGCGCTGTTTCTCTTTCAGGTTTCCAAGGCCAGATTACAAATCCTGAGCAGCACTTTCCCTTGTGTATCCTTTCAGTTGCTTCCTGGAGGAGTCTGTGCTTTTTGCCAAGAACATTGTCTAGGTGTAAAAGCTTTGCTGCTTTTCCTTCCCAGCCCTTCCCAAGTGTTGACAGAGTGAGACACAAGTGCCTAAGTCCCATTCAGAGCCACAAAATGAGCATTGTCTTGATTATGTGGTATGGAAAACATTCTCAGATTCTGCTTGCTGGCTTGGTCCCACAGAAGGTGGTGACAAGAGATTTTTTTCTCCATCCATTTGTGATGCCTTCAGTACCTAAACCAGCCCCCCCCAAAAAAAAAAAAAAAAAATCCCTGAATAGCCTTGAAGTCATTGGAGAGTGGAGTTTAGGATGCATTTATTTCCTTAAGATTTACTGTTGCTGTATTTACTGTGTCTGCAGAGACATGATGAAGTGTAGCTCTCATTTTTGGCTGCCTGTCTCCTGTTGCTCGTGCAGCAGCCTGGCCATGCCAGAAGCTGTGGATTCACTGAAGGATTTATTCAGTGCAGGATTGGGTGATGTAGTGCTCAGTGCTGTGCTGTTCCCTCTGAGGATGTAGCTCTTAATGTGCTATGGCAGGAACATTGATTTGGGACACAGAACACACAGAATTATGACAAGCTGCAGGTATAATTAAAAGAAGTCTATCTGGCGTGTCCAGTTTTGAAGGTTGTTCTGGATGACAGTGATTTGTAGTTTTGGTAGTCTTTCTTTCCAAATAATGTGAAATTTGTTGGGTTTTTATGTGCATGACTCGTGTCATCGTTATACCAACTTGTAAAATTCCCAGAGGGGTTTCCTTCTCAGAGTGCAGTTGGTGGCACGGAAAAAATTGATGGCATTGAACAATCTCTAAAACACTGTAGAGGGAAAATCAGCTTCTGCCTATTAGGGAGAGCATTTAATTATTCCAGTATCCCTCTACCTCTACTACTCATTTTCTTTTCCTCTAGCAAGAGCATGTATAGAAGTAAAGATGACTGTTCCTGATTTTTTAAGCCGTTTGGTGTCCAATGTGTGTTTCTGCACTTTTCCATTCAGAGATCCATTCATTTGCACTTTCCATGGCCTCAGAACTGCTGAGAGAACTGCAGCTACTACAGGAGTATTTTTTGGGTGCCAAGTGGCCACCTTGCCCACGTGTCCCTTTCCCTGCACCTGCACGGGGCAAAGAGAGCAGTTCAGACAGACAGGTGCCAGCAGGCTTTTCCTGCCTCCAAAATATCCCTGCCTGAGGAAATAGAGCCACTTCTCCAAAATATTCTTCCCTGCAGAAAAAGAGTCACTCCTCCAAAGTACCCCTGCCTGAGGTAAAAGAGCCATTCCTGCACTGTCTTAAGCATTTTCATTTCTTTAGCTGGAGCAATGGCACTGTCAGCGAACAATTTGGTTAAATTGATTTCAGTTCATGTTGTTTGACTGCTGGTAATTGAATGGGATGGGAGGAAATACTGTAAAACTCAGCTCTGGCCAGGCTTTATCAGACAGTGCAGTGAGAGGGGCTGAATCAAAAAACATGCAGAGAAAAGTTAATAAAGATCATGAAACATCTTAACATGGTGAAATCCAAGGGCTCCATGCCACGAGCTGTCAGCTTAGTAACAGGGCTGTGAGCAGCTGTCCTCAAATTTAAGGAAATTACAAAATTGCCACAGTTCCAGCTGCGTTTTAAGTGCTTGGGAAACACTGCAATCCCAGGAAATCGGGTTCCATATGCTGACTGAAATGGAGGGTTATCATCACCTGGCATTTCACGTGGATTAACCCTTCAGCATTCCTGACAGTGCCATTTGGAGATTGCTGTCCTAATGTCCTCCAACCTCCCAGACATCATCAGGAACATCCTGTGTGCATCACACTGCTGAGAGCTGCTGCTCTGAGATTCAATGTGACATTTTTAATGTATTCTGAGCTTCTGTTCCTGAAAGAAGCTTTTCATTTTGGAAATAAAGGGAGAACATTTTGGGAAATGTTTCTTTGCAGAACAACTGCATGCTCCTGGCAAAATGCAAAGGGATTGGCACAGAAACAAGTCTGACATATCAAGTGCAAAGAGATTTTGAGTTTGTTCAGACTGAGACTTACTGGCATTAATCAGCATGTGCTTTTAAACACACAAAAATAAGTTTTCTGTGACTGTATTTGAATGTGTGGATGTGAAACGTGTTCGCTTATTTTGTGACAAATGCTGAGAAGGGCATATGGAGCTTCGAAAAGCAGTTTCGGATTCCTTCGGATTTTCAACAAGCCAGTCTGGTTTGCTTGGAATTTGTGAAGGGTGCAAAGGTTGGGGATGAAATCCTGCCCTGACTGAAGGGTGCTCTTGGTCCCTATTGGGTGTCAGCTCCTGCTGTCTCCTTGTGGCTGTACAGCTGCTCTCACTCAGCAGCAGAGCTTTGCCTAATTAACAGATGAAAAGCATTTGTAGAACTACCTCTGCCTTCTATAGAACTGCTTAATTCGTGATACTTCTCTGAGCACAGCTTGAATGTTTCCCCAGTTTTGCTAGAGGCTTCTCCAAGAGCAGAACCTTCATTCTCATGGTCAGAAAGTGAAAGCTGCAATATAAGACTCATTCAATTTACAGGAAAAGATGAGACAGGAGCAGAGCATAAATTACAGGCCAGAAGGTTGAAATGAGTGGCTAAAAGCAGAGTGATTTTGTTGTGAGGCTTGTGAGCCCAATGAAAACATCAGAGAGGTTAAAGCCAAGTTGTCTAGGAGTAGCCTAGAGTATGCATGTATAGACATACTCAGTATGTATACTGAGTAGCATACAATGGGAAATTAGATATTATTATATTATAAATATTTCCTACTGAAAGTTGTTAGAAAGAGACCAGATCCTTTGGTTATGTCTGCAATTGCCATGCATTGAATGCTTAAAGCTCAAATCTATTTTAAAAGGTTATTTTATATTATATTAGCATGGAGTTGAATTATTAGAACAGAGACAAAACACACTTGCAAAAAGCAGATCGGAGGTTTTATGGGGGGCAGGGGTTTAATTTGTGTTTAGAAACTGAACCCTGAGGTAAGAGCCGATGAGGAACACTGAGAACATTTAATCCACATTCATCAGTGCTGTGCCTGCCGTGCACAGGGATCTGTCAGGAGCCCTGCTGATTGACACTTTGGGGCTGCCCTCAGAGCTGGTTCAGAACCTGACTCGAGCTTTGCTGGGTTCACTGTGCAATCTCCTGCTTCATTCAGCAATATCTGTAACCTGATCTTCCTCTAAAGAGGGAAGGAGCTTTGCTCACCACGCAGAGGAATCAGCCCCTCAGCCACCCCCTCAGTGTGTATCAAACTTGTCATCTGCATACACTCCTAATTATCTCCTCATCACTGAGCTTTAGGATGGATTATGAGAGTGCTGGATGTTTTTATGTCTGAATGCTTCAGGAGCTAAAATCGAGTTACTTTGTATGTCTTCTTTTATATATAAATGTATATCTTGATGTTTAGGAATATCCTAGCCAGAAAACAATGAATCCCAAATGAAATGCAAATTGTGGTGTATTTCAGCTTGTTCTGGAGAAGTGTAAATGGAATGTTTGGGGTTTCTCATATTGTAAAGTATTAAACTAAGAGGAGAAATTTGGAAATCTACACATAGGATGCAAATGGGTAATTTATCAGTGAAAAAGTCCATAGTAGTGATCAGGTGAGACCTCACTTTTCAAGGAGTGTAATGACTTCTGGGAAAATAAATTCCTGTACCCAAAGAATTCCTGTGGTGTGTTATGAAGGAAATATGGAAGTAAATGCATGGCTTTTGCTGTTCTTTGGGATTGATTTCTAATATTTTTTCTTTTAGTGAATATTAATTCCTGCTTCTATTTCTGTATTATTATAGTTTAGGAGTATTAAAATGGATAAGGAAGTTCTGAAGTCCTTAAGTAAGTTATTTTTTGCCTGATCTGTGTGATTTTAGAGTCCAAGAAACTGGGATATCGACTCTTGGAAGAAGAAAACAAAAAAATAGAAGTCCCAATTTCTCACTTATTACAATGTTGAATCAATATGTTTGGCTTGTGAAATGTTTTCCAGGGTAAAGCAAAATGTCTCTGAAGCAGAATTTTTCTTCAGTACATCATAATCTACAGCTCATCCAAGCATATGGGATCAATAGTGGTGTGTCTTCTTAGGTAATCATGAAACTGGAGGAATATATTAAAGGAGGATAGCAGAAAATGAGCCTTTTAGGGAACTATTTGGCTTTGGATTTTTAAAAGCAAAGGTAATTATTGTAAAGCCATAGAACCCTGTTATCAATTGAAAGATCAATATTCCTGTGAATAGAAACTCTGAATTCATTGGACCTTTCCTGCATGGTTTCTCTGAGTGTTGGTGTGTGTGTTCATGTATACTTGTGTGTAATTGTGCATCAGTCAGATTACTCTTTATGATAACTGTTATCTTTATTTTCTGATATGGCAATACTGAAAGCTGCTCCTGGCCTTACAATACAGTAAAAATCTCTGTAGCTTTGAAGCAGAATTAAATGTAGCTGAAACCTGTCTATTGATTCAGCTTTGGAGGTTTCCATGTCCCCTGTTCACATGTGGCCATCCCTGGGGAACAGGAGTATTCTGTGGACACCCTGTCAGTACCCCACTGAATTCAGGACAGCCTGAAATACTATTTTATTAAACTGAAAATAAATTTAAGAGCTAATTTTGGAATGAAACCATGGCTGGCTGGTGCAAGAGATTTGCACCAACATTGGCCTGTCCATCCAGGCTTCCAGAGGAGTGGAATTGTACTGTAACATGGAAATGAGAGGGGGAAGGATCAAGACTTCCACATTTACATTTCTGAGCACTTTTATTTATGCCAGCCTCCACTTCTAATTGTACCCTGCTGTCGTGTTCTACGTTCAAGAGCCAAGGTTTTTCTGGCAGAGGAAAGGAGCAAAAGTCTAGTTCTGCAAATGTGTGTTGAGACTTACAAATCTAATTATGATATCAAACTTTGGTGATGATTGTTAAATATGTAACTGTAAGTATGTAAGGAGCACGCCCACACATCTTCTTAATTTCACACATTTATAATAATTTTTAAATGGAAATAAAACTATTCATAAAAGCGAGGAAAGAAACACAAAATGGAATGAAAGCAATCCTTGTGGACCAGTTTTTAATATTTTTTTTTATGTAATTGCTTTAAAATATTTTTATTCCACTGTCTTTGGTGTGCCAGCATTGAATTCTGAGTGCAATTGTTTGTGAGCTCACCAAGTGGTTGTAAATTTGGTGAGTTAGTTCATAGAAATCACACATTTCAGGTTTTCTTGGGAGTTTTTCTGGATATAATGCCTTGATCTGTGTGTCATGTTCCCATGGCTTGGGGAATGTAACTCTTTGTTCTCATACCCTCAGCTGCAGAGGAAAATGGAGCTATGTCAGTATTTCAAATGAACAAATGCAAAAGTCACCTGAAATGGATGTTTGTGTTGGACAATTCTGAGACTGACAGATTGTCCCCATTATTGTTACAGCGGGTGCTGATGATCCTCAGATCTTGGCAAAGAAATTGTTCACACCAGGCAAGGCATAGCCCAGGGGTAGAAACTGGGTGGGCTTGAATACTCAAGACAAGTATAGGTTGGTTTGGGGGGGGGTGGGGTGTTCCTGTTTTTTTCAAATTTTTTTTTTTTTAATTGGGATAGAAAATAAAACTGCCTGAACATCTCTTGTTTCCTAAAGCTCATGATACTGAGTTGTGGATCTGCTTTACCACAAGAGTGTCCTAAACAACAGCTAAAACCACCTGATTGCTGCCTAGAAATCAGCCTTAACCCCTTTAGCTGTTCTCCACTCAGCTGAATTCTGGATTTACCCTAAAATATTCCAGTGCTATGTCCCAGGAGGACTGTTCTGCTTCTTTCACGAGGGGACATCCCACAGCTTGGAGAGCTGGGAAGCAGCTCAGGTGAGGAACCAGAAATGGGTTTGTTTTCTCTCCTGATTTATTCTGGCTGTTGGCCTCACACTGATGCTTGGCTGCAGCTCTGCAGGCCCTGAAATAAATGAGAATCGTAGGTTTGACACAAAAGCAGATTTCAGTCTGCTCTTTGCTCTGTGGTTGTTAACAGTTTAATTTAATGGTTGTTTCATATTTCCATGATGAAAAATACATTGGTAAAGCTAATCTGGCTTGAGCTGCTGTGTTCTCCATACGCTTGCCATTTCCTGAGTAGTGGTGGTGGTTCTTTGGCAAATCTATGAGTGAAAGCTGGTTTGGGAGAGAACAGGCTATAAATAATTTGAGGCTATCCAGTTAGAACAAAGAGTTATTTAAAAGTTCATATAATTTCTTAAGGTTCAATCTGATGAAGAATAAATTTGGGATAGTTTATAGCAATCCTGTGTGTGTATGCATGGAGATGTGTGTGTACTTCCATTTATATGTAAATGTAGACTTGCAGCTCATGAACTCTACATTCTTTTCAGAGGATCAGAATATTTTAAAATCTTGATGACCATTAATTTCTTTTGTAATTTAAACTTTCATTTGCAAAATGGGGTAAAAAACACAGGGATGGTTTGAGCTGTTGGATCAAGGAATGAGCAGAAGGGAGGGAGCACGTCTGTGTAACCTGTGTGGGACTATAAACAGATTAGCTTGGGGACTGCCGCTTTCAAAGTAAGTATTAAGTTGTCAGAAGTTGAAGTATATATTAAATGGCTTCATTATTAGAATTTGGTTACTACTTATGATTTATAAATCCATCTGTTAAGATAATTTTAAGAAACAGCAGCACATCATTATTGAAAGTTTTCAGTTCAGCAGAGCAGCATGCAAAGCAAACATTATCATCTTAGGCCCGATTTGAAACAGGGAATAGGTTTGAGTTGTAACGGAATTATTTTTTTAATGGAACATTTTATTTTCATAGTTTTGTGATGCTCCTTTCATTTCCTAGCCTGGGGCTGATACGCCAGCTTTATCCTTCAGAAGTAGGAATAAACGGAGCTCGCTTGGCCACATGGGAAAGTCAAGTCTAGATGAAGGCTCAAGTTCGACAATTTGTATCCGAGGAAACAGAACAAAGGTGGTGGAGACGAGGTGCGTTGGCCCAGGGGTCCTGAATGCCCTGAATCCCCAGCGAGCTGTCCCGGGAGCAGCAGTGCTGGCTCTGCCGGCAGGCGGGATGCAGACACGGCCACGAGCTCGCCCCGCTGGAGCTGCCCCGGAGCCTCTGTGAGGAGCTACCAGCGGGCCCACCACAGACACCTCTTAGCATTTGCAAAGAACTAAAAAAGAGGAGAGGGAAAAGGAGAAAAAGGAAAGAAAAAGGGAACAAATAAGAAAAAGAAAGAAATACAACTGAAAAACAGCAACGATAATTTGCAGATGAAGCCCTCGGTGCTGTATCTTACAGAGCATTGTCTCTTGCTTACCTTTTCAGAGTTGAAAGGATAGGCTACACAAATTATTTCCACCTAATTGTGATTTCCTGATTGGCTCCAAGAGGTGCACCAAGGTCAGTGAGAGAGGTCTGGCTCTGCGACATGTGAGGGCAATAAAACCTCCCCAGGCTTTGGTTACATGCATTTTATTAGCAAGTGCTGCTGTGCATCCCCAAGTCCTGTGCTTTTAGCTCAGGAGAAGTGATTACAAGTACAATATTTTTGGCTGCAGGAGTGCCCTGGGTTGGGTGTGTGCTGTTGGTGTGCCCGGGTCTCTGGCTGTGCCCATGCACCAGGCCTGGGCATGGAGAATGAGCAGAGTCAGCGGGGAGGGCACTGAATGGGCTCCAGGCACCGTGTCCCAGGAATAGCAGGCTGCTGATGGAGTCGAATATTTGGAATTATGGCCCTGACTCCCCTCCTGGGCCTGTGGGTGGCCCTCTCCTGCTGGGAGCTGGCTGCTATAGGGGTGTCTGGGATTCCTGGCTGTCTGTCCTGACCTTCCCTGGCACAGCTGCCCAGGGATCCTGCAGAGTCTGAATTTATTTATGTGTGAGCATTGGTGCTGATGACAAGGCTGAGTGATGGAGCTGTTTAGTTTCAGGGTCTTTGAATCAACAATCTGGGTTGTAGCATACCCTGGAAAAAGCTGTAGGTAGACTAGACTGATTTCATATTGAAGAAATTTTTTTCCCCCAGATCCACAAAACTGGTACCTCTTATTTAAGAACCCAGGAGATAAAGTCATTCTGGAAAACAAATAGACCTTAGGCTTATCTGTGTGTCTGAAGAACATTGCTAAAACTGAGAGAAAACAAATATTGCTAGCAGGATTAACTTCCTTTTGAAAACCAGCAATATCCTTTAGAGATCTTGTGACCATATTAGTAGCTGTCCTAAGATATAATTTCAATTAAAGTTCCTTTCCTTTTCTCACCATCTCATTTCCGTGGCCATCAGGATGGCTCAGGTCACTGAGGGCTGTGACAGTGACTGGTCAATAGAGAACCTTGATCACCTGGGACACCAAACCCAGCAAAGAGGTCTGTGTGACTGTTCACTTATCTGGTGCTGGGAATGTGATTTATGCCATAAAGAAAACATTTATAAGGAGTGCAGTAGAAAAGGAAATTAATACTATAAAGCTGTCATGAGGTATTTTAGTCAGAAATGGAACCAAGGGGAAGCTGAACTCTTTGTGATGGCAAAATGAAGTTCCTAAGGGAGTTATGAAACTTTGTGCCTAACCTTCAACCCCTCAAGGACATAAAAAAATTCCAAAAGTTGCTTGCTCTTTGCTGTAAAAACTGAGTTGATTTTGAGGCTGCAGACTCATATAGATAAAAGAATTAGGAGTGTTTTTCTTTTGTGATTCTATGCGCGTCTAGTAATTAGCATTACAGAAAATACTGATTTGATGCACCTGTCCTCTTGGATCGTTTAATTTGTCCTCAGATGCCCTTGTCCCCACCCATGTACAGGGTGAACAGTCACTCCTCACTACTGAAGCAGTCTGGTTTGCCTAGACTTAGTCCTAATCTGTTTTTTAGGGTTACACCCCTCTGATAAAGCCAGATTAAGCTGTATGTACCCTTTGCTGGAGAGTTTGCCCAGCCAACTAATCCAGTCTGCTCTGTCTGACTGAACTGCTCTCTGGATGCATTGGGAAAGGTGTTGGTAATTCCACAAGGGTTTAAAATTTCAGGACAATGTACCTGGGGATGCCCTGAGTCATCTGTGGGCTGTGCTCTGTGTGAAAGCATGGGTTATAAAGATGTACTCAAAATGCTGCCTGTCTATACATTACTGTAATTATTGTTTCTGCTCAGGTTATTTAAAGTTTGAAAAAATCACACCATTTCCCAGTGTAATATTGGTGTATATTTCAGCAGGAATATCCAACCAAGCCCCTTGATCATTTAACAGAGATGGGTCCTTTGCAAGGAGCTGTCACTGAGTTTGCCTCTCCCAAATCAGCTGAAGGCTTTATGCAAATATTTGTGAGCTGCTGCTGAAGGAAAAGAACCACATGTAATTTTTATTAAGTGAACAACATGTGCTTAAAAATATTCCAATGCTCCATCAAAATTAATTCCTTAATCTAATAGCTCTACTGCAATTTTTCTCACAGTAAATAAAAATTGGAGAAACTGGATCACTTCTGTTTTGCCATCCTAGAGTGAAGTACCAAGAGACAGAAAAAATAAACTTCCCCCCACTCTCCCCTCTCATACATTAGGTGTTGCCATCTGGAGCCTGTGCTATTTGGTAATATTAAATAGATGCAAAGCTAATTAATTCCTTTCTGTCAGGTTTTTCTCATTAGGGTAATAATAACCTTTCAAAGTTTGTCATTCACCAGTCAGCAATGTGCCATATGCTTGATGTCACATGATAAAAAGTATTCTCCATTTCCCATGCTCTGGTGTGCCTTAGTGCTGCTCAGGATAATCATTTGTTTCTCAGGGATGTCTCACTGACATATGCCACAGATGCATTGATTGTTTGCTAATACACCCTCAATCCCATCATTGCACATTTCTGCCTGCAGTATTGCTCTCATAAAAATATTTCTTCTCCATGAGCTCCATTTCCATCTGATATTAATGCCTTTTGGGGGAAGATGTGTTAGGCCTGCTTAAACTTGGAGGATGTCAATGTGGCTTTGATGGCTTTGTCCAGCAGATTGTAGTTATGCCCAAACAGATTTTTAAGAATCATCTTTTCTCAAAATGATAATTTTCTCTCTATCAATATGTGTTAATAAGGATTTACATAGGCAAAGTTAAATTGTATTTTCTCAAACTCTGTGTGTCAGTGTTGTTGTATGGTCATCTGTGCAACAGGTTAATACCTCAGTGTCTGCAGTAGGGACAGCAGGGCTGAAGGAAATACAGAGGCAGCTTCATCTCCAAGTAAAGTATATAGGAATCCTCCTTCATATTAATTACCATTGAAAAATAAATGTGTGAAAATTTGAAAACTGTAAATCAAAATCTGTGCTGCTTTGCTAGGTGGGGAGCTGGTTCAGCTGGTGTAATAATAACAGCACAGAACACAGAATAATAACATAGAACGTAGAATAATAGCAGCACAGAACATAGGAAAAAACAGTTGTGTGGTCATAGAATTTCAGAATGGTCTGAGTTTGGAGGGACCACAAAGCCCCTCCAGAGCCACCCCTGCCCTGTGCAGGGACATCTTCCACTGCCCCAGTGTCCAGCCTGGCCTGGGACACTGCCAGGGATCCAGGGGCAGCCACAGCTGCTCTGGGCACCCTGTGCCAGGGCCTGCCCACCCTCCAGGGAACAATTTATTTGCTGCATCTCATATTTCTGTCACTGTGAAGTCATTACCCCTTGTCCTGTCACTCCTGGCCCTTGCAAAAAGTCCCTTTCCAGCTTTCCTGAAGGCCCCCTTTAAGGTACAGTAACACTGCATAATCAAGGTGGAGCCTCCTCTTCACTGAATGTACTAAGAAAATTCCCATTAAATATTTTGCTTATGGTATTTTCTGGCATTTTAATTAGTATATGTGAAATTAGTCATATCTGAATGAGTTTTATATTTAATCTTTCTGTCTTTTTTTCTCTAATGAGTTCAGCTCTTTTCTGTTGTCTATTCCACTAAAGCCAATTCAGGCTTAGCCACTCTCCCACGGCTCACCCATTTTGTGTTTTGATTCCTAATGGTGGAGTTGTGAATATCCTGTTCCAGTTCCTGCCTCATGGGTTGAGGTCTCCTGCTCTTGGGTCACCCTTTGGATTGATGTGGAATAAGCTGAGAGCAGGAGCTGCTGCCTTCGTGCTGCTGCCTTTGGTGGCACTTTCCCGAGTGACCCTGGATCAATGCCCTGTAACCTCCTGAGAGGAACTCACAACAGGATATTCATAACCCTGGCCCACAGAATTAAAACTGGCAGTGGCAGGTTGGCCTTGGAAGTCTTAAAAGGCAGAGCTTGCTTGCTGTGAAGGAGATGCAGTAATGGACTGGAGGGAGGATATCCATATCAAAGCACCACCTTGTTAGCAGGGTGTCTCTTTATTGCTGTTATACTTTAAGAAATAATGAAAGAAAATTCTGCCTGCCTGTTTCTTCCACACTGCAGCCATCTCCACAGTGATACTGAGGTTTCAGTGCACTGAAATGTGCACGCATTCCCAAATTAAGAAATGGGATTGTTTGCACTGTGATTATTGAGAGCAGATTAAGCCTTTATGACCCTTCATTTTTTTGTTTAATGTTGGTTGTGTAAATAATAAAACATGCAAAGAGCACATTGATGAGGATCACTTTAAGGGGGTTCAGAACAATCAGGGGTAGCTGCTAAAAAGACTGCCATGCACTTCAGACATTACTTTTAGCATTTTTGATCAGAAATCCCCACAATGTAGCAAAGTATATCAGAAAAGGGGTCAAACAAGAGGTTAATTCATCAGAGTCAAAATTATTAGCAGCAAAATGTTTGTTTGATGCAAGAATCATCCTCCAGTCCCTCTGGTTTCCACTCCTAGTGTTGGGAATAAAGAGTGATCTTGCTGGCTCTCAGCCTTTCAGTCTCTGCCCTGCCGAGTGCGAGAGAAGAGTCAGTTTTAAGTCTTCTCCCATTGAAGTTACTCTGCAGTGCAGCAAAACTGAACCAGCATGGAATATTGCTGTTGCACTTCTCTCCTTCCTCCTCCCACCCTCTTTTCCAGGATTTTTGTAGGCTTTGGCTCTGCAAAAGGAGCTGAAACCCCTTTGGACTGCAGCACTTCACGCATAGCTGCTGAGAAACAAATGCTGCAGCTCAAGGGAGCTGCTGGAGGAAAAGCCCCCTCTGAAGTCTTATCTGAACCACAGGCATTTTATCAAAAGTTTCCCAGTGTTCATCTGCCCTGTTCCTGGGATATATCCCTGCTATACAGGCCATGCTGCATGCACCTGAAGCAGCTGCTCTGGCATAGTGATCCACTCAAAATAAAGGAAAAATTATGTGATTTGTCAATAAACAGGTGAGAAGACCTGTTGGGTGTTTCAGGGGGAGACTGGGAGTCAAGGCTGTAGTGTTTTCAGAATACAAGTGGAAGGACAGGATTGCTCTGCACTCATCTGTGCTCTACCTGAGCTGCCTCAGACCTTGGAAGCAGTTTTGACCCAGCAGCTTTGTGCTCTGTCCAGGGTTAGCACTGAGGCTCTCAGAGGGAATTCCTGGCTGTCAAACAATGCCACAGCCAAGTGATTGGAGGCACTAGTGGGGCTCATGGAGCAAAGTGGGAAACTCCTGATGGAGTTTCTCTATTCACATCATCATCCCAGAACTATGGTTTGGGTTAGGTTGGGAGGGACCTTAAAGCCCATACAGGGGCAGGGACCCCTCCCACTGTCCCAGGTGCTCCCAGCCCCAGTGTCCAGCCTGGCCTGGGACACTGCCAGGGATCCAGGGGCAGCCACAGCTGCTCTGGGCACCCTGTGCCAGGGCCTGCCCACCCTCCAGGGAACAATTCCTGCCCAATATCCCACCCAGCCCTGCCCTCTGGCACTGGCAGCCATTCCCTGGGTCCTGTCCCTCCATCCCTTGCCAATTGTCTCTCTCCTGCTTTCCTGCAGCTCCTTCAGGCACTGCAAGGCCACAGTGAGGTCACCCCAAAGCTTCTCCTCTCTGTGCTGAATACTGTGATTATGTCTCCAGTGGTCAATTTTTATGCATCTCTGAGGTGAGAGGCAATGGTGGAGGATTTAGGGCAATAATAAACTGTAATTGTGAAAGAAAAAAAAAAAAAAAAAAAAAAAAAAAGGTGTATACTCTGCTGCCAGTTTGGGGGAAATAATGAATGAAAATCAGTTCAGAAAGACACAGTGTTGAAAACAAATTTTCAGCAGCATCTTCATCACTGACTAGGAGAGGGGATGTGTGAGTGCAGCACCTCTGTGAAATCTTTTACAAAGTATTGAGCTCTTTCAGGTAGTTTGATGTTCTGCTGATTGATCCAGGAAGATTTTGTAAAGCAATTGGTGTCACAGGCCAAGAAGGTGGCAAAGAAACTGTGGTGCAGACTATGACAGAATAAGCCAAACCAGAATAAAATGGTGCTGAATTTGTAACTGATTGTTACAGTTCAGGAAAGTGATCTCTGAGGCTTTAGCAGTTTCCTTAAATCCACAGTTCCATGGATGTCAGGCAGCCTGAGAAAGGGGACTGTGAGAGAGAGGCACAGGGCGTTATTTTTGCAGCATGAAGGGCTTTGATGTGCCCCCATCCTGGGTGCTCTGTGCAGGGCTGATCTCCACATCTCAACAAGGATAGAGTGGAGTTAGAAAGGAAGCAGAGAAGAGCAAATAAAATGGGAAAGGATGGGAAGCTCATGCTACAGAAAATGAGACTTCTCAGTTTCTTGAGGGGGTGAGTATGGCTGAACTTTGGGAAGTCAGAGGCAGAAGCTGAGGTGAATAAAGAGCAGCTCCCACAATCAGAGATTTGGCAGTCCTGGATGAAGCCAGAGGAGGGAGAGTGACATAACATCACTTTCAGGAGGAGATTATGCAAATTCATGGACAAGATTCAAGGTAGATACTACCAGGAACAAGCAGAAATGTCCCCCTGATGCCTCTACCCAGAGCTTGTGGGAAGGCCACTGGTAATGGCCAGTTTCTGTGCCCTCCCAAACATCCTCTTCAGTGTCAGCAGTGGTCACAGGTGGCTGTGCTCCATCAGCTGTTGGGGCATAGCAGTGTGGGACATTCCTTGTTAGCTATGCAAAGCTGTATAATTACTGAAATGCATGCAAATAGGTTAATTAGGAAAGGAATTAAAAATGCAGTGTTCAGCTTAGTTCACTGTAGATTCCAGCTGGTAATTTGTGTAGGGAAAAGGCCACAGAGCTGGGGATGGGAACGTTGCTGCGTCTGTGCAGGAAATGTTGAATTATGAGGGCTGGAAAGGCATCTCCCCCTCCCTCTTTATGAGGAAGGAGGTGATAGGAGGGCAAAAAGCTGAAATTAATCCTGTGGTTGTTGTCAGTGGGGTATGATGTGAGCCATGTATTAGATATGTTTGAAAAGCAGTGTGAACTTAGTATAACAGGGGATTTTAATTTCTGCATCTATCATGAAGTTCAATGGTGATGGCATTCAGTAGGGAAATAATGCAGGGGCAAGGGTTTAAATGTCCAGATTTATATAATTTTCAACGATTTTGTTCATGGCCAAATATAAAACCATCATCTGAAAAACATTTGGGAATTATGCAGAAAAATGTTGTGACACAGCCTAGTCTCTTTTGCATATAAAAGTGTAGCTTTATTTGGTAGGATTTTCTGGAAATAGAACCTTTTTTTTAATGAAAAAAGTGCCTTTCAATTGTTCCATTTATGGGGAGGCAAATAAAGCAATTCCATAGAAACAAGTCAATATGAATCATATTTGATAGCAACACCTGTGCACAGATAACAAAGCCCAGAACAGAATTCCACAGGAGGAGGAAAGTCTTAACCTTAAATGCTAAAAATGAACCTGGCAAAACTGGGCTGGTAGCTTCTGAGACGAGCTTAATCTTGTTTTCTGCTTCTGTTTCTCTTGGTTTACAGGTTACAATTAGTTGATGCCATTTTGAGGTGTAAATGAATCAAGTTTTTCAACTGGGGTTATTCAGATTAGCTTGAAAATATCTCTGGATTAAAGCTCCTCTGGGTTGCACCTGGGAGAGTTTGGCTTTATTCTGAATAAAGGAACTGCTGGGAGGATACAGCTCTTAAAGGGAGGATCCTTAATGCCACTTCTACTTCTCCAGCACCATTCTCATCAACAATTCTGTTACCTCTTAGAGAGTTAGGTACAGTGGGAGCCTCCAGGAACAGGGGCCTGATTAAAGGCCTCTTTTGGCCTTGGCTGCTCCAGCAGGATTTTACTTGTTATTGTCAAGGAGTGGAGATGCATCAGCACTAAGAATGGTCTGTGCCAGCCAGGGGATTTTTCTGCTGTGTCATCAAACCCCTCTTTGAGAGGGGATTTTGAAGTGGCACAGGGAGTCTGGCTCTGGTTTGTGCTGTGGCTCTGATTGTTGGGAGCAGCAGTGGAACTGCTCTCACAGATAATGACTGGTGTGAGAATCTGCAAAAACTTCCTGGGCTCTGCAGTGTTGGCTCTTTTTCTCCCCCCTTCCTGTTGAAAATGAAGGCTCAGCACAAAGTGAATTTGCCACTGGTTCGATCACTGTAGTGCCACTGAAGGGAGCCCAGCTGAGCTGATTTACACAGAGTGTGTCCAGAGGCACTCCCACCTGATGGCATTTTAAAGCAGTGACATTTAAAATGAATCAGTGCCACTGTGATGGCATTGCTCTCCATCAGCTCAGGAGCACAAGAGCTTTTCCAGGAAGCCAGGTTCTGATAAAGCTCTTTCCACTGAATTGTGTGTTATCTGGTGAACAGGTTTTTTCTAATAAAGTCAGTTTCCCATCAAGTACTTATACCAGGAGCCATAGATAATAATTAAAAAAAAAATAGTTTGACCTTTTATGAGACATGTGGTAAACTTTTGCAGCAAAATATTGATTTTAGTGTGATTGAAGAAAAAGAGTTCCAGGATTCACCTTTAGTGGGAGAGAAAGTCGGAAGCTCAGGTGGAAACATCTGTAGTCAAAAGCTGTGTCCTTCTGTAAGTTCTGGCATACTGTAGCTTGAAGAAATAGTTCTAAATATGGATTGGAAACAAAATATCAGTTGAGTACAATTTAATTAGTATGCTTTTTAAGAGATTCTGTAATGCTGGGGTTGTGGATTCTCAACTGTGAGCATCCACTGAGCAGCCTGGAAGTGGGAGAACAAAGCAGAGGGACCTTGGGCAGGAGCCCCGAGGGTGCTGCTCTCAGAGAAGCTCAGGGAAGAGGTGCTGGAGGAGAAGAGGAACCCTGTCAGATTAGTCCTGAGATCTTTTCCACAACTGCAAGGGAAGTCCACTGAAACCACAAACACACCAGCTTGCTCTGTCCTGAATGTTATTAATAAACCCAAATTTTATATGAATAGGAATAGAGCTCTCTGCAGAACAAGACCAAAACTTCACCAAGATATCAGCTGGCTATCAGCTGAGTCTCCATGTAATTTCCAACTAAATAAAGATTCAGGTTTGTGGCTGACAATCAGTACTGGTTTGCCTTCCTCCAATCCCCTCTCCTTTTTTAAAAATTTGAATTCAGACTAAAAAATCTGTCCACTACATGTCAGTAAGCTTTTCCTGCCTTTTAATTTACACGTTATCTCTCTCTGTGCCAATTTTGCATGGATTCTTCTGTGTGTGTAATCAACTAATTATCTGTTTTATCTTCAGCAGATAAGAAAAAGAAAAATCAAATTAGAATGAAACAGTAACAATTCTTCTAAAGATCAAAGTGTAATGCCAACTACAAATTTTAACATGGAAAAATCATGCAGTATTGCTCGAACAGCATGGACTCCATGTAGCCTTCCTGTGGTCCAGTTGATTATTTTGAATTATTTCCAGTGTAAATTGCCCCAACCTCTGAGTTAAGTGAGTGGGAAAATACTAGAGGTGTGCGGGCTAATCCAGAGTTCAACCTGTGTATATGTTAGTGCATTGATTTATCAAAACAGCAGTTAACATGTGATATAAAATATTTCAATTTACTGCTGTTTTCATTGCCTTAAGTTCAGTAATGTCCTGCTGTGACATATATTTGGATAGAAAAGGGTTGTGCAGTAATGGTTCAGGAAGAAAATGGGTGCTCCACAATAAAACAAATTATCTTGGGATGGAGTTGGTTGTCCTGGTGCACGACCAAGGCAAAATCACTCCTGTATCAGTTTGAAATTCAGAGTTTGAAATTCAGAGTTTGAAATCAGCGCTGCAGGATAATGATGTGGTTCGGGTACCATGTGCAGGCAGTGATCCTCACTGTGAGACCTCCAACATTATAACAAAGACATCTCTAATATGTTTGAGTTTCCAAGAGTTTCTGTCATTGTTACACATTTCCAAACTCTGGTTATGGTAAGCCAAGCACTCAGCCTCAATTCCTTGCTTATAGAGAGAGCCATTGAAATTCCGGTGGTGTAGCAGAGATGCAGCAGCTTTGTTACCCCACTCCAAAGTGTCTGAGAACATTATTAAAACTGATAAAGTCCTTGGCTTGTCCTTTAAGGGAAATTGAGCCTAACCCAGGTGTGATTAATCATGGGCCCAACCCTGACATCACACCTGGCCAAGCACCACGGGATACCTCGGGGGCTGAGCCACAGGTTTCCCTGTGCCCAACACACACCTCAACGATTCTGGGAAGATTCATGCCTGAAGGATATCAGGAGACTCCTCCAGATCTTTTTTGGTGCAAGGGAGGAAAGGACCGCTTTTTCTTTTCCTTTGGGCTGCAGTGTAATTGTGTGTCCTACCAAATGCATTTTCCAGCAGTGCCAACATGTAGGGCTTGGACAGGCGTGCCAAGGGGCCATGATTGCTGCATGAAAGGACAAAGGGGGACTGGGGGCACTGCACATCTCCAGCCCTTTGCAAGATCCTTTCCAGAGAGTTTGTTTAGAACACTTTCTAGAAATACCGGGGGAAAGGTTTTGTTCTCCATGTTGCTTAATGATGTTTCTCTGTTGAAAATAAAGCTTGTTTTTAATACTGGAAAATGAGGATCCTGGTGGAGATCCATTTTTCCTAATATATTTATATAAATTGGATACAGTAGCAGCCATGCCATTGTTCCATGCACTGCATTTATATTTAGTCTGTGATTTACCCACAAGTGAAGGAGCTGAACAACTTCCCACATTATTCCAGGGTTTGTTGGTGCCTTATGCACAGCATCCTATAGACACTGAATGAGCACCAGGGATTTGCCTGCAGAAGTTTAGCCCAAGTGCATAATCAGACATCTCCCTCTGTACAACAACTACAGGGCATACCCTCATTTGTTCTGTAGCTCTGGGAGGCAGAGCAGTTTGTACAGTAGGCTGGATGCTATTCAATAAAATATTCTCTCAGAAGCACATACTCTGAGGCAGTTATTGTGCAAACTGATTTTTATCTGGATGCCGGGGCACTTTATCCAGCCCCTTTCTCTGCCTGTGTCAAAGTGTTCTCTTCTATAAAGCTTAAGATGAAATTAAGATTGGGATTACCTTTTGGGGGAATGATAATGAGGTCTCTTTTCTGAAAGATGATGTCACAGCAAAATCTATAAGGAAACATTTATTTGAGTAAGTAGATTTACGGCTATCATTGTTTGAGTCCTGTCTGTTCCAGAGTATTACCCTCTTAAAAAGAGATTGCAAGGAGACTGAAGAGGGGCTTTTCCCAAGAGCAACTGGTGATAGACAAGGGGGAATGCCAGAGGGCAGGGCTGGGTGGGATATTGGGCAGGAATTGTTCCCTGGAGGGTGGGCAGGCCCTGGCACAGGGTGCCCAGAGCAGCTGTGGCTGCCCCTGGATCCCTGGCAGTGTCCCAGGCCAGGCTGGACAATGGGGCTGGGAGCAGCCTGGGGCAGTGGAACTGGATGAGCTTTGAGGTCCCTTCCAACCCCAACCATTCCATGATTCTCAGGTATCACTATGCTGCAGGAGTGTGCATACAGGCAATGGACTCAGCTGAATAAAAGGGATTTCTTTGCTTCTGCCATGGTCTGGGAGCTCATTAATGCAACCATTGCAAGATGTGCCTGCAGCAGTGTTGCAGGTCAGACCTGAAGTCTGATTTGGAGAAATCCTCTGAGTGTCCTCACTGAGACACTCTGGCTCACAAAGCAGAGTGGTCTGTGTGTCAGTGTTGGGTACTTGGCACCAACTGATTTATTTGCTTGAGATGTGCTCCTTTGGAGTCATCCTGCATCCTCCTGTAGTCATGGATTCCTGGGTGCTTTGAGTGGCTTTGACTGCTCATACCTTAAAACTGTAGGAAACTGTAGTTGTCTTGCAATTCAATTTCCTACAGCTGCAAAATCATCCAAAGAAAAATAGTAGTGTTCAGAGGAGCACAGGTCAGTTCAGAGACAAGCTTCAACTTTTTTCTTACTTATTCAGAGCTTGGAAAGTCTTTGACATTGCCGTTTCTTACTTGAAGCATCATGTTCTTTGATCTTTATGTTGTCTCATCCACTCTGTTACAATTTCTCTTGCTTTTATAGCATCTGTATTTTTCCCTATGATAAGTTTTGTAGCATTATAAAATGTCTTCAAGAATTACTCTATTGTTTTAAGCCCTCAAGACATTTGTCTTTATTCCACAATCTGTTATTACCTTCAGTATTATGCTACCTTCTTTCCTGTCTCTGTTGCAATCTCTGCTGGGCCTCTTTGTGCTTCTGCACTGTGGCTCCTCTCTTGTCCACACTGGCAAATTAATTTTCAGTTCTTCCCCGTGTATACTTTTCCCATTCATTACTTTCGTTGTCTGCTTCATTCTACAGTTCTTAGGTTGAAACACAGAAAACCAGTCAGCTTCCCTGCAAAGAAATCACATTACTCTTCCCACCTCAGATGGACCCTTACTGGTACCTCAAAAGCCTTCTTAGAATTTCCATGAGTTTTTCTCCACTGTCCTGCAGATTGCAATATGATCATCTATCAAATGAGATCCAGTTTTGTGTCTTTTCAAAAGGTTGACCTGGCTGTCAGGGGTTTGCACACAAAGCAATTCAGGCCTGGATTAATGAGCACAACTGGAGAGCAGCCCTGGTGCTCGTGTGGGTAACACTGTGTGGGTCTGTCCCAGCACCCTCCCCTGGGCTGGGAGCCCTCCAGGGACTGTTTGGTGCTGAGAGGAGCAAAGGCAGTCTGTGCACAGAGGGGTGAAGGCAGTGCAGTGTGTGCCTGGATTTGTATGGAGAGGAGCAGGCTCAGCCTCGCCAGACAATTGCAGACATGCTCTGAAGGAATATTGCTTCACTCAACTAATAAAGCAATGCACTGTTGTTTGTGCTGCTACCAACAGTAATCAGTTTTACTTGTTTGTGGGGAGCAGATTTGTTTCAAGACCTGTCAGTAAGACTCAAAATCTTGGTTAACATATGTGTATGGTGAACTAGAGCCTGGATTTACTATAGACATGAATTAATAGGCTCCTAGATTTTAAGAGTCCAATATTATTTTTTTTCCCCTGCCTATCCCCTTTCAAATGCCTGTGACATCAGTATGCTGAGAATGCTCTGAGTGGATTTAAATCTTTATTTAGCTGGATCTTCTGGTTTGTCCAGGGAATTCTACAATGAAATATATCAAATTTTTCCCATTAGTGTTGTGCAGATTGAAACACAGATGTTTGTAGAATACTGTGATCTAAATCTCTATCAGATGGTCTAATCTGGCTCTAGACTTCACAGAGACTTTCAAAAAACCCTTTAGCACTTAGGTTCTGATAGGGCAGCTTTAAGACTTGTTAAATAGGTTACCAAGCTCATGTACCCAGCTCTCACTTTTTGCAGATTAGAACAGCAACAGCACTGGGGGGAAGAAGCCCCAGTTTGTGCTGAAGGGGGGGGCATGGGAGGAGGGTTTGAGAGGGTGATAAACAATGTGGTGGAAAAATCAGAGCTGTATCCTGAACTCGGCAGATAGCACTGCAGTTTTTCTGCACCACTGATATTGCAACTGTTTCCTGACAAATCCCTTTATGCTCTGTATTGAAAACAGACTCATAAATAGAGCTTTCTTATGGGGAATTCAATATATTTCTTATAATTCACTCTAAGTCATTAAAATATGTTTGGGAGGTGTATACCAAGAATATTACTGCTGTGGTATAAATCTGCTGCACCTATGGTCAAAACCCTGGTGTTTTCAGAAAGGAAAATTAAAAAAAAATTATAGCACAGCAAACAAACTATGGAATATCATTGGGGCTATAATTGATGCTCTTGCTGTTCCTGCAGATCTGACAGTGTGATCATTTTGGATAAGTGTTTTATTAAGACTGAGAGCCTGAATCTCCTGTTCATTTATATCTAGGAACTGAATTGACACATTTTAAAAATAGACATGGTTAATATTCTGAAATAACAAAGAATATGTAGAGTTCAAGGTGTTCTGAACTGCAATACAAAGAGGCTGCTTCTCTGGAAATTAGAAAGGATCAATGTGTGCATGTACTTTGTTATGTTAATGGATGCTTCGAGCAGCACCACAAATTATTGGATGTCTAGCAGACTCGTGGGATTTCTTGGAGTATTTTTGATGTTCTTCATCAATCTGTTCAGTTATTCCTCTCAGTTTCTGAGGGCAGCTTTCATTGCAGCAAATTAGATATCTTATTTGAAAGGAATCATGTGTTTAAAAAGGTAAAGACAACCCCCAAATCTGGCCCAGATTTAAGATTATTTTTCCCTTTCTTTGCATTCCATCTTTGTCATTATTCCAACCTGCATCTGGGAACAGTGCTGCAGATTTCTGAGCTTGGGGTATTCCTTCTTCTTATTCAGACAATGTATGGATTGTACAGTGCTTTTATCTTTAAGTCATGCCTGCTCTACACCTACATTTACACTAAAACCTGGCATGAATTAATCCGGCACTATGATAAACTGTATTTTTAATTAAATGTTAGCCAGAATTTTGCTCTTTGGCATTGTTTAAACAATTTTCCTGTCTGTTGGCATGTCAGTTTAGACAAAGGAGGGAAGAGTCAACAACAGAAGATGTTCAATAATATGTGGCAGTGGTTATCCCAGCTTTGGTTTGGGACGAGAGATTGGGATGGCACTTATTGCTGTCTTGATGGATTGCATTAGGTCACCTTGCAGAAAAGCAATTTAACTTGTTAATTAGTTGTGAGATATTTCAATTATCCTCGTGTCTGGGAGCCTGTAGCCTGCCTCTGAACATGTGAACCTTTGTTTTGGCAACCTGATTTACCCAAAAGCAAGACAGACTTTTGATGGTTTAAGGCATTGCTGTAAAGGATTAATTTGATTTGTAATTGGTCCCTTCCTAATGAAGAACAGAACAAGGAGGAGCACAGTGGTGCATCCCAGACCCCGCTGGTGCTCCAGCTTTTCAAGAAAGGACTCCAGTATGTTTCTAAACCAGCAGAGTCACAGAGCAGTCGTTTTGGGGCTTCCCTTGCTCAAGCATTGTGTGACGGACAGCAGTGACAACAAACCTTTAACTAATACCCTACAGGAACAGGAAATTTTCCTCTAAAGCACCTTTGCAGGAAGGTAAACTTTCAGTACAAAGCACCACAAGTAACTGGTAAAAAGGTATTTGGGGCAATCGTGGGCACACCTAGAGGCTGGATGGAGAAGGGATTGGGAGCAGCCCTGGGAGAGGCCCTGGGGAGCTGTGGGGCAGAGCTGGCCCTGCCCCTGGGAGCTGGGACCCCAAACCCCCCTGCCCTGGGCTGGCACAGTGTGGGCAGCAGGGGAGGGGGATTCTGCCCCTCAGGTGAGACCCCACCTGCAGAGCTGCCCCAGCCCTGGGCCAGCACAGGAGGGACCTGGAGCTGCTGGAGAGAGGCCAGAGGAGGCCCCAGGATGATCCCAGGGACGGAGCAGCTCTGCTGGGAGGGTGGGCAGGCCCTGGCACAGGGTGCCCAGAGCAGCTGTGGCTGCCCCTGGATCCCTGGCAGTGTCCCAGGCCAGGCTGGACACTGGGGCTGGGAGCAGCCTGGGACACTGGGAGGTGTCCCTGCACAGGGCAGGAGGTTGGAATGAGATGATGTTTAAGGTCCCTCCAAGCCCAAACCATTCCATGATTCCAAATCTGTGGCTGATCTCTTTGTAGCTATAAATTAATTGGCTTCACAGGAACACAGGGAGAGCCACTGGAGCCTCCTCCCAAGCATGTGATGCCTGCAGAGAGCTGCACTGATCCTCTCTCAGGAGTGGTTTTTTTAGGAGCTCGAGAATTATTTAAGCCAGAGATGCACTGGGTGTCTGGGGTTCATCCTGCTAAAAATTGTTTAACCTCAGTGCTCTGAGATCACTCAGGTCCACATCCCATTTATTACAAATGCTCAGAATTGTGCTGGCTGAGAGGACAGGCTGCTTTCCACAGCATCCCTGGGCATGGCTGCACACAGCCCATGAGTTATACCAGGCTCAGAAGGACAGGTGTCCCTGTGCTCCTCTCTGCTCTGCAGGATGCAATGGAGAACAGTGGGATCAATATGAAGAAATGAGGCAATAAGCATAAAACCAGGGCAGGCCTAGTACTGAATGAGGGCTTTGGAAAAGTTAAAGAGGAAAGGGATGAAGCAGGGGCAGAGCCAGCCTGAACTTTCAGAAAGGTCAGCAGTGTAGTGTAGTAACCTGTGCCTTTGCCTCACAAGAAAATGAGATTAAAGAGCTCTGTCAGAGCTCTGTATGATAACACTGTTCAACACAGTGGCTTTGGGTAAGAGGGCCCAAGCCCTTGTGAATAAAATAGCAGAATTGTGCCATTGCCAGTTTTTGAGCTTCTCTGAAGGCATTTATTTTGTCTGTGTGTCCTTGGTTCAATTGGAAGGGGCACAGTTTGTTAGGGGAGTGATGCTGAAATGAGTGAGAAGGCACCCAGGGGCTCACACAGGAAAGCAATTCGACCCCTCAAAATAAAGTACTATTTTAGTAGTGCTATAAGTGCTACTTTTTCTTTTGTCCTTCTGAAATTTGGATGAGAGATTATCTTTTTCTGATTTAATTATTCAGTTTTATTACCTATTTTGCAGACCATCATTCAGTTCTGACAAATGATCAGCAAAAGGAAACTCCTGCTTGTTATAAAGATTTAGTTCCTGGGAAAGATGAGGTAAAAAGCTGATGCTGAGTGGAGTGTTTATTTCTGAAAAGCAAGGTGTGAAGGGATGCTTTCAATTACTCAGGATATGGGGAAGGTGTTTTTCAAAATGAATCCATATGAAATGGGAATTTCTAGAACAATCTTGAGAAAGATATTTAACAGGATGTCTGGGCACTCAATGAACTCTAAAATGTGCTATATGCTTAATCTTTTAAAAGTAATATTTGAGAGAGGGGAAAATATAAAAGAGCAAATCTAGCATATGGTTGGCTGGTTAACACTTCTTACTGCATGGCTGTTTTTGCTGTAATGTTCCTTCGTGCCAGACTGCGAAATCTGAGGAGTGAGGACTTTCTTCGAGCCTTTGAGGGCCCTACTCAGCCTTTTCCATAGCAGAGAAGTGGAAAAACAGCAAACTTTCTTGTTTTCAAAGAGGAGTCAGAACTGAGCAGACCATTGCAGGAATTCGTGCTGAATTTTTTGTGCCATGGGCTTTGCCACTCTCCCTTTCTTTGCCTACCTGGGCCTGAGCAGACCATTCTGAGGTCAGGGACAGAGCTTCTCATCAGAGGGGGACATTTCCTCCAAGTCTGCCAGAGCCTTAGGCTCACACTCTCAGCTTCAGAGGGCCCGCACTTATGGAAATTCTCCTGTATAGCTGCTGAACATGGGAAAGGTGAGATTTCCATGGTGGAAATCAGACAGGAGGAATTCTTCCTGATTTTGATTTTACCTTGGTTCACCAGTGCAGAGTGACATGAAGGTTCCATACTGTGAGCACATTTCTGACAGTGACCACAGAGCTGACTTGTGACCCAGAGTGTGACCTTACATCTGAGTGAATTAATGCAATTCACGGCACTCCTAGGGGTTGTTTTGCCTTGGTTTGTTTATTTTCCCCTCCCTGACTTCTATTAACATTAGGATTTTTCCTACAGTTAGGTTTTTTCCTCCACAAAATGCAGAGATTATTAGGTACCTTGGGTCTTCTATGGCTGAGAACAGTTATGAAAGGGAAAAAAAAAATGCAATTTCATGTAACTACTTCATTAAAGTGGAGGAATCCTGTTGGGCTGGTATCCTGAGCAGTAGCACACAGAACATGTATGACCTTAGCAGCAGCAAATGTTGAAGTGATGTCTCATTAAAGCAGCATTTGTTAAATCATCTCACCCACCATTAACATTTTCGAAGTGCAAGGAATGGAATATAATCCCTCTGTTCTCCTTTTTGAAGATATTTCCAAAGGAGGTATTCCGTCTTGGAGTTTCTTAAATCAATTTGTATCCAGCTCAGCCTATGCTCCAAAACTTGACCACGTTCTTGACATTCAATTTTATATTAAACTAGGCATGATTCATTTGAGTTTGGTAGTGAAAAGTGTGAGTGCTCATTCCTCTCGCAAGCCTCACAGATGTAGTCACATTGTGCTGCAAAAACCAGCAACAGTTCCTTCTTTTTTCTCTCACACAACTCTGACTTTCATCAGTCAGGTAGGAGAAAAAATTAAAACTGTGCCATTCAGAAAGTTCTTTTTAATTAAGAAGCCACTCAAAAAATAAACCCAGTTTTCAAAGAGGTAAAATGCCCAAGTGCATCCAATCTGATCAAGCCTTAGGTAGGAAGGGTATTTTTTCCTTTTCCACATTTATAAGGAACTGGTCTTTTTAAACATTCCTCTACTAAACAGTTTATCGATAGATTTTTGATGGCCTAAACATAAGCATTCAGTTTTATTCTCGGACAGACTGGATAAATACTTAATCTGAATCCTTGGTCACATCCATTTATAGTCTGATCCCACTGGATCACTCGGGGTGTAAATTCTGATGCTCCACCATCAGCAATGTCAGTAGGGGTTTGATGGATAAAACTGAACTCCAGCACATCACAGTTAAAATAAGGAAATAGTATGATTAAAAATTGTAGAATTGATCTTGGAATTGCACAAGAGTGTATTCCTGTTGTTATTCTGGAACAGTCACTCAGGGAGCTCCAACTGTGAGTACAGGAGTGCTGCCTTTAAAAATTAGTCACCTTAAATCAGACATCTCTGATTCCAGCTCTTCTGCAGTTTTGAAAAAAGAATTTAAAAAACCAAACTATTGCAAAATTTGTGGAAGTGCAGACATCAAATAGTTCTCCAGGTCTTTCGAAGATTGAGAACAAAGAAAACCACTAAAACCATGATTTATTCCATGCAAGTACATCTCTTGTTTCACTATTAAAACATACCTCTGTTTCCTACAGAAAAATGTGCTGTCACATGCCAAAAGAAAAAAAAAAAAAAAAAAAAAAAAAAAAAAAAAAAAAAAAAAGAGAAATAAAAAAGGAAATCTCTCATCTTTTGAAAGGAGGGGAAGGCTGTAGAGCACATTTTTGAGATATCTTCACAACCAAAACAGCCCTGCTTGGGGATAAGAAAAGCAGAAAGATACATTGCACCATGTGAAATAAATACTGCCTGTATTCCTAAATGCCCTGTAACTAGCCTGGTATCATTTGTACTAATCACATTATCATGTCTGTCTGGAAGAGATGAATGTCTGAATGCAAGGAATTAAACTGGTGATAAATTAATTTTGAATTGTTTCTTTTTGTTGTTGCTTCTGACTGAGAGCAGCTTTGCTGTCACTGTTTGTGAGCAGAAGTGATGGGTTTGGTGGGAACTAAAGGGAAGTTTTGGAGTGTGAGCTCTTTTCCCCGTTCCTGAAGTTTTAAGTTAGTTGGGGCTGACAGAGGAAGTGCAGAAATGAGATGAGTGCTTGGGACAGCTGCTCACAGGGATTCCTCTCCTGAGCAGGCAAGTTGTGGATTCCATCTCCCTGCAGCCTTATTCAAAGGGAACTATTCTGGGGTTTCTACTGGAACGTCAGAGAATGATGGAATATCCAGAGCAGGAGGGACATGCAGGGATCACAGCCCCAGCCCCTGTCCGTGCCCAGCGCCCCAGCAATCCCCCCTGGGCATCCCTGGCAGCGCTGTCCAAGCGCTCCTGGAGCCGCGGCAGCCTCGGGCCGTGCCCATTCCCTGGGGAGCCTGGGCAGTGCCAGCACCTCTGGGGAAGCAGAACCTTGCCCTGCTCTGCAGCCTGAGCCTGCCTGGCCCAGCTCCAGCTGCTCCCTGGCCCAGAGCAGAGCTCGGAGCTGCCCCTCTTCCCTCCTCTAATTGTTACTGTTTGGTAGCATTCAGGTTATGAAGGGATCTTGTCCATCCTGTTTAATGCCTCTGAGTGTGCTTTAAAATTATTTTAGTGTTTCTAAGACTAACTGCTGTGCTGCTGCAGACAATTAAGAGCCCTTCCCGGCAGGAAGGGTTCTTATTTACCTGTGGTATCTCACAGATAGGAATACTCTGGTAAATGATTAGACTCCAAAAGTTAATTATCATTCATCATTATGAAAAGCAGCCTTATTAGGAATTCATAACCTCAGAATAAATCTGTTCTGGTGACAAACCAAATTTTTCAATCTAACCAGTTCTGTCAGTAATAGTGAGTTCAATTATTTACTGGAGAATTAAACTTGTTTTCACCCAAGATGTTGTATCGGATTTTATCATTAATTTACCAATAGGTGCACTTACCAAAGAACTCATCAGCCAGCATTATCTTATTAATTTTCTATCATATCACAAGGAAGATAAAAATAACACAAATCAAATTTGGTTGTGTTTGCAAAGTTTCAAGAATTAATACAGGAATAAAAATCTCCAGGCAGGAAAGGAGTTATAAAAGCTCCTTGTGAAACATGATGCGTTGTATTTAACTGGAGATATCTCAGAGCAGTGAGCTGGGGTACCCTGTCCATGACTGCTGCTGCCTTGTCACTGGCATGTGGCACAGGTGTCCCTGTTCCCTGTCTCTGGGATGTGGCACAGGTGTCCCTGTTCCCTGTCTCTGGGATGTGGCACAGGTGGCCCTGTTCCCTGTCTCTGGGATGTGGCACAGGTGTCCCTGTTCCCTGTCTCTGGCATGTGGCACAGGTGTCCCTGTTCCCTGTCACTGGCATGTGGCACAGGTGGCCCTGTTCCCTGTCTCTGGGATGTGGCACAGGTGTCCCTGTTCCCTGTCTCTGGGATGTGGCACAGGTGGCCCTGTTCCCTGTCTCTGGGATGTGGCACAGGTGTCCCTGTTCCCTGTCTCTGGCATGTGGCACAGGTGTCCCTGTTCCCTGTCACTGGCATGTGGCACAGGTGGCCCTGTTCCCTGTCTCTGGGATGTGGCACAGGTGTCCCTGTTCCCTGTCACTGGGATGTGGCACAGGTGGCCCTGTTCCCTGTCACTGGGATGTGGCACAGGTGTCCCTGTTCCCTGTCACTGGGATGTGGCACAGGTGTCCCTGTTCCCTGTCTCTGGGATGTGGCACAGGTGTCCCTGTTCCCTGTCTCTGGCATGTGGCACACATGTCCCTGTTCCCTGTCTCTGGCATGTGGCACAGGTGTCCCTGTTCCCTGTCACTGGGATGTGGCACAGGTGTCCCTGTTCCCTGTCTCTGGCATGTGGCACAGGTGTCCCTGTTCCCTGTCTCTGGGATGTGGCACAGGTGTCCCTGTTCCCTGTCTCTGGGATGTGGCACAGGTGTCCCTGTTCCCTGTCACTGGGATGTGGCACAGGTGGCCCTGTTCCCTGTCTCTGGGATGTGGCACAGGTGTCCCTGTTCCCTGTCACTGGGATGTGGCACAGGTGTCCCTGTTCCCTGTCTCTGGCATGTGGCACAGGTGTCCCTGTTCCCTGTCTCTGGCATGTGGCACAGGTGTCCCTGTTCCCTGTCTCTGGGATGTGGCACAGGTGTCCCTGTTCCCTGTCTCTGGCATGTGGCACAGGTGTCCCTGTTCCCTGTCTCTGGCATGTGGCACAGGTGTCCCTGTTCCCTGTCTCTGGCATGTGGCACAGGTGGCACTGTTCCCTGTCACTGGGATGTGGCACAGGTGGCCCTGTTCCCTGTCTCTGGCATGTGGCACAGGTGTCCCTGTTCCCTGTCTCTGGCATGTGGCACACATGGCCTGTTCCCTGTCTCTGGCATGTGGCACAGGTGTCCCTGTTCCCTGTCTCTGGCATGTGGCACAGGTGGCACTGTTCCCTGTCTCTGGCATGTGGCACAGGTGCCCTGTTCCCTGTCTCTGGCATGTGGCACAGGTGTCCCTGTTCCCTGTCTCTGGCATGTGGCACAGGTGGCACTGTTCCCTGTCTCTGGCATGTGGCACAGGTGTCCCTGTTCCCTGTCTCTGGCATGTGGCACACATGTCCCTGTTCCCTGTCTCTGGCATGTGGCACAGGTGGCACTGTTCCCTGTCTCTGGCATGTGGCACACATGTCCCTGTTCCCTGTCTCTGGCATGTGGCACAGGTGTCCCTGTTCCCTGTCTCTGGCATGTGGCACAGGTGGCACTGTTCCCTGTCTCTGGCATGTGGCACAGGTGTCCCTGTTCCCTGTCTCTGGCATGTGGCACAGGTGTCCCTGTTCCCTGTCTCTGGCATGTGGCACACATGTCCCTGTTCCCTGTCTCTGGCATGTGGCACAGGTGGCACTGTTCCCTGTCACTGGGATGTGGCACAGGTGTCCCTGTTCCCTGTCTCTGGCATGTGGCACAGGTGGCCCTGTTCCCTGTCTCTGGCATGTGGCACAGGTGGCACTGTTCCCTGTCTCTGGCATGTGGCACAGGTGTCCCTGTTCCCTGTCTCTGGATGTGGCACACATGTCCCTGTTCCCTGTCTCTGGCATGTGGCACAGGTGGCACTGTTCCCTGTCACTGGATGTGGCACAGGTGTCCCTGTTCCCTGTCTCTGGCATGTGGCACAGGTGGCACTGCTGCTGCCTGCTCAAGGGCCGTGTTCAGCCCTCTGTGGTCTCTGCCCTCCCTGCTCTCCCTCTCTGCCAGTTCTGATGTCTAAGGGTGTTCCCTGTGCTGTGTTTTAATTGATTTGCCTGTTAGGAGCTTGCTGGAGGTGATAGCAGGAGAATCTGACTTCTGGGGCCCTCTTTGTGCTGAGCAGGGAATCCCAGGATCACTGATGCTGGAAAAGCCCTCCCAGCCCATCCAGTCCCAGCTGTGCCCAATGCCCACCTTGTCCCCAGCCCAGAGCCCTGAGTGTCACACCCAGGCCTCCCTTGGGCACCTCCAGGGATGGGCACTCCAAATCCCCCCGGGCAGCCCCTGCCAAGGCCTCACCACTCTTTCATGGAGAAATTCCTCCTGAGCCTCCACTGGTGCAGTTTGGACTAAAGAAAAATATAAACCACTTTTCATTCATTTGAAGTCCCTGATCTGAATCACATTAGATCAAAACATGAATGTGTTGTAGCTACTGTTGCTGTCAGGGACTGGATGTCATCCGGAACTGGAAGAAAACAGAAACACTTTTGTTGTTTTAACAAGGATGCTATTTTATTATTGATAGTCCAGAAACAGCCCAGATTGAGCATTTCCAGTTATAATCAAAACCTCACCATGAACTTTGTATGTGCCTTGAACTGGTTTTGTTTTTATTCTTAGAGTGCTGTATATATTTGTGGCACATACATGCTGAATGATTAGCCTGACTTAAAATAACCAAAGCTTCTCATATAGAAACTATAAATCCTGAAAGGTCAAGAAAAAAGAGAGGAATTTGTAGAAATTGCTGCTATGTCTGAACAAGCACTGGAGACAGCACGTAGAAGGACTTTCTCCTTTAATTCAATAGTTTCAGTTTTAAAATAGTTTCAGTTACTGCTTAATCCAGTGTCCTTTTCATGAATCTAAAAGCACAACCCGCATTTAAATTTGTGTGCAACCTGCCAAAAAAAAAGCCCCAAACCAACAACCCCCCAAAAATAAAACAAAACAAACAAAAAACCCCAAAACAAAACCACCTTCCTAAAAGAAAAAACCAGACCAGAAAACCTTTGACCATACATTTATTATACAGATGACAGACAACTTTTTTTCTTACACTCTTGGCCCCCTAAATCATAGAAGCATAGAATGTTAAGGGTTGGATCCTTAAATTCCATCCAGTCCCACCCCTCTGCCATGGGCAGGGACCCTCCCACTGTCCCAGGTGCTCCCAGCCCCAGTGTCCAGCCTGGCCTGGGACACTGCCAGGGATCCAGGGGCAGCCACAGCTGCTCTGGGCACCCTGTGCCAGGGCCTGCCCACCCTCCAGGGAAACAAATTCCTGCCCAATATCCCACCCAGCCCTGCCCTCTGGCACTGGGAACCATTCCCTGGGTCCTGTCACTGCAGTTCCTGAGGAACTGTCCCTCTCTGGGTTCCCTGCAGCCCCTCAGACCCTGGAAGGAGCTGTGAGCTCTCCACACAACCTTCTCCTCTCCAGGCTGAGCAGCCCCAGCTCTCCCAGCCTGGCTCAACAGGGGAGGAGCAGTTGGGATCTGAGCTCTCTGTTGTTCAGATCTGTAGTCCACAGTGAACTACAGACTAGTAGAGTTATTTGGACTGTAAAACTTCTCCAAGACATTATGAGTTTTCTAATTATCATACATTTTATAGTGTGAATTTCACAGTCTCATTATCTGCTACTAGATAAATCTATCCAGACATTAAAATTTGGTGTTGTTTTCTCACTTTTCCCCATTCATAATTTCAGCAATTTTTTTTTCCTTTCCTGAAGTGTATGCACAAAATGTGTATCCACTACTTGCTTGCATCCTTCAGATTACTGCACTACTTCTTTTTCCAATACCTGGGAAATAACATCATATTCAAAGCCAGGGTTGTATTTCAATGTACAAAACAAAGCCAAAACTCCCAAGCCCTTGGAATTCTCACCCTGAGGCCTCGTGTAAGGGCTGCCTCCAGCTGTGTGTCTCATTTGCACACACAATGCTTCCCCCTGCCCAGCAGCAAGTGGGGCCCTGCACAAGCAGGTGAATGTAATTAGTCGTTTGCATTCATCATCACCTCATTTGCACATGCAGTTGGAGCAGCTCTGCATTTTAATTGAGGTGTCTGGTGCAGTGTTGCTCTCTTGGTGTGTGTGCGGGTGAGAGCAGCTCTGGGAGCTGTGCTGGGGGATCCCTGCCAGGCCAGGGGGATGCAGAACCCCATGGTCCCCGTGGGAGAGGGGGGATCTCTGCTGAGGAGGGCTCCTTCTCCTGCTGAGCCTCCGGAGGGATCCCCTGTGTGATTCAGGGTGCGTTTGTGCTGCCAGTGCCTGGATCATCCACATCCTGCTGCTTGAACACCTAGAACATGCTCCTCTCTGCAGCCACCTCGAAGGGACACTCACAGAACAGGCTTCTTTTTAGCCCGTGGTGGAGCTGAGCAAGGGCTCATATTTGTCAAAAATCAAATATAGAATTGGTATTCATGCTCATTTTCCCGTGCTGTGAGTGCTTGAAATGTTATCAGTTTCTCTTATAGTGAAATAATCCAAAATCTAGGTCAAGTTCATTCTCCAAAAGTCTCTTAAGTATTGTTTTTCTACAGGTTGAAATTATATTCAGGCTCTTCTACATTAGTAAAATAGCATGATTAATGGGAATTTAAAATGCAAAGTAGCATTTTCACTCAACTTTCCAGGTCCTTCTCTGCATATCATTGTCTGGAATCCCAAATCTTGCAGATAAAGTACAATATAGTTTCAGAGATTGTAAATCAGTCAAGGGAAGGTGATCATTAAATACATTAAAATGCATGAAAATTACTTAAATGGAAACCATTAGATTAAATGAAGCAGCTACAGTATAATATCCTGATGACTCCAGAAACTTTATTTAGATCATAACTGTACTGCTGTTGTGCAAATCCCATGATTAAAGGGAACGTAACATGTCTCTCCCTTTGCCTCCTTTTCTTTAAGAATTTGCAATTTCAATTCCTCCACGGCTTAATAAACAGTTACCTCAATAAGGGCTCTTCCTGATGCTTGGCACCAATCTGCATTTTGATGTGGTACAGCACGAAACCTTATCTCAGTGAGGCTTGTTTGCAGAAATAACAATGTTTAAATAATGACTGAAATGAAGCATGAAACCCTTTGCCAGCTAAAATGAGAGATTTTAAGTGAGAGATTTTAAGCCTCAGCTCCCGT
Source organism: Sitta carolinensis (assembly GCA_032173965.1). Taxonomy (NCBI): domain Eukaryota; kingdom Metazoa; phylum Chordata; class Aves; order Passeriformes; family Sittidae; genus Sitta; species Sitta carolinensis. The sequence continues at coordinate 20,807,711 of CM063292.1, forward strand.
TACCACTTTGAGGTTTCTTCCCTGAGTCTGACACTCATCCATGCTCCCAGAGCCCTGCTCCAGACCCCATGCACAGTTGGAATTTGTTCTCTGTTTCATGGTTCTTTATCACCCCACTGAATGGCAGTTTTTGCTCTTAGTGCTGAGCAGTTCTGTGAAGTTTGATTGCAAATATGTTTCATTCTATTTTTGTTGGAACCTCCTAGTGAAGTATCCTTTTCCTTCTCCTCTCTGTGGCATCATATTTGCTGTACAATTTGTGGATTGTGAGTGCCCTTGTGCTTTTTTATGCAGCCCATATATTGTACATTGTGTATATTGCACAATTTTCTCAGGGAATTAGAAGGTCAAATTTTCTGCATAAAATCTTGGCTCTTTGTCTTGATTTTAAAGGGTTGTTTCCTTTGGGACTTTTCAGTCGTGTACATCCTGGTAACACAGAGAGTAACACACCCCAAGCTGCTGTCCCTAACCATGGGTACCCATCACTGGATGGTGACTTGGTGTTCCCTCAGGCTGCTGAGCTGCTGTCTTTTCCCTGGCTCTATCTGCACTGGATTAGACCTTCTGAGGAACTGGGATGCAACAACAGCACAAGGAACAGCTTCCTAATGGAGTCACTAATGGCTATTTTTCCAGAACTCATCCCAATTCAAAGGCTAATTCTGGTTGTTATTAAAATAATGAAATGACACTAACCAGTCTTTTAGCAATAGTCACGATTTGTCACGATAATGTCAATGTTTGCAGTGGACAGGGGTTTAAAACCCCAAATTTGCTGATGGACACATGGCATGTGGCATCAGCGTGTGGAGTTTGTGTGCCCTAAAAGCAGGGTGCACTGTGCAATTCCCGAGGGAAAATGGTGAGGGAGGAGGAAGATTAGAGATCAGTGGCCCAGGGGGGCATTTAGTTGCAGTGGACTCAATTGACTGCAAACTTGCAATTGCAGTTGACGTCAGTGGAAGCTGTCAGTGTCTAAGGAGTTCTCATCAGCTTAGCAGTATTCATCTGAAGACAAAATTAGAAATGTATTCCACATGGTGCCACTGCACAGTCTGTGCTTTACAGGGAGACCAAGGGCATGTGAGGAATTCAGGTGGAGTTCAGAGAAAGAAGATATAAACCTTTCACAGACCCTGAAAGAGAACAGCCAAGAGGACTTGCAGCTACTGAGGCACAAGAATAAAGAGACCACAGGTTTCTCTGTAAAGAAAATGTTTAGCCAAACTCCCTTCATATCACACACAGAATTAGAATTGTCTACTTTGATTTTGAATTAATAGATCTTTTATGAAGAAAGCAGAGAGAATCAGGGCCATTTGCTGAGCTACATGATAGCTCAGAGAATGCCATTAGCAAAAGACAAAATCTCTAAAATTGTGTGGGTTTTTTCCCTGCCAGTCTGCAGACAGAAAAAGTTGGCACATGTTCAGGTCTGCAGTGACCTGCTGAACTACCTGGCAGTTTATTCTGCCCTCTGTGATCTGCAGGAGGCATCAGGGGCAAGATGGCAGAGCTCACTCTAGGAACTCCCTGTCTCTGTGTTGCTCCCAGTTTGCAGCATGCACTGCTGGGCTGTTCCTGCAGGAGCCCCAGCCCAGAGCTGCTGCCAGATGTGATGCCAGCCCTTTGCTTTGTCATCAGTAGCATCCTGAGAAGCTTTTGTTGAAGAACTGATAACAGCAATACCAGCACTGTAGTGCCTGATCCCATCTGGCTGCAGCAGTGCTCCCAGGGCAGGAAACACACTCAGAGTGCTCTGCCAACAGGAACGGGAGAGGGACTGGGATGGGGTGCAGTGCACAACTGATTATTAGAGAATCTGATTTAAAATACACTGATTTGGGCCCTGATTCCACCTCTTTCAGGGCCCTCTGCAGTGCTAGCTCCTGGTGCCAGTGTTCTGGTGAGCAATCACACACATTTTTCACTGGCAAAAGCAGCTGTTGATGAAGTTTGGTATTTTTAATCACAGATGAACTTCCAGCTGTTTCCACCAGCACATAAAGGCTGTGTAGCAGCACTGTGGATTTGCTTATCCCCTTACAGCCCCACTTAGGGAAAAAGGAATTTCTTGTCTGTACAGCAAGAATTCTTAATAATTATTATGTTTGTTTATACTTTAGAACTGCATCCATTAAAAAACGCTGATAGAAAATTAAAATCAAGATGAAAGTCTGTCAGGAAATGCTTGTTTTAGCATTTTGTCCTTTGCAGCCATGGAGACCACTCCCTGTTGTAGATTTGGGGCACTGCCAGTCTTTCCTTGCCCCACACAGTCCCTGGCCCGGGGCATCCCTGGCCTGCTCCTCACCTGGAGTTCCCTGGCCCACCTTGACTCCAACATGTGCCACCTCACAGGGCTGCTGGGACAGGCCCAGGAGCTGCTGGCTGCACAGAGGGAGGTGGAAGGGCAAGGGTTTGACATTTGGGGTCTGTGGGAGGGCAGGGGCAGGGAGATCTGTTTGTTTCCCAGAACTGAAAGTATTCCACTGCATCCACAGGTGTTATCCGTGTACAGAAGCAAGGAGAAGTTTACTCTGTTGAAGGAAATGTATAAACCAAAGCTGAAGGCAGAAATTGCTGCTGCATTTGTTAAAAGAGCCACAGAGATGATACAAAGGAAGGTAAATTTACTGACATAGTCTGGACAGTGTTTTGCTGACAGTGCAGGAGAAGTTCTATGAGTCTCAGAAGAGCAACTTTTAGGGAGCTTGTCAAAGAAATCCAAACTTCCACAGGCAGCTTCTATTACATCTCATCTGATTATTCCAACTAAAGCCCAATGAAAAATTTTAGAAGCTCAATATTTTCTTTTCTGTGGTTGGGAGAAACAAGTTGGCTGCTGTTAATGCTGTTATTTTGCTGCCTAAAGAGCAGGCTCTGCTATGCTGGATTCTGTTCAGTCTTTGGGAAGATGGGGACTGGGAAGGGTTGGGATCTTTGGTCCGCTTTTTATTTCCTGACAGCTGAAGTTGGAAAACATGGTGGCAGTCCCAGTGACATTAATTTCTCATTGCACCATATTTTAAGCTTACTCTAGAGGCATGTAAAGCAGTATCACTAATTTAATTACTGCTGCAAATGGGCAAAAATGCCAGTACAATCCAGAGGGGGAAAAATACCAATACAATCCTTAGGGGCTGGGTTTGGCCTGGGAGCTCTGATGGCAGAGCCTCCAGCTCTGGGCCATTTACAGGGCTGGGAACAGGCCCTGAGCATCCCACCTTCCCAGGCTGGACACAGATCCCACAGATCTGTGCTGCTGTACAGGTCGTTGCTGTTGCCTTACCTCACAGTGCATAAAACACATTAAAGAGGACATCTGTACATCCTGAAAGGTTTTTAATACAGTTGGTGTTTGGATCCTTCCTGCAGTGCCTTGGCTCCTGCCTCATTTCCAAGTGCCACAGCAGCAGCTCCTGATGCTTGCAGCCTCTGTATTTCCAACCCTGAACTGCTGAGGGATTTTTATTTCATACAACATTTCTTAGTTACAGCTGTGTAATCATATATCATGTCTGCAGAGCATGGCATGGCATGGAGGATATTCTCTGAACAGACACTAAACAGGGAAAATCAACACAGAGAAATCTGGGGGCTTTACAACACTTAGGCAGAGCTCATTTCTCAATTCTTTAAAAAAACATATGTTTTCTAACAACTGCAGGCCATTTGTCAAGAAAAAATGTACCTGTATGGATTCAGTGAAGAGCTGCTTTTCTTGGGAACTGATGTAGTATTGGGAGTTGATAAATAAATAAATAACCAGGAGAAAAGATTTCTGTCATCTGTGCAGAGAAATGACATGGGAATAGTCCTGAGTTAGGGGTTGTCACATCTAGAACATCCCCTGTCACAGTGAGCAGTTTCATGCCAACACAAACCTCCTGACATAAATCACTGGGAGGAGGAGAACATGGGAGAAGTAGGAACAAACCCATACATCTCAGCTACAAGCAGCAGCACCATTTCTGATACTGAGAGCAGCCCGAGTTGTTATCCTCTCTTTGCATCGGCTTCTGGAGAGAGATGGCATTTACCCACCCTGTCACCAATGCCCTGCCTTAGTGCCTGAGGGGTGCAATAAAGCTTCTCAGCTAATTATCGTCCCCAAGTGCCAAAGGAAGCTTCAGCCAGTCCCATGTGCTGTTGACTCGGTGCTATGCTCAGGTCAGCCCTACAGCACTGGTTCCTTGATCCTACTTCCCTTGGGAACTGCTCCCACCCAGATCAGGGCTGCTGTTCCTGGGGTCACTCTGAACAGAAACACCCAGGAAACCTCTGGCCCTGCCACAGGCAATTCCAGAGGACAAGCTGTGGGCACAACCACTAGTATTCTCTGTAAAGATTGCTTGTTGTCTTAGAGTCTGAACGTGAGAATTTTGTATTCCAGGTCATTAGCCACCAAGACAGAGACAAGAGATTTGAAGATAAGCAAGCAGCATTGGTCAGAATGTGTTTGGAGTGGGCAGCCCAAGCCATCTGCATTACTCATCTCTCCATTATTTTTTTTAATCAGCTCTGGCTTTTTTGGCATTTGTGTGTATTTTTGAGTTGCAGAGTGCTCCTCAGAAGAAGGGCCAGTCCCTGACCTGAGGAACTAAATGGGAATTAAAAGGTTTCTATGTTATTGTTCCTGTTGGCTCCCAGGAAATCCCTTCCAGCCCTGTATTTCTGACTGCTTTGAAGAAGATAAATCAGGGAAAGATCATAACATGTAACTCAAGGAATGGGAAACATTACATGAGAGGAACCAGCCCAGTCCTACTGGGCCCAGGACCCTGGACCCACATTTTGCAGTACCTTTAATCACAAATTGATTCACAGACTTGTTGGCTACTCTGGAGCCCTCATAGACATTTCACAAGGGTTTGGATGTGATTCTTTGGGGAAAAACAGCAATAACTGCTAGTGAGAGCTGAAGTAGATCTCAGACAGACCTGTTTTTTTCCAGATTTCCAGGCTGTGAAGTAGGTGTAATAGGATGGGCCACTGTTATGGATCTTCTGTGTGAGCACTGGGGAATGCAGGGATGAGTTAATGGCTGTCCATGCAGGGATGGATGGGTTAATGGCTGTCCATGCAGGGATGGTTAATGCTGTCATGCAGGGATGGGTTAATGGCTGTCCATGCAGGGATGAGTTAATGGCTGTCCATGCAGGGATGGATGGGTTAATGGCTGTCCCAATCGGGATGGATGGGTTAATGGCTGTCCATGCAGGATGGATGGGTTAATGGCTGTCCATCAGGGATGGGTTAATGGCTGTCCATGCAGGGATGGATGGGTTAATGGCTGTCCATGCAGGGATGGGTTAATGGCTGTCCATGCAGGGATGGATGGGTTAATGGCTGTCCCAATCTGGGATGGGTTAATGGCTGTCCATGCAGGGATGGGTTAATGGCTGTCCATGCAGGGATGGATGGTTAATGGCTGTCCATGCAGGGATGGATGGGTTAATGGCTGTCCATGCAGGGATGGAGGGTTAATGGCTGTCCATGCAGGGATGGGTTAATGGCTGTCCATGCAGGGATGGGTTAATGGCTGTCCATGCAGGGATGGATGGGTTAATGGCTGTCCCAGTCTGGGATGGGTTAATGGCTGTCCATGCAGGGATGGGTTAATGGCTGTCCATGCAGGGATGGGTTAATGGCTGTCCATGCAGGGATGGATGGGTTAATGCTGTCCATGCAGGGATGGATGGGTTAATGGCTGTCCCAATCTGGGATGGGTTAATGGCTGTCCATGCAGGATGGATGGGTTAATGGCTGTCCATGCAGGGATGGATGGGTTAATGGCTGTCCCAATCTGGGATGGGTTAATGGCTGTCCATGCAAGGGAAGCCAGCTGGTGCTGCAGGATGTCCAGGAGCAGGACAGGCACATTCCATGGGTGTGTGCCATTTGGCTGTCCTGAGGCTGGCACTGACTGCAGGCTCTCTGTGCATGGATAACAGGTCCTTTCCTCTGTAGAGTGCTCAGATATTCTCATGCTGTGATCTGTTAGGATATGTATTAACCATGCTTTTCCTTATCAGGTCACCCCATTCACCTGTCTACTCTGAAATGTCATTGGACAACACATAACTCCAATGCCATGCTTTAAGAAATACAATATCCCAAGTCTCCAGGGCTCCTGAGTGGGGTATGAAAGCAGAGTGTCTGTATCCCAGCACCTCCTCCTCTCCTCCCCTACTGTGCCCAGGCTCACACAGTACTACCCTGAAGCCAGAGCAGTGCTCTGCCACAGAGCTCCCATCACAGCAAAGCCACAACAGTTTTAATCTTATAGGGCCCCAGTACTGGCAGAAGTCTGTGCAAACTCAAGTCCCTGCTTTCTGACAGTGTCACAATTCATCCTCATCCCAGCCATCAGTTGCCAGAGTGAGTGACAGGACACAAAGAGCTGCAGAAAGCAGTGCCAGTTCTGCAGCTGGAGATGATCCTTAACAGACTTTGTCCCCACAGCCCCTCCCAGGAAAAAGCAACCTTTGCTCCAGGATGGTGAAGAAAAAACAGCCCAAAACCTCATTCTTTGCAATACACCTATGAAACCTACACTGTCCTTTTAAAAATACTCTGAACATATTTTGATGGTGTTTTCCATTTTGTACCTTTTAAAATTTTGATATATATAAAATGTCAGAGGATCAAGAATGGTTTGGGCTGGAAGGGACCTTAAACATCATCTCGTCCCCACCCCCTGCCATGGCAGGGACCCCTCCCACTGTCCCAGGCTGCTCCCAGCCCCAGTGTCCAGCCTGGCCTGGGACACTGCCAGGGATCCAGGGGCAGCCACAGCTGCTCTGGGCACCCTGTGCCAGGGCCTGCCCACCCTCCAGGGAACAATTCCTGCCCAATATCCCACCCAGCCCTGCCCTCTGGCACTGGGAGCCATTCCCTGGGTCCTGTCCCTCCATCCCTTGCCAATTGTCTCTCTCCTGCTTTCCTGCAGCTCCTTCAGGCACTGCAAGGCCACAGTGAGGTCACCCCAAAGCTTCTCCTCTCCAGGCTGAACAATTCCAGCTGTTCCAGACACATTATTATATGCACAGGCTCTCTAAAATCCTTGGGATGGAGAATTTTTCTTCCATGTTTGCAGACATTTTGATTTCCTCTGTTTTCTCTACTCTTACCTGACTTAACCACCGTAAGTTGAGGAAATCAAAAATGAATAGGAGATACAGTTTTTCTTAGATCACAGAGATTTAGTGGGGCTGTGGAGGTTGACACTTGTGTGATGCTACTCAGTGACAATGATGATGTTTTTATCCCTGGAAAGAACCATTTAAAAAAATACCTTTAAGCACCCTTGAAAAAGAATCATTGTAACTTCATACTCAGATGGGCTTTAACTGATGTGCTCTAGGTGCAGCAGAAGCTAAAGCGGGTTTTTCAGGCAGGGTTGCTCTCCAGCTGCCATGAGTGCATGCACAAATTGGGCATTTGGATGCGGAAGTGGACAATCCCTTAACAGACAGGTGACATTTCCAAACCAGGCATGCAAATGTGCTCATGAGTTCTGCATCCATTTGAAACCCTTTATGATGGGATACTTTGTCCTTTTTTCTTCCTGAAGGAACCCAGGAGCCAAGATGTACATAAGGAACCATGTTCAAAGGAATTGTTTGCCTAAGCTCTGTCCTGACGTGTGGCCTGGGAAAAAGAAGTTTGGTTTTAGCCCGGAGTTAAAATCAGCCCTGTAATTCCACACCAGATATAAAAAAAGGATGTGAATAACAGGAAGAGTGCTATTTTAAAGTTTACAAATCACTGATACAAGGTGTTATTTTGAAGTTACCAATCTTCTTCCATCAGCAGAGCTACAAATGTCCATATTCCCTGGAAATGGTTAAAAATGCTTTGTAACTTGTACTTTTTTTAGAGTAAAAAAACCTTCATATTAGAAGAAAAAGAAAAGCTGCTTGGATTTGTCCTAAAAATTCTTAAAATAAAAGTAGCACAATGTTCAGTTAGGTCATTTACAGAACAGCAGCCTTGCCAAGAGCTTTTGATTTTTTTTTTTTCTTTTTCCTTTACCTTCTTGTCTGGTATTTTTGAAAATAGGAGATCAGAACACAAGGGCTGGAATGAGATGAGGTGGAACTGAAAGAGGAGAAAGAGGAACAACAGGGAGCTGTGGGGACTGAGGAAGGGAGGATAAAGAAAACAGCATAAAAATGGGAAAAACAAGAGCCAAGGAGGGGGTGGAGGTACCAGAGTGAGCTGAAGGGAACCGAACAAGAAGAAACTTTCATCTTTCTGATCTATGAAGCTGTCTTTTACATTTGCTGTTAAATATAGATGGCAACACACATCCTACAAGACAGAAAAATAAAGGAAAGCAGAAAAAAACAAATGCTGAAAAAAAGTCCTTGGGTTATTCTAAAAGGCATCAGAGGCTTTCAATTTGCTGGTCTTTCGATTTATGATGATGTTACTGGGATTGAGCAGTGTCTGTGCAGCTCCACATCTCAGATTTATGAACCCATGCAGTAAACATGATTTCAATTATCTCTGAAGAATGTTTTGATTTTATTCATGGGGAAGCTGCTCTCACAAGGAGGGCAATGCTTGCCCTGCTGTCCCAGTTTGGCTTACTGTGACCTCTTTACCTGATCCCTGCACCTCTTGATGGAATTTACTGCTGCTGAAGGGGAAGAGCTTCCCTGTGCCACATCCCAGCCAGTTGGAGAGGAAGGGTTTCCTGGTGGAAATGGCTCAGGGGATGTAGGATCTTCTGTTTAGATGCTAATTAAATCTAATGTACCAGCTCTGCTTTTATTGCTGTTAATGCCAGGAGTTTTGCCCAGCTCCAATTAATGCTAATGTGAAGAAAAAGGAAGAAAAAGGCGGTTTTGACAAGCTTAAAGAAGATTCTGCTTGAATGTCTTTGTGTTTCCTCTATATGTGTTGATATAAATGTAAATGCCTGCGAGAAATGGAGAAAGGGAAATGTAAAGCAATCCACACTTATTTTTGGCTGGAAGCAGAAGTACTTGTGAGTCAATTTAGGCTCTCTAGCCAAGCAGGCTTGGCAACTCTGGCCCTGCCAGCATTTGCACAGGCTTTTATCCACTTGCTGCTAGGGGCTGATCCTACAGAATCCTGTAGTCTCAATTTATGGTAAAGTAAATTTAATGTAAGATTGAATGGGAGGCAATAAACTCACAAAAAGCAGGCAGCATGACCTGTTGCTTAATAGCTTTCTCCCAGATGCAGGCACCTGATTCCAATCCATGCCTGCTCCTCTAGCAGTCATTCTCTTTTTGCAATTAGTTACACAGGCTGCAGCCAGGAATTAATGAAGGGAAAAGAAAAAAAATCTGAATTTCTATTGGAATTTCTAATTTTTCAATTTCACTTTCTGAAATTGGCTTTCGGATTGATAATTTCAGCCTAGGAGAGGAAGGAAGGTCTGTTACTCCTGAGTTTGCACCTCAATGGATGTGAGCAGATTTTGTGTACTCATTATAATCCAAATTGGGTCTGTACTGAAAACTAATATTCCTAAAGCAGCAAAGAATGACTGAAAGTGATTCTCTTTTTGAGAAAATGGCCCAAAAGGAAAACAACCTAATTAAACTGAACCTTTTTGTCTCTGCCATTGAACAGGTAGGTTTGCATGAAAGTCATACTTAGGACTTTAAGGCATTTTTGGACTACAAGAGGGTGTTCAGACAGAAGGGGAATATTTTGGTGGCTGAGGTGGATGTCTCTAGTGCTGCACATCAGCAAACCAGCAAAATGCATCATGGTGGTGCTGGGGGAGAGGAAAGATAAGAATGGCTTGAAAATAAAAGAATAAAAAATAACCTGGTGGTCCAAGTTAGCAGAAGGTTGGGCCATTAACAGCAAAATCAGTATCTAGCCCTTTTCTTCTCAGGACTGGTCCCTCTGTTCTCAAAGCAATCAGCAGCTGTCAGAACACACCTTGGGCTGGATTTCAGCTTCAGGCAATTCCTCCCTCCCTCCCTTCCTCCCTTCCCTTCCTTCCCTCCCTTCCACATCCACTCTTGCTCTCATTTTACCCTTTCAACTCAGTACTCTCCAGTTCTGTTGTGAAAGCCATCAGCCTTCAGACTCAGCCCTTATCTTGTCCCCTTGATTGTTATTAGGAGGGGATAAAACCACCCCAATGTAGACATTCCAGGCCCTGTAGCCACAGGGAGGGATTTTGAGAGAACATGGAGATGTTTCTCACAATTCTGAACCTGGTTCTCTAGCCAGCACTGTTCTGTGTGAGTGACAACAGGCTTTGCTCTTGGGCAGTTTTAGATCATTCAGTGGGAATTTAAAAATTGGTGCTGCGGCTTAAGTGAGTTCTGAACATAGAGATGTGACTTTGGGGACCCAGGGAGAGCTTCCTCAGCACTTCTCCCTGGCACTTGGAGGCATCTCAGTTGCTTCTGGGAGGATTGTGGGGAGTAGTTTGGCCAAGGGCTGTGCACCCCCTGTAAATCAGCAGCAGCTCTGTAGTGTGTGCAGTGACATCCTTTACACATCACTTTGTGCAGCCCTGCTCAGGTCCCCAGTGCTGCTCACTCTGACTCCAAGTACTTCATTCCCTGAGAGTATTTTGTCTGTACAAACGCTTGATAAAGGTCAGATTAATTGAACAAATGAGATGTTTTCCCTTGAGTATTGCAAGGTGAATGCAATTCTCAGTGGGAATATATTTGCGGTTGCAGAATTGTCTTTTGATTTCATTTTTCCCAAAAAAGAAAACTCCCCCAACTATCACATAACCTCTGGGGGTGACTATTCATTAGATAGAGATAGAATAGTAAAATAGAAATTGCTGTTTTCTTGTATTACTGGCAAAATATTCCTTCCTCCTACCTCTGTTCTCAGTAAATATTCTGTCTGGCAATATAAAAAAAATATAGCTGATTCTTTCTTTGGTAGCCATGTTCTACACCAGCAAAGGGGAATTCATTCAGCTTTTCTCTTTGTGTAGTCAGAGGTTGAACTCTCTTTGCTCATGCAAGGCAAGTACAGAGTGGAGAAGCTCCAAATGAGGAGTCAGCCCACAACCCAAAGAAAAAATACCCAAATGGAGCAGACCACAGAACCCCAGAATGGCAAGGGTTGGATCCTCAAAGCCCATCCAGTGCCACCCCTGCCATGGGCAGGGACACCTCCCACTGTCCCAGGTGCTCCCAGCCCCAGTGTCCAGCCTGGCCTGGGACACTGCCAGGGATCCAGGGGCAGCCACAGCTGGGTGGATACTGAATGCTAAAGTGTCCTGAGAGATAAAGGGACAGAGGAGAGCATTCAGAAAAGAAAGCAAGAATGGAAATGGTAAAAAATTGTCAGTTTGGTTTTACAAAGGGGTGAAGTGGCACAACAGCAGGAGAGGCCCTTCAATAAAACCAGCATAATGCAAATGAAAAATGCCAGACTTTCCTGCACTGCCTCACTGCCTTTTTTCTTTCACTTTATCTGGTTTCTGTTTTTCCAGATCTTTGTCATAGTGGCTAAACTTTGTAATAACTTGATGCTTCTGGGTACAGTATGGTGATTGCCAGTGTTTCAAGATGAATGATTCCTAGATTTGTGTTCCTGAAGTTGTATTTTTGTAGCTATTGCTACGTCCAGGGCAAATGCATTCCTTTGTAATACTCATATTACCTACAGCTGGCAATTCTTTAAGATGAGCATTGGAATTGAGTATTTATAGAGGAAGAAGGGTGGAGAAGAGAAGAAAAATAAGAAATAATTATGGATGACAGAGTACTGATACCTTTAAAGTGTTTTTAAAAATATTTTTAAGCCTCTCCTTTAGGGAGTTGGGGTTGGTTTTTTTGTTAGTTTTGTGAGTTTTTAATTTATTTTTTTTTAGGTAATTTATTCTGTTCTGTCAGGTCTGCATTAGAAATAGATTACATTGGCTGCACAAAATTATCTCCTGTAGTAGCACTGTTACTACTCAATGGTTCTGCTTCCAGCAGCAGCTCTGACTCTGTTTTCAAAGGCTTATTTGTAACCTGCACCATAAATTGTGATGGTTACACCTTATATAGAAATAATCAGTCTAAGGCCACATTTACAAATTAAAGTTTTCTTCTGCTAAAATTATGTTTCTTGTATTGCTTAAATTTTTTTTAGACACGTATTCTTATCTCATTTAAAGAGAAAAGTGAGTTCTCTAAGGATGGATAAAAGCGGGGTTTGTTTAGTTTTTCCTTTCAAAGAGATAAAAGATGTGATGTAAGTCTGACTAGGTGAATAGCCTTAGTCCTGGTTCCTCAGCTGAGGTGGAAGACAGGGGTTTGTAGTGTACAGATAACAGAAAGGAAAAGCACTGAATGGGCCAAAATAAGTTTGGCAAATTTCAGGTTGATGCATTAATAAGGTTTTATTGGGAATGGACACAAAGAATTTGGAGATGATACTAATATTTATGGATTTACATTACACTTATAAGGTGGGTGGTTTTGCTCAATAAAGTTGCAAATGAGGGCTGGTATTCCAGAAAACCTAAGGGTAACACACTTGAAGTGGACACTTCCTCAACAATTTCCTTATATCTACAGCAAATAACTGGGCTTACACAGAAACTCAGATTGTTCAGAGCCTCTTATGGGGTTTTTTTTGCATCACAGTCCATCCCTTTGCCTTTAATGTCACTGAAAGTAGGAGTAGAGAAGAAAGAGACTACAAAAATACTTTGACTTTACCAGTGAAAGATAAAATTCAATGAGTTGATAGTGGAAGCCTAGTAGAAAATAGAAGGAAGATGTTGAGATTGGTCTTTGAGCTGTAGTTATACCCAGGCTATATCTGCCTTGTTGCTTCAGGAGGGGCTGCAGCTTGAATCTAACAGCAATTACTTGACAAAACAGCCAGAGCTGACCAGTCTTATTCAGATACCTTTCAGGGTTATGGAAAGCCTAGGAATTTTCTGGCGAAAGAGATTTATGAGATGTTGAAAGGCATTTGGACCATGGTATCATGCTCAGACATCACAGGTATAATATTTCAGTATTATTCAATTCATATGCAGAGTGTTAAGAAATGTTAAATATATTTTATTTGTGAAATAAATCTAAATATATTTTATATATTTATGACAACAGTGAGGTAGGTGATTATCCCCCTCCACTCTGCTCTCCTGAGACCTGGAACACTGTGAACAGTTCTGGAGCCCCAACACAAGGAGGACATGGAACTGTTGGAGCGAGTCCAGAGGAGGCCACGGAGGGGCTGAGGGGGCTGGAGCACCTCCCCTGTGGAGCCAGGCTGGGAGAGCTGGGGCTGCTCAGCCTGGAGAGGAGAAGGTTGTGTGGAGAGCTCACAGCTCCTTCCAGGGTCTGAGGGGCTGCAGGGAACCCAGAGAGGGACAGTTCCTCAGGAACTGCAGTGACAGGACAGGGGAATGGCTCCCAGTGCCAGAGGGCAGGGCTGGGTGGGATATTGGGCAGGAATTGTTCCCTGGAGGGTGGGCAGGCCCTGGCACAGGGTGCCCAGAGCAGCTGTGGCTGCCCCTGGATCCCTGGCAGTGTCCCAGGCCAGGCTGGACACTGGGGCTGGGAGCACCTGGGGCAGTGGAGGTGTCCCTGCCCATGGCAGGGACGCAAAGAGATGAACTTTAGGGTCCTATCCAATCCAAAATATTCCATGAATCTATGATTTTTCTGTTGCTGGAAGTATGAGATTAATCATATTTTGGTGATTGTATGTTGCAGTGGTGGATGGATAGTGTTAACTGCACTGCTCTGGAAAGTGTCTTCTGAGAAAGCCACCCCAGGCTGACACAATCAGACACGATATCCACAGTCACACACCCCACAGGTAAGTCAGCAGACAGGAAGGGTGTCCTGTAGGGTGTTCCAGCAAGGTTTACTGGCAGACTCACACTGAAGGAGTCCCAGGTCAGAGACAAGTGATGCTGAAAGGATCCTGTGACAAAAGATGGAGTTCAGTGCAGTGTCTCATGTTGAGTATAGGGTCAGGGGCCAGTGGGCACAGGGGAGGTACCAGGGCAGGGCAAAGGGCAGTGACCTATAGAAACTGGGACAATTTATCTAGTGCTGCAGAGCACCATGGCAGAAGCCTCAGGGGTCACCCTAAGCTATAAGGAATTCACATAGCCCATGGCAAATTTTTCCAAGGCCTAAGCTTAAGAACCTCCAAAGTGTAGATAGTATTAAATATTGAAAAAATTCAGTTCCCACACAAAACAGCTTCTGTTTACTCCAAAGTGTCTTTTAAATCAACATAGAGACCTCAGCAGTTTCATTGTAAGTGTTAATGTCCCTATTGAAAACGACAGTATCCAAGCAGGGGTTTTGTGGCCACTTCTCTGAAAAATACCCTGTTCTCTGTGACCAACTTGGATGTTTTGCTAATAATACCAAAATTAAATGTACAGCTAATAACCGAGAGGAAAGCAACCAAGATTTTTCTGATAGATTTCGTTTTTTTTCGAATGGCTGGACTAGCAAGTAGAAAATGCTGTTCAATATTTATCATAGACAAATGTGAAATAATCGATGTGTAGGCGATGAACCAGAGTAAAAAGTGTATATATAACAGAAATCTCTGCAGCATAATGACAGAGAAAGGATTTAAAGGTTATTATAAATGGATCCATGAAGATATTAGCATGGCTATGTGCATGGGGAAAAAAGTCACCATGAAATAGGAATGCACAAATGAGCAGAATACAAATGAAAACAGGAAATATTGAGAAACTATGAGGTTGTTTTCCTGTTTGTTTTAAATAGTACCACAAGTTCCAGTTTTTAAAATTTAATATCCTGGTTATAAACCTGCTTTGGATCTGAGCCATGCTCTGGACATTTGGATTTCTAAAATGGGATTCTCATATTCAACCCCTGGGGCAGAATATTTGCCCTATAATTTCTGTTAACTATCTGTATTTTAGAGGGCTTCTTCAGTGTCCACAATCACAGTAATTGTATGCACAAAAATCCAATTACATGTTTAGCTGGCTTCTTGCAGGCACACTTACATTAAGTGGAGCCACACTACTGAATAATTGTTTATACAAGTAATGGTTGAACACACTCATGGAAATCAGGGACTCTTTTTCTAAAGTCTGCTACAGTGCTTTGGATGGGCTTAATATGCAAACTGTGAGTTTTTTTCATAGCTTTGCTTTTTTATTCAGTATTTGGTACCTTGCATGATTAACTGGTTCAATATTTCCATGGTGCATGACCTGGGAGCCAGGGACACAAATCTGGGAGGGCTGCATAGCACTTCAGAGGGACCTCAACAGCTTGAGGAGATGGGCAGGGACAAAACACCTGAAGTTCAACCACGGCAAATGCAGGTCCTGGTCCTGGGCAGGATCAAGGCCAGTACCGGCAGAGACTGGGGGGATCTGCTGGAGCAGCTCTGTGGGGAAGGACCTGGGGCTGCTGGGCACACGGAGCCGTCCCCGGGCGGCAGAGTGTCCCGGGACACGCGGAGCCGTCCCCGGGCCGGCAGAGTGTCCCGGGACACGCGGAGCCGTCCCCGGGCCGGCAGAGTGTCCCGGGACACGCGGAGCCGTCCCCCGGGCCGGCCGGAGAGTGTCCCGGGACACGCGGAGCCGTCCCCGGGCCGGCAGAGTGTCCCGGGCCCAGGAGCCCAAGGGTGCCCTGGGGCGTGGGGAAGAGCCTTGGCAGGGCTCAGGGAGGGATCCTGCCCCTGTGCCCAGCCCTGGGGGCACCTCTGCAGTGCTGTGTGCAGCTCTGGATCCTCAGCACAGCAGGGACAGGAGCTGCTGGAGCTGAGGGAGGGCCTGGAGCATCTGCATGCCCAGGAAAGGCTGAGGGAGCTGGGGCTGCTCAGCCTGGAGAGGAGCCCCGGCTGAGAGGGGCCCTCAGCCCTGGGGGTCCCTGGGGGTCCCTGGGGGTCCCTGTGTGTCCCAGTCTGTCCCAGTCTGTCCAGTCTGTCCCATTCTGTCCCAGTCTGTCCCAGTCTGTCCCAGTCTGTCCCATTCTGTCCCTGTCTGTCCCATTCTGTCCCTGTCTGTCCCATTCTGTCCCAGTCTGTCCCAGTCTGTCCCAGTCTGTCCCATTGCCCCTGTCGTCCCTGGGGTTGTCCCAGTCTGTCCCATTTCTGTCCCTAGTCTGTCCCAGTCTGTCCCAGTCTGTCCCAGTCTGTCCCAGTCTGTCCCAGTCCCTGTCCCTGTGTGCTGGAAGGGCTCCAAGCAGGCCCAGGCTCTGCTCCTGGCCCAGCCATGGCCCCAGAGCCACGGGCAGGGCTGAGCCCAGGAGCTGCCCCTGCACAGGAGGCACAACTGCTGCCCTGGGCAGTGCCCAGCCCTGAGCAGAGTGTGCACAGAGGCTCTGGAGTCTCCTGGCTGGGGATATTCCAGAGCACAGGGACACACTGCTGTGCCCTGTGCTCTGGGATGGCCCTGCTGGAGCAGGGAGGGGGCACCAGGGCAGCCCCTGTGGCTCCTCCAGCCTCACCCATCCCGGGATTCTGTGAAATGGAAATATTGTTTAATCCTTTAAGCCAGACCTTTGTCACTAACAAATCTAATATTCTCATAGCAGGTGTTTTGCCTATTAGGATGCAATAGGTAGAGGACACTTGTGACACATGTCAGTGCACACACAGGGGGAGTCTCAGGCTGTGACAAAGTAATGGCTCTTTTCTGGCTCCCACAGTGTCCTCAGAAGCCCTTGATTTGTGTGCAAAGTTCCTTCACTTGGCTTTCCCAGTATAGCACCTTACAAAGAAAGAAAGCAATTTTATTTAAGCCTGGCATAACTGTACAGTACAGTAGGTCAGGCACCCACATTAAATCTGGGGATGCCCTATGGGATAGTCGAAGGACTGCATCATTTTAACAGCTCTTGGGCTTTTTGTTCAGTGACAAAATATATTTTATTAGCAGGCAGCCTGTTCCTTTGCTTCCTGCATGTGGGCATGTTGTCTTCGATACAAAGATCTTAAAAACACCAGTTTTATTTTCTTTAACTATTTCTCATAATGGCTAAAGTTACAAAAATATCTCTGCTTTTGCAGCATATGCTTGATTTCTCATGTGCCCCATATATAGTCTGGTCAACACATTTAAGTCTTCTTTTTTTCTTTTTTTTTTTCCTTTGCCCTCTGTTACAGATGGCATCATATGATTTCCATAATTTTATAGTACTGCATTCATATGGATTTGAGTGTCCTAGGATCAATAGATGTGAACCGTAGTGGATTATGTCAAAATTAATGATGTGTGTTGAACCCAATAATCTGATTGATATTGTGGCCTTATTTTTATCAGATTCCTGAAGTGACACAGTGATCACCTTCTTTGCAGTAAAAACATTGCTAGTTAATCTAAATTTAGTTTAACAAGCTGGTGGAAGATGAAAATGTCTGGATAAATCGGTCTTTCTTTTATTTCAGTTTGTCCGTGTGCTGTGCTGAAGTTGAAGAAATTGTAAGACTGGGAAGGACAACTGGAGAGCCCAGCACAGCTTGGTATTGGGCAAAAGTCCTGAATTTGAGATCAAGGTCACAATTTGAGACTTGCAAAGGGAGTTTAACTTATAATTTTAAAATATCTTTAACAGTATTGTATCCCAAAATATATCTCCAACCTAAAATAATTTAGTTTTTCTACTATAAAAACTGTAGCTTGCTCTGATATTCAGAATCTAAAAAGTTTTTAGACTTGCTCATCTGCCAAGCTCTGTATTGATAAATGAAGAAATTTGAAAAAACTTGATGTTTTCCAATATTTTCCTCTCACAAAATAAAATTTAAGAAAGATTTCTTGCTGGAATTAACTGTATGTTACGTCTAAATTTCTGGAGTTTATGTGATTGTGATTTTGAAACTTGAATGTACGTTTATTAGCTCTGGAAGCTTAAAGTCTTTATTCCTTCTACTGTCCTGCTGCCTGGAGTGAATGTAGCAGTTTAGCGATGAACACATCTTGCAAAACTCTCACACAAAGATTAAAATTGAAGGACCAGTTCTATATCCTCAGTCATGCCACAACAAAACTAATAAGGATTTATAAAAAGTGTATTTCTGAGAGTCAATAAGGATGGAAAAGTCAAGTTCTGCTCAGGCACGTCTGTGAGGGGGAGAATAACCAGGGATTTCGATGGGTAAATTAAGGAGGAGACAGTTTGGGCTCATTTTGGTTGATCCAAATCAGTCTATTTTTTAATATTCCCTTTTTTGGGGTGATTTGCATTGTTCAGTTTTGTTTGTTTGTTTATCCAGCTTTAGAGCCAGGCAATTGTGTCTCTTGGAAATATGTGCCCTTTAGAGGCTGGCTTCAAAATGGGATGTGGAAATCAGAGACATTAATAAGAAGTTAAGGTAAGAAGGGTTGTGGGAAAATACAGGAAAATAAATGTTGGCTTTTGAGCACAATTGTGAAATAGGAAGTGAAAAACAGTGTAGGAAACTATGGAAAAATACACATGGGGCTCCCAGGTGATGGGCTATATGACATATATAATGAGAAAATTGATTAAGGGCTACTGAGATGAAATTGGACATGCTGAGAGCAATAAGTAAACCATATAAAGTCCAGCTAGAATGGAAACCTGTGCAAAGATAAGAGAAATGGGGACTGTGCTGCTCTCTCAAGCAAAAGAAAAAACCTCTGATCTCATTTTCATAACTTTTATAATGAACAAACAGCTAAACAGGCCCTGTATTTGCTCTGCAGTGAAATTGTGTTAATTGGGTGGAAGTGGCTACATGGTGCAGAGTCCATGTGAGCAGAATTGGAACTCTCACTCTTGGGAATATTAACACAAAATGCTTCTGACACTGATGATTTCCCCTTGTCATGTTTATGGGGCATTAGCAGTTAAGTTTCTTCAACTCCAGTCCTGGGGAAACTTCTGGGCCTCTCAGGATGAGAGCCTGAGGGGCTGGAGCATGTCAGGAAAGGGAACAGAACTGGGGAAGGTTCTGGAGCCCCAGGAGAAGCTGATGGAGCTGGACAGGGCTCAGCCTGGAGCAGAGGGGGCTCAGGGGGCCCTGCTGGCTCTGCACAGCTCCTGCCAGGAGGGCACAGCCCTGGGCTCTGGGAACAGGGACAGGCACAGGAGCACAGGGAACGGCCCCAGGCTGGGCAGGGCAGGCTCAAGTCAGATACTGGGAAAATTCCTTCATGGAAAGGACTGTCCAGCCCTGGCACAGCTGCCCAGGGCAGTGCTGGAGTCCCCCACCCTGGAAGGATTTAAGACATGAGGAAATTTAGAAATAACATACACTTGGGGAAATGGGTTACTGGGATTTGGCAGGGCTGGGGTGCCAGCTGGCCTTAACGGCTTTCAAAGTCTTTTTCAACATAAATGATCCTGTGATTTTATACAGAATTTGTGTCTCGTATATCATGAAGGAAGGCAGTTTCTACCCCAGGAAGCGTCCACCCTTTTGTAGATTAGTGAAGGAAGGAGAACATTCTCTGTGGATGGAAGTTGTAATTAATTTGTTACATTTTTTTAGTAAGAAAATACATATTTTATGTTACCAACATCCTAAACTGTTATCTATGTATGTTAAATATAGTATATGCGTGCTTTGCTAATTTTCACACCAGAAAGATCAAGAACAGTAAATCACCCTGCTACCTTTTAGCTGTACATTGAGAAAACCCATATCCTGAGAAGTTCAAGGCAATCTGAGCTTTTGCTCCCTTACATGCTGAGATAATTTACATGTGTCTTTAAGATCACAGTGATTGGGCGATTAACATTTTTAAGTCCAATTAACACCAAATGTTATCAAAAACCTTTTGCAAATTGCAGTTTGCTGCTGCAAAGAGCAAGGAAGAAACTGAACATTTGGCTTCCTATTTGCAGCCATAACTCAGTGCCATAAAAATATGGGTATTGTGCTTTGCAGGAACTTTATCTCCAAAAGCATATGGGAATGGATAAGCATGTGGGCTTGGGGTGAGCCCACATTGATTTACAGTAATCACAGGCTTTCTTTCATTTTAACTTCTGGCTGCTTCTATGTTTTTCATTCTTCATCAGAGAAAGCGTAGATTCAAGTATGATCCTGATTCTGCCATCAATTCAGTTTAGTGCTTTTGAGAGTGCTTTTCAAGCAGAGGGGGTGAATTGCATGTCTGACAGGTCTTGCTTAGTTGGTTTCATTGCTACCTGAAATATCTTTGTCATTATTTTCTTCTCTTGGACCATTTTACATCGGGGAAATTGGGGGGATTTTGCGCAGCCTGGGGTTTTTTTTGGGTTTTGTTTTTTACAAATGTAGGTACACATTCCTGAAACCCTCACACAGACAACAACTTTACAAAACACAAAAATTATTTAGGGATGGCCTTGAGACTTATCATAGGACCTTTGTTAATCTTAGCAGATTTTGGGGCAGGACTTCATGGCATCCTGGTAGTCCCAATACCTGAGTGTTCAGAGCTGCTTTGGAAAAGCAAATTGTCCCACACATGGTGGAGATTTAAGGACAATATTTAATTCCAGTAAACAGAGACACCAAATAAGAAAAGAATCTCTGGAGATAATCCTGTCCTTCCAAAATTCACAGCTGCAAAGGATTAGGATATTCTATTTATGACAGGCTAGAGGAAATCCAACAAAATTTGCAAAGAAATGTAGCAAAGGTGGAAGAGGGCTGACTACAAGATGACACTAAGAGAATTTTTAGGAAATCTGTTGTGCTGAGTGGTTGGGAAAGTGGCAAATATCAAGTTCAAAGATAATGACAGGGCTGTGACTTGGTATGGGGAAGAGAGGGTGGGAAATCATGTTAGTTTGACCAGCCCATAGAAGTGAGCTGGCTGTTTTTGAGATTGGCATTTTATTAGGCCAATAAGAAAACGTATCGTTTGCTGGTTCTTATTACATTTGGAAAGAAATGAAGCCCAGGAAGTTCCTTTTCCTTCTGGCTGTCCAAGAGAGAGCACCTCTCACCCTCAGCCCTGGGCCAAGTGGATGGAGGGGGAAGGCCACGTGGGCCAGGTAGGGCTCAGCTGCTTTTGGGAACATTTGCTGGCACAGAGTTCTGCTCTGCTGCTGGCCTGGGCTGGGCTCTGCCTCTGTTCAGCTCTGGGCAGAGAGGGAGAGAATCAGTGCTGCAGGCCCCGGGCCACCCTGCTAAGACTGAGGGGTGGAAAAGGGGATCTGGGGATCTGTCCAACTTCCCCCCAGCTGCAACACACCAGCAGCCACTGCCTTTTGGCACAGGCCCTCTGAGATCTGCCCCACAGCACAGCTTGGCAATACGACACCGTGGACTGCTGCCTGGCCAAGATCCTGGCACAGCTCCAGCACAGCCCCAATCCCTCAGGTGAATGCCTTGGCCAGGACACTGCCTTTGTTCACTCTTCCAGTTGCATCAGTGCACAGATGAGACCTCAAAAAACCACCGTCCTCTCTCAAGTGAGAGAACATTTGAGAGCAGATGTATAAAGACCACATGAAATATCAAAGTCAGTCAAGGAGTAAAGATCCAGATGGAAGGAGTATGGAAAGCTGCTTTCAGGCTGAAAAGACTCTCATAAGCTATAGTAGTTGGCTATAATATATTGAGATATTTCCTTTAAACCATAGAGAAGTATGGGGAAGATAGAGAGTTCAAATTGTAGACCTGAACAAAGGAATGAAATGTTGACAAAGCTGTTGATTTCATGAGAAGTCGAACAGAGAGATGAAGTGATAAAAACTCTTTGCCTTCGAAAGAAGCGAATCTCCATTCCCTGAGATGAAGGTGATCCCAAAGATAAATCAAGAGAATCTTTGTTTTGAACAGTCATCTTTAAAATAAAACCCCATACACTGATGTGGCCCAAAGGCACAACTGTGAACATGGGAGGAGTTTCATGAATGCAGATCTTCTGGGAGGCTGCTGTTCATCGAGACTGGAACCACGAGGGAACTGTTTTCTTCTGGGGGAATTTTCCATAGCAAATGAGAGGTACTTCCCTCCCTAAGAGAACTGAAGAAAGACTGTCTTAAAAGTAGAAAACTGACTGAGATTTCTGAGTGTTGTTTTCTTTGCATTGTTGGTTGGGAGAAAAGGGGTTGAGGAGGGAGGAAAAGTGTTTTCAAGGTTCCATTCTGATTCTTGTTGTTTTTTCCCTTTTAGTGTTAGTTAATAAAGTTTTATTACTTTTAAGCTTAAGCCTGCATTGCTCTTGATTGGGAAATTTCAAATTGGCAAACCAAAACCAGGACATGAATTGGTGTTTCTGCCCAGTTTCAAATTGAAAACCATGACAGAAATAATCCAAATTCCACTGATTCTCTGACTGTACCAAAGGAAAAAAAGTGTCTTACTATCTTAGCCAGAGCTGAAAGCATTACCATAGACTAAGACTCTCACAATTTCAAATAGGGAGGAAAAAGTTGGGGAGGGAGAAGGAAAGGAAAGAAGAGGGAGGGCAGGACATCTTACAGGAGTTCAGAATTTCACCAGGAATTTTCAGATGTTTGTATGAACAGTCTCCTGCCACTGTCTGCTTTAAATTGTCATTTATGCTGGTGACAACCATTATAAACTCAGGGAAGCAGAAATCAAAAGTAGTATATAAATTTCTTAAGATAAAAATTTCAAAACAGGGAATTTAAACAAACCACTTTCTCAGGCTGTTCTGGATCTGTAGGATCAAACTTATTTTTTAATCATGCTCCCCACCTTTCACTTTAAGGCACTTTTATGATGGTAAAAACAAATACCTAACTAGCCATAATCTCCTAAATGAAACAATTTCAAACACTGATTTTTCCACACCAACTACAGTTCAAAATAAATAGCCCATGTGTCAATCTCAAGAGGTTATTTTTAGAGGCTTCTTAGAAAATGAGGGGAGATTATTTGAAGATGCCATGGGATGCTGAGCACAGACCAGGCTGCTCATTTCAGTGGGATGCTGTGCTTTGCTCCAAAGGGCAGAGTTCCATGGAATGAGTGAGGAGGGGATCCCACCACTCAAGGATTTCTGCTAGGAGAGAGCAGCAGAGTCACCTGAGTGCTAACTGAGTGCTGGATCTCTTTAAATATTTCACAGAATCACAGAATATCCAGGGCTGGAAGGGACCCACCAAGATCATTAGCCCAGCTCTCGTCCCTGCAAAGACACCCCAACAATCCCACCCTGTGCATCCCTGCTGTGGAATTTTCCCCTCCTTCTTGTGGTGTCATGTCCTCTTTTCATTTGTCTGTAGTCTCTGTCTTGCCTCATCTACATAAATCTGGAAGTAACACCATTACTCTCAAATGCCAGCCAGTGTTTCTCAGCTCCTTTTAAACCATGTACAAAAGTAAGGGTGCCACTTCAGGAAGGTTTTGTGCTGTATTTCCTGATAACTCTGGTCACTGAAAAATTAATTCTTGTCTTATGTTCTCTATTCAGAGCTGTTTAATAAGGTGGGAAATTGGGGAGCATGTGTCATCCAAAAGAGTGGCTGCTGAGCACCTTGCAGAGCCTGAGCCCAGGAAATGACAGGAAAATGGGAAATGGGGTTCTTTGAATGTTGAGCAATTATTTCTGCCTCTCCCTCTGCCATCATAGAAATTCTCATAACTCTGGTATCTGCACCTTTAAGTAAAGATAAGCTGCAGTTCAGACCCTGTAGAATTTTCCTGGTGATGTCTCATTTTTGAGTGCAAATGCTCTGATTGTAGAGATTTTTCTAATTTTATTTTTTAAAATATTATTCCTGTTTTCTGTCCTTTTATATTACAACCATATGCATAAAATAACCTGAATCTCAGTGTATTTCAGAGCTGTTCCAAACAGCCCTATCAAATTTCTCCTTTTAAAAATAGTGCCAGTAGATGCTTGTACTCTTGCAATAATTAAATTTATGCCATTAAGGTTTTTTAATTTTTTTGTTGGAGCTGCATCAAGGTCGTGCTATTATGAGCCAAAAGCAAACCCCAGGAGATCATTTTGGTGTGTGCCAGATTACTGGGTGTTACAAATGCCAAGCAACTCATACCCAAATGACACAGTCCAAAACCAAGGCAGGCATGTGTAGAGGGCTCAGGGGAATTCAATGTCACCAGCTGGGACATGATAAAGTAACTTCCTGCGCTCAAACATTTTAAGTAAAAAACTGCATTATGTCTTTTCTCACTTTGCCCTTCAGTTCAGCTCAGACTTCAATGGTACATAAGGGAAATCTGCTTTCCTGGTCCTAAGCAGTCCCTGGGGTGTGCAGAAATCAGGCCCAGCAGGACTGGGATTCTGAATGTGCACTGCAGAGTTCCCTGGAGGAGCACAGAGCTGCTCTGCCTGCGATCCAGGGTCCCCATGAAGTCTGAGGGTGATAAGGGCTGCTGCGCCCTTGCCACTTGTCATTTAGTGGGAGAGAAAGAAGACACTTGAACTGCAGGTTAGGGCTTAGACTCACCTGATCCTTCAGGTGCTGGGTACCATGAAGCAACAAATCACAAAAGGACCGCATTAACTCTTAGATCTTCCCAAGCTAAAACCCACACTCCCCAGTGAGCCTAAGAGGTGGGGAGACCTTTTGAGACCTAAAAGTGAAAGCCAGAGACATTGCCGTCCTTTGTGATATCTGGTATTAGCCAGGATCCCATCCAGGAGCACTAAATGAGACTCCTGGGGAGACTGAAAGCCTGGGATAAATTGCTGTCATCTGGATTCCATGTGGGCAACCCCTGATTCCTGCTGAACCCCCCTCAGCTGAAGCTCCTGGGCCTAAAATAACATTCTTTATCTCCCTCATCATATTCAAAACTCATTTTGCTGTAAACCACCCCCTCAGCCTGGCCCCAGTGATTGATGGAATATTCTGCCAAAATTTCCTCCCCATCCTGACTTCTTTACACAGCTGGTTCTCCTGAAGGGCTGCAGAAATGGGGAGGGAGAGCCAGGCTGCAGTGGGTAATTCAGTCCTGTGCCGACAGCAAGAGAGACTGAAAACAACCTCACTGAGGAATGTAAAATCATCTGTGGTCATGTCTCCTGATACCAGGATAAAAATGTGGGGATAAAATTGTTCTTTCTAAAGAAAGATAATATTAATAATTTTAAAGAGTTCTATAGCCAGTTTAAACTTAAATATGCCCTTTATTGCTCTCCTGAAAAGCACAATCAAGGAGCTCGTGTTCTTTCAATAAACTCCAGGGTTCTTAAAGAGAGAGTTTAGTCATGCCTTGTTCCTGCAGTGAAAATATGGAGGTAAACAAAGGGGTTTCTTTAAAATTTACTTACTTTTATTTACAACAACACATTCAGATGAAAAGTGTAGCTTTGGAAGCTTCACCTTCTTCTACAGAAAGCATCGTGCTCTCAATTGTAAAAATCCAGGGGCCAGGAGCCTGCTCTGTGTTATGGAATTAGTGTGAGCAGTAAAACACAACTGCTTCCTGAGGAGTCTGGAACGTTTTATCAGCCTTCCCTGGGCCTGGCCAGGCTGGGCTGGCCATTTACTGCTCCTGTCTCCCTCCAAGCATTTGCTTATGGAAGCAGCTCTGGTCTGCATGAAAGGGCAGGAGCTTTGGAATGCGATGATAAATAAATCAGTCAGTGCTAATGAATCCAGTGGGGGCTGCCTGGTGGCCCCAAACTGCCCCCAGACTGGTTTGTGCCCAGCCACAGCCCTGGGGTCGGGCAGGAGGCACTCAGGTGACAACAGGCAGGGGCAGAAAGGGTTGGAGCAGATTCACTTTTCCCTTCCCTCCAAGTTTAGAAGCCCAATGTTTAATTTTCTTCACCTCTCCCTGTTCTTTTCCTAACTGGCCTCTTTTTGGTGTAAATGATGAAATCAACACTTTATTTTCATGGAGAAAAAATTTCCCTCTTTCCTGTAGAACTCATGATTGATGGTGATTAGCCTCATATTAAAAGGCAATTTTTAAAATTATTGGGGTTTTTTGCTTATTTTGAAAAAGGGTTTTTCCTTTACTTCAAAAAGACTATTTTTTTTCATTTTGGTCAAAGTATTTTCTTGGGGTGATCCAAAGCTATGTCCCTCTGGTGGTTTGTGGGTTGGATGGATGAGTCCTGAGGAAAGAGTTTCTCAAGCTGCTAAATTGTTTTGGATATTTTTCTTGGTAGACAATATGTATCCAACAACTACAGGGCACAAGGTGCTGTTGTGTCCAGGATGTCCTAGAAACTGGATTGGCTTGGGATTGTAGCTCTATAGTAGGTCAAAAATTAAAATCCTGGCATCATGGATATCAATTTAAAAACTTATATTAATTTAAAATTGTGATTTCACTTTCTACTGTTTCCTCCTGGTTACACTGATCTTTTTCCCATTAAAACTGATAAAAAGAATCACCTTCTCAGACATGGCTCTGTGGTAAATCTTGGTGAATATTTGTTGTGGGGACTAACGGAATTTTTCACTAGCAATAATATAAAATGCTGAGTTTTTCTACAAGTGTTCAGCTTTGAAAGCACTGAAGAACACTGCAAGCAGTAAGTTTTGCACTATGAGCCTCAGTTTAAAGGTAGGAAAACTGAAGAACAAATTTTGGTAAATAAGTTGCCAAAGAGACATGGAAAATTGGTGACAACTTTTCATGTCTGAGCCATGAATGTAGTGTTTGTTCCATAGAATAAAGCCGCTATAGCTCTTCCTTGCCCAGAAAAAAACATAAGCCTGGCCTCTAGAGCTGCAACAGCACTCTGAGAGGAAAAGAAATAAAAGTGAGAATAAAAACATCACTTTTTTCTTTTTTAAATAATGCCTCTAGCTCCTTATTCCTTCTATCAATATTCTAACAAAGAGACTGAGAGTTCCAGCTTTAAAAAAGAATCACAATAAACAAAATCTCCCCTAATGTCAGCTTGGTGTTCCTTACAGCAAGTCATGTGGGCAGGAAGATTGGTGGTTCTGATATCTGGATGTTTGTAAGGCCTTTAATCAAGACATTCTTCCTACTCATAATTCAACACCGCAGAGTGAAATACAGAAGGTAATTGAAGCTGATTGATAAAATATGGATTTCCTCTCCTTGGAAGAAAGTTAAGAGTACTTAAGGGGGAGAAACTCCAGGGCATTCACAGTTCAAATGAAAAATATGCTGACATATTTCTTCCAGGGAAAAAATAAATAAAGATAAAAGCTACAGGAAGGAGTAGGTGACAATAATTAGTTTGTTGTTTTAAATTAGGAGGTCTCCTGGGCCAGATGGTAGTTGTCAGGGAGCGATGCCCCCTCCTGAGACATGTAATGAAACTGAGATAGCCAGGGGCCTCGGGGTGGGGGGGGGGAAACAGGCTCTCTGGAGATGCCATTTTACTACAATGTTCTTGCCTTTTGCCTGAAGCATCCTGTGACTGGGGACAGAAGGGAGAAGGGAGAGCAGGAGTGCGTGCAGGGGCTGCTGGAGGGCTGCAGGCAGGATTTGTGCTCGGGCCGGGTCTGGCCAGCGAGCAGGCTGGCAGGTGTCATTAGCGAGGGCAGGAGGCAGGGAGCTGCACAGCCCCAGCTGGGATGGCCAGGGACACAGCCGGGCAGGGACACCGGGCTGGGACACACAGCCGGGCAGGGACACACCGGGCAGGGACACACCGGGCTGGGACACACAGCCGGCAGGGACACAGCCGGGCAGGGACACCGGCTGGGACACACAGCCGGGCGGGACACCGGGCTGGGACACAGCCGGGCAGGGACACAGCCGGGCAGGGACACAGCCGGGCAGGGACGGCTGGGACACAGCCGGGCAGGGACACAGCCGGGCAGGGACACCGGGCTGGGACACACAGCCGGGCAGGGACACCGGGCTGGGACACAGCCGGGCAGGGACACACCGGGCAGGGACACCGGGCTGGGACACAGCCGGGAAGGGACACAGCCGGGCTGGGACACAGCCGGGCAGGGACACAGCCGGGCAGGGACACCGGGCTGGGACACAGCCGGGCAGGGACACCGGCTGGGACTCGCGGACAGGCACAGCCGGGCAGGGACACACCGGGCGGGACACCGGGCTGGGACACAGCCGGGCAGGGACACCGGCTGGGACACACAGCCGGGCAGGGACACCGGGCTGGGACACAGCCGGGCAGGGACACAGCCGGGCAGGGACACCGGGCTGGGACACCAGCCGGGAAGGGACACAGCCGGGCTGGGACACAGCCGGGCAGGGACACAGCCGGGCAGGGACACCGGGCTGGGACACAGCCGGGCAGGGACACCGGGCTGGGACACACAGCCGGGCAGGGACACAGCCGGGCAGGGACACAGCCGGGCAGGGACACCGGGCTGGGACACAGCCGGGCAGGGACACCGGGCTGGGACACAGCCGGGCAGGGACACAGCCGGGCAGGGACACAGCCGGGCAGGGACACCGGGCTGGGACACAGCCGGGCAGGGACACAGCCGGGCAGGGACACCGGGCTGCCGCGCTCATTGCCGGGCGGGGGACACCGGCTGCACAGAGAGCAGCAGCACCATCCCCACCGTGTCCGCCGCAGGGAGTGCCGGGCTCTCGGCATTCCCGAGCGCTGCCGGCAGCAGCCCAGGCGCTGGGCACGGCATCCCGGGAGCCGGGCGGTGCCTCCTGTGCTGCGGGAGCCAGCGGGCTCGGCACAGGGATGCTCCCGGCACCTGCTCCCGAGCACATCGGGATATTCCACACGTGCAGCATTAATCCGGGTGGATAGAAGGAA
Source organism: Sitta carolinensis (assembly GCA_032173965.1). Classification (NCBI taxonomy): domain Eukaryota; kingdom Metazoa; phylum Chordata; class Aves; order Passeriformes; family Sittidae; genus Sitta; species Sitta carolinensis. Next base: position 20,836,287 of record CM063292.1, read on the forward strand.
CAGCGCTACAAAATCCCTTCGAAGGGGCCTGGTCAGTGCCCTGTCATCAGCACAGGATGGCCCGACAGAGCCACTGCCATTGCAGCAGATCAAAGCCCTCATTTGTGTCTCCGTCCTCATTTACACCGTTTACATTCCACTTTCAGTCCCGACTCTGCATCTTATTTTGGCGCTAGAATGAATAAGGACAAATATTAGCCTGATTTTGCATGAGGGATAATACTTTTCCCAGCATTTACATGAAGCTGTATTAACTCAAAAAAATATTTCTGTGCTTCGGGAGCTGCAAATGCTAAGAAAAATGATGGATATAGAAAAATATATAAGTTTTGCAAAAGTTCTGTCACTCAAAATTATTTTCTAAAACTTAAATGTTTCAGAGCCAATTAACTTTGAAAACAGCATTTGCATTTACTTTATCTCAGTGGGGTGAAAGACTGAGTTGTTTTTTATTTATTCTTGTTTATGGAATGACTGAAAAATAAATCTTTTTAGAAGTGACTCATTTAAGGTGCCCACATGATGCACATTTTAGTGTCTGCTCTAAAAGGTGTGCCAGCAGCATTCTGCATTTGAACAGCTTCTAACTGGTTTAATAAAGAGCAGTTTGCATTTGTGACTTCCCAGCATGAGCACTGTATTGTTTCAGACGATGCAGCTGCTAACTTTTAATCAAATGACAGTTTAAGAGACATAAAAGACATACCTCCATCTCATTCCCTGGCTGGAATTTCAGCACACGGGAATTACAGAAGGAATGCTACAGCAGATTATGGCACTTGTAATTTCTCAATTGGCTTCTGGGGGTGTTGCGGGACCTCCATCATAAACCCACCTGCTGCCCAAAAATTACAGGATTTTTCCATTAATTATATAAGATTACTTCAAGTTCACCTAAAGGTTCTCTGGGACTCTGTCCCGGCTGCACTAGGAGTAGAAGATGCCTGGGACTTTGAAGGTTTAACCCCTGGGTCTGCAGATTTCAAAGAACCAGAAGTTAACTCACTATTGCTATTCCTGGTCAGCTGAAGGAATACTTTAAATACAGGAGTCAGAGTGAGCCATCCACACATACCCCATGGAGACAAACCTCACAGCTGGTTGTTCATTAGGAGTATTTTACAATGTTGATAACTGTTTTAATCTCTCAAACATGCAGCTAATTGGACAAACTAGGGGTGAGTCTATGGGCATTTTTGGGTTTTATTCAAATTTCAAATTGCAGTTTACTTAGAGAATTCTTTTTTCAGCTAGTGTTACAGTCAGAGTAATATTTTAGGAAGTGTTCTCATGATTGAGAAGTCTGTATTTCATTCCAGAAATTGACTTTGACACTCCTAGGACCACTTAAAAATCCAGACCATTTTGAAAGCATTTATATATATAAATAGTAATTGTATGTGGAAAATCAATGCCATGGAATCCCTTTCAGCTGAAAGTTGTCAAGCAGGATGCAGTCCATTAGAAAAGATTGAAAAGCCCAGTGACAAGCAGGACTGGGTATTTTAAGCCTGAGCGCATATCTTTTTGTCACGATGTGTCACAAAGGTTTAGGCAGGAAGTGCAGACTCGGAGCTGACTCTGTGGTGTGTTATCTTCCCCACATGGCAGGAGAACCCCCTGATCCACTGCCAGCACTGCAGCAAAGCTTTGCTGAAGGCACTGATGCTTTCACTCTTTTTTGACTGTTTAATTTACTTAAGGGAATGAGGAGTTTCTTCAGACATTCCCTGCTTCTGGTGGCTGTGCTGGCAGTGTGAAGAGGCTTTGATCTGCACAGACACTGTGATAAGATGGGTGCACTCCCTCAGATGAACGGGCTGCCTTGCTTTCGCCTTTCTCAACAGGAAATGTGTTCATTGCCCTGAAGAATGCGGGAAAATGTGCAGCTAATAGGAGCCCTGTGAAAATTCCCTTGTGCAGCTCTGGCACTGGCCTGCCTGGAATTTCTGTTGCTTACTTTAAACACATGAAAGGTGATTGTTGCTTTTACACTTCTTGTTCAGGAATGTCTCAGCTCAGTCATTATCTAACTGTTCCCTTCCCTTTTTTAAAAACACCTTTCCTTTTTTCCCCCCTTTTCTTTCCCCCATTTCTTTTTTCAGTGTTTACATCCAGACTAAAATCCTCTCCCATTATCCTGCTGCAGTTTGACTTTATGCCCACCCACATCTATCTCCTGTAGTGCTCAGGCTGCAGGCTGGGGGCAGCCCCTTTCTCATACTGACTTTTGTTTTCTTCCTGTTGTTTGCTCAATCTCACAATGTGTCAGAGCAGAAGACAGCTTGGAAGTTCTGTTTTACAGTTAGAAGCCAAAGCCCACCATAAATTGCATGTTTATTATTTTTGTTGTACTCTTCTGGATTTTGTGAACATGCTGAAAATTTTTGATAAAACAGATATATTTACAATCTTCTCAAGAGATTGTAGAACTAGCTGCTCTTCTTCCATTGTTTCTGTTGACTGAACTGCAGTTGTTCTCAGCTTTTGGGGGTTTTTTTGGGGGTTTTTTTGGTTTTTTTTTTTTTTTTTCCTTTTTTTTTTTTTTTCTTTTTTTTTTTCCTCTGTATTTCAAAACAGACTTGGACTGAAATATCCCACCCCACCCACACAAACAGCAGAGGTCTCTGCAAATTCTTGAATGGCTTCCACGTGTGTCCTGCCTATTCAGGCCTGAGCCTATATTTTATACACATTATATTAAAGGGAGGAGCAATGTTTATGTTTGAAGGAGCAGGATTATCTTTTCCCAGAATCTCCATTTATCAAAGGACACCCAATTATGGCATTGGTTTAGCTGCAATGCTGTAGATAAGCTACTTCTTCAAGATGTTCTCCTTTATGCAGCTGAAAATGATGGTTGGAAGTCTTTCAAAAGAGCCTGGATTGCTTATTCTTGTTTTTTAGCGGGAGTGAGGTCCTTAGACCTCTTAAAGAGCTGTTGCTTTCCTTGCTGTTTCACACCCTCATTTTCAGCAGGAGTGTGCTGATAACTCATATCAGCATTGTCATGCCATTTCTCATCATGAATTCTCTGTGCTTCTTGCTTGTACTGGAAGTGATGGAAGATTTATTGGATAAAGGAGAGGGACTGTGGGTATGAAAGCAGGAATAAAATCAGACAGAGAGAGAGAACAGCCACCTCAGCAGGCCTGCTGGACCTTGTTAGAAGTGGAAGTGGACAGTGCCACCAGAGAACACCAGCAGGAGATCTCATCCAGCCTCAGCCTAAACCCTGCTGCTGTTTGTGGGGTGCCCTGTGTCACCCAGTTCCTCCTGCTTTTCTTCTCATTCCTCACAAGTTCTTGGTGCAGGAGAGCCTTTCTCTGGATGATCCTTTCCTCCTCAGTTTGGTGTCTGTGGGAAAGTTTGTGCTGAGTTCTGCCCATACCCAGCCCGGGCAGAAATAATGCTGGTGCCTCAGGGACTGGCAAAAATCCCAGCGTCCTGTAAAAATGAGCCTTCAGATGGTAGAACATTGATTCATTTGTAGCTTTCTTGAAGTTTGGAACTGTGTGAAAATGCCTAGGAGCCATCATGTCCTTGAAAGAAGTGGTCACATTAAGGCCTGCAATGATGGAGCTGCAGCCTGTTCCAGATAGAGGGAAGGGACCTCTGCATCCACTGTAAAGGTGCCTGAAGGAAAGATGGAGAGAGGGTATTTACAGGAGCCTGGAGTGCCAGGACAAGGGGGAATGGCTTCACATGGACAGAGAACCAGTTTAGATGATATTAGGAGAAAATTTTTCCCTGGGAGGTAGCGGAGGCCCTGGCACAGGGTGCCCAGAGGAGCTGTGGCTGTCCCTGGATCTCTGGAAGTGTTCAATATATCACAGGTCTAAGATTCCTTGGCCAGGAGAATAAAAACGTTAACTAATTTTATTTTATTTTTAACTTCCCAAAACAACTTTTTGTTCTCTGGACCTTGGGTGAGACCCATTTTTCCACAAGGATCTTATCTCCAGATGCAGTCCCCAGTTCGGGACATATACATCCCAGCACACAGTATATTTTTTTAAGAGAAGTGCCTTATTAAGACATTTCCTGAGGAGGGAGGCAGTTAGGAATGTTTATAATTGCTTTCCTGAACCAGTGCCATGGAGCTTGGCTGCTGTACCACATTCCATAGTAAACCCTCTAACTTCTCAGCATCTCTTACAGCGTCACCCCCATCCTGTCTCCTCAGTTTCTCCTGTCAGCTTTTTCTGACACAGCACTTGGAGGGCTGTGAAGAAAGGAAGCTGATTTTTTTTCATCTTCTGATTTTTGGGAGCTGAGGGTCCTTGGCTCCCTGCAGCTCTTATTTCAGCATTGACTCAAGAGCATCGCAGGGAAATTGTAGCAAAGTATAAAACTATGAATCTGATACTGAAAATGCTGCCCCCGCTTCTTTCTTCCCTGTGTGTTGCAGTGACCATCTTGATTGTTTCTGAGTTTCACAAGTCTGAAGCCTGATTTCTCCCTTGGGGTCGAGCCATATTCAGCAAGATGGAGCAGAGATGTGACCACAGCCTGACCTGCAGAGAGGAGGAGCAGAGATGAAAAGGCTCTCATATGCGCTTGGCCTTGGCAGGGTAGGCACCAAGTTTAGGACTGGGGCCACCAGAACTGTTCTCTGTAACATTCAGTTGACAGGAGGGTGATCTCTGTAGCAGGAGGAAAGGATTTCACACAGTGAAATATCACAAAAACAAAAGACCTAACAACCAAACTTTTTTACCAGCAGCTTGCCAAGAAGTCAGAGAGGATAAAAGTGACAGGTCTGGCTGGAAAGTCCTTTGTTCTGTGAGCAGCCGCTTTGGCTATTTCCCTGCAGATGAGCTCTGATGCTGTGAAGCATTTTCCTTTTGTTGGAATATCATGTAACTGGATGGGACAAATTAGTGCAGGCTCTAAATCGGCGTGTGCATGTGTTCTGGAGAGGAAGGAAGCAAGCCGAAATTAAGAGTTGTTTTTCTTCCCTGTCTTCTCTCTAACTGTGATTCAGGCTGTCCTTCCCTCTTGTGGCAGGATGGCAGACAAGGAAATGCTCCAGTAACCTGGAACATCACTAATTAGCATTAGTGAGAGGTCCCAGGAGAAGCGGAATGTGGAGAGACACTGTACATTTAAGGATGGAGAGTTTCCACTTTAGCTCCAACTTAAAAGCTTTCTTTGCCTTTAAAACAATGTTTGCTTTCAGTTTGTGATGCCAGATGTCTGTTTAGCACCAAAGTTGTATTTTTAGGAAAGTCAGCCCCTTATCTCTTCATGAAATGATGCCACAGTCGTTCATTCTGAAATTGCAATGCTATATTTGTGTGCTGCTCAGGGACCAAAGGCACCTCTCAAATTGCAAGTGCTGGAGAGACATGGAGAAGTGAGGATCCACAACTGGGGGGTTCATGCTTGCAGCTGCTCAAATTCCAGGACACGCCATTGGTCCTATGTCATTGTATCACAGGATGTGAAGAGATATTCCCATTTCTCCAGTGCTGCGAGTGGAACAGCAGAGAGAAGAAAACATTTGCATCTCAGAGCTGAGCAAACCCCAGAGCATAAGGGGCTGTTCCTTGTGTGCTCTGCAGGCAGCCCAGCAGCCTTCCACACAGCCTAGCCTGTGTCCTGTGATACCATGTACCTTCTGTGGTCAGCTGCTGCCCAACAGTGCAGAGTCTGAACTCTGCATTTGTTCAAACAGAGAGCCTTCCAGAGATTTTCCTTATGGAGTTAAAGATCATAGAGTCACAGAATGGTATGGAAAGGACCCTAAAAATCACCCAGTTCCACCCCTGCCCTGTGCAGGGACACCTTCCCCTGCCCCAGGCTGCTCCCAGCCCCAGTGTCCAGCCTGGCCTGGGACACTGCCAGGGATCCAGGGGCAGCCACAGCTGCTCTGGGCACCCTGTGCCAGGGCCTGCCCACCCTCCAGGGAACAATTCCTGCCCAATATCCCACCAGCCCTGCCCTCTGGCACTGGGAGCCATTCCCCTTGTCCTGTCACTGCAGTTCCTGAGGAACTGTCCCTCTCTGGGTTCCCTGCAGCCCCTCAGACCCTGGAAGGAGCTGTGAGCTCTCCACACAACCTTCTCCTCTCCAGGCTGAGCAGCCCCAGCTCTCCCAGCCTGGCTCCACAGGGGAGGTGCTCCAGCCCCCTCAGCCCCTCCGTGGCCTCCTCTGGACTCGCTCCAACAGTTCCATGTCCTCCTTGTGCTGTTTCCAGAGATCAGGTTTGTTTTATGGAACTCTCTGGGATTTTGTACTTGTACCGTGTGGAACAAAGGAAAATGGAGCACATGGGAGCATAGAAGCTATGTGCATTTTGGACTGGGCTCTTCCTATGACTTGTGATGAACATCAATGGAAATTGCATTTAATTAGGATAAAGTGTATAGAGAAGGATCAAGTTTAGACAGTCAGAAGCAAAATGGTTTTTATCAATTTATGGGTTCACTCACCATAAATCTTGTAATCCCCAATCCTCACCAGACCCTCATGAGTACCACGTTAGGAGCTGATTGCAACAATCTTCAGAAAAAAGGCAGAAATGAATGTGTGACAAGAGGGAAGAGCTGATAAAGGGATATTGCATATCAGAGTTGGGCTGGACTGGAGATCCTCTGCAATACTTATTTCCAAAGCATAAAGATTATCTAGGTAAAAATCATTTTCCAGTTTGACAATTTCATTTTAGTGTTACTCTACTTTTTAGACACTTGGGAAATCAGCGTAACATTTTACCTCTCCCCAGGCCAAAATGGGAGCTTTTAGATGACTAATTTGCTCTGCATGCTTTCCACAATGGGCTACACTTAGGGCTTGTTGAGAGGGGAGGTTTTGCATCGCTCTGTGACCAAGCCCTCTTTAATGCAGGTGCTGGTGTGATGCAAAGCAGATCCTAGAGAGGTTCTCGGGGGTCGTGTGCAGTGTCTTTTTTGATGTTTTCACATCAGTGAGTCTGTATTGTACCACATAAATATCAAAGAATTGCTGGGGTTGGATGGGGCCTCTGGAGATCATCTTGTCCAGGCCCCTGCCCAGGCAGGGTCACCCTAAGCAGGTGACACAGGTGGGTTTTGAGTATCTTGTAAGAAGGGGTTCCACATCCTCTCTGGGCATCATGCTCTGTCACCCTCAAAGAAGTTTTTCCTCATATTCAGATCGAGAGTCCTGTGTTTCCTGTTGTGCCCCTTGCCCTTATCCCGTGGCTGGGCACCACTGGAAAGTGTCAATAAGGTCTCCTCTCAGCCTTCTCCAGTTTAACAGGCCCAGCTCCCTCAGCATATCCCTCAGTATCAGAGATGCTCCAGCCACATCTCCATCGTTGCAGCCCTCAATATCTGTGATTTCCCACTGAAAGATGTACAACAGTGAACTCTGAAGACTCTGTTTCCCAAAAAGCAATATTCAGAAAGGCTACAATGCTGCTTATGACATTTTCACCTAAACAGAATCAAATGAGTTCTGGGGCAAAGTGGTGTCGGCACAAACCTGTGCTAAAAGTACAGAGAGCAGCTAAAACCCTGCACCTGGAAAATCCTTTCATAATGTTCTCTGGGCTCATGAGCTGATAAGTGATTAATTAATGTCTCTAGAGAACATTAAAAGAAATAAGGTTTTGCAGGTGTGCCCTGAAGGGCTGTATGAAAACGCTGCTTGGGGGATTTGGGGGTTTTCTCTGGGGGGAAAGGGTGGTCCCTAGAGTCCTTTCAGTTTGCACAGCATCCTAACTTGCAGCACACAAGGAAGCAGGAAAGCATTGAAGCCGAGTTACAATCAAATTGCAAGGAGTTCACTTCTGGAATTGGGATATTTAGGAGTACTCCAATGCAAAATTCTGCTTAGAGTTCTGCTGCAGTGATGTGAATGGAGGGTCAAACACATTTGGTCTGAGAGCGATGCTTTTAAACTCAATAAATATGTTGGTTGGAGACCTCCTGATTATTTTTAAGCTCCAAAGTGCAGCTTTTTAAATGGTTTACATCTAAACTGGCACCTCAGCATTGATCAGAGCTGATCGACCAACGCCATGATGGACTTGGAGAAAAATGTGAATAAATAAAATAAATACACTACTGCTTCCTGTCCAGTGGGAGTGCTGAGATTCAGGCAGCCACATGAGGAACTTGCAGGGCTGGGGCCATGAACCAGAGTCTGAAAGTGCCCTGGGACTGGCTGAGGGTCACATCTCTGCTGATACACAGAGGCAAACTGGAAGGCAATACAGCAGTAGTCTGAAACCCAAAGGGTTTATTTCTGCTGCTGAGAAGAAGATTGCCAAAGCCTGCTCTGTGGGGAAATTGAAAAAAAAATAAAAGAGGTTTTGTAAACAGAGAGTTGGGTTACAGAGAAACAAATGGAAGTCGTGGGTTTGGTGCTTTGATCTTTAGCAGTAGCACAGCTATACCTGGTTAAGGGTATGCGGTAAACAGGTGATTTCACAGATATTTGCACTGATGGTCACTTGTGAAGGAAAGGTGGGAGAGCTGCAGTATGGAACAGATAGAGTGCTAAAATCAGAGATGAGAGTAGAAAATGCTTTGTATTTATCAAGATACTTTGCATTGACTGCTGGTTGGAATGAATTCATTTGAAATGTTAACAGAACTCTTAATTCTCTCTAAAGATATAGAAAATGAAATGCTTTAAATTAAATGATACATGTGTTATTAATTTGGCCTCATTAAGTATTGAGAACTACAATTTCAAACATTGGACTTCTGATTTGTTAATTTTTTTAAAAAAAGGATGAAAAGATATCCAGGCATTGTTTTGAATTTGTTCATCAGAAGCCAAGTAATGAACTGTTTTTGCTAGATCTTAGTTAGGAAATTAGAGATCGCAGGTTATGGGATCAAGAGTCTTGCAACAGTATGTACAAATTGAAACATGATTTTTGAAATATAGAAATACAGATCAGGAATCATCTCTTTCCTCTAAACTAACTGTCAATGTCACTTGAGGAGATGAAGATCTAGCTCGTGTCCTGGTGATTTATTTCCATAGAGGAGAAACCACATTACTGATTTTTGTTTGCAGAAGAACTTTTTGTAGCTCTTGGACACTTTCTCAGCTCTCTGCCCATGCTTGAGTTGTTCCAGCCCTAACCTTCCCTGGCTGCCTGCCCTTTTCTCCTGAGCCCTTTCCTCCCCTGGAACCAATTTCTTTCAAACACCTTTTCTAAGTAACCTCTGAACTCTCCCTTTTGCCTCAATCTTGTTTATCTTTCCTCTGGCAGATAATGCATATTTCTTTGTGGTTTCTAAAAGAATTCATAAAATTACAGCAGTGTAGCTCTAATAGCCGGTACCAGTTGCACTGTTACTGCCCCACTTGCCACAGAGTTTTCCTCTTCCTGGCTCTGGAAGCTGGGTTTGGGTTGGGTTTGTTTTAAAGCTGGGTTTGCTTTTTAATTAAAATAAGGCCTTATGTAAAAGCTCATTCATATGCATAAGTGTTTCGCAATCAAATCATTAGTGTTACTGCCTAAAAAATAAGGGGGGCAAAATTAGATTGTAAAATTTACTTTTAGGTGTTTCCACAAGGATTGTGCCTGACAATGTAACCATGGGAAATTCTAGGCTCATTTAGAGGCTCTGTACTTCTGCTTGTTTTCAAAATTTAGAAGTTTAGAATGTTGGATGGTAAAGGAGGGTCAGTAAGAAAATTGCAGAGGGAAGAATTAAAAAAAAAACAAAACAAAACATGGAAACTCTGTTCAAGGGTGTCTGTAAACTAATCCAGCATCCCAGACTTTTTTGTCCTGCTGAGCCCACAACCTCTGCTCAGGGCCGGTGCAGAGCTGTAGAAAAGCCAACACCTCGAGGAAAACACCATCTCAGCCAGGGAGGGATGCAATTTGCTTTTCTCCTTGTGTTCAGTAGGCAGCAGAACGGTGATGATGGGAACAGGAAGGGTTCATGTCACACACCAAAAGAGTTTTGCCATTCTCTGACCTGAGCTCTGAGCCCTCCCATAAAAGCATTTGGCTCCTTTTCCATTGAATGGCTTTTTTCATTGCTGCTGCCAGGAGAACACCAAGTGATTTTGGGGTGAGTTCTGTGGCCCGTTGAGAATGCAAATCTTAGGGAAAAGTGCAAGCTTGTGGAAGCAGCCCTCCCTCCCTGTGGCATTGCCAGATTTGCTCTGTCCCTGCCAGGACAGCTGAAACTCCAGCCCAAACAGCAGCAGATGGTCACTGCTCATAAACAAACTCCCTAGGTGCTCTCCCAGCCTCAGGGACTGGGAACCTCGTGGGTTTCTGCTCCAGGAGACAGGAGAGGGCAGGCAGCAGAAATGGAGTGCAGAGACAGGGAGCAGCTGGAATTGCATCAGGTTTTGTCACACTGCTGGGTTGTGAGGAGCCTTCACTCCTTGTGTTGTGGTTTCTAACAAGGAAAGTGCCACAACCCTGGTTCAGCCTGCAGCACAGTCCACTTCTCCTAATCCCTCCACTGTGATTCAGCAGAGGTTTTACCACTGCATTTCAGCTTTTTTCTCCTCTGGAAGCAGTCCACTATCTTTTTCTCCCAGATGTGGTGGGTGCTTTAAGGTGTTTTTCCCTTCTGACAGATTTTGGCAGCTTGTGAGGAACTCGCTGTGGGTGTGAGGAGGATTCCACGGGGCCTGGCTGTGACTGGCACAGCAGAAGGCAGTTTGTGCCACTCCACTTAAAGGAGAGCCAGGTTTGTTTCTGGGATGAGAATTATGATGCCCTCAGCTCTCAGAAACCAAGGAAACGTCACACTCCTGTTTTCCTCACAGGTACATGTTCTGAGGGATGTGCCAGCCCTCAAAGCAGATGATGGGAGAACTTTTTAAATGTCAGATGTGCAGCCTTTGTCCCTGACAGCTGAGAGTCTGGCTCATTTTCCACATGCTTCTTCTTCCTACAATACTCTTGAGACTGAAAAGGACTTTTACTCCCTTTTTTTTCAGTGCAGAAGTAGGAAATGCCAGAGCCAAATCCAGTGAAGATGCCTGTGGACAGAGGATCAAATGGAGGTCTGGCCTCCCAAGTTTTATTGGACTCTGACAGCAACCATATCACCAATTAGGACTGACAGCAGGACACTGAGCCTGACCCTTTTAAAAATGCATTAGGTTCATCTTGAAAGTCATTCACAGTATTGAGTTGACCGTAATTATCCACAGAAACTCAGATTTTGTTTCCTATATGTCCAGAAAAATGCATTTTTGTGATGAAAAACTGAAAAAAAGCCAATTTGTAGAGAAGTGAAAAGATTATGTTGACTTGTGTTTGTCAGAGAAAGAGTTAACTCTGCTTGTTCAGGATTCATGAACAAGTACTCAACACAAACACTTTATTAGACAGAGCTCACTTCCATTATTCCTTGTGAGACCACTGAAGAATAAAAAGTTGTTTCTTTGTGCTGAATACATGAAATATTCAGTTAAATCTGGGAAATTTCACTGGCTTTCAATCATTTTTCTGACTTGTCAGAGCAGAAGGTGTACCAAGGAGAGAGGACTTGGTATTTTACCCCTTGTTCCTTCTGTCTCCTTATTTTCTTGGCTTGGAAAACAATGGAAAAAAGGTAAGGTTGAAGGACTTTAAAGCAATTAAGAACTTTATGTGTCATTTTGATGGATTCAGTGGTCAGGTTTCACCACAGACTGGGCCTTGATGAAATCAGTGAAAGGCTTTGCTCAGAGCTCTGACACTGAAACCCAACATGGGTCCTTTAAAATGCACAGAATTCTGTATCTGTTGCATATGAAGACTGTATTACACAGCAGATGCCTGGTTAAAGTAAAATTAGGGACAGAAAGTTAAAAAAAAATAAATTCATAATTGCTTCCCATTGCTTCCCTCCTGTTCTTCCTGTCTTTCAAGCTGAGCATGTCCAGCTGCTGTTTTCCTCAGTGTTCATGCACCAGAGCACATCTTGCACTTGAAGGTGCAGTTCTGGGGGTTGATATTTCTGAATGTTTACCTGCACAATGGTTAACCCCTGGGGCCAGGATAACCCACCTGTCCTTTTCATTCCAGGCAGAAATCCCAGGTGCTTCTGTCTCTGCATCCCTTACATGTGTTCCACTCCTGCTGCACCTCCCAGCTCTTTGTTCCACTCCTCCCAGAAATTACTCTGTTATTTTCTGCTCAGCCTATGAGCAGGAATCTCAGATAAAATCACCTGTATGAATTACAGGCTACTGAAGTAGATTTGAGATGCTGAGACCGCTTTGGATAATTTAATTTTTAGGGGCTAAACTTGCAAAAATCAGACCTGCCTGATGCTTCCAGCTGTAAATGAGGCCTTGACTTTGAATCAACTGTGTTTAGGGGAACAGCAGATGACAAATTCAGAGCATTTTAAACAAGTGTTGAGATGTAAACATGATGGATTCACCCACAACAAATGGAAGGTAGACACTCTGTGTGGTGAAATTTCTAAAGAGGTAATTCCACAATTTCAAATGAAATGGTGCCTGATTTTAGTGATGAGCTATGTCAGAGTGTGCAACCAAACAGTTCCCATCTCTGTTCCCACACTTTCAAGAGTTGTGAACATTTGAAGAGACATTGATTTGTTCCCCCTATTTTCACCTTTGCATCTGTAGCTGCTACAGCTGTTTAATTTTGTTATGCACTTCAGAAAAGAGGAAACATCACTTTTCTTGACATATTTTTCCTTTTTTTTTTTTTTTTTTTCCTTTATGCAAAACCTTTTTGATTAAGCAGTACTTGTCTGTGCACTTTCATGTTGTTTCTCTGGAATCACTCCCTGTAGTGTGAATAAATGCTATTTGTGTCAGCAGCTAATCCCACTCCAAAGCCCGTATTGTTATTAATATGTTTATTCAATACTGTTTATTCCAGCCCCAATGCACGCATTTCCACGTTCTTTATTCCTGAGTGCACGGTGCCCATCAATCCTCAGCCTCTCCTGGGATTAGAGGGAGAGGGATTACCCGTGCAGAACATCTGTCACTGCTGCTGCTGGAGGAGCTGCAGGGCTGGGGAGGCATGGCAGAGCCTGGCTTAGAGCACAGCCACAGCTCAGTGCTGCTTCTCCTGGGCCTGGGCACACACAGCCAGGGCTGCTGGATATGGTCTCACCCCTTCTCTTCTGTGTGGGAACTCATCACAACTGTCTGTGCTCAGCACTGCTGCACTCAGGGATAACCCTTCCCTGGTTAAAATGCACAAAAATAGATGTTCTTTTCAGTGTAAATGCTGGTTGTTTAATGAAGAAGTAACTTTGAATAATTATGTCAATTTATTTCCAATATCATCTAAGTTTAGAAAAGCATTTAAACCCCGGAGAATCTTTGCTTCGTGTCCCAGGATTTTGTAACATTTGGATGCAGCTGCAGAGAACACTAGTGGCATTCCTGAGAGCTCAGTGTGGTGCTGGAGAGCCCCGGCATGGAGTCTGCATGGATCTGGCTGCAGCCAGGAGCATTCCTGCCATGGTGCACTCCTGCAGCTCGTGGCAGAAAGAACGATAACCCTCCTCATTACAAACCTTCAACTGAAGAAGCCTAAGCCTAAATTCTCACTAACAGTTCCACACAGAGGGAAAACTGGATGAGGTGGTTTTTTCCTGGTCTTTCTCAGGCCTTGGAACATTGACCTAGGGGATCAACTCATGATGTCAGAACTATCATCACATTACGCCATTTACTGCTTCTGTGGTAGAAATAACTTTTCTTCTAGAGATTTCTGCAATTTGTTTAAAATCTTCTTTAAGAACATTTCTATGAAGCTGTAATGGTACTTCCAAATCTCATGTATGAATCAACACAAACCTAATTTGGAATTAGGCACAGAAATTCCAGATCATACTATTGGTATTATTTTGTAAATTTGTTCCCTTGGTTTTGGCCCTGCAGTCACTGAAGCCAAAGCAATTTACAAAGGTCACATGTGCCATAATTTAGCTCATTAAATATTCCATGTCCAAACCTGGCTAGTTAGGTTTTACTAAAGTAGTAAGCTGCTTTATTTCTAAAGTCACTCACTCCTAATGCTCGAGCTCCAGGTATCTTAGTGTGGACACTTGAAGAGTTTTCCAAACATCTGTTTTGAATATTTGTTTGGCTTATGAGTACCATGAAGCCTACTTGAGGCAGTAAATAATCACATATATGTCCTCTAAGTAAGAATATAAGTCTGATAAAACTGGAACCTTAGACAGAATGTTTTTGCCTCGGGAGCCTTTAGTCCCTTTCCTGTGCCAAGCCATCCTCGTACCTACACAGGTTCCTGTTTTACATGAAAGCAGTTGAAGCAGTCATAGGTTTCTTCCCTTTCCATTGCTTCTGCTTGTCACAGGCAGAGCTGTTCTTTCAAACTTTTTGATTGGTGCATAATTAAGGAGGTATATGGGACAATAGCTTCTTATTTTAAAAAGCCATAAAGATTTAGTGAGAACATGGCTTCAGGCCTTCATCAGTGAGAAGGGGGAAAGAAAGAGAAGAAGAAAGAGGAAGGCACACGTATTGCTGGTTCCTAGAGAGTCCTGCTGCAGCACAATGGGGTATCTCCAGACAGACAATGTGGCAATGAAATGCTGGGAGCTTTCAAGGAGGCACCTAACAACAGGAAGAGAAAAGGACTTAAACCGTCAGATGAAATGAGTGCTTTGCAAGGAAAATGATCCAGGCAAAGGGAGGCTGGCACTGGCTGATGGTGGACCCTGACGTACTCAATCTGCCTTTGCTGTGGTTTGGATCATCACAACTTCACGCTAGAAACACATCTCTGCTTTCTCGAGCCTTTTGTTTTCTGCCTAATTATTTCCAATTTGTCCCTTCCAATGTCTTTTCTAATTTTCACTCTGGAGGTGTTTTCCTTTCTTTGCTGCTTTATTCCAGAAGCACCGTTCTCACATCCCCACTCTGCAGCCCTTTTAATCTCTCTGAGAGCAAACTGATGTATCATCTGAGACTTCTGTCTGTGATCCTCATCAGACAGACTGCAAGATGAAGTCAGAGGAACAGAGGAATATGCACCTTGCAAAAGTAAAAGCTTTTGCAAGTTTTTGCTAAAGACAAAGGGTTCCAAGTATGAGCAGCTCTGTCTTTTGAGATTCACTGGTTAAGGGAATGCAAATCTGGAGGTCTGTTCTTTAGCTGGTCCTTTGCAACATAAAGTGCCCTTTGTTTAATGCTGTGTTCTAATGTAGAAAATTCCTTTCTTACAACATTGCCCGCAGTAGGATTCATCATCACATGGAAACAGTGGTGTGTGCTAGGAAGATGTGGAAATAGGAAGTGATATTTATAGAGCAGATACTAAATGAACTGCATGCATTAACCAAAAGACAGGATATACTTCAAACAACATCACATACTGCTGTATTATTCTTTAGTTTAACCTCTGTAAAGTACATCTGCAAAGGTGCTGTGAATGGTCAGTCCAGAGTGGTAGTGAACTGCCTGACTTTAGGGAAATCAAATGGGAAATCAATGGGAAATCAAATGGGAAATCAAAGCTCTATCACCCCTGAACAGAGCAAAGGTACCACACAACTACTGTGTGAATCACAGAATGGTTTGGGCTGGAAGGGAACTTAAAGCCCATCCAGTCCCACCCCCTGCCCTGTGCAGGGACCCCTCCCACTGTCCCAGGTGCTCCCAGCCCCAGTGTCCAGCCTGGCCTGGGACACTGCCAGGGATCCAGGGGCAGCCACAGCTGCTCTGGGCACCCTGTGCCAGGGCCTGCCCACCCTCCAGGGAACAATTCCTGCCCATATCCCACCCAGCCCTGCCCTCTGGCACTGGCAGCCATTCCCTGGGTCCTGTCCCTCCATCCCTTGCCAATTGTCTCTCTCCTGCTTTCCTGCAGCTCCTTCAGGCACTGCAAGGCCACACTGAGGTCACCCCAAAGCTTCTCCTTCCAGGCTGAACAATCCCAGCTGTGCCAGCCTTTCCTCCCAGCAGAGCTGCTCCATCCCTGGGATCATCCTGGGGCCTCCTCTGGCCTCTCTCCAGCAGCTCCAGGTCCAGAATAATGAAGAGAAGGGGCCAAAAGCTCAGAATAAACGTGGAGCCTAAACAGAAACAAATGGTGTCACCTTTGGCCCCAAGGCAGACAGCAAGAAAAAATAAACACAACAGCTCTGCCCCTTCCCAGCAGGTCAGAGACACAAACTGCAGCAGGGCTGCACCTTGGGCCCGCTCTCCTACTGTTCTCTGTGTTTGCACAGGACTGGGTGAAACTGTCTAAACAGAGATGCCTCAATCTAAGTTTGTCTGATGAAACCCATTTCTGCGCCTCTGAAAGCTGTGAATTTTGCAAAGTTGATCCACAGCTGCTCTAATCAGTGCAACCTTTCTGTCCATTATCTTTGCTGCTTATGGAACTCAGTTTTAAGGTCCTCACTTTGCAGCACAGGAAATATTTAACTCTCTGTTCCCAATATTTACTGTAAAAATATCCTCTCTGTATGCTCTCCTAGCTATCATGTGAAGTAGCTGACTGGATGCATTTCCACACCTTCTTCTACAAAGATTGTTCCCCAAGTGGATTATTATCCTTTCCAAAAGGTGGACCAGAGTAGTTCTATTGGAATATGTGTAGCCATAGGAGGCTCCAAAGCTTTTTTGGAGACATTTTTGGAGCTTTTAACATTTTATGCTAAAGCATAGAGAAGTCTCTTCTGTTTCATACATATACAAATTATCTGCATTTTCAGAAGCCTTTCTTGTGCTTCAAAAGCTGTAATTTCTTTTGTCTGCCTCTATTCAGCAAGTTTCCTGTTGGTGGCCAGAGCAGTTAAAACAGGGTTTTAACTTTTTTAATATGTTTTTTTGTTGTTGTTGTTCTTTAAAGATTAGGACTGTTGTGCTAATGATAGGTCAGCAGCTCAGTTTTATTTAGTACCTTGACCGTGTAGATGAACAGATGGATTCACTCACATCCATGCTCATATGGAATAGACATCCCATTATTTATCCTTGGTTTCCTGCAGCAGATTGTGCAATGTAAAGTCATTGTAAAAGTCATCTTGTAGTGCCTGGCCTCAGTTTTAGGGTTATCCTCAGCCTCTAGAAACCCAAACACAACGGATGTTTTGACATGTCAAGTTTTAAAGCTCTCTAGAAGTCTGGAAACAGACTGTGACTGAATATGTGGAAGGCTGGAATGTAACTTAGGATAAAGCAGAAGGGATTAAACCTGTGTAGTAAAAGGAAAAATAAAAATGCAGTTTTCCAGCCAAGGAAATTTTGTGCTGACAGAGAGCTGAATTTGACCATTTCATTTTATTCTGCTTTTCTAGCAGAGCTGCAGTTTGGGCACTGGGCTGTTCCATGGGATGGAGCTGCTGGGGTTTGTCTGCAGGGAGGGAGGGACGTGGTGGCTGTGGCTGCTGTCGGGGTGTTTGGGAACACCTGGGAGTGCTCTGGGTGCACAGAAGCTGCTTTGCCTTCTGCTGCCCTGTTAAGTTTGCAGAGGACATTTTAGCTGTCTGCCTAAAAAACAGGGAAGAGCAGAGAAGATTCCTGGGCTGCTGGGCCCTTCCCAGGCAGGCAGGCAGGGCTGCTGTGCAGGAAGAGCCTGTGGTTTACAGCATATGCAGACCCTCTGCATTCCCCCACCCTCCTCCATCTCTGGTCTCACCATTGGTTCTGCTCTCTTGCATTTTTCCGTCTGCACAGACACTTGTGTGGCAGTTTCTGATTTTCTTTGAAGCCTAAAAGCATGGTCATAGGTTCTTGTAGGAGAGATCAGTGTTTCATTTGTCCTAATCTGTGTGGTGTTGAATCAGTGCAGCACTACAGTAGGAACTGGTTGTCTTTAAAGTTTAGATATGCCTTGAGATATTGAGATCCCTGAGTATGAAAAAGTGCAAACTTATGATTCAAGAGCTCACTGCCTGTTGTTAAAGTCAAGTCAAGGGATGTTTGCCATTAATAACAGGGGTTTGTCAGATTTCCCCCCAAATTTTAGCAGCACAGACTCAAAGTTTCAATGGTGGGTGCTAAATACTGTCCTGACAGGCACAGTGGAAGGCTCCAGAATAACTGTCTGCAGAGTAAGGTTTAAACAGGGAGCAATAAATAAGATTTAGGCCATGCATTGAGCAGTGATGAGAAAACAAAATATTGAGTGGCTGTTCATTAAGTAAGCACTGCCTGCTGCACTGAGGCAGATAAAATATGGTGAAGGAACACAATTGTAAAGTTTATCTTTATGATTTATGTGTGCATACAGATGTAATGGACAAGTATTCAAGTTACAGGGTGATGCTGATGGAACTTCCTAACTTCTCAGTTTTGCTGTTCCAGCCTCACTTGTGAGCTCTATGTGTGTTATATTTATGTGTGTGCTACTTCATCCTCCGGTCAATTGTAATGAAATTAACTGTGCCATCAAGTCTTGCAAATGCTTTTCAGTTAATACCAGTGTTTCTGAATACCTTTGAAATTACAGAGAAATAGCCAGCTTGCTGGGTTCCCAGTGTAAACCTTTTATGTGACAGTTCTAGCAAGAAATGTATGCAAAGCCATTAGAATGAATGGCATGATTGCAAACTGACTATTGCATGAGAGAGGACAGAATTGGTATTTAGCAGAATATTGCTTCCCTTTATGTTTTGAAAACCTTAGTTCTAGGGAATACAGTAGAACTTTAATTCCAGCCTAATTGTTGGAATTTAGTGTTGTGCTGAAACGTCAGTTTTCATTTCACAGCAGAACTGAAGCTCTACAAACACCATGGGAGCTCCTGCCAGCTTCAGTGGAGAAACTGCTGAAACCTGGACAAGCCAGCTAAGATGTGAAAACCTCCGTTTAGCCTAAGATACAGATCATGCTCAGAGGCAAAGCGGGCGGTACGGCTCGGGGTGACCCAGCAAAGATCAGCATTTGGGATGCCTGTCGGCAGAACAGCAAAGGCCACACACCTCACTGGAGGCCACTGAAGGGACCAAAACTTCTCTGAAGGAATCATTCCCAGGTGCATCTGGGATGTGGAGGACATTCAGGGAACGTTTTTGTGTTTTCACATGTGTTTAAAGTTGTCACCATCACTGCTGTCGAGAGCTGCTACATCAACCACCAAAAATAGTAATTATAACAAAACTTTCCATGGAAAGATGGGGATCACATCAAGAGCTTGTATTGCCAGAGTTACATTACTCCTGCGTCATAAATTTAATACTGTTAACAAAAGCGGCCTCAGACTCCAGAATCAGCTGTGTCGGGGCCCTTTGTCCTGGTCTGGCATTGATTCATATTTTCATATGAACTGGTTCCCTGTTAGGGCTTTGTTGGCTTCCTGTACAAAGAACCAAGCAACAGACAGTTTTAAATATTGACACTTGATTAAACCAATGAAAGGGATAGAGATGACTTCATGAACACACATTTAAAGACAGAACCGCGGGGACTGGTTCTCTTTCTCTTCGGCTGTGTGTCCCGTTAGCTGGGCCCGGCCCGGTGCCCCCAGCGCAGCAGGGCCGGGCCGGGCGGGCTCTCCCGGCAAGGCCGAGCCCGTCCGGAGCGGGCCCGAGCCCTTGTGCCGGCGGGGCTGGCCCTGCCCCTGCTGCTAGCAGCACCGGCCCTGCTGCCTTACTGCAGCACCGGCCCTGCGCCTTACTGCAGCACCGGCCCTGCTGCCTTACTGCAGCACCGGCCCTGCCCTCTGCTGGCAGCACCGGCCCTGCTGCCTTACTGCAACACCGGCCCTGCTGCCTTACTGCAGACACCGGCCCGGCCTCTGCTGCAACACACGCCCTGCTGCCTTACTGCAACACCGGCCCTGCCTCTGCTGCAGCAGCAGCCCTGCTGCCTTACTGCAACACCGGCCCTGCTGCCTTACTGCAGCACCGGCCCGGCCTCTGCTGCAACACCGGCCCTGCTGCCTTACTGCAGCACCGGCCCTGCCCCTGCTGCGGCAGCAGCCCTGCTGCCTTACTGCAGCACCGGCCCTGCCCCTGCGGCAGCAGCCTGCTGCCTTACTGCAGCACCGGCCCTGCCCCTGCTGCGGCAGCAGCCCTGCTGCCTTACTGCAGCACCGGCCCTGCTGCCTTACTGCAGCACCGGCCCTGCTGCCTTACTGCAACACCGGCCCTGCCTCTGCTGCAGCAGCAGCCCTGCTGCCTTACTGCAGCACCGGCCCTGCCTCTGCTGCAGCAGCAGCCTGCCGCCTCTGCTGCAACACGGCCTGCCGCCTCCACCGCGGCACCGGCCCTGCCCTCTGCGCGCACCGCCCTGCCGCCTCTGCTGCAGCACCGGCCCTGCCTCTGCTGCAGCACCGGCCCTGCGCCTCGCTGCGGCACCGGCCTGCCGCCTCTGCCGCGACACCGGCCCTGCCGCCTTACTGCAGCACCGGCCCTGCCCTGCTGCGCAGCAGCCCTGCTGCCTTACTGCAGCACCGGCCCTGCCCCTGCTGCGGCAGCAGCCCTGCTGCCTTACTGCAGCACCGGCCCTGCTGCCTTACTGCAGCACCGGCCCTGCTGCCTTACTGCAACACGCCTGCCTCTGTGCAGCAGCAGCCCTGCTGCCTTACTGCAGCACCGGCCCTGCCTCTGCTGCAGCAGCAGCCCTGCCGCCTCTGCGCAACACCGCCTGCGCCTCTCCGCGGCACCGCCCTGCCGCCCTGCCCGGCACCGCCTGCCGCCTCTGCTGCAGCACCGGCCCTGCCTCTGCTGCAGCACCGGCCCTGCCGCCTCGCTGCGGCACCGGCCCTGCCGCCTCTGCCGCGACACCGGCCCTGCCGCCTTACTGCAGCACCGGCCCTGCCTCTGCCGCGGCACTGGCCCTGCCGCCTTGCTGCCGCACGCCCTGGCAGCTGCAGGATGCGCCGGGCCCGCTACGCCAGCCCATGCGGCCGGGGAGGGCCGGGCTGGGCCCCGGCGGGTCCCACCTGGGGCAGAGAACGGCAGCAGCATTCCTAGCGCGACCGCCGAAAACATTTCTTAGTGGCTGAGGGGCTGTCCCAGAGCCACTGAGACCAAGGGGTGGCTCTGCAAGCCCCGAGCGAAGATGTTATCTCAGTGCACGGATGAGACCTGTAGACTCTCGGTCCTCTCCCGAGTGAGAGAAATAATAGGAGTGAAGATATATGGAGAAACAACGTGAAGACACAAAGGTCAGTAAAGACGGAGTGCTGTCCCAGACGGAAGGATTGAGGGGATGCCCTAGCTTTCCTTGAAAATCTCTTGTAAACCATGGTGATGGACTATGGTATATTGGATATCCCTTTAAACCATTGAGAAGTATGGGGGAGATAGAACATTCAAATTGTAAACCTCAGCAAAGGCATTCCATGCTGAATAAGTAGATGTTGAGGTAGCTGTGAGCCCATGAGAAGTTTGAACAGAGAGAAATGAGTGAAGTCCTCTTTTGCCCTGAGAGAACCCTGTTCCCAGAGATAAAGATGATTTTAAAGATAGCTGAAGAGAACCTTTGCTTTTGAACAGACCATCCTTAAACTAATACCCATAAGTTGACATGGCCCAGAAGCAGAGCTGTGGTGAAGGCTGTGAAAATGGGAGGAACTTCCCAAGTGCAGATTCCTGGGCAGCTGCTATTGGTAGAAATTGAAGCCACGAGAGAGAACTGTTTGTTTGTGGAAAATTCTCCATGGTGTAATGAGCGATACTCCTCTCC
This sequence comes from Sitta carolinensis, assembly GCA_032173965.1. Taxonomy (NCBI): domain Eukaryota; kingdom Metazoa; phylum Chordata; class Aves; order Passeriformes; family Sittidae; genus Sitta; species Sitta carolinensis. The sequence goes on from CM063292.1 coordinate 20,857,854, forward strand.
CTATGTGAACTGAAGAAAGACTATTCTAGAGGTGGAAAACTGACTTGAGAATTCTGAGTGTTGTTTTTTATGTGTTGCCAGTGGGAAAGAAAGGTGGTGTGGGAAAGGGAGGAGGAGTGTTCTGAAGGTTTTATTCTGATTTTTATTATTCTTCCTTTAGTTCTGTTAATAAATTTTCTTTAGACCTTTCAAGTTTAAGCCTGCTTCGCTCTTGATTGAGAAATTTCAAATTGGCGAACCAAAACTACTACACCCTTGGAGCAAAGCACATGGTACAAACTCCAGTTCAGTCTCTTCTGTGTCACTGAACTGCTGCCAGCACAAGACTCTGGCTCACAGCCAGCTCTGATGCTTTCCTTGTTCTCTTAGTGATTTTGGTTTCTTGCAGTATACGGTGTGTTATGTAAAAGCCCATCCAGGAGATGAGGTATGACCTTGAACCCCAGGTACTGCTGGTACAGACAGGGGCAAAGTGGGAAAGAGCAGATGCAGCCTAAAAGCTGAAACCCCTGAGCTTGTGTAGGAGGCTTGGGAATGAATCCACAGTAAAGGCAACGGATGAGGTTTTCTTCTCCAAAAGTGTATCCTGTACCTGATGCACAAGTCCAACCCTGCATTAACTCTCCTTAGCACCCACAGCAGCTCATTTTGGGCTGTTCTGCCTCCCTGCTCCCCTTTGGCTCCAGGGTCTGAGCCAGCTGGATTTTCTCCATTCCCCACTCCAACCCAGCTCCAGACTCTTCCTTTGGGAACCGTCTCTTGTTAGCAGGAGCTTGCACTCGTGCCTCCATGTCTTCTTTACTGTACATCCTTATATCCTTTTTAACTTCTGCATTTCCAGGTGCTGCTTCCTGCGTGTGCAGCCTCCTTGGAGTTGTAAATCCCTTCCATCAACAAAATTCACAGCTGGCACAGGCAGGTTGTCTCATCCAGCACAGTGCAGTCCTCACTGCTGCCTCTGTCCTGAGGCCTGGTTTGGAAGGGGTGTAGCCCCTGGCTAGAAAGGGTCCTGCATTCCAGGCTGCACCAGACTTTTGGAGTAGGGCTCTTCCTTGTCCTTCTGAGCTCCTGCTGTGCTCTTTGACACGAAGGCTGACTGACACCAAAGAGATGCAAAGGCTAGGGCAGGGCTGGTGAGAACATGGTGGAAGATCTGTGTGAAAGGTGGGGGAAAGGCACAAGGGCAGGATGGCGCTGGGCAAGGCAGAGGAGCAATGAGGATGGGAGCAGTGAGGCTGTGGAATATCTGTGTGTGCACGAGAGGCTGTGAACTGGAGAGGCTCTTTGTCATTCCAAAAACAAACAAGCAAAGAGGGTTGGGGAAAAAAATTAACTGTCCATGGCCTGTTGAGCAGAAGGGAGTATGACTGTCATGCTTTTGGCAGGCAGGAGGAAAGACAGAAAGATTTGAAGGTTGTAATGAAAATGGCAAAAATATTATGGGCAGTCAGGATAGTGTGTGTTGAATAAAACAGGGTTAAAGAAATCTAAAGAAAGTAGTAAACAGTCCAGAAATTCACAGTTGACATTGCCCAATTTTTTCAATGTATAACTGGAACCTTTTTCAGAGGGATGGAGGAGAAGTGGAGTGGGAAAATGCTGTGTTTCATGACCCCTCTTATTCTGATTTTAATTGTCCTATAGAGGGGCAAGTCACCTCTGCACAGATGGGCCTCTTTCTTCACTCCCAAAAAGTGGCTTAATCCTAACCTGTCTGAGGGGCCTGGTAATTATAAGTCATAGGTTGAAAAGTGGGCTGGAAATTACCAGCACATTTAGATGTAGAAGAATGTAGATATTTTAATAAGCGAATTTTTGTACCATTTTCTTTGTTCTGAGCCTGAAGTCTCCATGTGGCTTAGAGTGGGAATGAAAATCATGGTGAAGATCGTGCTGGAGCTCTGTATATCCCATTTAAAACAAGATCAGTGTGAAAATGGGCCATCATCTTCCAGATTGCAACAAGTGAGGTTCAACCTTATAATGTAAGACGATTCTATCTTACATTCATAGAAACAGGAGTTAAAAATGCAGACTGGTCTAAGGCAGAAAAATAAAACTAACAGAAGTGTTAGAATGAACACAATGATTTAAAAAATCATTGAACACTTGAAAATTCTGCTGTTCAAGTGCCTTTGTTTCTTAGAGAAAATGTTCTCCTGGCCCTGCAGGGTTTCAGCAATGCTCAAAGATTAGGCAGATTTATCAAAATATTGATTGGATTTTAATATTATGATGTTAGAGTGACTATCTTGCACTGGTTCTCTTTGGGAAGAGTTTGTTTCTGCAATAGGAAGTGACTATGCCAGGAGTTATCATGCTGGTTCAGCTAAATACTCAGAGCAGCACAAAACTGACTTTGAAGGCCTCTTATTTCAGTCATGATGAAAATTCTTTTTTAATTTTTTTCCCCCAGGACTCTGAAGGTTTTGCTTTTAAAGAATTACACCCTCTGCTCCTCTGAGTGTTCCCACACAAAGGTCTCCCCTCACGGTTGCTTTTAGCTGGGTTTCAGCTGAACAAAGCAGTCGGCTCTTGCTAATTTTAAACCCAAGGGGATCCTTTTTCTGTACATTTCTTGATTACATGGGTTATTAAATAGGGGGCAGAAATGGTGCAAAAGGGCTGTACACAGTGAAATAAACCCTGCTCCAGCCTGACCCACATCCACATCACACAGCCAGGTTGCTGAAGGTGAGGAGGAGCAAACACACACCCCAAGAGTTTGGTACTTTATGAAAATCACTGTCAGATTTTTTAACAGACTCCCTTGCACAGGAATTCCAAGACAGATGCGTGCCTGGAGACTGCAGGATTGATGTATGGAGGCTTCTAGTTCACACAGGCTCTACAGATCCTGGAGAATGAGTGTCTAACAAACACACACAAACCCCACCTTCTCCCCAAAGCACAGTCCTACCCCTTTCTCAGTATTTCAAAAATTCCTTTCCTATTTTCTCAGCACAGGAAAAACCCACAAAAGGAACCACCAGTGTTCATACTGATACAGTCTGTTTTAATGCTTGGTTCAGGTTTTTTCTGCTAGATTTTATTCTGAGTGTTTTGGGAGGTCTGATGAACACTTGGTCTGTTCTGCTGTGGAATTTTCTGCCATCTCCCCACACTTGGAAAAATGCAAAATTCAACAGCAGCAGAGCTTTTGCTGAAACAGGTTTCTTTCTGCCTGTCCCCAAGCACATGTTCTCTCAGGACACGAGCAGGTGGCATCAGTATTTCCTGACAGTGTTCCTCATGGATTGTGCTGTTGTGGATATTCACAGTGCTCACATTTATTAAAAGTGCTGCAGCAAGGAAAGGAGGGATCTGCTCTGTTCTTGATAAATTGCAGCCCAGGAACAGATTAGGTGTTAGCAAGGACACCCAAATGGCAAAGAGAGGAAGGATTGGAAGAGATTTGGTTTCAGGAACATCCAGCACCATGGATTTTCAGGGGGAATGAGGCATATATTTGCTATGGGCTCTGTGGGTATTGTTGGTCCTGCTCTGGGCAGGAAAATGGTGTATCTGACTTACTGAGCCCCTTCCAGCCCTACTTGTTAGGATTGCATACTGCAAAGAAGAAGCTGTGTCCAGATTTTCCCCAAGTACAGGGTCTCTGCCACTTGGGCTTGCAGGACCGAAAGGGCAGCAAAGTTTTAGTTTTAAAAATTCTCAGGAGAGTGTTCATAAGATTTCTATTCTATAGGAATTTTTTACTGTGCTGTATTACCATATTTAGTTCGAGATGTGTGTGTAAATCTAGTATGGGTGAGCGAGCAACACTATATACTGAATTATCCAATTGGTCTGGTGTGTGGCTGCTGTGCTTGCATCAAAAAGAATGCCTTATTCATAAACTCTAGTCCTGGTTCTTGACTTGATCACTGATTCCCTCTGCTCTTTCCCCAGACCCAGGAAATTAATGACTCTGTCTTACAGGGCTCTTTTCAGTGTGCAGTTCACAGTTATCTAAACTGTTGTTTCCCTGTCCTTCTTTCCCTTTAACTTTTTGACTCCCCTGACTCTGTGTGGGTTTTGTGTCATTCCAGAGGCCACAGGCAGCCCTGCAAGATTTGAGGTCAGCTCAGTGTTTTTCTTGCCTGCAGTTCTGTGTTGTGTAGCTTAATGGATGTGATAACAATCTGCAAAAATCTCAAGACTGTAAACCCTGAAGAGGAGCAGGAATGGTTCCAAGGATGTGTGGGAAGCAGTTGACCAAAGGAACATGTATAGTGTGTACTGTGATAAGTATCTTCACAGCTGGAGCTCTGAGAATGGAATATGCTTTCAAAAGATTTTTCAGACCACTTTAAATAAATGATGGGAAGTGTTCTGCAGCGTCAGCTCTTGATGGTGCTACGTCTCTCTCAGCACACTATCAGAGCACATATGCTCATTCTTTCCCCCAGAAAACCAGTTAAAGGGCATGAGAGACCTCCATTGCAGCTGCTACATACCACAGGGAAAGAATCCTTGGAGTTTTGTTGCTGATTTGAGAATTCAAAGCTGACTAGTGATCTTCAGGATAGTTGAATGTCTCCAGAAATTTCAACTGTCCTGCTCACCTTATCTAAGGTGTCTGTGGGTCTCAGCAAATTTTGCTCCTTTCCTTGAAGGATCTGTTACTATTTCTATTTCCCAATATTCCAAACCCAAAAGGTTGTAATGAATTCCATGTAGTTTTCTGCTCGTTGCCAGCGCTGTTTGCTAATGCAATGTGAAAATGCTAATGGCAGTAATAAATTTGGTACATTTCCTATCTTCTGACACAAACGTCTCACTGGGTTATGTGATAAGGATGTCTCTCCTCTGTGCATCGTTATAGGATTGTGTTGCCTGTGGAGCTCTGAGAAGCTGGGCAGATACGGAGCACACCAAGGCATGCAAGAAATAGCCCCTTCTAGAGTTCCAGGATTAAAGTCTCTGAGCCCACATGGATCTTTGCCCTGCCTTCCTTCCATTTGAAACTTCCACAGCCACAGTTCGCTTGATGTAGGCTCCCTCCTCCAGGCTCTGAACAGGGCAGGACATCCCCCTGGGCTATTTCCTATCAGGCTGTCGTCAGAAACACTGATTTTTCCTTGTCTTCCTGCAGGGATTTACTCCAGGTGGACCAGTAGGAAATGATATTTGTGCATTCCCAGTGGCTTTTTTACTCCACTCCTGTCCAGAACCTGGGTACAGATGTATCGCTGATGCTCCAGCAGAAAATCTGAGGCTTTCAGCTTTTCCCTCCTCACTTTAACACTTCACTATTGGCTTCCTGTCACTTACCTTTAGGCCTGATTAATACTATGTAAAACTGAAGACTTCACAGCCATTCTTCAAAAGGATTTAAAGTCCCCTGATTTCCCATAGTGAAGTAAGCAAATACATTATTTCAATGTGAAGGAGAGAAAATTGAGATCAATATCCCCTCGTAAATACAACGCTGCAATTCGCAGCAACAACCATGATTTAATTTTTTTGAAGGCCAGGGGACCAAATATGTGGCACTTCCTGTGTTCTTCCACAGCCATATATTTATGTGTTAAACTTCTCCAGATGGCTGGCTTATGGGGCTCAAGGAATGTGTTTGCAGGTTCTGTTCTGAACAAAATAAATAACTTTGTCTTACAAAATTTGGGGAAAACAGTCAGTTCCCAGTAGTTTTGCCTTTTCCACATTTAGTGGCGATTCAGGATTCAATTCACCTCTAGACTACAAAGAGTGAAGGGATTAGGCACTCAATCAGGCTGGAAATTCCTAATCCACCTCTTGACTGGCCTACAGGTGAGGATTTAAATGGCTGAGAAGTGAAGGTAAGTGAGGAGTGCTTTGAAGGAAAATTTTTTTTTTACAGAGAGCTAGGAGTTTCTCATGCTGTGTTCTGCCACAATGCTTCACCTCAGAGGCAGGAGCAGCCTGCAGGCAGCCAGGAAGAAAAATGGCTGAAAAATTGGTTCTTTTTAAGAAGTGAAAAAGTTGGGATGCTTTTGGTTACATCATGTGAGAGGAACTGAAACACAGCAGAAGCGCTCCTGCAGCTGAAGAACAAGACTTTTATGTGTGAGGATGTTACTCCAAAGAGAATCTTCAAGTCTGATCTCTGAATCCTAGGAGGAAGGCTGACAGTTAATATTGGTAGGACACGACAAGCTCTCCTAGGGACTTGTGGAGAGTGTGAGATGCAGAGTCAATGCATCCAGAGCAAGAAAAGAAGCAGAGGAGGTTCACTGAGTGTCTCCTCAGATTAAATGTGTGGATTGCCATAGATTAAACCATAGTCACTCTCTGGTTTGCTGTTATTCCTGGTGACCTCAGAAAGGATTGCCCAAATACATGGATGCAGCTTCTCAAGAAGAATGGATACCTAGATCCCTCTCTGGGTGACAAACACGTATTCCTGTCATCCCGAAGGACTGTGGTTTCCAGGGCTCCTTATAGTGCTAAGAAATCACTGAAAACTTTTTTCATTTGACACAAATCGGTTTCTTGGTGCTTCCAGAGCCAGATGGGGAGGGTAATAAACTCTTTTGGGGGTGGAGGGATTGAAGTGTTGAGTAGGAGTTGGAATTAATTTCAGATGAAGAGATGTTTGCATGCTAAAGTCTGTGCTGACTCTAACCATTGGACTAGATTTATTTGGCTGTGCTAAGGGAGAGAAAAAAGGTTACTTGCCTCTCCCAGGGAGTCTGGGGAACAGGAACAGTGGGATTTATGTATCTACCCTGTGGCCGAGATTAGATAGCCACCAGCTGTAGCCTGGGGGGAAATGTGCCATCATTTGCATGCAGCGAGGTAATTACACATTCCTCCATTAAATCTCCCCTCTGCATGTGGATCTATGGCTTCCTTAGGACAAGTCCAATTACCTTGCTGCTCTCAACATGGAAATGTAGTTGGAGTCCACTCAATGCAAAATAAGGCTGCCAGTGTGCTTGGTGGGGCTGGTTTGATGTGGATACACTGCACCAGCTGGAGGATTGGGATGTGTTTCCATTTGCTTCCAGGTATAATTGAGGGCCTTCATGGAGAGCTGAGCATCCTGGGTATCTGAAGGATACTTTGGGGCCATCCTGGAAGTTCCATTGATTGATTATCAGGGGAGCAGAGCACAAAGTTTCACCCCAGTGAGTGAAATAATTTCATGCTCCCAGCCAATAAAATACTCAGGCTGTTTCTCTAGCAGAGCAGGAGCAACAGGTGCAGGTAACGGGACCCTGGATTTTTTACTGGAATCTTAGGCCTTTAGTACATCTTTGAATATTAATAGTGTCATTGGCTCTGCACAGGGGTTGTTCTCTTTTCAGCCTGAAAGCTTCTTTCCTGTCTGTTGCTTCTTCTCTGACCTGCTTCTCCTTCCAGGAGAGGAAGCTTTCAAACTAAACCAATTTTGCTTATTCTTTCACAAGGTCTTTGTTAAGACAAGGTAAAAACAAGACTGATTTTCTGCCTAACAAGTCTTTTGAAGTTCAGTTTTAACTGTCTCTTCAGTGGGCCTGTGCCTGGTAGCCCATGCTCCGTTGAGAAGGCACTAATTCATTTTTCATGTGTCTCCAGTTAGGTAAACCTAAGAGGGAAAATTAGTTTCTTGTCACCCTTCCATCCAGTGCGGGCTGCAGGGAAGTGAATTGACCACATTTCAGTCACTCATTTCAGCTTCTTTTCAACTCCCATATCTGAGAGATTAAAACTTTGCATTAAACTGCAGGGTTTTGCTTTCTCTCCATTTCTTCTTCAGTCTCTCCTTGCTGATAAATAATAGATACAGGAGAATGAATAAAGTACTAAACTTGTGCCATGGGACTGAAGTTTCCATCTAATTGGTGGTCCAGCCCAGTGTGAAATCTATTTGGTGGTTTCAGCTTGGTACTTCAGGAACAGTATTCATCCTGTGAAGATAGTAACTGTAAAATCATTTAGTCTGCCAAAGCAATCCCAGCATCTTGAGAAAGGCCAAAGATGAAGTTAATATTGAAGCAGAACTACCTCCACTCCTACAGAAAGTGTCTCCAGGGGAGCCTTCACTGAGTTGCTGCAGGACAGCCAGTCCCGTGCCTGTTCACAGTCCTGCAAGATCTGTTTGAGTGACAAAGTATGGCTTTCAGTGCTTGGGCTCTCCAGTTACATCACGGAATCACAGAATAATTTGGGTGGGAAGGGACCTTGAAGCCCATCCAGTCCCACCCCCTGCCCTGTGCAGGGACCCCTCCCACTGTCCCAGGTGCTCCCAGCCCCAGTGTCCAGCCTGGCCTGGGACACTGCCAGGGATCCAGGGGCAGCCACAGCTGCTCTGGGCACCCTGTGCCAGGGCCTGCCCACCCTCCAGGGAACAATTCCTGCCCAATATCCCACCCAGCCCTGCCCTCTGGCACTGGGAGCCATTCCCTGGGTCCTGTCCCTCCATCCCTTGCCAATTGTCTCTCTCCTGCTTTCCTGCAGCTCCTTCAGGCACTGCAAGGCCACACTGAGGTCACCCCAAAGCTTCTCCTGTCCAGGCTGAACAATCCCAGCTGTGCCAGCCTTTCCTCCCAGCAGAGCTGCTCCGTCCCTGGGATCATCCTGGGGCCTCCTCTGGCCTCTCTCCAGCAGCTCCAGGTCCCTCCTGTGCTGGCCCAGGGCTGGGCAGCTCTGCAGGTGGGGTCTCACCTGAGGGGCAGAATCCCCCTCCCCTGCTGCCCACGCTGTGCCAGCCCAGGGCAGGGGGGTTTGGGGTCCCATCTCCCAGGGGCAGGGCCAGCTCTGCCCCACAGCTCCCCAGGGCCTCTCCCAGGGCTGCTCCAGCTGCTCAGCCCCAGCCTGACCCAGGTGAACTTCATTTTGTGATATTACATTAATTTTTATGTATATATTAATAAATAAAATTATGTATACATACATTGTATATGCATATATATATATGCATGTACAAGTGTGTATATACACATACATGCATATATATATAAAAAGTAAAATACCTGTCCCACAATTGCCTCATATGGGGTAAACCACCACCTGGCTATGACTCAGAAAGTAAATGTCTATTGTCACTTACATCACTGCAAGAGCTGTCTTTTAATAATGAGAAAGAAATCTACACCTGATATTAATGTGCTGCTTGCAAACCTTCATAGCCAGAAAGTCCACTAGGCTTGATGTTTTAGACTAATATATAATTAATATCTTGAAAATGGGATAGGATCAGGAATGAGTCGCTCAGTGTTGGACATTTCAGCCCATATTCTGTGCCTTTTGGATTTCTGTGGAAAGCACAGTGCTGTACAGTCACTTGTCTTCCCTCAAATGAGTAATGATAATGATAATTTTACATGAATTGTTTTTGCGTGCCAGAGTGACCTCAGAGTTCTGTCTGAGCTTCATTGCTAGAAAAGTGCTGAAGGAGGGAACGTTTAAACACCTGCACATAAGTGCAGAGCCAGTTCAGTGGTTTCTCCTGTATTGAAAAGTGAAGGTGTCAGAACTTCCTGACACCTAGTGCTTGGTGCTGTGGTCTGAAATCAGCCCTGGATTTTGTAGTGTGGATTGGTCATTGGGGTACTGACTACCAAGATATTCATGGTAGGACTTCTCCCTAAAATTATCCCCTTGTGTCTAAAAATTCTTTTAGTTTTGCTACTCCTCTCTAGAATACTGGGACAGGTTTCCCAAAGAAGCTGCATCCCTGGAAGTACTTCCTATCATGGTGGAATGAGATGAGCTTTAAAGTGCCTTCCAATCCAAACTATTCTGGCATTCTGTGACAACCCCAAAAGCAGTTGGTGGAATCTGGCAGCAAAAAAGTTCTTTTTTCATTGGGAGTGTTAGGAATGTTTTGAGTAGACTGGTCCCTTCCTCCAGGCTTCCACTGACCAAGCTTGGGGCAAAAAATTCCTGAGGTTCATCCACTTGTTCTGGCACCTGAAGGCATTTGCATGAAGCCAGTTGAAGTTAGTGGCAGGTGACAGTTTTGCAGTTGTGATCTCGTGTATAGATAACAAACTGCACAAGAGATTGCAGAATATATCAGACCTAGGAATTAATGGTTACACCTCAGTCTTTGCTGTGTCTTTAAAAAGACTAATAACAAAAGTGAATTTTCCACCATTCCCTGTAAAACTCTGTTGTGCTACAGAATAAAAAAAAAAATCAAACCAACAAAGTATGCTCAATGGAAATTTTCAGTTGGCTTCAGAGAGTGTTGAGGCAGCTGCTAAATGAAATCTCACCATGACTCCACAATGTTTGTGCTTCCTTCTTGTGGGAAGAAGATGGGAAAGGCAAGATGAATACTAAAGCTTTGCATTGCTGCTCATGGAGAAGCAGCAGCAGGGCCTGATGAAAGAACCTCAAAACAAGAGAGGCTTTGCATCTTCCAGCAATACCAGGGTGTCTGTCTGGACAGAAAATTCCTGCAAGAGGCAGTGCTGGCAGGGAGAGGGCAGGTCCAGGTCTCTCCTGCAGAGCCTGAAGGAGCAGGGCAGGGCAGAGCCATGGCTGTGCCTCAGCAGAGCTGTGCGGTTTCAAAGGCAGTCTGTTCTAAAAGCTGATGCTGTGGTTGGGAAGCCCTGTTTATCCCGGAGAAATCACTTCAGTAACAAAGTGGAGCATTAACAAATAGCAACTAAAATTTCTGTTCAAAATGTTGGCTGTGTCAAATGAAAAATTGTCTTCTTGGGTAGCTTGTGTTCCTATGTGCAGGACACCCATTTCTGCAGGCTCCTGCTCATCACTGGCTCCTCTCTTGAAGGAGATAAATAATACTGACCTTTGGAAATATGCGGCTCAATAGTTTATCTTGGCTTCAGAACTTGCCAAAGCTCATGACTGTGTCTGGGAAGATTGTTTCAGATATATCCATGTCAATAAGAACTTACGTGAGCTAAAATAACCAATTTAGTAGTGCAGGACTCAGTCATCTTGTTGACAAGCTGCCTTCATGCTAGATATGTTCTCTATTATTGATGACATTTCCAGCAGATCCCAGAACAATGCTAGGTGAGTTCTAAAATTAATATCCCTTTCCATGGTTCATTAGTTTGCCTAGGTCTGGATAATAAATGGAGCTACAAAATCCAAAAAAACAAACGAACCCCTGCACTTCCTCCCAGATCCAATCCCAGAATTGCAAGTGGGTTCATTTTTGGTTTGGGGTTGTTTTGGGGCTTTTTTTGTAGATAATTTGAACTTTAACTGAGGAATCTTTATGGAAGTTCTAAAATCAGCATCCTCATTTCTCTTTTCACTTTCATAAGCCTACCAAGTCCCAATCAGAGTGATAATTAAAATGTTGAAATGCAATGAAATAATGTCTGTGAAGTGTTTCTAAGCAGAGGCAGAGCTCTCTTGCAAGATTTCAGCTAAGTTCTGCAGACCCAGAGGATTTAGCTGTTTCCAATAAGCCTAGATAAGCTCCTGGACTTCTGAATGCCAGAACTGCAGCTCTGAGCTTGGTGGAGATCACTTATCACCAGTGAATTTTGTAATTAATTTAATATTGTTTTATCAGCTGTCTTTGTATAGCTTTCCTTCCTCCTCTCCCCTTCAACCCCCCTCAGAATCCTACCTGACTTTTTAAACCCAAATCCCACCTAAATATTAGCAATCTTAATAAAGTAATTGTAGAGCTACATATTTTTAATTGCCTTATACAGGCCCTGGTAGAAATCAATGACCATATTGACCAGCGAAGTGTTTAAAACACTCACAAATTAAATATCTTTAGAATTTTGGAACAAATAACTTCAACCTGTGGATCTTTAGTTGCTAAATAAGTAGTTCAATTGGAATGAATATAGGTCTTACATATATAGTTTTACAACATTAATTTCTCTTACTGTATTAAATACAATCTTTTAATTAGACCAAGACCTTCAAGTATCTGGAACATTACTGGTTATTTTATAATAACCAAGATGCTTGAATACTTCTAATGATTTCCCAAGCAAAATATCTTTGATGTTCTTATTGTAATTTGGGATAATTCTTTATAATGGTAAAATTATAGTTTTAAGAGAGTGATATATGCTTGCTAGTCTGTATTGAACAATTCTTGTAACTTTGGATTTTGAAATATTTAGAGGTTAGTATATATATCTTGAGCTGTAGTGATAAAACACACAATTGCAAGTTTTCTTCAGGGCTATACATATTTGTGGGGGTTTTTTTAAAACTCTTCACGCTCCAAGATTTGTAATTGTCTAGCACCACGTGGGATTTGCCTGCCTTTGTTATCTGAGTAATCCTTGGTGCTACATGAGCTTGGAGAAACATTCCCAGGTCTGTGACCAGAGCAAATCCAGACTCCTGGAGTTCAGGGCAATGCCCCTCGTGTCAGTGATTTTAGAACATCTGATTCCATACTAGAACTGACATTTTGTTAGTAATATTTGTTTCCATAACTACTTAATATTTAACCTTCTTATACCATTGGGGAGGGGTTGAAAAATTTTCTGTGGGACAAAACCTGGAAATTCTGATCAGTTTGATGTTAACTTGATGCACTTTCAGATGCAAAATAATGTGGTTTAATTATTCTGTCATTTGAAGTGGCCTTTAACTTCAGTCCAATGTAATTTCCATTCTTTGTTGAATTCCTGGGGTACTTTTAATGTTCTGCACCACACTCTTAAGGGAAGTCATATCAGGAAATAAGAATCTGTGTGTTTCTAACCAGCAAGGGGTGTGTTTAATTTGCATTCTTAATTCAATTTAAATGCGAGCATGAAGGTTTTTTAAGCAAACATAAAAATCTGGCCAGAGGAGATGATGAAGAAAATGTAAAAGCAATGGGCTTTATTTTTTAATGTTTATATAACATTTCAAATCCAAGATTTAGTTTGTGAAATGTGCCTGGTCTGACCAGGATTGGAGGGCGAGGTGATGCCAGGGGCTCTTGTGCCTGCAGTGAGCACAGCCATGGAGGCCAGCCCTGTGTTCATGATATTCTGTCTTCCTAAACGAGTATCAATTGATCACTGCATTCTTTTGCTCATGGAGGATTTTTACAGAACTTGATAACTGAGGGTAGTTCTGATAAATACTGTAAGACAAAGATTTATGCTCTGAAAAGTGGAGAAGGGAAATTTCTGCTCTGATTTTCATCTTCAGTTGGAAAGGAGAGGGTAATGTGCCCTGAGCACAGACAGCTTGGAAAGCTGCAGCTTTCCCCCTCAAGCTGTGCATTTAAAGGTCCTTAGGAGATTATATAAAATATGTTGACAGTTTGTGAAACACAGCAATGCTGCATATTCATCTGCCATGAAGACAAACCTTTATTTCCAACAATTATAAAGTCATTATAGTCAGGCAAGCTTAAAAAGCTGTGGAGTTCTCACTTATTGTGCCTGTTCAGCTGAAATTATTAATTGCAAACGGAAGTTTCTAGAATTCCCACCTCAGAGGACTGGAAGTAGCCCTTCTGACTCCTTGGTGAACCATGTTGGTTTAAATTCAGAGTGAAAATATGTTGCAACTATAATGTTATTGATTCTTTATTGCAGGTATTAATCTTTTCCTTTAGCAGTAAATAGCAAAGACACAGGCAGGGAGAATAGGATGTACTTCCCAATGGAAAACTGAGTAATTAAATTTTGAACTGTAACTACTGGATGTGTATACTTCATATGATTACCCTGCTTTTATCATGACTTTTTTGTTTTTCAGCAAAATCCAAGCTGTATTTTAGGTAGCAAAGAGTGAACTCCCTTAGTATAGTTACAGATTTTTACTCAATTTATGGCCTTGGGAGGCTGACTTATATTGATATTCAGTTCCCACTAGGAAAAGAATTGGTAAAAAGCAAGATGGAGGCTGGAAGCAGAAAACTTTTTTCCTGTGCATGGGTGTTAAAACCCGAAGAGAAGTGAAAAACAAATACTGGGCAGTAGGATTTTCAGAAAACCGCAGCCTCAGGTTAGATTTTATTAATATTTAGGCTGAATAAAAGTGTTTGTCCTCATTTTCAAAATTACTCCACACTTTCCAAATGTAATGAGTGATCTGAGCTCTTCCCTTCTGGAAACCCAGGCACTTATTTTACCTTAAATATGGACAGGAGACCAATTATCGCTCTTTTATTTAGTCTGAGCCTAAGTGCACTATATACCATCATAGCATATTCAGTGAATCTCTAGCTCATGGAATATATTTTTCTATCCCTTAAAAATTTATAAAACTGATATAAAAGCTTCAGCCTGGTGGAATGGTTGGAATTACCCCAAGCTTCCAGAGGCAGGTGGGTTTTGTGAGCCTGAAGCATCCTTTGGTGTTGTCCCTGAAAATCAGCCTTCTGTTTTGTTTTAGTATAGCGGAGTCAGTTCTCATGAATTGTAAGATAAACAAGAATCATGTTTGCATTCCTTTGTAAAAGATCTCACCTGATGGACTTCTCAAGTGACCAGTGAAGATGGAGAGGTGGGAACTTCTCTGTCCAATCTCTGATCACTGTCCAGAAACTGAGAGATACGAGGTCAGCAATAAACGAGAGACTACCTTTCTTGTTCTGTGCCTGAACCCCTGTGGTGTGTGTTGCTGTGTGTTTGTGTCACAGTGCCACTTTGAAGTGTGAGCAGTGTCCAGCCCTGCCGCTGCGCTCCCCTCGGTGCCCACGGGCCCGCTCAGCAGAGGCTGCAGCCATCTGCACTCTGCATGTGCACTGGGAGCAGGGGTCATTTCCTGGGATGGACACAAACTGGGCAGAACTGGTGTAACTGGGGCTGGAACTCAGCTCTGGGTGCTCAGCAGGTACCAAACATGACCTAAAATCTGTTTGGGCAGAAGGGGTGCTGGCACATTTCGAAGAAGTGCAGCTGGGAAGATTTTCTCCATTCTGATTGACAGATTAAGAACATCTTTACCTTTTTGATGGGGCTGGAACCGAAGCTTTCCATTGGGGATGTGACACCGATGGTAACGACTGACATTTGAATTTACCAGCCTGTTTGAATGAGGCCTCATTGCCAAGGCCTTCTGCAGAGCAATCCCTGTGTCACTGTGGCTCCTTGTGCCCGGGAAACAGGTGGTGTCTTTATGGAAATGTCCAAACTATTTACTTTTTTAAAATTTATTCTCTTTAGTGTTAGAAATATGGGGGTCCAGGATTGATTTTTTTTTTCTGTAAACTTGGGTCAGGCTCTTCTGCAGCCAGTTTTAGTTTCTGCTCTGTGCTGTTTCATTTCCATGGCCTGGGGTTTTCCTCTCTATTAGCTGGGCAAGACAGAATCCCATGACACAGCTGGCTAAAGAAATCTGAGGGAAACTGTTTACAAAGGCCTGGAGTGTCAGGACCCAGGGAATGGCTGCCAGTGCCAGAGGGCAGGGCTGGGTGGGATATTGGGCAGGAATTGTTCCCTGGAGGGTGGGCAGGCCCTGGCACAGGGTGCCCAGGCAGCTGTGGCTGCCCCTGGATCCCTGGCAGTGTCCCAGGCCAGGCTGGACACTGGGGCTGGGAGCAGCCTGGGATAGTGGGAGGGGTCCTTGCACAGGGCAGGGGGTGGAATGGGATGAACTTTAAGGTCCCTTCCCACCCAAACAATTCTATGATTCTATGATTATGATTTTGTGAAATCTAGAACTACCACTCTAGAAATACCCTGGAATAATTTTTTTTTTCCTTCATATTCCTCTATCTCAAGAAATCTACATCTTGTGTTGGAAGAAATAGTGATTTTCAACTGTTTATGATCTGTGGTTCTAGTGTGAATAATTGTATTTATTTGATGAATACAGTGTGACATGGGAGTTTCCTGCTGATAAATTTGTTCTGAGATCAGAATAGACACGTGAGAGAGAGGGGATGCAATCTGCAAATCATCTCTTTAGTGATTAAGACAAGCCCCAGGTTGCCCAGAGGATGGCCATAGGGAAAGAGAAAATGTGAGTATATGACAAAACCCGGAGCCATGCCAACACAACACTCATCTATATCTTTCTGGTGTGAAATTTGGGGAGTTTCTGCTTTTAGAGACATGCCAGTATTTTGCACCCATTCCTGTGGTTTCTCTCTGAAGGGAATAAAGGCATGTTAAGACATTTAGAAACACAGAATTCTCTGCAGAAGAAATTTCTGCATTCCTCTCCAGCTCACTTTTAGTCCCTAAGTCAAGAACTCTTTAACACAATGCCCTGCCTGCATGCAATACAAATGAGGGAAGGCTGTGTTTGAAGCTTTTGGTACAAACAAAGCATAATAGCACTGTCTGTGGTGGTAGAACACATCATTTATTTGCATGTTATACAGCATGTTAATGTTCACTGGAGCTTGGATTGGCTTCTACAGTTTGAGCAAATGCACAATTTTCTGGATCAGAGTCAGTGATTGTCCAGCCCACACCTTAGGGATTAGTTCATGTTAATTGTGTGGGCAAAACACAAGGGGTGCTCTTGGACTGGATTTTCTTGTCATCTGCTCCTAACAGTGCTGTGCCTGAGGAATTCTGGCTCCCATGAGACGGGGAAAGATAGTAGGGCTGGATGGGATATTGGGCAGGAATTGTTCCCTGGAGGGTGGGCAGGCCCTGGCACAGGGTGCCCAGAGCAGCTGTGGCTGCCCCTGGATCCCTGGCAGTGTCCCAGGCCAGGCTGGACACTGGGGCTGGGAGCAGCCTGGGGCAGTGGGAGGTGTCCCTGCCATGGCAGGGAGTGGAATGAGATGGGCTTTAAGGTCCCTCCCACCCTAAATCATTCTGGATTTTCAATAATCCCCTGTTTGCAGACATTATTTTGAAGCTTGACATAAATCAAAGTACAATATAAGTGAATTTAGCAGCAGAAACTTTGCTGATTTATATATTGTTTTCATTCTAGTTTGACACCTTTTGTTCTTCTCCATGCTTTCCATTTTTAGGCTGAAATTCTGTAGCACACATCAATATGTGGGAGTTCTTTTAAAATCTCCTCATCATGGGAGTCTTGGTTATTAATGTGGAGATGGGGAATTGAATGCAGGGAGCTGGAGCCAGGAGTGAGAGCAGGGCACAGCTGTGCTGCCCTGCATCAATGCAGGATGGCAACTCATACCTGGCTTTTCCTCCAGTGCCAGCGAGTGTTCCCAAAGTTGCCCTGACATGTGATGGATAGGCAGAATGGGGCTTGCACCCTTGTCTCTACCAGCCTACTGAGCTATAACTCAAACTCTGAGCCTAAAAAAAGCCCAAGACTTTTAGATTTACTCTACAGCATCCAAAAAAAAGTTTGATTATTTGTAAACAGCTACATAGAAATACTGAGCAGCTTTCAGAGTTAGACAAGGTACATCTGAGATATTTTAAAAATATATTTTAAAAATACATTAGCCATAGGTTAAACTGGCTAATACCTACAGCACTGTATTTTATTATCAAAGCAAATGGGCATGAAGTCAAATTAGTCATTCATTTTGTTGTCATCTCTGCTCATTCATGGAAAAAAACATAGAAGTGAAGAAAAATTATTCTAAAAGGTGATGTTTATTTAAGTAAATGTGTGCTAGTGTATACTTTAGGCTATGCAAATAAGAACTTTGTTGTGATTTTGCAGAAATATAATCAAGATATTTCTTTCAAATAAATTTATCTTCCTTTAACAGAATATAATGTGTGAGGTGTTGGAGGCCTCATGTTCCTGCTTCTGGTGGCACCAGACCTTGTGTACCTCTTGTGACTTTGCATGGCTTTGTTTGACCTGGAATTCACTGACCCTTTGAGAAAACATTGGGTTCTTATTTTTCCATCAGGGATGAGCTTAATGTAATTGTACTAAACTTTATCTTCAGTTTCAAAATGAGTTGTTATTGCTGTGGCAGAGGAAGAAAAAGGAGCAGGATCAGGAAATGACTCTGGTTTAAGAGAGGCTTTTTATGAGTGCCTTCAGGAGCGATTTAAGCATCATGAGTTACATCTGTCCTGTGTGTTTTCTGTCCCTGAGTGAGGGGGTGTGCAGTGGAGCATTTTGCTTTGGTGGGGGTTGCTTTCTACCCAAGCAGGCTCTGTTTCTGTAGGAGGAGCGTGCCTGGCATTTGGAGCACCAGAGCTGGAATTTTTGCTGCTTCTCCAGGCCTGGCAGAGCCACTGACAGGAACAGCTTGGTGCCAACACAGTGACACCACTTTGGAGAGAGTCCTAACGGGGCAATTCTTGTTCAACATTCTGAGAAGTCATCTATACAAAGCATTTTGAGGGACTTCTCTTGGGTTTGATCTAGGGGGTTGATTTTTCTTGGTTGCAACAGCAATTCCTGCATCTATGTGGAAAAATTCGGGATCCAGAAAAGGACTCTGAGCTGAGACACCTGATCCCAAGGGGATGATTAATAGGAGGAGGGAGGGAGGGAGGAGGAGGGAGTGAAAGAAGTGTCGGAAGGAAGGAAGGTGGAAGGGGAAGGAAGGGAGGAAGGAAGGTGGAAGGGGGAAGTGGAAGGTGGAAGGGGAAGGGAGGAAGGGTGGAAGGAAGGAGGAAGGAAGGAAGGTAGGAAGGAAGGGTGGAAGGAAGGAAGGAAGGAAGTGAAGGAAGAAGGGGAAGGAAGGAAGGAAGTGGAAGGAAGGAAGGTGGAAGGAAGGAAGGGTGTGAAGGAAGGAAGTGAGGAAGGTGGAAGGAAGGTGGAAGGAAGGAAGGAAGGAAGATGGAAGGAGGAAGGAAGGAAGGGTGGAAGGAAGGAAGGAAGGAGGTAGGAAGTAGAAGGAGGAAGGGTGAAAGGAAGGTGAAGGAAGGTGGTGGGAAGGAAGGTGAAGGAATAGGAAGGAAGGGTGGAAGAAGGAAGGAAGTAATGGTGGAAGGAAGAGGTGGAAGGAAGGGAAGAAAGTGAAGGGAATGGAAAAGAGTAAGAAGAGAAGGTGGAAGGAAGGAGGAATTAATTCATGAAAGAATTGCACATGTACTGCTTCTTAAGGATTGCAATACAAACAGAATTTACGACAAAAATTTTTTCTTTCTTGTGAAGCACAGAAATAAATGAAAGATGTAAACTTGAGAACAAGTGTTTCTCTTATTGCCATTTTTTATTGGGTTAGGTGGTGTCCAAAAGACAGTTAGAATTAGACCCTCCTGTTTTAAGACCTTATAAAAACCAAAATTACTTTCCCAGCTGTTTCTCAGCTCTGTAATGCTTTGTCAGTGCATTTCAGCAGAGGATGCATTCTAAACCAGACAAAGCAGGAATTGTTTGTGATTCTGCTCTGGAATCTGTGTGGCTGCATTAGTTGCCACTGCTCGGTTCAGCTCTGCGCAGCACAGAGGCACATCCAGAGCTGCTCTGGCACTTTTCTCTGTTGGGCATTTTCTGCTCAACACCAACAGTAATTAGACTAAATTTAGAATGTACAGAGTAGTGAATTTAAGTTTTCACAACAAACTTGTGTCAGAGTTATGTACACAAGAATGCCTTAAATTGAGTATTGAAAGAAAAGAGAAATGGACTAAATCACTTCTAATTTTCTGGTGGGAAAAGACTGTAAAATATGTTAAAGAATACAAATAGGCAGAAAAATCCTATTGTAAGCTGGGATTCAGACTTGATCTCATTTCTGTTCCAGCTGTAAGACAGGGAAGAATAGAATTTTTATCAGATTTGTTACAGTCTTGACTGTGTCTTTGTGATGCTCCTGCCGTAATAATGAAACAGTTTCCTTTAGTCATCTAGCAGATGCAGAAAGGTTGTGTATTCTTCTCAAAAGAGTCTAAAATATTTGTCTGGAAAGTGAAGACAGATGCCCAGTCTCATTCAAAGACATGTCTTAGATGGGACACCACCTTATTTGGTTGTTTGTAGGGTTTATTATACTAATTTTTAAAAATTATTATTAAATTTCTAATTTGATCTTCCATAAGGGCTCATAATAGATCAAAATGTAGATCAGGCAATGTCGTCTCAGTATCATTTTTATTTTGTTTGCAATTTTGCCGCCTTTTGATGCAGCAAATTCAAGCAGTCACTTGAATGGAACAGAAAGTCTGGATTGCTCCAATGCAGTTTAATACCAGAAAAGTTAGGAAGGATAAGGAAAACTCACACTTTTTATTTAAGATGCTTCAAATTATAACTGAATTGGTGGCAAAGGCCCATCTTCTTGTAGAACCTGTGACTACAAAACTCCTTAGGGGCAGTGTCTCCACACAGAGAGGTCTGTGTGCATTTTTCTACCCTTCCAAAATAATCTCTATAAATCATGTCATTAAGAAACTGTCTCAGACTAATAAAAATATCTTCCATTCTTAAATCACTGTTAGTTTGGAAATCAGAAGAAGTAATGGTCTCGTGTTTCCTGCAGTAGGTAAAGCTGCGAGGCAAACACTGAAAAATGAGGTTCATGGCTCCTGTTGGCAAAGCCCTGCCAGAGTTGCAGCCAGTGGCAGATCCATCTTCCCTGAAAGGCAATTCCTCACTCTTCTTTATGGTGGCAGATATTAAATATTCTTGTTTTGCCAGTCGTATCTTTTAGAAGTCATAAATTGCTTTATCCTAAGTAATTAAGGTAGTTTCAGGTAATGGGGATCTAAATTATGGATCCTTTTATTCTGCTTTTATTTTTGGAGGCAGAGGGGATAGACAATTTTATTTTACCTTTTTAGAGAACTAAGGCTTGCCTTGCTTGGGGAAGCTGAGGCTGCGAGAAAAACATGCACTATGTCAAAATTTGCAATAACATAATGAGCTCTCATTAACACTGCATTCCACCCAAAAGTTTCCTCCTCTTCCTAATAGCTTTTCATACCAGCACAGTTTCCCCCAGTACCATTAGGGACTATGTATAGTACCAAACTTTAAATGACAGATCCATTCAAAGACGTGATCCTGAGAGTTTTACTTACCCATTAGCTAAAATAAATACACATTTCCTTCTCATTTCCATGGCCAGCAAAGTAAAGACACACAACTGCATCTTGCTAAAATGCTAAGTTTTTCAGCCTTTTTGGAGAGGAAACTTTTTCTAATATACAGATTCCTCAGAATATGTGTGATATTTAAAGAGGAAATGTTAACTAAGTCCTTGCAAGAGCTTTCAACAGGATTTCTATGAGAATATAAAAAGCCAAACCCCCAATAATTTGAAAGGGCATTTAAATAAAGATGGGGGTTATCAATTTTTTTTAAAGCAGAGTCATTCTAGTTATTTTCTCCCAACCCATTGCCAAAACCCCACCAAAGCAGAGGAGTTAAAATTATATTAATCTCCATGAAGACACAGGGACTGCACGCACATTCAGATGGCTGTGGTCTGTTTATTCAGGTCTTAGGAAGCACAGAAAATTGAGTTTGCAATGGGGCAGGCAGCATGTGTGGGTGGAGAGTGGATGGGAGTGAAAGGCGAAGTGGGAGAGCGCTGGTTGCATTATAAATGTTTCAGCAGGAGGTATTTGGAATGGCTCCCTCACTCCCATGTTGTGAAATCAGGAGGGAGTTCTGCTGCATCCCAAATGAGTGCTAATGAAACCTTTATTCCCAGCACCATCGTGGATTCTGCATATGCTACATATGAGGTGGGAAAAACTCAAATTAAAATTGAGGGAGAGGGGGAACATGTGAGAGAGAGGCAGAAAGGGTTTATCAGCATGGGGTTGGGAGGGGGTGCCTTACTCACAAAAGCAAAGCTGAATTTATTAGTTCACATTTTTTCTCTCCCTCTGAGCCCTCAGTCTTGGCACTAACTGGAAAACAGGGGCTTATGGGCACAGGCTGCAAAAATAGTCTCAATAATCTATTTTAAAACTCCTTTTCATCTTTCAATAAATACTTTTTTGACAGAATATATGAGATGGTTCAGGGTACAAAAGTCTTACCAGCACTTGTTTGGAATTTTCTGCATTTCTCACCCCTAATTTTGCAGTCTTTTGAGTGCCTTTGAACTCTCATATCTGAGCCTTGGCCTTTAATCCAGCCAATGGAAACAAAAACCTCCTTCTAAGAAGGAACACTTCTTTCTCCACCTTCCCTTCTCCACCACTAAACACTTTTTCCCTCTCCCTTGATGTATAATTTGCTCCTGCCCCCAAAGCCCCAGCGCCTGGACACTGTGCAGTTCTGGGTTGGTGACTTTGGGGTTGTATTCCCGGGCTGATCCAAGGCTGCAGAGGCTCTCCCAGGTTCATGGAATGCTCCTGGAGCTGTGGCAGCTCATTTGGTAAAACACAGAGATTTCTGCCTTCTCAGCCTTTCCAAGGACAGCACAATTTCCAGTCATGCTGCCTTACAAATCAATAGGCATTTAAAATACTTTAAAAAACAGCAAAAATCTATAGTTATGAATAATTTCCCCGATTTAACAACAGAGCCACGTGCACTGTGAGGTAACTGTGCCATCCTGAAGTACCTGCCTGTCCTCACCTCTGCTTTGGGAGATATTAGTGCTCCCTTCTTTCTGTGTCATTCTGTTTGACCTGTCTGTGGCTGTAGGAGCAGAACAAACAGCAGCAGTGGGATCTTTTAATGCAGTGGCTGAATTCTGATTTTCCAACTAGAAATAGACAGAAACAGTCTTTAATAAAGGTGACCTTAGTTACACTTCAAGATAAGCAGTGCCAGAGGGAAGGAGAGGATATCAAAGCATGAAGGGTTTGTGGTATTAGTGACAGGAAAAACAGCGCAAAGTGTTTTATTCCTTATTAAGGTCATCTGGTCATTATGTTCTTGCATCTATTGACTTGGAGCCTTGGAAGAAGAAAATCTTTCAGATACCTCCAGGAGGGGTCAAGTGGCATGAAGGAGGATTCTTCCTCCCATGCCTTCTCTTCCTGACCTGATGCTTCCTCTCAACAGGAGAAATTCCTCACCTTGCATTCTCCTGTGTGCCAAAAATGAGGGCTCTAATTACATGCCCTGCCCCCAAAACATACTTCATCTACAAAATAAAAATAAAAGCAGATAGAAGGTCTGGAAGATTTGTTTCTATACCCAAAAAAACTTCACCTTTTTTTTTATTTTTATTTTTTTTATTATGATTGTTCTACTTGAATACATTTTCTCTGATACATGGATAACAGGAAGGAAAAAAAGTCAAATCATGGGGAAAAAAATGGAAACTATTCTTGCCATAAATCTTCCCTTTTCCTCTATTTACTGGAACAGAAAATTGGCTGGGAGTTGAAATGCAGTGTGTATATGTGTGTTTGTGTGTCTCTGAACCTCCCTTTCCAATGTAAGAAGTGACATTTTCCTAATTTCAGTTTATATAAAAAAGGCTTTGCATGACTTTGATTTTCATAACATGAAGGTCAAACAATTCAGAATAGAAACAATAATATTCTTTAGAAATTGACCCATAAAAATGCATTTAAGCTGGGTCTGGAAAACTGCCCTTCAAAGCTCCTTTCTGAGTAAACTTGCAATGACATTTCAAAAACAGAACGTGGACGCTGGTAACTGTGGGGAATTTTTGGATTGTTTCTGCTAATTTGGCAACCACACACAAAATACCTGTTACACAAACCAAACTCCAGTAATTTATTATTCAGGTGCCTGATCTTGTAACAGCAAACATACTAAGAAATGTTTGAGGATATTCAGCTCAGTTGTATATGCATTCTGTATTGCTTTTTCTATTACTTTGCTGATCTTACTTCCCAAGGCCCTTAATGATGAGAGAGATAAAGCTGCTGCCCTGTTAAGGCACAAGGAATTGAAATATCAGAGTAATTTGATGTCAAAGGGGTTAATTCAGTTAAGAATTAAGGTTTCATCATGGTATTATATCTTTTTTTTGTTTGTTTTTTGTTTTTTTTGGTTTTTTTTATGTAAAGAAACAAAGCATGGTGTTGCCTACTGGGCTCAAGTGTCTGGGCAAGATAAGTGTCCTGCCTGTGTGGCTATGACCCCCGTGTCTGCAGCAGTGCCATGGACAGAAAGCAGGGTGGCACTGGGAAGTCACAGGGCTGCAGTGTTGGGGCTCAGCTATGGGGTCTTTATCTCTACCAGACCCCGGAAAGGAGGGGTGAGAACAGCTCATCCTGGCGCTGCAGAGCAGCTCAGGGATGCTTCAGAGCCACGGCACAGCTCGGAAGCTGCCCCCAGAGCCCCCCTGGGGCCTGGCACACAGGATTTGTGTGGCAAGTTCACTCTCAGCTTTCTTTGAATGTATAAAATCGTTGGTTATTATAGGCGTGGGTGAGGGGGAATGGGGTTTGATAGAAAATGGGAAAGAAAATAAGTCTTTAATTAACCCTCTTTGGATGTTCTTTGGCCTTTGTCTTGAGCTCTCTTCTCTTTTGCCAAATATTACCTGATAATTAGGTAGTATATAAATGTAAAGAATACTTTCTGAATGTGTTAAATAATGTATTGGGAACATGCAAATCCCCATAGTGATGGAGATCTGGTGAGGGAAAAAAATCTCCATTTCTCATGGACTGTGCAGGGGTGTGGAGGGGCTCACATGCAGAGAAAGCTCTGTGCACAGGAAACAGCACAGGGAACCCGAAACACCCAATTCATGGGGAATTTTGCTTCATGGCAAGTGGTTTTGCCTGGTACTGGCCTAGTGATTGTCTGTATGCAGTGCCTGAAGCCTGGGGAGGAATTACTTGGCATCAGCTCTCATTAGTAACTGTCTCCCTGCTGCATGCTAGATGAAAATTGAAGAAGCTCTGTCGAATATCTGGTGGATTGTTATTTAAGATGTATGTGTATATATGTATTTAAAGGCAAAGTGTAGCTGTGGGTGAATCTAGGAGTCCACTTGCCCTACAAATACCTATCCATGACCATACCACCCACAGCTATCCCTGTATAATTCTTAGCACTTTGGGGGAGATTTCACCATAAATCTCTTCTACTTGTTGCCCTCCGGACTGGGTTCTTTAAATACAAGCCTGACTAATTTTCCTTTCTATTTTTTTCCCCTCTGCATTTCTAAATATTTTCAGACTGAAACCCTTATGCCGTGATTTCTAGAGGAAATACCATGTATTGATCTGTAGTCATGTGGTCTGTTGTGGCTGACATTGTTTTATTGCCTGGGTTTAATGGTTTTTTATTGGTTAAAGCTTTAGTCTCAAGGCCCAGCAGTTACAAGGGAGCAGCGAGTGTCTCGTGGCTGTAGGAAGGGTATTAACCTGTCTGCTTTAACTGCCAGCTCATTCCTCTGGAGGCATCATGTTTGTCAGATCATTTTTCAGCTGTGCCACAAAGGTCTGGGTGTGATACTCATTCTCCCTGTAACAAGTTCTTTAATTAATTTATAGATGGAACACTGAGGAGTTCCATGTTGTTGCTTACTATTGTTATTATCTTTAAAATAAATTCTGGTAAAGTCTTCATTTTGCCAATGTTTGGATTATTTTCATGAGATGGTTTGTTCTGCAGTGGGTAAAATCTTATGATGAAGCTCTGAGGGTTACAGGGTTCTGCTCTGGTTTAGGTTTCAGCACAGCAGGACTGGAGGGATGGTAGGAGCAAATGAAATTTCTTTTGTTGTTACTACCGGTTCAGCTTTCCAGTTGCTTTCAAGACTTCTTGGAGCCAAGGCAATCCCGGAATTATTCCATGGTTTGTGTGAACCTGGATTGTGAGACCTCAAAATTTCCAAGGTTCCAGTTTCCCAAATTTGGGGCCGTTCAGCCTGGAGAAGAGAAGGTTGTATGGAGAGCTCACAGGCCCTTCCAGAAGGAAGATGGAGAGGGACTTTCATCAGGAACTGGAGTGACAGGACAAGGAGGAATGGGTTCACACTGAGGGCAGGGCTAGATGGGATATTGGGCAGGAATTGTTCCCTGGAGGGTGGGCAGGCCCTGGCACAGGGTGCCCAGAGCAGCTGTGGCTGCCCCTGGATCCCTGGCAGTGTCCCAGGCCAGGCTGGACACTGGGGCTGGGAGCACCTGGGACAGTGGGAGGGGTCCCTGCCCATGGCAGGGGTGGACTGGATGGGCTTTGAGGTCCCTCCAACCCAAACCACTCTGTGATCCTATCCTCAGGTAATTTTGCTGCTCCTCCAGAGCTGAAGTTCCTCATTCCTGGCTCTGTCCCTCACAGCTGGGTCCCTATTGCACAGAAGGAAACCCCTGAAGCCCCAGCTGTGATGGAACACGGGAAGAACCTTGGCAGGGGCCAAGGGCAGCTCCTGTGCCTGGAAAACATTGCTGAGGTGAAGAGCAAGGAAGGATTTTTTCATCTTTAGTTTTCTGCCTCCTTTTAGCTCCTGCCAGTCACCTTTATCAGTCCAGGGTGTTTATAAGTCATGTATCACCTCAGGATCTAAATGACACAGGCCTCCCGTGGAAGACAGCTTAGATAAAATAACTTTGTCGAATAATGAACTAACAGACTGCAGTGCGTCCTCAGATGGGAATTCACTTGGGACAATGAATATATCCCACAGCATTTAACTGCTAATATATAAACTCAGTTGTAAATATTTATACTCTACACTGTAACATGGAGTTTTGGCACATTGTCCATAAAATCTTGATATTTTTAGACAAGTAGAATTTAATTTTCATATATTTCATGCAATTATATTTTTAATCGGTTTTCTACTGAATTGTGTGCTGAACTGCAGCAGGAGTAAAGTAAATATTAATGAATATACATTTGAAATAGTATTTTAATTATTAAGATGTTCTGAGATATTATATATACAGAAATATTCATGGCTAAATCCTAAACTAATACTGCAATATAAATTTCCAGAGTCTCAATTAACAGATGACCAGGGCAGGAACGATAGGTTTGGGAGAGTAAATGTTTTCCTGTAGGTATGAGACGTAATGGGTAGAAACTTTTTTGAGAATGCTGGGGTATCACTGAAATGTTACTTTCTGCAGCACTAAAATTCATCACCAGAATTCTGTTGCTCTTTTACACTTGGCTTGAATTTCAGGGAGAAGTATTTCAATTTATCTCTAATAAAATACCTGGCAATCATTTTAGTGGAAACCAGAATTATTCAGAAGATGGAGGTTGCTTTAAGAGGAATATGGTATGGGTAAATTAAAAAAACTCTTACCACATTCTAGTAAAAATGCTTAAAACCCCCATAAATATGTGTGTTTTAACCAGAGGTTCTGCTCATAGCCCTTAATTGTGCTCAAGGCTGTTCCCAGAAGTGCTGATTGATGTACCTGTAGTGAATATGCAAATAAGAAATAGGTACAATTTATTTAGTTAAAATCTAGTAATTAAGATAAGGGAAAACAAGTTAGAAGGGAAAACAAGTTAGAAATTTTCTGTGTTTGCTGTTATTAGAAATGCAAAAACTGTGAGGGGATGCTGTTATTAGAAATGCAAAACCTGGGGGAGGTTTTCTGGTTGCTTACACTCAGTCCATTTCACATATTTGGGTGTTCCACAGGTAAAAACACTGCCAGTCTCTGAGAGAGCTTCAGTTTATCCTATTGCATGGGCTCTAAATCTGAAAAGGTGACAAAAACAGCTGTTTCAATGAGTTCTTTCACAGTGTCGTGCCAGTCCTAAAATTGAGAGCATCTATTACACATGCACCATGCTCTGAGCTAGTAGGAAACATATTCTGATCCTAACAAAAAGTTCTGTATTTTTCATCTGGAGTTGGTTTTCTACTGTCAGCAAAAAAAAAAAAAAAAACCAAAAAACAAAAACCAAACCATGGACGTAGTTGTGTATTTATGAGCAAGTTTTATCTCTAAACAGATTTGTAACTAAAAACAGAAATATCTTTTTATGGGAGACAGCTGGTTGGGAGATTAAAGAAACCCAGCAAGGGAGGGGAGTTCAAATTAACAAACATTCCTAGATAAGGAATGCCTGTAAGCATTAGCAAGCTTTTAGCTTGCGACCTAAAAACATATCTAATCTCATCTATGGGGCTGCACTCATGGCTTTCACTTGGTCATTTGCTGATAAAGAAATCTTTGAAAAGCCCAGTGTGGAGCCATAATTCTTGGACATCCTTAAGTATCAGACAGATTTTAAAAATTTCCAATTATGTCATGAGTTGAGTGTCAAGCAATTAAACCTGAGAGAGCTTTGCTGGTAGTTTTTTTGGGACAGACTGCTCTGAGTCTTTAGCAGCTTCCCTGAAAACTTCCAGATCCTGAAGCAGAGCACTGTCACCAGAGATGTTTTTTTCCTAAAGAAAACAAAATTGTCTCCCTGAAGAGCCAAGTATCTGAAGATGGGCAAGCAGGAAGTAGCTTGTCCACAGTGTGTAAATCAGAATGTCACATCAGTAACTGAGCCCCGTTTTTGTCACAGAAAGCTGTGCAGGACAATGTGTGTGATGTTACTTTTGGTACCAAGGTGCCATCTGGGACTGGAGCTCCTCAGCTCATTTTCAATGGGATGCAGAATGGCAGCTCTGCAAAACAAGGCCATTGTTATGTGCAGAGAGGTTTGAATAGCCAGACCTTGAGTTATTTGACAAATCTCGTTGAACTTTTCTCAGAAAGTATACAGTAATATGTCAGTTAAAAATAGTTGGAGTATGCCTGTGCATATTGTATTCTGTCTTTGCTTGTTTAAATATTATTATTGGGTATGCTGCCAGTTTCTAACAGAACTATTGCTTGTTTTTAAATCAGTATCGTTACATTTGGAATTGTGTTCCTCTTTCATTCTGGGCTAGTTTTTATATGATTTTTCAAGTTTGTCTTATAAGGGCACATCTTCTGCTGGAGGAATCCAGCTCAGATTTACTGCCTTCCAATTGCACCAGAACAGAGTCTTATCTATGCTCAGAAAATTCCCAGAAATATTTAGGCCAAGGAGAGAAGCAAAGTACCAGCTTTCTTAATGCCAACTGCTTTGAAGTCATTTTTTTAAATTTATTTTTTAAGCTTTACCCAATGCATGACTGTTTTTGTGCTGTATCTCATAAACATCCTCTAAAACTCGAAGGGTGAAAAATCCTGTCCTCAGTGCATTAACTAAGTGTCCTTAGTTAAATCCAAGTTTCACAGTATCCATATTTTCATCTCTTCTGCTTTACTTATTACAAACCCCAAGGTTGCTCAAAAAGAATGAAGAGAATAAGGGAGATTAAAATTAACTCTGATGATTAATATGTGTATGAAATGAGCATAATGGCCAGGATGGGACTTTTTTCTGTCACAGAGAAGAACTTGGAGAAAAGTTTGAAGGAAATTTGTATTTGTGCTTGAGCCCAGCTCCCTCGAAGAGCTTCTGAGTACTGATACTTGGCCACAAAATGCGGCTCAGTGCAGGGGATTCAGCTGGAGATGAACAGAAATGAGTTGAGATACTCAGTTCCCTGAATTCTTGTCTGTGTTTCACTTCTGTGATGTTATTTCACCTGCTCCACTCAGATTCCAGGTGCTATGTGGAGGATAATTCATGTCTGACAACCTTATTTCTTAGCAGAGATCTCTTTGAAGACTTGAAAAATCAAATCTTCCTAAAAGATATTGGAACTAATTTGTGTGTTGTCCTCAACACAAATAGGCTCTGGGCCATTTCTGCCTTTTAGATAGAACAATAAACTGTGTGACTGGTGAAAAACACACAAATTAAATTTTAAAGTGGAAGACTTGTAAAATCCTTAAATTGGGTTTTAGAGAATCAGAGATCCAATGGAGATTATTTTGTTTGTTTGCACTGGTGTTTTTTAAGCGAGTTATTAAAAAAATATTTAGCTAATTAGATATATTTTAAAGATATTTCGTTCCCTACAGGATTGTGACTTAAACATTTCAGGGGTTAAATATGGAACTTTAGAGTTCTTCTATTTGCTTTTTAAAGTGGATTGAGTGCAGGTGCCTGTAGCAATTTATGCTTTCACCTTCCTAGTTGCAATTATGTACATACATTACCAAATCAGAATCCTGCCTCTGAAAATCTGTTTCTTTCAGTGCTTTGTGAGACTATCATCAGTTTAGATCTTTCTCACACATGTTCCTGATTATATCCTAAAGAGGAAACACTTTTCAAATTCATAAGTTAAAAAAAAAAAAAAAGGGAAACTGTATCTGATTCTTGAACCCAGGAAAGTAACATGAGAATTGTTCTATTTTGACTGGAATTCTTCTGTCATTATGTGCAGTTCTAATCTAGAACACATTTTTATTGCCCTCAAAGTGACATTCTTTCAGCATGTGTTTGGGTGGAGAGCTCAAAAAGAGCACAAAAAGACTCAAATACATTCTGACGGCACATTTTTTTTTACATGAAAATAGTATTGGTGATTATCTATTCCATATACTTATGCTGGGAATATTGCCTTTTCCCTACTCCTTTCTGTCAGTTTTCCAGCCATAAAAATTGGGAAGGGATCTATGCATTGTTTGATGCATTTTTCTGCTGTACAAAGATATTCACTGGATGTTTAGAAATTACATTTGTTGGTATGGTGGTTTTTTTCTGGGTTTTGTTTTGTTAATTCAATTTCTGTCATTTATATTTATGCCACATTAAGTAATCTTGGCAAGTCACATCTTAGAGATTTCTGTAGACAGCACATAAATCCTGGTTTTATTAATTCTAAGAACTCACCTTGAATGCATTCTGATGCATTCTTTTGTTCAGAAACAAAGAGGTTTGGGATTGGAAAAAGTCAAAATGGGTCATTTTTCATAAAAAGACAAAAAGTAAACCTTTCCTTTGAGCAGCATTCACTTTTGCAATGTGAATGGCCTCTGACTGACTACTCCAAACCATTCGCTCCCTTTGCTGGAACATTAATATAGAAAATATGAGCCATAAAGCAAAAAGGGAGCATATGTAATATGTATATAAATCTTGGGGGTTTTTAATTTTAAAATTAGTAGACCTCTTTTGCCATCGTGTTTCTTCTCCATTAAAAAAAATATAAAAAAGAGAAGAAAATTGAATAACAAGAAAGGTGACTAAAGGAGCACATGAAGGAAATTTCTCCTGCAGCACAGACATTTATGAAAATGTGTGTGTGTATAGAGCTCAGAGAGCAAGTAAATAAAAGTGGTTTTAATTTCAGGATTGGCTGGAACCATTAGATTATCTGTTTGACCTTTTTTGTGCAATAAATCTTGCCCTTTTCCTTTTCTGTGCTGTGCTCATGATTGAGGGAGGCAATAGCACTTGAATAAGAGCAGCATCTCGATGGGAGAAGATGAAGTTTCCTGTCCTTAATTACTGCTGTTTATTACTGTGTTCAATCAACCAGCACAAACCCAGGCCTGATTGGGATTTGTCTGATTTCAGCATGGTTTTTGCTAGGTATGTTTAGGATTTCCTCAGGCAAGTTTTCTGTCTGTGAGTTCACTGTGTTTGCCAGGGAGTTTACCTTGTAAAAAACAGTATTTGTTCCATCACATCCTCCAGTTGTCATGGGAAGTCCCCATTGTCATTGTGACATGAAGGGCAATTGGCTGGTGCAGTTCTAGCTACAAATCAACCCCTAAATTCCAGTGTTCCTCCCATGTTTCCCTGTCTTTGTGCAAGGGCTGGGCAGGATAAAGCTTTCCAAGTAACCTCTTTGTGCTGTCTCATCTTCTGGGGCTCACACCATTTTCAGCAAGCACAGTCAGCTTAATTTCATTTCCTAATAGCATTCCTGTGAGTGAAATTCATGGAATTCCTTAAAAATGAAGAGGCAGCAGAAAGATTCTTGTTTAATTTCAGTTTGATTTCTCTGCAGCTTGTTTTGTTAATGTTAATATCTTTAATGCTTTCTGGCATTTTTGTTGGTACTTTCTTAGTAGCCATAATACTTAGAGTTATTAATTCTGTTAAGGTGATGTTTATACTCTGCAGAACTGAAATCATAAAAGTCCCTGGTAATAGGTAATATAATAGGATATCCAGAATTACAATAAAACTGAGAAGTAGGTGTGTTATTTTTTAATTTGAGCTTGTACTTGTTACTGTCTTTGGCAGGGCTACATCAGGACCTGTGTTCTGGTACCTTTGTGTCACCTTATCAGTGAGAGGCCCAAGGACTATTATGAAATTCTTATTTATTTCTTGAAGGATACACTGGACTAAGAGTTGCTGTCATGCAACCAGGTCTAGAGTTCTACATGAGTCCAAAATAGTCTTTGGCAGGAGGATGGAATTAAGCTGAGGGCACTCCCTGGCACTGAAGTGTTTTTCAGAAATTTTTGGGAAATAATTAGTACCAATACAAAGCAAGTCAATATCAGAGAATACATCCTTATCATGCTGGAAACACTAAGAAATGATGTTAAATGAAGAAAACCTCCTGAGATTAATGCCAAAAGCCAGATTATAGACCACATTATAAAATTATTGCTGCTGCTCAATGGTTACTTTAATGATGAGCTGAAGGTTAAATAAGAGTAGTAGTAAAGAAGAAAAGGAAGGAAGAAAAGGAAGGAAGAAAAGGAAGGAAGGAAGGGTGGAAGGAAGGAAGGAAGGAAAGGAGAGAAGGAAGGAAGGATGGAAGGAAGGAAGGTGGAAGGGTGGAAGGAAGGGTGGAAGAGTGGAAGGGTGGAAGGAAGGGTGGAAGGGTGGAAGGAAAGGGTGGGAGGTGGAAGGGTGGAAGGAAGGGAAGGGTGGAAGGGTGGAAGGAAGGGTGGAAGGGTGGAAGGAGGAAGGGTGGAAGGAAGGAAGGAAGTGGAAGGGTGGAAGGAAGGTGGAAGGGAAGGTGGAAGGGTGGAAGGGTGGAAGGAAGGGTGGAAGGAAGGGTGGAGGAAGGAAGGGTGGAAGGAAGGGTGGAAGGAAGGAAGGGTGGAAGGAAGGGTGGAAGGAAGGAGGAAGGAAGGAAGGGTGGAAGGAAGGAAGGAAGGAAGGAGAAGGAAGGAAGGAAGGAAGGAAGGGTGGAAGGAAGGAAGGAAGGAAGGAAGGAAGGAAGGAAGGAAGGAAGGAAGGAAGGAAGGAAGGAAGGAAGGAAGGAAGGAAGGAAGGAAGGAAGGAAGGAAGGAAGGAAGGAAGGAAGGAAGGAGGAAGGAAGGAAGGAAGGAAGGAAGGAAGGAAGGAAGGAAGGAAGGAAGGAAGGAAGGAAGGAAGGAAGGAAGGAAGGAAGGAAGGAAGGAAGGAAGGAAGGAAGGAAGAAGGAAGGAAGGAAGGAAGGAAGGAAGAAGGAAGGAAGGAAGGAAGGAAGGAAGGAAGGAAGGAAGGAAGGAAGGAAGAGGAAGAAAAGAGAAGAGGAAAGAGAAAGAAGAAGAAGAAAAAAAGTTGAAACAAAGATGAAAAGATAAAGTGGAATTATTTTATTGGTAGCCTGGGTCAATCTTTTTCCCAGGAGACTTACTGAGATAGCCTGTCATTGTCCTTTGCTGAGTGCCAGGATAGCTGCAGTTCTGGTGGTGGCACAGAGGCAGGAAGGGTTCCAGAGATGTTTATTGCAGCCACACACGCTGAGGCTCCAAGGTCAAAGGCAAAACTGACGGGGGGTGGTCCAGGTTCAAGGACAGGGGTGGTTGGGCTGAGAGAGTATCAGGGGCCAATTGTCAGGGGGCAGAACAAAGGCACGGTTAGGGGCGGGGGCCAATGGGGAA
Source organism: Sitta carolinensis (assembly GCA_032173965.1). Lineage (NCBI taxonomy): Eukaryota > Metazoa > Chordata > Aves > Passeriformes > Sittidae > Sitta > Sitta carolinensis. The sequence goes on from CM063292.1 coordinate 20,891,144, forward strand.
ATAGGGGGGAGTGACTGAGGGACACAGGGACGGGGCTCACAGGGCCCACTGAGGGGACAGAACAGGGGTACCCTGGCATAACAGAACAGAGTGTCATGTGAGAGAAACCCCTTGCATCTCCCCAACTCGGGGAGTGCCTCCAGACCGCCACAGTCCATAATTATCTCCGCTATTGGAACAGCTTTGTCTCGCCTCTCACAGTGAGTTCTGCACCTACGATATGCAATCCAGCTTAGTTCTCTGTCATATTCTTCATTCAAGGCATAACAAAATGGAAACATTTCATTTTTTCACAGCATTTCCATTGCTGTTATTCCCAGCAAATTTTCCTAGATGGAAGCACTGTCCCATCCAGCAGAAGTCCCAGGTGTGTAAGCTGTGGATGGTTTGGGGTTGGGTTGGTCAATGCTGCTGTATTGTGGTGAGCAAGACAACACCAACATCTCACAGATGGAGTCAGACTGATAGGAGATTTTAATCAGAATGTCTAAACCAAACATTTCTTCACTGGATGTTTGAGTGTGTTCTGGTGGATACTTTATAAATCCCTTATTGTTGTCAAAGTTTGAGGACCTTTTGGCTTCCTCTGGGGAATCTGTGCTAAGACTTTAACGAGTACAAACTCTCAAGATGCTCTAGAGAGTTTGAATCATGACTTGTGGGGCTGTTCATTCTCATAAACGAGTTCTTTTATTCAAGAGAATTCAGAGGAGGAAAGTGGCCATGGCACAGCTTTTCCACCTCCACAGGCTGTGTGTAGTTCAGGTCTTGGCAGGGCCTAGGCAAAAGGATGGAGGAAAAACAGAATTCTGTAACCTTGGATAAGTGACTTAAACTTATCTGGTTTAGAGTATTTCAGCTGAAATGGATTGACATTTCAAGGTGAAGATCAGTTCCTTCAGTATTCCTGAAGCAGGAAGGTCCAGTGGAAAAACCAAAACAGAGCCCAGTATCCCCACTGGATGTGCTGTGGAAAGCTCAGTAAAGGTTAGAACAAAAGGAGTAATGGCTGTGTAAGAATTTATCCCAAAATCCCGTGAAACACTGTCAGAAAAAAATGCTAGAGGAATCTGGTGTTTATTTCTGTATTCCACATCACATTACTTTTATTTTCCACACAGGGAAAAACAGCAGAGACATGATTGTGTGATTTACTAATGCAGATCATTAATTCTGCTGGCCTTGACTTCAAACATTATCCAAATATACTCTTCCCATGTTCAAAGCATCCGTGGGGGAGAGCAGAGCCAGTTCTCCTGCCAGAAGAGGTTGGAGTGTGTTAACAGTGGGAAGAGCCTGGGGGGGGTTACTCCTGCTCCAGAGCCCTCCACAACCTTACCCAAGGAGCTGCCGAGAGTGAATGCTAGCCAGTGTTTTCTGAGACAAAGCAGCAATTTCAGCCACTCAGTTTGAGCTCTAAAGGTAGAGGAAGAACTCCAAATCTTCCACACACTCCATATTTCCGTGGCTGGAATGCGTACAGATGGGAATATATATTCCTGCAAATTTCCGTTGGCTAAATGAACATGATACCTAAAAATCAAGCAGAAAGTGCATTCTGATGTGTTTAATTTAACAGCAAATATAAACCCTCCTTTAAAAGCAAACTTTTCTGTTTCAAAGTGATAGTTTAAGGTGAACCAGAACAGAACAGGCCCTGGGAACCCTTAAACAATATTTTCTGTATCTCCAGATGGTTGTTCTAAATGGTACAAATAATCACGTTAACCCACTCACTAAGTCATTACTGACAGGATGCTGCAGTGATTAAACACTGAACTGGGTTCTCATGTTCTGCTTTTACAAATCCAGTGAGTTTTGGTGCAATTTACGCAGAATATTCAGGGGGAATCTTTTCTTGCTTGAGATTGGAGGCGGGTGATTTTGCTTTGTATTTGAAGTGTTCTACCTGAAATATTATTCTTTCATCTAACAGGAAGACAAGGGCCAGATACAGTGCCTTGGAAAATTGCCTACTTTTAAGATGAATGTCAATTAGCACCTTTTTGGTTTAGGATTTTTGTAATATCTCTCTTCTTTCACCTTTGTACATTGCCTTGTAGCTATTATTCTCTGCTGTTTTTTACTGTATTTGATGTCTTAACTAGGTCTCCTCTCTTTTGTGAATCAAACATCAAGTGTTTATGGTTTCTGTAGGTCACTTCAATGTTATATTCACACTGGATTCTTTCAGGCTGTCTAAGCTTTAAACAGAAGCAGCAATATGCAGCTTCCCCCTCTGCCTTTCCTTTCACTTTATATTCTTTTCTTGGGCTTCCTGGACAATGTTTCAGATTAAGTTTTATTGGAGGATCAACACTTACACTGGTTTTTTATAATCATGTTGTGAACTGGAGAGGGACAAGGATCAACATAGAAAGAACCAGAACGTTTCTCTTTGCCAGGGGCAAAAATGCAAATTAGTTAAGTGGTGACTGGAAGAACAGCAGCATAGGAAGAGAAATTGTGTTCTGAACCAGGGGAATGATCCAAATGAGTAGTCAGGGAGAGCAAATAGTGCTCTAAGCCACTTTATTTTCCCTGTGAATGCTGTGTCCTTTTCATAGAGAGCTGGTGGTCTGCAAGCCAAGAACCCACTGCTGGTTCTTATTCCTGGGTACAAAGACGGGAATTAGAAGCAGTTGTCGAGTTGGCACCTCTGTCAGAGCTTCCCAAATGTGGTGGTGTGGTCTCCTCTGAACCTGAGCCCTTGAGTGTGTCCCAGGTGTTGTCCACTGGTTTTGTGGCTGGGGAGCAGATTGTACGGCAGGGCTGGAGATGGATCTGTTCCCTGATTTGCCCTGATCTGAGGGAAGCAGGGTGCAGATCAATTTTAAATTTTTGCATTGCCTTTGGGAATCATGTTTGGAAAGCTTTAACCCTGTGCTTTCCTGTCAGCAGACCCCCCAGCAGCCAAGAGGCAGATTGTGGCAGACAGGTGTATGTCTGTGGTTTGGAGCTGTGGAACTGAATGACCCCATGAGCACAATCCTTGATTTCCTCCATCTGAGGGGTTTAGCACCATGATCACCACTTAGCAGACAGGATTAGTGTCGCTGTGGGCGATGAACAAACGACACAAGACTTCGTTATAAAAAAACTGTATCTGACTCTACTTTATTAAAATAATTGTTTTTCTTATATACCTTTTAGAATAGGTTATTCTCATTGGTTAGAAGAGTGCCAGAACTCTTCTTCCCACTGGCCCAAAGCAATGGATAGAGACAAGTCCATCCCACAGAAAAGAATGTAAAACATCACTCTTGTTACAATAACACTTGGGATGTTTATGTCAAGTCTGTGGGAACAAGGTCTTCTGATACCTAAACACCACGAAGAAACTGAGTTCAGAAACTCAGAAACTTAAGGTCCAGAAAACTAGACTACAGATTAGCGCCTGCTGATCACCCCTCAGCATGATGAGCAGCTCTGTCCAGTTTGCTTTGCGGGCTGGGCAGGATCAGGAGGAAGAGCAGCCCCCCTCCCGTTGTTCACAGCTCATGGGTCCTTTGATTTCTGCATACAGTCCTCTGCTGAGACATGAGAATGCTGATCATTATTTCCCAAAAGATCAGAAAGAAAAAAGCAAAAAGGAAAGAAATTGCTCCCAGACTTCTCTGTCAGTCTATTAAAAGTAACAAACGCGTTGGTTTTCCAGTGTGCTCTTATGGAAAGTTTCTCTGTATATCTGATATGTTGTTTCCACAAAGAATTACTGACACCTTGAACGTTATCAAGGCAAAATGAACCCATCATTCCTTAGAGGAATTTACATCAAAATGAAATTCTTCCACCCCCCTATTGTAAGTAATACAGTAATCGACTCTTTCTACTCTCTTGGCTTTTTAAGCCTTTTTTAAAGAGTTGTACAATACAATAGACTTGATTTAAATAAGCTGTTTCTTGATAAAAACAAGGAGTCTGGTAGAGCTGTTCTGTAATTGTGTGGTGTCAGAAATAACGGGCAGAATATTCTGCAAATGAAAGCTGGCACAGCTCCATTAACTTCAAAACTGTTCTGCGAGTTAAGAGCAGAATTAACAGCCAAAGATGTGATTTGGGACAAGCCCCGTATATGACTGGTCAACTGCAGAAGTTTGCAGACTGATTTGGGTATAACTGGAGAAAGACAAGGACAGCTTGATCCTCTCCAAGCAAGAACAAATTCCTTCAGCAGTAATCAATAAAAGTTACTTTTCTTCCAGGAGACTTCCAAAATATTTAATAGACATATTTTCTCTCTGCCTCAAAACTGTAACAAACAGATGCAAAAAAATTCTAGAGAGAAACAAAAGAGAAAGGAGAATTAATTATGATTTATAAATGTATTCACTTGTTGAATATTCTAATGAACCAAAGCAGGAATTTAATTTCAGGGCAATTCCGCTGAGGTGTGCTGTCAAAAAAAGCACCTATGGAAAGAAAGTAACATCTGTCAGATCCTGGCTTAAGATCAATAAAAAATATAACCTTTTAACCACTGATGTTGTTTGCCTACTTATAGATAAGTGAGCAAAAGTGACAGATTACCAGCATGGCATAGCTGAACCTTGCAAAGAATCATTAATACTTAATCAGCAGAAACAGCAGTGGCAAAAGGCAGAGCTTGGGCACGTGGGGGCTCCTGCAAAGCTTCCCACAAATTCCTCTGCCTGGGCAGATGCTGGCTGTGGAAATCCTGCTGCTGTGTCACAGGGGATGAATTGGTGTATGGAACCACAGTCTCTCCTTCAACAGCAGCACAGCCCTGTTATTTTAATGACACAGATGTCAAAGTGAGCCTGTGTTGCTGCCTAGAATGGCAAAAAAAATCCCAATCCTCATCCAATACTGAAGAAATTTTGGAGGTATTCATTGAAACCGTGAAGTTAAACTATTTGCTGTATTCAGGGGATGTTAAAAATGATAATATAATAATAAATTTAAAAGAAATTAGCTTTCCCTTTTGTGTATTATGCATTTGCATATATTTTTATTTTGGCATTCTCTGTGCAGTATTCTTTAGAGGAGCATTTGCATGAAATCACAAGAGGCAGATGATTTGCCCATTGTCCTGGACGAGAGGAGCTCTGGAATTGTCTGCCCAGTGTCCTGCAGGAGAGGAGCTCCAGAGCCGCAGCTGCTGCCCACGGAGGTGGATGCTGAATTGATGCCGCACCCTGCTAAGCTCTAATTCGGATCAAATTCTCTGTTTAGCAGTCTTGTGGCTGGGAGTGAAGGATTTATTCCTGACAGTTTGCCCTCCCTGGCTGCAGGTTTGGATCTGATGGTAGCAGCGGCTTCCCGCTAGAATAAGCGAGGATTAAAATTGCTGTGGGAAGTGCCCTTTCCTGAGGCGCCGTGTCCGATGACAGTGATAACGCCCCTCTAGATCATCATGGTGGTGCTTTGCATGTCTTTGGCACCTTTCATCTCAGGGTTTCAAAGCGTTTTCCAAACCTAATGAATCACTGCCTCGTGTGAAGGGGATGAATGACAAGTCTCATTAGAACCGCCTTGTTTTTGAGGCCAATTTTTAGCATTTTTGTTTAATGGAGTTATGGCATCTTCTTTTTTGAGGTGGCAGTGCATAAGATTTTAATACATTGGCAAGCCTGTAGGTTCATTAGATTAAATTTAATTTAAATTAGTCATTCTTCCCTTTCCTTGATGTCGATCATCATTTTGTAGATTAAAATGGCTGGGAATCTGATTAGACTTGCAAGTTTTCTTTCCACTTGCCACTAGTATTCCAAAATACTTCAAAAAATACTTTGGGAACATTTCTTTCTTTGGACAAAAAAATCTTCATCTTTAGAAAGAAGATGTGTAACTCAGAGTCACAGAACCACAGAATGGTTTGGGTTGGAAGGGACCTTATAGCCCATGCAGTGCCAGACCCCTCCCACTGTCCCAGGTGTTCCCAGCCCCAGTGTCCAGCCTGGCCTGGGACACTGCCAGGGATCCAGGGGCAGCCACAGCTGCTCTGGGCACCCTGTGCCAGGGCCTGCCCACCCTCCAGGGAACAATTCCTTCCAAGATCCAATTTAAACTGCCCCTCTTTCAGTTTCTCTTCCATGTATTAAGATGTCTCTTCCCAGATCTTGGCCACTATCAGCACACTCAGGTCATCCCTGTATTTAGTGACTGTGCTGGGTTTTGCCCAGGAAATGCCTACTTCTGTCATTGGGGAATTTTTGTCTGTTTTTGATGAATGAATCAATTCTTATTTATTTATTTATTTATTTATTTATTTACTTACTTACTTATTATCTGAGCTCCTGGATATTGCAAACCAATATAGTGCTTTTGTTTTCTGTGGAAAAACCATACTGTGTATTTATGGACAACACTTAATACTCAAATTTTCCGCTTATTTTACTCATTTCTCTAATTTGCTTGCTATATAGCATTTTATAAAAATGGATTATCTAACCCCCTCTCTTTGCCATTTGGATGCACAGGTTCTCAAAGAGCTACTTTCAAGGACTTTGATTGCAATACAGCATTTTGCCCCTTAATGAATTTTTCTGTTAATTCCATTCCAAAAATTTACAATGGAGTGATGACCTCATTGTCTTGAACATGTCACTGTTTTTGATACACCCTCATTTTGCCATCTTCATCAATCCTCAGGTGCCTTGTAATCTGCACTATGAATAGAGTGACATTTGTACTCAGTCTTGATCATATCTTTATAAATGTTTGGTTTTACACATTTTAGCTGCTGCCTTTTCACATCTCATTGCCTTCTAGTTGTTTAATATGTATGGAGATAGGTAAAAATAGTCTGTTCTTTCTTATTCTGCAAGTATGTAAATTATAAAAATATATTTATGCTGGGTGCATTAACATGAGAACATATCCATAAGTTCCTGGGGAACAAAGGTCATGGAAACAAACTTTTTTATCAAACCAGTGAACTTCATAATTTACAAGTTCGGTGGAATATTTCTGTGCATGTCATTATCGTATTACATGTTACCAACATTTATAGGTGTTCCCATAAATTTATTTAAACTGAGAACTATTTTTTTCCACTTTGGTCACTCAATGAAACAATTTAAACACTTTTTCTGTTTGAAATGAAACTCCCAAAATGTATTTACAGTTGAACTAAATGTCCTGATCTGCTCAAAGACAGTTGTAAACATTTAGGTTTGAGAAATTTAGTTACATTTCATTTTGGTTTACATTTATAAATAACATTTTCACACATTTTGTTTAAAATGTATTAAAAGAACGTTTTGACTTGTCTAAAATGTTTCCCTTCTCTGTTTGTCTCAATTCCATTTGCACACTGGATTCAGTGTCGATTTACCAATAATTTGTTGATAAAATTTCAGTTTAATATTTTGACTGGCAACAAAGAAAACTTCAAGTAAATCTGTTATGGAAAAGAACAATTTAAACAGAGTCTGAGAAAAGGACATGCAAATTCAGGCCCAAATTGCACAAAGCACAGAATATTTTGTGCTGAAAAGTTCCCTGTTGTTAATTGGGGTTTTAATTGGAAAAGCTGAAGTGTCAAATGCTTTGAGAAGTGAGTCGCTGGGTGCCATGAGGGCTGTTTAAGGATAGGGAGGTGAAATGCATGGAGGCCATGGATGTAACTGCAAATAATGCAGAAATAATGACATTTAATGAATTACTCAGGAATGTTGTGTGGGACATGCTTCAGAACCTGCCATACTCTTGTTGGAATTTTTGTTATAATGAATGAAAAATTCCATTTTCTATTTCCTACTGGCAGATTTGTTTCTAGAGAATGAAGTTATATTGACATCTGAATACTTTCTTTGGTCTTTTACAGCAGGGTCTGCCCCCTTTTTGTCTGATTTCATGCTGTAATTGCTCTGGGCAATAAAATTAAACTATTTTACTTGTATGGGTATTTCAGTTCCATTTTATTCCAGAAAAAGCACTACATAATTCTATAAAATTTGAACTAGGTCACTGTTGCATCATAAAACACAAACAATAAAAAAAATCACTCGTGAATTAGAGAAGATGCTTTCTTTAAGGATTTTCCTCAGCCAATTTTAAGGCCAGTAGAATTCAGGGACTTCTTCAAATTAGCCCATTATATAATGTTTCATGTTTAATGTATCCTGTCTGTATGCAGTTTAGATTATTTAAAATTATTCTCTAGGTATCTTTAAAATCTGCATATTTTAGTTACTACAGCACATCCCTGAAGAGGATAATTTACAGTGCTTGGTTTTCAGGGTTAAAGGTACAAAAAAATTGGTATGTCTACTTTGTGTGTATTCAATTCTTTGGAGTACAAAACCATTAGATTTGGGCTCAAAAACCATCTGTAGATCTGCTCAGCTTGATTTCTGGTCTGTTTGTACATGGGTGCATAAGGGAATTCAAAGGACACGCGACGCTCAGAACCGCACATATAGTTTGGGAGTGGAGCATTAATTTCTTCTATCTCTTACCCTGTCCCGGCGGGCCGAGCCCTTCCCGGGGATCCCGCGGGGCCCTGTCCCGGCGGGGCTGAGCCCTTCCCGGGGATCCCGCACGGCTCTGTCCCGGCGGGGCCGAGCCCTTCCCGGGGATCCCGCACGGCTCTGTCCCGGCGGGGCCGAGCCCTTCCCGGGGATCCCGCACGGCTCTGTCCCGGCGGGGCCGAGCCCTTCCCGGGGATCCCGCACGGCTCTGTCCCGGCGGGGCCGAGCCCTTCCCGGGGATCCCGCACGGCCCTGTCCGGCGGGGCCGAGCCCTTCCCGGGGATCCTGCACGGCCCTGTCCGGCGGGCCGAGCCCTTCCCGGGGATCCCGCGGGGCTCTGTCCCGGCGGGGCTGAGCCCTTCCCGGGGATCCCGCACGGCCCTGTCCCGGCGGGGCCGAGCCCTTCCCGGGGATCCTGCACGGCTCTGTCCCGGCGGGGCTGAGCCCTTCCCGGGGATCCTGCACGGCCCTGTCCCGGCGGGGCCGAGCCCTTCCCGGGGATCCTGCACGGCCCTGTCCCGGCGGGGCCGAGCCCTTCCCGGGGATCCCGCGGGCCCTGTCCCGGCGGGGCCGAGCCCTTCCCGGGGATCCTGCACGGCTCTGTCCCGGCGGGGCTGAGCCCTTCCCGGGGATCCTGCACGGCCCTGTCCCGGCGGGGCTGAGCCCTTCCCGGGGATCCCGCACGGCTCTGTCCCGGCGGGGCCGAGCCCTTCCCGGGGATCCTGCACGGCCCTGTCCCGGCGGGGCCGAGCCCTTCCCGGGGATCCTGCACGGCTCTGTCCCGGCGGGGCCTGAGCCCTTCCCGGGGATCCCGCACGGCTCTGTCCCGGCGGGGCCGAGCCCTTCCCGGGATCCGCGCGGGCTCTGTCCCGGCGGGGCTGAGCCCTTCCCGGGGATCCCGCACGGCCCTGTCCCGGCGGGGCCGAGCCCTTCCCGGGGATCCTGCACGGCCCTGTCCCGGCGGGGCCGAGCCCTTCCCGGGGATCCTGCACGGCCCTGTCCCGGCGGGCCGAGCCCTTCCCGGGGATCCCGCGGGGCCCTGTCCCGGCGGGGCCGAGCCCTTCCCGGGGATCCTGCACGGCCCTGTCCCGGCGGGCCGAGCCCTTCCCGGGGATCCCGCGGGCTCTGTCCCGGCGGGGCTGAGCCCTTCCCGGGGATCCCGCGGGGCTCTGTCCCGGCAGGGCTGAGCCCTTCCCGGGGATCCCGCGGGGCTCTGTCCCGGCGGGGCTGAGCCCTTCCCGGGGATCCCGCGGGGCCCTGTCCCGGCGGGGCCGAGCCCTTCCCGGGGATCCCGCACGGCCCTGTCCCGGCGGGGCTGAGCCCTTCCCGGGGATCCTGCACGGCCCTGTCCGGCGGGGCTGAGCCCTTCCCGGGGATCCCGCGGGGCCCTGTCCCGGCGGGGCCGAGCCCTTCCCGGGGATCCTGCACGGCCCTGTCCCGGCGGGGCCGAGCCCTTCCCGGGGATCCCGCACGGCCCTGTCCCGGCGGGGCTGAGCCTTCCCGGGGATCCTGCACGGCCCTGTCCCGGCGGGGCCGAGCCCTTCCCGGGGATCCCGCACGGCCCTGTCCCGGCGGGGCTGAGCCCTTCCCGGGGAGCCGGCCGGGCTTTTGTTCTAACAGGGCTACCGGGCCACGCCAGCTAAAAGCTGTATCGACACCAAGGCCAGCTCTGTGGCGAGAATCGACGCCCGGTGGCCGCCGTAGTCCGAGCTGAGGGCAGTGTCAAGACAGAAACAACCAGCGCGCCTCGCACGGTGCCGGCAGAGAGCACGTGGGCAGCAGAGCGAAACTGGAGCCGTTTGTAATACGAGACTTGGACTAAATTAAGTGTTCAGCGTTGCAGGACTCTGTACCCAATGAACACTCATTCTCTCTTAAACTAAGAAGAAAAAAAGGTGGAACTTTGTAAGAACAACAACATGAGACTAAGGTCAGTAAGAAAAGAGTCAAGTTTTAGATTGAAGGAATTTGAAAAGTTAGCCGAAGTCCTAAGCTTAGGCTGTGAAATTCTTTTAGGAAGCTATGGTAAAGATATACTTGATATGTTAGAGTTTAGGCTTTTTCTTGTAAATTCATAGAATGCACTGGGGAGATGTAACGTTCTAACCACTATTATGAGCAAAGGCACCAGTGTCAAAAGTTTGATAAGTAAACCTTGCCCCGGGAATAAAGGGGGAAGACCTCTGTTCTCAGAGATGGATAAAAAGAACTTTTATTTTATTCTAGAACGGCTCATCCTTAAAACAGTACCCCAATGAGTTGACATGGACCAGAAACACCGTTGTGAGAAGAGCTGGGAAAGATGGGAAAAACTTCGCAAATACAAATTTTGGGCAACTGTCATTTGTGAGAATTTAAACTACAAGAACTTCTTTTCTTGTAGAAAGTTTTTTTCCATAGCATTAGCAAAAAATACTTTTATCCTTAAATAAACTAATGAAAGACTATTTTAGAAGTAAAGAATTGACTAAGATTTCTGAGTGTTGTTTGCTGTACATGTTGGTTGGAAAGAAAGAAATTGTGGAAAGAAAAGAAAAAAGTGTTCTAATTTCTTAAAAAAAGTTTTTTTTTTTTTTTTTTCTGTTAACAAAGTTTCTCTTTGTATCCTTTTAAGTTTAGGCCTGCTTTGTTATTTTTTCCTAATCCTATTTTACAGCAAAAAATAGACCCACCACATTTTTTGATGAGCCAAGTAAAAAGAATCTGAAAGTAGTAAACCTAAATCACTATACATAATTAGTGTTTCCACTTAGTTTCAAACTGAAACTATGACACCCAGACCAATGTATTTGAAAGTTTTCTGAGTTCTTTCAGCACGAGTCTGTCTTGAACAGGAGTCAGACAGCTGAATGATATCAAAATCTGATATTTGTGCTTTAAAATTAGTGACCAGAGCATAAACCTATCCAATATCTGAGTAGAATTAATCCAGGAACACACCCTGTGCTCCCAGAAATGTACACAGATCTCCCTTTCCTCACAGTCTCCCTTGTTCTGTTACACTCGCCCAGGATGTTCAGCTCCTCTGCCAGCTTCCAGGTCCTTAAAATAGGTTCTTTTGGCAGCTGCAAATGCTCTTATCAGCAACTGCATTTGAAATTTATCCAACTCTCAGACAGTTGTAAAATCTTGCAAATTGAAAATCCTTGGATCTCTGGGGAAATCACTGTTTAAGATCATGTTTAATCTCCTTTTAATATCCTCTCAGCAGTTCGATCCTGATCCTACAGTGATGTAAATTCAAAGTAACTCTCCTGAAGTCGATGTAAAATCTAAGTAAGCCAATGGTGTTATTATGGATTTATGGCATGAGAACACAATCTGCATGGCTTCCTTATGTTTTAGCTCATTGAAGAAGCAAGTGGGAAAGTTTTTGAATCCTGTGCTCTTGTTTCTTCATCTTTACCAGCCAGAATGTTTCTTTGCTGTTTTTGAGCTTGACCTGAAGACTTATGACAATAATAATTAATCAGCCATGTTCTCTAATGTCTTCACCTCAATTTTTTTGCCTCTTTATTTTGCAGTTCTCCTATAAAGTCTATTTCAGTTACCTTTTCAGCAGAAGGAGTGCTTAAATAGTTCAGGAACAGTATTAATTTAATTGCATGAATCACTGCAATGAAAGAAAATTAATCTCTCTTTTCATTGCATGATCATGAGCTTCAAGCATTCATGCATATTTTTCTAACCTTGGTTTTGTTGGACAATTGTAACAATCATTATTACTAATTTTAATACCATAATTAAAAGTCAAAAATGTCCCTAGATCCAGGCTTTAAATGCATAAACGTGTAACTCCTGGGGACATAGGGGTGTTATTTATTGTATCTAAATTCTGTGTTGTTCCTGTGATGTAAGAGGAACACACAGTAATACACACCACAGATGTTCAGGCAGAGAAGAAGAAAAGAAGTCTCCAGTTTATTGATGACCTTGTATCTATAAGTTTCTGGACAGTGATCAGAGATTGGACAGAGAAGTTCCCACCTCTCCATCTCCACTGGTCACTTGAGAAGTCCATCAGGTGATATCTTTTATACAGGAATGCAAACATGATTCTTGTTTATCTTACAATTCGTGAGAACTGACTCCACTATACTAAAACAAATCAGAAGGCTGATTTTCAGAAACAACACTCTGTTTCTGGTATTCTTGAGTCAAACTTTCAAATACTATGTTCAGAAGTAGTGAAGTCCAATTAAGAAGTAGTAGAAGTAGTGCAGTCCAATTAGACCTTCAAAACAATGCCAAGCTGCATTATCAAACCAAAAAAAGAAAACATGTAGGCCTGTAATATAGTTCTGTTATGTACTTCGTTTTGACACCATTAAGATCATAGAGTGGCAGAATGGTTTGGGTGGAAAGGGGCCTTGAAGCCCATCCAGTGCCACTCCTGCCATGGGCAGGGACCCCTCCCACTGTCCCAGGTGCTCCCAGCCCCAGTGTCCAGCCTGGCCTGGGACACTGCCAGGGATCCAGGGGCAGCCACAGCTGCTCTGGGCACCCTGTGCCAGGGCCTGCCCACCCTCCAGGGAACAATTCCTGCCCAATATCCCACCCAGCCCTGCCCTCTGGCACTGGCAGCCATTCCCTGGGTCCTGTCCCTCCATCCCTTGCCAATTGTCTCTCTCCTGCTTTCCTGCAGCTCCTTCAGGCACTGCAAGGCCACATGAGGTCACCCCAAAGCTTCTCCTGTCCAGGCTGAACAATCCCAGCTGTTGCCAGCCTTTCCTCCCAGCAGAGCTGCTCCGTCCCTGGGATCATCCTGGGGCCTCCTCTGGCCTCTCTCCAGCAGCTCCAGGTCCCTCCTGTGCTGGCCCAGGGCTGGGGCAGCTCTGCAGGTGGGGTCTCACCTGAGGGGCAGAATCCCCCTCCCCTGCTGCCCACGCTGGGCTCTGCCCAGGGCATACTGCCACATCCAGAAGTCCAGATGAGACTATATTGAAAAAACTGACTTTTAAAAGCTTAGGAAAGTAGGTAGGTGCTGGCTCATTTTAACATCTTGTGGGTATGTTCTTGAAACTGGGCCAGTATCTGGGTCCCTTCAGGGCAGGTCTCCAAGCCTGATGTGGAACACTGAGCAGGCAGCAGTGGCAGAGAGCATCCACTCAGTTCTGAAAAACTGCAGAGGTTTCCTCTCCAGGAAGATGCTTGGGAAAGCTACAGAGAGTCAGAGTAATCAATACATCCCTACAAGCAGAAGCAACTACAGAGAACCTCTTAAAGGCTTCTGCATGGGAGAGCATTGCAGGTGCTGCTTTCCATGGAAATGAGTTCATCTAGATGCTAAACAGTTTAGTGAGGGCTCCTTGCACATTCCTGCATGGCAGCAGTGGAAAATGGAGAAAGATGAGGCTTTCTCTGAGTAGGTCTTACGGAAATGAAAGCATTTTCCATGGATTAAGGGCTCTGCAGATCCAGAACATATGTAATTTTCTCCAATACTCCTAGGAAAGAGACACTCAGCTGTGTTAAATTGTATGAAATGCTTCTGTGAAGCATTGCTTCATGTGGTATAACCTGAACAGAGGCCGAAGAGGCCGAGTCCATTTGGAAATTCCCATTTGTTTCTTTTTTAAGTACGTAGTTTTGCTTCCTTTGTTGATTAAATTAGTAGGAAAGGAGCATTGGATTCTCAGGTGGAACGAGTTTTGTCTCCTGGTTGCATTTCACAGTGGCAGCACAGTTTGGGCATGTTTTTCACGATTTCTTAGCACCTGCAATATTTCACTTGGAAAAAACCCTGACATTGTTTGATGCATTAAGCATCTGTGTTAATCTACCTCCTGATTTTGAAAAATGGAAGCAAACAGCAACACATCTCCTCTGTGGAATCAACAGAAGATTTGTAGGGTTGTTCTTTGGGTTTTTTTTCCTTAAAAACTGGAAAACGTCACCACATATATGGAACAAATAACCAAAATCAGCAAATGACCAAGAAACAGGAAAGCATTCTCATGATTTCTTATAGATGCCTAAAGGACACCACGTTTTTCCACAGAAGCTTGTTAGATGGTCTATCTAGGTGAGATTTAAAGGCAAATAGATGGCTGAGCTTCCCACCTGCCATTTTCAGTCATCCCTTCTCTGAGTGGGATTTATGACCCCTGACTTGCTTTTACATGGAACTAAAAATGCTATTCAATATTTCATTTATCTTATTGGAAAATAGAGGAAAAAAAATTAGCAGACTCTTCAAATAATTATCTGGGCTTAAGGAAAATGATACCATATTATACACAGGATTTTAAAAAGATTGCATTGTGTGATCAATAAGATTTTAAACCCTGTGGCAGATTTATAGTAAAGAGGTACCATTTCAAATTTTTTAACAAGTTTAATAACTGAGATTGTTTTCTTGTTTTGTGATTGATTATTGTGTGAATCATCTGATGTTTTCAGTTGTGACTCATCTGAAAAACTCCAAAGTCTGGTATATTTTTATCTCCTGATAAAATCAATAATAAAGAATTACAATCTTATGGACTTTAAATAGCGAAGTGAACATATTTCTTTTTATAACTTTTTTACTCCATTAAAGCCACTGTGTTTTCTCCAGTAGCAGATAGATGTGAAAGCAGTGACAGCACGTAATTGATGGATAAAACTTTATAGTTTTGCCATTATTTTGCTAGTCTATGCACAATTTATAGTAGTTTACTGAACTCAAGAGTGGTTGGTCTCTTGGATCATGGCTATTCATGTACAGACGTGAAAATGTCTTTGATTATGGCCTTGTGTGGAAAGATACGCAGCTCCCAGCTCCTAGTGCCTGGCATAGCAAGGCGGGGACAGAAATCACCAGGAACAATCTGAAATACTCGAGGCACATGCTGGGCGAGATTGACTATCTCAAGCTGCGGGCATTCAGTGAAGAACGATCTTTGTGTTAGATAAGCATGACTGCCTGGTGTTCATCAGCACAGGAGGGTGAGCAGGGAGATACAGGGACAGCACTCTCCTTTAAATCTTCCTGGGCACAGCCAGGGCTGCTCACAAACTGATGGCAGGTGTGCCAAACACACACGGAAAGAATATTGCCAGCAGAAGTACGTGCTAACAAACCAAATGTGATTTCTCCAGACAAAACAGGAGAATGGACAAAAATGAAACATTGTGAAGATGATATATTTTTTCTTAGATTTAGGAAGAAAAAGTCAGTTGTTAATTGTACAGTACATCCTGCACAAAATAACTGACATTCAGACCTGGAATGAAAAGACACGATTATTAGCAGCTATTTAGCTGTACTACATCTTACTGTCAGATGATGTGTGTACAAGCTGTTCATGCTCTCTAGGAAGATGCAGTGATTCTTTTAAACTTGTTTTCTAACAAGATAAATTAAGAAGCTATCAGTTGAGTACATTAGACGAATATATTCGAGATGTTATCCTGCTTGGCAGCCCGTGTAGACAGTGCCTTACACATGGTTAGAATCACAGAACTATGTAATTATGGAATATCCTGGGTTGGAAGGGACCCACAAGGATCATTTGTCCTTCCACTGCTGAATCAGATACACTGGCCATCCACCAGGACCCCATGTCCCTTCTCATGGCTTCTCCCCAGCCTCTTATTCCCAGCCTGTCCCTTATTGCATGTTCATACACATTAAAAAATGCATTTCTTTCTTTTAATGCACAGCATCAGAAACAAATGAGCCTCAAGTTTCTAACTAAATAATACCTTGTCTGAATGAGAAATATAATTTTAGTATCTGCATTTCTAAAAAACATATTAGCAGCAGACGTTGATACATTAAGAAGTTTATGAGGTCGGTCTGACTTCCCCATGTAGGGCCTTTTCCCCCTTGGATTCTTTGTGCTGTAATTTTTGGATACTGGATTGAAGCTATAAATAGTCTATAGTTGTGAATCTACATGGGTCAACAGACCTTTTGTATAGAGCATTTTTAAATTATTGTCCTTCCAAATAATGCTCTCTGTGATAATCTACTTCAGTGTGGTGAAAATCACTGCTGGGGCTTGAACCCTGCCTCAGCCAAGTGTATAACTCAAGGCAACCAGAAGTGTCCCAGTGCTTCTGGGGACCTCCCAGGCTCGAGAGAGCCCTCAGGACAGAAAAGCTGATCAGCCCAGTCCTGCCTGGCCTTCACTGCCTCCCACAGTGCTGAGGAAATGGGATGATGGTGAGAATGCTGCTGCATTCACAACAGTCACTTACCACATCATAAAACTGAATAAAATAGGCTCAAAAGATTCAGAGGATTGTATGAGGGTAAGATGATCTCAAAGCTCAATGACAGCAATGTTTCAGTGTTCATACATTGCCAAATAACTTCAGATTTTACAAAACAAAGTCATAAGGGAAGCTCTCTCACCAAAGCTTTAATGCAGAGGCCCAGCTTTAAATGTCTCTGAACACTGGAGAAAAATAAGCTTTTTTCTGCTGCAGCCCAAATGAAACTGGACTCCATTCTGTTGTCTTTTGTGGGCAGGAAGGTGCTGGTTCTGTGGCCTGAGCCTGGATGTCTGGGTTTGGCCGACACGAGGGATTTTCATCTCTATGGAATAGCTGTTCCACTTGGGATTAGGTGTTTCCAGCTGACAGTTTCTCAGTGTAGCCTGTGCCCTTGCAAGAAGCTCCATGTGCACATGAAATGTAAAACTACCCCCAAATCCTCTATTTATTATTGTACAATTTCCATATTTCAGTTTGGTTTTACTGTGATTCTCTTCCCACTTCAAAATTTCCTTTTCCCTCCAGGTTTCAACGCTTCAAGTCTAACCCCCACAAAATGTTTGCATTGCTAACTTTGTTACAGAGGTTCTGTATCAGTTGTTCTGTGTATATTTGTTTTAACCTCAGCGGTTTTGCCTTTGTTTTTAACCTTTTTCAAGGAAACACATTGTTGTGTTTTTATATTTCTACAAGGAAGACATTTGTTACTGGAAGAAATAGCTTTAGGTAGTAGCTGTTTTGAGCTGTTCATTATTTATGGTGTAAAAGCCTTGCTTCCTCACCACAAGAAAAACACTTTTGTTAGTTATACTCTTCTTACACACTTGTCTTCTCACTAGTCTGGCATTGTAGCTTTAATTAGTTTTCCCTTTTTTTGGCATTATTACGAACAAGGTTTTTTTTCTCTCCGTCAATCCTGGCCACCTTTATCATGTTTCTACATAGGATTCAAATTGTGCTTTGATTCATTAGCAAAATGATGCTGAAATTGAAGGGCATTTTGAACAAAAAACTTTGTTCTGACTCTTTGGAATTGCCTTTCCTATAAACCTCTGCTTCCCCTGCTCCTTTCTGAGCTCTCAGCTCCTGCAGATAGCAGTATACTACTCATGTGCCTCTTAAATCTCTAATATTTTCCATGTGAGGAGGAAAGTGAAGGAAATTGCAGGTCAGTTAAAGGGAGCTGAGAGGGAAGAGCATGTGTTGGAAAAGCCAAACAGAGCTGGAGGGCTGCAGAAAACAGGGTCAAAAGATAGAAAGAAGTTTCTCCTTCCCTACTCCCTGTGTAAATGTGCCCAAACTGGTGAGTAAATGGGGTACTGATAACTTCTCCTGAATTGCTAAAGGCTTTTTGCAGTTCAGTTCCTGAAGTTCACAATTCAAGCTTTTTCATGCACCCCAATGCAAATATTCAACTTAAACTTGAAACTTTCTTACCCTTATTTTATACACTCACAACTTCCTAGAACAATTATTCAATTAGCAGAAGTGCCTGTATCCCTTCAGATGCTTGGTAAATAAAGAAGTCAGCTTCTTTTCAAACAAAAAATGGGTTAACTTACCCAGCAATAAGCATAATTTTCAAAAACTTCAGATTCTGTAAACCCACTGTAGAAAAGAAAACTTTTTCTTTTTGGCTTCACAGATTTGTTATCACAGATGTTCTTAACCTAAATATATGGATATGCAAAAACAAACACTGTTTAAAATATGTATAAACTTCCTTTATTTATGTCTGACGCTGATTTCATTCTGACTCCAGGTTTCAAGCAGCTGGAAATGCTAACTGCAGGGCTCAGTGTGCTCCCCTGCTGCTCTCCATGCCTTCCTTGGCAGCAGGAGAGCTCAGCCTGGGTTTTGGAGGTGCATCTAACATTTTGTAAAGAGCTGACAATTGTATTTAGAAAGATTTCCCAGCAGTGATTGTGACACTGAGTTTAGCCTGGTTCAACGTGCCATTCATAGAGTGACTACCAGCCCAGGGCTGAGGAGGTGGGGAGTCACCAAAGGCAGAAATGGGGAGTGGCAAATCCTCTTTTCCCTGTCTCTGTGTGTGCTGGGAATAACAAGGTGTGGCCTGGGCAGGCTGTGAACTCACAAACACTGGCAGAAATCCATGGGGCAGCTCTGCAGCCACTCCAGGCTGCCTTTCCCCCTGCCCATGCCTCCTTTGTGTGACCTGCTGTTATTTCCTGTGCAATGCTCTCCTGGAAGGGATGGCACTGCAGTTTGGAGCTGCCAGAAGGGCAACTGCAGTGGTTGAAGGGCTACTCCAAATGTCGCCATTTATAAGCATCATGGGCTGGTTTTGGTTTGAGCACTTCTTTTCTGTGTCCAAGAGAAAAAAAACATGTCCTGCCTCTTCTCCTCTGGCTGGCAGATGGCTGCAGGTAGGATTTTAGTGAGGACATTGTCTTTGGGATACAGAAAGGCATCTCCAGCTAATGGCCTGTCCCAGTTGGAGGGACTGTTTGTTGACATTGACTGAACTTTTTCTACAGACAGCCTGTTAGAGACTCAATTTTAAAATGGCTTAAGGTAGGTGAAATTAATTCCAAAGTGGTTATTCAGGTAATCAGCCTTGGGACTTAGCCAGAGGTGCAAACACAGATTCCAGCAGGAGTTTTGCTTCAATTTTGTTTGCAGATAAGGACCATCTATCCATAGATCCTATGGGAAGATGAACAAATGAGAAAAATAATAGCAGAATCTGATGAGTTTATGCTGAGATTTCAATGCAGAAGGAAAGGAAGATACACGGCTTTCTCCAGATCAGATGCTACTACACTCATTTGTTAACATGCGTCCTTGAATGGAATTAATGAAACCTTTCATTATAGATCAATATGCTCTTTGACTAGAGAATATTATGGGTACCTATTGTATATGCTTAATTAGATTGAAATTGCTTTCACATTTCCTTTATATTAAAAAAAAATCTGATCTCAGCAGTTTAAAAAAGGGAATTACAAAAGTCATCCCCTCTGCCATGCTGCTAGAGTCAGCAAGAGAAGGGGAAAAGGGAAAAACTCCTCAGCCTACTCTGTGGTCTCAGCTTAGTGGCAATTCTGGCAGAGCTCACTAGTACTGCAGTGTACCTCATGCCTTAAGTTTTAGCTTTTATCGTTTTTAGATTCTGTGCCATTTTGGTGGGTGGTTTTGGATTTCATATTAAGTACTACTAAGCTCTCTTCATAGAGTAGGGAGACAAAACAATTCCTCTCTAGCTTGGTACCAAGGTCAGCTTTCAGGCCTAAGAACAAAACCAACAGTGAAGTGAGAAGAAAAAACAAGGAGGATGGAGCTTCGTAACCTGAAGCTCTAATTGGGCAATTAACTCAATATGCTAATAGACCAGAACTTATAAAAGTGTGGGACCTTGTGATGATGCATCCATTTTGTGACCATTTTGGGGTGCACCTTGGGTGTGTCCAGCCAGGCTCTTGTGCTGCCCAGGTGTGCCCATTGAGGCCTTTCAATAAATCCCTGCTTTATCCTTTTGCCCTGTCTGGTCTCTGTTCCAGGTCAGCCCCTAGAAGGCATCATACCCATAATGAAACTAAATGGTAATTCTTTCACCATCACCAGGAGATTGGCAGGTGTCCATTAAGAGCAACAGTTTGGACCGGGTCAATATAATCAATTTTGAGACATACTTGACTTTCCTATTTTCTGTCCAAAACCAATTTCTTGACAAAACTGTTCCAAATTAATGTGCGCCACCCTCCTTCCTCATCCACTTCTCACTAAAGACATTCTCAAGTGATGCTTTCCATGTTTCATTTCTTGATGGCCTTTATTGCTCCTTGAATTCTCTCTCAAAATCCACTTCTAAGACATATTGTCTTAGTCCCATAGTCCTATTCCTTTCAAAATAAAACCCTTAGACCTTCAGTACTACTCTGCTGTGCTGCTACCTCATGCTTTTAGCTCAGTCCCTGGGGGGTTTCTGGGTTTGTTTCTGGCTGTCCCAAACCCAGCCACTGCCCTTGTTTCTCACCCTGTTCAGCCACCGAGGTCCCCAGATGTGGCCCTGGAGCTGTGTCCGTGCTCCAGTCCCATCCTGCCCCATCATGGCACACCCAGGCTTGTCCCTGGGCCTTTCTGAGCTGAAGTGTCAACTGTCAACCATGCTCTGAAGCAGTTTTTGTCCTTAACTCTCCAAGCCTCAGCTCTGCAGCCAGAAGGCTCCTGCTGTTTGCCTGGGGCTGCCATCGGGCAGGGTTGGGTTATTTAGCCTGGAGAAAAGGAGGCTTCCTCTCCTTGGAGCTCTCTACAATTGCCTGACAGGAGGTCGTAGCCAGGTGAGGGTTACTCTGTTCCCAGGTAACAAGAAACAGGACAATGGAAAATGGCCTCAAGCTGCACCAAGGGAGTTTTAGATTGGCTATTAGAGAAAATTTCTTCACTGAAAGGGTTGTCAAAGGCCTGTCCAGGGAAGTGATGACTCAAGCACTCAAAGACATGTAGATGTGTCGTTTTGGGACAGAGTTTAGTGGTGGAATTGGCAGTGCTGGGAGAGCGGTTGGACTTGATGATCTTACAAGGCTTTTGCAACCTAAACAATTCTGACTTAGTCCTCCACTGCTCTGTGTTCAGTAGCCTTCAGTCTCCTAAGGATGCATTGTTTATCAGCTTTCCTCCTTCCAAATTCTTTGTTTGTACAGTGGCAGCTTTTGTGCCAATTTTTTTTTTCCTTTGCCTGGAGTTATTGGCAGAGCTAATTAACCACAGAATATAAAAGCCTTGTTCTCCAGGGCCGGGTGGTGCAGTCCCAGAGCAGCACCAGTGCTGTCTTGGGGAATGAACCAGTAGAGGGCTGGGATGCCTGAGGGTGGCCATAATATCTTCACAAAGATTTACCAGGTTTATTCCAGCAGTGAATGCAATCCTTATTCTGGAGGGGCCATGTGTTGCATCCTTCCTTGCCCTGCTCCACAGCCACCCGAATGGCACAGGCTGTGCTCACAGGCTCACACAGGGTGCACGATGGATGCTGGTGGATCAGAAGAGATTTGCAGGCTCACCTGTGCCGTGTGGGTGTGGGAGGCTGCGAGCTGCCCCTGGGTGTGGATGGGTGGTGCACGGGCTGAGGGTGCTGCTCCCTGCGCTCACGGAGCTCAGCCACACCTGGGAATCACTGTAGGTGAGGAGAACGGGGAGTGGATTTGCCGTGGAGTAGGTGTGGTTGAGAAGAAAGAGTTCCCCCTCTACCTCCAGGCCTGGCCTCAGCCTCTGGCTGGGAGCTGTAAGAGACCAAGATATTTCCACATCTAGAAATCTAGACATGCTTGAGGAACTTTGTCTCTTTCCACCCTCTTTTTTCTTTTTTTTTTTTTCCCTGTCTTTTATTTATTCCTGGACAAATGTCTGCTCCTGACAGGGAACATGACTGGATTGAGTATAAAACGCTGGCGCTGTCCGTGCCGAGCCCCGTGTCTCCGTGTGTGTGTCCCCACGCACGGAGCTCCCGCGGCCGCGGCGCCGTGGGGCGGCCCTGGGCAGCCTGCAGAGAGGCGGCAGGGAGGGGACAAGGGGACACACAGGGACAGGGTATAGCAGCGCCGCAGGATGGGGCTTCCCGGCCCCCTCGCAGCCGTGCCCGTGGGTGCCTGCGTGAGCGAGAGGGTGCGGAACCACCCGCTGGGAGGGGACAGCCGCCCCTGCCCGGGCAGGGGCCAGGGACCGGCTGCCCTGCGAGCCTTCCCCCGCTCGTGTCGCCCCTCCAGCCCCAGCCTGTCCCCGCGGGCAGCAGCGGAGCGCCGGGAGCGGGGCCCTGCGGGAGGGCAGGGCCGGGGGTTGCGCTCCCCCTGGGCTGGGGGGAAGGGACAGGAAAATCGAGACGAAGCAACAGCCTCCAGCTTTTCCCTTCCTCTAATCTTGCTTCACTCCCCTTGCTCCCTCTCCCTCCCTCTCCCCTTTCCCCTCCCTCCCTCTTTCTAATTCCTGCCACTAGCTCGGAGCCTCATTCAGCAGCCGCTGCCGCTGGAGTGTAATAGGCTGAAGATGCTGCCGAGCCCGCTCCGCGGCCACTTGTGAATGGGACTTGCCCGGTGTCCCCGCTCCGTAGGCGGCCGAGGGACGCGGCCACCCCCGCCGGACCCGCAGGTGAGCGGGGGGAGCCCGGGGAGCGGCGGGGGCAGCGCGGTGCGGGGAGCGCTGCGAGCCCCGCCAGGGGAGGGGGACGGCGCGGGGAAGGGAAGCGCCGGGGACTGAGCGTGTGGGCAGCTCGGAAAGGAAAGGGGGGATGCTCGCGGGCCCCCGAAGTTGGCGGGGCCGGGCAGGTGTGCGGAGCGGGGCCGGGCGCGGTGCGGGCGCTGCGGCGGCCGTGGGGCCCCCGGGGCACGCTCGGCTCTCCGTAGGGAGAAGGAAAGCTCTGGCATACGCTGCTGCTTTTTTTTTTTTTTTTTTTTTTTTTTTTTTTTTTTTTTTTTTTCCCTCCCTTCAGTTCTTGCTCGCGGGCGGGGAGGGGGAGGGCGAGCGTGTGGGCCGTTTTAAAACGTTCCTCCGGAGAAGCAGATGCCGAAAGCCCCGAACTGAAAATCTTCTACTTGCCCCGTAGCTCCCAGGCACGAAATGGATATACAGGAATTAGGAGTGCATGAAATGAAGGATACTCTAGCCAGAATGAAAAAGGGAAAGACTTTGATTTATACCGTCCTCTCCCCCCTGTATTTATTTAATTATTTTGCTGGCTTTCAAACGCATTACTATTCGCAAGGTACCAAAATGGTATCTGTCTCTACCACGGGCTAATCCAAAAAGCATTAGACTCCTGGGTGATGCATGCATAAGCACATCCCTAAGGAAGGTAAAATAGATCAGGCTGAGGGTCCCCATAAATACCATTAAGTTCAGAATAAAAGTGCTTCCTGTGCAGCCCTTCGGGAGCACGTATAGCAGTCTGACATCATGATACAAATGCCTTCACCTCCTATAGAAGTCCCCCTTTATTGTCTACTCTTTTAAATATTCATTTGGTGAGAAGAGAACCAGTATATGCTGGATGAGCTTCTTTGTACCGCTGCTACAAAGGACAGAGTGGCTGTGTAACACAGTATTTACCTACCTAGATATCTGTGACAAAGGAACCTCTTTAGCAAATGAGGTCACTAATTCAGAAATTGGCCCTTTATGAGGAGAATGCTCATTTCTTTTTCACGTTCCAGTTACTAGCAAGTCCCTGGGAAAGACTTTCTTCCTGTTGATTTGTGATGGTGATACAATAAGGTTTTCACAGACTTCGTGCTTCTCTATTAAGAAATTAATTGTTTTGAATTATTTAATAATGGGACTGTTGAATAAGAGAGACACGGCCGGGCTCAGGAGCAGGGAAGCACGCACTCAGGTGCTGCTGGATGTCCATCTCCTTCCCCCCTCCCTTGCTCTTCCGTCTGCCTCAGTGTTTTCGAAGTCTGTGTGATTCTCCAGGTAAATACTTTGTCCTCTTTTTCCATCCTGGCTAACGGATCCCAATGAATAAATTGCCTTTCATTGTAGAAGTCCTGCAATAATTGACCTGACATCTGCCTCAGCCAGGTCTGTCTGCCGAGGTTTGGAACACAAATCGGTGCTTGTGCTCGGTCCTTCGGCAGTTTTATAAGCATAGATACGCGCGAGTCCGTGGCAGGGGAACGGCAGATGTTTGCTCCGGAGCAGCAGATCCCTGGCAGAGCTGCGCAGTTCCTATGGCCAGGAGAGGGGAAGTGAGAGCAAGGGAAAATGGGGAGCAGGACGTCTAGTCTGAGCTTCATGCCTTAACACACAAAGCATTCTTGAAGCATGTTTCTGAGCCTAGAAAATCTGTGCTCTAGAAAACAGAAGTTCGTGGCTGCAGTTCAAAAGCAGTTCTCCTGCCTCTTACAGAAGAACAAAATAAAGTTACAGAACTAAGAACAAGATATTCAGTAAAAGAATTGTAAATCCTTCAGGAAAAACTTACCTAAAGGACATCTTTCTTTGGCAGGCTCTTGTTCTTAGGCCCTGAAATAGGATTGATTTTTTTTTTTTTCATCTCAGCCTTGCACATCAGAGAATGAGCATGGACAGAGAATACTATTTATAGGCTTCTCCACATCAGCGTTAACTTTTCTAAAATTATAAGTGTTGCCTGTCCAAAGAAATCAGTAGGAACTAGATTACTTCATTGGCAGAAATGCTGCTACGATAGGACATGCCAGGAGATAAGTCATTGTAATATATCAGCAGCAGATTCAGAGGAAAATATGTATAGAAATGGCTGATTGAGAGATAGGGCAGCTAAATTAATTTTTCTTCTGCATAAAAATATGGGGAAACTGCAAAGATTGGAGTGATTTCTTTGATTTATCTGATAAAATGCTTTAAAGTTTATCATGTGATTTCAGCTTCAATTAATATACTATTCTGACAACATCTGACATTTAAATTTAGTGTAAGGAACATATGTGAAGTTCAGAGTTACAGTAGGCTGAGACTAACATTCTTATTTCTGCAACTGCTGTAGCATAACAGCATAACTTGACAAACAAACCTTTGAGTGGTGAGAATTCTACAATAGAAGCTATTTCTAGTTTAGACATCATAGAAATTTCAAGTCATCTCACACTTAAAACTGGCATCTTTTCTTTTTGGTAAACCTCCTAACTGAATTTTGAATTCATTTTGTTAGCTGGGTGTTAAGCGAAATATCTTCAGTGTGTGAGAAGCAGAGGTCTCATCTGGAATCAATTAATTTGAAACAGTTTAGCAACATACTTCCTGGACTTTTGTTGTGTGTGTGAGTTCTTCTACCAGCATTTTAAGCTAAAATCTGTATAATTTCCTATGCCATAGCCATTTTAATGTTTTTAATGGCACTTCAGCTTTCATTGTTTCTTTGTTGGGGCCAACCCAAGGCTTGGGGACAGAAATGACAAGGTGGCCATTGATTTAAATGGAGATTGGGTTGAAGGCTTTGTCTGGGTGAACTAACAGGACTTTATTGTCATTTTATGCCATCTCTATCTTTGTACGTCAGATTCGTTACCTCTTAGCGGTCAAGGAGCACTGTGTCCATCTGTTTTGATACATGCTGGACCTGGAGTAAAACGCTTTTATAGTATTTTAGGAGGAAATGTAGCAGCCCTGTGTCAGGTTTTGACGCTGAGGACTCAGTCTGTGAGATACTCGATCCCCGGAGTGCGTTATCCCCGGGGAAGGAGGAGGGCTGGGATCGCGCCGGGGGAAGGAGGAGGGCTGGGATCGCGCCGGGGGAAGGAGGAGGGCTGGGATCGCGCCGGGGGAAGGAGGAGGGCTGGGATCCCGCCGGGGGAAGGAGGAGGGCTGGGATCCCGCCGGGGAAGGAGGAGGGCTGGGATCCCGCCGGGGGAAGGAGGAGGGCTGGGATCGCGCCGGGGGAAGGAGGAGGGCTGGGATCGCGCCGGGGAAGGAGGAGGGCTGGGATCGCGCCGGGGAAGGAGGAGGGCTGGGATCCCGCCGGGGGAAGGAGGAGGGCTGGGATCGCGCCGGGGGAAGGAGGAGGGCTGGGATCCCGCCGGGGGAAGGAGGAGGGCTGGGATCCCGCCGGGGGAAGGAGGAGGGCTGGGATCGCGCCGGGGGAAGGAGGAGGGCTGGGATCCCGCCGGGGGAAGGAGGAGGGCTGGGATCGCGCCGGGGGAAGGAGGAGGGCTGGGATCCCGCCGGGGGAAGGAGGAGGGCTGGGATCGCGCCGGGGGAAGGAGGAGGGCTGGGATCGCGCCGGCGGGGCGCGGGGCCGGGCTGCGCTGCGGCGGGCGGACAGCAGGGGGCAGTGCTGCCCCGCGTGTTCCCGCAGCCGTTCCCGGCACTGCTCCCGCACCGGGAGCGCCCTCGGGATGCGGGGCCGGACTCTCCCTGTGTTCCCGCAGCCGTTCCCGGCGTTGCTCCCGCACCGGGAGCGCCCTCGGGATGCGGGGCCGGACTCTCCCTGTGTTCCCGCAGCCGTTCCCGGCACTGCTCCCGCACCGGGAGCGCCCTCGGGATGCGGGGCCGGACTCTCCCTGTGTTCCCGCAGCCGTTCCCGGCGTTGCTCCCGCACCGGGAGCGCCCTCGGGATGCGGGGCCGGACTCTCCCTGTGTTCCCGCAGCCGTTCCCGGAGCCGTTCCCCGCACCGGGAGCGCCCTCGGGCTCGCGTCCCGCACCCCGGGGTTTAGCACCCTCCAGCCGCGGCGCCGCCTCACCTGCGGCCGCGCGGCACCGCATTAGCTCTGGCGGAGGAGTTGGAGATGTTGGAAGTGCGGCTTGTCACAGACAAGCTGACTCCACAGCTGGAGGCTGGGTGTGAAATAACCACGGGCCTCTCTGAGAGGGGTTTTTCCTCGCGCTTTCGTCCCTTTCCAAAGGCAGTGTCGGTTCGTGCCATGCCAAGAGTTTAAAGGCAGAAAAAATGATACAGTGGAACAAAATGTATTTCTTTCAGAGATGTTACTGGGTTTGAGAGCGCTTATAAAGACATCTTTGATAGGAGAAAAAAAAAAATAGACATATTAGGCCAAATTTGACTAGTTTTATCTGTTCACATCCCGGTCAGTGGAGCTTTCAGCTGAAGGACTAGGCAGATTGGTCTAAATCACTTCCATATATCCTGCAGCACCCTAGAATACAAAAGATGTTGTTACTACCCACAGAATCACAGAATGGTTTGGGTTGGAAGGGACCTTAAGGTTCATTTCCTTCCACCCCCTGCCATGGGAAGGGACACCGTCCGCTATCCCAGGCTGCTCCAAATTGGCCTGTCCTTGCTGGAAGCTGACCAACAAGGACATACATGATCATAGAGATTTGAAATGGTTGCGGGCTTGGAAAGAGGCTTATCCCACCTGCTGCCTTCTGATGTTCTTCTGGACATCTCCTTTGGGGTGCTCCTACAGGCTGGATCTTTGATTTGATTCAGACCACCCACATTGGTATAAGTATATAACTGCAGAACTCTACAATATTGCAGAAAATCCACTGGGTGCAGCCAAAGAAGTTCCTTAATGCACCTAATCCAAGTTCTTGCCTACAACTGATGCCAAAGCCAGGCAGCACAGCACCATGATAGCCATACAGTTTTCTGTAAATAGCCTGAAATGGGCTATTAATTAAGAATTATCTTGGAGGAACAACCCCTGGTGAGAGTGTCAATGGTTCCTGCCCTGAGAAAAGGGCACAGGAGACCTGTCAGCGCCCATCCTCTGTGCTGCAGGGGTGGGAACAGCCCTTCATCTGCTCCCTGTGCTCAGGCTGGGAGGGAAACTTCGAGCTGCCAGTGCTGCTGAAGGCCCTCTCGAGATCCCACATGGCTGGGACATCACCAGACATTTAGCAGTGCCTCTTGAGCCAGCAGGAATTCAGAGAGTGTGTGGAGCCAGCAGCCCTGCTGCTGGGCAGTGCCCTGGGTGAAGGTGTCATCAAGGCTCTTTTTACCTGACAAAGGCATTGGGGCTCCTTCCATCACGGCTTGGGTGGTGTGGTGGCTCCCAGGCATCCCCGTCCCACTGAGCTCTGCTGGCTCCACCAGCCATAATTTAGCTCCTTGGTTTGGAAGCGCTGGCTTAAGAGAATTCTAAGGGGAGTTCGTGTGTGTGGTTGGTTGTCTTTTTCCCTCAGAAGTTTGGCAATGAGTGAGAGCCCCGTCCCTTCTGAATCAGCAAGAGTTCATCAGAATTCTTAATTGGAATGCAATGGCAGGCAGAGTTGGAGTAGTAGAAATCAATGTAAATGGATTAAAAGAAAAGAACCAAGTAACCGAATGTAAAAAAGGAGCCAGGATTTTCCAGAGTGATTGGTGAACACTGCAGCAAGAGATTTCCAAACATAATGAATTATTATAATGATGTTTAATTGTTCATCAACAGGTAGACTGTAGCCACATTGTAGATATGCTAATAGAAATTGTGGATCATGGAGCATGATAATCCAGACAAAATTGGATAGGTCTTTGATATGTGAATGTCAGCTGTAGGAAATGCCTATCTAGACAGTAATTACAATTAAGATTTTATTAGATGGTGTTGGTGCAGACTGACACTGTTGCCATGAGCCCCTAGTGATACTGTGAGGACACTGGCCTGTGTAGAGGAACACTAGAGAGATGAGCAGGAGCAATTTTATTCAAAAACCCTTGAAAACAGAATTTTTGTTTGTGAGCTGCACAGCATCAAGCATTTAACTCCCCTGTCTTTGTATGGTGCACCTGGTGCAGGTTTTCATGCCCTATGAGCAAGTCCAGTTCGAGCTCAGCCTGGCTGGGTCAGATTTGCCCCTGGATCCTGTCCTGCAAACCTGGACAGGCAGTAAATCAGTGCTGTGCCCTCTCACAGCCCCACTCCCTTCCACGTGAGCCCTTCATCACACAGTCTGTGCTAGCGTGGAAAGACCAAAACTTCCTTAACTTGCTGCCAATCACATTGAAGGGCTGCTTCTTCTGCCCCACATTTTAGTGCTCTTCCTTTGACATCTGATATTCCAAGGCAGAGAGTCACGCTCAAGCTTAAACTGCTGCCATATAAACTCTGGTTCAACATAATTTTGATCCCAGTGAGGCTGCTGATATATACTTTTAAATAAAATCAAACTTCAGAAACACATTAATTGGTCTCAGTGGTTAAGTTAAATAGTTAAATACATGCATACATATCATTCTGCCAAGGCTAAGTCATTAGTTCAGTGGAAAGCAGAAATGATGTCTCTATTGGAATCAGGAGACTAAACCCTATTTCCATTAATGCTAACTGTTTTATTAATACATGCATGTGTCAGCATTAAGTCATAAATTTAAATGGTCTGCCCCTTCTTGATTTAAAGTAATTATCTCACAGATCTTGGATGCTGAATAACTCTGTTACTCCTTTCTTCTTCTATCAAATAAGTTTTTGTATTTTGTGTGTGTGTGTGTGTGTGTATAGATATTGCAAGGCAAACAAAAGAAACAGAGCTTGTGCAAAGTTGGCTGGCGTTTGAACCAAAAATAAATATATTTTCATTGCCCAAGCAAAATACCCATAACCATGCCAGCCCCCAAAGGAGGGTTCAAGATCTTTTTAGTCACAGACCTGCCTGCATCATTTTTGCATTTTGTACACCCATTTATAGAGGTGACTGGAAAACTTTGATGGAAGCAACAGGTAAAAATTGCAGCCTTTATATTGCTCAAGGAAAATGCCATTCAAAAAGTTTATCCCTAATTTTTGGACATAGTTTAATTTGTTAAAGAGATCTCCTGAGGCTAATACAGGACTTTGAGTGGCATTTAGAAGTTAAGAAATTCCTCATTAGAATAGAAAACGCAGTTGAAATGGTGGGATTCAATTCTAGGATTCAATCTCACCCTCCTCAGAGCAGTGCTCCCTTCAGAGACTGGACCACACACTGATGCAGTTAAGGATTCCTCAGCATCACTCAGCTCATGGTAGATTACCATTCAAGACAAGGATTTACTGCGTTTCTTGCTTTCAGGCCACTTCCTGGTCAGGCAGGAATGGCTGTGAGCTGTTTTCCAGGAAGGAGCAATATTAGAGCAGCTGAATGCTGCCAGGTTAATTCAGCACATCCAGAGCACTGATCAAACCCTCCAGCTCCATACTGCGTGAGCCACAGGGATCAGCAGCCTGGTGGAACTGAGAATCACTCCAACACTTAGCCACTGCACATGCAGAACAGATATTTTTTTTATAATGTCTCCTTCCCATTCTCTTCCAGGACATTTTTCTTGCAATTGAAATTCTAGAGATCTTCAATATTTCACATTAGTGAAAAGTCACTGTTCATTCACAGTTTCAAACCCAATTTCTCCAGACGTAAGAGGTTCCAAAATTTTGTAAAGCAGCTCAATAATAATTTTACTTGGGGCACTGATTCAAATAGAAAATTTTGTCCGGTGCTGATTGTTGCCTTTTTATTTGTTACTGTTCCAATTATAGCTGGTATGGCTGGGAGAATATGGCTGATTAGTATGCATTTCAATTCCTTTTAGCACGGTGGCAATTTCCATAGCATTTCTTTTTCTAAAGCAAGAAGAAAACAGAGCAGGCAGTGTCATTTGCATGCAAACAATTTGTCATTTACATACAAAAGGGCCGGTTAGGTAGCAATACATGTGGCTGTAGGTCAGACAGGATGGTCATAATTGTTCTTTCTGTCCTTAAAATTACGAATTTTATAATATTTATGTGAAAAATTATACTCCTAAATTATGTTCACGTTTCAAGTATTGAGGTACGAATCCTCTTAGAGATCTCTGGTTTTCTGTGGTGCTTTGGCTACAGCCCTGAAAGTGAAACTGGATTTAGCTGATCCATTGCTCAGTGCTTCCCAACCCTGTGCTGCATGTCACAGTCCACTGCCCTGGACAAACAAAGATGATTTGGAGCAGTCAGAGCTAATTGGGGCATCTGCATGACCTGGCTCGCAACAAACCATGTACAACAGCTGAGGCTGATGTCTCTGTGCCCTTGGAGTCCTGTCTGTGCTCCTGGGCTTGGCTCAGGGTCTCTCAGGTTCCTACACCTTCAGTGGAGTTCACTCACCTTGCTGAGGTATGGATGAGATTCCTTGCCCTCAGTTTGTCAGATCCTGCTCTCCCTGCAACTCCTAACCTAATATTCAGTGAATATTTTCCAGATGTTCCCACTCCCAAACATTTGCAGACTTTCCCACTTTGCAATGCAAACTTTGCTCTGCCCTCCCATAACCTCACCTTTTGCAGGTACAGTGGCCTTCTCTGACCTTTCTTGCTTTATTTTTATATTTCTGCTTTACTCAGCCAGCTCCGCTCGTGTTCAAAAGTAGAGACATTCTTCTCAGCTTCCTTGGGTCAGGCTTATCCAACATTTGCCTTCTCTGACTCTTCCTACTCCCTGAATTAAGCAAGGTTTCCATGTCCAGCATGCAGGACAATCACACCCCCTCACTACAAGCTTGCAGCTGATGTCCAGTGACCTTCTGCTGACATTTTCTCACTTTTTGGATCCAACAGCAAAAGCTCATTTTTCTGTGTATTTGTCGCAGTAGATTTCAAAGTGCTGGGAGCAGCTAAAGTTAATTCTCAGTACATTCAATGACTTCAATAATTATCTACTTCATAACAAAGAAAACCCCACTTAAACGAGGCAAGAGTGTGATCTGAGAAATACCTGAGCACTCTCCTGAGAGAGGAAGTGGGAACCAGCCCTGCTGCCTCACTAGAGAAGTGTAATATGTAGCTGTCACATGGAACTAGGACATGGTAAACTCCATGGAAAGTGCAGCACGAGGAGTCACTCCAGGCTGCAGTGATGGGCTGTCATTCTGGAGCATCACAAATTACCAAGTGGCTGCTGGCTTGGGCTTTAAAGGAGCAGTCAAAACACATGAGGAAAATCAAAAGTCAAATTGATGATTTTTTCCTCAGGCATGGACTCGACATTGAGTTCCACCTTATTGTGCCCTTCAGTGTGAACGTGTACTTTTGGAAGGCACAAGCAATGTCCACCTTAGTTAATATGTGCTCAGAACTTGGTTATTTTGACAAGCAGCCTTTTTAAATTATTATTATGAGCAGGCGAGCTTGAGTCATTTATCTGATGTTTGCACTTTCCTGGTTAAATTCAGACTGGTGAACCTGATGTGAAGCAGAGAAGTGGTGCTGGAGTCCACAGGGTTATTCGTTGACACTGGGATTATTGAGCAGCACCCTTGATGTGACGTTTCAGGGAGTTTTGGTGGTTACTGTGAGTTTGTGTTTGAGTTTAGATGGAACTGTGCATAGGGCTTAGCCAGGTTTTGGTCCTACCAGTGTCTGCAATGCTCTCAATGCTCCATCAAATGGATGAAATTGCACTAATATGTGTTTAATTATCCAATCAAGTTGGACATGAAATGAGTTGGGCTGAAATAACCAAGTCAGCAGAGGAAGTTCCAGCTCTCAGATTTACTGGTATTTACCAAAATTCACCAAGATTTGCAGTTGCTCATTGTCATAAACTTGGCTTTTTTGGAATGAGCTGGAGGTCAGGGAGGGTGTTCCTCGAATTTCTGCTTTCCTGGCATCCTGAGGGCTCCAACGAGACTGTGCACATGTCCCATCACCGAGGGACTGGGTGCAATTCCGTATTTTGCTCACAGTGCTGTGAAATCCTGCTCCTGACTATCCCACAAACAGACTGGGGAACAGTTCAGCCTTTATGGTATTTCCCTTCAGAAATGAGTAACCAGCCAGTCATTTCTTGGAGGTTGTACATTATAGGAGTGCTACCAAAACTCAGGACTTTTAACTTCTCTTTATTTTCCACCCAAAATTTACAGGTGGCCATTGATACTTTCTTAAGAAAATAATATAAATTAAATTAATCATGTCTACAAAAGACTTTTCCATTGGTATTTAGTTATTTTGCCTACTGGAGGAGAAAAGGAGAATGTTTTTGCTTAGAGGTATCTCCCATGTGGAAGACACATCAATTTTTACTAGAAATGAAATTATTCAAAATAAACTGGAGTAAAGCTTGTGTTTTAACTGTTTCATGTTCTTTAAAGTAAACTATATTTAACCCATAAGTGCTTTGGGCATTTTATTACTCTGAGTTAATGAATGCTAATTGTTAGTTGAATTTGAGATCAGCAGCTCCTTTAATGCTTTCCACTTGTGCTACCAGGAGTGTTGGCTCAAAGAGGAAGGTTTCCCATTTCTCATGCTAGTTTTATGTGTAGCTCCTTTGGTTTTTTTTGAAAATGCATAAAATTTTGTGTACACTGACTTATTTTCTCATTGTTACCAATTCATTTATACACATTTCCCCTCTCGGCTTTACAGAAGGCCCCAAGTTTTATTTTCCAACAAACCATCCCAACTTTTTAATAACTTATCATGCATTTTAAAGTAAATACATGAATTTCCATCTACATCCTCATGCCCCAAAATAATTTGTCTGCTGTCTAGGGGAAGGCAGGCGTGCTCATTATGCTCTTTGCAGCCTGTATCCTGTGAATTGAGATGTCACTCTGCATGACAGGGATCCTTTTCCCAGCTGTGCTGTGAAGGACAGATGCCTTTCTGCTGTGAATGAGACCAGAAAAAGTCCTGTTGCAGAACTGTTTTTGCCACATCTCAGTAGTCTGGTGAGGTCATTTCCATAATCCATGGAACTGCTGCTAAAATTAGGGTGTATCCATGGCTGTGTTATTGGAGCTGTGTAGGGAACTGAGTGAGAGATCGCTATATATTAATTATGCCTTCTAATTATGTCCTTTTAGTAACCTCCTCATGTCCCGAAAGAATCTTAGAATGAATAAGAGGAGCCTAATTCCTCATTTATGTGGAGGAATTCTCTCAGTAATCATATTCAGAATGGCAAATCAGCTGTCTGCATTGACTTTCATTTCTGTTTTTCTGCAGGCAGCATGACGAGGGCTTTCAGTTGGTCATGGCACAGATTAATTCATCCAGGTGCTTTTAATTTGAGGAGAGGGAAGGCTTAAATCTACTTAATTTTCCTATTTGAGGAGTGTTCTATCACCTGACTAGAGGAGTTCTGTGCCCAGTCCCTTTTCTTTTGGAGGAAATAGTTGGGAAGTGTGGATGTGATTAAGTCTCTTGAACCGCCAAGGCAAACCCCTTTGCCTCTCAGCAGTATTTTTATGTCTCAGTGCCGTGCTATCCAAAGAGCAGCTCCCAAAAAATGCTTTTAGGACAGGTCGACTTGACTGGGAAATAATTTCAGCTAGTTTAGAAAAAAGAGGTTTAGCCTTTCAATGAACATCCCATCCAAAGTGTGGTAAGGAATCCTCCTGGACCTGCCGTGCCTCCTGTGCTCCTTCTGGAACAGGAATTCCCAAATGATGCTGTGGGGCTCATTTGGGAATGCTAGGCCACTGCCTGCAATCTGCTGCTGGTGCCCAAAGGGTTAAACGCCGTGCGGGCCAGTTATCTATGTGGAGCTTCCAACAGCCACAATTGACATCAAAAAGGGACTTCAGGGACTTCTTGATCAAAGCTCAGGTAATTTAATTATTTGCCTTCATGAATTAAGGGGTCCTTAAACAATCTGGGATGCTTGGCTATTAGGATATGGAAAATTTATTGTTTCTCGCCTTGCAATGTTCCAACATCAAAGAGATCCTGTTCCTATAAACAAAGCAGTGGGAAGTCAACGAATTCAAGTAAAAGCTAATGTGAAGAGGCTCAGTTTTCTAAGGTCTTTGTGAACTGGAAATGAAGATCATTCCTGTGGGGTGAGATATTTACCGCTGTGGTTCTTTGTGTCTGTTTTATGTAAGAAAACATCTGTCCCGTGCTGAAATGCTCAGCTCCTGCTCCTCTACAGACACTTCGTTGCCGCTGTTTCCCCTGTTCTTCAGATTTTGGGCGATGTTTTACATTCTGGGTCGCCAGGCTCTGAGTGGCTCTCTGACCGCGTCACGCTTCGAGATTCCAATTAGCACGGAGCAATTAGACTGGGCACCCTCGTGCGGGGGCGGCTCCCGCAGCATCCCGGCCAAAAGGCGGGATAAATGCCAGGAGGGAGCTCACTCCGAGCGCTCCCTGTGCCTCTCACAGCGGTAGCGGTAGCTCACAATTAACGAGGCTAAAATGGATTGGCGTTTCTAAAACCCCAACCGTAGCAGAGAAGCGCGTGCTGCCACCAGAATGGATCCTCCGCCCGCAAAACTAATGTCGCTTTATTCCTAGGAGAGATGAACTCCTTTGTATCTTTCCCTTCTCCTTTCATTTTTACATTCTCGTTTCTCGGTCTGCCAAATTTTCTTTCGCAGCTGGGGCCTGACCCCTGTTGTTTCCTTGTTCATGGAGCAAACACAAAATACTAGAATTTTTTCTGGTAAGTGCCAGCCTCGATGTGTGTGTTGTGTGTTTATGTGCTACATAATTTCTGCATAAAAGCTCTCTCCTTGCCTGTGCTGCCCTGGTTTGGGATGTGGTTTTGGATGCGTTTTATTCTCAATCTGCACCAGTCCTGTGTGTGAAGCTGCTGCTGAAGGCAGGGAGATATCTCTGTGCTTCCTCACGTCTCTGCAGGAGCCAAAATAAATTAGTGGGAGACAGATCAGCAGAAGGAGAAAACAAATGCAGTCACTACATGCAGTAACAAATGTTTTTGAGAATGATATAAAAGTTATCTAAATTGAAAATTAAACAGTGGCTTATTCCCCCTGATCATATTTACCTGTGAGATAAGAGCCACAAATTTCTAATGGTGCTGATCTTTTCGCAATTAGATTTTGTTTTCCTTTAAAAATGTGATGGAAATATTTTAGACGAAGGGCTGCAAAATATGTTAAATAAACTACTTAATTATTTTATACAACACAGTGAATAATTAAGATAGCAACGCAGTATTCTGCAGCTCACTGGTGAAGAGCTCTACTGAGAATTTTGTATAAAATGGTGAGAGGATGCTTGGAGAGATGTTCCTCTGCTTGGTGTAAAGAAGGTATAACCTCCATCTATTGATTATCTGTAGAACAGCTCTATCAGCTCTGCATATATCAGTTCCCTACTGATCACAGAATTTAATCAACTGAGCTTTGAGACATTCCAAATTCCTACAACAAAACCCAGACAACTGTTATTGAAAGAATATTTTGTTCAAAATTTTTAAAACTGCTGAGTCCCATTTTTCGATTTCTTTAATTTGGACAGGGAACTTTTAAGCCTGAAAGACCTTGCTTTTAATTTCCATGTGCGAAACACCGTCAGTTTATTACCAGGTAAAAATCTTATTCCTTATTTTCTGAGAAGTCAGCCACAGGAAGGTGATTATTTTGCTCAAGAGGAATTGCTTGGGTAGGATTTCCAGTAGCATTCAAGACAGCCTGGCAGGATTGCCAGAACGTTTTCCAGGCCAGGCTGGATGGGGTTTGGAGCAACCTGATCTTGTGGAAGGTGTCCCTGCCTGTGGCAGGGCATGATTTTTAGGATCCTTTCCACCCCAAACCATTCCATGATCCTATATGAGGACACACACCTCTCCTGGGTGTCAGGCACAGAGTTTCTGTGAGTTCCTGGTGCAAACAGGAGTTTCTGGTGGCCTCGGTGTGTGCCCAGAGCTCAGAGGCTCCGTGGGCAGTGGATAATGCAGTGGCAGAGCTTGTGGCCCTGCCATTACCAGAGGAGGAGGAATTGATTAGCAATAACACACTTCATTAACACTGCACTTTCTCAATCATTGTAATTGTGGCTCTTCCCCTAAAACACCAAGTGGAGCAGGTTTTGTTTCAACCAAATCAATCTAATGTGTTAGAATTTACATAATTTCCTCTCATTTCGTTTATGGAGCAGCAGGAATTTTAATTTGCATTGTCTGTATAGACTATAATCAAAGTGTTAAGAGCACAAGGTTTATTCATTATGTATGGCATGTGGCGACAAATTTGCATAATGGGCCACATCTTGCTGAAATGTTCCTTCTTTCCCCACACCCACCTTGGCAATTTTGTCTATAACTGATTTTCTATAAACCTGGTAATTCGATTACACAAGACTTTGGATTCCTTGGAATATTTAGTGGTGAACAGTATCACTATAAAAATTTAAAAGTGGGTAAAATATCATACTGAAATATGAGAAGGGCTAAGGGAAAGCCTTGAAAACTGGGCTGTGTTTTCTGATTTAGGGAGAAAGCTGATATAAACCCGCTGTTGCTGTTGCTGTAGAGTGAAGGTGAACATTCAGAGGATGAATTGAAAGGTGCCTTTTGTGTTTGCTTAGTGGCAATTCTTACATAGGCTCTTTGCTATGAAAATTTTCAGGACTAAGTTAGGGACTAAAAAGCCATTAAGCAATTAAGGTGCTGTAAATGAAAACCTCCATCATAGACTGTTGTATGCCAAGGCCAACATTTGTTTTATTAAAATGAAGTCTTAGCTCAACATAATTTTTTAATAGAAGAGTATTATATTTTAGCACATAGAGGAAGAAGAAAAAAAAAAAAAAAGTAAGAGCTAAAAATACTATCTAAATGAGGGATGTAATGCATCCTTTGGTTTGGATCCCAGGCCCTTCATGGAGCATCTCAGAGCATAAAATTTATCAATTATATCTTCGGTCAGTGAGTTTTGGATGTGGCAGTTTCATTCTCCCTTGTGCTGCCTGAGGATAGTCAGACTAAAATGTAGGAATTTACACTTATTTTATCCAGATATCTTACAAGCCAACAGTAGAAACAATATATTCTATGTACTAACATGAGCAGAAATTCAGGTAGTACAAGATTTATCTACCTTTGATCGAAGCAAAGCTCCTGACAGAAATGCAGAACATCTTTAGATGTTGACAGCCACTCTCTGTAAAAGAGTACACGGACAGGTGTTTCAGTCCTTTAAGAAACATTCATACAAATAATTTTATTAACATATCCTAAAACTCCTCATCTGAGGTGAAGAGTTTAAAACTCCCAAAGTGCATTGTATTATTTTAGCTAAGAAAAGGGGCTGTGGGTGTAGTACATGCATGATGACTTGTGTTTGCAAGTTATGTAAGGAGAGGAACAGACACAAATCTGGCATTTGTGAATCTTTCAATCTCTGCTTGAAACTGGAGTGAAACTTTGACAAGGCTGTTGGCACCCAAAGTCTGCCAAAAGGCTTTTAAACAGAGTTCTGTCACTGCGGGTGCAACAACTGCACACAGGAAAAGAGAGGGAGCACTCTGAGTTCACATTACCAAAGTTTTTAAGATTAATGCCTAGAGAGAGGGTGGCTGAGTAGGTTTAGAGAAGTGCAGAAGACAAATGTAAAGCCACTTAGCCTTTGAGAGAAAGAAAATCCTAGGAAAGGGGATGCTCATTTTGCACTGGACTCGCCCTAAAAGGTCCTATTAAGGTGATTAAGCTGTAGCACTCTCAAGATCTAACAGTGGACACTTTTTTTTCCCCAGCTTTTCACAGAAGTTGCTGTATGTGCTGCAGTCTTTGAAAATGCCATCTCCCTCTGCTCTCCATCTCCTCTGGCAAGACCTCTCTTGCCTACTTTCCATCTTTTTACTTGCTTACTTATGTTCCTACCATTTCTCCACAGCAATTAAATGTTGTTTA
This sequence comes from Sitta carolinensis, assembly GCA_032173965.1. Lineage (NCBI taxonomy): Eukaryota > Metazoa > Chordata > Aves > Passeriformes > Sittidae > Sitta > Sitta carolinensis. Next base: position 20,929,792 of record CM063292.1, read on the forward strand.
AAAATCTGAAAGGATCTCCCAACACTTACAGAGAGAGACACATAGAAAGGGCAAATCAGTCTTGGTTGTCTCTTTACCCAGCCATATTTTTAGGGATAAACAATGTATGTGCTCAGGATTCACTTCCTTAGAGTGCTCTTGAATGAGCTTCAGAGGTGGGAGTGAGGGAATGTGTACAATTTTTTAGATTGTTTCCCCTCCATGCCCATTGTGGACAGCTGCAGGCACTCCAAACTGATCTTGGGAGCCTTGCAGAATATTCTTGTCAAATTGAAATTTCTCTTGAAGCACACCAGGTTCTGGAATCTGCTCAAGCATTAGCACATCTTGCTGGTGATTAAGCACCAGCTGAAAAAACACCCAGAAATGGAAATGTCCTCAGAGCTCCTCCCAGCCACCCGCAGGGAGCCAATCTGTCCAGGTGAGAATGGCTGTTCCCAAAAGGCAAAGTTAAAACAGGGAAAGGTTGAAATATGTGAAGATATACTGGGGGCAATACCAGTTCCTCCCATCCGAGGCCATGCCCACTCTGGGCAGCTGCAGCTGGGGATGGGGGAACCAGGAACAGCTCTGTATTTGTATTAACACAGGGAATTAAACCTGGAGGAACCAGGAGCAGCCACGTATTTGTATGAACGCAGTGAATTAAAACAGCCAGGTTGGCCTGGTAGTCTCGGTCTGCAGCAGTACCTCTGAACTGGCTCTGTCCTGCAGCTTTCTAGGGGAATCAGAGCTGCTGAAGTCGGAACAGTGCACTCAGCCTGCTACTGCTGTGAGAATGAAATGCAATAGTCGGGGCAGTATCTCTTCACCCAGCTCAGCAGCTCCTGGCTGCTGCAGGTGCTGTCGCTCCCAGCCCGCTCCCTGCAATTTCAGATATAGTTTTTCCTGTCCGTGGCTTCAGCAGCTGTCATGTAGATCAGGCTCCAGCCCAAATCTCTGTCTGTGGCACTCTTTGTGAATAAGAAAAATGTGTTTTACAACTCAGTGTGAGAGATGAAAGCAAAATCAGATAAAGTAAAAATGTTTTACAACTTTAGTAAGTTGTCTCTTGAAATGGCTGCTGAACTTGGGCAGCCACTAAATTAAAATGTACATGAATCAGTTGAAATAGCAGCTATTTGTTGCAAATGCTGTAACGTACAATTAAACAGGACCGCTTTTATTTTTATAAAAGGCTATGGCTACTCCAATTAGAGGCACGCCTAGATTTGGGTAATTAAAAGACCAACTGCGCCTCCTTTCTAACCCCGGTGGGGCATGGTGGGGGGACAGTTTGGCACCTAGGCTGGAGAACAAGGACATGGTTCATCTTTAACTCAGATGTTGTGGTTTGGACAAGACTTAGGCAGGCCAGGGTCACTCACTGGGGTTTTTTTTTCAGTTTGTACTCTTCTTCACTTGGAACATGGAATGGGATTTTTTTTTTTTTAATAGTATCACCCAGAGCTTTTACATTGCAAATATGTTCCTCTTCCAGAAGCTGTGCTTGATTTTTCAGGCTCTGTTGTTATGGCACTTCAGGTTTTTCATCTTATAGTGCACGTCTGGAGTTTCTTAAACTCAAACCTGTATGCTGCTTACATGTGATGGTGTTTTAGGAGCTGCAACTTTTCAATATCCTTCTGTGCCCGCCTGAGTCGAAGTCTAGAAATTCCTGGTGTTCCTTTTTTATTCAATAGTGCATAGAGGAAATTTCTTTGAAAATTTACATGATAAGACAGAAATGAAATTAGAAACCCTTTGTTTTAAGTGCCATTATTTATAGAGTGCTTTGGAACTCTTAAAAATATTGGTGCTAATAGCTTCAAAGGAAATAGATCTGCTGCAAATAGACAAAACGTTCTACTAATGGCTTTTTCTCTCCTTAATCCAGGGACTATACAAAAAAATCCAATAGGTTTAGACCTATTAAAACCTATTTATTAGGTTTTTGGAAACTTAGTTTTAAATCAGGGAAAGATCAGCAAAATGACACTGCCAGCTCAAGAGGAAAAATGAGATGTCTTGTACCTGAAATAAGTGCTACAAGTCATTGTGAGGCAATGGCCGTATTTTTTCCCCTACACGATTAGATTTTATAAATATCCTGCCGTGTTCAGGTATGTTCTCATCTGCCCATCAGCAGTGCAGGGCTGTGCTCCCCTCGCAGCTGACAAGCAGCCAGCAGCTGTTAATGACAGCACTGGGATTTTTGGCACCTTTTTTACACCGCACTGACTCCGTGCTCACAGGGTAATTATCTCTCGGCTCTGCTCTGTGGCACTGAGCACAGCGTGTGCATCACTGCTCCTTCCAGAAATTTCCCAGGAATTACATTATGATCTGTGGGGAGAAGGACCCTTCACTCCAAATATCATTCGTGCAGGGGTATTACTAACGCCTGTTCCTTGTTTCTCTTTTTTGAAATGCTTTCCGTGCATTTTGGACAGCTTACAGCATTGGGATAAGGAATGCTAAACAACTCTGTATATTCTTGGATATTAAAGGAACCCCAGCACATATTTGTGTAGAAGGCATCAGAACTTTTGAGGATGGTTAATAGGGTCAAATGCAGGCAAAAAGAGAGATATTAGAGGTGTTGTACCTAAAATCTTTGTTTCATGTGAAGTTTGACCCTTCAGGAAGCTCTTTATGGGCTCCATCGTAAGAGCTGAAATATCAAATAGACTCGAGGCAAGTGCCTGAGGCGAGAAGAACGTGGATCCTCTTTGCTCCATAGGCACTCTCTCAGATGGAAGACAGATAGAAAATTATTTCTTATTTATAAATTTTCACCCCATTGTTGCTTCATCTTTCACCTTTTTGTCCCTGGATCTTTTAACCTGTGTGTGTACTGCCCATTTTTCAATATCCTAATACTGTGGATTCCCTATTCACATTTTTGATCTCCTTTGGCTCCATGAGATTCTTCCTGCTGAGCTGGCTAAGGTCTGAGGGTTCACAGTGCCACATGCAGTGGATTCCCAACCTCAGTTCAGGTTTTTCAGCACGCTTACTACAGGGATCCCTATTTTGCTTTCCTTTTGTTGTTGAGTTTGCGTTACTTTTCTTTCTTTTTATTATTTTTTTTTGGAATGCGATTCTAATTATTTCAAGCATAATTACATACTTCAACATTTTGAGAGTACTTAATGTTGTGCAAAACATTTAGTTTTAAAACTAAAGCAGCCAGTTTAAATCCTCAGAACCAAAGCACTGTCAGCAGACTTTTGAAGCGGCTGTGGATTGCCCAAGGCAGCTGAGTGAGGAGTGTTGGATTCCTGCTGCCACAATGCTCAGGTGGCACCAGCCCAAGTGCTCCTCAGAGGAGTTTCTCCAGTTTCTCCTGAGGAATGATCAAAATGAAGCTGCCACAGCCCCCCAAGCTCAGCTGCACGAGCTTTCGGTACCTGAAGCTGCCCTGACCCCTCCAGGCTGTCCTGATCTCACTCCAATGAACATCCTGGGTAAATTTTGTTCCCTCTAAAGTCACTTGGAGGAAACACCACTGGAATGGGGACCTTCCAGTGAAGGAGTACCAAAACCTCTGTTAAAGATTCTGATAAAAGAAAATAAAGAGCGGAATTTGGTTTTTATAATTGCCCTTTTCAGATTTATTTGCTGTCTTTGGGATCAGAGAAGGCAAATGCTATTTGCAGTGGGTTTTTTGTATAAAAATCCATTGTGCTCTTTGAAATTAAATATTGCATGTTTATTAAATTCTCACAGAGCCTGGGAAAACCAAAGGGTATATTTTGGATTAATGGACCTCTAGTGAAGTCCATAGTCTTGTCCTTACCATTTAAAAATAAATTTTGTAAAAATTCTTCAAAGAGTATCAGTTCACAAGATGTTCCCTGGATTTCATTTGTCCTTTCCCGGCTACTTCAGTATGACTATTTCAGTTCTGATTACTTGTTTCTTAATTTTAAATAGAGGAAATGTAGAGATTTTATTCCTGTAGCAAAATGTTCCTTGAGAATGTGTGAGAGTACCACAGAATTAGACAAAATTCAGATAAAACTCTGTAATAATATATCAAGGAACTGTTAAAGTTTTCAAAAGAAAGAACATTAAATTAATACAGGGAAGTAATTTATTTCAAGTATTTTCTTCAGATACTATGGTATAGAATTGCCATATTTATTTCTATTATTCTTGAACTCTTGTTATTTTTCTCCAGCTTCTTTTAGGATGATGTTGTCAGGTATCTATTTCACTCGTAAATCCAATAGTTGCAATCCTTTATGCAGAAAAGAAAGGACATTTACTACCTTGAAGTGATGGTTTCTCAGATGCTAAAACAAGGAGAAATCATAAAGCGACAGACTTGCTGTAATTTTAGCTACTTATTTCCTGAAAAAAAAAAAAAAAAAAACCCTTGAATTTTTAATTCTGAGGAAAATGAATTCCATCCCTTACTATTCTTAGTAAATGACTCATGTAACTGTTTTCAGGCACCAGCAAATCTGTCTTTGGCTAAGACATAAGATTGAACTTCAGAGGAACTGCTGATGCCCACGTGGTGTCAGTTGGACTCAGCTGACACCACTTGCCAATTTTATTTCGTTGTCTCCTTTCTCTGTAGGAGAATATGTGGATATCTTGGAAGGTGTATGGAGCGTGGAAATGTGCGTGCAGTTGGTGGGAGAGCCTCTGCTTGGTGAAACAGCAGTAGTAGCTCTGTTCAGAGGGATGGGAACAGGGAAAATCCTCTAGCACAGACTCATGGAGCTATGGAATAGAGGGGGACTTCCCAGGTCAGAGGTCTGAAATTATTCCTTTTTAAAATATTATTATTTGTAATTAGATTAGGTCAGGACAGTGGCAGGAAACAGAATTTTCTTCAAATGGAGATGTTATCTCTTAAAGAAATGTACTCTCACCAAACTGTCTCCTCCAAGATTTTTTGTGGTTCAAACTTTATAAAGAAAAAAAAAAAATCTCGTGGAGAAGATATGTCTTGGGTCCTGTTCTGCAGCAGAAATTGTTTGCTGATAGAGTTCTGCCAGGATAGCTGTATCAACAACGCTCCTTATTTTAAGCACAGTGTGTGCTGGCAAAGAAATGCTTTTATCAGCTCATGAAAACAACTCATATGGCAGAAATTACTTGGGTTCTGCCAGATGAAAAACTTCTCAGGTGTTTGTCTTACACTGTCAGGAGGGGCTGAGGCATCTCTGGTGTAGGCTGGACCCAAATTTTCAGGGAGCCAGAGAAAGTGAGACATTGTTAATTTAGGTATCTCTAAAGTTTCTGCTATTTTTTAGACATTATTTCTAGAGTCCCCAACACAGAGAGTTGTCAGTGCAGAGGGATTTAAGGTCTTGTAAAAATTAGCAGAAAAGATTGCTAGACTATATGGTTAATGTCACATTTGCTAATCTAGAGAGATCTGAGTAAAAAATGTGGGTTCTTTTCCTACCTCTGTGGATGCTTTTAATGACCTGTTTTATGGCCTTTATCCAGGCCATTCATCTCTTTACGCTATCCTAGGTGGCTGTTCCCATCTCTTGGAATAGGTTTGCACCTGGTTTTAGAAATCTAGAGGCTTTAGGGAGATAGGTCCTTCTGTCAAACCAGGAAAAGTTTCCAATCTAAATAATCTAAAATGGGTAAGACTTTTCTTACATAAAAGGCATGTGCTAACCAAAAACCTGTGGATGTAACAGTGACCTGCAGTGCCCTTCAGTTCAGAAACTGCAGGAGCTGCAGCTTACTAGCTGCATCATTATTAAATTAGCAAAATTAAGCACTGCTTAGCTTGGAAATGCCACTAATCCATTGCTGATGAACAAAGTGTCATTCATGCCCTGTATGATACAATCCTCAGTGTAAAGCTCCATTTCCATTTTCCTCTGCATAAGTTTATAAGTGCAGAACATACTTCCTCCAGGCCTGTAGTGTTTTTCTGAAGACAGGACTGTTTATGGAGAGGTAGGACAAAAACCAAGAAAGCTCTCAAACCTCTGTGCCAGGTCTGTCTGGGTCTGCCCACAGCAGTGACATGAGGAGACTGCTGCACCCTCTTGCTTCTTGCACGCCAATGTGAAAAACGAGGTTCACTTTCCTGGTAAGTTTAAAAATGTTTAATAAAGACAATAGGAGAAACAATAGAGCAAAGAAATACGGTCACGACCGGGTGTCTTGGCCGCTGCCCAAAGCACCCCGGTGTCTTGGAACCCCCCTTTGGATCCTTTCCCTCATGCACGGACTTGTGCACATTCACTTTTCCAGGAACTGCATAGTCACTCCTTGGGTTTGGTCTTCATGCATGGACTTAGGCATATTCATTTTCCCAGGAACTGCTCTGTATGGTCACTCCTTGGGTCCCTCAAGAGTTATCCCACTTTTATTCGGTTATCATCTTTTTGATTTGGGCTTTGGTCCTTTCTTTCACAAGCGGTGAATGCTGAGAGTCACTTGGGCCTCTTCTGGAAGTTATCTATTCAGGCAGCTGAAACACACTACACCTAAATTCGAACTACAGCAAAGAAAAACCTTATATATCTATTCAGACAGTAAAATTCTACTAGAGAGAGAGAAAGAAAGAAAAAAAAAAAACTACCATCATGCTTGTAACGTTAATTCCAGCATTTGCGAAAAGCCAATACTAAAATATGCATTTATAACAGCAGGAAAGTTCCCAGCAGCACCCGTGGCTCTGGAGCCTCCCTCAGCTGTGCAGAAAGCCCTTCATCATTGCTGATAGCTGAGGGAGCTGCAGAGCCAGGCCCTGCCTCTTCCACACTCCCCTGCCTGGCTTGTCTTCAGGTCAGAGCTGTGACTGGTGCTGCAGGTTAGGATGGGCTTGAGCTGCTGAGCAGAGATGAGGCACCAAGGGAAATGTTCAAGGGGAGAAAAGATGCAAGGGTTGGGAGGTACGAATCCCAGGAGCATTTCTTTCCATGGGAGCCTTTGTGGGGTTATTTCCCTTGCAATATTTTTGGTTTGTAAGCAATGAAACTGTGAGTTTATACTGAGGGGATGGAGTACAAATATGAGGTGAGGATCAACTGGCACCAGATCTTTCCTTTGCTGGCTGAGAAAAGTGCTTGATAAACATATAATTTATATCCTCATATATTGTGTATATTACTATACAGTATATATACTAATATATACTTTTTTGACAATATTGTCTTTACCATGATTTTCTGTTCTGTTCTTTGTCCTTCTTGCTCCAAAAGTTACATTTAATGAAAATGGGCTGCATTGGGTATATAGGAGACAGTTCTGACTCAATGTTTTAAGTTCCATATTTTTTTACTGCTCTGTATTTCATAGACTGCTTTGGATTTTATTAGTTGTGTCACCTTCTCTACATACAAAAGCCACATCAAGTAAGCAAAACTTGTTCTTTGTTTTTGAGATTTAGGACTTAGGAAGTGAGTTATGCCAAAACAAATGAGTTACCAATGCAGATGCACAGAAGATACTTAAGGATGTGAAAATTAAAAGAACATGAAAATTTTAAGGTGCTTAAAACTTGCTGAGTTTGGGATGAAAGGCAGGTGATGCCTTGGCACAGCAGCTGTACTGATGAGATCTTGGCAATGACAAATTTTGGCTGTCCAGAAAAAGCTGTGCTCTTCCTCTGAACCCCATCCTGCCTTCCCTCCAGCTGGAGCTGGTTCATCCTGAACGCTGCTCAAACAGGGAGCAGTTACACGATATTTTACCTACAGCTAAAAATCTGACCTGAAACTGGTACTGAAAACGTATTTAATGCAAGGCAGGAAGAAAGTTAACATCAATTTATTGAATTGCAGTTCTTCCTTCCCAAGAACAGGAAGACTTTACCCTTTAGCTGTGTGCTGTTTATTTGTATAGGTACTAAATGGGGATGAAGGAGGATGGAGTGCTTGCAAAATACTGCAGAGTGCTCCCATAGCAGCCTCTTCTGCTCACATCTTCTGTACTTACAGGCATGCAGAATACACCAGCATAACTTCAGCTCTTAATAATTCTTCTAATGAGCTGAACTTGTGCTCAGCTTGTCTCCTTTTCCATAATTTTGTGGACCTAAAATCTGAGTATAAATCAGAAGTCACCTGACTGCCTCTCATAATGTTCATTGTTTCAGTGCAGCAAAGCCATTTATATTATTGGATAGTAAAAATAATGCTTGAACTGATATATCTTATTAGGCTTCATATCAATAGTAGTAATCTTGACCAAACCTGCATTTCGGCCCAAGAGCAGGGGATTACAAAACCTCAGTGTGCTGTTTGTGATTGAGGCAGCCATCGTGTTTGCTAATTGGAGCTAATGATTGCTGTAAATTGGGATACAATTAGTTTGGATTTGACAGCAGAAGTGTTGGGTGTTCACCTGGATGGAGCTAATGAGAAATTCTAACTGTGATTATTACGGTTTATCCAAACAGATGCTCCTGCCTTGCCATAAAATCATGTACATGTGTTCTCCTTTCCTCAGATTTGTGCATTAAAATTAAACAGGTGGATGTGCCAGGACCCAGGGAATGGCTGCCAGTGCCAGAGGGCAGGGCTGGGTGGGATATTGGGCAGGAATTGTTCCCTGGAGGGTGGGCAGGCCCTGGCACAGGGTGCCCAGAGCAGCTGTGGCTGCCCTGGATCCCTGGCAGTGTCCCAGGCCAGGCTGGACACTGGGGCTGGGAGCAGCCTGGGACAGTGGGAGGTGTCTTGCCCATGGCAAGGGGTGGCACTGGATGGGCTTTGAGGTCCCTTCCAACCCCAAACCCTTCAGTGATTCCATGACTGACAAAAAGTATGCTGATTTGGTGTAATTAAGAACTTACAGTAATTTTAAAAAAATATTTTAATAGCATTACTTAGTTCTGTTACAAGAATTCATTTAATGAAGGTCATCCTGCCTTTCCATTTGCAGTATGTTCATGTAATAATTACATACTAACACAGTAATTCAAAATTAATTAATTTCAGCAAAAAAAAATACTCAACAAAGACTTGTGCATGTCATCAACTTTTCTCACCTCACTTGACCATTTGCACAAGGTCATTGACATGTTGGGGGAATTGTGTTTGGGTTTTTTTGGTGGGCTGTTTGATGCATTTTGAGCTGGGTTGATGTGTTGTACAAGTGATGTGTGATAACCTTCAGTTTCCTAAATGGATGTGCAGTTCTTGGAGTTTGGATCCTGACAGGAATATTAGCAATGACAACTTGAAAGGCTGCTGTGAATAGTTATACAAAATATGTTGTTTCAGCAAATGCACTTCATCATCTGAATTCAGGGAAGCATTTGCAAATATAGGATCTGAAAGTGTGTGAATTTGACCAAATGTTTTAATCTAAAATGAATATTTATAGTGCTTTGGCAATATTTGCATAACTTTTATACTGGCTCATGGATGTATCAGACTACTTTCATTTTCTTATCATGGAAAAAGAATTAATTACTCGGGGCAAGAAGCTAAATGCAGACAAACCCCTCTGCTTTCGGGGGGTTGGAGTGAGGCTCTCATCACAACTGATGGCTGCAGTTGTATCCAGGAGCCCAAGGCACAGCTGCTCATCACTGTAAGGCGAGCAGAATCCACAGTTCTGCTTTTAGTCATAGAATCACAGAATCGTTACATTTGGAAGAGTCCTTTAAAATCATCAAGCTCAACCAGCACCACTACCATGTTCACCACTGTGAGAAAACCCTCAGCATCCCACCAGAAACTGCCTCTCTTGCAAGAGCCCAACTCAGCCTCGCTGTTCCATGTTCACAGTTATTTTTACATTTGTTTGTTGTCTCCAGATCTAGAACTGAATCCATCCCTTTTTTTCCCACTTAAAGATTGTCAATGGACTCAAGAATCTAACAAGCCTTTTTTCCCTCACAGTGGGGAAAAATTACTTCCATTGTTTCCCTCACCCAAAGATGAAAATGGATATGTGGGTCTTGCCTTCTATCAACTTCTATGAAGTTGGGAAAACATGGATTTAACAGCAAGTGCTTGAGAAAAAAATCATTATAAAAATTGCTTTTGATTAAAGCTGTCCACCCTTGCCATTGAAGGCACCAGAGAGTTTGCAGCTAAGCCTTCCTGAGGATTTTTAAATACATAAAACTTATTATTAACCTTTTATTTATTGTTGCAAGCTGATACTTTCAGGTCACTGATACCATTTTCTCCCTGGCATCTGGATGAGTCATACAGTGCCTTTTATTCATCGTTTTCTTATTTTTTTCCTTTGCTGCTGATACATCTTGTGATCTACCTGGCTCACAAATTCTTAACTTTGGAATTCAGCTGCAAGGTTAAGCACTGCAGCCTTAGACTGTTTCTTTCACCTTCTGATTTTTATTTATTTAATTGCATGAACATTTAATTAACATTTTCCAGTTATTTCCATCAAGGTCACCAGATTCTTCATATCCCTCTCAATATCTTCTGTAGTCAGGACCTTTAATCATTGTCTAATTCAGCTTTCAAATACAAATATCTCCTAAGTTTTAATATTTGTTAAATGGTGACTAAAAATCAGTGGATTTTGGAATTTATTTCCTTTGGAGCTACTGAAACTTTCTCAGAGCAACCTTCATTTTCCTGGTTGCGATCACTGCTGATAACTGGATTCTGAAATTCAGCTTTTACTTTCCCTTAATGCCTCATGCATTTTATTTTTGAAGAGTTTAGAATACAAGGTAATTTTTGATAAAGGTTAAATGTAAGCGGGTAACTTTCAGGAAATGTCAACTTAATTTTAGCAAGATTATAAAACTTTCATTTTTTGCAAAGCTTTACAAGATGGAATGTGCTCTGTTTCTTAAGGGCTGCACAGTCTGAAGCATTTTGGACAGTGATCCCACTAACCGAATTTCGGTGGTAGTTTGGTTGAGACTATGAAAGTTGGATAAAAGTAACTTGACCTTGACGTTTTATCCACATCATTTTTATGTCCACACAAATTTGTAATGACAGAAGTTTGTCCTCTGACTCATTTTCAATTTCGATGTTTGTTGATTTTTCCAGCCTATAATTGAGTTAAAATAAGACCTGTAAGGAACCTTCCTTCATCTGACTGATAGCACAGGTGATGCACCTAAACCCTGCTTGCTGATGAACGCCCAAGGAAGGGCTACCTCTCTCTTTTGAACTTCCTCATCCAGAGGTTTTAATTATTTGTGCAACTGACTTGTTAAAATTAGACATTTTTGCTTTTCTCTCATAATTCCTATAAAATTTTTGTATCCATCTCAGTCATTCATATATGAATTTCTTACAAATATTTTCAGCAAAATAACCTTGGGTTCCTTCTGAGACTCCAAAATCAGAGGTTGTTTAAAATCAGAGGGGTTTGTTCCCTCCTGGTTCGTGTTAGTTCATGTGTTTGAGTAGATGTTAACTAACAGGACATTTTAGGAAAAGCATAATTTCTGGATCTGCTCTTCATTTTAAAAACCATATCTGCGCAATAGTTTGGGGGAAAAAAAAAAAGAAAAACAAAACAGAGAGTGGTTCTTTCATCCTTGTTTCTGTGCAAGATCTTCCATTTCAGCTCCTAAAAGTGCTCATTTTAAATATTGTGCTATACAATTAACAGACAAGATTTTGGAAGGGAGAAGAGTGGCGGGAGATCCTTTGGTTGTGAGCTGCAATCACGGAATCCCAGAATGGTTTGGGTTGGATGGGACCTCAAAGCCCATCCAGAGCCACCCCTGCCATGGCAGGGACACCTCCCACTGTCCCAGGTGCTCCCAGCCCCAGTGTCCAGCCTGGCCTGGGACACTGCCAGGGATCCAGGGGCAGCCACAGCTGCTCTGGGCACCCTGTGCCAGGGCCTGCCCACCCTCACAGGAGGAAGGGAAGAATTTCTCTCTCATATCTGCTCTAACCTTGCCCCCTTGAGCTTCGTGTCGGAGGAAACCAGCAGTGAAGGAGAAATAGGCTGCACCTTGCCTTGGTCCTTCCCTGCCCTGCAGCTGGGTCAGGTGTGTTCCCAGTGTGGTCTTGAGGAAGTTTAATATTGTGCTGCCCTTTTTGCATTATCTGAGACAAACCTCAGCTCAGCTCATGATGTGCAATGTATTTCTTTTTACCAGCAAGACCTAACAAGTGTCAGCCAGGGAGCCGCTTTGCTAGCAGCTGACTGAGAGCAATGGGAGCTGAAGAACAAGACAAAGCCATGCAAATCTCATTTTTCTGCCTTGCAAATGCATATGTACTACCACTGAAATATGCTGAATATTCAGTTAATTTCATCATGTGGTTCAAAATTCAAAAGCTCTGTGTCCTTTAAGTGTGGACAATAACCTTCATTTCAGTGCTGAAATTATCTCTTCATTTGTTCCCCTCTTTAAATTTAAACACACATCAAATCTGTTTGATCTGCAACCCTACTTCAAGATGTTATTTGTGTGGAGGGCAGTAGAAAACTTTGTGAAATATCTCAGTATTTCTCAATACCAGCTCAGCAGGTAAGCTGCTGTTGCTTTAAAAATATAATGTGAAAACTATAATGAGAAAAAGTTTGGATTTGGGCCAAAAAATTTAAAACCTTTATGGTGGACTAAACTGTTTTGCAACTAAATACAGCTTTTCTCCAAAACAACCATTCCCTCACGCAGCTAAATACTGCCATATGTTTAAATTCTTGCAAGCCTCCTAAGGCTGACCCAGAAGAAATGTCAACAAATGTTTGTGAGTCCTCGTGGCCTTGTAACATTTCCTTTAAAAAGTGAAGAATGGAACAGCAGGAGCTGTAACACTCCCCCAGAACAGATATATGAAGGCATATGGCTGACATGGGAGCCTGCTGGCTCTTCCAAGATTGCTGGCTTCATTCTTAAGGATAAGTTTTTTTTTATTCCTCCAGACAGCTAAACTTGTCTTGCTGTCTGATGAGTTGCTCTGTTCTGCTCAGAGCTGAGGCTGGGATGCCCGGGGTCCTGCACAGCCCCGGCTGTGCCGTGGGAGAGCCCGTGGATTGTTCCTAACAGTGGCAGATGGAGAAGCCAAGGGAGGGTGAGATGTGGTGACTCCGAGCTGGGGATGTCCCAAAGGATCTTCAGGCAGCTCTGTACGCACAAGAGCTCGGGTAGCTGGGAAGGTTTTCTCTGTAGAGGATAAATCCAGTGCTGGCTCTGGTTTTGACAATTAAAATAAATGACATTTGCTGAACCGGGCTTAATAGTTGCACTTAACTTTCATTGCATTGTGGGTTTATTACTATGTAACTGAAGGGGTTGAGTTTGCTGATCTGGGGAAAGGTCTTAAAATGTACAGGATCTCAAGTTTTTTCCAAATCAAAGTAATTTAATTGTACAAAACCATTAGACATCCAATAGAATTTGTGCTCAAAAAGATGTTTGATACATTGGATCACTTTTTTTTCTTCCCTGTAAATGTCCTTTCTTCCAATTATTATTTTTAATTAATTGAAATATTCCTGTGCTGTACAGAGTTAACTCCAGTCCTGGAAACCTCCAGGGCACAAAGCAACCAGAAGGGCAAAAAAACAGCTCCACAGCTCAACTTCCAACTGCCCGTGCTTCATCTTCCTGATAAGGTGCATTTTTCCTCCCTGTTCCTAAGGCACTTGGGAACATCTGTGTCCATGAGTCCAGCTCTGCAGGTTTATGTGTCTCAGAGGCTGCCCCAGGCCAGCTGGGTAAAATTGGGGATTATCACATAGAGAAGGAAGGGCAGATCTTGCTCTGCAAGCTGCGACTTTTGGTCATTTTTGTCTCAGTCCATTGTACTGTATATGTGCATGTGCAGTGCTTTAAATCCTGAAATCTTGAGCTTTTGAGTTACAGCAGTGGGTGCTTCTCAATACCACAAGACATTTCTTCATAAAGCATTTTGAAAGGTAATTTATGTAACTGCTCATAAAATTATACTGTCTTGATGTGGGGGACTGGTGAGGTTTGTTTTCTTCAATGTGGCTGGGGCAGTTTTTGGGCCCTGAAAAATAAGAGCATAGACCCAGCATTTGAAGAAAATGCAAACTATAAACGGAAAAAAGGAAAAAAATCTAACATTTGGTGGAGTTTCTGTGGTTTATTCCTCATGCTCTCTTTTTCTCTGGGCACTGCAGTTACATTAATAAGAAAACAGTAATGTAAAAGCAATGAACATCTTGCATGAGATTGACAGAATGAATAATTAGATGATTTTTTTTTTAAAGGGGGAGGGGAAGCTTATTATTTCTGTTCGAGACCTCTCAACTGAATTTTGTGAAGTGTTCAGCCATAATTTAGCATGCAGAATCCTGTCTGTTAGAAAGGGCTGCAGTGTAATTATCATTTCTGTGACTGGAGAACGAGTGAGGTGTTGAAGCTGAATTGTCCACCCTCTCAGGTAAACTCCTCAGGGGGCTCGTTTCTCTATAACTCAGGTTGACACTATCTGAAAACTAAATAACGGGTTTGTTTAGCCATGTTGAGCTGTCAAGTGCTCATAAGTCTCACGAACTCGAAACTGCTAGCACAGACACGAGTGTGTGTTTATGTTCTCCAAGTGGAGAGCTCACCAAATTGAACATTAAGTGTGCAGACTGCCTCAGTTTGGCTCAGTTCCACAGCACACATATGGAAAAAGGTTGGCTCCCTGAAGAAATAATTATATGGCCATCTCATTCTGCGTTTAGAGCATCTCAGTGTTGGTTGTGAGAGTAAATCACCTCACCTTCCCAGCCGTTCTCAGATCTACGTGTTAATTGCTGTCTCCAGCCCCTGGAGCTGAGGAGCAGAGGCCGTGTTGACAGAGCCTGCTGTTGGCAGATGGCACCTCAGCCCAGCCACACCATCGTGTTTGTCCCTGTGCCAGGGCTGACTGAGCAGCTCTGATCAGTAGCCCTGTGCCTCGGCTCGCCTAGGACACGGTGGGCTGGGCACACTGTGCTGTGCTAACCACATTTATCCAGCTTCGGCTCAGCCTGCAGCTCTGGCAGGAAGAGCTCACATCTGCCAGCAATGCACTGTGTAGATACTCCCAGCAAAGCTGCCTAAGGCCACCCAGGAGGCTTCAGTTATGGCCTGGAACAGTCTTCCACTCCTGTCCAATTCAGTCAAAAAGGAAAAATGTTACTGCTGTATGAAAATTATTGCACTTACCTATGTTAGATAAGCTTTTGGCAAGTAGGCTTTTCCATGCTTTTGGGGAGAGTCACATTTCTGCAGATCTGGAAAAGTGACTCCTTTCATTATTGTAAAATTATCTTTGGTTTTTATTAGGAATTAGAATAATGGAATAATAAAATCATTGATGCTGGAAAAGCCCTCCCAGCCCATCCAGTCCCAGCTGTGCCCAATGCCCACCTTGTCCCCAGCCCAGACCCCTGAGTGACACATCCAGGGATGGGCACTCCAAACCTCCCTGGGCAGCCCCTGCCAAGGCCTGACCATCTTTTCCATGGAGAAATTCTTCCTGGTGTCCCCCCTGAGCCTGCCCTGCCCAGCCTGGGGCCGTTCCCTGTGCTCCTGTGCCTGTCCCTGTTCCCAGAGCCCAGGGCTGTGCCCTCCTGGCAGGAGCTGTGCAGAGCCAGCAGAGCCCCCTGAGCCCCCTCTGCTCCAGGCTGAGCCCCTGCCCAGCTCCCAGTGAGGTTAGTTCCTTGCAATCTTCCTTTTTCTCTAGGGATGTTAACACTGGGCACTTCTTGCTCAGTCCCAAATAAAGCCACTGAAACTTAGAGAGTAGCTGTGCTTCTGAAATATGGTAAAATAGTGGAGACAGGTTTCAGCTTTCAGACAGTAAGGGTTTGTTGCTTTGATTGTGGTTTTTTGTGTTGGTTTTTTGTGGTTATTTTGGTACTATTCTTTTATTTTCCTAAATACATCCTCTTGTTTGCATACGAGTTTACCACATGATTGCCAGTGGTACCCTCGAGCTCATTTATTGTTATTTAAAGAAGTGCCTACAGCACCTAGGACTATCTCCACCAGGTAATATCACTGACAGACACCAGCAGGAATTCTTCCCTAATTGTGCAGTTTCTCTGGAATATGCAGAGCGCTTGCTCTGTTATTGCTTGCTTGTGTGTATTTCTACTTGGCAGCCATTGTTTGGAAGAAACTTGCTAATGCACTTGCTTGTAGCCTGTAATAATTACACCACAGAAAATTAAAGCCTTGGTGCTATTTGGGCTGCATAATGAAGAGCAGACAAATGTTAAATATTAATATTGTCAACCATTCTGGTTCATTTTGGCCGTGAACTTCAGTGTTATGAACACTTCATTACCTGCTGCAGCTGAAATACAGATACGTGCTTAAGTTAAAGCTCCAAGAACAGGTAGGAAGGCAGGTTAGCAAATAGCAAGTTACTCCATAAAAAATATAAGTGTATTGTAATTTCTGGAGTGATAGCCTGAAATGATAGGTGGGGGAAAATCATGTCATCCTTGCTATAAATATTGCTGAAATTCTGCAAAACTCTATTAGTTGTGAGTAGGAATTGCACAGCCAGCATCAAGAAATGTTCCTAGTCCTTCCTCATCTCCCAGGTTCTTGCTCACTGAAATTATTGTTCAGTCCTGAAAATTGAAATTACCAGTTAAAGAGGATTTGTTTTGGTTGTGGGTTTTTTTTTAATCAGTAATGTTTATCTTGTCTGTCTGCATTTCTTTAGGCTTTCTTTTGTCAACATTTAAAGACTGTTTCATGGACAAATTAATGTGTTTGACATTGCTTTGTCCTTGATTGAGAAGCCAAGTGTGTAATGTCCTTTGAGGCAACACAAAAGGAAATGAAGAAAAGCCAGCAAGGAAGGACAGAGACAGAATGGCTTCTGGGTGACCTAAAATGAATTTACAATCCCTTTTCCCTTCTTACCACCCTCCCTAGATCTAGACAAGCCATGACCTCTGGGAGTCTGGGAAAAGAATGGAATAGGAATAGGCAAAGGGATATATTTGGTCCAGAAATAAGACTGAATAAAACTTTTTTAAAAGCTTTACAAATGTTTGAAGAGTCATTGCAGGGTTTGCAATAGGGTACCCAGAATGAATCATGAATCTTCCTGGGCTGACAGAGATATTCAGTGAGTTGAATGAGGCTCAGAGAAATTCAGAAACATCAGATCTCTGTGATGGCTTTGAACAACTCCTCTTTTCTTTATTTATTAATAAAAGGAAGAAGGTAGGAAAAAATGTCCCTGACACCAAAGAATTCTGTCTCTCTTGAGTCTCTTGGACAAATTCTGAGTTATTCTCCTTTATGGTATCTCTGATGTCCCAGGATTATTCTTCCTTGGGTGTCTCCATTGGACCTGGAACCAGCAGGATGATTTTGTAGAACATTTATATAAAGATTTTTCCAAAGGTTAGTTGAATTTATTTTCTGTGCTGAGTGTCCCCTACAGCTTGACTAATGAGGGCATTCAGCATATACTTCAGTGGCTCTCAATTTTTAGGCTTTCTTTTCAGGTCACTAGAAGAGATTGATAAAGGAGAGCAGAAGAAAGCCAGAGGAAAGAAATAGAGAACAGCCTCCTGAAAGATAATATAAATAGAGCAACAAATGCTAGTGAAGACAGCCTCTGCTGTGGATTTGCTCTAGAGGAAGGATCTGGCCATTCATCTTTAGTGCAAGAAAAGCACCAAAGAATAGGAAAATGGCAAGGGGAGGAAGCAAACCAAAAAAAAAAAAAACCAAAAAAAAACCCTAAAACTGTAGGGCAAATTTGCCATAAAAATCTTTCAGCACAGACAATCTCCCGATCCGTGGTGTCTGACATCTGCTGCCTGTAGAAGCTGAGCTCCAGCGTGACTCAGAAGGCTTCAGAGCAGCTCTGTGTGCCTCCTGCACTGGCAGGAACTGATTTGGTATGCTCTGCATGTAGAATTTGCTTTTCCAAGTGAGAATATATATGAGCCTTTTACTGGTAGCAGCTCAAGAACAAAGGTTTGAGACAATCTGCTAGACAACTGAAATAAAAAGTCAAGTTTTAGAGTACAAATGATGTGCTTTTCCCACATGTAGGTAATTTGAATTATATACAGCGTGGTACATAGAAATATTTATTTAAGCATGGAAGTTGTATCATTTTTAATTTATATTTACTTACATGCATATACATCTATATAAGCGTGTATGCACAAAATATCTGTGGCTGCTTGCCGTGGATCCAAAATGCTTCCAAATTTAGATTTTAGAGGAAGCTCAGGGAAGTTGGAAACATTGAAACAGAGGGCTTGATTTATGATATTTAAAATGACAGAACACACCTGCCTGCAGGCCTCCCAATCCACTTGCATTCCTGGTACCTGGGTAGGACAGGGCTGCAGCAGCATGAGGATAATTAATACAGACTTCATCCTCCAGGGCCCATCGTCTGCCTCCAGGCCCCTGTGACCTAAAAGCAAGAAAAAGCTGATAAAGTCATATTGTACTGGGTGAGCACAGGAACTGGGCACTCGTGATTTGCAGAGGGCTTTTGGAGGGAGGCTAATTTGTTCGTGTGAGCCCACATGAACCTTTTCTGTCCTGCTGGGTAATTTGGCCTCAGATGGGTGAGATCTGGGCTTTGGTCTGCACTGTTAACGTCCTGCACAGCACTGAGATGTGGTTTTGTCTCTCATGAGAGCACACAGCTACTCTGCTGCTGAGTTTCCTTTCTGCCCTGGTTTGTGTGCTCCCAGCTGGGTGCTGGGGTGTTGGATGGGGTTTGGAGCACAGGGTTTGGGAGAGCTGCTCTGCTCTCCCCAGCTCCCTGCCCGTGCCACTTATAAGCAGCAGTGTGGATGGATAAGGGATAGGAAGACCAGGGGAAATATTTGGGCTGAGTATAAAGTCAGAATAGTTCATAAGAAAGTGAAATGGGCTATTAACCTGCTTGGGACAGAACCGTGTTTGTGTGACACCTTCTCTGCAGCTCTTGTGTTTTGTCCTTCTCTCATGTGGCCTGCACAAAGCATCCCTCTTGAGTGGAGAGGTGCTTTCCTTCTGCATAAAGATACAGGATTGTACAACTTTTTGAGTCAAATTCTGTTTTCAAAGCTCATTTTATGTCAGGCTTCTTGGGTTGAGAACAGGTCCTCCAGAACTGAACCCTGTGTGTGAACACAAACATTATCACTGCCCAGCCTCGGAAGCAGAAGGCACCAAAGCTGATGTGAGATGCAGCAGAGTTGTGGTGGTGCAGGGCAGTGGAGGGACAGTGAGTGCTCCTGTCCCTGCTGCCCAGCACAAGCCCCCCCTGCCTGCTGCAGGGCCCAGGAGTGAACACAGGGCAGGGAAAACACCCTCAGCTCTGAAATCCGCGTTACTTAACCTGGCCTGACAACAGACCCTGTCACTGGGTGTGGGTGGGGAAGGCAGATTATCCAAATTGCCCTTTTATCCTTTCTGATGCAGTTCTTGCCCTTTGCTTTGTTCTGTCCCTTTGCACCTGACCATCTTTCAGCACAAGATGGGGAACTCTTACATGTCCATGTCCACACTGAGACCGTGGTCGTGCTGCTGGTGTCAGCTGTGGACGTTAATTAAGTGACAGCCTTTATAATCTAAATGAAATTTGAACTTGTAGCTGCTTTCAGCAGTGCAGTTGGACCAAGCGACCTCCAGAGCCCCTTCCCACCTGAATTATCCTGGGCTGCTCTGTTGGTTGCTGACTGTGGGATTCTCATTGCTTGGCTCAGCTGCCTGGAATTAGAGGGAAAAAACAGATTCTCCTGCAAGGTGATTCCAAACATAACCTTATTTAGTTGCTAAGATAATGGCCAGCAGGAGCAATTTTTACACAGGCAAGGATGCTTGTTCTGGTCAAGACCTCAGATCTGTCTTGTCCAGAAGGGTTAAATAATCCCTATTGTACACTGAGACTTAAACCCAGATCCTTTTTTTGTAGCTAAACAGAGATTACTCCATATAAAAATATGATGTGGAGCTGTCGTGTGTAGTAGGGACTAGAATAACACTCAGAGAGCTGGCAGGAAACAGATTTTGTAGAAGCTGTGTTCCTGAAATGCAAATTGCAGAAAGGATCAAAATAACTTCATGGAAATTATATTTATACAGATGATCCAGCTTCGGGAGAAAGGAGAGTTTGGGCAGTGCCTAGCACAGAACAGCAAACACCAAAAAACAGTATTGGGGAAGTCAAGTTTAAACTTTATTTTAAGACAGAACTTATACCTACATCTTTAGAACAGTTAATTATTCACTGAGGAGAGAAGTGAGAGAAGAAATGGGGAAGCTACACACCCAAACAGCAGAGATCCTCAGCTGGCGTGTGGGAGCTCTGAGTTCCAGCCTCCTTCCTCTGAGTTTCATATGGATTACTGCATTTTTCAGAGGTGAAATGTTTTATAGTGTGCCTTTGCTCACTTTCAGCAATGGCTCCAAGGTTAAGCGACATGTGGCAGGGCCAGACTGCAAATTCATGATAGAACCATGGAAAGCTCAACATATTCCTAAACCTTTGTGATTATGAGCTCAAACCTGCATCATTTTTAATGTAAATTGTCAGCTGCCTTTTTTCTTTTCTTTTCTTTTTCTTTTTCTTTTCTTTTCTTTTTCTTTTTCTTTTTTTTTCTTTTTCTTTTTCTTTTTCTTTTTCTTTTTCTTTTTCTTTTTCTTTTTCTTTTTTCTTTTTTTTTTTCTTTTTCATTTTACCATTATTGGTTTTTTAGCGCATACATTCTGAATATTTAATATTATTTGTTTAATATGCAGATTATAAATACCTCCATTTTTTTCAGGCTTGTAATAAGTAATTACAGGGGGGAAAAAGCCCTTCAACCACTCAGTCCATTGGCCTGGACTGTGTAAAAAACTTTTTCCTGTATTGGATTCAAATAAGCAGTTCATGTTCAATAATTCAGTCAAGAAGTTTTGACTTCTCCAGGTTTTAATTCAGCCATATAGATGTCTTTGGCACTTTGAATATGATCAGCACCCTTTGCTTGAGCAAGAGTTTAGATTATTAGGGTTTTTCTTTAATCATTGTGTGTGGTGTCAGATGTATTTCCATAGGCACTTCTCCAGTAAATTGTAATTAAATAATCATTTATGTGGAAACCTGAGAAAATGGAGTGTGATAGAAATGCTTTTTGAAGTGTTGTATATATGGAATATTTCAGTCATTTCTGTGATATTTACCAGAATTTTCATTGAAAAGAGTTGCAAAAATCTGGCACTGTTTCATTTCAGAAACTCATCCCTGATGCTTTTGGATCTCTCAGTAAGTGGGGACCTAAACATATGTAGTTAGAAATCCACAGTTTAAATCCTTTTATGATTGTGAGCAATTTGTCTCTATTTCATTAAACACTCAGATATGTCCCCAAGTTTATTTCTGGAACTGCTCTTCTAGAAACATTTAATTTTAGGGACACAGTGGATACAATTTTCCTCCAATTTGAAATCTTTGTGGATTTCTAATATTTTTCATCTCTTTGGATGATAGTAATGTATCTGGGTGTGTTTTAGAGGGATAAATGTGCGTGCAGTGCATCAGAAAAAGGGAAAATGAACATAAACAGAGGTTTGGGGTTGTTTTGGGTTTCCTCGGCATAAATCTCATATTTTGTGTGCCCCTCGATTGTAGTGGTTTATTCATTTTGCCAAACGGCCCACAAAGCTGTGAATATTTATTTAGTGCTGTTCCTAATCGTTTTTCTAATGGGGAATTATTTGGGTACAATGAAAGACATTTGTACATGAAGCAGATAAGCCCCTTGGCAGACAAGGAGTGTTTTGTCCAACACAAGAATTCTATTGTCCACCGCTTTAGTTGTCAAGTGCCTGGGGAGCCCAGGATTTATGATGATGTTACAATGGCCCTTTCAGAGGGGACTCTAAGAAGCTGTGAGATTCTGTTCCTCTGCTTTTCAGACTCCCAAATCTTTTTATCGTGCGAGGACAATGCCGGATTCAGCTGCTGCCTGGGCCCGTCTCACATCAGGCATTGTGCAATAATTACCAGAGTGACAATGGGCCGGGGGCTCCTTCCCCTCTCCCCAGCCACATTTCCAAACTGCTCCACTTGTCACTTTGCATAAACCAACTCTGTAGCCACGGCTTCTTTTGCCCCAGAAAGTCTTGTTAGGCCGTGTGGTTTAAAGAGCCACTATGGCAAATCTGCTTGGAGCATTGGAACTGTTTAATGGAGTTTTTTTTTTTTAAGTTTTCTTGTAATTGTAATTGGACTTTGAAACAACCTTCTGTAAATACAGCAGTTGGGAGGGGTTTGGCTTTTCGCCCTTTTGTAAGCATTATAAAGTTATTAGAACTACTGAAAGCATATTCAGCTACAGAGAAAATAGGAAAATAAAAATGTTGTGCAGTAAATTATAGGCATCTGATAAGTGAAATGGTAATAGGAAGTAAATAGGTATCTGGTACCTAAATATCAATTACTCAACTAAACTGTTCTGTCTACAGTCACAAGGACGGAAATAATCTCAAACCATGTTTTTAATGAAAATTGACATCTGGAGGAGTTTCTCCTTGCTTGATGTTAATATGAAGATATATTTACATCTAATAATGGTTAATGCTACAAAAAATATCACTTGGTAACCCTCATATTAGTTGAAATGCAGTGTGACTGAAGAATAGAGGCTGTAATTTGCAATGAAATTATGTTTATTATTTATTATCTATTATTCTTTAAGATACTTCCATCCCACCCCACTCTGTGGTTCCATGATTGGTCCCTTTGCTGGTGGCCAGGTGGATGCACAGGGAGAAGTTAATGGAGCTGCAGGTCAGTTGTGGACTGGCAGTGTCTATTATCAAATCTCTGAGGCCTTTAAAAGCAAAGGAAGAGCTTAAAAAAATTGGATGGTAGGGTTATTTAAGAGCATATTTTGAGAAGTCCTTATCCAAGCAAATTCAAATGCCTCAGGCATAAAGGAATCTTGAGCTGCAAAGTCATCCATAAAAATGTTGTTTTCTGTATAGATATTGAACAAATTATCAAAATGAGGGAGTTTATTCAGTTTCAGTTGTTCATATGAGTAGTGAATTAATTCAAAAGGGTCCTTTATGTAAAAAATTACTTGCAAAATGAATACGTTTCAAAGTGTCATAGGTACTTCATAGCATTAATGTGTGGAGGACTTTTACAAACCAAGTGCTTTTGTACTAGTGGCTCAGTCATCACACAAGTCATCACTCCACAGAGCAAAATCCACTGTCTAGGAATGTGCTTTTATGGCAAGTGTAACTTTTAAAAGGGACTCAATATATTTGCAGACATGAGGGGCCACAGAAGCTATGTGACTTTATTTCTTCTTTTGATGGAGCAAGAGTGAAATATGTTTGTACAATATTGAATATAAAATAGTCAGTCAATGCCTGTTTCCTTTTCAACACTTTTGCTGGGAACTCTGAAATCCGACCTGTGATGCTGAACTGGATATTTTGCAATTAAAACTTCATTGGTTTAACGGGGGTGAAAAGTGGGCATAAAATGAAGGATTGATACAGATCAGGCATCTTTAACAATTAAACAATACAGAAAATTACTGACTTGGATCTATCAGCGCGAATTACAGTTAATTAGTTCTAGAAATTTTCAGTTAATACATTTGGAGGTACTGGGGAATCTAGCCTGATTTCCTTGTCTGGAATGGGTCTTAGTCCTAGAATTTAGTTAGGGCTGTTTAAGTGGCTATCAAGGTCTCAAATGAACCTCAGGAATGCAGTGTCTGCACCAGTAGGTAACAACAGATCACACTGAGTATTTTCTTTACATTCAGTCACAATAATTATATTTTACCTATATTTTACTTGTGTGGGACATTGTCAGAAACACCTGGGATGATGAGGTGTGAAATGATGAGGTGTGAGGATGACTGCTCAGTGAAATTTCGACCATCCTTAACTTACCAATTTAAATTCAAGACTTGACTCACCGGCAGGAGAAATGACTCAGCAGGTTTCTTTTTGTTTCTGTTCACTTTGTCCAGACTGACTCAACCTCCCGCCCCATTTATGAAAGAATTGTAACCACTGAAACAGCTGTAGATGAACTTCTTACAGGCAGAGGCACCTCTTACTTGTTTTGGGGTTTTTTTTCAGATGTTTTATCTTACGTATTTTTTCACTGCTGTAGTGGCAGTTCTACTTCCTAAAATAATCTTCTCCCATTTCTGTCATCACGATAAACCCACTAATTTTCTAATATGCCTTTAGAGCACTTAGAAATGTTCAAAGCACATCTTGCTGGTTAATGGCATCTGCAGCTGTTCCTTTTTTCACTGCAGTGAGTCTTATCTTGGTTAAAGTTGCCAGAACAGATTTTTTTCCATAGATAACACAAAAGAGATGTAAAAGAATTTTGATATGGCCTCAAGCATTTTAGTTATGGGAACATTGTAGAAAAAATTGAGTCTGTTAAATGTTCCATCTGGACGGGGCAGGGATGGTGGGAGGTGTCCCTGCCCATGGCAGGGGTGGCACTGGGTTAGCTTTAAGGTCCTTTCCAAACCTGGCCTTCTGTGATTCTAGGGAAAGGCTATTTATAAATTAATTATAAGTAATGTTTAATTGCTTGTCTTTAGACTCTCATCTAGGCTACTGTGGTAGTTTATAGGCCAGACTTCAGTTTCCTTTTATTATGGTCCCACCACTGGTTTGGACTTCAAATGGCCTTTTTCCTTCTTTGCAGCCAGAGCTGAAGTAGTGGCTGAGTGGCAGCAAAGGGCTGACGGGTGTCACAGCTCCTGAAGTGGCATTTCAGATGTGTGGAATATGCTACATCAACTGGCAGCAGGTTTCCAGTGGGTGAAGGTAAGTCCTGCATCCAACCCTGTGATCTCCAGAGGGATGTCAGGGATTCATGGCTGGGACCTTGCTTCTATAGTGTCTTCAATGTTTGTATCATTTGGGGAACATTTCTGCAAGAACCAATCCCTGAGAGAATTTAACCAGAGCTCCTGATAGCTCTCAGATGTAGGACACAGATCATCCTTCTACCTCTGTATGGCACAGTTTGATAAGGGACATGTTTTCAATCCCTTTTGCTGAATTTCTTGCTTAAAATATCAGAATATCACTTGAAAATTCACAGCAGCAGAGCACTGAAGAACAGGAATGTAAGAATTTATCTGATATTTAGGTTTACAGCTGGAAGTGATCAACCAAACAGGTTCATACTTTCCTTATTCTAGTGAGTGAGTGTAATTCCACATTTGGACTCTTTCTCTAATATTTTGTGCAATACAATTGAGCTCAATATAACTGCTCAGACTCAGGTTGGGAAAGGAATTTCGTGGTGACCCTTAGGCTTCAGAAAAGGGGGAAGAGTGGAAGCAGAGAGTATAAAGTATAAGAAACTCTACACCTAAAAATAGTTGGATCTGCTGTTCCGATGCCTTTAATTTTCCAAATCCTCTGTGACTTTCATTTGTGCTGTTGCTGCGATTCCACAGAGGTGAGAGTTGCTCTCTTACAGGAGTGTCCATTGTTTGATTTTCAGTTTAACACAGAAACAGATTAGGTGTAATAGATAATAAATATATAAACACTGTCATTTTTAAAGAATCAAAAGGGACAAGCCCACCTGAATTGTGTGGGGTAAAAAGTACAATGCCAGGATATTACAGCTCTTTGCCTTGCTGACTCATTCAGTTTCTATAATCAGTTCACTCAGGTCCTGCTTGACAGATGTTTCATTTCTGTGAAAATGTCCTTGAATGACAATTATCTTATTTCTGGCAGCCAAACGGACCAACACCTCAACATCCTTGTGAGCAGCTCTATGGGATGTGTGCGTGTGGAGTCCTCAGGTCTGGGGAGGGCACTGCAGCAGCCAGGCTGGGTGACACCAGCAGCACTGGATTGAATTAACTCCTGAGCAAGGGCAGAGCTCAGCATAGCAGATCTTTGTCACCTCTGAACACAAAAGCCACATTTTGCAACCAGTGCTCAGCTCTTGTTCAGATCCAGTTTCTCAACAGAACAATTCTAAAGAGGGTTTGGTGTGAAGACTTCCTGACTAGGTTTCAAATTCATTCCTGGGTATCAAGAAGACACAGAGAAAATACCTGGGATCAGTTCTGCATGTCTGTTCCATGCACAGTTATATGAATTTTCTCACCACAGTTTTGCCTTCTGGCATTTTCTAATATCTCATATAGTTCATATCTCTAATAGTTCACAGTTTAAGTTCAGGCCCCTTCCTACTCCACTTGTTCTTAACTTCAGAACTACTACTTCCAAACAGACTTAATTTTTAGAAGTTAAAGGACTGTGAGGTTATAATAAGCTTAAAGGAAAACAGCCCATGACTCTCACTAGTAAGTGAGATAAGTGAATTTTAACTGGGTCCCTACCCCAGTTTTATGGGACAAAGCGTTGTGTCTTTTTTTTTTCATAGACTTTGCAATTTCAGAGTTAAAGCAAATAATTTGTGAAAGAAAGCTTCCTGCAGAGAGACTGTGGGATGTTCCCTCTGCTGGGAGTGTGAAATGTCTCCCTGCAAAAGAGGAGGAACAAGAGCTGCTTTTGTTGATTATCATGTAAACCTGTAACTCCATATGCTTCCTAAATTCTCTTCCCTTCTTTTGAAGGATCTTTCTTAAATTACTTCCAGCTGTGCCTATTCAGGAATTCAAATTTCCTGTTACAGTATCTGGATAATGACAAGAGTTGAGAAGGTAAAATATTCATGTTTAACTATTGTTCATGGACCAAAGAGCAGCAACAGGACAAAGAGCAAGGCCCTGATGAGCTGCTGGGGGCTGTGACACAGCCTCTGCTTGGTCACTACAGAAGGTGACCAGGAGCTGCAGGAACTGGGAATATCCTGACTGGATGTTTCCTTCCTGTGCTGCTTGGATTTTCTATACTGAATTTCGAGAGACAGAGGGTAAGCACAACAGATACGTTTCTCTATGATTATATTATTCTGTAAAGCATCCACACAAATAAAGGGTCCTCAGGACCCCAGAAAAGAGTACTCTCATAGAATCATAAAATCAGAGAATCCCAGAATAGTTTGGGTTGGGACCTTGAAACCCACCCAGTGTCACCCCTTGCCATGGGCAGGGACCCCTCCCACTGTCCCAGGTGCTCCCAGCCCCAGTGTCCAGCCTGGCCTGGGACACTGCCAGGGATCCAGGGGCAGCCACAGCTGCTCTGGGCACCCTGTGCCAGGGCCTGCCCACCCTCCAGGGAACAATTCCTGCTCAATATCTGACTGAATTTTCCCTCTATCAGTGTGGTGCCCTTGCCCCTTGTCCTGGCACTGCAGCTCCTGAAGCAGAGCCCCTCTACAGGTTCCCTGCAGCCCCCTCACATCCTGGAAGGCTGTGATGAGTTCATCAGTGAGGATGAGAAACTTAAGTTCACTTCCTGAATATATATATTAATTCTGTATAATGCATACATTGCCTCTTTCATATGTAACCTTTTGTTCTTATATAGAAAGACCATAATGGTAAAACCAGGCTGTTCCTGATGTACAGAGCAGATCTTGGAGGGAAATTCTTCTATAGTTTTGTTTTTGCACAGATGCCATGTGGAAAGAAAATGAATTTTCACTTGGAATCCTCCTATCCTACATGTTGAACCTGGCCTACGTGTCAGAGCCCAGTGTTCCCCCTCCAGCTGCCTGTTTTATCTTGTCTCACACCTCTTACTTTGCTTCTCTACAAATATCTGCTACTGTAGCTTTTTAAAACCTGAATTTTGATTCTCAGTGTCAACCCACAGAACAGACACTCAGTGTACCTGCAGGATTAGCTCATTACATGTATTTTAGGATGGATATTAGTAATCTAAATGAAATAGGCTCACATGTGAGCGCAAAAGTTTTGATTAATAGGATGACGCTCCAAAGTACAGGGAATCCCTGGGCAGCTCTTACAGAATCGGCCTGAGAGGGAACTGTTAAGGGGAGCAAGTGTCATTTCACATAGTCTGTGCAATGAGATAGAATCTGAATTTATTACTTCTGCCTTTTTGGTTCTCTTCAAGAACTTGCTTGAGCTGAAAAACCTTTGTAAACATCGTTAGGATAATTGTAAGACATATCCTGGTCAAACAGATACCAAAGAAGAATGATTATTTTGTTAGAAATTACAAAGGCTTTAAAGACATCAAGTGGGGAAATAAATGGACACTGTCCTGTCTCTTATGGCCTCAGTATCTCCTACCATGGACATTTCAGGTTCTCCTATCTGCTTTTTAGTAGAAAATTATCGCCATGTTGCCTCAAAAGAATCTTGGATGTAGAAGAATGTTGAAATGAGTGTTTTGTTTTTGGAAATAATGACTTGTACCTGAGCTGAAATTCAGCTTTTTGTGGTGAAAAGATTGTTCCAGGTTGAATCCTGAAACAACTGAGTCATCAGAGACTCATCCCTGCATTTTCCAGCTTTCTGGGGAATCCCAGCCCTGTCTGGGCTGAAGGGTGTAGCTCTGGAGCAGGATCTGGAGCAGCCTGGCTGGGCTAAGGGAGGGGAAACTCCTGAAATCCACACACACACCCCCAGGATGAGATTCCGTCAGGAATTTGCACTGCACAGGCTGCAGAGATTGGCCAGCAGAGGAGAA
Source organism: Sitta carolinensis (assembly GCA_032173965.1). Taxonomy (NCBI): domain Eukaryota; kingdom Metazoa; phylum Chordata; class Aves; order Passeriformes; family Sittidae; genus Sitta; species Sitta carolinensis. The sequence continues at coordinate 20,958,221 of CM063292.1, forward strand.
GGGGCATTAGAAGATTGATCCATGGACTGAAAAGCTCCCCAAACTCCAATCACTTCTGGGTCAAAATAACCTCAAATATCTGGAAATTGTGCTCCAATAAAATGTGCTTCTGGTAAAAGTTCCAGTTACTTCAAAGGTGAAAAGTGACAATTAAAAGCTAAATCAGTCTTTCTGAAACAATTTTAATGGGGATTTATGGAGAAAACTGTTGTCAGCTTTAACAATAAATACATAAATATGCAGTGTGTGTGTATATACACACATATATATACCTATATATGTATACTATGTGTGTATATATATGAGTATAGTTGCTCAGTTTGGGCTTTAATAATGATGGTGAGGAGGAGAATAATAGCATATTTAAAATTTATGCTATAGTGTCCCCAAGAAAAAAAAACACACAGCCAGGGCTAGAAAAATAAACCCAAGAGAAAACTAAATATTGTGCCTTTCACATATATATTACATATGAAAAGAAGGCTGTGTACTCAGCCTTTCAAGGCTTCATATGCAATAAAAGCTATTTGAACTCAACTCAGATGTTAGTTTACTGTCTGAAAAATGGACATATTCTGTATGCCATAAAATGAATCACAATCTAGTGTATTTAATTATTTTAATTATTTAAATTATTTTTAATAATTTTTAAATTATGGTGTATAAATGGTGTTTAACCCAGAAAATTACTACATTGTTAGTCACAGTTGAAGAAAAACTTCTTAAAAATGTATCTTGCAGGAACACTTGCTGATATAACCATGCAGCAGATGCAATTTATGTGGCTTTCCTCATCCGTATAAACACTAATAAAGACACACAGGTAGTGATTGGTAAGATCTAATGTAATGCAAAGATTTTCCCTCTCCATTCCTGACAACCTGCATTTGCAACCATTCAGTTACTTTTATTTTAAAATGGCTTTTCAATTACATTCTGCTGCTGTAGGGGAAAGCTTTCTGACAAAGGCATGACATAAACCATTTCTATTGTAGCTCCATCATAGTTCCCACAGCTAAACTAGACTGGACAGTTCATTAAAAAGAAAAATTAATAGTGCAAGGTTGTAGGGAAACAATAACAGATTATGACTGGCCTGTGGCAGCCCACTGAATTCATGTAGTGGAATAAAAATGATTCCCTTGTCTCAGAAATGAAGGTTTGTTCCAAGGTTTTAGGTGAAGTCTCTCCTTCTGTTCCTTTACAGGAAAAAGCTGTCCAGGTTCTGGTCTTTAAAAGCAATACTTGTAATTACTGCAGAAAGTAATGTGGATTTTTTGGGAGAGAAAGCAGCCATTTGATAATCATTGAATACATAATAATAAAAATAGCATCAAAGAGAGTGGCATAGAACACAGCACACTAAACAGATCCATTAAAGCAAAAAAAATAACCCTCTCAGGTCAGGGCCAGGAGGGAAAAAATGAGGATGGAGTCAGGACTTGGTCTTATTTTTTATTATCTAAGATAGCAACTGCTCTAGACTGGGCCAAATTTGCTAAATTCACTGATTCCAGGGCAGTTCTTTCAGGTCTGCTCCTGCTACCTGTGTAGCATCATGTGTGATTTCTCTCTTGCTTGAGGCTGTTCTTAAAGGTGAATCCAAGTGCTAAAACCTTACTCCAGATGTGAGTGCATATTTTTCCCAATTTCCTCAGGGCCCCGTGGCTCAAATTTTCTGTATAATTCTGGTATGTGTGGCAAGAAGACAGACTCAGTCTTTAATGCTGTAATCTGAGTTTCATTATATTGATGCTATAAATTCCTGTCTCAGAAGATATTTCAAAGAATATGGGCTCTGGGATGCATTACCCATTTCTCTTGGCCAGTAGCCACAGCCTCCTAATGAATTCAATGGGATAACAGGAGAGGCCAGGAAAGGGGAAGTCTGAGCCAACGTAACATTTGGAATCAAAAGCAGGACCGACCCTGAAGGGTGTTTTCCGGTTCTGTTTATGAACACGATCTTCTTTTAGAAACAACAGCCCAAAATACTCATGGTGGTGGGGTCTGACTCCCTGTACTTTTGCAGCTTTATCCCTACTTTTACAGGAGAACTTGGCCATTTTTCCTCCAACTCTCCCTTCTCTCCCCCCAAAATAGAAAAGCAGATTACATAAGCTGCACAGCCTGGGCACCGTGAGAGGCCTTCTGGCTGTCCTGGCTGGGGTTTGTGCCATCAACTATATTTTGTGAACCAGGGCTGCACTGAAGCAAAAATAACCAACCAACCCAAAGGCTCTGCCTTGACCTCCTGAGCTGTTCTCATACTTTCTTGCTGCGGGCAGCATGTGTGAGTTTCAGCACGATGGGGAGAAGCTATTCCCTATTTATTCCAGGGAACGTGCTCACACAAACATTTAGCACTCACTAATGAGCTATTCATCCTAAGGCTGGGAGCCAGCTGCAGCCTTCACTGCTCTGCTGTCCTGTTTGTGAGCCCAAAGGTGCCACCTGTGTCTCCTGTCCCCCTCTGCCATGTGTGAGACCCGGGAGAGAACCAGTCCCATCCCAGGAACAGGCTCACCCCAAGGACAGCTCAACAAAGACTGTGCTGTGCTGTGCTCCCAGTAAAACCACTAGACCCACTGGTTATCACCCCTCTGCTGCTCCCAGCATCATCAGAATGACACCAAAGTTGTGTGTTTAACACATGGAATGACCACTTTTCTCCTTGTAGGTCTGTAGTCATCTGATTTCCTTTATATTTTACAAATACAGAAATAATTAATTGTCTAAGTGGGAAAACTTCCCAGCAAAGAATAGAATGGTAGTGACCTTTTAATAACTATTAAAACCACTCTCCCAAGCAGGGGCTGGTGCTCTGCTGGGTTAGGTTTATCCAGGTTGCCTCTGCTCCCTCTGTTTCCTCTGCACAGCTCACACAAGACTGATACACTGCCCTTTGTCCAGCTGAGTTCTGTCCCTCTGAGCAGTTATGGACTTACATCCAGATCTCAGTCCAGGGTCCTTGAAGTCTCCACCAGTGGAATCTGCTGCAGCTTGTTGAGCTCATCTAACCCAAAAGAACAGAAATTAAAAGCCAAGAATGTTCTGTCAGCCTAAATTCTAATTCTGTCAGCCAGAGAATCATCAATTCAGCCACACTGAACTGGAGCTCTTATAAAAGTTGTGTACAATTAAAAGTGGTGCACAGGAGCTTCCCAGTCCCTGCCTTTTCCTGATGGAAAGGAGCCACCAGCCTCAGGTAGAGGTCTTGAGGCAGGATGGAGGTGAGACCTTATCCCAGAGAATGCAGGGATGGATCCTTCTCCCTGCACCCATACCCATTATGTTTCTAACACGTTATTTTTCCAGAGCCATGGTTAAAGTTGCAAACCTGCTCCTGAGGCTGCACTTTCCCCTCTGCTCTTTAGGACACATGGCAGCCTGTGTTGCTGTGAAAGGTGATTTTCTGGGTTTTGAACAGCACCCTCTGTTCCCTGTGCTGTCTCTGAGCTTTGTGCAGCTCCCAGGCTGCAGTGGTTCCACGGTCGAGCCCTGGGGAGCAGTTTCCAGCCCCACTACCCTCCTGGACTTGACTTTCAGATCTCCTCTCTCCTCCTGTGCTGTCTCCTGGCTGCACAGATAGCTCACTGTGTATGGACTGTGTATTGTTATTTTTACCCCTTCATTTCAAACGCACACATAAACCCACTGTGTTACAGCACAGAGTCATCCTGAGCTAAGCAAAAAGCCCAAGCAAATCGGACAGTGGCCCCTTGGTCCTTAGATAACTTGTTACAGCCGAATGAATTAACCAAACCCAAGGCCTGGGCTGGCCAAAAGTGGTGCTGATGCTGCCTAAGCTGGGTCCTGCTGCCTGTGCTGGCAGCTCACGCCAGCTTGGGCATGTCACAAGCAATGATGACACTGTCCTAAGGGCTTACAAGGTGCTGAAATTTTAACAAGTTCACGTTAACACATGGAAAATAATTTTTATACTATTTATTTAAGCCCCATTATTAAATAAGCATTTAGTAAACATTCCTTTTGGCAATCTTATTCTTTCACCATCATTTGTGTCACGCATTATAGCTGAGTTTAGTTAAAGCTGTGTTTACAAACATAACGCAAGTGCCTGTGCATGACCTTCAAAATTATTCTTCCTGCTTTGAACATGGATTTGCCATTCCTTGGGTCCAATCCTAAGCTCACTTGCTGAAGCTTAAGCTAGAAGGGGTTCACAAAATTTTCAGAGTTTAAAAAAAAAAAAAAAAAAAAAAAACATGTTAAGGTTTCTATAGCAATGTTTACCCTGTCAGCCATCCATTGGGAAAAGAAATGTCTGTCTGCTCAGAAAGATCTTCCCTGTTCTTGGATGAATCCCCAGATCCAGTTTCTCCAGCTGGTGCCTGTCTGGTGCTTTATTCCCTATGACCACTGGATTTCCAGGAAGCTATTTTTTATTGGCCTTTTGCTCACTCTCATGAGTTTTTAAGTTGAAAACTGTCTTTGGGTCTTCAAAGTGGTGAGAAAACAGAGGGTTAGCTTTGCAGACAAGCACTGTGTCTCGGTCCTTGGGTGGGATATGGTAAAGGCTCCATAAAGAAATTCACATACTGATCCATGTGGGTTACACTTATGCAACATTATCTCATATACCAGAAAGATTTAAAGGCAAAGAAGGATGGGAGTTTCAGCATCATGCATAAAGAAATACATAGCCAAGGAATTAAAAGAAAAGCTTTAAATGGAAAGCTCCATGTTCTTTGCAATGTGAACAAACCCAGCAAGCACCAGAATTTAAATTCTTTGAAGTCTGAAGTAACAGACTAAGCCAGAGAACAAGGTGAGGGTTAGCAAAACTTGTTCTGAGGGTTAAATCAGGGCTGTTTGTCAGGTGAGTGGCAAATCCCCACAAATCAAGGGGAATCCTTAGCAAATGTAAAAGAACTTAATCTGGGGAAAAGACCCACAAAAACTCATGGGATGCTCAACATGCTGCACCTAACAATTTTAGCCTGATGACAAGCCAAAGCCAAAGTACAGCTGGAACATGAAGTTACATATTACATATTTGGCAACTCCGTGGAGCTGTGGAAGCCTCATTTGCCTCCATCAGGGCTCATCAGATTCCCAGAGCACAGAAGGGAGGCATTGGAGCTGATGGATGGCCACACACAGAACTTCTTTAACTGCAGCAGCCCAGTCTCCAAGGGCTCCAACACAATGGATTTATGGACTGCTCTATTTTGTGCCTCCACTGCATCATCAGTCCTGGTCTCTCCATCCCCTTCATCTTGATCACCATCCACTTGCCTTAACATTGCAATTTGGCCTTCCAGTTCTCACCAGCCCTCTTGGGCTTAATACATAGAATTTAAGAGCTTTCTATTGAGACAACTTCCATTTTCTTTCTCTCTGCACTCCCAGGACTGTCAGCAGTCATTTTAGCTTGGTGCTTATTTCATCTGGGAAGTTGACATGTCCTTTAAAAAAGCTAAAAAAGGTCCAAAGTTTTTAAGTATTCCATCCTTCTTCCAATAAATGTAGCAAGCACCAGTGTTTCTAGAAAGATTATGTTTGGTGACAGTCTCTCTCATCTCTCTTTAACCTAATAGCTCATTTTCCAGAAAAAAACATAATTACTCCAAGAGCAATTTATTTAATTACTGTTATGGGAGACTTCAAAGGAAATTGGTTGGATTGAATTAGTGATATCACCCTGGCAACATTTTGAAAAGAACATTTTGGTAGAAAATATGCTGAATATAAGGGCATGTTTAATGTGGAGAAGAAAATGCCTAATCCTGTTCTGGTGAATGTATCTTTCGGTATTTTTATGTATATATTTGTACATGTATGGCATTTTTTAAATTATAGGTTTTTGGATTTATTTCACTTCTATAAATGTAAACTTTTCTCCCTACTTGTCTCATATTAAGGTCATTTCATCAGAGAATTAAACTGTTCTCAATCCAACATTCCTTCCAAATGTTAGGTTTTCCTCTGGTGCAAGATGCAGAAATGAGGTTGCTGTTCCAGGATATGCAAATACACCTCACCAGACCTGATTACTGCACTCTTAGGGCAGGACTTGCCCTTGGCACCAGAGTAAGGGTGGCAAAAGGTATTTATAGCCTCAAAACCCCTAATGCACTTCTAATAATAATAAAAAATACATCTAATAAAGTTGATTCACAGATTCAGCTATGAATAGCACTAATCTAATTTTTTAAATGCCTATTTTTGGCCAATTTCCTTTGACAAACTCTCTGGGAAACATCAGTTCAAGGTATTTAAAATGTGCCTTTTCTGCATGATAATAATGACACCAAACATCATTCCAGCTGTTGCAAGGCACTGCCCTAAATCTGTTGTTGTTACTGGTTCTGTCACAAGAAGAGAAATGAAATGTTTTGTCACCATCATCTGTAATTACAGGTCAGAAATAGTGCCAAGCCAGGTCTGGGATGTGTTTGTGGTTCATGTGATCAGTTAGAAAGACATGATGAACAGGTTTAACTCAAAATGAGTTATTCTCATGAAAAATATGCTGAATCATTTGCCCTTACTTTTTTTAATGGATCAGTTGAATGAAAAACAAATTTTAATTGCAAGCTGACACCAGCCTGTCTTTTTGTGCTATTATTGTATTTATTTGTATGCTTAGCACCTCATTGCATCATCCTAGCACCTGTTGCTGGATTTTTGGGTTTGCAACATAAAGTTGGAAATGACACCTTAGTCTTTACAGCCTATGAACCCTAAAGATCCAGATTATTCCTCTGATTTGTGCTCAGAGCAGATCAGGAAGTCAAAAGGAAGTTGTTTTAATGAAGGTGGTGTTTTCTTTTTGTTTGTGTACTTGGGTTTTTTTAGGTTAAATGGAAATATTCTATGGTGACTAATTACAGCAAGGCATCTTGGAAAAGACTCATGCAAATATTGTTTTAATTATAATCTTGTGATTTAATGGGTTACAAGTAATAATAGAAATGTGAAGATTTGGTCTTTTCAGCTGTAGCCTCCCATTAGGTATTTAAGTAGTGATGGTCTCCTTTATTAGTGCCACTGAAGCTGCTTTAGGAATGTGTTTGAATATTCTGAGGTTTTTATCTCATGCTTTTGAGCCAAATTTGCTCTCCTCACAGACAATCTCTGCCTAGGCAAAAATTAATTATTGATTCAATTTTTCATTCATTCAGAAATCTCAAAGTGGCTTTTATGCTCTTTATGGAAGAAATTTGCACTAAACTGGAACAGTTAAGCAAGCTATCAAAAAAGAACTTTCCATGGGCACGGCTAAAGGATCTGAGCTCTTCCTTCTGCGGTTCCAAGAAAGCTGGGGAAAGGAGAAGGCTTTTGATTGGTAATTCAGCTCTCACCTTTCTCTTCTACAAATGCATTTGTAAAGGGGACTCTCAGTAATTCCCTAACTTGTCGAGTTTTATAAAGATGAGTGTTCCAGGGGCTGTAACATGAACATCTCTAAACGAGGCATGATGTGGAAGACTTTCATCAGGAACTTTCCCGCTTGAGGGGGACCAAACTGAAGGGGGCATGGGGATTGAGGAGTCCAGTAGGATTAAATTCAAAGTAGGAGAATGTTTTGTAGAGGAACACACTGGCCACACAAAGACCACCCAGGATGCTTTAGTAGTCTGGCATTTGGGCAGCACTGCTGAGGCTGCCTCTGGAAATGAAGCTGTAAGAGTAGAACCACAGACTGAATTTAGATTTCTGCTCTTGTGGGGGATGCCAGCCCTTCAGCAAGAGTTTATGGATCCAAGCAGAAATGGATTGCTGGCTGGAATTCTGTCTGCCTTGGTTTGGGAAGTCAGTAGACCTGCCTGCAATCATTAGTTTTTGATAGGTTTTCACTCTTTAATCTTGACTTTCTTTCTCATTTCTGGCACAAACTAAACAGACTATCAGTCACAGCACAAGTGTTATTCAGATATTTATATATATCAATTCTTAGGGGGAAAAAAATATTCAAGGTTGGCTTAACATGTAAATACAGCATTAGTAGTTGCAATTAAGTTGACTTTAGTTGTCACTTATGTCCTTTTCAGGGTGTTACTGATAGCCATTCACATAATAACAAAATGACTGAGACTAGCATGGGCTGGACTGCAGCCTCACTGGCCTTGGAGCATCCAGGGAATTATGAGAATTCCACTTTGTCTGAGAAGCACAAGAACACGATTACTATTTAAAATAAACTACCCAGAGCTTAGTCATTACTTGAAATGACTCTATCAATCACCATGTTCTTTAATAAGACTACCTTTCTTATGCTGGTTGTTTTCCTGTAGAGTTTGTGCTGAAAACCAGACAGCCTCTGTCACATTTATCTTAAGTGGATCTCCCTAGGGCAGCAAGTAAATGTAAAACTCTGTTTACAGCAATTTTTCATTTCCCAAGCCTTTTAATATCACTCTCTCAGGCTTGTTTCTGTGTCATTCACTCCATAATGTACTAAGTTGTCTTCCTGCTTTCCCCTGCTTTATATGAGGTACAGCAAGCGGCAATCTTACCCTTCCCCAATGAGCACAAATTAAATCAAAGCTTGGGGAAAATGCCCTCCTACCATGATGAATTCAGAGGTGGATGCTGACAGACAGCATGTCACACTGTTCAGGGGGTTATTTGTATTCCTCTTCCCTGCACAATGACTTCTGTTTTCAAAGGGCCATCATTTTCTGGCTTTGTCTATGGTTTCATAATACTGAGTCTCAAAGCCACTACAGGAAAACGTGGCTATATTTCAAAAACTCTTCTTTGGAGCAGCTGAGGATTACTGGCTTTAAACATCTCAGTAATCCAATACAGTGCTATAAAACATAATTTGAAAATGCAAAGGATTAAGATTTCCTTTCATAGGATTCTACAGAACTCAGAATAGGATTCTACAAAACTTGCTTAGCATTTTTGAAGCGACTTCTATTGTCAAGATGAAAATCACTAGTTCTGTAAAGATTTCTGTATTTAGTACATACAAATCTTTCCATGACCTAGAATTCCTCTATGGTAGGACACCTCTAGAATCTTGGCTGTTTGCTCACCAAATATAAAATTATATATAAAGTTATATATATACTTATCTCTGTAGAACTGCAGCCTCAAATTCTAATCCTTTACATTGCAGCGTAACGTGCTCCCATGCTAAACACAGAACATGAACTGCAGGAGTGTGAGGTTCTCATTATTTCGTGACTAAGAGTATCTTCCCAAGTATCTTTAAATATGAAGAATTTCCTTTTCTGGACTAAACCCTTTTGTCTCATGAGACTAATTATGTTTTGTGAATGGCACAGAAAACTTGATATCAGTTTGCATTCAGATGAGGGTTGTTTGCTGTTTTCTCCAATGAGGCCTGGAATGGGCTCCAGCAAGAGGGACCCAGAGCTACAGAGGGGCTCACAGAGAGTTACTGGCTTCTGGTCTGCTTTGGAATCACGTACTGGGAAAACTGAGATTTCCCAGCTACATGTACAGCAGGAATGTATAGACATCAGAGCTCTTGTCATCTAAACAAAATATTTTACGTGAGACCAGTGCACATTGGCCTTCATTAAAAAGTCCCAGGATGTTTTGGGTTGGAATGGAGCTTGAAGCCCACCCAGTGCCACCCCTGCCATGGGCAGGGACCCCTCCCACTGCCCCAGGTGCTCCCAGCCCCAGTGTCCAGCCTGGCCTGGGACACTGCCAGGGATCCAGGGGCAGCCACAGCTGCTCTGGGCACTCTGTGCCAGGGCCTGCCCACCCTCCTAGGGAACAATTTATTTTCTTAATATCTGCCCTACACCTTCTCTCCTGTCCTGTCACTCCACGCTCCTGGTGCCTGATTCCCAGTACACATGGATATACATGACCAGACTCTGGGGCTGGTCACAGGCATGGAGTCAGTTTGATGCAGAGGGAGTCCTTCAGATTTTAATTCCCCTGTTTCACATGGGATGAGTGATGCCCATGGTGCTGGCACTGAGAGAGGGAGATGTGCTGGTGCCATGGCCCAGTGCTGCCCTGGCAGAAGGCGTTCATTTGAGGAAGCAAAACTATCTCCCAGTGGGATGGTTTCCTGACTGGAAAGACACAGCAAGTCCTAAACTGCTGGGGTACAGCTGAAAGCTGATGTTGTCCCATCTCCCAGTTCAGCCGTTCCTTTAAAGGAGGCCTTGCAAATTTTGACACACCAGTGTTGCACCTCCCTTAATTCTGATTAAGTGTAAATTCAGCCCGGTTTCTAGTTCCAGTGGAAAAATGTAATAATCCTAATGTGAGTCTTGTCCAAATTTAGCACACCTAGAATTTTAAATTTCAGCCATTTTCAGGGCTAAAGGGTTTATTTGAAGAATTGGCTTTGCTATATGTGTCATGAAGTTGAATGTGATGCAAAGCAGATCCTGCTATCATAATATTATTTTGTGTAAATAAAATGAGAGGCTGTTTTTTGCATAAGTTTGTCATGAAGTCCAAGCTAAAAACTATTCAAAGATTGGTCTGATAATGCAGAACAGTTTAAAATCAAAAAGTAACTGAGAGAATTAAGTTAAATGTGCAAGGTACTGATTCCTGGGTTTTTTTTTCTTATTCCATAAACAATAAAGCAGGAACAGGCTATAAATTCACTTTTTTAAGTAATTTGCTTGAAATCACTCAAGGAAGAGAAAAGCATTTTTTTAAAGAGGAAAAAAGTCCAATTAAATGTTAAAAGTGGGATTGGTTAGGGCTGAATAGTTTTCTGCAACAAGAACTTGTATCCTTCAAAGATCTTTTCTTATTAATGAACACCAAACTTTTTGAAAATTGGAAGGTATCAGGGGTTTGCATGGAGCAATCTGCAGGAGGATAAAGATCCATAGCAGGCTAAAGTCCTTGCACACTCATCAAAGCAGGAGGAATGAAACCCTTGTGCACAGAACTCTTCCACATCCCTTGTCTCATGTGTTTTATTAATAACCCCCAAAGTAGTTACATTTGTGATCTGCCCTAGAGGTTAATCAGTGGGACTTGAAAGATTATCAGACCTGGAGATCTGCTCCCCACCTGCTTTCCACGGGAGCTGCTCCTCCTCCATGAGCACATGGAAATTGCAGTGTCTGGGGAAGGGACACACCCTGTGCTGAGCACTAAGGTTAACCCATGTAGTGGGAGACCTGGGGCTGCTCAGAACAGCCCCATCCCAGAGGCAGGAACCTATCCAGCTTCTGGGGAGCTTTGCAGAGCCTGATCCCGTGGGGAAAGTTCCCTGCCCTGCTGGGGACATCACCTGGCCACTGCAGGTCCCTCCCTGCCTCCAGCTGTGCCTCACCTCCACCCCTCTGCCATAAACTCAGGCACTGTCAACTCCAGAACTAATGTGATCCAATATTTATTCTGTCATCAAAAAAACTATTCATTTCCTTGTCTGATGATAAAATTATGGTAGAATAAATCCTTCATCTTTTCAGCTAATTCTAATTACAGCTAAAATCTCATTTAGACTGGGAGTTTGCTATATTTACTTGATACTTTTTCAAAACATTTCAGAACATAATCATCCATTATTATATTGCAACATTGTGATCTTGGCTGCCTTCGGCCAAGTGTATTCCTGAGAACAATTGCTATTTTAATGCATCATCCAGAAGTTATGGCCTAGACAAATCAGAAAAAATTGTTTAGTCTATTATGATTTGGCATATGGTCATTTAATAGCACACAGGAAATCATCATGAATGCTGGAGATTATTGTTGCTATAAAAATAATGAAAGGAATTTAAAGTTGGCTAGACTTCACTTCCGCCACTGCTCTGTCATTGAAGTCGTCTCTGCTGTCTCTTCATTTTTTGCTGTTGGTGTCTTGGAGCAGTCATCAGATCTGTGTGAAGCTGTGTAGAGCACACTGACTTTGCAGAGTGGCTGCTTGCACTGTGGTTTCCACGTGGACATGGACATATTATTTTTCAGGTGTTGTGTTCCTAATTGAATTCTTAAATGAACAGCATATTTCCATTAGGAATATCAATGGGTGTTATTTTCTAACAGTCAAAGAACAGACTTTTCTTGTGTTAATATTGAAACTGGTGAGGTTTGCATTAACAACTACAAGCACACAGCAGAGCTGTGCTGTCTGTGCAGCTAGAAATGCCCAGCAGGCCTGTTCTCACAGTAATTTAGGGACATATTTTATTTCCATGCAGACGTTTTGGTATACACCTCCCTATGCAGGTTGTTTTTCAGAGTGTGGACTAGACTTTTATAATATTTCTATGCCCTGCATGCCTCAAATGACATTCAGGAATTTCACTACGTTCATGTGCCGTTCATGTGCCGTGCCGATGAGATCAGACCTTGTGCAGGGGCTGGTTAACTCTTTAAACTCTTTACCCCTGATAGTGGTGTTATGCAATACCAAAATTGCCAACATTTGTTGGTGTATACTTAAAAAATATTAATGGAATTCATGCTTTTGCCTACAAGTCTTGGTTCAGCCAGAGCAGTCTGAGACTTAGTCCGTCGGGACAGCTCCGAGCTCTGCTCTGGGCCAGGGAGCAGCTGGAGCTGGGCCAGGCAGGCTCAGGCTGCAGAGCAGGGCAAGGTTCTGCTTCCCCAGAGGTGCTGGCACTGCCCAGGCTCCCCAGGGAATGGGCACGGCCCGAGGCTGCCGCGGCTCCAGGAGCGCTTGGACAGCGCTGCCAGGGATGCCCAGGGGGGATTGCTGGGGCGCTGGGCACGGACAGGGGCTGGGGCTGTGATCCCTGCATGTCCCTCCCGCTCAGGATATTCCAGGATTCCATGAAACTTGGAATCCACTGTTCCCAAGGAAGTGGGAAACAGCATTTCTTACAGATTTGTTAGGAAAATTTGGGATTTTGAAATCATGCATTGTGCAGTTCTAGACCGTAATGCACAAAAAATCAGGATGTTTGTGGCAGATTAACCCCAGCCAGCAATTGAGCACCACAGAGGCACTGCTCACTCACTTCTCCTCCCCAGGGATGGGGCAGAGATTTGGGACAGTAAAACTGAGAAAACTCATGGGTTGAGATGAAGACAATTTAATTGGACAGAAAAGGAAGAAAATAATGATAACAACAATGAGGAAAGAATTCGAATATACAAACCAAGCAATGCACACTGCAGTTGCTCACTACTCACAGGCTTCTGCCCAGTGAGCTCCTGAGAGACCCCTGGTCAGCTCCCCTCAGTTTATGTGCTGAGCACAGTGGAATTGTCTGGAATATCCCTCTGGCCAGCTTGGGTCAGTTATCCCAGCTGTGTCACTCCCAGCCCTTGGTGCCTCCCCTGCAGCCTGCTGAAAGCTGAAAAGTCCTTAACTCAGTGTAAGCACTGCTCAGCACCCACTCAAACTTCAGTGTGTTGTCAGCATCACTCTCTTCTTAAGTCCAAAACACACCACTGGAGCAGCTGCCAGGAGGAAAATTAACTCTATCCCAGCCAAAAGCTGCACAGTGTTGCACTTTGGTCAACTGCCCCCTGAGACCGGCTTTGCTGCAGTTGAGGATTATAGTCTATGGGCAGAGATACCCAAATGCCTCAAAGATTGTGAATTTTTTAAAAAGGCTACAACCATTCATGGCAAAACAGTCTGACAAATATGTGCAGTGCCTGAATCTAAGTGCTGCACACAGAATTTTCAGATGCTCGCTGGAACAGCAATCCAGTAGCTGCAATAACTGCTATCCTCACATCTGTATTCCAAACCTCTCAGGATTATGAGGTATTTTCCTCCAAGAGAAAAAGGAATTGCTTTATAATTTGTTTAGCTGTTTTTTCCATGTTTTCTGCTTGATCTAGAAGAAAACTGTAGGCTTTCAGCAGCTGAGTTAATGTTGAAATCTTTTAAGTAGATTGTTTGGAAAATAAAGGAAGAGGGGGGGAAATGATCAAGGGTTGGTTGGTTGGTTCTGTTTGGGTTTTTTTGTTACTACTGCATTTTTTAATTAAGTTTATTTCAGCTTTAACATAACAGCATCTTGTGCACCTTGTCTTTTAGAATACAAGTAGTTAATGAAAATCCAGACTGTAGCTAGTTTGAATTTAAGTAATTTCACAGACTTCAGTGGAAGCCTGTTGGTTTATGCTATTTTAGGTTTCCTGAGGGTAAGAGTCAGAGGTTTTACTGCTGGAGTGAACACGGTGTGAGTGAGCAGAGCATGAACTCCAGGAGGGGAGAGGTGCATTAGGATGCCAGGGACGCTTAATTGCAGCTCCAGCTTTCCTGTCAGCCTGTCTTACCTGGGAGTCACTTCCTAAAGGGCCAGCTTGGAACTGCTGCTAGCACAGAGCCCTTTGCCTTTATAACCCAAACCAGAAGCAATTGCTACAAACGGCCTTAGGGACTTGTTTTTAGCCTGAGTGGGACCTGGCCCAGCCAGAATCCCCTGCCCTGGGCTGAGCCCCAGCGTGGGCAGTAGGGGTGGGGGATTCTGCCCCTCAAGTGAGACCCCACCTCAGCACAGGAGGGACCTGGAGCTGCTGGAGAGAGGCCAGAGGAGGCCCCAGGATGATCCCAGGGATGGAGCAGCTCTGCTGGGAGGAAAGGCTGGCACAGCTGGGATTGTTCAGCCTGGACAGGAGAAGCTTTGGGGTGACCTCAGTGTGGCCTTGCAGTGCCTGAAGGAGCTGCAGGAAAGCAGGAGAGAGACAATTGGCAAGGGATGGAGGGACAGGACCCAGGGAATGGCTCCCAGTGCCAGAGGGCAGGGCTGGGTGGGATATTGGGCAGGAATTGTTCCCTGGAGGGTGGGCAGGCCCTGGCACAGGGTGCCCAGAGCAGCTGTGGCTGCCCCTGGATCCCTGGCAGTGTCCCAGGCCAGGCTGGACACTGGGGCTGGGGCAGCCTGGGACAGTGGGAGGTGTTATAAATACATATTATGGTATTGGTTTTTCTCAAATATTAGGGTGGATACTGTATGTGCAGTGTGAAAATGGTTTTAAAGATATTGTTTTCTTTAGGAGTAAAGTTGATAAAGTATCTTTGTAGGAAGTGAACTCACTGCCTGGTCAGGGTAACACCCAGTGAAGACACCTGCTGATATGAAGATATCTTCTACTGATATACCAGCTACTAGCACTGACCACAGAAAGTATGGACCAAGGCCCAATAAGAAGATATGAAGAAATTAATTAAAACCACAGCCGAGAAACACACGTGCTCTAAAAAGGCAGGACCACGAAGTGCCCATGCAAAACAGTTCCTAGAAATATGGAAATTAGTTTTTAGAAAAGTTTGAATATGCATGTAAATCTATGAATATGCAACAGTCTGGTGTATTTAAGGGATGTCTCCAAAACAACAGGTGTGCTCTTGGCTGAATGGCAAGCACACAGCCATAAAACTTTGCTTCATTGTTTGTCTCTTAATATCTTTTTTTAAACTTTTTAAATTTTACCAAGAAAGTGTACCGTGTTTTTCACAAAGGTGTCCCCGCCCATGCAGGGGTGGCACTGGATCAGCTTTATTATCCATTCCAGCCCCAACCATGCTGAGATTCTGGGATTCTCTGAAGTGCTAGATGAGAGAGAATACTTTGCTTTTGCTTGAAGAAATGGAGCATTATTGCTTCATCTCTGTCCATGGACATGTAGAAGATAAAACAAAAGATAACAAACAATTTTTACTTTAAATCCTTGTTAGCAAATAAGCATGGATCTGTGATTAACATTTTGTTTCCAGCACTTCACACTTGAATAGCTGATAATAAGCAGTGTGTGTATATCAGCTTGGCTCTGTCATTCTGGTTAAGGAGCTTTAAAAAGTGTTTACTGGTTTACATAACAGTGTTGAGGAGTTGGGGAAGGGTGGGAGGATTTGTTTACTTATCTCTGTAGCTGAGATCATTCTGTGATGCTAATGATGAATGACTATCAGTGAGTTTAATTTTCAAATGCACCCCAAATCTATTAACATAAGGAATTTATTTACAGACTTTTTTTTTTTTTTCTTCACAGCAGGTTTAGAAATGCACAGCTGTCCAGGAATATCTTCCTATTCCATGTCTGGAGTATAGACATTCTTTATAACATTCCAGGAGCCCAGTCTCCTCTGACTGCTGCACATGAGTGATCCCTATAGCACAAATCCCATAGATTTTTTTTCCCTATGGAAAGCTGGGTGCAAAACAAATGTCCAAAACAGGTGAAATCTGAGTTTTAATGCCCTATAAGTCTTACATTGTTTTCACCCCTCCAGCAAGATGGAGACATGAAATAGAAACCACAGACCTACTGCTCCACACTTCACACACATATATTGTATCAAAACAAAAGAATTTTCCTGAGCAGAATCATAGGGATTATTTTCCTTTTTATGTCTTCCATGCTGGTGTGAGGAATCTGTAACGTGTCATCATGTAACAATAGGAAAAACTCAAATGGATACAACAAATTTATTTAATAAAAGTGCTTGGGAAAGCCAGACTATATTTTTATCTATGTGTGAGAATGTTATTTCACTCATTATGCTGGAGCTAGTTTGGTGCTGTAATTGAGGTGATTTCAGTTTTCAGTAAAATAAAATTGAAAACTTATCTTTTTTTTTTTCTTCTTCTTTTTTTTTTTTTTTTTAGGAAATAAACCCAAATATTTCATTCCTCTTTCATAAACCCCTGTCAGCCTCTGTATTTTTATGTAACTGTAAAAGGGATGTGGAAGAAAGACATGACTGCTTAGGATATGAGAAAGACAACCCCAAATGAGTGGATTTGGGACTAGTGAGATGTTTGTGGCTGGAGTTACAGAATGTGCTGTAGCTTCAAGCTTTTGCCTATATTAACATTTTCTCTGCTGAAAATACCATTAAGATCTCCTTATCTCACATTTAAAGATCATTCTGTTTTACAGCTGATGGTAGCACATATTTATACATTTGCCTGTATAAATATAAGATTTTTATCAGTATCTCACAGAAGAGTAAAGTGAATCACACCAAGAACTAAACCAAGCATTGTAGGGACCTTGTAAAATTTGTTGTGTGTGAAGGAGAATATGTTGGAAGCCCCAGGGATAAGTGGCCTTTGTGATGGATTGAGGGCTGCTTAGTTCAGGTTTCACTGTATTATGTAATTTCTCCCTCAAATATTAAATCTGACCTAGTGTTTTAAGAAGTATAGAAAGTAGGAGATTAATGTAATCCTGATAATTTGACACCCAGGGAAAGTAGAAATAAGTAGATTAATCAATTGTCATACTATCAGAAATATCTGAATGCATTTTTATTGGTTTGTGGCATTTATTGTGCCCAGCCCAGAGCAGCACACCTGCAATCACTGCTGATGGTGCCTTGATCCTCAGAGGTGCTTCCAGGGTCTAAATCCAGACTGGATGTCCTCGGAGCTCTGCCAGCCCCTGCTCCTGCCCAGAAAAAACAGAGGTGTTTGTTCAGCACAAGCATCTGTTGATCATGAAAGGGCCGGTGGAAAAATATTTTGTTTCTCTTAGGTCTTGGGATCTGCCTTATATCTGGACCTCTGCCTTAGCAGCTTGTATCTAAGGCTTATATCTAAATTCCAAAGAAGGATTAGGTCTAAATTAGGTATTTCTGCGGTTACCTTACATCTTGGGCTAAATCTATTTGAAAGGATCATGAGAAAATATGATTCCCCATCTATCTTTCAACTTCCAGCCACTGAGTGGCCAAACCAGCCAACCAGGAGATTCTGCAAGGTGGCAGCTCAGTGTAGCAAAACACCAAATCTCCTCATTACTCAGGATTTCATCAGTATTGATGTATTTATTTTAATCTTCTTATCTTGATGTTTACCAAGGAAGACCTAGTTTTGTTTTGCTAAATAAAAAACCCTCCTACATCCTCAAATAATTGATTTTTTTTTCATTTTCCCTTCTTCCAGGAACTAAGCTGGGAAGCTGCAGAGCATTAAGGTGATGCGTTTAATGCATGGTGGCATCCTACGTGCACAAGGGTTGGTCTGAAACTCCTCGGTGGCCTCAGACTTTCTGACTTCCAAGGTGGAAGGGGTAGAATCTCAGATACTCCTGTGCCTACACAATAACCAAAAATGAAGGAGGACCACTGTTTACAGGCCGCTCTCCTGTGCCTGGGGGTGCTGTGCTACAGCCATGCCCTGACGGAGACGCTCAGCCACAGCAGGCCCTCCCTGCACGGGCACCACGAGAAGGGCAAGGAGGGACAAGTCCTGCACCGTTCCAAGCGAGGCTGGGTGTGGAACCAGTTCTTTGTTATAGAGGAGTACACGGGACCAGATCCTGTGCTGGTAGGAAGGGTAAGAAAGAATTCCTTCTTCAGCCATTGATTAATATTCTTGATTTTATTATTTTTGAGGGAGTTTTGTGGGGCATTGTGGGGGTTTTGGGGATTTTGGGTTGGTTTGGTTGGTTTTTTTGCTGTTGCCTTTCTGCAGTATAAACTGCTTCTTCATTTTCTGGTAGCTCAGTTTAGGTGCTAAGCAAAATACTACCTAAGTCAATACAAATATTTCCATTGACCTCAGCAGTCCTTGAATGAAGGTTTGCAGGCTTTTACTCAGCAAAACAGTAAGAACCACACCAACAACTTGAGCAAAAATATGTCTCAAGAATATAATTCTCAGGTCTTTAAAAAACAGCAATTAAAAACTGAATGTCTAACCCAGCAGCTCAGTAAAATAGGTATCTTTTTATCCTCTCATTTTCAAATTATCACTAAAATTAAATATATTGAGGGCTATGTATAGAGGGAGGTAAATATCTGTGTACACGTGTGTATGTGCACGCAGCCAGGACTGATTTTTTATTCTGCTACTGTCTAACAAGAGTAAAATACAAGCAGATAAATAAAACAGTATATTTGTCAGTTTCTAAATGGGAAGCAGAACAGTGTTGACTTAACCCCAGCACAAAAACAGTGCAGAAACAGGATCAATGTCAGCAAATACCATGCTGGGTATTGTGGTTTAAAATGGTGCAATTTGTAATTGTCAATATAAAATCAATAAATCTGTAATTTGGCTCAATGTTTCCCTCATTCATCAAACTGAAGTGTGCACTGGTTGTGGAATTAAGAATGTTTAATAAGCATTTGTTGCTTCTTTTATATTAGAGAGGGTGTAATTAAAAACTAGTTGGCAGTCACAGAATCACACAGAATCCCAGGATCACTGATGCTGGAAAAGCCCTCCCAGCCCATCCAGTCCCAGCTGTGCCCAATGCCCACCTTGTCCCCTGCCCAGAGCCCTGAGTGACACGTCCAGACCTTCCTTGGACACCCCCAGGGATGGGCACTCCAAACCCCCCTGGGCAGCCCCTGCCAAGGCCTCACCACCCTTGCCTTGGGGAAATTGCTCCTGGTGTCCCCCCTGAGCCTGCCCTGCCAGCCTGGGGCCGTTCCCTGTGCTCCTGTGCCTGTCCCTGTTCCCAGAGCCCAGGGCTGTGCCCTCCTGGCAGGAGCTGTGCAGAGCCAGCAGAGCCCCCTGAGCCCCCTCTGCTCCAGGCTGAGCCCCTGCCCAGCTCCATCAGCTTCTCCTGGGGCTCCAGAGCCTTCCCAGCTCCGTTCCCTTCCCTGGACACGCTCCAGCCCCTCCAGGTCCTTCCTGAATGGGGAGGCCCAGAACTGGACACTGCCCCTGAGGTGTGGCCTCAGCAGTGCCCCCAGTACAGGGGACAGTCACTGCCCTGGTCCTGCTGCCCACATTGTACTTGTACAAGCCAGGGTGCCCTTGGCCTTCTTGCACACCTGGGCACAGCTGGGCTCACTCATTTTTCACTTAACTCATCCCATTTGTCATTTAACAGCTTTTTACATGCAACTCAGTAGAACATGATTCATTGAAGTGTACAAAATCTTTGTAAAAATTACTCCTCCTTCCGACTTCATGCAAATAAAGAAACTGCTATAAGTACCTTCTTGTGTATTCTCTTCCTTAAATCTGAAATTTTGGGTTTAGCAGTGCCCTGCATGTGGCAGGAGGCATGTCTGGGCTGGCTGGCACTGCCCTGGATGCAGGGTACATGTGGTCACAGCATATCCCTGAGTGTGGATTATTGCCTGGTGGAAGCCACAGTTGTTGAAAACTGTGAAATGATAGCAGTTTCCTGCACTTCTTTCTTTCATAAGTACATCCAGGAAATGTGTGGCCCCTTGTTAAGGTGTGTCTGTTTCTCCTTTTGTAGCTTCATTCAGATATTGATTCTGGAGATGGGAACATTAAATACATTCTCTCAGGTGAAGGAGCAGGAATCATTTTTGTTATTGATGACAAATCAGGGAACATCCATGCAACCAAGACACTGGATCGGGAGGAGAGAGCTCAGTACACCCTGACAGCTCAGGCTGTGGACAGGAACACGAACAGACCTTTGGAACCCCCTTCTGAATTCATTGTCAAAGTTCAAGACATAAATGACAACCCACCCGAGTTTCTCCATGAAAACTACCATGCCAATGTGCCCGAGAGATCAAATGTAGGTGAGTACTCAGGAAGGCACTGCCCTTGTGGCAGGTGCTGCACTGTCAGGGCACCTTGGCTTTATTTCATTCTTATTTTCAAGGATTTGAGGAAGTAAAATTTACTTCATGTTCAGCCAGTGATTCACTTGATGTATTTAATGTGCTGCCCAAATCAAACCCTGCACAGCTCCTAACTGGGGAGACGTTCCTCGAATAGAACTATTTTTCCTCCTAGGAAGGAGCATAAGCGTCCCCTGGAATTTATGGAGTGTGAATCCTCTGGGGTAAACACGAAGATCATTCCCTTGGCAGAGCTGTGTAATAAAGCTTGGAAGTTACTGCCTCACCATCTATTCCATTTTCATCTCCTGTTTGAGCTTGTGTTTGTCTCAGAGATTTCTATAAGAATGATTTGTCTGAAACTTACTGAGAAAAATGTAAAGGAAAACTCTATTGTTTGGCTGTCTAACAACAAAAGCAATATAAGGCTTAAACTACTGAGGGGAAAAACCATAATGGTGCAGAGTGACTGCTGACTTTTATATCTTCACTGGTTAGAACATTAATCCACATCACAGCTGGTGACAGATTGTTTTGGATCGTACGAGTATATTTTGTCTTACAGAAATTGTCAAGTAATTTTAATTTTCATTTACCAAATGTGGAAATAAAAGCATTTAGGAGTAGCTCTGCTGTGTGACTGAAAGAATCTCTGCACAGTCCTTCCAGATGTGTTTTCCTCTGACTCTCCCTCCTTTGTTTGCTCTCCATTCTTAGGTACATCAGTTATTCAGGTAACAGCTTCAGATGCTGATGACCCTACCTATGGGAACAGTGCCAAACTGGTTTACAGTATCCTTGAAGGTCAGCCCTACTTCTCAGTGGAGGCTCAAACAGGTATTACTAAACAGTTTTCTTTGAGTGGCGCCTCATGACCAGAGTGCATCAAAGTGAGCTAAATGTACTGACTGGGTGCAGCTGCTGCTGTGCCTGAGCAAAGCTTCCTGCTCTGCTGCAGGTTGCTCTCCTGGCATTTGCTGGAGCTTCTACACCAGCAAGTTGCTGCTATTTCTGTGTGTCCTGTATGCTGTGATGATTGAAAGGCTGTTTCTGTGCTCAAGCTGCAATTGTCAAAGCCTGTTCTCTGTGTGGAACATTAGGGCTGCTTTCCTCACAGCAGTGCTCAGGGGAAGTAGAATCTCCACCATCATTGCAAATATCACTGTGTTTAATGTCCTGCAAGTGCAGTAGCCAGGTATTCCTTAAATCTGTGTGTGCCACCTTCCTTTGTGGCTGCAGGAATCATCCGAACTGCCCTTCCCAACATGGACAGAGAAGCCAAGGAGGAGTACCACGTGGTGATACAGGCCAAGGACATGGGAGGACACATGGGAGGCCTCTCAGGGACAACCAAAGTGACAATTACGCTTACAGATGTCAATGACAACCCACCAAAGTTCCCACAGAGTGAGTACCATCAAAATCCTTCTCACATCTCCTACCAGGACCCACGTTTGTAAAATTCCAGACACACCCAATGTTTGAAGAAGCAATAACTGATGGACTATTGCAGCACACGTGAATAAAGAAGTCTTAGTTACTCATTTTTTGCTGGTAACACATGGAACTTTAGTGTCTGGATTATTTGCTTTGTGTTGCAAAGCGAGACACTTTTAGGGCCAGGATTAAATTGCAAAGATCCTTGACCTTACACTTCATTTTTGAAGCTTTTGGGCCATGATGTATAACTTATATGAGCTGACAGACACATATATATATTCTTCAAGACTCATATTTACCATGGCAAAACAAACTAAAATTATTACAATTACTTTTTTAATTGTTTAAGTGTATTAATGAAGGTCAAATACAGCATTTTTTTTATACCTGAGCAATTTACTTTTCACATATAAAATTAATCAGGGCTGACATTACCAGACTCAGCCTTCACAGCTGTGTGGAAGTACATTAATGGGCCCACACATCTGTTCTGCAGCTCATCTCTGCGTGGGTTTGGGGTTTTTTGAGTGCATTTTTGAGACATCACCTCAGCCCACTGTGTTTTTTCTCTGAGCAGCACTTCTGACCCTGATATATTCTGGCCATGGCCATCCCTCTAACAGCTCTTCTTCCAATGCTGCAGCTCCCTGGATCCTCATGCAAGAGCTAAATGTAAAAATCTGTGTCAGCATTATCTACCCTTCAAAAAGAAAAAGATTAAATCCTAAAAAAACAGGTTGTACATACCTTATGAACAAGCTTTTTCATTCCACTTCATAACCTGGGACACCAGGATACAGTATTTTGTTAACTCCGTCAAATGATGGCTTTTTCTCCATGAATTCAAGCCTCTTTACTGAGTGTTTTGCAGGAAGATTTTAAATTTTCAGAAATGCCCAAAAGCAGTTCCTCCACTTAATCATTCACCCCCAGGTTAAACCTCAATTGGGAATGCTTTATAACTCAAAACCAGGGTTTAGCTGTATGTATAAACAGCCTAAAGATTAATATTTTTATTCTTATTTTCCTTTTTGGGGGGTTGTGGTTTTTTTTGGTTTGATTTTAATGTTTCATGCTCAAGCTGTTAATGAGTGATGTGCTTAAATTTTGGGTTCTTTGTGACTGGAGTTAATGACCTATTTCAATGACATGCAGCAATTGTTTTTATGGGTAATGAGCCAAGTCCCTGCTTGGTCTAAGTCTCCTGATGTTCCTGGGTGCCTATGGTACAAAAAAGAGAAATTACAAAGCGGAATAAATTAGATTATTTTATCGTCCTTCCCCCCCCCCCCAGTTTATTACTGTTTATGATGTGGCAGAAAATGCTGACATACATTTATGTAATTGGGGTCAGATTATGTTATCTGAATTCTGGAGAGGTTTAGGAAAGTTCTGGTTATCTCTCCAGTGGGTTTGGTCTGTCCCTGGCTGGCCACTCCCTGTCCCATTGTATCTGTTGTCCCTGCTGGGAACACCCCCGGACTGATGCGGTTTAAAAGCTTGGGAATCGGAGTCCTGGGTCTCTCTTTTGCACCCCCTTGAGAAGAATAAACATCTCTGCAATGTGCCTTCTCGGACCTTTACTTCAGACCTCCTCTCGGGGAGGTCGGGAGCCTAGAGAGCAGAAAGCCTCTCTGCTTTCTACCGTTCCAGGGCTGATTGCAGCCTGAGAAGAGCTGCGCCTGGCTGTGCAGCTGGGGGACGAGGCCGGCCGGCCCCCGGGCCAGCAACAACAGTTCTGGAATCAATAGTGCCTAAAGGACAACTGTGGAGAGAGATTTATCCAGCAGCAGTAGTGCTCTCCTCTGGTGTCCCTGAAATATCCAGGAAAACACCTGTGGGATGTTTGGGGTTGGTTTTCCTACTGGAGCTTGCCATGGGAAATCCATTTTTTGTTTGGCATGAAATCACATAAAAATTGGTACATATTCTCTATGGTGTGAAATTTTAATAATCATTGTTGCTCTACATTCACACACCAAATTCAAGCCATAGAAAGCAGAGATTTTTTATGTCAGCCAGCACAGCAGACTGGGTTTATCCAATTCACTGTATATTATGTACGGCTCTTGAATTAATGAGCAGAAATGAGAAACAGAGGTGAAGGTTTTACCATGAGTCATGTGAGAGAGAGTCTTCCTTCCATTTCTGTAATAACATCTCTGCTAGGAATGGTTATCTTGATGCCACAATAATTTCTGCATTCTGGGTGATTGGTTGTCCTTTTAAGTCCCTCCCTGAGCAGAGGGGTAACAAGGAGGAGGTCATGTTCTATACATTATACACGTGGGTTAAGATTTCCCAGCTGACTTGCTGCTCAAAGCTCTTCATAACAGAACACAACACAACGGGTTTTTTTTTTGGGGGGGGAGGTGTGAAAACGCCAAAAATGGCTGTGTTTATTTGGACCCCCCATGTTGAAAGTGTTAACAAGTGGGGATCAGCCTGCTCACTCGGGCACATGCCTGTTCTCCCTGCCCCAGGTGTGTACCAGATGTCAGTGTCAGAAGCAGCTGTCCCAGGAGAGGAAGTGGGGAGAGTGAAAGCCAAAGACCCTGACATTGGGGAGAACGGCTTGGTGGCTTACAGCATCATCGATGGAGATGGCATGGACATGTTTGAAATTACCACAGATTATGAGACTCAGGAAGGGGTTGTGAAGCTTAAGAAGGTGAGTGATGTCTACTGCTATGTAGTGTTCTTTGTTGCTAACAGAATATTTGATAATAATGGATTACCACCTAAGCTAAAGTATTAGTAAATGCAAGTTTCACTTAATTAATTTCTCAAGGTGTGATTAACTCTTAATATTCCATTTCCCCATTAGCTGAATTGGAATGGAAGAAAATAACCAAGAAGAGTTACATAAATACTGTACAGTGGATTAATTGCACAAACTAAATGAATTCATAATAAAAAGTCACGGTAAAATATGATGCCATCAGCTTCATTGTTAATGAAGTTTTGCCTAATGCTGATAAGTAGCAGACATTCACTGTTGCTTTATGTTCAGTCTGAAAAGCCTCATGCCCTATAGTTTCAATTCTTCAGCTGTGCATTGTCCACACTAGCGTTCCAAAGGAGTCACAGGCTATGGGAAAAGCAGCAGAAGGGATTTCACACACAGCCCGTCAGCGGGAGCTTTGAAAGTTTTATCAAATTAATTTTAAATTGCAAATTACAGAACATAAATCTTATTATTATGGAAGAATTATCATTTTACCCTTTGTATCTTTAGAGCTATGTATCTCTCTTGAAGATAATCAGAACTCAAAGGAGAAGGCCTGGGCAACTTCTGGTCAGCCTTATCCTACCCTTTGGGGCAGTCCCTCAGGAAGGAACCCAAAGGTCTCCTCTGCTCAAAACTGCCCTGGTTCAATTTCCATCTCTGTTCTAGAGGTGGGAGTGGATTTTTTGTGTGTTTTGAAACACTGGTGAGCTGTCACTCCTCTCAGTCTCTGGTGTTACCATACTTAGTGAATTGTGGTTGGCACCTGCATGATCATTTTGAGATGCAACCCTGCAGCCACTTCATGCCAATGCAGGTGCAGAGGCACTGTGGTTTTGATCAGGCTCCCAAAAGGATTTGTCCCATGGTGCATTATTCTGCCTCCCTTTGGAAGGTGTTATGAGTTCTGTGGTTGGAGAGAATTGCAAGAATGAAAGCACTGCAAACCATCTTCATATTTTCCCCACTTCCTAAATAATTTAACTTACCAGTGTGCTGTCTCATGGTGCACCCAGGAGCACTTCAAACCACATCCATGTGGAATGCCTCCCTGCCTGGATAAAGCCAGGCCTCTTGTGGGAGCCCCTTTTCCGTCCTTTGCACTTTTGTGCTGCCTGGAAGGCTGGATGGAGACAAGGTTAATTTT
The DNA here is from genome assembly GCA_032173965.1 of Sitta carolinensis. Taxonomy (NCBI): domain Eukaryota; kingdom Metazoa; phylum Chordata; class Aves; order Passeriformes; family Sittidae; genus Sitta; species Sitta carolinensis. The sequence continues at coordinate 20,983,958 of CM063292.1, forward strand.
CCCAGTACAAATTATTTCCTCTGTGATACAGCAAGCAAAGAGCAAGATCAGAACTCTGTGGTTATATTTTGAGTGCCTTCCTATGCTGCTCCATACATAGAATGTAGCTCCTTCCATTTGAGTCTCTATGTTTTTAAATACACACATTTCAGTCCAAGCTTGTTGACAGATGCTCACATTTGTTTGATGTCATTGAACACTAGGGTGCTGCCTGCTGCTCTTACAGCAGTTTCCCTGACTCTGGAACACTGTCTTCTTGTTTCTCACAGACCTTGGATTATGAAACCAAAAAGTCCTACAGCTTGAAGGTGGAGGCAGCCAATGTCCACATTGACCCCAAGTTCATCAGTAACGGGCCCTTCAAGGACACAGTGACAGTGAAAATAGCAGTGGAAGATGCTGATGAGCCACCAGTGTTTTTGAAGCCAAGTTACATTTTTGAAGTACAGGAAAATGCAGCATCTGGTACTGTGGTTGGAAAAGTACATGCCAAAGACCCGGATGCTGCCAATGGTGCTATAAGGTTTGCTGCATTTCCTGTTTCCTTCTGAGCATTAGCTTTTGGAATTGTTAGGCAAGTTCTGAAGACAGTGTGACAGATCTACAGACACACGGAATATTGAAACTTTAACCATCCAGCATTGTTTTGATGCCCTTGTTCCACAAGCTGCCAGTTTCTCAATGCCTATATCATACTATAGCTATGTCTAATTAAAATATACTTAAGGGCATCTCTATTCTAAATTAAATTTTCCACAAATATCTCGTACTGTTATCACAGCGTGGATTTTTTTCAAAATATCGAAGTCTAAGATGTAGATTAGGGATTGGGCTGGGTAATTGTTAAGTGTTAAAGACAAGCCCATACAGACCCCTCCTTTCTGCAGTTATGTTGGATCGTCTTGGAATCACAGAATCTTGGAATGGTTTGGGCTGGAAGGACCTTAAGGTTCATTCATTCCCACCCCTGCCATGGGCAGGGACACCTTCCACTGTCCCAGGCTGCTCCCAGCCCCTGTGTCCAGCCTGGCCTGGGACACTGCCAGGGGCAGCCCCAGCTTCCCTGGACATCCTGTGGCAGGGCCTCACCACACACATAGTAAAGAATTCTTATAATAGCCTTCTATTAGTTTAATTTTATTTGTCATGTTTTCAGCATAACTTAAATTATGAAGACCTCTTTCGTGGGTATACTTAATATTTCAAAGAGTTTCATCCTGAGGTTATGAAAGTCAGAGCTCTATAAAGCTGTACAAATATGGAGAGAGTGGATAATATTTGATAAATAGGTATGATAATTAATATTCTGAGTAAACCAAAGATTGGAAGACTTAAAAGATCACCGTGATTAATATGAAACAGAAGAGAAAAAATATCTCAGTAGATATTTTTATCATGTTTTATAAGAGAAGAAAATAAAGAGTGTATTAGGGCTTTGATATAGAGACTTCAAAGACCAGCAATTTTCACTTATTACAAACATTCTGATGTACTGTTTTTCTAAATGTAGATACCAACCGGTTGATTCTCCTTTTAAAAAGCACATATCATCCTTTTGACAATGATATTGAGGACAACAATAGGTGTACTACTTACAAATACTTAGAAATGATAATTATATAGAACAAATCTGGGTGCATGAAACTCCTAAGTCCTTCTTTTCTCTAATTACTGACTTTCAATCTTCTTTAGATATTCAATTGATCGACACACCGACCTTGAAAGATATTTTGTTATTAATGCAGAAGATGGCAATATCAAGACAGTAAAGGCTTTGGATAGGGAAGAAATGGCTTGGCATAATATCTCTGTCTTTGCAGTTGAAGTCCGTGAGTATTTCACTGAGCATTTTTAGAATCAGTGGTACGAGTCCTGTAATCCTCCAATTGTCTCAGTGTGATAAACTGCGAGAAATCTCAGCAGAAACACTTCAGCATATTTGATCTTTCCTTGGATGCAGCTGGGAATTTGTTCATTTTGAGGGGTTTTCCTGCTTCTGTCTCATCTCGGTGTTGCCTCTCCCACAGACAAACAGCACCAGGAAGCCAAAGTTCCTGTTGCAATCAAGGTCGTTGACATCAATGACAATGCTCCCAAGTTTGCAGCAGCCTACGAAGCCTTCGTGTGTGAGAATGCCCGAAGCAACCAGGTATGGCCTACCCAGCACCTCCTGTGCCCACCACCTTCCTTGTTCTCACCACCTTCCTGTGCCCACCACCTTCCTGTCCCACACCTTCCTGTTCATCATCACCTCCTGTGCCCACACCTCCTTGTACTCACCACCTTCCTTTCTCACCACCTCCTTGCCACACCTCCTATTTTCAGTCACCTGTGCCACAACACCCTGTGCCCACCCCTTCACACAAACCCTGAAACCTTCAGTACTGTTCCCACACTCCCTTTCCCACACTTCCTGTCCACCATTCCTTCATGCCCACCACCTTCTTTTTGCCCACCACCTTCCCTGTTACCACAGCCTTTCTCTGTCCACCACCTCCCTGCACACACAGCTCTTCCCACAAGGCGTTAGCCCAGTTTTGTCCTGTCAGCTCCAATGAGAGGGAATAAATGAACATTTATTTTGAGGTTTTGGCCAGAAAGCCTCAAGCACCCAGAAAGGCACTTTATTTCTGAACTGCTATCAGCAGTTATCCAGTGCTTTGTGCACAGAGTGAGATTGGTGTTGGCTGGGAATACCCACCAGCACACGGACAGTGGAGCTGGCTGGGGGCAGCTTTCCCAGTTGTGAAACTGGTTTGGATATTATGGAAATACTCAGTGTCTTATGGGAAAAATCCCAGTGTAGTGCTTGTAGAGTTTAGCCAACAGATTTATTCCTGACAATCTGTGAGGAAGAGGGGTTAGGATCATAGAGAAATATAGCTCCGTATATGATCTGTCTCTTTGCAGTCAATATAGCAGTTTAAAAAGAACTTTCTCAGCTGCTGAGTTTTCTGCAGAATTTTATTTAATCTATTGTGTTACCATTAACACATATTTGTGTATAAGAATGTTGAAGGTGTGTGTTTATACAGCTGTAATTCTGAGGTCTTTAATGCAACAGTAATTAAAGGTTTCCCGTTGTAGTTTGGGATTGGCTCTGTTTGTAATTGCATATATTTGTATCTGAGGTGTGTTCTGTTATTTTACAGTTCTTATTCAAGAGCTGTTTCAGAATGCTGTCTGTATGTGATGTACCCAGAGAAGAAGCTGTTTGTTTACTGAGTGCTTTTCTTTTACAGCAATTTATTACAATTAGTGCTGATGACAAGGATGACTCAGCCAATGGACCAAGATTTATCTTCAGTTTACCACCTGAAATTATTCATAATCCAAATTTTACACTCAGAGACAACAGAGGTTTGTGTGAAGATTCCCACTCTACCAGAATCCAGAGAAATGACAAAGTAGAACTAATGGCCAATGTAATGTCATGCAACAGCATTGTCATTAACTTTGTCAGAGTGTCTTTCTCCAAGATATAGGAGAGGAAGGCAAAAGTATACAGCTGAGATGGAAGGAAGTTCTTAGGAAAGTGAGATGTTTGTTAACTCACTTGAATTTTCTTGAATGCATATTTTAGATTACATAATAATACCTAACAGGAGGAATCCACTGCCATTTTATCTCCCAGGAAGAGGATAAAACCACTGCCAAGCACCAGTAAATGGAATTGGCAGATCTCCTTGATTTAGAGAAACCTAAAATTAGCTGAGAAAGCATAAATTATTATGCTGCTTGTATTTGTTCACCACTGTGCCTGCCAGCTTTTGTAAATTATGGACCACAAGAGACGTGGGCTAGATTCCCAATGGAATCAAATCACTGCCCAGTGCAGGAAATGAAATGGGGATTTGTGCTGTGGAACATACCTGGATTGGCTGCCTTCAGGATCTGGATATCCAGATCCTTTTGCCAGTTTAGTATTCACGAATAAAGCAGAGCTTTGCATTTAGATTGATGGCTAGATGTAAGGAATTCGTAAGCAAAAAACCTCAGGCCTGGCTGAGTGTCAAAATTCAATTGATCACAACATAGTAACATCAGTGACATGAACTTGCCAGAGGCTCAGGGAGCCAGAGGAGGTGGGTAAAGTGAAAAAAAAAGACAGGTGTGGCCATTATACATATTTATTCAGTTTATTTCATTATATTCTGTTTCAACGTTCATTTTTTATTTCCCTTCGCAGGGCAAAAACTGTTTCAGCTTCCAAGGAATTGATTTTGATTAGCAAGCTTTAATGTTTGAAGGAAACTTGACTGCTTTCTGCAAAGTAAAACTCAGTTGAACTGGATTAAATAATGAATCCAATAGTGCCAGAAGTACAAAAGGCAACACAATCCAGATACATGATTTCAGTAAAAACTGTTCTGTTGAGGCACACTTTATATCTCTCTGCACATCTGAAGGGAGGGTAATTACCATCATAGTTCCCAAACAAAATCTCTGTTATTTCTGACAGATCAAAGTAATGCTGTTGCCTAGTGCTTGACACTTGTACCTACATAAGCAATTCATAAAGGAGCCAGTGCAGGGCATATATTTATTTTCTTTAAAGTAGTAAAACACAAGTTTTGAAAAATTCATGTTTGTATTTTTAAGAGGAGTAAATAAGCATGTATTCTTTGCTTGAAACCCGGAGGCCAAGTTTCGCTATAAAATATATTTTATGGTCACCACTTCAAACTGAAAATAGATTCGATTTTATAATCTAGCAGAGGATGCATAGGTCAGAGTGGAGATACTCTGAGTGGAATTATGGTTCCTGACTCCAGTCAATCCATTCATCCTTTATTTCCATATGCAGGAGATTCGTTACTGACTAAATTAATCCAGATAAAAATGTGTTGTAGCTGAAATTATGATGTCAGTTTAATACAATGTTTCTGCCTGACAATGCTGCAAAAGGTTATTTCAAGAAGACAGTATTAAGAGATTGAATCTTCCCATATAATTTTTTGCGGGGAAATGAATAATCTGAGGAAACTCATCCATTTCCATCCTTTCTTTCCCTCGTTTTGTTCAATCCTCATTGCAATGATGTTGTTAATTTATGTATTTCTTGTGGGGTTTTTTAAGTAAGTTATACTACAGCAAAGTAAAGAAGTTAAAATTTTGTGTACTCCCATATAAAAAAACTTCATACGGAGAGTGTGTTGCCATTTGCAAGTCAAATAGTGTCCATAGTCGTTCAAAGTTGTTTTTTTCAGTTGTAAGTCTGAGTGTTCTATAAACCATGCCACAGCTTTCAGAGGGAATTGCTACTTTCAGAGAAAAATGGCTTTATTAACTGTGGAGAACAGTTAATGAAAAATCCAGTGTTTGGGCCTATTACAGAACTTTAAAGTGAATACAGTCCCATAATTATCATTTAATAGAGTTTCTTTTTACCAGCTCCTGAAAGTAATCACATATTGCAGTAATCCAAAAAAGCATAATCATGTTCTACATCCTATTAATAGCCCACTGTGTTACCGAGTTTTCAGCTGAGCCCATCTCCCATAGAAAACATGAGATAATGGCTTAGCCCACGCTGGGATAAAACACAGAATTACTTTTGCACTGTTTCTTTATATTATAGCTCATAAACAAACAGCATTGTCTGCCTGAGCACTGCTCAGTTCTGCTCCCACTGAAGTCAGGCCTTCAAAAGAGCAGTAGAGGCTCATGGCACTTCACAGCAGAGAGGCAGATTTTGAGTAAATGGTTTTCCTGCTTTTAACCCTGCTGACTCCTGTGCTGAGGTGCCCTTCCCTTGGGCTCCCTCAGCCCGGCGTTGCTGGAAGGGTTGCAGACCCAAACTCACAAGATAAGAACTTTACGGAGCCTGAAATTAAACTCATGAGCCCCCAAAAATCAGTAACTGAAGTCTGCTTTTTAAACTCAAACACATGCTTCACACTTTTTCAACATGAAAATTTTGAAACACACAATCAAGTCATAGGATTTTGCCATGGATTATCCACAGTTATTGCCACTCCTGGTAAGGTAAGAATGTCAGACAACTGGACCGCTGAAATTGTTTCTTTTTCTGGCTGAACTAGCACTCACACCCAATATAGGTGATAAAGTTCATGATGCAGTCAGCTCTTGTAATCTGGAATCCTCCTTACACAATCTATGTGTTAACAAGTCCACAAAAACTAAGCTACATTTGCCTATGCACGTAAGGGATCATCACCAGAGAAAGACAAAATCAGAGGTCAGGTCAGTATAAGGATCACCAAGAAATAATGCAATTTTAGCTTGCTTCTAATTGTGAAGATTTTGTGGAGAACATGAGGAATCTTCACTTGCAACACCTTTGGATATTGGATAGCCAAGGCAGTAATAGCTGAAAAAAAATGCAAAATTTTGGGAACAGCAGTGAGATGACTGTTCTTTTCCTTCTTGTGTTAACACTCACTGTGTCCATTAGGACTGACAGTCAAGTAGTTCCCATATGTGTTAAGTAATAGTTTTAAGCTGGTATTGACATTTAACTTCTGTTGGCTTAAAAAATGACATTTTACCAGGATTATAGTTCTACTCCTGGGCCTTGAAAATAATAAGAAAGCAAGGATGAGAATATTAGCTAGGATTATATGTTATCTTTTATCTAGATAAGAAAGGTGTTTTTTCCCTCTTATGGATATTATGTTTCTTCTAAATTTGAGAAGTGAATATAAACAGTAAAAGGAAAAGTTTAAAAAATGACCTTTTAGGCTTGATGTATTGTAGTCCTTTTTAAATTTTAGCCAGGCATGTTGATCGGATTTTTCTTTTTAAAAATTTTTGTTAAACTAAAAATCACTTCCCATTGAAGCAGATAAATCAGCCTTTGGATCAAAATCAGCTTTGTTTAGTTAAAAAGTGACTGCAGTGGACCAGGCCAGTCTGAATAATAGCTGAATAATTTGCCATCCTTTTCTTATTTCTAATTGGGAATACTATTTCATCTGACAAAAGGCAAGAAAAATAAAATACATGATAAAAGAATGCATAGCCCAAGACTAAATATAATAATATATGGTATTGTCGTGCCTTACACAGTGCCTTTTGCAGCCTCAAGGTAGCTGTATCTCAGCCCCCTGTTAATGTTCATATTTTTTGCCACAAGAATAATCTGCCCTGTTGTGATTTTTTCATTTAATGGAACAGATCTTGGTTCTCCCATTGAAGAAATTAATTATTAAGCACATTTTAGAGGACTATGTGGAATAGTTTTATTCTGGATCAATATATTAATTCAAGTTAGCAGATAGGTTAATAGACAATAGACGTTATAGTCCTATTTGTACCAAATAGTTATGAGCCCATTAATTTAAAGTCGTAAAATACGGCTCCTGTCACATAGACATTGATATCACCCGGGTCCTGTAAAAAAATTGTGTCTTAAAGTTTAGATGGTGCATGTGAACATTAAGGAGATTAGAACTCTGAGGGAGACAAAGGGCAACTCCAGAGCCACAAGTAATCAGATCTTTATCAGTGTCTCTGTCCTCAGCAAATGTGACATTGTGTGAAGGAGAAGTTTACAAAGTTTACAAGCTGCTTTCTGTCCAGTTGTTATTTTTGTGAGACTCAACAGAACAGTTGTGTCATGCCCAGGCAGCCACTCAGGGCACCAGGGGTGTAGGCTGACAGGACAGAGGTAGATATGGGGGATGGATTCATTTGGTGTGTAACAGACAGCTCCTACCTAAAATATTCATCCTTTCTGGTGAAGTTCCTGGGAGAGTCAAGCAGTGCAAATATCCTCTTCATCCCAAAGATTGACCAGTTTTGTGGGCAGTTACAGACCTTTTCCTACATCACGGGCACTGCCTGCAAGGGTGGTTAATACAAGGCAAGAACACTTCTCTTTGGATATAATTTTTTCACAGATTTCCATGGAAATTGCAGTGATTAGATCATTAGGAGAGGTTTTATGGTTTACATTATTAAATTCTGGGATTTATGCTGACTCTTCAACAGGAAAACATTAATCTGCAGGAGCCCGAGGCAGCAGTAAAGTGGGTACCTTCAGAGGTGAACAGCCCTCCCTCAGCAGATGAAAGAACTGCTCTTTTTTTCCCCCTTTCTGTAATATAGTGAAAAAATAAAGAGCATGGCAAGCCAGGAAAGCTTATGTGGAAAAAATCTTCAATATAAACTGATTTTTGAAGGTCTGAAAACCATGGATATGATTGCTTCACTTTATTTACTTTGGGATGTTTACAACTATTACAAACTTTGGTTCAGGCTGAGCTGAGAGAGAGAGGCAGGGCACAACAAGGGAGCCTTGTTAGTGTTCCCCTGGTAGTGGGAAGCACAGGCTGCCTCAGCCCAGGGTGTCACCTCACCCTGTCCCCTTCTGAAGGCTTTAGCCAGAGGAAGTGTGTAGGACCATCCAAAATGTCCTGTGCTGAGAAGGCAGCTCGTTTTCTAACCCCTGCACCATGGCAGGTCAGCTCTCGTGAGGACAATCGGAATAGAGTTAAAGAAATGCTGCCAGGAGTTGGACTCATGGGTCCCTGTGGGTCCCTTCGAACTCGGGGCATTTTTTATTTTGTGATTTAACTCTTCCTCCCATCCACATAATTCAAAATGTGCCCAGACATACTGTGCATGTATGATCAAGCTCTCTGAATTATGGCTTTGAAAGTTTGGGTAAAAACCAAATTCTGATAAAACACTGTTACCTTCAGAGTTTCTTACCGTAACAACAAGGCTCAAATTTTCTCATGCACAGCAAATATTGGCTTTTGTTTTGGTGGGAGACTTTTTATCAGAGCCCATTTGGGGAAGATCTCTGTCTATCATGCTTTTAGATGTGACTCCAAGAACACATAAGGGAGATACGGGGTTTACCCCCCCACTGAAAGCTTTAATTCTGGAGAGGCACTAAAACCAGCTCAAACTGCAGTAAGAAGGTCCAGCCATTTAGATAGTTGAAAGAGTATTGTGATTTTTCTCAGAAAGTTACAGGTACTAAAAGGTGCTATCAGACAGAGATTATCTGTGTTGCTTGTGTTAATTAAAGAATTAAAACTGATCGTGGTGCTGTATGAATTAAATACAATCCTGTAATTGCTCATGGCTCATTAGAAAGGTGACACTTTCTATGGGTTTATTGTAGAAATAATGCAAAAGCCCCTGAAAATCGAGAGCCATTTCAGCAAGATAATTTCCTTTTCAATGTTGGCTAGGAGGGCGGTGACGAGTGACTTTGTGGAAGATTTAATGAAGACTCTCTCACTTCTTCAACCAGATAACACAGCGAGCGTGCTGGTCCGACGGGAAGGGTTCAGTCGCCAGAAGCAGGATTTGTACTTCCTGCCCATCGTGATCAGCGACGGCGGCGTGCCCCCGCTGAGCAGCACCAACACGCTGACCATCCGCGTGTGCGGCTGCGACGGCAGCGGCTCGCTGCTCTCCTGCACCGCCGAGGCCTACGTGCTCAACGCGGGGCTCAGCACCGGCGCCCTCATCGCCATCCTGGCCTGCATCGTCATCCTCCTAGGTGAGAAACCTTCCTTCCTTGTTGCTCAGCTGGGCTTGGGTTAAAAAAGGAATCCTGCCCTCAGCTCCAAGATGGAGAAATGAATCTTAGATTTTTAGCTTTTCTTTTTGTAGGGAGTGCTTATCTGCCTGGCTGTGAGAAGCTTTGGGGTGACCTCAGTGTGGCCTTGCAGTGCCTGAAGGAGCTGCAGGAAAGCAGGAGAGAGACAATTGGCAAGGGATGGAGTGTCAGGACCCAGGGAATGGCTGCCAGTGCCAGAGGGCAGGGCTGGGTGGGATATTGGGCAGGAATTGTTCCCTGGAGGGTGGGCAGGCCCTGGCACAGGGTGCCCAGAGCAGCTGTGGCTGCCCCTGGATCCCTGGCAGTGTCCCAGGCCAGGCTGGACACTGGGGCTGGGAGCACCTGGGGCAGTGGGAGGGGTCCCTGCACAGGGCAGGGGGTGGGATGAGGTGAGCTTTATGGTCTCTTCCATCCCGAACCATTCTGGGCTTCTGTTATATCTTCAATAGCAAACACCAGTGAATTTGTGTAGATGTGCTTGGAGAATGTCCTCCTGTGGTCTCATGCCAGCTGAACAGGGACACTGCTTAAAGGAGGTCATGACACACAGTTCTAAGTTTTGTGGTCTTCCCTGGATGACAAGTTCCTTATTGAGGTCAGCCAGGATCAATGGCCCCTGCTAGCTATTTCCCTCAAACCCATCTTGTGTTGAAGACAGATGAGTGACTTGGAAGACCTGCTTTTATGAAAGTGGTGCAAAGTGTTTCCTGATGATTTGAAAAAAAAAATTTGCAATATTTTCTAATTTCTCTGTAGTATTTTGTAGTGTTTATTTTCTCATATACTTTATTTTAAAGAAATTTGAAGTGAGAATGCAAAAACGAATATGTCTTTGTAGGTGTTAAAAAAATTCCATTTTAGTGGAAATGACACTTGGGATTAGAGTTAAGCTTTGGGCGTACGGGAGAGGATAAAGATTCATCTTTGTTTTGTTGCAGATATTCATGTGCTTGGGGTGCTCAAAGGCAGTGTCACAGTGTTCTGCAGCACCGGGGGCACCACAAACACTTCCCTTGAATTAGTGTTGCAGTAAAGAGCCATTAGTAAGAGCAGTGGCATGCAGCCCAGACAGAAAGCCTCAGATTAGTGTGTTCAGTTCTGTGTACAAACATTACTGCTTTTACCTAGTGAGGAGCATTAAAGATGCAGAAGTTTGCACCGACCCAGCAGAAAAGCCAAAGGGGGGTGCAATAATTACTTGCGAAGGGGCTGCCGTTTGACAGCGCAGTCTCACCCTTGTTTGTTTTCCCCAGTCATCGTGGTGCTGTTTGTCACCCTGAAGAGGCAGAAGAAGGAGCCCCTGATCGTGTTTGAGGAGGAGGACGTGCGGGAGAACATCATCACGTACGATGATGAGGGCGGGGGCGAGGAGGACACGGAGGCGTTCGACATCGCCACGCTGCAGAACCCCGACGGCGTCAACGGCTTCCTGCCCCGCAAGGACATCAAGCCCGAGTACCAGTACCTGCCCCGGCCCGGGCTGCGGCCCGCGCCCAACAGCGTGGACGTGGATGATTTCATCAGCACCAGGATACAGGAGGCTGACAACGACCCCACGGCCCCTCCATATGACTCCATCCAGATCTATGGCTACGAGGGCAGGGGCTCCGTGGCTGGGTCCCTCAGCTCCTTGGAGTCAGCGACTACAGATTCTGACTTGGACTATGACTATCTACAAAACTGGGGACCTCGATTTAAGAAACTTGCAGACTTGTATGGCTCCAAAGACACTTTCGATGATGATTCTTAACAATAAAGTTTAAGATTTGGCCTTAAGAACTGTGTGTGAAGTTCTGAAGAATCCAGAGGAAATGTAAGCAGGTATTTTTTTAAAAATCATGAAAAATCTCATTTAAACATTTAAGTTTGACAGAGAGGATTCCTTTGATAAAAAAGGACACAAAAGTGGTAAATACTGTGAAGTACCTTTTCCTACAAAAGGCAAATCTGGAAGTTGGCTGCCAGCTTCACTAAAGGAAAAAACCCACTTAAGAAATGCGAAATATTTAAATGAAGGAAAATGCTAAAAGCAAACCTACAAATAAGGGAAATCTTTTATCTGTTACGAACATCTAAATCTTTTACGTCAAAGAAGCTTCCACAAATTAGAAAAGATAACAGTTCTGAGCTGTAATTTCGCCTTAAACTATGGACACTCTGTGTGGTAGTGCATTTTTAAACTTGAAATATATAATATTCAGCCAGCTTAAACCCATATGATGTATGTACAGTACAATGTACAATTACTATGTCTCTTGAGCATCAAACTTGTTACTGCTGATTCTTGTAAATCTTTTTGCTTATTCTTTCATCTTGAACTAATACGTGCCAGATATAAAAACTCTGTCTTGTTGCGGTGGGAGGCGCCCTATTTCTATGTCATTTTTAATGTATCTATTTGTACAATTTTAAAATTCTTATTTTAGTATACATACAAATATCAGTATTCTGACATGTAAGAAATGTTACAGCATCACACTTATATTTTATGAACATTGTACTGTTGCTTTAATATGTGCTTCAATATAAGAAGCAGACTTTGAAATAAACTGATTCTTTTTTAATTCTTGTTCTGGTTATTAAGCATATAAGGAAAAACATAGTGTTTCTAATGTCCCATTTATAGTTCTGACTAATTTACTACAATTGTGACCTTTTACTAGCCTTATTTATTATGTGTTTGTAGTTGGTTTGTTGCCTTGTTAAGTGATTATTTAAAAGTCAAGTACATTTTACAAATGTTTTTTAGATTAAAACAAATGTAACGTCTGGTGAACATTTTGTACCCTCTCTGTCTTACAGCTTGTGGCTGCTCCCAGAACACAGTAAGAATCAAAACATAGTCCTACTGTGTCTCCTGGATTAAATTAAGTGTAATACTTTTCAATATTTCCCACCTAATATGCATTTATCTTTTATCTTAGAGATTCCTGAGGTTTCAGGAGTGACTTCGTGAGTGGAGGGGAGTACTCTATACTTACACTTTACTTCAGCCTTATGAGTTTCCGAATCTGTGCTGAGCTTCTGCTGGTTCTAGAGACTGAAATCTGACCCAGTTTAGCTGTGACTTCCCTAAGGACTGTTCTACCTGACAATTACCTTACCTGAGTAGTAATTAAGATTCCGGCACTTAATTCTTTTTTTTTTTTTTTTCCTCCAAATTTCCAGTAGAATAGCATCATCTGTGGATAGGGAGACATTTTAATTGGTGACAGCAGAAATACAGAGTACTTTCAGAGTTGTTCATTGTAATGCATGTTTTTAATTCAAAAAGGGATCTATAACTTTTTTTTTTTTCTTTTTAAATATTAGTTCAGAAGGAGCAAGGGATTGGGATATGTTCTGCACATCAACATTTTCTGCATCTGTGTACAGCTGTACCTCTGCTGAATTTAATGTAGTTGGCTGTTTAGGGTCAGAGATCAGCAGCTGCAATATGGGAACAGGCAATAAATAGAAATTATCTACATTTTCCTACATTTGTTTTACAGACCCTATCCTTCATTTGCAGTCAGGTACCAAACTGCTTTATCTGAGAGGAAATCCAATTTGTTGGTGTGTTGCTTTTCTGAAGACTCCCCCCCATATATGTAGTTAGATTAAAATTCAACTCCTTAAAATGATGACTGATGTTTCAGCTCTATATCCATAACATATTCACTTGTCCCATTAGATCCCTATGTTTTATAAGGCAGAGTTTGCTAAATCAGCAGATTTGCTCTACAATGTTTATTGTAAATTTTCACTTTATTATAGCTGTATGCATTCTATATAATTCTATAGTTTATTATTAACTTGGTTCAAATTTCTTTGGTTGTTGAGTTTTCTCTGTTTATAATCCAAAGAATATTTTGCTAGATTTGCACATTTCTCCATTATAAATTTAAATAAACATTTAAAAAAAACAAAGAAAATAAATAAGTATCACTTTACAAATTAACAAATTGAAATAAAGTTGAAAAAAAGGTGATTTGTAGGACTCCATCCTCACTGATGCTATTTGGATTTATTTCAGTTTTGAGCAAGTTTTAGAATTAATAACTGCATTTTCTACATTTTTATGTTTAATTTTTAAGAAGGACATTGTCAACTACATTTTTAATAGTTTCAGATGCTTTGAGTTTTAGTCTCTATTGTTTGTAGCACTCTCGTAGATACTTGGAAATAAATTTTCTTTCCCTGCTGATTTTGTCCTTTTTCATTTGATAATTTTTCCCCTTCCCATTGAAGATGCAGTTATGGCAGTGCTTTTTTTAAGTTAAGCTTGCTAATCTCAGCCGAGGCCAGCCCTAAAATGCTGGGAGTTTTTCTCACTCCAGACCATCAGCAGCACCTGGGATGAGCAGCGTGCTCTGGCACCGCAGCAGGACGTTGCTTTGTGTTGAACTTCACCGCGGCGCTCACAGGAGCCTCAGGTCTTTAATCTGAGCTTGGTGAAACCCAGCCCAGCATGGCAGCTCGGGTTAGTCCTGGCACACCCGAGGAGGCTGTGGCCCACAGGTTGTTGCAGCATTCCCAAAGATCCAAGCCGCCTGGGCAGGGATTCACCCGTTCCAGTCGCTTTAGTGCAGTGGCTCTGTCTTCCCCAGATACGGAGCCTCACATCCATGGAAGACAACTGGAAGGTTAATTACAGCCTCATTGGGTCTGGAGAAAACCCTTAGCACAAGGAGGATCACCATGGCCAAGCCAGGTAAGGCAGGGGACGGTGGCAAGTGCAGATGGTGCTTTGGCCATTTCTCCCTCTTGCAAGTCCCAGTTGAGGATCACTTGAGGGGCTACAACATTCGCCCCTCCAAACACCCTCAGTAACAGACAGCCTGACCTTACCAGAGGGACACCTTTGTGAGCTGAGTGAATTCTGAGCTCCGGCTGGCAGAGCTGCTCAGCTCCTGGTCTAGCTGCGTGTCACCAGCAGAGCAGGAGGCTGAGGTGCCCCTCCCTCCCATGTCCCTCCTTGGAACACCCTTCCTCCTCCTGGCAAGAAGCAATTAGGGAAGCAAGTGCAGGGCTGGTTGCTAAGGGAGCTTTCCCAGCTTGCAGTGGTAGGGAAGGGGAAGGTTTGTTTGAGAATTCTCAGATTGCCTCTGCCGTGTTCCTGCCACGATGTCAAGCAGTCTTTGATACCATGTCAAGGGGCACAAGCTTGCAAGCCCACCACCAGCATTTCTGTGATCTTGGGCAAGATCCTGCCCCAGACACTGCTACAACTCAGATGAGAAAAGCATTTTAAAGAGCTTGCATGTTCTGTTGGCTCCATGTTGTTAACTGACAGGCAAAATAAAATGCTGAAGTTTACCACGTTGCTGCTGGTAAGCTCGGAGAGAAAGAAAATAGTAGGAATTTAAATAAGCCACACAAAGGGACAATCTTAGGAACCTAAAGGCATGGAATTCTTGTATGTCTTCCCCATCCAGCTGCATTGTCAGAATTACTTGTGTAATGAAAGGCTCAGTGAGCAAAATTCCAGGTAGGACTTGTACAAGTTTTCATTTTGTCCAGTGATCTAAATACAGTAGCTCAATAGCTATTGTAATCAAAAATTGGTTAATTTGCATCAGAATCACATTCTGTATCAAGGAAGAAAGAAAGAAAGAAAAAAAAAAAAAGGAAAAAAAGAAAAGAAAAAGAGAAAAAAAAGAAAGAAAAGAAAGAAAGAAAAGAAAAGAAAGAAGAAGAAAAGAAAGAAAAGAAAGAAAGAAAAGAAAAGAAAAGAAAAGAAAAGAAAAGAAAAAGAAAAGAAAGAAAAGAAAAGAAAAGAAAAGAAAAGAAAAGAAAAAAAAAGAAAAGAAAAGAAAAGAGAAAAGAAGAAAAGAAAAAAAGAAAAAAAAACAAAAAAGAAAAGAAAAAAGATAAAAGAGAAAAGAAAAAGAAAAATTAAAAAAAAAAGAAAACAGATGAGAGAGAGAAAAGCAAAAGGAAGGCTTGGGAAAGAGTCTGAGTGAGCTGCAGGTCTCTGGAGCTCTACTATTGTTTTCACTCTTTTAGGCTGAGACTGGGGATCAACCATCTTGACCCAGTTCCATTCCCTGTGTGCAAGTGCACAACTTTTCCATTATTTATTATCACTGATCTCTGTGTTTGATGAGAAAGGCTCTTTCGAACCTGACCGAGCTGGATTGGCTACAATTACACAAGTCACAGAACAATTGTAGCCCCCTCCAATTCATGGATTCACAGTCGTTTGAAAAACTTTTTTCATGCATTTCTGCATGAAATCTTAGGCCTTGATTGTTCACTAACTCTAGATTTCTGTTACTCCCTTCCTTAAGGAGCTGCAAATCCCACAGCCACAGTGGGTGTCCGTCTCTCACACAGAGGAGAGGCAGAAGTTGCAGTAGCTCTGCCAAGGGCACCTCATGTGTGTGCACACACAGGGCACTCTGCTGATGCCCCTTCTGCTGGGGGAGCATGCACGGCAGGGAGAGCTCCTGATCCATGGTGGTGGGCTGCAGAGGGAATGGGGCATTTCATGTTTCCCCATGGAAATAAAATACCTAACACAAAGAGGGAGAGACTAGCTTGAACTGTGAGTGACTATCAGAACTCCTTCCAGGTCAGGCAAAAGTCTTTCTCAAGAGTCTTCCAGACTTTCCAGTGAAGCTGGTTTGTGTTTTATAAATAAAAATTATCCGGGGCAGGGATTTGAACCTGAGATTTTCAAAGTCCTTGTGAGGTCTCTAACTGCCAAAATCAAAACCTGATACCTTTTTCTCCCCCTTTTGTTTTCTGTACTTGTTTAGTCCATTTGCAGTAGTTCATAACTGCATCAAGAACAGCAACAGCTGAAACACCAACCAGACTTGTGGATAAATATTCCATGGCTATGGGAAAACTGCTCTGGAGTGGCAAATTTATAGCTGGTGGTGATGGGGAATCAACCACTGTCTTCTACTGCACACTTCCAGGAGATGGAATAGCCACATTGCTTGTTTTCTGCATTTCTTCTTCCTTTTGTGTTTATAAAATCAGGACCAATACCTGATTACTCAGCTATCTAAGCTAGGAGAAGGCTTTATCTTGAGTCCTCTTTGCCATAGCTGTTTGGCAGACTGTTGTTACTGTGACGTAGATAGAAACACACAGTAACACACACAACAGGTGTTCACGTAGAGAAGAAGAAAGGAAGAAGATCCTAGTTTATTGTTGACTTCGTATCTATAAGTTTCTGGACAGTGATCAGAGATTGGACAGAGAAGTTCCCACCTCTCCATCTTCACTGGTCACTTGAGAAGTCCATCAGGTGAGATCTTTTACAAAGGAATGCAAACATGATGCTTGTTTATCTTACAATTCATGAGAACTGACTCCACTATACTAAAACAAATCAAAAGGTTTATTTTCAGGGACAACAGACTGTTGTTGAAAGGGATGCTCTTTTAAAATAAAACTAAGAAGTTTGACCTTTAGCAACCTTAAAACTAGAAAGTGAAAAAATCCCAAAAAGCTTACCCTGTAGTTTTTTTAAGAATTAAATTTTAATTGAATTTTAGGGCATGCCTTGCATTTTTGGTGATTAGTGAGAGAGCCTTGGACTTCGTGACTGCTTAGGACTGATTGCTTTCCCTTTTTGTTCTACTACCAAACAAGGGAAAAAAAACATGTTTATTTTAAGTGAACAAACCCATATGCTGTTGTCCAGACCTAGCTACAAGTGAAGGCTTTGTTTTGTTGTTATTGTCTTCTTTTCCAACCTAAATCATTCCATGAGTCCGTGACTCACTGCGTTGGCTGCCAAGGCAAATTTCCTGCAGCTCTGTCTCCAGTAGGACTTGCAGACACACCACTCCTCTCTTTTGCTGTATATGAAGCTCTTCTGTATTGTTCTGTGTGATATATGAGGGCTTTAGGGGCTGAGGGTAGGGTTGTTTTTTGTGATGTAGGGAGGGCTTTAGGGGATGAGGGACGTTTTTTTGGTTGTTCTTTGTGATATATGAGTGCTTTAGGGGGCTGGGAGGTGGATTTTTCTGCCAGTGTTTTGGAGCTATGATGTTTTTACTTCCACAATTACAAAACTGGCTTTCCTGCTGTGCTCAGTGTCCTGTCTCTGGGTGGTAAAGAGCAGTTTTTCAGGGAGTAAAAAACTCTCTCCTGCTTAGCAGGACATCTCTACAAAGCCCCATTGTTCTCCAGCTGCCAACACTGCCCTTCCTTCCAGGAGCCCATTCTCCCTGCTGCAGCCCCAGCTCACATTTTCCTTCCTATTAGTGCACTGAAGAAAGTCATCATTAGTCAAATGCAAGCATATTTAACAAAGTTCAATGTGTATGAAAAATTTATGTCAACCTTTAGGTTCTATGACAGTCCCAAGGCTTCACTTAATAAGTTCCATAATGACTTACTGTTAATGGCCAATCCACATTATCTGTTTGAGGTCTGCTGGGCCTTTCAGGAACTTTTTCTGTTACTGATTCTGGACCTGCTGTACATTGGCCAGACATAGAAACAAAACTATTGTTTACATTCTTTGCTTTCTAAAATGGAGAGTCGGATGCCTTAACGCATAAAACCTCAGGGAACACAATTTTCTGTCCTGTTATGTGGCTCTAGCACAGAATGAATGAAAGAGTAGCTGTTTGTGGGGGCTGGCAGAAGCTCTGGGAAATGACTGGAAGTTTGATAAATCTTGTCCATTGATTTAGCAGAAATCTATGCTTCAAAAGCTGTCCTCATCCAGGCATCCATCACCCTTGCTAAGAGTCTTAGAGGAGGTCAGGCTCACTGAAAGAGCAGAATGGCTCGCTGCCCCAACTTCTGCAGTTCTGTTCACTAATGAATCATAGTTAATCTCAGACATTTAATTTCTATGAGAACTTTATCTGGGTAAAAAGCCTCAGAAAACCTTCTGACATCCAAGAACTGTCCATTTCTGTGGCTTTACACAGTGCTCCAGCAAGTGCTTTTCACTAAGTACAGTCTCTCAGGATTGTTCAGTTCTCATAATTGTATCATTTTGTAAAGCCTGGATCCTGTGTACATGCTCTAGCATGGTGTTTACTACTGTGAGTAAATGGTAGCACTCAGAACAGTCAGTGTAATGAGGCAGCGCTGCTGGAATCCAAGTGCTCCCACACTCCTGGAGGCTGCTGTGTCACACTGTGTTTAAACATCATTAAATGAAGCAATATGGACACTCCGTGTGCCCACCCAGGCTGCCACTGCACTGCAGACTATTCTGGAGTGCCTAGTGTCACAAACCACTCCTCTTATGAGGAAAATTCCTCCAATAACACCAAAGTCCCCCACTAAGAATAGCTAGAAAGGCAGATTTTTTTCATGGCTACCCAATGAGAATTGACTGCTTCATTCACCTAAGAAAAAATGCACAACAGTAGTAAGGGTTAAAACAAAAATAAAGGCATAGAAACTGCTTTACAATATTTTGAAAAGGAAAGAAAAAAATCATCAGAAGTTTGTTGTATCGAGAGACACTGTAAATCTCCAGCAAGGTCAGCCTCTACTGTCCAGCCGCCGTATCAAAGTACCACAGAATGTTTGGGGTTGGAAGGGACCTTGAGGATCATCCAGTTCCACCCTGTGCCGTGGCCAGGAGCACATTTCACCAGACCAGGTGGCCCCAAGACCCTGCCCAGCCTGGCCTTGGACACTTGCAGCACACAGATCAAAACAGGAGCTCTTTTTCTTTCTTGCTGCCCTCTTCTCCCCTTTCCTCTGCCACCTCCAAGTAAGACCAGCAAAGCACCCTTCTACAGGACATAGAGATTTTCTACAGGGCACAGAGATATCCTACAGAACCCAGAGCCATCCTACAGAGCACAGAGCTATCCTACAGAGCAGAGAGCCATCCTAGAGAACACAGAGATATCCTACAGGCACAGAGCCATCTATAGGACACAGAGCCATCCTAGAGAACACAGAGTATCCTACAGGGCACAGAGCCATCCTTAGGAACAGAGCCATCTAGAGAACACAGAGATATCCTACAGGGCACAGAGCCATCCTATAGGACACAGAGCCATCCTAGAGAACACAGAGAATCTACAGCACAGAGCCATCCTATAGAGCACAGAGCCACAGCAGCACCAAAAGCATGGACATTGGGCATTGCTTGTGCTGTGCCCAATAGTTTATTGTAAAATCCCCTTAACTAAATTCATCGTATGCCTCTTGCATCAGCAGCTTCAGGTGCCTGATGCTGGATCAGTGGCTGGGTGCTGGAGGAGTGGACAGTCATATTCAGAAGTCCACTGGCTGCTTTTCAAGTGAGATCACAGTGTACACAAGCTATTTACCACCAAACTCTTTAAAGAATTAAAAGCTACGCATAACCCTGCATATTCCAAGGAGACTGTTGCTGGCAAAGTGCTCTCAGCCATAGCAGATAATCAGAAACTTCAGCAAAAAAAAAAAGCTTTGCTATTAACTCTGCCTCAAAATAAAAAGGGCATCCGTACTTGACTGTAATAAAAAACTAGTGCAAAATATCTGCATGGTAATAACAGAGACAACAGTTTTAATGAGAGTTGGGGAAAAAGAAAGAGTAAAATTTCTGATTGTTTTTTTGCCCTTAGTGGATTATGAGATGAAATGAAAGCATCTACTTTTTTTAGCATAGAGGTCAGCATGGAGTCATGCTAATAAAAGAGCATTAGACTCCCAGTGCACCTATAAAACTCAAAGCCTAAACCAACCCTTCCCATGCAGTGTAGGGAGCCAGATGCCAGACATGGCCCCTTCCCACCACACATTCCAGAGGTGAGGCTGGCCCAGGAGCAGTCAACTCCTGGTGCTGTGAATGTTGCTGGAATCATCTGTGTCCACAAGCCTGGGCTGTGTCCTTCCCTGTGACCTCCCTCACACCCTGCAGGTGTCATTGCCCTGTGCTCCCATTTTGTGCTGGCTGCACACTCTGAGGGCAGCATTTATGAAATATTCCTGGGAGTCACAAGCTAGAACAGCCACTGATAGACAAGAGATTCAGGGCTCCCTGCCCAGTGTATGGGACACCTGGGCTACCCTGGCAACAGTGGAGGTGAGCCAATGCAGAGCTGCATCTGCCAGGAGAATGATGTGCTGTGACCACACCACCAAAATCACCACCTTGCAGCCAGAAAAAACATCTTTTAGTTTGGGAGTCAGGAAACAGGGGGCGTAGAAACATTTCTAAGGAAGGGAGCCTGCATAGAAACATCAGACAGCAGTGGAAGGGGAAGGAGCTCACCTTAAAGCATCCTGGTCTCCCTAAGCTTGACTCTTTGCCTTGAAAATTCTTTAAGAGAAGGGTGGGAGGAGAAAAGATTCAGGCAAAGTGCTTTTGATCTGATTGGCTCAATGTCTTATGGGGTGAGAAATCAAAGCCAGCAAGGCAGGCAAGATAATTTGAGTGCATGTGAGGGAGTGAGAAGGACTCAGGCCTCTATGCCCACCTCAGCCACCACTTTGGTTGCATGGCCATGATGGAGACCCAGCTCCAGAGCACAGCCCAGGGGACATGCAGGTGTGGGGAGCACGTTGGTTTCTGTGCCACAGGAAAGGGCTGCTCTACGCCCTGGTGAGTGGGACCGGCTCCATTGACTGGCCCTGCAGGTCTTGTTGAGGGTGCAACATTTGAAAGAATACAGATCCCTGCTGACTTCAAATGTTACCTTGCAGTTCTTCAAATCCCTTTCTCTCATGAGGCCATTGATCTTTAAGAAGAGTGACAGACCCCTAAACACTTTCATCCCCTCTCTGCTGGATTCCTCCCCAACCTTGTGATTTGGGGTTCCCCACGGGCTCAGCACATCACTGCTGTCTGAGCAGAGAGTCAGACAGGTCAGAAAACAGAAAGAAGGATAAATCCTTCCAGTCCTTCCTTCAGGAAATCTTCCCTGCTCACAGTGGAATGGTGGGAAAGCAGCATCCACTTGGAAGAAGGCTAATGGGCCAAATTCAGAGTTATTTATCTGGCAAAGAGCTTCCATCTCTCTCAGAAACTTCAAAATAAATACGTCAGGTTGAATCCCATCATCACCTAAACTCAGAAGACTTCAATGTTTGTGTTATTTTCTTAGCTCTGAGTTCTGACACATGAGCTCTTCCTCTCCTCCAGGTTCTCCAGGCAGAGCCCAGTGTACTATTTTTTGCTCTACTTATGCTACTCACAGCAAAGGTTACATGCTCAATTTGTCTGGGGTCTTTTGTTGTTTTCCCTGAAAGATGGTGTTTTCTTTCTTGATCTCTTTTAGATTCCATTTAAAATGTGTTCTGTTTGCCACCCTGAGCACTCTATTAATATCCTTGCCACAAACATCCACAACTCACTGTATTGTCTTCCTTTAAGAAAGTTTAATTTGTTTCAGTTAAAGATCAGTGTTGTCATGGAGGAGTTTAATGAATTAACAGGGTAAATACTAAATCATTGCTCACTTCTGCAGGTCCCTCTGGTTCACTTGCAGAAGCTGCAAGGAGCATGGAGAATGTCAAAGTTTCTAAAGTTTAGGGCCCTTACCCATGAGAAATATGATCAGATGAATCCCTGGAGTTGCTCTAGGGAGAAAGGTGGCCATATGCAAATATAAAGCAGAATGGCCTCACCCTGCCAAGGAAAAGAGAAAGAAAACCACAGAGGGGTTTAGGGGCTGCCACTACACATTATTCAACTTTCATTAGCTCTCTTAAGAACAAGCCAGAGAATTGAACTTGGATTCTTGCTGCAAAGCTGAACTGCAGCCCATCTGTCTTCCATCCCAGACAATGGATAGGCTGAAATTTATCCAACAAAATATTGCCTAGGATTTGAAGGTTTGAATAGCAGTTACCTCAAAACCTGGTGCACCTTTGCTGCTCAGGGCTGTGTTTTAGGGAAGATCTTTGTGATCTGGCTTCTTTTGGCTGTATTTGAACACTGCCTGAGATGATTCAGGAATTTTGCTTGATAAACGGGTGCTGTGATCCAAGGCCCATATGTCTTTTTTTTGAGCGTGTAAAGGTCAGCGCTTCTGTTAATACAACTCGTACAAATACTTCCCTGCCATCTGATGATATTCCTCCTCATTCAGATTGGCAGCCATTTCCCCCCCACAATCTGGAATCTCCTCCCACCGTGGGCTGTTGAAGTGGGGATGATCACAGTTTTAAAATCAAAGGTTGAGTGCTTCTGTTGAGTTATACTTGGAAGCGACCATGTTCTGTACAGTGAGAACATCCCATATGGAAAGGACATATGTGTTGGAGACAATAATGCATAAATAGTGGATACAATTTTATATAACCCTTACATTCTTATGGCACTTACATATGATTCTCTAATGAGACAGGTGAAATAGATGACTTTGATACTGATATTTAGGTCCATATGTCGAAAGCTTACGGAATAAATAGGGAGTTTTAAAGACAGATTTAGCCGTACATAATTTTTCAAACAATTACACTGACATAACTTGAAAACCCTGTTGGGCTGTCCTTATATACAGTAAGTTATACAATATACAATAACTGGAGACAGTGCTGGAACCTCACACTGAAGATCTGCCTTGGACAGACACACACACAAACATTCATAAATTGTCAAATATAAACTATTTAGGCTAACTTTTTCCAGGTTTAGTTCAAAAACCATGAATTTTTGGAGGAATAAAGCAGGTGAAAAGTTTCAGTGAAAAGGTAGAGCTAAGATGAAGAGAATCTTGGCAATAGTTTTGTTACGGAATGTCAGCATTGCTCAGGGACTGGGATGTGGGGGCTAGCTGGATCCTGGATAACCACATCCATTCATCACAGATCCTGCCCTAAGAGAACCCAGCCCAGTGGAGAAGATGCCTAAGCCTGGATGGGGAGGAGGGGAAAAAACTCAGTATACAGATTGTCAGTGCAGACCTGTTAGCACTTGACAGCCAAATCCTCTCAGGAGTCTGGGCAGACTATTTTCCCATCCTGTCCCTGTCCTCCCCAGACTCAGCATACTCCACAGAGGAGCCTGAGCACTGAGCTGTCTGTTTAAAGCAGGAAAGAGGCAACATAACGATATTGGTGCTTATTTGAAAGGAGATTAAATAGGATTTTTTCCCAAGAAGTTATGGTCTTTTTATGAACTTGCATTACCCAGTTTCAGCAGTCAGGGAACAGTGATGATGCAATTCAAGCCCACATTAAGTTAGCTGCAATAATTTTTCCTCATCACCACTGTATTACTTCATAGAACTTTCCAGAAATTTGGGAAATATTTGTTTTCTCTCTAATGCTAAAACTAGTTTTGCTGAAAAAAAATTCCTCTGATATTTCATCTCTCTGTTTTGTTGGGTTTTCTTTCATTTTTGTGTCAGTAAATACAAAACACTGAGATTGCTTGGTGAGAACCTTTTGGGGAGGAAGTCTGGGAATATATGTTATTTTATTAACATATGTTCCCTGGAAATTAATCACCTATGTGATGAAGAACCTAATGGTTTGTGGTCATGTAGTATTAAGGCACATTAAGCACTGAAATGGAGCTGCCTTTTTTCCAGCACTACTCTAATAACCAACAAACCTCAGAAAAGAAATCCACATTCTTATTCTATGCTTTTTCATATATCTGATTAAAAATTAGCTGAGTGTGTTAATTGAGCTTGGTGCCAATGGCTTATAAAAGAACCATTTAAAAGACTTCAAAGCTCTTTGGTGCCTAGGGGAAGCTTCAAAAGACCCTGAATCTGGTGTCCTTTTATCCCACAGCATTTTCTGAGATCCTCCCTGTACAAGGATCTGTGCTCCATGAATCCTTCTGAAAGTTTTCATCTTCTTGTGAAACGAAGCAATTTCGTGCTTGCTTGGTTGTTTGGGTTTTTTGTCTAAATAATACAAAGTGCAGTGAAATACACTGGGTGAAAAAAAAATCCTACAGTGAATTCCAGTGGCCAAAGGCCAGGCTATTAAAGAGTATAATCAGGATGACCAAATGGAACTGCACTCAGGAATGAAGGTACTTCTCATCCACCAAGTGATTCCTTAATCAACAATTCTGCAGCTTTACATCCCTGAGGAACAAAAAAATCTGACTTCTTCCTAAGCTTACAGACTGAATTACCTAGAAAACTCTTCTCTGATTTTTTATAATAATCTTATTACAGCCATTATTGACACAGTCAGGCCTTTCTATGAGTTTAGTGGGGATTTTCATGCTGTCCAAAAATCAAAGACCAAATTTCCATAGGTTCCCTCTACCAACCATTAGAAAACCCTTCCCCATGTCAGGGCTGCAAAGAGCCTTTTTGCACTCCTCCTCAGCTCTCAGTGTACCAGCTCTTAACCAGCCTTCTTCTGCATCATTGAATATTTATCAATTAATTAATTAATTGATTTTTAAATTGAGCTTCTCTCTCAATGAAGCTTTAATGAGCAGAAATGGTAAAGCAATAAGGGAACAAGCTAAATAAGAGAATTTGCTGTAAGCCCCCCAAACTAGGTGCAATGTTTTACTCACTGTGACGATGACCCTTGATTCTTACCACATCTTCCAGGCCCTTGCAGGGAGGAACCACCACTCAATGACACACAGCATTCCTGTGGCCTTCAGAGCAGGCATGGCTGAGTCTGCAAGTCATCTTTGTGCATTATCTGTTTCCCTGTAAAAATATTCAGACATTCTGTGAGGCTCCTTCCACAACTCATTTCCAAGTAAAAAATTTACTTTTTCCTTTTTTTATTTAATGTACATTGACTCACTCTGAGATGTGCACAGAACTTCAGTTTTTTAACAGATTACTGTATCATTTGGCAGCTTTCAGCTATTAATGTGCTTGAGTTTTTATAGGCTACACTAATGGTATTGATAGCCCTTAAACATTGCTCCTAGAGCAATTGCTGAATTTTTGGGGCACTCCAAGGAAGAAGGAATTTAAACAGCAACAGTGAGAATTAACCAGTGATTGAAAATCTTTGAAGAGGGGTGGAGGGAGGGATGGAGGGATGGAGGAAGGAAGTGTTGGAAGGAAGGAGGAAGGGAGGGAGGGACGGAGGGAGGAAGGGAGGGAGGAAGTACCAGAAAACTGAACATCTTCTTTCTTTCTCTTTTCTTTTTTCTTTCTTTCTTTCTTTTCTTTCTTTCTTTCTTTCTTTTTTCTTTTCTTCTTTCTTTTTTTTTTCTTCTTTCTTTTCTTTTTTTTCTTTTTTTTTTTTTTCTTTTTTCTTTCTTTTTCTTTTTTTCTTTTCTTTTTCTTTTCTTCTTTCCTTTTTCTTTCTTTTCTTTTCCTTTTTTTTTTTTCTTTTCTTTCTTTCTTTTTTTTTCTTCTTTTCTTTTCTTTTCTTTCTTTCTTGCCACAGAGAAAAGGAAAACTAAAGGCTCTTTTAGAAAAGACCCTACATTTATAATTTTTTAAATCTCAGGGGTTTCAGCTCAGCAGTTTAGTAGGACTGGCTCACTGCTTTTATCTCTTGGGGATGGCAGTTTGGGATGCAGATTTCATTACAATAAAAGAACAGGTGCCATTCATATTCTGAACTTTTTTTTTTTTTTTTTTTTTTTTTTTTTATACCACTGCATAACATACCTCTGTCTCACTGCTACTATACAAAACAGAAGCCCTGAGGACTGTTTACTGATTATTCCACACCATTTTTCATAAGAGCAGGACTGTTTCCCTGTTCTGGTCGAACTCTAATTAACAGAGTGATAGCATCACTGTAACATTGTGCAATTCCTATTTTAAATAATGTTCAGTGTGTACTGCTGCCCTTTTCTGTCAAAGTATTACTGTGTGCTTTGGCACAAAGATATCTGCATTTCTATATCTTCTACCAACTTTACAAAGGTTTTATAAGGCTTAATGAATGGAAAATGCTTTGAAAAGCTGTAGATAAAAGGCAATTTTGAAGGCAGTCGTTAGTAGTAAATACCCTCATCAAAATTTCTCCTGCTAATCCTTTTTGCTCTGGCTGTGCAGGCAGTGCTGACAGACCATTCCTCCAAGGTTATTCTGATGCCACCTCACAGACAAGCACCCTGAAAGTCACTTATATTCACAACCCTGCTGGCACCAATATAACCCAGCTCAGTTTAAATTATGCCACGTTAACACCAAAGAGCAATAGCAAAAAAAAAAAACAAAAAATAATCACGGACTTTCTATGAGTTCCACCATTAAAACTAATATTGTGTAACTGGAAATCAACTGCTTCAATTAATGGGAATATATGACTTCATTTTGTAGGCACAACCTTTCCATTTGAAAGCTCGCTGACATATGGGTTCCCACCAGTGCTGTAATTACAATGTATTTAAAAGTAATCATTAGTTTAAAATGTGGAGGTGCTTTTGAGATATATGTATATATATATATATATATATATATATATATATATAATAATAGAACAGTCTTGGTTGCAAGTGCTTTTCTCTCAGCACCAGTTCCAATGGCACTCATTCACTGCATTCCCAGTTCCTCCAGTGGCTGCTCCAAGGGGAATTCCAGGCTGACTTCACCTGGGGGCTGCAGGGTACAATGCCCTCTTTAAAGTGCTCTCTGGCTCTAACACAGTGCAGCATTATTGTTCCGGGGTCCTGCTGTTAAAGCTCTGCACCCCACAGTCCTGCAGGAATGGAAACGTTAAACACACTGGATAATTATAATTAGGGTCAACAAATGAGGTACTGGTATTAGCCTGGGGAGAGCAACCATCAGAGAAACCAAGAGGGAAAAATGCCCTCCAAGCACCTAACTGGCTGAGTTACCAAAATTTTCATTTCCAAGGTAATTTTTAACAGTCATCCTAATGAGAGATGCTCATACAGTGCTGTGGTTCTGGGAGTTTCTGGCTGAATTTGATCAGAAGTTTGCCCATGTTGCCTTAAGATTAAATTTTTGCCTTGCTTTTCTTTAATTTAAAAAAATGTTAGGTTTGTAAGAACAATATTTTTAAAGTTTGAGGGGTGGACAAGTATGTATTTGAAGCCTTTACTTTTATCTGCACTGAACATTTCATTTTGGATTTCAGTACTTCAGCACTTTTGTACAATTCAAAGGGAAAGTTTACCTGAATTTGAAATAAACTTCCAAATGAAATCTTATGCAAATAGGAGCAGGGGAGATATGCTTAAAATCTGTCAAAACTAGATGTTTTGATTTTTGTAAAGCATTGTGTTTGGCTTTTTTGGGGCTGTGAATATTTCAATGAAAGAAGCAAGTGATTTGAAAATGACCATCGAGTCTCTATTTGTCACACAACTCCAGTAATCTGTGTTTTGGGTGTGCATTTTGCAGCTGTGGGTCCTGCAGATCCTCTATGCATTTTGTTTCCTCAGACAGCCACTTTAATGCCAAGTACAGACCCCCACAACCAGCCACTTGTCCAAAGGGGCACCAGAGAGGCACCAACACATACTCAGATCACAGAAATGGAGTTGGAATTATTTGTTTCCCCTCATCATTCCACCAAATACCTATGAAAGACCTGGAGACCTTAAAACATTTGGCCCTAAGGTTAGTAGAGATGAAAAAGAATCTTTTTATTGAGCTACACAAGGTCTCACAAAGCAGCTGTCTTGTCACCTGTTATGTATGAAATTATTTGTATCAGTCATTTTTATGTCTTCTCTCCTCAGGCTACTCTGATTTGGTGAGCAAAGCACCTAAGCAAGTGTTTCCTTGTGCTACAATGAGGCCTGATGGTGTCACCAAAACTGCAGGACAAACAAAGCACAGTCACACGCTTTTATTTCTGCGACCCATGCGCTCCCTGCTCCCAGCCTGCCTGGGCTGGGGATGCTCTCACACGAGTACAGCACAGCCCAGATCCATTTGATCAAATTTCACCCGGTACAGCCAAGTAAAATCCCCACGGCCAGTCATCAGGCTGTGTTAATTATGCCAATCAGCCTACCCAGTCTGACCTAATTATAAATAATTAGCTTATCCCTTTATTTCCAAACCTCTTCCCTAGTGAGACGGGACTTTTAAGATTTTTAAAGTAGCAAAGGTTTCCTCACAGAGTTGCTTTTCAGCATTAAAGGCTCAAGTCCATGAGATAGGCACAGCCAGATCTCACAGACCGGGGGGAAAAGAGGTGCATTCCCTTCCTTGAGGTACAAACCTTCATTCTTAAGCTGCTTCACTGTTGTAGGGTATTTAGTGGGATTTAAAAAAAATACCTATAGGCACCAAAATGCTCATTTGCCTAATAAAAATATTTCTTTAATACCTGTTTCAAAATCTTGCACTTTTGGATTAGAATGCTGCCTCTCAGAAGCATTGTAACAAGAAAGTGAGCATGGCAAAAATTACAGTGTCCAGTTATGTCCAGAAGCAAATAAAATAATTGTACCCTCTGGATATAATTTGACATTAAAATGTTAAAAATTATTTTCTTATGGTGAAAAAATGCAACATTTTAATTTTGCTGCTTCAAGCAGTGAAGACTTCTCTGTTTGCCTCTTGTCTGCAATTAGACAATAACTAATCCTTACCAGAAAGATCAACTCCATATGAAACTCTCTTGCTTCCCAAGTTTGTGT
The DNA here is from genome assembly GCA_032173965.1 of Sitta carolinensis. Lineage (NCBI taxonomy): Eukaryota > Metazoa > Chordata > Aves > Passeriformes > Sittidae > Sitta > Sitta carolinensis. Next base: position 21,012,931 of record CM063292.1, read on the forward strand.
TTTGCTGCTGTCATTTAGGAAATGTGTACTGCACATGCAGGTGGTGTGGGATCTTTCAGGAATAACACACTTGTAGGAAGTGAATGTTGTGTCCTTGTAGCCCCAAAACTTTACTCCAAATGACTCTTCCAATAAAAGCTCTTTGAGGACCTTTCTAAGTCCTTCTTCCTGACCCGAAGAAATCATTTTTACTTGTGTTCCTGTAGGTGATTTTCACCTGTGGCCGTACCTCCATGCCAAGTAGGCTATCCCTGGCATTTTTGCCATTTTCCTGAAGTTCTCCCTCCATGGCCAGTTAATAGAGGTTCCTGTGGAAGAGAGTACCCCTGGGTTTTTAGGTGTTGCCCACCCCCATCTGGGAGCTGTTGTAGGTATTTCTCCTCTCCAGACTCCACGCCAAGCATACATTTATAGTGTCATGCCCTGAAGGACCTTTTCCCCTTACCTGTCCCACTGAAAAGGATGCAGTTAAATCCAGTCAGTGATGTCAGCCTACAGCCATTATGAAATAATTCCCATTCCAAGGATTTGTGTTCCTGGCTCATTCACACTAATGCAAAGTACTCCCAAATGTGTCAAAAATCCCTACTTTGAATACTAAGTCGAAGCTCATTAAAGCCAATTTATTTTTCCCTCCAACAACTCCCAGGTTCTGTGAATCAACCCGTTTACAGAATTTCCCCAAGGCTGTCTCATGCCTTGCCCTGAAAACATAATTTGCAAAGTTTTAAAGACATATTTATTTCTATGCAGGGCATTTACAGATAGCTAGATCTGAAAACAACAAAGCTACCTGCCTGGTCAGGAAGGCAACCTGTGAGATGCCATTTTACTCCAGAAAAGTGTTCCAAAAGTGCAAATGGAAACTGACTGAAAAAACCAAAACCCTACCTGCTCTGTACCAGGAATTCTAAGCACAGTTTGAGGAAAAGATGAAGTTAACCTAAAATGCAGTTTTTCAGTTTTGTGAAGCAAGTATTTCTGGACCTTTCATATGGCATGGCACTGGGATAAATGGGTGAGTATGCAATGCAAATTCCTGCACTCTGTTCTGCTTACATAGAAGAAATGTCCTTGGGACATAGAAACTGCCAGGTTACAGTAGATATCTTGTGCCAATTATCACAAATACCTTACATTTGCAGAACAAGATATTCTAACCAAGCTATCTGAATTTTCTTGTACCCGTGTTGTGTGAGCATTATTTTAACTAAATACTGGACTGTTAGATGTGCTGGATGTATTGGTGACACTACTGGGATAGAGAAGTGAGCTTTGTTCAGGATGGCAAATTATAGCATCATAGAATGGGTTGGGTTGGAAGGGACTTAAAGCTCATCTCACCCCATCCCCTGCCATGGCAGGGACCCCTCCCACTGTCCCCAGGTGCTCCCAGCCCCAGTGTCCAGCCTGGCCTGGGACACTGCCAGGGATCCAGGGGCAGCCACAGCTGCTCTGGGCACCCTGTGCCAGGGCCTGCCCACCCTCCAGGGAACAATTCCTGCCCAATATCCCACCCAGCCCTGCCCTCTGGCACTGGCAGCCATTCCCTGGGTCCTGTCACTGCAGTTCCTGAGGAACTGTCCCTCTCTGGGTTCCCTGCAGCCCCTCAGACCCTGGAAGGAGCTGTGAGCTCTCCACACAACCTTCTCCTCTCCAGGCTGAGCAGCCCCAGCTCTCCCAGCCTGGCTCCACAGGGGAGGTGCTCCAGCCCCCTCAGCCCCTCCGTGGCCTCCTCTGGACTCGCTCCAACAGTTCCATGTCCTCCTTGTGTTGGGGCTCCAGAACTGTTCACAGGTGGCACCACACCCCAGCCCAAGTGGGGTCTCAGGATAGCAGAATAAAGTTCCCCCTCCCTCATCTGCTGCCCAAAGTATGGTGTATTTTGGTAGCAAACAAGAATAAATAAACAAAACCCTCCTGATACAAGCTCTCTGTTGTGGATTATAAATTAAACTATACTTTAAAAAAAAAAAAAAAAAAACAAACAACAAACCTTGACACACTTTAAGCTTCATTTCTCTGTGGATTCTTGTTCTTGCTTTTTTTCTAACCCTCTCACATCATCTGTCTTGTCTCTTGTTTTTGCCTGAATACTACAAAATGCTCCTTCACTCTCTGGCTCTCCTTCACAGCCCATTATCCTGCCCCAGAGGGAGCTGCTGCCTATCTCCTGCTCCTTGCAGGAATTCCTGCATGCTGCTAACCTTTGCCTGCCTTTGTACAAAGTGCTGCTCTCAGGCTGTCTTGTATCTCTCTGATACAGACAGAGGTGTCAGAGGGTCCCTGGGAGCCATTAATCAATGCCCCCCCTCTGCCAGCAGCTCTTCAGAAGCTCTCTGAGTAACTGGAGTGCTTTTGGAGGTCTGCAGCAGACAGCACAAGAAGCTTTTACCACCAATATCTTTCACAGATACTCTAATCTGATTGATGGTAATACTGAGAATTAAATATTTATGGCTTAGGGGCATGGGTAAGTTTTGAAATACATATTTTAAATCTATATAAGAGAAGCAATGTCAAGGCATGTCAGAAGCTTCACACGGTGGTTGGAGAAAGAGTTACATCTCCATTCTCTGCTGTTTCCTTCCTTCTTCATTCCTTCCCCATTCTTCCATTATTTTAAATAAAGAGCACACTCAGGAAGTTGAAAACAATGGTAGATAAAAAATCCCAAAAAGGAGAAATAGAAGTTGGAAACCGTGTCAGGCTTTTTTTCTATTTTACCATTAGAAATAAAGAAACAGCCTGTCATGTTTCACGTCGCTGAAGGTAATCCAAGGCAGGGACTATATATACATTAAAATAATGAATAGTTTACTATGGCCATATTATCCAAGGCTATGATCTCATGCTCTCCTCTTCTTCCCACAGCAAATGGAAGTTCCCACCATGTCTGCTACCTTGTAGCTGAAAGATCCATAGATGTAAATGGACACACATCTGTTAGCAAATAAATCCTGCTCCCTTCCATCAGCAGGCATCCTCTACTCTGCAAGTGTCAAACTTGCTGGAGAAAGTTTTAGCCTCATACCTTTAAAAAATCCGATGACCTCCTTATGGCATTTGGGATGTTAATGCATTTTAGAATTTTTAGCCAAGTAGGCAAATTTCAGTGTTGTGAACTGCATTTTAGTACAAATACTGCCTTCCATCCTAAACATGCCAAACTCTCTTATTAATATTTATTCTTTTTACCTTAATGACAGCAAAGAAGTACTTGGGCAAGGTTAAAGTGTGTTTCATTCCCTCAGAAGATTAGTGACATTTCTATAATCTAAAATGTGAAGTCCTCCATATCCCAGATATGAAACCTGGCAGCATAATCTTTTATTCCCATTCTAAGCAAAAATTTGCATGGGTGAGCATTCTCAGGATTAGTTGCATAGTTCAAAAATGTCCAAGGCTTTTTTAGGATTAGCATACTGAAGAAACAAGACATTTTTAAATTAAACTGCTGGGGTTTAAGGAATGTTTCCTTAATGGGTCATCACAACCTTTCTTCCTAACTGAATGGATTTTTCAAAACCACGTTGTATTGACAAAGTCTTTTCATGTCAGCTAAAAATACAAAGTACTTGGCTGCATGATCTACCTAAATCAAACAAGAAAACACTATTGAATATAAGAATTTTCTTCTGTTTAGGCCAGCATAAAGTCTGTGCCCTACATAAGTGCTCCTGGCAGCTCTTCAGAAAGGCTGATTTCACCTACAATTGCAAATTTAGACCCAAAATTCTGAGCATATGACTTGATTCTCTCCATAAGTACCATCAATTTTCTTGCCCACCCCTTTCTTTATCTGAGATTAAACTTCAAAAAATGAAGTCAGGAAACAAAACATCAGTGTCTGAACTGAGGTCTGGTGGCACCTGCAACCTCTGAAAACACAATGTACAACTGAGCCATTAATTACCGATTATAAATTAAAGCCCCTCCAGTCCAGAGCATGGTTGCTTTGAATGCAGCACACTCCCTTCTGTTTGGGTTCAAATTGCATTTTCCTCCACACCCTTTAATCTTCCTGTAGAAGAAATCTGAACAGGCTTTCTGCATAACCCCAAAGTCATTTTGCAGTTCTGAGTTCTCCATCCCCAGTGTCCCTGCAGGGCCTGGTCTGGTCAGTGGAGCTCTGCTTTTCCAGCATTCCAGACATTGTTTTGGAAGAAGGCCCCCAGCATCTGCTTCCTACAGAATGATCTGCCCATCTGGCACCAGCAGCAGCTCCTTGGGAGATCCTCATCTTTTCAGGAAGGGTGAATAGTAGGACCAGCTTAACCATTACAAGTAAAGAGAACATTTTTTGAGCTATTCCTGGTTTTGGTGAGCTCTTTTTTAACATCAACATCCCACCAGGGAAGTCTGGTTTTAATATAGGCAGATAGACAATGTGATAAACATAACAACAACGAGGAGAGCAGCCCCAGACATATCTTCATGTGAACACAGTCAGGTTCCATGGTTAGTCAGTCAGCAGGGCATTTAAAGCTGGAATTTGAGCATCCCATTTTATGGGCCTGGGACTAGAGAATTGTGACCCATGTCCCTGGGAGCCCAATATCAGGAATCAGACTGCCCCTTTTGTGTCTGGTTGAGATCAGCAATGGAGCTGATTTCCAGAGCTGGCAGAACCAGAGGGAAATGGATACAAGAGGGAACACAGGATAACCGGCTGTTACTGGGAATTCAAAGAGACTTGCTCAGGATCATACATCAGCAGGTGACAAGGACAGGGCTCCTACATCCTCCTCTTCTAGCTCTTCAAGTAAGTTCTGTTAAAATATTCATTCAGGTTGCATATATTGGCAACGCTCATGCCCATCAAGTCATGTTGAGGTCTACAGATCTCAGCATTTTCAAATCAGTGTTTCAAGGTAGTCAGCATGTGCTCACTCTTTTTTGTTTGTTTTTTGGGGGGTTGTTTGTTTGTTTGTTTGTTTGTTTTTGTTTTGCTATTTCCTACTACAATCAATTTTTCAAAACCAAGACCAAAAAAGAATATGAACACAAATCAGAGACTTTCTGACACTAAGACAGGGGGAGCCAGGCTACAAGAGTCCAGTTATAGTATTAAAAGTTATTTATTGAAAAGCCATCAGTCTATTAAAGCATTGAGATGAAGGTGCAGTTCATTTCACTGAAGGGGTCTTCTCAGGATGAGCCCTAGAAAGATGCTGGGGCCTCTGGGGCTTCTCAGTGCCACAAACCTCAGGGAGCCAACAGGAATAATGTCAGGGTGAGGCTCTGGAGAACTACAGGAGTTCTCCAGAGCCTCAGAGATTCTCTGCAGGGCTCCGGTGGCTTTGGACCTGGAGACCCAAGCTGCTGTCAGAGGCCTGGTGGCTGGCTGGAATTGTGTGACCATCTCCCTTCTTTCTTCTTTTCTTCTTTTCTTCTTTTCTTCTTTACTTCCTTTCTTCTTTCTTCTTTCTTCTTTTCTTCTTCGTTAGATTTTTGCAGGCAAACCGAAGCAGCAGCATAGCAGCTAGAGAGATAAGGATTGCTGTCTCTCCTCTGCTGGCCTCTAAGGCCAGGTTTTAACTCTAAATTGACCAATTAGCTAAAAACACAGATGTAAGACCAGTTCTCTATACATATTAAAATTACTAAAACACATTACACACTTCAACATGATTTTATGTAAGTTGTTTTTCTCATGTACATGCAGAACCTACCATGTTTTTGACTTTGGTATTATCTGAATATTTTAACATCTCTTTTGGCCTTGCTACTATCTGCTTTTGTAGACTACTCTATCAAAAGATGTAAAACAATATTGGATTGTGTTTTGATTGTGTCTATGAAATACAAACCTTTATCTGGATTTCTAGGGCACTGGCCCTCTACAGCTACTCAGGCAGCTTACATGCTGCTTTTTAACAAAAACACTTAGAAAGCCTAAAGATTTATTTCTGTCTCACTGTGATTCAATATATTCTCTTCTCTTTCTAAAATTCAAAAGTGAATTTAACTTCTTGATTTCCAACATTCTGATTTGTGGTTGATCACACATCAATACTGAAATCTAATTAAGTCTTACAAATAAAAGAATAGGTGGCTAACTAAGCAAATTCTTGAATCAGAAATGGTGATGGATATGCTTATCTGGTACAATTCAAAGATTAAATAGGGTATCTGATTTCACATTGCTTTAGAAAAAGTTCCAGCTAAAATTTTCCATCGTTATTCTCACATAATATTATAATTCTCAAAATATTTAGCTATATACTACATGATTCATAAATTCAGATATGATGTGTGCCTTGAAATATGTCTATTGGAAAATTTTGGAGTTCTGTGTGTTTACTATTTCCTATAGAACTTTATCAGAGATGGGATTAAGGGAAGTTCAATAACCTCTGCAGCTGATTTTCAAGTCCTGCTTTGAAGCAGCTAGGGTCAGGTTTTAAGTCACAAACACCAGTTTTTTTCACAGATGAGTAACTTGAATCAAGTAAGTCTTATACTGATGAGAATTAAGATGATCTAGGTTTAGAGATACATGTTTACTGAGAACACGAAGCTGTACAAGGCTGTAGCTGAGAGTTTTGATATTCACTCTGCATCCTAAACCAGGAACTGGGGTTTTCTGTCCAGAGAGGTCCCATGGTGGAGCTCAGATCAATGCTGGGCTCAGAGCAGTGGATGACCACAGTCCTGAGCACTTTGCATCTGAAACAAGACATGTTAAATGCAGTCTTAACTCTTTGCCGCAAGCCCTGCTTCCCAATCTAATTACAGATAACGTGGGGTTAATGCTCAGATCCATTTCAAACTGGTTTTTCCTCAGCTCTTGTTTGTATTCCAGGTCTGCAGCCTCTGTTCCATGTGGTCTGGGGAGTTATGGCTGAATTCAGGGTAATGCAATCAAGAGTGGGATGAGTTCTCTCTTCCATCATCTATCCCACTGAAACGAAGAATAGACTGTGCATGCCCACAACACTTCCTGAATTCTGCAAAATTTGGGAGAAAACCTTGTGGTTTTGGCCAATATACTCAGAAAATATCATGGCTTTGTGGTTGTTTAGGATATGAAGACAAATTATTATTATTATTTTTTAGGTTCAGAGGACATGAGGGTGTTTTCTTGAATAAGAACAATGTGTACCTTCCCCGTGTAAATATAGTCCGCCTCTTCTATTTACTGAAAAATCCAGGAAGAAAAGTCCTGTAACACCAAGATAGTGATGGTTTATATGACTTATTGTTAAATTTGGTGAAATCTGCTTTAAAAATGACTGTTTGCATGTACTGGAGCATTCCTTGTGTTTCTGGTGATTGAAGAGGAGTACCTACACAATCCTCATAGATGTTCAAAGTTGATAAACATTTTCCACCAACAATAATTCCTCAGCAATTCCCTGTCTTTTAATTGCACAATTGCTTTTTATTGCACTGATATTTTCTATTAGTTTCTAAATGGAGCAGATGTTTTTCCATCAGTTTGGGATTTTTCATTCCAAAATATTAACTTCTCTTTTCAATTTTGTATCTCATGCTTAGGGCTGGGAAACCTTTATGAAGTAGCTATTCCTTCCTCATGGCACCAATGTTCTTCCAGCCTGATGCTGTTTCATTCTCAGAAAAATCTGTCACTATGGAATTGCATAGGGATTTGATAATTAAAGTAGAAACTGTTTTTCTTTACAAAAATGGTTTAGGCTTTAAATATTAAGGTTTAGGCCTTATGTATAAATCAGCATAACTAATTTCAAGAGAGAGATATTAACACTTACTAAAGCTTTACCTTCTTCAGGATTCTTTTAATGCTATCTTTGTAAGCAGCAGGAAATGAATATTCATTATACTGATATTTAAATTAGTTAGGAAAATTTTACACAAAGCTTTTTTCATGGGTGACTATCAGAGATTCATCACAATAACATTTTTTCACCTCCCCTAAATCCAATCCCAAACCAAACATCAGATTTGGGTTTTTATTGCAGTTTTCTGTTTAAGGGAACTGTACTATACCTATCCCTCCATCAGCTATTGACAGAAAAAAGAAATAAAATCCTGATAAATTACTCCATAATGAATTATTCTTTTGCTTGAGCCAAAGAGAGTTAAACCTTAAATTTGCCATAGAATAGGAGAAACTGCAGTGTACTTAAGACATTCAGACTCATTTAAAACTGAGCATGTGTTCACTTTTTAAAGGATTTATCTCAAAAGGTTCCGTCTGGATCTACTATCCGTTGTTTTCCTTTACATTGGACAAGAAATTTTAAATTAAAATATCAAAAATACACCATTTAAACTGCATAAGAAAAGAAAGATGTTAGAACAGAACAAGACTACATCTAAATGAAATTATCAGTGTTCTCAGTGAACAATGATGAGGAGATAATTTTGTCAGTGTTGTCAGCATTCTCACAAATCACTGTTATTTATGGCTTATATTTGGATAAAGACACTTAAAACTTCAGAGGCTTGAAGTACTTTATTTTCTTCTTGAGTCTTTGCCATTTCTATTACCTGTTTCCATGTTATGTTAATCACAACTGCTTTTGCATATTATAATTTTCAATTACACTTCAGTTTTCTAAATACATAAATTGTTCTGGTCCAATGTAAGGCTCCAAAGGTGTGCAAAAATGCTGTATCAGAAAACTGGATCGTAATTAATTGTTTTATAAAATACCTTCTCTTTCATTAGGGTTATTATGTGTCTGAATGCTCGAGAGGAACAGGAGGTCAGGCCACAGAAAACTGCTGAAAGCAGATTTTTTAAAAGTCAGTGCATTCTAACAAGTGATGATAAATATGTGAGAGGATTCCAAGCTGCTCCTCATGATTGTTAAACTCAGGAGATAAAATCCCTGTGTTTGAGCTAATGTTGCCAACAATTCATCAGCCACAGGAAAATAAATACAAGGCAGAGATGGAAAGAGGAACAAAGTTTATTTAGATTTTTATTGTTGTAAGGTGTTATCCACAGGGCAAAGATGAACATCTTCCTACAAACATGAACTTAATTTCTTCCAAATGCATAAAGATTTCTGCAGTGGATATTTGGTGGCCTGAAGTCTCATGTCACCAACTTGTATTCCTGGTTTTCTTTAAATTTTATGTACTAAATTATGCCTCTGACAAGTCTTCAGAGTTCACTATTTTATACATGCAGAGAAAAATTAATGAGAGTTTAAGTATTTGTCTTCAATAAACACATACAGACATATGATGGTTTTTAGTGAAAGGCTCACAAAAAGGCTTTAATTTTTAGGGCAAAAGTTATGAATATAAACTCTGCAGAGTCATTTGTTAAAAATATTTTGAGTGTATTGAGGAGATTCTAATAATTGCAGTACAATAGATGGGTACTTTGAGCTCACATCAATAAATCTGGATGGAAATTGGGGCCTGGGGATCACCCTGTGGTTCAAATTGTGAGGGAAGGAAACAAAGGAGGAACTTGGCAAGGAAAGCAGAAAAGAGTTGTTTAGCAGCCAGGATGGTTCATCAGCCAGGATAATCTCCTTAGTATTCAGATGTGAGAGAGCAGCCAGATGTTTAGGCAGAAAAAGGCTGCGGATGCACAGAGATTTAGAGGTCTTTCCCTCCCAGTGCCAGGAGGATGTAACAGTGCAGGTATTTGATATTCTCTTGCATGCACAGTGGTGCAGCCACAGCCTGAGCTGTGTTATTGCAGGAGGGGGTGGAGTCTGAGCCTTCCCAAAAACACAGTTTCTTCAAAGAGCATCCCCATAATGGATTACATTGCCAAACCCTCACCTGTAGGAGCAGTGATTTCTAAGCACTTCAGGGATATTCAGTCCCTACAAAATTCAGCAGAGGAATAACAAGTGATGGATTTTATTTTATTTTATTTGATTTGATTTGATTTCCAAGCTGATTCATTCTTTAAATTTTGGAGGTAATAATTAGACAGATCTGATTCCTGCAATGTAGGGATGCTCACAAAGGAATCCTTATCTTGGCAGAAGAATTTGGGTACTTTTCCTTCATCCCTTCTCCTTAAAACCTCTGCTTCAAACATCCATATTCAAAGCATTCTTTGGACTGCAGTTCCTCTGTTCTGCATGCAAACTCCTGTAACAGAGCTGTCCCCAGTGCTCCTAAGGCTGTGTCCTAATGCTTTCCACACTCACGTTTCTTCCAAGATGAGTATCTAAAAGTGAACAAAGCCTTGGAATGACCCGAGCATCTCAACTGGGAAAGAGATAAAGATATGAAAAGCATTCTGTCTAGGAAGTACTTTTATTTTAATTCCAAATTTCACACTACACTTCATATAGTTATATACTGTTTATCATAGTTGCACTACCAATACATTCATTTTTCTTTTCTCTTGCCAATATTACACTTCTATATTGATTTAAATGAATGCTACATCTCATTGATTAGTCTGCACCACGATAAATCAATAAACCTCCAAAACTTAATAAGATGGTGGAAAGAATTAATATTAGCTGAGGCCTTTTGAATAATAAGTTTTCATCACTATGTATTGCCATAAATATCCCCATTTTTTGAGTAAACCATCTTGATTCCAGAGTGGGCAAGGCTTCCAATCAACTATAATTATATGTAGGCCAACCAATTTGATATATGTAGGACATCCAAAAAGAAGGTGGGTTGCAGACACTTAATTTGAAGGATATTATTTTTAGTCCCACTAAGGACTAGTGGCATGAAAACAATTAGGATCTTTTGTCAAGTTAATTAAATTTTAGTAAGTCTAGTAGTCTCAGTGGGTTTAGTACATCAGAGGAAATGCTAATTAAAACTTAAATTCTTCCTGGTATAATAAGGAGCTCTAACTCTGGTAGCAAATGAGTGTTTTGCATACTGATAGATATTCAAATACTGATTTTTAACTAGATGAGGGTGAACCCTTAAATGATTCAGATGTGCTGTAAGCTCAGTTGAGAACACCAATAAGTGTGCTACATCCTGAAGAAATCCACCTCAGGAACATTAAACAGTCTGGGAATGTTGCCTCATTCTTAAAGGAAATGGTGCCAGCTTAGCTGGATCCAAACTAACACAGAACAATTCAAAAGCATTACAAATGTAAATGTTTAAAAGCATGGGGCAAAAGAGAGAAAATAATTCTACTAACTCCCCTTCTCTGCTTGTTTTTTTGCTCTCTTGGTGGGCATCAGAGTTTTGTTTGAGGTAATTGCACTGTGGCAGGTACAAGAAGAGAGACTGCTTTATTTTGTTCATGCCACTTGATTTTCAATGGTCAGCCATCATTTGATATCTTTTTAGACCAGTTTCTTCATCATTGTCTGTTTGAAAGGAGGAATGTCCAATAGCCTAAAGGTTAAAAAGACACACAAGGAAGATGGAGGTTGGTCTTTTTACAAGAGTCTGTTGTGACAGGATAAAGGGGAATGGCTTCCCACTGCCAGAGAGTCAGTTTAGATGGGATACTGGGGAGGAATTCCTCCCTGGAGGGTGGGCAGGCCCTGGCACAGGGTGCCCAGAGCAGCTGTGGCTGCCCCTGGATCCCTGGCAGTGTCCCAGGCCAGGCTGGACACTGGGGCTGGGAGCACCTGGGACAGTGGGAGGGGTCCCTGCACAGGGCAGGGGGTGCCACTGAGTGAGCTTTAAGGTTCCATCTAAACCATATCATTCTCTGATTCTGTGATTGAACAAAAGTGAATTCATCTTAGTTTTATGCTTCTCTTTTACCTTTTAATGTACTCATCAAATTTAGACATGCAAAAGATTTTCCTTTAAAATTACAGCTGCCAGCCTGGACTGGAAAAACCCTTTGGTTTGAAATTTTGTTTCCATTCTAAAAGGCAAACAAAGAACATTATGGTGTTTTTCCCTTCCATGGAGAAGGAAATGTGACAGCTGTCTGCACCCTCCCCAAGGCTGGGCTGTATCTTCACATGCATCCCTGTGCTGGGACAGAACTCCTGGCTGGAGTGCAGAGTCCTCTCCTGAGCTCTGTGCCCATCTCTGTCAGAGTTAGCTCAGAATCACATCACAGATCTGCTTTGTTACACTCCAAGGACTGGGAATATTGGTGGAAATCTCTCCATCAGCTGGCTGGCTGCTTAAATTCAGGTGATATTCTGAGCTTGGAGTCATTGTGGCAATTAATGTTCATCTGCAACCACTCGAAGACAGGGTCAAATCTAGGGCAGAGAGATCTGTAAATGACAGATCTGCCTGGCTGGGACATGTGCTGGAAAAAAGAGTGTGTGTCACCCTGAGATTCAAAACCTTCTGATTTGTTTCATAATTGTAATGTATTTCCCATGAATTGTAAGATAAACAAAGACTGTGTTTGCATTCCTTTGTGAAAAGATATCACCTGACAGACTTCTCATCTTACCAGTGGGATGGGAGAGGAGGTAACTTCTCTATCCAATCCCTGGTCACTGTCGAGAAATTTATATATACGAGGTCAACAATAAACTTAGGCATTCTTGTCTTCTTCTCTGCCTGAACACCTGTTGTGTGTGTTGCTGTGTTCCCTCTGTGTGTCGCAGTAACAAGTGTGCACCTTGCTCTGCCCTCAGCACAACACTGCCTCCTTCACACCGTCTTTCTCTTACCCTTGGGCCCCTGGGATGCTGGAACAAAGTCTGGGTTATTCCTCAGTATTGAACTACTGCTCATCCCAGTCCTCTATTACCTGGGAGCCTTGTCAGGGACAAGCAGAATACTTCAAGGGGAGGAAAAAAATAGAAAAAAAAAAAAACATAATGAGAGAGGTTGTGGTCTGTGCTGTTTGCCTTTTTGATGATAAACCAGAATGGTTTCTATAACCTGGAAATAACCAGAGAACACTTGAAGAGACAGAGATAGAGAAAAGCTGAGATTGCCTTTGTAGTTAATGCTCAGTGCTCTCTCAGAGCTCACTCTGCCAAACCATTGCTGGCTCAAATGCATGAGACAGAGGGTGGCTTTATGATCCACCTACTTTTTCTTCCTTGCATAATTAACAGAGAATCATAAGTCCCAGAGTCCCAGAAGTGTTTGGGTTGGAAAGACCATCCAGTGTCACCCCTGCCATGTGCAGGGACCCTCCCACTGTCCCAGGTGCTCCCAGCCCCAGTGTCCAGCCTGGCCTGGGACACTGCCAGGGATCCAGGGGCAGCCACAGCTGCTCTGGGCACCCTGTGCCAGGGCCTGCCCACCCTCCAGGGAGACAATGCTGCATCAGATGTGAATAGGAGAGGATGCACCAGGAATGTGCCATGTCTTCATTAGTGATGATGGTAACATCTACTGAGCTTGTTGTGGGAAGGATTTATCTCTCCTGTAAGGATAGAAAGGAAAAATAAGAGTTGAAATCCATTCTTATTGACTTTAAAGCAGAAATAGGTCTGCTAGGGATAGCACTGGGCACTGCAGAAATGAGCTGTGGTAGTTTCCAGCCATGCAGTCCCCTTGGATCAGACATCAGTACATGTCAGAGAGAAGGAATTTAATTTGAAGATTTCTTGAAAATAATGCCTAAAATAATGCCTTGCCATCTGAAACATCCCCCTCATTCCCACATGGCCATGCAGCCTGCAGAGCTGACTGAGCAGCAGACTGTACTGTTCCTGTGTTCTGACAGACACATCACCCCTGACTCCTAATTGGTGTGTACAGAGCAACTACAACACATCCCTTGAAGTTTCCTTAACAAAGAGACTTCATTGAGATGTGCTCAAAAAAGATGCAGACCTCAAAAGCAGCCTGCAGAGAACTTTTTCTGTGAGCATTCTCCAGCATCGCACAGATTAAAAAGTACAGGGAGAGCTCTTGTTGCCACAGATTCACTTTTGTCTGCTCCCAGGTGCTTCCAGGCAGCAGGAAAACAACTGAGCCTATTGCAGCCATGGAGAAACAATGAACACTCCCTGTTAGTGTGCTATTCAGCAGAAGTTAACACCGACACACTCACAAAATCTTTGGACCTTGAAAGTTGGAGGCAACTTTCCTTCAGAAATGGAAATATCTCTTAAATCTGTTTGGCAGGCTGGTGGTGGATTAGCAAACACATAAAGAAAATGCACAGCAGCTTATATATATATATATATATATATATATATATCTCCATCTTCTGTTCTGACAAGTGAGGCTTAAATTATTGATAACAGACTTGTAAACGTACTCCTGTGTCTTGCAAACCTGGCTTATTTTTTGAGGTTTTCTGATGGGTCTGTTATTGAGGCTTTTCTTCTCAGAAGCTGAAGAAAGGCAACATCTATTTTTGCAATATCAAAGTGCATTATCAGCTAGGTTTATCTGTGATGAATTAGCAGTAGGGAAGGAAAAGTTTTTATAAAAGTGGGATTTTGTAGCTGACAGTTCACAGTATCTCTGCTTCACAGCCAAAACTCCTGCCTGTATACTAAAGTAAGAATTAACTCAATAAAAGGAACACAATTTCTATCAAGCCTCATTTCAATGAGCAAAACGAACAGCAAACACAAAGAATAAATTAGTCAGAAGTAAATCACAATGGAAATAACTAATTCCAAAATATGTTGTAGCTTTCAGTAAGCCACATACCAAAAGTATCCATCCTAGGACAGAAACTTTATTCAAACACTTTCAGACAGAAAGAGAGGGGAAGAATATCTTTTCCTGCATGCCAAGCATGGGCAGGGCACCACCATAAGTCCCAAGACAAGGTAACTCCATCTCAGCTGAAAAAGAGCAAATGTAGGTTTGGATTAGAAATTATGAAGAAATTCCTCCCTGTGAGGGTGGGCAGGCCCTGGCACAGGGTGCCCAGAGCAGCTGTGGCTGCCCCTGGATCCCTGGCAGTGTCCCAGGCCAGGCTGGACACTGGGGCTGGGAGCACCTGGGACAGTGGGAGGTGTCCCTGCCCATGGCAGGGGTGGCACTGGATGGGCTTTAAGACCCCTTCCAACCCAAGCCATTCCATGATTCCATGATCTTTGGCAAGGCAGAGCCAAAACCAAAGCTTAGAGGTCATGTGTGGGTAAGAGTTCAGTTTTGATTGTGCTCTGAGATGTTCATGTGTTCTGTGGATAGGGAAGGAGCTGTGGTGTGGTTATTGCTGAACAGACCCGCACGTGCTCGGGCAGCCTGGCCTTGCAGGGACACCACGTGCTGTGGGAACAGTGCTGCTCCTGCCCAGCCAGTTTTACTGCAAAAACGTGCTGTGCAAGAACACAAAAAGTTTTCTTCCCTTGCCCGAGCCTGCCTTAAGCCTTGAGAAAGAACAAGAGGTGACAGTGACCTGAACAGGGCAAATATTGACCACAAACATCCCTGTCCTGAGTCCCGATGAGTCAATACTGAAGTCCAGCTCTGAGATCACAGCAGGAACAAAAGGAGCTGTCCCAGATGGACCAGTCACTGATGGGAGTGACACTGATGGGAGTGTCACTGAGGATGTGTCACTGAGGGTGTGTCACTGAGGGTGTGTCACTGAGGATGTGTCACTGAGGGTGTGACACTGAGGGTGTGTCACTGATGGGAGTGACACTGATGGGAGTGTCACTGAGGATGTGTCACTGAGGGTGTGACACAGGGTGTGTCACTGAGGGTGTGACACTGAGGGTGTGTCACTGAGGGTGTGTCACTGAGGGTGTGACACTGAGGATGTGTCACTGAGGGTGTGGCACTGATGGGAGTGTCACTGAGGGTGTGACACTGAGGGTGTGTCACTGATGGGAGTGACACTGAGGGTGTGTCACTGAGGGTGTGACACTGATGGGAGTGTCACTGATGGGAGTGTCACTGATGGGAGTGTCACTGAGGGTGTGTCACTGATGGGAGTGTCACAGAAGGTGTGTCACTGAGGGTGTGTCACTCAGGGGCTTGCCCATGACACAGCCTCTCACAGGCTGCCCACCCCATGACTCCCCAAACCCTTCCATGGTCATGCCAGTAATACAAGTAAAATGGCTCTGGATGGAGCAAACATTATTTAGATAGAAGCAGTTCCTTGACAGGCCCCTGTCTGTCCTGCATCTCTCAAACCTCTGATGTTTTCTGAGACATTCAACCTTGATTTGTTTCTTGGAATTGTCATTCCATGATATAAATTGAAAAGGATTGTTTATATGCTGAACTACAATTTCTTTGTTTCTCGTTGCTGCCAAAGTATGCACAATATAATACCTTATGTTTATATATATATATATATGTGTGTGTGTCTGTGTGATTATATTTATTTTATACTGTATTTACATAATTTTAAGTATTAATTTCAGACTCCAAATTTGATTTTATGCCCTCCAGATCTCTTCTCCCCCATTATGTATTTTCCGATTCATAGCATTATTTTAAACACTGATTATGTCTGTGCTGTTCCTCACTAAATGCAGACCAGGAGGAAAATCTGTCTTTCATCTGCTAAAAATGAATTCATGGAGTAAAGAAAACAACTCTGATGACTCAATCTTTCCTTATATTCCAGAATCTAGAACTTTATTGCAAAGAATGGTGTGAACCTTAATACTTCATCAACAAGCTAAAATTCCCAGTTTGCTCTCCTGTTTTTTGAAAAAAATTCATTGTGTACAAAACCTTTTGGAGTGGCATCAGATCCCTTCAAACCACAGCTGCTGAAGTTTCTGGAGGTGTGCGTTGTTCTGTCCTGTCATTTTGCCTTTTCTGGGATTTTTATATTCAGAAGCAGATCACAATAGCAGCGCTGATGAGCAGTGTTGAAAGGGACAGGGACTGGTGTGTTCCTGGGAAATTCCTCTGCTGTCTTTTGTACCAGATGCTCACTTGGAATGGAGTTCTAATGCCCAGGGACATGAGCATGTGATTTTACTCTTTTAGGACAGGAGACACGCTGCTGTCTCGTCATTTGATTGAGAACAAGATTTTCATTCTTCCTGACAGGTACAAAAAGCTATTTGTGTGTGTGTGCAGCTGGCAGTTATGTAATTTTCAAGCTGGATACTCCCTCTTGCCCTGCTGTTTCTTCCAGTGTCGGTGTCACACCCTCAGATTCACCAAGGTCACTTTAACACCTCATTATTCCCCATTAGTGCAGCCCCCACCAATTCAGAGGTGAAATCCAGCCAGGGGTGCCTTGCATTATTGCTCTTACAAACCTTTTTTTCTTTTTTCCTTTGAGTCTCCCTACCTAGATAGGAATCATGTGCTAATTTTCTTATAAAAGATTCATAACAGCAGCAAGACAAAGAGAGCCATGCCGATGACTGATCATCTTAATATATTGAGTGTTTGCAAAGATCCTGAGCTGTCTAATGTGCTTAGTTATAATCAGGAGATAACTGCTGTGCTTAAGTACTTTCATTTACCTTGGACTACATTTCATGTGTCATTCTAGCTCCCTGATATCATTGCTTTTTATCAAAAGAAATTTCAATAATAAATCAACAGGAGTACATCTATAAATTCAGCTGAAGAAGGAGATTACAGAACCTTGGTATCAGTTCAATTTTCCAGTCATATTCAGCTCCGTGTTTCCTACCAGGATAGGGGGAGTACAGAGAATGGATTCATTAAGAATCTGTGATGATGTGTTTAAATAGTGCTGTTTTTCTGAAGGCACCAGCCAACAGTGGAATCCAGCCAGTGATCATTTGTTAAAACTGCTCAAGGGTTTGAGAGCAGAAATCATTTATCTGAACGAGGATTGCAAACTGCATTTTTATCCTTCTGCAGGCTCCTAATGGCGTGGAAATTGAAAGTTTCATTTTTGCTTCAGTAAATGTATGTAATAGCCTTAATGATCACCTTCATTGCCTTGTTACATCTGCTCCTACCAGTGTTCAACCAACACTGGCCAAGAACCAACAATTCCAGGGAAAAGTCATTTTGCTGAGATGTTTTCACTCTCAGAACCACATGGAAGGCGTATTGTGGTTATATTTAGAAAATACTCAATAAATGAAACCTGCATCTGCATCTGCTAAAGTCTCAGCAAGATGGTGCATGAAAATATTTGCATGCTAACACCAAGAAAATTGTTATGGCTGAGAGGCTGTTTGCAGAGATGGATGCTGCCAGATGCAAGGGAACTGGATGCTAAAGGAATGTGATTCCCCAGTTAATGAGAGCAGTTATATTTTATAAAGTCTCAGAGCACAGCAGAAATCACCAAATCAACAGTGTCTTAAACAAATATGTTTGGAAAACAAAAATTTTAAAAAAAATCTAATAAAGGCTTTAAAGTAAATGTTTGTATTCTCGAAGTTAAAACCATACACATTCTCTTTTTATACACACATGGATAATTCTTTTTTTATATACACATGGATAAAACCTTTGTCTATATTTATCTGCTGGTTATGCAAGTGACTTCTTGTAAATTAGACAGCCAAGCAATCATGTCATTAGGTAATACATACATTTTGAAAAGCTAACTAAATACATATTTTTATTGATTTGAATGTGAAAAAGTTGTGTGACATTTCCACGAGGAGGGGAAGATGGAGTTGTGGTCTCTGGACAGAAACAGTTATTATCTGTATTAGCAATGAGAGAAGTGGCATTTGGGCCAGAAATGGAAAACTCTGCTCCTTCCATGGCTGGATTTTTATAACACATTCCTGCAGAAGCTGAAATTCAGCTTTATCAGACATCATAAACCCTGCTCTCATAATTCCTGCATCTGTGATAACCCATCTATTTTTGTGAAGACTTAACTGGGTGTGCTGAAGGGCCAAGGAATTTTCACCTCTCAGTGAGATAGGGATCCTTGTGTGGTGAAAGGGAAAAGCAGTTTAATAAGAAAGAAACCTGGCAGAGGAAGGTGAAATAAAAACCTCATTCTCTTCAGAATTAGATGAATTGATGATATTATATTTGCAAAGGTAAGTACTGGGGCTAGGACCTGTTCTTTAATCTTCCAGAAGAATGTGATGAGTGGGTGTTAATTGCCATTCTACATGTTCTCTTCTGCTTGCAAGAGTTTAATAAGTAGAATGTTAACATTTGGTTCCCACTTATGTATTATTGTCAGCCCAGTTTCTCTGTTATTTGCTCTTCTGTGATATTTTTTGAGCAGCTATATTTTTAAGAAAGAGATATATGGTTTTCCTGTTGCTGGACAGCAGCTTACATCAAGGCCAATATTTATTTCCACATCATTTTATCTTATGGAATGAAATGAATCTGTACTGATAAATCTTTCTGATGTAAATATTTCAGCTTTCAGAATAAAAATGTCTCCTTTAGTTCATAGATAGTCAACTTTTGCCAAAAAAAAAAAAAATTAAAAAATTAGAAGTATTATATAGATAATATAGTTTACATCCCAACAAGGGACAAACCTCAACTTCATGGTTTGGACCTGTTGCCATTATCAGGGAAGAAATAGGAAAAAATCTGTTTTCCCCAGAAATGGTACTTTACCAATGTAGGAGTAAACACACACACACATGTGCAGCATTAGAGACTTTTTAATTGCTCAAATGAAGGTAAAAGATTTAATTGCAAAGTTTGCTTCAGATTTTTGCCATCTTTTAACCAACTTCATTTCCAGACATTTGACATAGTGAAATGCAGTGACAAAATAATAAACTAGAATCATATGTAAAATAGATTTAAGGTCCAACTGGCTCTTTAATGTACAAAATTATTTTACCTTATACATTCTTTGATTTTTCTATTTTCTAGAGGGAACAAAAAAAGCCAGAATTCAGAGTGAAAATTAGTTTTACCCAAGGAGGGAATGATTTCAACAGAATTGGAAGCAGAAAATATCCCAGACAATATAATTGGCATCCCTGCCCATGGCAAAAGGGTTGGAGGCAGATGACCTTTAATATCCTTTCCAACCCAAGTAATTCCATAATCCTATGCTACAAATATGCTAATAGCAGAGTTTTAAAGGTAGACACCTAATGACGTGTGCTTGAACTTTTTCAATCATCCACTCACTGATTTAAATCAAATGAAGCATTTAAAGGAGGATCAGGTGCACAGAATTTGATTTACAAAATGATTTGTGCACCACCAAAACAGAGCAAGATCCGGTCACACATTAGGTGGAGCTGGCAGTAAAGGCATCCCTAATGGGTTATTCTGCTCCTCCCTGCCTTGTTTCCATCCTGCAGCCAAAGTCCTCCCCAACATCCATCTGTGGGAATAAAATCGTGTGGATGATACAAAGGAAAATTAAGACACCCCACACACAAAGCCAAAAATAAACAAAAGGAAAAAAAGAGGGGAGTTGTAGCTGTAGGGATAGAGTGCTCAAGGGAAGGGGAGTGACACAGAGCTGAGATAAATGAAACAGGGAAGGGAGGGAATAAATCTTCTCCTTTCAGCCTGGATCATCTCCTGCTTTCTCCTTCAGGCACCCAGGAGTGAGAGTGTGGCACTCACCCCTACGCTGGCACAGAGCCCTGGCCATGCTCAGCCTCACAGGCAGGTGACAGTGCCCAGAGTCATCTGAGCTGGCTCCAGTGGCTCTGCCAATGTCCTAGGGCCAAACACCTGCAAAGCCACACTGCAATGAGCACCTGGGCCAAGGGATGGCTGGAATTCTGCTCTCAGCTCATGGTTCTTGTGGGATGTGACCCACCCCACTCACCAGGGCAGCTGTGGTGCAGTGTCCTGGGCAGGGCAGGTAGGAGCTGAATTTGTGACTGTGCCATTCCCACAGTTTTGATTTATGGTGGATCCCCTGAGGCAGCCCCCATTTTCAGGGAGATCTAGGAGGGGCTTTTCTGCAAAAGCATTGGAGTGGAGTCAAAATGAATAATAGCCCGTGCAGCCTCCAAGCACTGCTGGAGCCACTAAGTATTAACAAACAGAATTAACATTTACAGGTTAAAGATCTGTTTGCTTGGTGGTTATTTTTCAGCATTAAACATAATTTATGGCTGGCTGATGTATGGGCAGGAAGTAATTTTAAGATATTAAACAGTACCAAGTAGCTGCCTCATTGCTGCTGAGCAGCTCCAAGTCCTGGGCTCAGCTCCCTGTGCCATCCCTCTGAAACAAAGGCACCATTAATAAACTGCTCTGCACAGAACCAGAAAGGCCTGAGCATTGCAGCCTCATTGCAGAGGTAATAGACTTAATAATGAACAAACACTGGAATGGTTTGAGGCTATTATTTTTAGTAATGTGTGTGCCTTGCTGGAGCTCTGTATGTGGTAAGCCTGGCCCAAGAAAACCTTCCATGGTTATTCACATCACAATCCATTCTGTGCTATTTTTCTGTAAAGAGACACAGACAAAAAGTTCCAAAAGATGAGGTGCCAAAGTCAGATCCAGTTATTACTTAAGAAAATATTGTTGGAATCAATGAGAAACGGTGTAGGAGTGGAAGGAGGAACAGTGGCTGCAGTCTCTCAGGGTTGCATTCCACATCTCACCCTACAAGGTAGAACTCACACTCTCTCTTAGCCCTTTAGGGGTTACTTGAGTGGAATGATTTGGAAGAGGCAGGGGGAGATAAAATACTTGTATCAGATTTTCTTATAGACCTAAAATTTTGGCAGGCAGTACAGAAAACTTTGAAATTGACAAATATTTTGGGGACCTTGGTGTAAGTACTGAGCAAACCTTAAAACACCTGCTGGGATCTGCATAAGGACTTAGTGCAGCTATTTGAAACCAAACTAAATATAGAGATTTTGCATAGTTCCAACCCCAAGTCAGACTTTGCTGGCTGTTCAAGCTGGGTTCTCATTTGGGCTCTCACTTTTGTTTGAATCTGAAACTCCGAGCAAAACTCAGGAGATGCAAACATATGCAGACAGTTTCCCCCTGAAGTGCTAACTGACTTGTGAACCAAAACTCAGTTGAACTCCAGTCTATTTAAAATCTGGCAGGAAAACACTTGACTAAGGACAACTTTTTATTCTCTTACACACAGAAAAGGAAGATTAAATGGCAGCATAGCACCAACCACACAAAAGCATTTTTAGAGAACAATGAGAGTCTCCAGACTCTATACAATACATTTTGATAGAGGGTGTCACATTATGTCCTTGAACATCTCTATTGCTCTGGAAGAGTTTGGAAATTGATAGCAATGGGTCTTCCACAATCTCAGTGAGATAATTTACACCTACCAGTGTACTGTAGAATGGCTGGAGACAAACTAAATTTAACAAATTCATATCATCTGAGCTGTGATTTCACCTGTGGACTCAGAAGATTTCCAAAACCTCTGCACTGTCCAAATTCCATCCTCATCCTTCTCCAAGACAACCCATTTTTAAAGACATTTTGGGCAAGGGGCCTGCTGAACACCTTCCTTCTGGTCTGTCTGCCAGACCTGTGGCTTCCATGGTGATACCTCAGTAAGAAACACAGACAAAAATGCTGCGATGCTGCCAAAACTCTCCTTAGAAAACAAAAATAATGTTTATAGTGAAAGCTGTTAATAGGAAACTGGAAAGAAAACACTTGAAACTAGGATGGTTTCACTGCATGGTAGTTATACACAGCCCGGTGAGTCAGGATGCACTGGCCAGTGCATGCAGGAGGTGATGAGGGAGAACATTTGGGCAGCACACACTAATCTGTGCAAGGCAGGTTCCCCCTGGGATGAAGGAAAGGATGGAAGAGCCTGGCTCTCACTAAAGAGAACATGTGACTGTTCAGTTCAGGCAGACTAACATCTGGGTGTGCAGGGTGATTAACATTTACACGTGTGTTTGCTGTGTGTGGGTATGGAGCATTCACCTGTCAGCTCTGAGCCCTGGCTCCTTAGCTCTGTCCCTGTGGTCCTCCCGGTCCCATGAGGCAGCAGCTCCTGCAACAAAGGCTGGACATCCCCTAAAGTACTCAGATGCACTAAATAGCTAAAAAAAGCTCGTTTTGTGATGTAAAGAGATGCAGATATAGAAATAGGCAATTTTCAGAGTCACACAGAAGCAAAGACAGGCCAGAAGAAAAAGAGGTGATATAATAGCTGGTATGAACTCACTGGAGAAAAGTGGTGTTGGGTCTGCAGGAGAAGCAGTACAATGGTCATGTCAAGAGACAAGATAGGGATGGCCAGTGTGGGACTTCTGAAAAATAAAAATAAAATAATAGAATGGTTTGAATGCAGCTTTAAGGTTTCTGCATTCACTCTTTAGAAGTTCAGCAATCACACCATAGAAAGCACCTTGTCCTCCACCACCATGTGAGATTCCATTCTCAGATGGAATCTGTCTCCAGTACCACAGTTTGAACCACACTTCTGATGAAGGGTCTTCAACCTTAAGAACTGTTACAAAGTGAAATTCATTCCCATCATAATTACCATGCCTGTGTTAACAGATGGGCAGCTGAGTGTGTGAATGTTATTTGTTGAAGGTCACACAGGAAATCTAAGGCAGAACCCTGGTAGGAACACAAGTCTCCAGAGCCCAGACCTAGTGCTTAAAGCACAAAGCTTCTCTCAAACAGCCCAGCTGGCAGCTCACTCGTGGAGTGCAGCAGGTAAGGGCTGACATTCCAAGTCCTTTCAGTTGATGTTATTAGCATAGAGCAGCAAAGACCTTCAGTGGAGTATTGGCAGCCAAAGGGATAAGTGATGATTTTAAAGGAAAGTGTTTGTGTTTCTGGCCATCTGTTTGCAAATAATCCAAATTATTACTTGTAAGAGTGCTGGTTCTGCCTTATCTGTGTTTCTGGGGTAGGGCAGCTCTCCTCCAGCAGTGGGTGGATGAGAAAAAACAATTCCTTCTGGAAAAAAAACCAGAAAAAACTTTATATACTTCTAATTCACCCTACTGATCCAATACCAGACCTTTACATCCACAAGTTTTCTATTAAACAGAACCATAAAATCTGGATAACAAAAAATATCACAGTGCATTAAGAGAGCAGAGGTGCAGATGACACACACAGACCTGAGCATGTGAAGCTTTTGCTTTCTAAGGTTTAAATCTCTTCTGCTGTAATTACTGCAGAAGAAAAACAGCTTTCATAAGCAGCATCTCCTTCCCTCCACATGCAAGCTAGTGGTTCTGCTTTCCTCTCTCTGACACTCACACAGTTTAATTCCTACCAACCCAAAGTGCTTGAGTGTCCAGGCAGTGACAGGAATGAGCCCTGTCTCCTCATGTGCTCTGGGAGAACAACAAGAGCTGCAGCAGAACACAGACCAGAGCAAGCAAGGGTTGCTGCTCAGGAGATATGAACCATGAAATCTCTATTTCTGGGCACATGGAGCATCTTTCCCATTTGCAGCAGAAAAAGGCAAAGAGAAGGCGGCTCCTCTCCACCCAGAGGAGCAGGTCAGGGCTGAGCACAGCCTGAGGCTCAGCACCAAAGCTGAGGAAGAAGCAAGGACCTTTTGCCACTGAGTTTTGGTAGGAACTTGGTAGGAAACTCAAAGTCTGGCTTTTCCTTTGGCTCTCACAGGTGTCCTCCATGGAACACTCCCTCCCCAAACTGCAAGTATTTCCTTCTACTGCACTGAGATACCCTCTACATATAAAAAGCCTATGAAGTGAGTGGCAAAACAAGCTATACATCCTGATTTATTGTCTGCTTTGGCTAAAACCAACAGAACTATACATTAAGGGGGGGAAAACCCCCCCATGCTGTCTCTGTATTTATAACCTTGTCATTTAAACACTTGGCAGCCTTTCAGCTGCTCCATATGGTCACTGTATTAAGCTCTACCATAAAAGGAACTAAGCAGCAAAGTCGAATGAAAGCTAATATTGTATGGCTTAAAAGTCTGGCAGGAAAAATAATAATCAAGGCAAATTCTCAGTAACGGCCATTCGTGGTACCTCAGGACTTCAAAGGCCTTGTAATGAAACACTGTCATCCTTAAACTCTGCTGGCAGACTGTCTTCAGACAAGAGGGCTTGGAATATACACATCAAAGCTACTGGCAACCTTGTACCTCACAGAAACAGGATTTTTTTTCAGGAGATCACATCAGAAGGAGACAAAATTAGAATTTAGAAACTGGGAAAATTTTGTGCGGTTGAAAGGGTAGGATGAAATAGCAAAGAAATCAAGTCCTCTGGAAGAAAGTTTGAAAATGGGTGGTAATGGGTCTTCCACAATACTAATGTGAGAATTTATACTTATCAGAGTATTATTATATGAAGGCAAACTAAATGTAACAAATTCCCATCACAAATGCACTGTTAAGTGTATTTTTGTACACATCTGTCACATCAGTTGGTGTGTCAGCACCTGTCTGCAGATGAGACATCTCTTCCCCCAAACTGATTTTTTTTTGCAGAATTCAGAGTAAATGCCCTGCTAAAGTAAATAACAAGGGAAAACTAAACTACTCAGGCTGAAGCTTAGTCTCCCATCGCTTAACTTGTATCAGCTTTGCAGGTTTAGAAGTTTATGGTTGTCATAAAGGAGTTGAGTATTTGTGTTTGTTCTTTGAGATAAAAAATATGTATCACTGGCTAATTCTATTTTTTTTTTTTTTTTTATTTTGGATCACAGGGTTTTCTTCTGAAAAAGAAGAAAAGAAAAATGGACAAGAAAAGGAAAAATGGACAAGAGGCAGCTGTGGCACTTTCCAGGAACTGGGGCCCTCATCTGTGGAGAACAAATCAGAATTGTCCCCCCTGCAAACCTTCCCACTTTCAGATTGGAATCAAAAATGCCTTTTTAAAACATCATCTGTGACTATTTGAAATGTAAATAATCTTTAGTAGGAAAAATTGGTTATCCTGTGCAATAATCCTTTGCTTCCTCTGGAGAAACTGAGTCTGGCTATGACCCTGACACTGCACAAGTGGAAAATAAAGTTTTGTGCAGTATCTTCATTTGGGGGTGGAGAGAGAGTAGGCATAATTAAATTAATGAAATGAAAATCCAGAATTCTTCTCAACTCAGTATTTTTCCTTGTTGTGAACTCCCCAAGATATTTCCCATCATTTTCTGTTGCTATCTATCGTGCAAATGAGGAGCCAAAATATCAAATTGTCCTACTGTGTTGGACCAGAGCTACCCTAATCCCTATATTTAGGGATATAAATATCCCTAAGTCTCTATAAAAGTCTATGTATACATGTTCCCAAAGTCTATATATACATGTTTCAGTCATATTTGGATAATCCCACCAGGAAACAGAGGCAATTAACCACTACCCACAGTCAGAGGAGAATTCACATTTTGAATTAATAACGATACAATTCCAAAGATTACTATCTATAACAATAAAACTTCTGGCTTCTTGCATATAAGAGATGCACATAAAATAACAGCTCTCCCAGGACTCCAACAAATTCTAGTTGCTTTGCTAACTACTGCCTTCATCTACGCTTTGGAATATTAATTTTCTTGTGTGAAATATCAAATTATCCATCAGGATAATCTTTGCTACTCTTCTGGATCACTCCGGGGCTTGTTAAGTGGAGTGATCCTGAAGAACTTCTGAATTAGTCAATGACTTACATGCACAAAAAGATATTCCCAATGGAATTCATCTGGTCTCTATTAATCAAAGAATCCATAATTCTGTTGACATTTGCAAGTTTCTTTTTCAGTGTGATTATGGGATACTATTGAAGGAACAAACTGGTTTGGATTGTGTTGCGGCGTGATGTCATGGTTTACCCCAGACCCCAGGTTTCTCCCCTGAAGATTCCCTCCCAGGTGTGTCAATCATCCCTCCTTTCCCCATGCCTGCTGAGCACTGTCTGTCACTCCTGGAATTCCAGAAGGGTGTCAGTGATTGGCAGATTCAAAGGATGCTCTCTACCCCTGGAGGAGCATTGGCCATCCAGGTGTCCTTCGTCCCTTAAGACCTCCTCGCCTGTACCTGGTTGGTGGCCTCCTGTCCCCTCCCCTTCCCCTCTCCCCTGGTTAAAAGGACGAGTGACCCCGCGGTCGGGAGCTTCGGTTAGAGTTGTTATGAGATTCAGAGGCCTGTGGGCCAGAATAAATGTTCTGGACTAAAGCCTCCATCAGAACTGACGCCTGTACTTCACTATCACCTTAAAGCTTCTCCTGCAGAGGAAAACCTGGAGCGAGCATCCACGAGGAAGCTCCATCCCAGAGCCCCAGCGTGCCCGGACTTGTCTCTGTGCCCCCAGCTGTGCCCCCAGCTGTATCACCAGCTGGTCAAGGGTGACTCTGTGGTGAAACACCACAGCAGCCACTGTGTGGCTCAGCAGTGAGGGCCAGACAAGCCAAGGCACGTCCCGACAGCAATATTGGTCACACCAATAGGATTAGAAAATCACCACCATCATCTGCTCATGAAATGGCTCTGGAAAAACCAAATTGTGCCATTTCCTAGAAAGGAATTCTTAGGTAAATATCACTCCAAGGTTTTATTGTGGGATGGATTACAGAATCCTGGATCAGCCTGGGTTGGAAAGGATGTCCAAAAATCTTCTTGTCCCAAGCCCTGCCCTGGGCAGGGACAGTTCCCACTAGCCCAGGTTGTTCGGTGCATCCTCCTGAGCACAGCCTATGAAGAGATATCAGTACCTGTGGCCATGATTCATCATTTCAAAGGAAATACCTAAAAATGAAAACAAATCTAATCCATCCAAATTTAAGTTATGGGAGCAGCAGAGAAAGCAGAACTGACAGATTTGAAACCTGATTGGTACTTATGCATGATTGATTTGTCTTTGG
Source organism: Sitta carolinensis (assembly GCA_032173965.1). Classification (NCBI taxonomy): domain Eukaryota; kingdom Metazoa; phylum Chordata; class Aves; order Passeriformes; family Sittidae; genus Sitta; species Sitta carolinensis. The sequence goes on from CM063292.1 coordinate 21,040,393, forward strand.
CATGCCAAAACACCTGGGTTTTGTTTTTAATACTTGTTGGTTTAAATACTTGTATATTCTGAAATTCAAAGTAACTTGTCAATGAAACATGAAATTAGTGAGTACTCTCATTACCTTTGTGCTCAAAAAATTCATAAATAAATAAATACACCTCCTTGATGTAAAATGTTTATCAGTCTTACTTTCTTTGACAATGATTTGATAGTACATTAGTAATAAAGGGTGGAAAATAATCAGAATCTAAGCAAAAATGCTTAATTCATGAGATGAACACGCAAAACAGTTGCACTAATTAATAGAAATTCAATGTCTTTTCAGATTATCACCGCAAGTCGCTGTGTTTCTCAGCTGGATACAGGAAATATTTAAAAGATATAACACACAAAATCATTCATGAGCTTGTACTTTTTCTGAAGGCATGAGAATGTGGCTGCACTTTCAAACTTGTGCCATTTTTTGGTGGAATTAATCTGCTATCCAGAAGTTGCTGGGTTTCAGACCAATGCCCTATTGTTGATTTAGATAAATAATCCTGGGCAACATTGGAACAAAGGGATGTCCATCCCTTTGTTTAGCTTGGGTGTGGACATGTTTGTATTCCATTTATAAAACCCCAAAATGCATCCAGCTTCTGCCTGACTTTTATTAGAGGGCTTTTTACTTGTGGGCAAACCCTGGTTGATATATTTGACAAAACTAAGTAGGAGTTCAGCTCTTGGTGTGATAGAATAAAGCATCAAAAAGTTTTCATCGTGGTCTTAGCACCAAACTTACCTCTATGAAATAGTTTACAGGGCACAATTTTGGCCATGTGAGGAACTCTAAATGAGCTATGACTTTATTACTGAAGCAGGATGTAGTCTGGTTTCAGGCCAGATGTTGTGGTTTTCTGATGTTCTTTCCCAAGAAAATGTGATAAACACAATGGACTGTTTTGTAATATTTATGTTATTCATTCTTCCTAACAGGAGGGACCTTTTCTTGATGTCCCTCTGGTTTGACCAATGTATTGAAGAAGTTTGCCTTTGTTTTGCCAATCACACTGGTCTGTGTAAAATTGTATATGAGGGAAAACAATCCTGAATAAAAGAGTAATTTTCTTAGCCTTCTCAATCACGGAGTCCATGTCGTATGTTATCAGAAACAGTGACAGCAGGATGCAAAGTGTGATTTCCTTTCCCAAATATTATCTTAAAACATCAGGGAAATGGCATCTGCATACAGGCATTGATACCTCCCATTGATATCAGAAGTAAACTTTAAAACAACCTCTCAAATTGAACCAGCCAGGCTGAGAAAATACTGGGAAAATCTTACTGCATCTGCTCATGTGAATGTTTTTTTGAGATGGGAGAATTCAAGCCAATTAAACAAGCTGATTCTGACCACAAAGATGGAATTACTGGCATTAAAGCTTTTTTTTTTTTTTTTTTTTTTTTTTTTTTTTTTTTTTAATATTTTAATATACTTAATACTTTAAAAACAGTGCTGTCACATAATGACATGCAGATATAGAAGTGGCATGTGCATGTGCCATGTCTGGGAAGTTTCCCTGTTCACGATTGCTCTTTCCATTCAGAAAACCTCCAATTTCCTCCCCAAGAACCTTGCTTTATCTTAAAAACACCTTCCAAAGAGTAATGTCCAATACACTTGTACTGTAGCTGTGAAATACCAGGACGTTACAAACTAGAAACACTGTGAGAGTTTTCTTTCAAAAATTGTAGTGGCTGTGTTTGATTCTTCATGGAAATAAACATTGGAAAATGCATATCTTCATTAAAATTATTAGCATATAATTCAGTATTTACCCCTTTACACCCAGCAGATCTGTCCATATTGACAGAATAGCAGATTTTAGATAATTTTCTGCAAAGAAAAGTGCCTGACTTTCCCACAATCTGGACAAAAGTAGCTTTTGCCTTGAGTAACACACTTCCCAGCATGAAATTGCAAAGGGAAGTGGTTAAAATAGGGAGAAAATCCTTCACCACTGTTTTCTCAGCACAGCTTTGCCTTCTGGAAGCAAAAATCTGGGGTCTCCCTACTCAATTATGTGGCACAAGGTCTCCTAAAATCTGTGTGTTAGTTTGACCAGCCCATGGAAGTGAGCTGGCTGGTTTTGAGATTGGCATTTTATTGGACCAATGGGAACGCATTGCATTTTCTTGTCCTTATTACATTTAAAAGGAAGCCTGGGAAGCTCCTTTTTGTTTCTGGCTGTTGGAGAGAGAGAACACCTTCCCCCTCAGCCCTGGGCCAAGTGGATGGAGGGGGGAAGGCCACGTGGGCCAGGTAGGGCTCAGCTGCTTTTGGGAACATTTGCTGGCACAGAGTTCTGCTCTGCTGCTGGCCTGGGCTGGGCTCTGCCTCTGTTCAGCTCTGGGCAGAGAGGGAGAGAATCAGTGCTGCAGGCCCCGGGCCACCCTGCTAAGACTGAGGGGTGGAAAAGGGGATCTGGGGATCTGTCCAACTTCCCCCCAGCTGCAACACACCAGCAGCCACTGCCTTTTGGCACAGGCCCTCTGAGATCTGCCCCACAGCACAGCTTGGCAATACGACACCGTGGACTGCTGCCTGGCCAAGATCCTGGCACAGCTCCAGCACAGCCCCAATCCCTCAGGTGAATGCCTTGGCCAGGACACTGCTTTGTTCACTCTTTCAGTGCATCAGTGCACAGATGGAACCTGAAAAACCTCCATCCTCTCCCAGCTGAGAGATTAGAATGCAAATGTGTGAAGACCACATGAAGTATCGGAGTCAGTCAAGGAGTAAAGATCCAGATGGAAGGAGTATGGGAAGATGCTTTCAAGCTGTAAAAGACTCTTGCAAGCTATGGTGGTTGGCTATAATATATTGAGATATTTCCTTTAAACCATAGAGAAGTATGGAGGAGATAGAAAATTCAAATTTTAGACCTGAGCTGATTTCATGAGAAGTTGAACAGAGAGATGAAGTGATAAAGACTCTGCCTTTGAAAGAAGAAGTGAGTCTCTATTCCTTGAGGTGAAGGTGGTCCCAAAGATAGATAAAGAGAACCTTTGCTTTGACAGTTTATCTTTAAAATAAGCCCATACATCGATGTGGCCCAGAGGCACAGCTGTGAACATGGGAGGAGTTTCATGAATGCAGAACTTCTGGGAGGCTGCTGTTCATGAAGATTGGAACCACGAGAGAACTGTTCTTGTGGGAGAATTTTCCATAGTGAACAAGAAGTACTTCCTCCCTAAGTAAAGTGAAGAAAGACGTTTTAGAGGTGGAAAACTGACTAAGATTTCTAAGTGTTGTTTTCTTTACATTGTCTGTTGGGAGAAAAGAAGGGTTAGGGAGGGAGGAAGAGTGTTTTGAAAGTTTCATTCTCATTCTTGTTGTGTTTTTTTCTTGTAGTGTTAGTTAATAAAGTCTTATTACTTTTAAGCTTAAGCCTGCTTTGCTCCTGATTGGGAAATTCCAAATAGGCAAACTCAAACCAAAACAAAAATTGGTGTTTCTGCCCAGTTTCAAATTGAAACCACGACAGTCTGCAAACTTTTTACTAAGGAAAACCTAAATTTGCAGCAGTTTAATGAATAAGACAAAATCTGGTGAGTGCAGATCATTCTCGTACATCAGCTCCAGCATGGTACATTTTAATTACCATAAATAAATTTTTAAAAAGAGTGACAAATTGCCTGGAAGACTTTGAAAAAAGGGTTTGATAAGGTAGTGTATTTTGGTTATTTTGTCCTACAATACTTGAAGAAAATATTGTACATTGAGCCAAAAGCTGAGGACCACACTAATTGGAAATTGAGTGGCAAAAAGAAAAAGTGCTGGGTAGTCTCAGTGCTGGAGAGGCTGGGCAGAGTAGATGGGAGGCAACTGATGCCTTACCAGTTTGGTTTGTGCAAAATGGATAAATCTCTTCTGCTGTCTCCCTTTCATCAGACTGGAACCACAGCAAGGCCCCTCTTTGGATCTGCTTTCACAGGAACCTTATTTGTTGTGAAGATGTTGAAGATAACTTAAATTGCCTCTTACCCACAGGCTCTTAAATGCAATCAATATCTACTAACACCATGAGCTATTAATCAAAGAGGGGTGACATATTCTTATTTGACCTTTATGAGAAAACCCTCTTAGTGATGATACTTTACTGCTTAACACTACCATTTCCAACATTATTCATCTTTGGAGAAACTACAAGCCCACGGAAATCAATGGCATAAAGGACAGAATTTCACCCTTGAGGTGTGGATTCAGGATTATGCAACACAAGCTTGCAACACCTGCAGGTTTATAAGCAGAGAAGCTGCATTTCTGTTTTAACCCAACACATATATTGACACTGAGCAGCTATTTCTGATCCTTCATTGCTCCCTGTGAGGGTGGGCAGGCCCTGGCACAGGGTGCCCAGAGCAGCTGTGGCTGCCCCTGGATCCCTGGCAGTGTCCCAGGCCAGGCTGGACACTGGGGCTGGGAGCAGCCTGGGACAGTGGGAGGGGTCCCTGCCCATGGCAGGGGTGGCACTGGATAGGATGTAAGGTCCCTTTTGCACCCAGGCCATTCTGTGACCCCACAAAGTGATAACCTGATGCTCAGATTTCATTCCTGCACCTCAAATTAAAAACCAGTTTTTAATATGCATGGGCATATCCCTGTGAGCTGAGGAGCAGCCAAGAGCAGGAGCATTGCTGCTCTGAAACGACTGCCTTGTAACATCATGAAAATTAAAGCACAGATTTTAATGGAATATAAACATTGTCCATAAGAGATGGAAAGATATCATGTATTGTTTTATACTAAGATGTTAAACATAATTCAAGATAATATATCTTCAGCTGTATAGGGTGTTTACACTTGTTATATGATCACAAATAAAACAATGAGCTCTTCAACCAGTCTTTAGTGGCTTAACACCTTCTATAAATTTTGCTTAAGTCATCCAGTCAGGAAGAAGACCAGTTATTATGTCTTTTTTACATGGGGAAAAAACCATACCTCTGCAGAGCAATGTGTCCCAACTGCTCAGATGATCACCGATTCTGAAATAACTGGGCCCTTACATGTAGAAGTTGTATCATTTTTAAGTTAGACAAATGCAAAAGAAATTCTTATACTCAGAAAAACTCAGCTCTACAGAGACGGGGCAACTGAGAGGCGTTTTACAAGATTTTATTCCATTATCAATCTCGCAGAAGGGTAAGACATAAGAGATGTAAAATGCAATGCCCTTCTGTCAGAAGTCAACCTATTTCCTGGTTACAATACCTTCTAAATGTTTTTCAGCCTATTAGCTTTTGCCACACAATGCTGCTAATATGTCTAACATCAATCACCTATTATTTTATGCTACGTGGTCTTGCTACAATGCATCTTTCACAGTTTTAATTCTTGAAGATATCTGGTCTGTTTGCAAGACCACCATTTGAAACTTGTTTCTAGTTCAATCTCTTTCTCAACAATGTTTTCTCTATTCCATGGCCTTTCTAAGTCAGCACACCCTGCCTCAGAGTTTGCATACAGATGCACAACACCATGTGAGGCCCTGAGAACTTTCCACGAATCCACTTCTCACAACTTCAGTTTTAGAATCAGACTATTTGCTATTTTTTTCCCTGTGTTTATATAGGGCACAATTATTTAATATGTAAAGACTATGTAAAACACGGTCAAATTCTATTCTTGGATGTGTATGAAGTTTTATTTTCTATGGGTGAAAATGATGTGGAAAGTGTATAAATGTCAGGGGAGCCTGTGGGAAATACACTGTGATAATAGACATAGGGGTCAGTCAAAAAAGTGAGTTATGGAATGCCTTGGGTTGGAAGGGTCAGAATCAGAGAGTCACAGAATATTCCAAGTTGGAAGGGATCAAGCCCAACCCCTGGACTTGACACAGTCACTCTGACAATCCCACCCCGTTCCTAAGAACTGAACTGAACTGGGGAAAAAAAAAAAAAAAAAAAAATTAACTAATTCATGAAAGAATACCTGCTGTTTGCAATGAATCATGCAAATCCAGAACCACCTTATCCGCAATTTTACAGTGGTTCCTACACACTGCAAACTTTTCTTTCACCTGCTGAGCACAACTGGAACCACTCACTCTGGGCATCCACTTGACTCAAATCTCTCTCATAACTTCCTAGATCTTCAAGAAATTCAGATCTCATTGGTTTTCTGCTTACAAACAGGTAATTCCACCCACTCCATGTCTTTATGAGGAGAACAAAACACTCCACAGTGCTGTAGGTGTCCCACCAAAACAATTAATCCTCCTGTGCTAACGACATCCCCTGGTGTTTGCACAAGCCTTTCACAGAGCTGCAGCACCTGATGGATTGCAGCAGCACACACATATCCAGGAACTCTGTGCAACAGATGGCAGGGAAAAGAGATGAGGAAGTTCTAGCCTCCAGAGGTTTCTTTGGAAACCTGGAGGCTGCTGTGGTGGGAGTGTCTGCTGAACTTGCACACACCTGGGTCACTCTGTTTGGGGACACATTTGGAGCAATCCCCTGTTTCTCATCACCTCTGGGCTTGGTGACATACTGCGCTGTGGGCACAGCTCAAACCCTCTTCACTTGACCACTGCACAATTTATTAAAACATACCAATTAAATCACCTGATGGACAAAATGATGGGAATTTTACAGCATTGTCTCATATTATGCCCTGAGCTCGTTTATTTCCATATTGAAACTCTCAAGGTAATCGAAGGGAGAAGAATACCCAACCACATAACAAATGTCTCCAATAACCACAAATAGATTGCATCCCTAAAGCTGAATTACTGTGCACCTTATTCTGGATTATTTTATGCAGTTATGTAGTTGATTACCAGTTTGATAATGCTGAGGTGAGCTTTCAGCCTTTCAAAATTAGACCTTTATGCACAAATATGTTTTGGAGAAAAGCAAATGATTTAATAGTCCACACATAATTGTAGCCATAAAAATTGTACCAGGCCTATAATTGAGCTAATGGAGAAGCTGATGGAAAGGCAAGATAACAAAGGAGAAATTATGCTGGAAAAATTGCTTCACTTTGACTCCTAATGACAGAAGGAGCTTGATTAGCCCAGGGTTTCATATGAAGTTGGTCTCAAAAATGAAGGATTCCAATAAAATAGAAAGACATTATGTAACACATGGCTAAAAAGAATTTGAAAAATTATTTTTCAAGGAATATTCCAACTATACTGTCATTCTTTAAAATTACTGCTATCAGGATGCTTTCACAGTTTTGGGAAACTTGCTCGAGAAGTTTTTCTTCTCCACAGAAGGGAAGTGTCTAAAAGGGCATGATATCCTTCATCTGGTAAGAGCAATTTGAAGAGTTATTGAGAATGTAAAAAATATAAAATAAAGGTGCCTGATTAGAGGTGACAAATTCGATGCTGGATAACAATAATGAAATTTGCTGTGGCCAGTATTCAGCCAAATAAAAGGTATTTTGTATGATTTTCATAATAAAATGTAAAATCTCCTCCTTTCATAGCTTCTTTTAAAATGTCCAATTGTCTATATGGCTTTAATTTTTTTTTGTACAATGGGTCAAAGTTTTATGGCACTGGGGACCAGCTCTTTCTCTCTTTTCATAAGTAATGCAATTATTTTAAAGAGACATTAAAAAGCAAATATATCATGGATGAGCCAATACAAAGGCTGCTTTGGAGTACTGTTTTATTGTGTTCCTGCTGAACAGTCCGAAGCCAGTTTTTGCTATCCCCAAACCTTTCAGAGCTTTGACTTCAATTTGCAAACCAGATAATGTTGCTGAAAAAATAATCATCAGTATGCATGCTTGGAGGGGCAGAGGACAAGGGAATGAGGGGCATTTGCCAGGGATGGTGATGGTTTGCAGTCAAACCGTTCATCTACATTAATGACATTAACTTCCCTGAAATAAAAGGAATAAAATTGTGTGCAGTTGTGAAATGATGCAGTGTTTGAGCTCCAGTTTGCACACCGCACCCTGGGCATACAGATGAGAATCTGCTCTGACCCCAGAGCTGTGAGAGGGCTGCAGCAATGCTCCCCAGGGAACCAAGGTTTCTTCAGCTATGCCCATGCTGTCGTTGTAACACTGGCTGGGGCCTCTCTAATTAAAACTGCCCCTTCTCCAACCCTTCCAAGCTGCACATGGTCACTGGACACTGCCATACTGAGATGCTCTGCCCTTGCTGCTTTGGACAGGCACCGTAGGCTTCAGTTCCCCCAGGATGTTTCCCCAGTTCCAGGAACAAGTTATTTTTGCAGTTATTCCTATGTATGATGACAGAAAAATGCACTTTCAGACTGATCCTCTTCTAACCTGATATAACAAGAATTAACACACTGTGCAGCTTGTTCCGTGGACTTCAGGTCTCATACAGCATAAAAATGTCAGGAAGCACTTCCTCTGCAGCCACTGTTATGTAATAACCTGACTGTGGCACCTGCTCCAGCCTGGAAAGTGTGCTGTGGCTCTTTGGGAGCTGCTCTCTGGGCTCCCTAAAGGCAGCAGACACATCACCCTCCATGCAATTTCTGTGCTGGAAGTGCAGTGTGGGGCTCCTTTCACTGCAGCAGGGCTGTCACATTCCACGGGGGATGAAATAATGGTATGGACACATCATCTGATATGTCTCAGCTTTAAAGGAAGGGGTTGCTTTGATAACAGCAGGTAGAAGTAAGAAATGTCCTTTAAACACCAATTTTTACTGTACCTGAAGGTTGAAGTCTTGTTCATGATGGGTTTGCCAGAAGCACCCCTGTTTAAACACTGCAGAAACTATTTGACTACTTTTAAATGACACTGAGGATCTAAACAAGGAAAAACATTTCTATAAACTTCCAACTATATAAAACAACTCAAATGTCTGACTTATATTCAGCTATTTATGTAAACAGGCATGAAAAGGGATACCAAAACCCCACAACTCCACTCTTTCCCCACTCCAAATAAAAGCGTTGTCTAAAAGAAAAGTATAAAGTGGGCCTTCAGTAGGATCCTGTGGGATAGCCATGCTCTGTGGCTAACACACAGTGATAGTCATTGTATGGACACTTGTTATCACTGGGATGATTCTGAGCCAAAGAATCCAAGATTGTAATGTTGTGTGAGTTAATTCAAGCAAAGATTGCACACATAAACTCCAAGTGCTGGTGGATATTATAACTGTGCTAGATCCTGTACAGCATAATTTTATTTCAGCTGTTCATGGACTAAAAACCTTCCTGAAGTGCTGTGTGTGTGACACTGCTCAAATCTCACCCATTTGTGATAGAATGGGAAGCAATTAATGAAAAGCAAGTAGACAAAATTATTCAATACATAAAGTAATAAAGCATGTGTTTTATTCACTTCTCCTTTAATGTGACCCTGCCCTGATAAACTCACTGTTGTATGGTATGGAGCATCACTTCAGTCCATCTTGACCACAGCTGGGAGGTGTGTCACCAGGTGTTTGTACCTGCTGTGTAAGCACTCGCAGGAGTTTAGTATACCATATTTATTTTCTGCTTCTGCACAAGGAAGTGTTTTCAATCCCACTGGCACCAGTGACCACAATAAATCCTCTCCCAAATCACTGACAGCAGCAGAGGCAGTGCTGGCACATCCATCCCCCAAATGAAGCAATAAGAAAGTTTGGGTTCATTATAGGAGTCAGAGAGGCTTGTTTGGGATGGTGCTGCATGAACAATGGAAGCAGAATATCTGCAAATACAGCTTGGGATTCACAGAGTTCTGACTGCAGAGGAGATGCTTAGGGGCAAAGGGTTTGCTAAAATTCAATGTTACTATTGCTCTCTTCATCAAATCATACCAAACAGAAAGACCTTGACAAATGAGAGGGCTGTGAATCACCCGTGGTGTGATGTTTAGCAAGGGCAATCAGTGCTGGATTCTGCACCTGGGATGGAGCACTGTCCTGGGTTGATGCTGAATTGTGTCCCCATTCGTCTGTTTAGCTCAGAAAAAAGTTTTCCACCTTTAAAACGGGATCTGAGAGTGAAAGGGGGAGAAGGAGAAGCGGTGGAATGTCTGAGGCTGTTGTTTTTAAAACAGTTTTCATCTTTCCTCACACACAGCCTGTGTTGTCCACAGTGTGGATGGCAGGAGAGAGCTCTCCTTTGCTTTTTGTTAGTTTTTGGCTAGCTGAAGCAGAGCTCTCCAGACTGTGGCTTTTTTTTTTTCCTTTTTCTTGGAGCTGTTTGAACCTGCTCTAGACTAAAAACCAGAAGAGCACCAGGAGTTCACCCCTGTGTCCCACCAGGGCTGGCCTGTGCCAGGCATTTCCCAGTGAGCTGAGTGAGTGAGCTGAGCTGCATCCATGGGAGAGACTTTCTGAATTCATCATCTCTTCAGAGAGGCGGGAGGTTTTTTTGTTTAATATTGTTCATTTGTTGTGCTGGGGAGTGCTTTGCCTGTTAAATAAACAGTTTTTTCCACTTCCCTCCAAGGAAATCTTTTTCCTGAACCAGTTAAAGGAGAGGCCACTTGAATTCGTTTTCTAGAGGAACCCCTTTGGAGGTTTTTTCCTAAATTTGCCCTAAAACAGGACAGGCACCCTGACTGTACAGACAGACTGTGGATGAGAGGCTGGCCATTGGCTGTGGGAAGGGATGTGGGGGTCCTGGTGGATGGTGGGTGGATCTGAGTCAGCAGAACAGGCTCCCCAGGGAATGGACATGACCTTGAGGCCTCTGCAGGTCCAGGAGCACTTGGATACTGCTTCAGGGATGCACTGGGGGGATTGTTGAGGTGTCTGTGCAGGGACAGGAGCTGGATCCATGATCCTTGTGGGCCCCTTCCCACTCAAGACACTCTGTGATTCTACTGCACCAAAATATTGCCTTCTTTCAGATATATTCTGTGACAAGATATTTCTTAGAAGTAAAACACTATTCAGACAATTTTGGAAAGCACAGTATAAAGTTTGTCTGGAGCTGCAGTGATCCTGGTGATGACTGCATTGTTTAAGCACTTTCAGTGACACAGGGCATCTTTTAAAGCAGTTCTGAATTTAGGGATGTCCTTCACTGATTAACAGGTAATTCTTAAGCATCTGTAAATCTCTATGATGTCATCACAAATGTTTCCAAGTCCTGCTACCAATGATAGACAGAAAAGAACAGTAATCCTGCTAATAACATTTGGTTACATCTTCAGATTGTTTGTTAAACTATACCGAGCAAATAAAGCTGTGCAGAATCTCTCCAGTCTCTAGTAGAACTGCATGGGTTTTATGTAAAATTATTATAATAAAATTCTTTAGTAGCAGTTTTGAAAATGCATCAACACAATGGATGGTGTTTTGCACATCAACAACACACAGGTGTGTGGTATGAAATACATTCTTGTTTTTTTGTTTACTGGTGCAGGATGCAAAAGAACACAAATGCCCCACAATCTTACTTTAATTTAATACCCTGGCCAATAGCATTCAATAAGTTAAATAGCCATGAGTCACTAAGAGACAGCAGTTGGAGATTTTCTGGTCTTGCACACACTGTTCAATGAAGACAAAACCCCCAAACAACAGAAGAGCTAAAAAGATATTGAGGCTTTGTTTTGTTTTGTTTTCCTCTGTTTTCTTTTGTTTTTCCCAGCTAAATTTGGATTTTAGAATTCCAGAATTATGTGGGTTGGAAGGCATCTTAAAGCCCATCCAGAGCCACCCCTGCCCCATGCAGGGACACCTTCCACTGTCCCAGGCTGCTCCCAGCCCCAACATCCAACCTGGCCTGGGACACTGCCAGGGATCCAGGGGCAGCCACAGCTGCTCCCAGGGCACCCTGAGAATTTTTTACCTAAATATGGATCTGACCACAAAAATCAGTGGCCACCTGAAGTTTGGAAAAGATATTTCTGTTTTCCCTGAACTGGAAACCCACAGTGACAGACTAGCGTCATGCCGTGAAGCCGTTTAGAAATGCCATTTCAACAGCTGCAATACACTGAGCTTAAAATTACTGCCACTGCAAACAGCAGAAAACATGCAAACTGCACCCTGAACACCACAATCAGTAAAGCAGCTACTTCTACATAATACTGTAGAGTCCTTAAGCTTGGAAAAGATCTTCAAATCCATTTAGTCCAGCCTTTGACTGAGTACTACCATGCCCACTAAACCATATCACAAAGTGCCATCTAGGGTTCCAAATATAATTCTTTAGAATAGTAAGAAGGAAGAGCTCATAAATACATTCATTATTCTAACTTGAAAAAAGTTCCTTCCTAAAAGCAAATTTTAAAATAATAATATTTTAATTAAAATTATTATATCGATAATTTAAGTTAATATTTGCTCATAATTAATCTGTGGCAAAATAAGCTACAATTTTTGAGCAAAGCAATATGTAGTTAAACAAAGACAACATTTTTTTTTTCTGCTACTGCCCTTGAAGATAAACTCACAAATTTTACTTCCGCTTCAGTGCTGGTTGTATTTCAAACTCAGTTAATTCAGGTAAACAATATTGTCTGCTTTGGTTTATGTTTTGGGCATCTTCTCCTTCAGAAATAAATATTACATAATCTCAGGAATTAAACTGGTTTTTATGGGTATATTTACCCCCATGGGATGCTGCAGTTTAAGAGACTGTTTATCACTGAATTACTGTTCCTCCACAAAAATAGCTGGAATGTCCATGGTACCATGATGGTGCAGCCACAATTCCTCATGAAGGTGTCAGGAGGACAAGTTTCCACTAGAAATGAAGAGCCTGCAGGGAAATAAAAGGGAAGAGAAACGAATTTTGCATTAAGCCCTTCTTGCTGTACATGTATTTTCCCTTCCCACTCAGAGGTGCCCACGTAACTCTGCCATTCTTTAACCTAACGTGTTTGTGTGTTGAAGGTTTTTAGAATTCTGACCCAGAATCCCTGCCCAGATGTTGGGCTGTGATGAAGGTTAATAAAAACCAAAAGTACTGCTCAAAAACAGATGTTTGGAATTTCAAGCACGAATATACCTGACAGCAGATAAGCCCAGATTTCACCAAGTCTAAGGGATAAGAGACAAACATTCCCCCTTTAATCTGATTTGGTTGGCTCACTAGTATTCAGATATGATAAAAGCATGAGAGATCAGGATCTTTTGAAGGATAAATCAGTGGCTTTTTATTTTCTCCTGCAATACTTGGAGAATCTGTGTATCCAATTGAAGGCAAATCTCATATGGAAGAGGGGTTCCAGGATTCACTACCAATTGCTTCTTTGAAAAATAAGGTGGTTGGTAACAATTCTGTATAGAGCTGAGTTTTAATGACTTTTCATGAAAATCATGCAGCTAATTAGAACCGTCTGGTATATATACAGATTCCAAACTCTTGGGGATGGCTCATGGACAAGAACAAGCCTCAGCCATCGAGACAAAGTCCTGTTTCAAGTAGTCACTGCATTTCTAGGGTACAAGAGAAAAATAACCTGCAAAAGGGAATAATTACCAATTAAAATGATAATTAATAAACCTTATGCCAGTGTTCTTATCAGTGCCCTTCACATAGACCATCTTTGCCACTCATTAAGCAAAAAAGTAATTAGCACCAATGATGGGCTATGCAAGGGAACATCTTATTTTATCAATGCTAATAAGTCTTCAAGATTATCAACACTGACCTTAAAAATGAGTAAAGAGATATTTTGACACCATCCACAACTCATACAAATGAAATGAGATTTGGGTAATTACCTTATTGGAAAGGCCTAAACAAAGGTTTGCTCATAGTGTGGAGAATGACAAGAAAAAGTGAGTTTCTAAAATACTGATTATGGGAGGACATTGAGCTCAGTTTCAGCAAATGAGAGAGGAAGAGCTGATTTCTCTCCTGCTCACTTCTGAATAGCACCTTTGCAGATTTAGATTTAATTTTCAACCATGATCATATCATTTGCATAATTATTGTACAGAAAACTTCATGACGTGAAATTCATAATTTGGGACATTGATAGATATAAAGACTATTAGTTACTTGTCTGTGTGATAAGGGAATGATCAGGAATTGTATTTTTGCACTTTCAGTGGAGGACACTCCAGTGAGCCGAAGTGGTACCAAGGGTTGTGTGAGCAGTGTTCCTGTGCAGTTTTCCATTACTTAAAAAATCCAAGGAAATAGGGATAATGAATCATTCAAAGCAATACATGGATGTAACACCAATTCCACTGATACATGCATGGGTACATGATACAGAATCACCACTGTAAGAGAGAACATTCCACAAACTCCACAGGTCCAGGCAGATAAATAAAAGAGAAAATATTCTCTACCCTACAATGGTGTTTTATGGAGAGCAAATGGCAGGATTTTATGGGTGGCCAATATAAATATTTCATATTGATGCATTCTATAAGTTACAAGAAAAATAGGGAAGCTCAGAAGTTCAGTCAAGTCTCTTCCAGGGGTGGTGACTCCACCACTGCCCTGGGCAGCCTGTTCCAATGCCTGACAACCTTTTGGGTGAAGAAATGTTTCCTAATAAATAATCTAAACCTCCCTGACACAACTTGAGGCCGTCTCCTCTCACCCTGTCAAGGTGGAAGTAAGGTGATAAGTATGAAGTCAGTGTCTAACCTAAAATCATAATCTGCTCGAGGTCTGGCCCCAGACTAGCTGAGGCTAAGTCAAAAACTGCCTCTCAGCAGGTTTTGCAGCCCAAATGAGGTGTAAATTGCTGAACTTGCTATCTCACAGTTCTTTTCCAAAGTTTATGATTCTATGACTCCAAAATCTGGAGTGTCCATTCTCCTGGTGACTCTGTTCTGCCTGGGATCATCAACTGGAAAACGTGAAATGCGGCTTCTAATGGGTATTTTGCTGCTTCACTGATGTCATGATCTGGTTCTTATCTGCGTTATTTATTTAGGTGCTTCTTGCCAGCATTTCTGGCCTGTCAAGGGCAGATTTCTGATGGGGCTCATATCACCCTCCAAATAGCAAAGCAAGGGACCTCCTGGAAACATCAGGATTTCAAAAGGGTTTTTATCTACTTAACTTCCTATAGAAAATGGAAAAGGCAATGTATAGATAAATTCCAGTACAGAAAGTGGGGACGAGCCCAGCAAAATATCTGGTCTAACAATGAGCAGAGGGTGCCAAGAGCTGCCCTAATCCTGCCCTACTTACAGGAGAGGTGCTGCCAGCAGAGCCCTCAGGCTAGCCAGCAATGCCAGGGGTTGTTCAGCTTGTCTCTTTCTCTGGCCAGCCTCCTCATAATTAGGCACTTTCTGGGGATGCCCCATTTCCATGCCACTGGCCTTTTTCCCCCCTTCAGGTTTGCTCTCATATGTACTGTATGATTTAACGAGGCAGCACCTTTTTCTTTTATAAACAAATTAGGTGTTAGAAATTAATCACTGACAGCAGGCCTGCCAGTTGTCGATACCTGGGCAAGAACCCTCAGCTCTTGAAAAGTGTGATGTGAAATCCCGGAAGGATTTTGAGGATGTGCAGTTCTCCCCTACGTCCTAGTCTGAGTTTTAGTTATGTTTTGCTGCTCTAAAGTCTCGTGATATATTTATTGAGAAGAAACAGGAGTGTGTGGTTGAGCAATCTCCTGCATGTTTTATTTCCAGAGGTATCTCCATCCCATTTGTTGACCAGCCAGAAAAATATCTCATAAAGGCAGGGCCCAGGCCAGCAGTGGGGGAGAACTGATACATTTTATTGTGTCATATTCACCCGACACGTGTTTGGAGGGCAAATTAATAAAAGACAGCTCTTATATATAGTTATATTTGATTTACTAGTCATGAACTATTATCCTGTGAGAATAGAGTACATAACCCTGCTAATCATAGCTGTGTTTCCACAATAAAATGTATGTAGTAAACCCACACTGCCTCAAATTAATAAAACTAAGAATTTACTTTGCATGACTTGTTATTTAATACAGTGTGCACAAGGAAAATATCCTCTTTAGAGCTCATGTATCATACCAGGAAATAGCTAAAGCACATCATTCCCATACCAACATTGTAGCTAAACTTATAATTTTTAGACCCAGGAATACTCAGTGTGTATTTCACCCATCCCACATACATTATATATATGACCCACAAAGATTTTTTTCAAGCTGAATTAATGATACACTTTAATGGAGATTATAAATGGAATTAAATACAAACCATACATATATATATACACATAACACACACACACACACACACACACAATATATATATATATACATATGCAAGATATTACATTACATTACATTTCTAATTCAAAGGATGGCCTAAAAATCTATAATAAGTCTGAAAAGTCATTCTTTCCTTATACTGATTTGCCACATTAATTTTGAATATTCATATCTCTTTGTAGAAGAAGCTTAATGAGAAATATTACCTAAGTGTAGCTTTTGATGTGACATTTCCCTCAAACTGTGATTCATCAAACAAGGCACAAATATATTTAATTTTCCTAAAGTATTTTAAGCTCATGATCCTGAACTGAATAGTCATTATTAAAATTGTGAAAATGAAATAGAAATGTTATCTATTTTAAAAATAAAATAGAAAGAATAATTTTGCTTGGATATATTTTGATATTGGTGTTTTGCCTAAGGTGAGTGGCATGAAGAGCATTTTAGAGACAATAGGTTAAAATCACAACTGGAACATCCCAGATAGCAAAGACCAAACCTGTCTTGGCAAGTGTTGAGTTTCACAGAAGTTGGGACAGTCAGGTTTAGCCAGATTCAGCCTAAAGGATTACAGAAATCACACGTAGACTAGAAATTACCTGCAAATATATAATCAAGAGTTTTCTGGATTTGCTATTCTTTGTGTTTCCATGTCTAGGTGCAAACTTCCATTGTAAATTAATACTTTGAGTGATAATGGCTTAATTTGATTTCCACCTTGAGCCCCACATGAAAGAAACAACCCTGGAAACTAAGTCAGCCTCAAGCTCATAAAAGAAATAATAAACCTTCAACTGACTGTCAAAGTTCGTCCTAGTTTTAAAATTTCCTATTGTAATCCCTATCTGACACTAATCTAAATATTTAATTACTTGCTCTGTTAATAGCAGCTTACAGGCTCAGAGCAGTGGACTATCCACTCCTGTATGCAGCGCTGTGACTTCCTAAATTAGAGAGCAATCCTCTGATCTGCATGACATTAAATTTTTTTTTTTTTTGTTCAAGTTTTCACCAAAATCCTTCATCAGAGGTCTCATACATTGAATGCTGGAACTTTCTTTTCTCTAGTTTTTCCAGCAAACTCATATTTATCTTTGTCTCATAGCAAAACCATGGTTACTGAACTGCTCATTGTCTGACCCGGGTCACCTGAGATGTTGGACATCTCCTTTCTGCCTTATGCAAGTCAATATTACAGTTCTTTCCCCAGAAATCTTCATAAATTTACACTTTGCTACTTAAGTTTTCTGCCTCTTCTAATTTCAAAATCAGATCTGCCTTCAGCTTCAGCTCCTCTCATTTATTTTTCCTCTGCATAATTCCTTGGTACATGGAATCAGCTCCATGAAATTGGTTAATTCTGTTCCTCTAAGTTTCTCTCCAATACAAGTAATATAAAACCACTGAAATGTACGTGACGTTTTATTCTGCTCATCTCCTTTCTATCTAGACTGAAAATATCAGGATTTATTGGATGTTGCTACAAGACACATTTTAGGTGCTACTGTAAAACAAAATGATTAATTGATTCAGCAAACACAGCAAAATTACTTTTTGTAGCATTTTCAAATCAAAGAATCAGAGAATCAGAGAGGATTCTGAGTTGTAAGAAAGCCACAAGTATCACTGCCCCAGCCCCAGTCCCTGCCCAGCGCCCCAGCAATCCCCCCTGTGCCCATTCCCTGGGGAGCCTGGGCAGTGCCCAGCACCTCTGGGGAAGCAGAACCTTTCCCTGCTCTCCACCCTAACCCTCAGGTGCCTGCAGCTGTCTCCCCAGCAGGGTAAACATACCAGGAAAAGCAATGACAACCACACAAAATACTGGATTTGGCATGTGCTCATGCAGACATAGAGGTTTTATACTTAGAGCAGCCCAGAGACATGGATATCCTCACGTGGCAGGCTTCCAAGGAATGCTGCTGTGGGACAGGGATAATAGCCTCTGATTCATGTTTCTCCAGTACAGAAGTCAGCCGGTCATTCCAAGCATTCTCAGGGACATGCATCCCTAGCTCAACAAGATTACTGGGGATGAAGCAACACCATGATGCAGATAGAATTTTTTTACCTATTAATAACCGAGCTGGCTGATGTTTCTTGGCAGTGATCAGTTTTAATGTAGGAAAGAAATGGGCTGGGGAAGCAGAATCTGAAGCAGAGGGCTTAATGACCAGTGTTGCAAAATCCAGCCTCTTGTTCCTTAGCAGTGTTCCATGCCCAGTTTGGGTTCATGTTAACTCCCCCTGGGTTAGCTAATAGATGATCATTATTGTCAATGCTGCACAGAGTGAGACAGGGCATGTGGCAAGGGGAGAGTACAGAGACAGACAATGAGGAAAAGGGGGATGCAACTCAAGGGCTGTGTTTCCAGGAGACAAGAGAAGCTTTTTCCTGCTCAAGTGAATTAATGTACAACCATTTAACCATAGAGCTAAATAGTCACTGATAATTACTAAAAATTACCTTCCTAGCCCACAGTGTCCAGACACCTGGAAGAGGGGACCAATCCTGCAACGCTGTCAGGCCACTTCCCTGCTGGCCTGGTCACTCTGAAGTCCCTGCAACAGCCAGCAGCTGAGTTCCTATTTTTACTCAGGCTGGGCTCAGTGCAGGGTGAGCCTGCCTGCAGCCACCCCTGGGCAGAGGGGACAGCCCTGGGCAGAGGGACAGCCCTGGGAAGAGAGGACTGGCTCCTCCCAGCCTGGCACAGACCACAGCAGGTCCACTAGGTCCTGTTCCCAGATCTGAGTCCCAGTGAAACAAGCTCCAGCACCATGGACACATTTAAAACACAGAGAGAGCCCACTTTTGTGCTGCCAGGGCTGTTATAAATGACAGACACTGTTTGCAAGAATTTCAGAGGAGACTGAGTGAATGTAGAGTGAAAATACCTCAGCTCCCAAACCTGGTTTACATGTGCAGGAATCTAACACTAATGCTTGAGGGCATTGATATGACTAAGTCAGAGCTCATTTTTTCATAATTCAACTGCACAGTCATACAGCTACTAATAAGTAGTTTATTGCTTCTAAAAATGGCTATTAACATTGCAGTAACGGGTGTTATTAAAGTAATAAATATCCCACTTACAATGCTCATGTTACACCAATGTTTAAGGCTGTTTCAGTAATCAGATGTCTCATTCTTCAGTCTGCTTTTACAGCATAAAGGGATTTTGGTGTAAAAGTCCTGCTTCTGCTCCAAGCAGACACTTTATTGTTGTTGGAATTTGATACAGCAATGAAAGAAAACAGTTCACAGATGCTGAATGCAAAACTGCAACTGAAAGTAAAGAGCTCTCACTCTTTCTCTCTGGGAAGTTGCTCTTCTCTTGACTAATTCTGAGACTGTCTGAAAAGTAAAATTCAAAAAGAACAGTGTGTAACTTTTAGTTGTGCCTTGAGTGAAATTTTGCCTTCCTAAAGTCTGTCATGGTCTTCAGAAAACAGGCAACCCTGTGCACAGCAATATTTATGCCAGTTACGAACACAAGGCACTGCTGTCCTTTGTTATGGGTGGAGATGCCTGTGGAGCGTTGAAGTACCCAGGATGGATTCAGCCCCTTCCCGAGGGGACTGAAGCTCCCGCGTGCTCCAACACAAGCGAACAAGCTACTGAAAAGGAGCCCAAATGCACCATTAGAGGTGAGCACTAATCCTCTGACAGTGCTGAGAAAGTGCGAAGGTGTGAGAGGACAGGGAGCCCCACAGCCCCACTCACACCTTTAAAGAAAGTGGCAGCTATTCCTGCTGTCAGGGAAGAGCTGTTTTACAGAACTATGGCATTTCATTCCCAAAAATTCCCATTTGAATCAGCCCTTTAATGAAAATTATGTTGGAACACTAGGGGGTTTAAGTCAGTTGTGCTTACGGCATGAGATAGCTTGTCTATACATCTCAAATCTGAAATTTGCTATGCAAAAGCAGAACTGCACCTATCCAGAAAATTAAAAAAAAAAAAAAATTAAATTAAATAACCAAGTATTGTCAGCACTTGAAGATTGAACCAATTTAAAAAGTATTCAGGACTGAGATGACTAAATTCCTATTCAGTCATGTCTGGATCTGATTTTAATATCCACACAATAGCAGAAACGGTATAATTAATGGAGCACACCATTAAAGATGGGGAAAATTGTGTGTGAGAAACAGCCAAAATCTGATCATTTAATCTGGTGCAAAGTATTGCAGCAAATCACTGAGCCATTGTGTGTGTTTGAGCCACATTAGAACACACTGGAGTTCATAGTTTCTAATTTTTAAAGTAGATTACAGCTGCCACATCATTAAGACCTTACAATTACATCTGAACAATAAATTGTATTATTAATAGGATGGTTATGGCCTGTGAGTACTAGATATTGTTGTTTGTGATTTGTACATAAAGAGGGATTTTAATCAAGTTTACCGTTCTCAAAAAAGTCTGGTTTGCATTTAAATAAGCATCCTTAAAAATTGATGTTTTGCTCAATTATGCAAGGCCTCATTCTGGAGCCTTGAAGTAATTTATTACCCAGGTTCTGTGAGCAAGGAAGATGTATTGCATTGTACTTAATCTTATCAAGTTTCTGCTGATTTTTGATGACAATGTCTGTTTATCATAATTATAACAAGTTGTCTGGGTTAATAAAACTTGAAAAACTGTGTGGGAATTGAATCAGTATGGAATGTTAATCTTGCTATTTGTGTAAGGCTGCCTGATCCCAGCTGTCCTTCACAGGTCCATGAAGCCATCTATGTCAGAGAATCATGGAATGGTTTGGGTTGAAGGGGTCCTTTAGGATGACCCAGTGCCAGCCCTGCCATGGGCAGGGACACCAGCCCAGTGTCCAGCCTGGCCTGGGACACTGCCAGGGATCCAGGGGCAGCCACAGCTGCTCTGGGCACCCTGTGCCAGGGCCTGCCCACCCTCCAGGGAACAATTCCTGCCCAATATCCCACCCAGCCCTGCCCTCTGGCACTGGCAGCCATTCCCTGGGTCCTGTCCCTCCATCCCTTGCCAATTGTCTCTCTCCTGCTTTCCTGCAGCTCCTTCAGGCACTGCAAGGCCACACTGAGGTCACCCCAAAGCTTCTCCTCTCCAGGCTGAACAATCCCAGCTGTGCCAGCCTACAGAGTCGCAATCAGCTTCTGTGCTGGAAGAAATGTTTATAATCCCTTGTTGTACTGGTTCCATCTTAAAGAGCTGCTTCCTACTGGAAGTGCATTCAGTAGGAAATTGTTTCTAAAACTGACAAAGAAAAGATTTTTAAAAGGCAAATTTGGATTTAATGTACCTTTCAGAGGATGTAAAATACATTTTTTTTTTTTTAATTTGGAAAGAATTTAAAGCACTTGCTGTTTCAGATTCCACCAAGGGACTTCAGTGATCTGAAATAAAAGCCCATGTTTGCCACATTCTTTGACACAGAACTACACTGATATGCCTAGAATTAAATCTGTAGGCAGGAAGCAAGTTCTCAATCCAAGCCCAGGTCAACGGTGCTCCAAAGGAACAAGAATGCCCACAAAGCTGTTGCACAGCAATGAAACATAGACAAAATACACTTCATATATTCCAGCAGAAGCAATAAAGGGTCCTGAAATTCCCCATTAAAAATGAGAACAACAAGGTTGAAAGAAGATTGAAAAAAACTACTCGGTTATCAGTGCATGTTTTCACTTGGAATACTGATCATATTCCTGACCTGCCTAAGGTCCTGCTACTACTGCTGCCATTAGTGAGGCTGGAAAGGTCAGGATTCCCTCTTTTTGGCTCTGGTTCTGAGTATCTGGGGACCATTCTCACCTTATTCTCAGCTGTACATCTCTGAGCGATAGCAGCAGCCACCTCTGGAGATATGGAATGACTCCAAACTTCCAGGGTAAGGCATAGAGCTCTCCACAGCAGCCACAGGGGAAATGCAACTCAGTATTTGTGCTGCAGGAACAACTCCGGACTTAAAGTGACAAAAGCAACGTTGAGTAAGTTCATAGCACAGCCAATAAACAATATAACGCTGTTCTATTTCACAGTTCAATCTAATGGAAGCTTTTGTTGCTCAAAGGGGGCCTTTATTGATGTTTACAGATAGACTTTATGGCTTATTTATCACCAGGAGAGCGTCGATGTGTCTGTCTCAGTTCCTGCTAAGCACTGCCTGTTTTAGTACCAAGGCAGAGAAAAAAAAAGAGAATTTTAAATTCCTGGATCAAAGAAACTTTAACTTAAGATAATTGTCTTGCAATGATTGATCTAGTCATGTCAAGATAATGAGGTTTTTATGGTCCTGAGGAGGATTTAATCTAATTTTTGGAGGGATTCTGATCTTACTGTTGCTGCTTTATCACTTTTAATCTCAATACTTTTATTTGAATTTGCTCTGCAAAATTCAATATACTTTTAGTTGACAGCTGAAGACATAGAATAGTCTTTTCACACTAAGTTTTCCTGTGTTGAAACTGTGTATTGAATCTTGTTATCATTACTCTGAACGAATGCAATTATAGAGATGTTTTGCTACTTTAGACAGAGAATACCCAGTATAATTCCTCCAACACAATAAAAGTACCTCTTAAATAAAAAAAGTAGTAGCCTGATTTTGAACAGAAGGTGGCTGCTAATGGTGTCTTTAATTATTTGGTAGAAGATCATTTGTGGGAAAAGATATCTAAGGCCTGTGTTATTTTTTAATAGAACCGACCTGTATGTGTTCAGTTTTCTAATAATATGAGGGTGAAATAAAGTTTGTATTAAAAAAGATAAATGGATAAGCATCATCTTCTCAAGTCTCAGGTTTAATGTCTTTTTCTTTTTTTTTTTTTTTTTTTTTTTTTTTTTTTTTTTTTTTTAATTCCCTAAGGCAAAATGGAAAAATACCATATATCTGGTTAAGGAATGATTCACAAAATTTGTCTGTCAAAACCAGTTTGGAACAAAGTCCCATCTGCTCTGCCCACAGCAACTTGTATCTTCTCCACAAAGAGAGGAAAGTATTCAGTCTACACTTCTGGGATTGTGCTACTTGTTGTATTTTCTTTTGGGCTCTATCCTCTTTGATTATTTTTAGTTCCTAATCTTATTACTTCACACTTCTGTACAACTGAGCTGAATAAGCTACTTATCCAGTCTCTAAGCTGAATCTATCCTGATCATTTTTAATTTATTTTCTCTGTTCCTCTGTATTTACTTTATTGTCCTTTCTCATATCTATGTCATTGACAAATTTGGGTCAGTAATTTATAAAGTAAACAAAAATAGCCCTAATGCTGCACTTACTGTCATTCCTTTTTACTCCTTCCTGAGCTGTTTTTAAATTTGCAGTATTTGTTCCCTCAATCAGAAATTATTCCCTGGAAATTCATGTGCCTTTCTGTAAGGGAATGCTTCCCTTATTTGTAGATCAAACCCTTCTAAAATCTACTTTAAAATAAGCACCACATTTCTCTCTTTCCCATCAGCTGAATATGCATTGCCAGAATATACATTCCCCGGAAAGAAAGACAAAAGCCAGAAGTCTCTTGGCATCCTAAGCCAGCTCCATCATGGGATCCTTTTGGTCTGGGCAAAGACCAAAATCTCTTGCCACCTCTCTTGCCACTCTCCAGGGAAAGAATTCACAATTATGGGGATTATTTTTCACTGAGCACTCACAGGGCTCTGCACATGTGTCACACAGAATCACAGTCTCTGCAGTCTCCAGCCTTGGAATGCATTTGTTCTCATCGTTCTGGCTCTGATAGCTCCATACATTCTCATTTTCCCATCATCAATATCCCCTGGCCTGCTCCTGCTTAAATATCCTGCCCCACGTGATGTGTAGGGAGCTAGTGGCAAATGCTGTCACTTGACTAGCTGTGACATATTTTAGAACATGCTTTGAGAAACTCTCTGGTACTTCCAAATATCCAAACTATATTATGTAAATATATTTACAGTGTAACTCTCAAAATACATCAAAAATACATGTTCTAAAATAACATTGATTCATTAATTTTGCTTTCAGTTCAGAATGGGTTTTTTTCCATACAATGTTCTTATTTAAGCCTTCTAATGTGGGAGTTAGGACTGACTGCAAGATTTTCTGTGTGAGCAAATATCCACAAGAGTACCAAGGCTGCAGATTTAAAAGGGAATTTTGAAGCCTTCATTTTTTTGGGTCGGATTTCTTGTATGAGAACCTTGTGCAGCTCGTAATCTGAAACATCCAGACGCCCAGGATGTTCTGGAGAGCCAATCATGTGTGGGCCACATAGCTTTTTGGCATAGAAACTTCCAATCAGTCAATATTGGCTTATTTCTGAGCTTTCCCGGGTTCCTGCATGTCAGATAAGCAAGACAGAAGGATTTCTCTAATGAGGATTATTTTTGCTACCAAAGTTTGTTCTTAAAGACAAGTGGCCCCCAGTTTGTTATTCCTGGAGGGTAACAATGTGATGACACTTGGGTGACACACAGCCAGCCCAGCTGTGTCATGCAATCACAGAATGGTTTGAGTTGGAATGGACCTTCCCTGCCATGGGCAGGGACACCTCCCACTGTCCCAGGTGCTCCCAGCCCCAGTGTCCAGCCTGGCCTGGGACACTGCCAGGGATCCAGGGGCAGCCACAGCTGCTCTGGGCACCCTGTGCCAGGGCCTGCCCACCCTCCACACAACCTTCTCCTCTCCAGGCTGAGCAGCCCCAGCTCTCCCAGGGGAGGTGCTCCAGTCCCTTCAGCATCTCTGAGGCCTTGCCTGCACTTGCTCCAACAGTTCCATGTCCTTCCAGTGCCCCTCACCATCACTGACAGGAGGATGCTGTCCACATCAGTGCCTGGAAAATCATCACCCTTTCCTCCATGGACTGGTAGCTGGAACAACCCCAAATTCCTGTGCAGGAGCAAGGGAGTGGCTGTTCCCTTTAACTCCTTTAAGTCTTACCATGTGGATGCTCAGCAGGTCCATTGCTTGCAAATTACTCCAGATATCACACTCTCTGTTACAATTAAATAAAGGCTAATTTAATTGATAGCTATGCCACACAAACTCACACTGGGTGGCCTTATTCAGGGTGCAGGATTAAACGAAGAAATAAATCAGGGCTGCAAACACGAGCAGCTCTGACTGCACAGTGAGAAAGTACAGGCAGCTCCAGTCAGATAATTCACTGTAGCAGCTTGGCAGCACTCCCCATTTACTGTATTTACGTGTGTCTAATCCCTGGGTTATCAGCAAAATGCGGTTCAGCAGCAGCACAGGCTGCACATTCATGGAGGTATTAGCAAGAGCCTGCTGCCTTGTTCCAATTTTTTTAATTACAGCAGAACTCTCCTTCTGCCTTTTCCTGTGTGAAGGTCATCCAGGAGGGTATTTTTGGATTGCTGCTCCGTTTTGGTGGTGGGAGCGCTCAGAGGTGTGAGTGGCATGTCTGAAAATACAATATCCCAGCATACCTGGGTGCTCCAGTTTAAAATGCTTTCAGCAGGCTTCAGGATTAGCTCTTATGCACTGAGGAGTCTTTATCTGAATGTGTTGGGAGATACGGTGGAAAACACAATCACTGATGACAATTAAATGGAATGGAGATGAGCCTGTGCAGCAATTCTGGAGATACCAAATCTTCTGGCTGCTGATTCATAAAACCAGGGTAGTGATTCCTCTCCACTGGAGACTCCAAACTGCTCCCTGCAGAGCAGCTGAGAGGGTCACAGCCCTTCCCTGCCCTGCATATTCCTCTCTTTTCCCTGACAAACCGTTTCTCATTTCTGTTCAAAGGCCCAGTGTCTCCTGTGCATTTTTTGAGCAGAGCAGATCCTGGACATGAAAGATTGGTCTCAGAAGTGCTGGGGGCTGCTGGATGCAGTTTATCTTAAAAGAACATCAAGGAATTCTGGCACATAAGGAAATGAGAGATGGATTTCTGATTCCTCAAAGCCAGAGAGCCCTTTGTCCCAACAAAGCCTGAGAACATTTTTGGTGAAAGCATTCCCCCCACCTTGGTTACCCCTCCAGTTTGAGCCCTCCTTGGAGCTTTCATTGACTGGCACAGCTCATGACCCACCACTGCAGCCCCTTGGGATCCCAAAGCCATCACCAGCACCCCCAGCATGGGATGTCCCCAGCAGCACCCAAAAATGCTTTGTGTCTCCTGCTCCTGCTGCCAGATGGACTAGGAATGTGTCAGCTTTAGGAACGTGGCTCCTGGGCACGGCATATCCTTCTGAATCTGAAGGATGGCACAGAGGAAAAGGGAGGAAAACCACCATTATCGAGGAGGTTTAGGCGTTCTTTGTTGTTCCATGTTCACTTAAATGGGTTTGCCTTGTGGCATCTCTACAGCTTGATTACTCTCCTGCCAAATTTATTGGGCTTTTTCTTCATTAATAAAAATTTACAGTGTTAGAAGCTCAAAGAAAAATTAACCTTCTCTTTGATAAATAGTGTTGTAATTTCTCATATTTCTAAAGGTATTATTAACATGAAAATATAATTTTTCATTATTTTTTCTGAAATATTTTAACAGATTTTTTCCAAAATAAATTTAAAATATTTCCTATACCAATACCCTTAACAATTGTAGTCAAAAGGAAAACTGACTGTATCTTGAGGCTAAATTGAAAATAGTTTCTGAAAGGGTAGCAGAAACGTTTCCATGAGGAAGTCAGTAGCTCTGTAGGATAATGGAGAAACTGAAAAGGACCAGCAAACCTCTCACTGAGAAACAAGCTACTTCCAGCTCTTGGTTCCAGTGTTTTTTTATGCAGACTTTTCTTTTTCCAAAGCCTTCTGAGGCCTGTTCCACCTGAGAATCTAAAATTTCTTCATATCAGAAAGGAGGATTAATGCTAAGGAGAACACAAATTAAGTGCAGAGATGTAAACCACTAGAAAACAAAGCTGCCTTAATTTGAAAACTCACTGTGTGCTTTCCTCAAAGCTTTCCTAGGATGAAGACAGGCCTTGCAGTTCAGAGTTCAGCTTTCCCAATGTGAGCAGTGGCACTGTGTGATGTTGAGCCTGAAATCAGGTGATGTCCAGCCTAAACCCAGGCGCACCCAGAGGCAGAGCATCAGGAGCTCTGCCCTAGGGTGCTGCCCAGGAAGAGGGGATGTCCAGAAGAGACTGTGATTGCCACTATTTACATAAGCCCCTGTTAGGATGTGATTATTGAAAGATGTCTTTGCCCAAAGTAAATTGCAAATGAGAGCATATGGCAAAGTCAATAGTACAGATTTTATTTTACACTACATTTAAGGCAGGAAAGGGGAGGGGGGGGGGGTTAATGAGAGAGAGAAAGAGAGAGAGAGAGAGAGAGAGAGAGAGAGAGAGTTTTGAGCCATGTAAGTGCATTTTTTAAGCCTTCACAGCCCCAGTTTAGCAGCCTCACACAGAGAGCAGAACAGGAAAGGGAGGAACCTCTGGCTGCCCCAGGGAATTCACTGGTTCCTATAGACTACACTCAGCCAAATATCTCCAAACCTTCAGGCCTCACAGACTGAAACCACAGGGGTCAGCATGGCTGTAACAGGTTTTTGCTCTTGAGGACATCTGACCAAGGCCCCCTGATCCAGCATAAAGGACTCAGCCTTTTCCAGAGGTTTTATTCAGGCTGAGCCTTTGAGCAGCCAGAGGCACTGTGTCCCATGACAGCCCATAAGGAAGTGACCACTAATTTTGTTTATATTTAACACGGAATAAATTTCTGCAAAGAATTAATATGCTGAACAACACACCCCCCCCCCAAAAAAAAAAAAAAAAATTTACAAAGAAAGCTCCAGGACTCTTATTAATTGGATCATGAACAGCTTGCAATATTAGAGGACAAACTGTAGCTTTGAACCTTCTACACTACTGGAACAGCCCCAGAGATTAGAAGCAGGCATCCTGCCCTTCTGAAAACAGGAATATTTTGTCACATTGTCATGAGATACAATTTCTGATGTAGAGTTAAATAACCTTTACTTTCATCCCTCCAGTGTAAAAGATGAAAATATTTTAAAAGTGAGACTCCCAAAGAAATGTAAATACAGTGTATTCACAACTGACATTTCAAAAGATTTTGGCCCACCGGTAGAGACAGCTATTCTCTATTATCAGGTTTCCTGTCACTCATGTTGATTAAAGTTGATAAACACTGCAAGCCACTTGGGGTAGGCTAAAGGACACAAAAGAAAAATGTAACTTATTTGAAAAGGACTATATTCCTTGGGAAATGGAAAGCCCACAGTATACGCCTGAGTTTTTCAACTTCAAGAAGAGCAAATTTTTTATTTAAATTTCTTTTTTTCCCCCCATTTTCCTAGAAGTGGTACACACTTAGGAACTGTAATTAATGGAAAAGTGCTCTGTAAGGACAGAGCAGTGTGAGACAGAAAAGGCAGCACAGTTTCTCTGCATTCACACTATTTTGTTTATCAAACCTGGGCAATAAATGATAACTAGACCAGCTGGTGAAATTTGGGGTGTAGCAATAGCTGCATCCTAAAGGAACATGAATCCATCAAGAACTTTGGGAAGATTTTTGGCAGACTAAGATGTCAGTCCAAAAAGCAAACTGTTTTCAAAGCATGCCATATATTCTCTCTGGATATTAACATGCACAGGACAGAAGATCAGTTTGATATAATTCATAGGGGCAAATCAGCTATAAAGATTCTTCTGATTGCTGTTGCATATGCATTATTTTTAATCTTCTCAAATCTTCATCAGAAGTGCATATTAATTTCAGAATTGTTAGGAAAGCATTGATTCCTTTTTGCCATCAAGGAAAGGGAAAGGAGCAATAAAATCAGCTATAGGGAGGAAAAGCTACTTTTTTTTCCCTTTTAGTATTAACAAACAAAAAAGTGTTGTGACAAAACTTTGAAAATAATTTGAAGGAAAGGAATCTAGTAATATTCTGTCAATGATGAGCTCCCATTAGATATCACTGGAGATAAACTGAGGGGAGCACAGTAATGTCCAGGAGCAAGAAACTCAAATCACAAAATATTTTCTAGGAAACCTTTCTTTCTTATCCTGTCAAATTTTCCAGAAGAATGCTTTTCTAACTTGACTGAATATTGCAATTACAGGAGTAGAAAGGACAGATGGCAGAATACAAGTTGGATTTCTTGAGAGGAAAAAACCCCTGAGCTTCAAAGTTACTCAAATTTACTGTATAAAAGAAGACATTAAACTTCTGGTAATTGAATTAAATTTGCTAGTTAAGAAAAAAAATCTCATGTTTACAATAAATGATTAATTAAATTCACTTTGTGACTATAAAAGTATTCGATGACCGATCTATTTTTGGCTAATAATATGAATTCTACTGCCAGCAGAATATATTGATTTAAACTTTGGCTTTTTTAAAAAGGTCTGCAGAGCCTTAAAATAAAAAAAAAAAATGTAGGTTTGGAAATTCTGAGTTAAGCCCGGTTTGTATTAGTATTTTAAGAACATCATGCATGCATTTACCTCTATGAGTTTGTTTAGCTCTGTATTTCTTGCAGCAGCTGGAGTGCTTGGAAATGTAATGCCATAAAACTTCATGAAATTTCTGACAAACCATAAAAGAAAGAAAACCAGTCCCACTCCTGTATTCCTTTGGCACAAAACTGGGGGTTTTATAATTAAATTCTTTTTAAAGTGCCAGAGTGCCAAAAGGAATGTGCCTGTTTAAGAATCTCTCAGTCTACCACTGCGGAAATCTAGCTGAGAAAACTTGGGTACCTTTTACAACAATTTTAATGCAGCTACCCTGTGTCTACTTATCTGTTTGGTTGCTTATCCATCATAAAAATCACAGTGCACAGAATCAGATTACAGACCCTAATGAGGATTCTACATATGTGGCTAATTGTGACATTATAATTCGTTTAGTCAGAAAATCGTTCAGTGTTAACAGAGGGAGAGACACTTTTAGAAATGCTGGCATTTTCCTTTAGGCTTTAAAGAGTTCTCAATAAAGAAACACAACATGATCACAGAATCCCAGGATCACTGAGGATGGAAAAGCCCTCCCAGCCCATCCAATCCCAGCCCAATCCCTCCTTGTCCCCAGCCCAGAGCCCTGAGTGACACGTCCAGACCTTCCTTGGACACCCCCAGGGATGGGCACTCCAAACCCCCCTGGGCAGCCCCTGCCAAGGCCTGACCACCCTTGCCTTGGGGAAATTGCTCCTGGTGTCCCCCCTGAGCCTGCCCTGCCAGCCTGGGGCCGTTCCCTGTGCTCCTGTGCCTGTCCCTGTTCCCAGAGCCCAGGGCTGTGCCCTCCTGGCAGGAGCTGTGCAGAGCCAGCAGAGCCCCCTGAGCCCCCTCTGCTCCAGGCTGAGCTCCTGTCCAGCTCCATCAGCTTCTCCTGGGGCTCCAGAACCTTCCCAGCTCCAGTTTCCCTTCCCTGGACACGCTCCAGCCTCTCAAGGTCTCTTGCCCTGAATTGAAAGACCCTGAACTGGACACAGCCCTTGAGGCATGGCCTCAGCAGTGCCCTGGTCCTGCTGGTCACAGCGTTTTTGACACAGGCCAGATGCCATTGCCCTTCTTGCCCACCTGGGCAATGAAGAAAGCATGCAGCAACAATGCTGCAAATGATGCAGCAATGTAAAAATAGTCAAGATCGTATTTCACACAGAACTATTAACTCCTTTTCAAAGTAATTAGATTTTTAACACATTAGCCTGTTGCTCTTAAGGATTTTCATATCATAATTTTGGTGACAAGCTGCAGTGAGAAACACCTGATGACTGTGAGCAGCTGAAAATGGTGATGGGCCTCTTGCAGGTTTTTGATGAGGCAAAGGGGATTCCTCCTTAAATCAGAAGCCATAGCAGAAAAAGAATTTACTGCAAGATATTTGAGCTTAGGTTATGACATATTTTTAATATAAACTAATGGCGACTCTACTAGTAATTGTAGCAAGGCACAATTTGCTCAGGATTTCCTAGATGCAAGCTTGTTTCTAGCAGAAACTGATGTCTTACACAGTGAGTTTATCTGGCAAGTTCCCTGTAATAAAAACACAGAGCCTTTTTTCCTAAATTATCATACAGAAAAAAGAATGCAAAAAATTCCATGTCTGCAGGCCAGTGAAAAAGAGCTTGAACCCTTCAGATCATAGAAGCAACATGAAGAGCACCTTGAGTGCCCAGAAGCAATTACGACCCCAATAACTGCAGATGAAATGAAGCAAAATGTGAAAAATTTATCTTCATGTACACTTTTCTACATAACGGAATGGCCTCCATTTATCTTACTTCTTTCTCTGTTAGACTGATTAGTTAACTGGCTTCAGAAGCAAAATATGAATGAGCTGACAAATTGTTCCCTTTGACTTTTGCATAGTCCAAGTGTAAATACCAGATTTAACATTTAATCATTTAAACCATCAGATCTGGCTCCAAGTTAAGATGTGAATATATTACCCCAAGTGTGCAGTCAATACATAGAGAGGAGTTTTACTTTTCATATGTGCTTTAAGGGAATTATGAGGATAAATAGGTATCAGCACTTTAATTTTATCCTACATGTGACCCTACTGAATTCAGACATGAAAAAAACACACAAATCCATTAATTTTTTAATTCCTTAGAAAACAGAGGCTTTCAAGGATAATGAAATCCCCTCAGTGCAGGCCATAGTAGAGGTAAAAACATAAGCCCCACTCACCTTTACCCCCAGTTAAGGTAATCACTCATCTTGATATTTAAAATACTTGACCAATCATCACCTACCTTTATTTTTATGAACAATCTCTGTGAGACTCCCAGTGTACATCTCTTAATTGTATCTTTAGAGATAGGAGTTCAAACAAATCCTGATTATGAAAACAGAAAAATAAACATCTTTGTCTCATGACAATACCAGGCAAGCAGTGGCTGCATCATTGAATACAGGAATCATTAAAATTAAATTATCAGTGTTTGCCCAAGATGGGTTATAAGGACACGTGAAAGTCATGACTGTTTTAATTTTTTTTTGTTTCTAATTTTGAGACCTCTCAAAAGACCTAATCAGGCAAACTTATCAGCCCTTAAAAATTCAGATTTTTCAGAGATGATCTCAAGTATAAGCACAAAGCTGTTAAAAATCCTTTCAGGTGTATGAAGATCTTTACCTTCTCTTTCAAGTTATGATATACAGTTGTACAGGCTGTTACATTTAAATTTTTGCTTGTGTTTCAGGCTCAGAATTACGTATAATATTAGACATCTAAACATTTTGAGTCAGGTGTTGATGAACACTTTCAACCTTCTCACTGATCAGTTGCACACCAAAGATGAACACCTCCCTCCACATGCACCTTTAGCAGGTGTGAATCCTTAGGTTTGGCACTGTCCATGGTTTCAGAAGTCTCTCTAATGTCCATAAACTCCGTTTGGGTGACTGACTGACACTCTGTGTGTCCTGCTGCTTGGTGATATCTTAATTTATTTATCACCCTTAACATCTGTGCTTCTGAAGAGTTAAATCTTCTCAGACTCTATTCCAGGCTCACTAAGAATCTTCAAAACGGGAATTTAAAAAAAGGTTCCAACCCTTTTCCTCCAATCTCTCTTGCATTGTCAAAAGAGCTATTAAAGATCTGTTACAGAAATCCAGGCTCTCCTGGAATGCTCTGGAGCTATGCCTTGAATTTAACTTACAAAGAAGATGTTCTGGTCTGATTGCTCCAGCCTGTGGTTTTCTGTATCATAAACTGAAAATTCTGTTTCTGTTTTAGACATTTTAATCTCAACTCCCATGAGCACTGGAAACAGGGCTGACCAGACAGATATTTTCCAGGCCTGTGTTCATTTCCTTCCACTGTATCTTGCTTGTCCAACTGCTTTTCTTCTTGGTCTCTTGCTATTTTTGTTTACTGAAATTCTTTTCCCTGACATTTTTAGTTTCTATCATTTGATACCAAAAAAAAAAAAAACAAAACAAGCCACAACAGTCAAATTTATCTCGTGCCCCCTTGTACAGTCTGACTTTTAATATTTGTGTGCAGAGTTCAGAATTCCAAAACTGTTCAGAGGGAAACTCTTCCAGAGGCAGTGAGGTCCAGGGTCTGCACCACCAGCCTGGGGAACAGGAGGCTGGAGCTCCCTTCCAGCTGACATTCCCTGCAAGAAAATGATTTTGTGCCGCTCTGACTCTGCATGCCTGGCTCCAGGATCCTTTTTTGGAAATTCTTAGGGACTTGCATGGATTGGGGTTTTTCTTCTTTCCACTCAAGAGTTTCTCCATCATTAGCACAGAAAGCCCATGACCTCACTGGAGTGTTACTGGGCTGAAGCACTGAGGGACCTGTGGCATAAACAAGGAGATGCTTTTGTTCTGGAAACAAGCAGATCCTATAGCACTTTCTCAGAATCCATCTAATTTGGAACATAGTTTTTCACAAATAATGTCTATAGAAAAAATTTGAGTATAGAAAAAAGTGAGTCCTGGGCTGTGCCAGCAGCACTGCCGATTAGGGCTGACATTCTAAACTGAACACACAGAAGGTTCCTGGAGCCTGTGTTTTCATCATCAAATGTGGGCATTGCCACTTGCATCAGCTCTCTCCAACTTCCCCAAGAGCTGAACAAACTCAGTTCTCTTAAAACCAGATTGCTCTGACAGACAGGGACTTGTTCTCTAAATGAAAATGCAGTGCATTTCCTCATATTTGTATTTTATATATCCAAATTTACATCTGGAAAGTTATTTATAGTGCAGACACCTTTTTGAATTACTTCTATTCATCAGTGAGTCAGTAAATAGGTTTGTTGGTTATAAAATCAGGGTTCTGTTTATCAGACTTTTCCAGCAATAGACACTAATTCTAATTCTTTTGAGTGGACTAAGGTCACACTCAAAAACCTTGATCACTAAATTATCCCACCCATAAAGTGAAAATGTTGAATGACATTAAAAGCACTACATAAACAATAATATAATTTTTAAAGACTATTGTAGCAAAAAAAATTTGTTGAAGTAAAAAACTGGTATTTTGTGGGAAGATTTGATTTTTTTTTTCTAAAAGTATTCTTCCACCTCAACATATGCACCAATCTTCTGTAAATACAAGCAGTGAAGAAAATCCTTCCATCATAAATTTTATATCAAAATATCAATACCTTCATAACCTCAAAAGATTAGGCTTTTTTAATTGTTTCACAAAAACAGTGCCATTTTTACTGCCTAAATCTAGTTTTCTATATCAAAACTCCTTTTTTTTGTGCTGCTATGAAATAATTTTGTACTTATGTCACAAATACAAAAGAATTATAAATTGAAACAAAACACCTATATAGGAATAAAGTTTTTTGAAATAAGACACTTCAAAACTACCTTTTTAAAGCATTTTTCATATCTGTTAGTATTCTATAAAAGTGCTTTCTTACTTAAATTGTTACTGTAATTGCTTTGAGATACTTAAGGAAATTTGTAGTCAAGCATTATTTTGACAAGAATGGACAGGAAAAGAGGTGTTCTGATCAACTTCTCTGAAGACAACTTTCAAAAGGGTTTTTTTACTGTACCAGAAAATGAATCACAGGAAAAAAGCTCACAGGGAGGAATACATCTTTCTGTAAGTATAGTCAAACTGCAAAGTAGTACCCTGGGGCAAAGGCAGAAGTTCAATACTTATGAGGAGCATTCAACAGTTGGATTGAGAAACAAAATACCCTGAAATACCAGAATGATGGGAAACATATTGCTCTCCCCATCTGATGTCCTTCTTCCTGCCTGAGTTTTTCTCTTGTATATTATTTTCCTTCTCTGTCATCTAAATCTGATTGCAATGCTTCATCGTGGTGGGGAATTACAGATGCAGTGAAATCATGCAGGGAAGCAAAAAGACAAGTAGCTGAGTACTTTTATTTCATCCACACCTCAAAAAAATTGCTGGTGCATGTTTAAACTTCTGGTGTAAACAACTCTTAATGCTTGGAGTGTGGTAATGTACAGGTTTAGTGATTTTTGAATGTCTTTAAAATCTTCCAGGAGGTTAAATCTGTAAAGCTCTCCAGCTCCAGGTAGTGGATTTTTAAAAGAAAAAGACATGGTATTCTTTGAATTTCACTTGACATGTAATTTGGTCTATAATTTAAGATATCAGGCTGTAATTTGCTGCAGGAAGCATCACGTAGGCCTGGTGTTATAGAATGTCACCTCAGGAAAAAAGCCATAAAGAACTATGGCTTTTCAAATATTTGGTCATATTTCTTTGTAAATATCAGAAATAGAAAGAAAATGTTTTCCAGCCCACAGCTATTTGTTTGACATTTCCCACAATGAATATGTTCTATTTTATATCAGTACAGCTGGAATCTACCTTGATAATGATATCACCTGAGAGCTTTTCCTCACTCACCCAGGTCCATATTTAATAGGCAGCTGAGATCATAGAAATTTTTATGATATAATGCAATAGAAAATCAAACCCAGTGAAATTACTGGTGTTGGAAATTAACTCCACTTTTATAGCAGCGACTTTCGAGGTTAAAAAATGAAGCAGAATGGCTTGTAATGGAGAAACATAAATTTCACACACACTAAAAATGCATATGAATAATGTCTTTAAGGTGCTTTTATATTCATCTAAAATGAAAGCAAACAAAGTAATACATTTTCTAGAGAGGCTGAACATATTAATTTCCCTGAGAATGCTAAATTTATCTCTAACCTGTTTTCTCCAAGTGTGCTGGTTGATGTGAATTGGAAAAAATCCAAGCAATCCTCTGATCAGCTTTCACAGCACTTTTGTGGTCTCAAGCCAAGAAAGGCAAGGCAGGATTCTCTCCTGATCTATTCCCAAAGAAAAAAAATAATACAAGGTACATTAATGTAAAGTGTAGAGAATGAATACTCTGAATAAGAATATGTTTGTCAAGACCCAGAAAGTCAATGTTGGAAGGAAGCCACTTTCTGTGCAAAATGGTGGGATGAGGAATGTGTAGGAATTAGCAAAGCACAAGGGAGGTTTAACTTTAGAAAGATTCAGATTGCCTTGCTCCTTTCCTGAGCCAGTGAACCTCTTCAGTTTCACAGCTAAAACCCACCCTAAACTCCCCCTCTCCATATAAAAACACGTTTAGATTTCTTGTGGCAATCCACCTCCATGATCTTTTGAGTATGAGAAAAAACTTTTTCTTGACCAATCTGATCCGGGACTGAGGTTCTAGCCACAGCTCTTCTACCAGCAGTCCTCCAATTCCTCTCCAGGGCCAGTTTCCAAGGGAAAACTCTTCGGGTCAGGCTGCAGAGCAGGGCAAGGTTCTGCTTCCCCAGAGGTGCTGGCACTGCCCAGGCTCCCCAGGGAATGGGCACGGCCCGAGGCTGCCGCGGCTCCAGGAGCGCTTGGACAGCGCTGCCAGGGATGCCCAGGGGGGATTGCTGGGGCGCTGGGCACGGACAGGGGCTGGGGCTGTGATCCCTGCATGTCCCTCCCGCTCAGGATATTCCAGGATTCCATAGTCTGTAATAGTCCCTTCTAAGACGACAGTAATCGACAGCAAGAAGCAAAGCATGGAGAGCTTTAGCCTCCCTTCTTTCTACTGCTAAAAATGAAATAGATGCAATGGGATGGAAAATAGGATTAAGGTTATCTGTAAACTACTTCGTCTGAAGTTGTTATGTAGGCAAACAGAATGTGGAATGTCCCAGAAGAAATGCTGATTTTGCATAGGTCAGACCTAAGACCTCCACAGTCATATCACAGCAGGCAGTTCTCCAGATCCTGGACCAAGCTGCACTTGGACCATATTAAACCAAAGCTGATCAGTAACAGGAAAAGCTAGGGATTAATTAAGGATTCATGAGGAATGTGTAGGAATTAGCAAAGCAGAAGAAAAATATTAAGACTGAAAATAAAGTTAGCACAACTCTAACTTCAGGAACATCAAAATATGACTATGTTATTCTATATATTGTGAAGCAAATTTCATCTGAAATAGAAAACAGCATTAAAGGAGACTGGTCTTACTTTGTTACCCTTCCTTTAAAGTGTAAAAGAAAAGTAAAGGCTGATTTTACAGAACCCAGACTGGGTGAGGCTGGAGGAGCCACAGGGGCTGCCCTGGTGCCCCCTCCCTGCTCCAGCAGGGCCATCCCAGAGCACAGGGCACAGCAGTGTGTCCCTGTGCTCTGGAATATCCCCAGCCAGGAGACTCCAGAGCCTCTGTGCACACTCTGCTCAGGGCTGGGCACTGCCCAGGGCAGCAGTTGTGCCTCCTGTGCAGGGGCAGCTCCTGGGCTCAGCCCTGCCCGTGGCCCTTGTGTCCCATTTCTGGGGACCACAGAGCAGAGCCTGGTCCATCCTCTGATACCTCCATTCAGAAACCTTTTATATTTCTGTTAATTATAAAAATTACGTATTTATATACTTCTAAGCTTTAACTTATAAAGTAGCATTAGTTTAAAAAACCTTGAACTTATAAACTTACATTAGTTTAATGGCATTAAGGTGGGTAAACTAATGAGTTACAATGTGAAGAAATATGAAGGATTTTATAAACTTCCTTTTTTGTGTGGAGTTCTGTGTGCCGAAAGGTTCATGGGCAGTGTGTGTGGTCACAGGGCTGCTCTGGAGGAGTCAGAGTAGCCTGGCCTTCAACCACAGAGCCAGTGCTGGACAGAACATGCTTTGCTGTGACTGCCAGCACTTCCAAGGCCACACAGCCACTTTACAGAAGTGTGAAGAATGACCCATGCCAGGCCATTTGCACTGCAAATGCCTTTAGTGTAGCACTGTCTACAGAAGAGGCCCAGAAGGAGTTCTGAGCACCAGCACAACTGGATAACCTCCAAAGGAGTGCTGGGATCCCAGTGCTCATACTGTGATTTCCCTGCTGAGGTGTGAACAGCACAGGAGGGAATTGAAGTCCTCCTGAACATTTGGTTCTTCTCAGGAGCAGCTGAACATGCTGTTGACACACCACCAAGGTCAATAATTACTGCTTTTTATAAGTGCTTCCACTCCTAACCTTCTACCTCTATTTTCTTTCCCCATTCTGGCAGTTAAATGGAACACAGATGGAACAAAGAGTGATACCAGCTAATTTTAGTCTTAAGTGGGCACTTTCCCACAGTCTTTAGAATATCTCAGATTTATTAGCCAAGCAAATATGAAATACATTTTAAATTAATTAAAGCCCGTCCTTCTAAGGAAGCAATTTGAAAATTTTTTTGAAGGTGGAATTATGCCTTGCTTTCTGAGATGAAAAGATGACCAATCTGAATGCCTCACAAAAAATAAGTTCTTTTAATGTCTTCCCGCTCAGATGGTTGAAAAGTAACTCCCATTCCACAAGATGTCTCTTGGCCTTAAAGAACTATGAAAGTTCAACACTAATCAGGTAACATAGAGTCTGCTTGAAAGGAGCTTGAGAGGACAACAAGCTGATTAATTTAGAAATTTTATCATCTCTGCAAGAACTCCATTTTCAAAATGAAAATGAACACAGATGATCAAATATTTTTACATGCATAAAATCACAGTGAGCTGCCAAGAAGATTTTATTCATGTAATACAATGATTTATGGTCTCCAATGTTGAATGTGTGCTCTAAAACGGGGGCTGTGGTAGCATAAAAGGCAATTTGGGCTCCATATATAGGAATTATTTTTTATCTGTGTGCCTATTTTTCCTTATATGTAAAAGTCACAGCAAACAACCAAATTTGTGGCTTAAGCAATTTAGTGCATTCTTTCAAAGCAATGTAAACTTTAGAAACTTTTTTCCCCCAAAACATGTGACTAAACCCAAAAGTCTCCTTAGGAATGACATAACTCCGCACTCAAAGTCTTGACACTGGGGTGAACAAATGACTGGAGAAAGAGCTCCAGCCCTGATCAAGTATTTCACATCAGAATGGCTGTCAGGGACTCGAAGGAGCAGCAACATCTGGTGCACATTAAAAGAAAATTGTTCATCCCATCTTGGTAATTCAAGCAAGCAAAAGCACTTTGGTCGTTGCTTTAGTTTGGTTAAAGACTGGATTATCAAGCACAACCTACACCCTTCACCCAGACCAGAACTGGGCTCTGAGCTGTTGAGACCTCACAAATAACCACCTCTCCCAAGGACTCTCCAAGCCCAACTGAGTTATCTTGAAGCAGCAAGGCTTAGAAAATTCATTTTTGCTGCTCATTTCAACTGGAATTAAGGAGTCAACTCCAAATTAGCTAATTTTGGTGATGATAAAGAAGCTTCAAAACAAGTTATTTCAATCCGCCCCCCAAAAATTTGAAAAATTGTCATTTAACTTTTCTGTGTGCTAGAGTCAAATTACATTTCTCAGTCTCTAATAAAATGTGCACTTGGCCCTAAGCATGTACTCTTTATTTATTACTGCCTGGCAGCCTCAGGGTCATTACTTTGCTTGTGTGCAATTGGTGTGTGTGATACACAACATCATTGCATTCTAAGCATGAGACAGCCTGGATCTAAAGTATTATTCCTTCAAGAGCATGCAATTATGGAGTATGATTAAATTACTTTGCAATTTATTAGAGGACTTATAAACCCAGCAAGCATTGAAAAGATATTACCCCAGCATTCTTTCCTAGTGAGCTGTGCTTTTCCCATTTTCCCCCAGTGCATATCCATATGTACACAGAAAACAGGGTGTTTTTGCTAAATCCCCTAAAAATAAAGTTTTAAAGTATTTTTACTGAGAAAGGAATATTACTGATGCTAAAAAGCCACCACAGATTATTTACTTGTATCAAATATAACTGGCACTAACCCAAAAATTCCCAGGACTCTTACCCATGACTATACTTTTTTTAAAATACTGTGTCAACAGATTCTGATGAACAGAACTTTCTTATCACTCTTGGCAGACTTTCATTTATAGCACAAGATAAGAAAAAAGACACTTTATTATAAGGTTTTTAAACTGTGGTTTATACAAATGCCCCCCAATTATATCTATTGTATTACCAAGTGATAAATTGAGGAGACTGTAAATAAATCTGAATTGTGTTATTCTGATCTCTCACCTCAGCTTGTTAAAAAGGTGATAAAATAACAAATGAAGTATTAATTTGTGTTCCTCTACAATTTCTGCTTTGGTCCAGTTCATCTGCATAAACACAAAGTAGAATTTAGATCTAATTCCTGCATGTCTCTGCATGCCTCACACTGTATAACAGATCTGATTAATGTGAGCACCCTTTATCAGCCAAGAAACTTCCCCAAAACCAAGAATATTTGATTCAACAACAGGTTTTCCTATTGTCATAAGCAAGAATATCTGCTTTTTAATTTTCTTTTCTTCAGAGAAATTTTAAGGGGAAATAAACACAATAGCAGAGAAAAAAAGGAAATTGAATGTATATTAATGAGAATCAGAGAGCTCTCATTTCCTCAGGGTAGAACTTTCTAAAGCTTAAATTTCCTTCCCTAAATAAGCAGAATGATAGTCCTGCCTGGTGCTAACTGCAGAAGGATTTAAACAGATGGAAAAGATAAAGACTCATCTTCTGTCAAGAGTGGAAGGGTTCATTCATATATATTGACCTCGGGAAGCTACCAATCAGATGGATAACTTCAAGCACAAATTATTGATCCACTTTTCTACTTATGCAGGACCTTAAATACTTGCCTAATTATTTTGAATTATGTCTGTAAAAAGGCAAACAAGATGTAAAGACAGCCTGATGGTGCAAGGCCATGTTTTCTATATCCGGACAGCTCAAATACTACCATCTGTTGCTTTCCCTAAAACAATCCAAAGTAATAAAGACACTCTGCCTATTCTGATTATGTGTGAGTCATGTTTTGAGGAAATATCAGGGAAATGTGGGCAGCAGCAATGTTCCAGTTATAATGAGCCTCCTCTAGAACAACTTATTTCCAAGTGAAAATGAAACGAATTCACAAATTCTTGAAACTCAGGGATGCACATACACAGAGACCAAGAGGTTAATTGTACTTGTGGTCAACCTTCAAACAAAACTAGTTTAAATTAGTCCAAATAAAATGTTTTAACCAAAAATGTGTATTCTAATGTAATTTTAGATTTTGGCTCAGCCTTTCTAAAATATATAAATATTGGAAGTTTTACGTAATTTTACAAAGGAAGACATTTATTATGCATTCACTTGGATACAGTGGGATTTTGGTTTGTTCTTCTACCTTGTTTCTACAACACATTTACAGCTTTAAGGAATTGCTTTATCACAGACACCAACTGCAGGTCAATCAGTCAAATATAATTAAATATGAAGTATACACAGTGTTTCAAATGTCCCTGAAGACTCTTTCCTCAGTCCAGTTTTCCCAGCATTGTTTGTTGATATTAAATAAATATTCCAGGCTTCGGTCTCTTGCTTCAGCATGAATTCTTCCACCAGACGAGGAATATCCTAGAAATCCAGAAGATCAAAGGCAGCAGTTAGGACAGCAAATAATTTTGGATCAGTTGCGTCCCTGAACTGGACCTGGATAGGACTGAAGGTACCTCACTGGTTCCTGATTCTGCGTTAACAGTTGATTTTTTCATCAATCGGGTTTTTTCTCCCAGACCTAATGCTCCCTTTTGCTTTTCTCTTTTGTCTGCTGCTGATCAGGAAGAAACCCACCTACTTAACATCATTTTCTCATTTCAAAGCAGAAAATATAGAGTCCATCACCCGAAATTTACTAGTTCCTCCACTGAAGATGGCTTTGCCTTTGTCCATTGTCATTTGTCCGCTTCCTCCTGCTTTTCCATCTCTCCCACTGCCTCTCTTTTATTTCAAAGAGCACATACACACACATGCCCAAGTGTCCTGAAGCTGTGCCTGGATCCACTGTGACTCACATAAACCCTTCTCCCATTAAATATATTTCAAACTTTAATTCAACAGGATAAAAAATCAACTACAACTTACGGAATATACTTTTAATATATTTTTACCAGCTAAATATTAGAAGACTATGATGATATAATATTGTTGTCTCTATAAACTACTCCTCATCAGAAGTAGAAATGAAAGACATATTGACTTCAGTTAAACTACTTAGTTTGGACATGCAAAAAGGATAAATTATTAAATATTAGTATGTGGACTTTGAGGAGCTTCTTAGGGATGTTACAGTTCCCAAGTTTCCTTCTTGTCTAAAATAGGATTTACAGGTTTTTAATAGAAGTTAGATGGGTTTAAAATTTCTATATATGTGTCGTACTTTTACGATTTATTGCATGAATTTCCTGTTGAATTTTTATGTGACCCTTGATCGCCCCTGAGGGACCTGTTTAGTTCTGATTGGATAATGCAAATTTCCAATGGAGATTGAACACAAATGAGTATGAAATTGATTTATTATAATAAGGGAAATTGAGGTCTGAGGTCCTGCTTCTCTTTTCTTTTCTCCCCCAGCCAATCCAAGACTGTCAAATGAAGGGATTTTTTGTAATAGTTTGCCAACAAAGAACAAAGAATATTAAAAGCACATTTCTCAATTACACATTGGAAATTAGATAAAATATTGTTCCAAACTTGATTGAATTCATGTGCACAAGAGACTTGTTGGAATAGTTTAACACAGTTATAATCACATAACCATGGAGCCACAGGATTGTCTTACGCGACTTCTGCAGAATTCGAACTCATTATCAATTTAATAAGAAACAGCCTTTGGCAAAATCTTGTGTTCACATGTTCACCTTGGATTATAAATTCTAAACACGTGACTCGGGACACTGCTGTAAATGGAGATGATGGACTGCAGTAAAAGGGTGTTTGGTGTCATTCACAAGTGCAGCCTCATGGGTACACAGAGCTTCACCCACAAAATATCAGCCTTGGCTATGCTGAAACAATTCTAAAGGGTCTGTGGTGTCCAGTGATCCTTGCTGGACAAACAAAAGCTGGCTCTGCAGATACTGAATTCCTGCACAGAGAGAAACACTTCTCCTGCCCGGATTTATGTGTCACAAAAAATTAGAGGGCTGTGATTTGCCCAAGGAGCAATTATGAACAGGGACTTATTGTCAGTCATACCAGGCAATCCAGGGATGAAAGATCACTTCCAGAATGGCTTGAACATCCAGTGCCTCTTCCTTGATCCCACAACAAAGGCTGAAAAAAAATCTGCTTTCTTGAGTACAAAAATTCCCTCACTAATGCAGACACATGTGCAGGAAGTTATGCACCCTGAGACAACTGCTGCTATTTGTGCCTCTGACAGTCCCAATGCATCTTCAAAAACAGTGAAATACTAAACCTCTATCAGAGAGGTTTAGGAAGAAATTCCATCAATTCCACAGCATTTACCATGTAATTTTTAGCTGAAGTGAATTAACAATGTGAAATATTCAATGTCATGGGAAGGCCCAGGCTTCTGTTGTATTGGGAAGGAGCAGACAAGAAAGCTGGAGAGAGACAAATGACAAGGGATGGAGGGACAGGACCCAGGGAATGGCTCCCAGTGCCAGAGGGCAGGGCTGGGTGGGATATTGGGCAGGAATTGTTCCCTGGAGGGTGGGCAGGCCCTGGCACAGGGTGCCCAGAGCAGCTGTGGCTGCCCCTGGATCCCTGGCAGTGTCCCAGGCCAGGCTGGACACTGGGGCTGAGAGCAGCCTGGGACAGTGGGAAATGTCCCTGCACAGGGCAGGGGTGGCACTGGATGGCCCTTGACGTCCCTTCCAACCCAAACCATTCCATGGTTCTGTGTTATTCAGCCCAGAAACCTTTCACTTCGCTGATCAGGCACATCCATGACACACAAGCCCAAGCTATTAATACATTAACTGAGTTTACTCTGAATTGTTGATACAATTTTAGGGAAAACTCCCATGTTTGTCCAAGAAAATCAGAAAGAAAAGAACAGAACTTGCATGAAGAGCCATCCTGTGAAATCTGCATTTGATTTATCCTGTTTATTTTTCCCTTTGATTAAATTTCATTGACTTGATCATGAACAGGTACAATCATGAAGATCAT
Organism: Sitta carolinensis; assembly: GCA_032173965.1. Lineage (NCBI taxonomy): Eukaryota > Metazoa > Chordata > Aves > Passeriformes > Sittidae > Sitta > Sitta carolinensis. The sequence goes on from CM063292.1 coordinate 21,084,352, forward strand.
ACAGATCCTATCCACCCAAATTCTCTCTGTGCAAATTGGGTATGATTAATAAGGTCTACAACATGAAATGGCTTTGCTGCTAAGTAATCTTGCACATATTTCCCTGTAGTTAACTCCTTTTCCTACAGTTTTAACAGAAATATTGGTATTTGTTAAGTTTTGAACAGCAGCTCCATCAGTGGGTGCAATATTTATGCTTCTTACAGCCATGTCCTGGAATCAATACCACCACTTCTGATTTCAAAAGACCTGTATTGAAAGAGAGATGAGAACACGAGTACAAAAACCCCCAGAACACAGCCCTTGATCTCTTTAGTGAGTTTTAAAAGGGTTTCAGATTCCCTCTCAAAGCATTCACCAAAGTTGGGCCAGAAGAAGTCAAAGTAATTTAGATCCAATCTCTCTTCAAAAATGAAATGAGCAGAAATTTTATTAAAAGGAAATGAAGAGGAAATTGAACTTTCATATTTCATGGTGCAATTGTGATGACAGAAAACAATATTCATTGATAGAAAATTTAGAAGATAGTTATTTATATGTCTATGCTACTCTGCTGGGGGATTTTTTTCACAGTGAAGGGCAGACAATTTTTAAGGATATGTAGCAGAATTAGTGGATCTGTAGCAGAATTACCTGTTGGATATTACACTAAAAGTATTACATACAAGACTTTTTCTATTCTTAAGGTGAAGAAGCAGAAACTTTAATTGAAATGTGTACTTTGTGAGGAATTTCAACAGGAGATGCTTATGGGTAATGGAAATATCACCTGCATAAAAGCTACACAGTCCTGAAGCCCTCTGACATGGAAAAACTAAATCATTTGAATTGAAATCACAGGGCTGAGGGCATTTTGGAATATAATGGAAATGCTATCATTCTACCCAGCAGAATAGCCAGGAGAAGGAGAAAACATTCAGCCAGGCACAGATGGGAATCACAAGTCAGCATAGAGGAAAAACAGAGAGATTTACATTTAGTTCCTAAAAGTGATGGTTCCACAGTTCATCATGGCAGAAGAAGCAATGGCTAGAGAAGATGATTCTTGTTCAGGAGCTGCTTCTCATCATTTTTGAACTCACAGTTAAGTCACCTCCCTTTCCGCCCCCTCCACAGTAAACTGCTGTGAACAACTTTTCTTGGACACTGTAGTGGGTGTTTGGGCACAACTTTTCCCAAATGTCCAATAATTCTGATCCCCTCCAATTCACGCTACTGAAGCAGTACTTAAATGCAGCACATCAGGGTAAGTGATTATTAAAATGTGGCCTGGGTGACTCAGTCTGGGCCTTTTTGAAGCCAACATCTCAAAAGATTGGCATTCTAGAGGGAAATATAAGCTACTATTTTTTTTTCCTCTTACTGCAGTGGAGCACAGCCTAAAAATGTTCATCTATGACAGGTGAAAGGAATGAAATTTCATTCTCACACTTTCTGCAATGCAAACGTAGGCAAAGCTTTCATATTAAAAAAAAAAATTAAATTTTCCCAGTGTGGAGAGAAGTTCAAAGCTAAGCCTTTTCCATAAAATATTGCCTAAGAAAATTAGTCAAAATATTCTTTGATGAGAAAAGAGATAAATCTATTCTGACTCACACAATTCAATGGAAAATAACATGTTTTCCTTAATACACACCTATAACATCATTACAGCTGACAGAGAAAAGGAAGAATCTATATGTGATAAAGATTTACCATTGCAAACCGATGTTCTTAATGCTTCCATTTTAAGTGCGTACCTTGAAAATATTTTTTCTATTTAGCAGAAGAATTTTCAAATACATACAATAATTTTAATATGCCTGTGTTAAAAAAACCTCCCGTATTCTCTACTTCAAAGCTGCTCCAGCTCATACAGTAAATAGACCATGGTGCCTGAGAGCTTATGGTGAATAGTGGAAAGGAAGAATTGAATTTTGATTTTTGTTATAAAAATATAGACAAAAATGCTGCATGATGTTATTAACCTTCTTTGAGACAACTGAGAGTTAATTACATGCAAAGATACTCTGAAAATGTTAGAAACACTGTATCACTGATTTCTCCATTTAGCAGTTGGGTTTGAATAAGCGGAGGACATGAAGACTCACATAAAAAAACCCCAACATTAAGACTTGCAGAGGAGGCCATGCAGGCAGATGGGAGAATGATGGCAGCTGAAAATCACCTGGCTGACACCAATTAATAAAAATGTAACAAAAATTAAGTGACAGAGAAATGAGCCTGCAGAAGAGCTTCTAAATTATTTTTAAACTAATGAAAAGAGACAGAATAGATTTTCCAGGTCTTTCAAATACCAAAGAACCTTGGGTGCAGCCTACTCAAACATTTTCAAAACATCAGGTTTTATGGGTCGATTGCAGTTTTCCAGGGCATCTGAAAATATTCCAGAATGGAATTGATTTGGAAATTCTGTTCTGTAGCATCAATGTGAACATTGATATTCACATTGATTATATTTCCCAGAATTATTTATATCGACATGCAAACCTCTTGCTCCACACTATGTTTATTTAGTAGTGATGTTCATTATCTTCCCATTGAATCCTTAAGAAATACTGCCTTTCATGGTGTCTTGCTTTGGCCCTGAGTGGCCAATTTCTAATACCAACACAAGATATTAAGGTAAAGAAAAGGGTGGATACACCTTTGCAAATACACATTTAGGGACAGGAAAGCCCAAGAGGAGCTCTCTTGACTTCTGGTTTTCGGAGAGGCCATGAGCTGAGTGTAGGCTGACCTGTCACTGTGAGACACAAAGGAAACAGCACGCACACAAGTGTCAGAGCACAAAAGAAGAAGGCTTTATTGAAACCTCAGCTTTTTATAATTTTCAGGACACTGACCAGCGATTGGGTAAGGAAGTTACCACCCCTCCTATCCCACTGGTCAAATGAGAAGTCTCTCAAATGGTATCGTTCACAAAAGAATATAAACTATTCTTGTTTACCTTACAATTCGTGGGAACCTGACTCCAGTTATGACAAACAGACCAGAAGCCTTATTTTCAGGGAGGACATCTCGCCTGTTCTCCATTACAAAAAGAAAAAGTAAAAACAAAAATGAACAATGCTCCATTACAAAAAGAAAAGGAAAAATAAAAGAAAAAAAAAAAGGAAAAAGAAAAGGAACAATGTTTCATGTCCACTTGTGGAAGGAAGAATTTGAAGTGATCACTCATGTCATCTGCATTGGAACCATCATCCGATGGTTCACTCACTTGATGATTTTCAGTTTGGTCATGGTTTCCAACCTGCCCATTGGCCAGGTTTTGCCTTTGCAACCAGGTTATTGGAATTCTGCGACACTGCCAGGTGATTGATGGTGTACAAAGCTCTTGCCAACCAACTCTGCAGGGTTCCACCCTGCATTCCCCATTTTTCTTTTTGTAGAACACGCTTTTGTATACCATGAGCACATTCTACAACAGCTTGACCAGTCAGGGAATGAGAGATACCAAACTTGTGTGACACACCCCACAACTGCAGGAACTGCTGCACCTTCTGAGAGGTGTAAGCAGGACCACTGCTGGTCTTCATAGCAGAAAGTATGTCTAGAACAGAATTGCATTATCCCTGCAGCCTTCGACTCCCTTTTGAAGCAAAAAAATCACTAAAAAGGCTCCACCTCTGCCTTGAAACAGCCATGACAGCGCTAGGAAAGATTCCTCTTTCCTTGGCATGAAAATACAAAAGCCGAAACTCAGCCTCAGAAACGGCCACTTGCCTTCTTTCCAGCAAATACATCCAAAAGTCCAGCATGAACAGATCTTCCGGGGTAGAAGATAGATACCATGCCATTTCAAAGGGTCTTACCTCAAACTTACCAACTGCACTTTCAGTCGGGGTCACCAGATGTCACTGTGGGACACGAAGGAAACACAGCACACACACAGGTGCCAGAGCACAACAGAAGAAAGCTTTATTGAAACCTCAGCTTTTTATAATTTTCAGGACACTGACCAGCGATTGGGTAAGGAAGTCACCACCCCTCCTATCCCACTGGTCAAATGAGAAGTCTCTCAAATGGTATCGTTCACAAAAGTAGGTAAACTATTCTTGCTTACCTTAAAATTTGTGGGAACCTGACTCCAGTTATGACAAACAGATCTGAAGGCTTATTTTCAGGGAGGACACCGGCCCTGTCAGCCCTGGTGCCTGGGCCCTGCCCAGCCCCACTCAGCTGGAGAGATTGGGCCAGGTTAACCTTTCAGCACTGCAGGACTCTGTAAAAACTATTCCAACTAATGCAGCTTGAGAACAAATGACCCAATGAACACCAATTCTCTCCTGAACCAGGAAAAAGGAAATAAGTGAAGCTATGTAGAGACGACAACATGGGACTCTGAAGTCAGTAAAGAAGAAGTCAAATTCTAGATGGAAGGGATCAAAAAGTTTGCCTTAATGCTTAGCCTAAAACTCTTTTGTGAGTGAGGCTATAGTAAAGATGTACTTGACATATCAGACTTTGTTTCTTCCCCTGTAAATTCATAAATGCTTTGGGGGAGATGTAGTGTTCTAACTAAAGTCATGAGCAGAGGCACCAGTGTTACAGTGAACAGATGTTGGAGTAGCTGTAATCCAATGACAAGCTCGAAGAGTAAAGAAAAAGATGAGAAAAAAACTGCCCTGGGAATAAAAGGGGAAGACGTCTTGACACAGTGCTTGAGAGGGTTCCCCAGCTAGCCCCGGTCTCGGACTGCACCCAGTGTGGTCTCTCCTGGTCTGGAATAGACCCAGGTAGAGATAAGGCAGTGGCTGCCAGATCCTCTGGCAGCAAGACTGCTCTCTGTAGCACCAAGGTGGGAAGGGCGTCGAGGATTAGGGCAAAAACCAGAGAGGGATCCTTCGTATGATGCCCAAAGGTTGATTTCCTCAGAGAGGGCCAGGGATGACAGGACACAAAACTGGGGTGTGCAGGGGGTTTTATAGGGGGAGGATCCCAGGGGCGGACACAAACTTACAACCAATAAGGTAGGGAGAGGGGAGGGGTACAAGGTGGGATTGACAACATCCTGAACTAATGAGGGAGGACTGGGGTCACAGGGGCCAATGGGGCGTCGAGGTTTGGGTGACACCCCAAGTGCAGGGATAGGCTGGAGGGAGGATTGACATGGAAGGGTCTGGAACAGGGGATGGGACAACTGTGATGGATGGGGAAGAGCTGGGCAGGGAAACACTGCCTGACAGGGAAGGGGCTGGAACATAGGGTGGGATTTGGCATTTAAGGAAACGTCAGGGGTGGGCACAACAGTAGGGATAGACCAACTTGGGAGAAACTTAGGGGTACATTGGAATGAACCATTAACAATAAAACTATTAACAATTAACTAATACAATAAAACAAGAAATTAGAATAAAAACACACCACAACAACCTCTGTTTCCAAGATAGATGAAAAAAACTTTCATTTTATGTTAGTACTGCTCATCCTTAAAATAGCACCCCAATGAAATGACATGGACCAGAAGCACAGTTGTGAGAAGAACTGTGAAAGATGGGAAGAACTTCACAAATGCAGGTCTCAGGTGGCTGTTGTTTGTGAAAGTTGAAGCCACAAAATCCTCTTTCCTTGTGAAGAGTTCTCTACAGCATTAGCAAAAGATACTTTTCTCCCTGTTAAAAATGAGAAGCTTGACTCAGCCAATATATCAAGCAGTAATTCAATTTATTAATTAATATGGTAAAATATGAGCAAAAACAGCGCTGGGTACAGTTGTGGGGTTTACCCCTCTGACTGCACACTGATTGCTGGGCTTGCTGGTATTTATTGAGCAGATCCATAGGCTTTCTCAGCAGTTTCTGTTTCCAATTTTTACATCACAATTCTATATTCTATTGTGATCCATTCCTTCCAGGATGTATATTTTAGGATATGTATCCCAGATGGTGGGGTCCAGCTTCCAGATAGGGGGTCCAGCTTCTATTTTGTAGGACCATTAATCTATAATAGTGATGTCGAGCTTCCCTTTCGAAACCATCAATCAGTGATGTAGATGTCTGTCTTCCTTTTCAGGATGTTCTTACCATTTCATTAGGAGCTTGGGATAAGTTCACGTCCCTCTTTTGTTTAATCTAAAGTTACAGTTTAAAAATCCTCAATACAAAGCAATATTCTAAAGTTTTAATTCAAAGGTTCTCAGTACAAAACTGCTTAAGGCTTAATTACAAGCAAAAAGTTCTTCTCAAAAAGCAACATCCTTAAGTTATAATTCAAACACTCTCGCTACAAAACAACTTAAGACTCATAATTGTTAATTGTGAACACAAGATTGGTTCAAAGGCCTTCTTCAATGCTTTGCTTTTCTCCTTTCAGTTGTTTATTATAACTCATCTTTTTAACTGTCCCATGACCATGTTCCACACATTCCACAATTACAATTACAGAGGTTACCTTTATTTACCTAACACAAAACACAACTTTGTATTCCACATCCCTAAGTGAACTGAAGAAAGACTATTTAGAAGTGGAAAACTGACTGAGATTTCTGGGTGTTGCTTCTCTGTATATTGTTGGTTAGAAGGAAAGGTGTGGGAGGGAAGAAGAAAGGTGTTCTGAAGGTTTTATTCTGATTTCTTATTATTTGGGTTTTTTGTTCTGTTAATAAAGTTTTCTTTATATTCCTTCAAGTTTAGGCCTGCTTTGATTTTTCACCTAATCCTATCAGCAGAAAATAGACCCACTACATTTATTTGCATTGGCCAAGAAAATCTAAAATTGGCAAACCTAAACCACTATACATAATTGGTATTTCTGCCTAGTTTCAAACTGAAACCACGACACATGGATAGAGGCACAGGAGGGAAGTTAAGGAGATATAGGAATTGTGACCAGACTGAGGATAACTGGGTGATAAATATTTGTCCTGTGGTGGTTGGATAGAGAAAGCAAATTCCTGATTATCACACAGACTCTAAAATGGCAGGACTCCTTCCCTTGCATGCAAAGATTCCAGAATAATCACATACATAATCTCAGAGTCAGGAAGTAAAAAATAAAAATGCACAATAAACAAAGATTTAATCACTTCCACCAACACAGAGAAAGAGACCCCATTCTAAATGTCCTTAATATGAAATTAATTCCAAACATGAGGAATGTCTCTGACATATCAGTCACCATTTTTCAGTTTGTAAATTATGGTGTTCACTCCTCTCTGGGGACTGAGCTTTTAATCACACAGATGTCCATTATAAATCCTCTGCTTACTTAGATGTATAATAGGTGAACTCACAGCATTTTTGTGCTACTATAAATCTGCAGGCTCAGACAGTGTGCTCACGATTACCTTCTAAATTCTTTCAAGGTCATTCTACATGATTTCATGCTACATAACATCCTTTTTCAGTCCATTTCACACTGAGAAAAGATCATGATAAACACTGATTTTTCCCTGATTTTATTCCTGAATTCCTGAATTCCATCACATCACCCCACCACATGCACACTCTGATACATCACATTTTAGTCATTTGATTCTAAGCTCTTGTGTAGAAACTGAAAATTTAAACAGCCAAATAAGCTAAGGGAAAGGAAAGAAAAGGAAAAAAAAATAAAAAGAAAGAAAGAAAAACAGAAAAAAAGGGTGTTTCTTCCAGTGGGAAAAGCATTACTGGAAGTAGATAAATGCACAAAAAGCCACAGTTCAAATTGCTGAGGAATTTAAATGTTAAAACAAATAGCCAAATTTAGATTGAATGTTTGTTTGACATGTTTCTATTAGCAAATGCTCTTCATGAATTATTCAGCATCAAAAAAAGACACGAATGCCTGAAAGAGCACAGAGACTCAGCTCTGCATGTGGTTCCTCCAGCATTCTGGCATGAAAGGAGTGCAGAAGGTGCTAATAATACTTCTCTCAAGAGAAAGAGATAGGATTCCTGCAAGAAATATTCACAGGCACAGGCAAAAATTAGCTGCTTGATTTCTACTGAATCTTATTGCCTCAGGTGACTCATTATCTCAATGACTTCCTGTCTATGCAGAGATTTAAGATTAATGGATTAAATTCCCTAAATTCTTGGTGAATTTATTAGCTAATAAGATACTGCTATTTGCCATTTGATTAAAAATTGTTAAGAGTTCATTTTATCCTTTTACAAAGACCAGAATTATCTTCTTTTTGTGCAAATACCCATTTCTGCCTGCTTCGGGAATAATAGGAACAATGTCCCTCCTGATATTCTCGTAATGTGCTACTGCCATTCCTCATTAAAAAAGTGCAACTGTTTGTGTCATGAAATGAGAGAATCACAGAGATGGATATTCTCATCTCCTATCCTGAGCGGGAGGGACATGCAGGGATCACAGCCCCAGCCCCTGTCCGTGCCCAGCGCCCCAGCAATCCCCCCTGGGCATCCCTGGCAGCGCTGTCCAAGCGCTCCTGGAGCCGCGGCAGCCTCGGGCCGTGCCCATTCCCTGGGGAGCCTGGGCAGTGCCAGCACCTCTGGGGAAGCAGAACCTTGCCCTGCTCTGCAGCCTGAGCCTCCCTGGCCCAGAGCAGAGCTCGGAGCTGCCCCTGGGGAGCTCTGCCCTCAGCTCCTCTACTGCAGCCGAACCAGCCCAGTGCCCGCAGCTGCTCCTCCAGGCCTTACACCATCTCCATGGCCTCTTTTGGGAGCTCTCTAATGGCTTAATATCTTTTTTTAATCTTGTGGTGCTGAGAGCTGTCCCAGCACTAGAGGTGAGGCCACTCAAACCCAGGCAGGCAATCCCACCCTGGCCCAGCTGGTGCTGCTGGGCACTGTCCCCCAGAACAGGGATGTCCCTCCTGGCTCCAGGGCACTTCTGATTCAGATCCACCCACCACGACCGCTGGGGCCCCTTCCCATGGCCACTCTCTAGCCTCTTATCTCCAGTCTGTCTGTACATCCGGGTGCCCCATCCCAGATGCAGAATCCAGCACTTTCTCTTGTTGAACATCACACTACTGGTGGTCCACAGCCCTCTTATTTGTCAGGGTCTCTCTACAAAGCCTCTTTGCCTTCCAGTCAACAACAACTTGCAATCTATTATCATGTTTAACTTACTCAGTATTTCTCCAAGGTGTAAAAATGGTTTGGTAAAAATGAAATGGTTTCCCCTCTCGTGACTACCTTAGGAATGGGGCTTTACTCCTGGTATTGTACTATTCACATGCTGTTTTTTACTCACTTCTTGCCATACCCAAGGGAAACTGATGCCAGACCTGTTTGTGGAACATCTCTCTGTGTGAGGGAAGACACTTTTCTTCTCACCACCCCAAGAAACCAATCCTTCCACAGGGTATTTCTCAGCTTCGATGACAAGTTAAGGAACTCTCGGAGCTGGCACTTGCTTGTAGATGATTATGTTTAGTAGCAACAAACAGATTTAGCTAAAACCTTTTTAGAGCCCATTTACACTTCCAGGCTCCCCAGGCTCCACAGTCTCTTACGGCAATAAATTAAATTTAACAACATCCTGTGGTAAAGGTAGTTCCTTTTATCTGCTTGAGACCAGGAGAAGTATTTGGGATAGTCTATGAGTTTGGGAGAGTCTTTTCATCTGTAATTTAAGGACTTATTATCAATAGCTTTCAAATATATTAAAAAATATATCAGAAAACATTCCTAAATGACAGACAGAATTTAAGCCTTTTGCAGTGGACAAATAGCAATCCCAGCACCCCAGAGCAAACATATAACTCCACAATTGCATTTTCTCCCCATCAGCACAGGGGTGTGCTCTGAATAAAAAGTGACGCATTTTCTTTTGATTTTGACAGCTGAAAAATTATTTTCTAAGGAGTTCTAAGTTGAAAACTGCCCTCCAGAGCAGACAGATGTAGGCCTTGGATACACAATAACAGTATGGAATGACAACTCTGCAAACCACTAAAATCCAACTGAGTTTATCACAGCTTCAGAGAGCCAAGGTTTGAGGGGCTCCAGGTACTGCTGACAACAGCACCCAGTGGGCGACACCCTCAAAGGGTTCTGGAGAGTTCCAGTGCAACAGCATGAATTTGACTGCAGCCACCCCAGCTAATCTGTGTCTTCTCCTGCCTGGATCCCCCCAGAAACCAGTTAGTCACACTGCTCCAATATTAATAAAGCAAAGTTTATGAAGAAGATATTTTTAGGACTGAACAACCTTCTCAAATTGTTTTTCACATGTTAAAGCGGATTAAAGAAACAGCAGCAGAGGTTGATAGAGTGGAAATTTATATTCTCAGGATGATGGGGGAAGTACAGTCATTGCCCAGTTTATTATCTGGATACATCAAGCACCCATTTTTAAAACCATGAATATTTAAGTTAAAACTATGACTGAAAAAAAGCAGGACCATTCAAATGGGACGAGGTTCATTTAGAATCATAGAATAGTTCGGGTTGGGAAGGACATTGAAGATCATATAATTCCATCCCCTGCCATGGGTGGGGACACCTTCCACTGTTCCAGGCTGCTCCAAGCCCCAGTATTCAATCTGGCCTTGGACACTGCCAAGCCTGCCCTGCCTTCCTAATATCCCATCTAAATTTCCCCTCTGGCAGTGTGAGCCCATTCTGCCTTGTCCTGTCACTCCAGTTCCTGAAGAATTGTCCCTCTCCAGATTCCCTGTAGCCCCTTCCGATACTGGAAAGCCAACATGAGGTCTTCACTTAACATTCTCTTCCCCAGGCGGAACAGTCCCAATGTTATCATCCTGTCAAAAATTTGGAAATCAAGAGCAGTTTCAGTCTGGTAACTGATGTGATCCATTCTGGTCTTTACTGGGAATATTTCTTAGTTAAAGCTTTTGCAGGACCAGCACATTCACTGAGTGATCAGAGATCACAGCTGATGACAAACCACTAGATGTGTAGAGTATGAAGGATGCAATATATATATATATATATATATATATATATAATTTATTATTTTGGCATTTTTTGTTATCCTTGACTTTGGTGCTGGAAGGGAGAGATGCTTTGAAAGTGCTGCAATCAGATTATCTTTTCTGAGCCCTGTCAGCTTCCTAGAGCTGGAATTATAGCAGAGATTTCTGCTCCTATAGAAAATAAAAGAGATGCATAATAAATGTACAGAGAAATCTATACTAACTATATTATCCATCTATGTTCCAAGCTAATTTTAGACATATACTCCTACTGTGTCAGAGACACATTCCATACCCTACACTGAAATTCAGTGTTGGAATAAGCACATTTTGAGTCCTGAACACACAAACAAACAGACATCACTATTTCTCTCATAGCAGGAGCTTTCATTCCTCATCCTATCCAGTCTCCCACTGTAGTCAATTGTTGTAATCTGATTTACACATTGACACAAAACTACTCCACACAGAGCCCACCAAATAGCCCAGATTCTGTCTGAATAAAGTCAGCTTTGTGAAAGAGCTGTCTGGAGCCACAGAAACCACTGATGAAGGAATTTGTGCTGTAGGTCCTGTGTTATCACACAGGCACATCCCAGGCATTGGGAAGAGGGACAAGGAAGTTTAAGCTCAATCACTCTTTCACAAGATTTATGAAGCAGAGGTGCTGCAAACTGTGGATGAGAGACCCTACATGGTAGTAGGAAAGCAATTTCCTCCTAGCCAGGAACCCAGCCGCAAGCTGAAAAAGATCCTGCTTGAGCTGCAGGGCAAAGAGTGAGACAATTACTGCTGAAAAGTGAAATTCAACCATCACTGAGAGTTATAATTGGAGCAGAAGGTCCTGGGATCCTTTGAAAGAAGGCTGGGAAGAGATAATGCAACAGATAAGGAGAGAGAGGCATTCACTGGCACATCAATTCACATTCTGCTGTGATGCAATTTTCTCCCCTGTTCTAGAAACTGCTTCCTGGAGGTATACAATTCAGGGTCTCAAATTTTATGCACTGGAGAGCAAACCAGGCAGCCTCATGAGGCTGTAAAGATGGGGCATGCAAAATTAAACCCTGTCCTAACAACTTTAGCTCAGTTAAACCTTTCATAATAATATGGAGCTCGGAAAGTTTTAAGGGCTTAAAAAATTGAATGGTTCCCAGGAGGATTAATTCAAAGAACAGAAAGTAATAAGATCACCAGCCCCAGGGAAATTCGCCAAGTTTCCTGCGTTCAGAGACTGAACAGGCCCCTTTACAGAGCACACAAAGAATAGGATGTAATTTTCTAAACCTACAGTGAAATTCAAAGTGAAAACTCAACAACATTAAAACCCACGAAGCAGTTCCTGGTAAGAAACTTCATACCTTGCAAAGAAGCAGATGTAACTCTAAATGATTTTGAGAAGGCAAGTAAAAATGTTCTTCTGAAGGCCATCCTTAGCCATGAACAGATGTAACACCCCCACATTCCCTGGTGATTTCTGCCAAATGTCTGGAAGACAAGTGATTCAAACCATTTCCGGAGAACTCTGGTGACGTATGAGTGTTTTCAGAAGATACATCAACCCCTTGAGCCATTATTTCTCTTCAGTGCCGTCTCTGTTCCAGTCTCTCACCAAGGCTGGTCTCCCAAGTGCTTACCAGAATACACTCCAATATTTGGAACATTTATTTCTCTCAGTTATCTCTTGCTTTGAAGTTCCACATTTGTGGCTTTCTTTCTGCAGAGCCCAATTCAAAGAGCAGATCCCAGTAATTATGTCACAACAGAAGAACGAGCACTATTAGTAATAAATCTTTACTTCCCCTCCAGACCATATTTCTGACATCAGTACGAGCAACTACATGAAATAACTGAGATATAATGTAGATATAACTACAAATGCCCAAGGAAGCAGCTGTGGCCAGTTATCAATATTATTGTTTCTGAAACAGTTTTGCAGTTATACAGGGAAGGGTTTTCTGTGGCTTACCAATTTTTTTTCTAAGTATCTGTCTTAGTTTATAGGACAGGTATCTGCTAAGGACAGACAGGATCCTCTCTTGGAATGGAGAATACAAAAAACTCCTCTCTCCAAATTGTTATGCTGCTCTCAGGCAAAGATATGAGGATAGGGATAACAGTTCTTTACTTGCGTTTAGCAAGGCAAACAGAACAACAATAACTAGGATATGAACAACAAACAGAAGGAGGGAAACAGTCCCAGTTTTCTCTGCTGCTGGCAGCCTTGTGCTGCAGTTACCATCACAAGCTGCCGGAGTGAGGAGGAGGCCCGGGATGCTGGAGATGGATCCGAAGCTCCCCGGCGGCAGCTGGAGCTGCAGCAAACGCCCCGGCAGGCAGGGGTGCGGGACACAGCGTGGAGAACACCCCGAGCAGGAGCCAAGGGACAGTGGGGGCAGAAACTGCGGCGGCTCCCGGCGGGGCAGAGAGGGGCCAGGGGCAGAATTCCCGGGGCACACACGGAGAGACAGTGACAGACACCCCGAGCTGAGCTCCACTGGGGCCGCTGAAAATCTCCCTGAAGTCTGGAAACCACAGTCTGGCTGTTCCCTTGTCGAGCCAAGAACTCCCCAGCGAGAAGTGAAGCCCAGGTGCTCTCCCTCTCCCCTGACTTCAGCCAATTCTTTTGTCTTTCTTCAGTACCCATAAGTGCCCAGTAATGAGTTCCCTACAACTTATGGGAAAAAACTCTACAAGAAGACCCAATCCCCCAACACTATCAAAGGAAGCAAGGTGCAAGGAAAGAAATTTTACCTCTACTGGTGCTTCAAACAGTATAAAGTTTGAGGATATTGAAGTCAGGCAACAAGAGGAGAGCACTGAAATGTGCAGCTGTAAAATTCAGCTCTGCTTGATGGTCTGGGTTTATAGCAATGCCCAGGTTTGTGGGACTGCAATGCAGCTGTAGAGCCCATTTCGATCCTTGCTTATTTTATTTCTCAGAGTTAAAAGAATTGTAACATTATATGAATTACACCGCTTTGGCTTTTAAATCACTTGGCTGTCTATAATGTCTGTAACAAATGTTTCCTATTCCACTGCTAGAAATGGCCCGGGCAGTTTTAGCCATTTGGCTGTGGCACTCACTGGCCTGTGATTCATGGTACACTTGTTATTTATTTGTACAGGCTACAAGATGAGAATAGTTCTTTAATGTAAACCCTTAAATTATAAGCTCACCCTCAGGATTCAACTGCCAATAGTAGTAAATGGATGCCCAAGATAACACAGGAGCTGTTACTATTTAAAAATAAACTATTTGATTACAATTTTTTTATTTTACAGTAGATTTCCAACACTGTCCTCATTCTTTCAGTGCTTTATTCCGTACCCTTTCCATGCAGGTCTGCATGGATGCTGGGAACAACACTCACCTTATTGTACAAGTATATGTCAGATTTTATTTATTTATTTATTTTTTTTTTTTTGTTGTTGTTATTTCAGGGCTTCTAGTAGCTCAGGTGTTCCAATGGCTCCTATTAATGCAACAACTACAACTGTTACAGTTTTGAAAGACCTCACCCACTGCACGAAGTGCAGCTAGGGCACAAGAAGGGTAAGGTTCCAATTTATAGGCAGCCTTTTTCATCCTCTAGTTCAAGGGCTACACCAGCTTTGGAATAGTTTTCTTGAGGACTGACAGATGCTTGCCGATTGTTCAAGAGCATCCCCTGAACTACAAGACCTCCCATGCCACTTAATGATGTTCTGCTCCTCCCAAATTATCCCAGAGCCAAGGGCTAAACCAAGGGTTCCCAGCTCATGAATCACAGCAAAAGGAGCACATCCATTCCCATCTTATAAAGAGCCCAAATAATTTTGTACAATTTAAGTAGGAAGAAACTACTTTGTCATGTTATTCAAGCAAATCGGAATCCAGTATTGTAGAACAAAGTGTTATAATTAAGCTAACAAATAAAAAAACCCCAAACAATCTAAGGGCTGTTAGACAACATTTCCAATCCTTAGGGGACACCATAAATCAGGGCTTTTCTTTACTGCTCAGGTCAGAAGGAAACTGTTAAAAAACCCAGTTCAAATACTAATAAGACTATTTGATAGAGCAAATATATTCCCAACATCACAAAACCCCTCACTTTCTGTTTTTCCAAATTTACTTTTCAAGCTACAGAATTTTAAAACCCCCAACAAAAAAACCCCAAAAACTCAAAACATTCAAGTGATCAATATATTTCAATAATTTTGTTATTTATCTTACTCATTTGTTAAAAATCCCCACAGTAGATACATTGTACAGCGGCACGTTTGCAAACCCAGTCATCTGCTCTTGTAATCACCTAACATTTATCGCCAGACAGAGCTCAAGCCTTCCAGGTGTGATTCTGAAGCAATATATATATATATTAACAGGCAACCTGAAACTTTAAAACAATTCCATTATCTTCCAAAGCCTGTCAGCTGAACATGAAAAGTATGATACTTTTTCCTTGCAAACAGCAACAACAAAAAGGTAAAAGTTTTCAACTTTCTGTTAGGAAAGAACTTACTACAGAAATTTCAATTCTTTCAGTTTGTTCTGTATTTGAAGTATGTGGTGCAAAAGAAGAGATTTCAGGCAACCTTGCCCCAGTAAGTCACAGTTGTACTAATTACCAAAGAAGAGGAACAGCCTTGCACTTAATGGGTTGCAGCTGTGACTAATAAAGATAGGTGTGAAAAAAGGGGTGGGCCGGCTAGTCAAGAGAGTCCAGGTGCCTTTTGATAAGAAGGAGTCCTTTGAGGAAAAGAGCTTTGCAGAGGTAGAGGAGCCCTGAGGGAGAAGGAAAGATCCAGGGAGGAGAAAGAAGACTGAAGCAAGGGAGAGAGTTACTGGTGGCAGAAAGATCAGCTGCAAGGTGTTGTGGTTTCAAAGAAACCAGGCAGAGGTATCAATTATGTATAGTGGTTTAGGTTTGCCAATTTTAAATTTTTCTGGCCAATGCACCAATGAATGGGGTGGGTCCATTTTCTGCTGAGAGATAGGATTAGGCAAAAAAGTAAAGCAGGCCTAAACTTGAAAGGGTATAAAAAAAAACTTTATTAACAGAACAAAAAACACCAAGTAATAAGAAATCAGAACAAAACCTTCAAAACACTTGCTTCTTCCCTCCCCATACCTTCTTTCCTTCTAACCAACAATATACAAAAAAAACCCCACCCAGAAATCTCAGTCAGTTCTTCACCTCTAAAATAGCCTTTCTTCAGTTCACTTAGGGAAAAAAGTATCTTTTGCTAATGCTGTAGAGAACTCTTCACAAGGAAAGAGGATTTTGTGGCTTCAACTTTCACAAACAACAGCTACCTGAGACCTGCATTTGTGAAGTTCTTCCCATCTTTCACAGTTCTTCTCACAACTGTGCTTCTGGTCCATGTCAACTCATTGGGGTGCTATTTTAAGGATGAGCTGTTCTAGCATAAAATAAAAGTTTTTTCATCTATCTCTGGAAACAGATCTTACCCTTTTATTCCCAGGGCAGTTTTTTCTCATCTTTTTCTTTACTGTTCAAGTTTCTCATTGGAATACAGCTACTCCAACATCTGTTCACTGTAACACTGGTGCCTCTGCTCATGACTGTAGTTAGAATGCTACATCCCCCCCAAAGCATTTATGAATTTACAGGGGAAGAAACAAAGTCTGATATGTCAAGTACATCTTTACTATAGCCTCACTCACAAAAGAGTTTTAGGCTAAGCATTAAGGCAAACTTTTTGATCCCTTCCATCTAGAATTTGACTTCTTCTTTACTGACTTCAGAGTCCCATGTTGTTGTCTCTACATAGCTTCACTTATTTCCTTTTTCCTGGTTCAGGAGAGAATTGGTGTTCATTGGGTCATTTGTTCTCAAGCTGCATTAGTTGGAATAGTTTTTACAGAGTCCTGCAGTGCTGAAAGGTGAACCTGGCCCAATCTCTGCATCGGGAGCATGGCTCGCCATGCTTTTTCTCCTGGCCCCATGGTCCCCACAGGCACCTTGCGAGCCGCGCCTGGCCTGACTCTGCTGGGGTGCTGGAAACAGGACAAGCAATGCTGCTGAGGCTTTCGTCCTTCTGTCTGCAGCAAAGCTGGCTCGAAGTGGCTGAGCAAATCAAGTTCATGGCGAGCTATGCTGAGGTCGCTGTGGCCGCCTGGCACCATCCCGATGCCGCTCACGAGGCCGTCCTTGGCCTGGAGCGGCGGCATGGCCGCTCCTGCACTCGGGGCCGCTCTGCTGCTGGCCACCTCCTTGAAGGCCAGAAGTCAAGAGAGCAACTCCCAGGCCTCCCTGTCCTTAAATGTGTATTTGCAAAAGTGTACCCACCCTTTTCTTTACCTTAATCCTGTGTCAATATTAGAAATTGGCCACTCAGGGCCAAAGCAAGCCAGAGGTCAGTCTGGCTCTGATGGAGTTAGAGTCTGCTCTTGGAGCCTGTAGTCACAGTCAAGCTAGCTAAGGCCTACATTGAGTCTGTAAACTAATATTTGCAGATACAGTACAGCAGGAGATAACCAGCAGCAATTGCACCCTACAGTAAGCTTGCAGTAAATTGGACCTTGTTGTAATCAGAGTCAGGATAGCTAATCTGTAAGAAGGAATAAACTGGGACCTGTTATAAATAAAAAAACCTCAATGTTCAAATTATAAGTTACTGTTCCAATCCCAGTTTAAGTCCCTGTTATAGGTTTAGTGTTGTAAGCCCCAAAAAGGGGGGGTTCACTGTTAAGAAATTCTTACTTGTTTCATTCTTACATTTGTACTCCCACCCCTTATCCCCTTTCCAACTTGTCGGGTGATTCAGCCGCTGCTCCCCAGGACCAGCTTCCACATTTCCCATGAGAACTTGTGCACAGGTGCATATTAATCATCTTACCACTGGAGAGCGAAGACAACGTAGACAACAAGCTACTCTTAAAAAAAACACCTAACAAACCACACCATGAGGACGGCGGGGACCTGGAGAAACTAGAGTCACTGATTTCGGTCCGACAAACTGGTAACCATGACCTAAGTAAGACTTGAGAGAGAGGACACCCCTGGACTTTGGAGCCTAAAACAGAGTCTTTGGACGATGCCTGTGAGGACAGAGGCTCCAGTCCTGCCGACAGTGAATGACATCAGGCCTGTGTACTCCTCCTCCTTGGCGTTGACCACGGGGAGCAGCAGCAGTGGCGGCGGCATGCACCCTGAGCCTCCACCTCTTTCTAATAAAGGTCTGTTAAAAAGGAACAGAAGGTCTCCTAGCCCTTTGTTTACATCAGGACCCTTTTCATGTTATTAAATTGTTGTCCCTGAAAATCAGCCTTCTGATTTGTTTTACTATAATGGAGTCAGTTCTCATGAATTGTAAGATAAACAACAATCATGTTTGCATTCCTTTGTAAAAGATATCACCTGATGGACTTCTCAAGTGACCAGTGAAGATGGAGAGGTGGGAACTTCTCTGTCCAATCTCTGATCACTGTCCAGAAACTTATAGATACAAAGTCAACAATAAATGAGAGACTTCTTTTCTTCTCTGCCTGAACATCTATTGTGTGTGTAGCTGTGTGTTTCTATCTGCATCACAGTAACATTAAATGTCTGTGTCTTGGCTCATTTATACCCCTAATGAGAGGTCTACTGCAACAGAAGTAAAGCTGCTGAATGTGGAAGCAAGACTGGTTTGACTGTGTTGATGCAGTTGGCATAGAAGTTTCCTACTGTCAGCTGGATGTGTGATGATACTTGGAAATTCAGACAAAATCTGACCTTAGATAAGGAAAAAAAAAAACCAAAACCCCAGCTATTGCAGGCTTCTCCCCCCAAAAGGCTATTTTTTTAATCATCTGTTCTAGTAGTTCAGTGAGCTGTAGCAACCTGAGGAAGATTTGAAGGAAAGTGACAATTTTCTGCAAGGCCAAGTTTTAAAATTTCCTGGAAGAGGAGCACAGTGGACTCCAACCCTTGGGGAATTATTACTTGTTCTAGTGAAATATCAAGCAACTGCAGTAAATGGAGGCAAACACAGAATTTGGTCTGCCTGAGGACTAAAATGGAGTCTCGATATCTAAATTTAAATTTAACTGCAGCAACTTCCTAGCCCCCTTATCCTAGTGATGAAGGGATGCTCCACAGGGAAGTACCAGTGCAGGGTGTGCCATGCCCTGGAGTTTGGGGAGCAGAAGGTGGAAGTGCTCAGGAATAATCCCAGAACCACAAACAGACGAGGAAACCAGAAACACTGGGAGTCTTGACCGTGACACAAATCTGCCCAAAGACAGAGCACTGCAACCCCTGCTGGCAGGGACAGGGAGAGGAGGGCACTGCAGGCCATAAAGCAGGAAAACCCCAAAGCACAGGGAGAGTGATCAGTGCCCTGGAAACTCCTGCACTGCCACAGTGAAAGATCTGAACCTCATCAGGGTTTGCCTTGCTGGGCCTTCACTGCCCTTACAGATTAACTCACCCTGAGCTTGGGGCTGAATTTCCCATCTGAACCCTGAAAAGATGTTTAGCATTTATTACAGGGCACAGTTAAATAGAAGAAAATACCAGCACAGCAAACACAAGCAAACTCCAATCTTTACCACAGAGATGTTGTTAAAGCCATTTTTACAGTCATCTCAGACCACCAGCAGTTTGAAAAACATCCCTATGGAGGATGTGCTGGAGGAACACAGAGCTCATTCACATACCCTGCAGGAAGTTCTCAGGTATACAAGATTCAAAATATTAACTAAAACCTGGACACTATACCAAGAATAATTCCTGAACTTTGATAAATAGCCTTTTTTCCTAGTGCTTCTTCAAAATGCATAGAAAGTTTTGATTACTTTGTTTCTAATTATAGAAAATTGAGTTCTATCATTTTATTTTGTCAGGACACAAAAGAAGGAAACGAACCATTACTTGGAGTGTTTTACCTCCCTATTTATTGTCAGAAGGGAAAGGTGTTGATAATATTCAGAATAGCTTAGGGTAAGATTAAGTTTAAATCTGAATCACTGTTTGATTTCAGCAGCACAATAATTCCTCCAGCAGTTCCCACACAGATCCTTCAAAATTACCACTCACTGGTAATCACATTGCCAAAATCCATATCTAATAACATTTCTGCTGCAAATAATGGAGAAATGAAGTTCGAAAGCAGTTGATCTTGTAGTACATCATCAAAATTGAATGTTTGAAATCTTGTGAGAAGTTGGGCATTCTGGCCAAATTCTGCAAACTTCTCTATTTGCAAATCAAGTGTAAAATAATCTTTGATTTAGGATCCCAGCCAGAGCTAAACGTAAGGATGAAAATCTAGTACATGTGATTTGTAAGTCTTTTATTTATTTGTGTGTTACTTCCTTAAATTTCTATGGTCTCGGTGTAGCTGAAGATAGACGGGAGATCCTGCTGCTGCACTCTCCATCACACATTTTGCTTTTTCCAACAGTGCAAAACCAAGTAAATATTTCTCACCATGAGCAAACCAATGTGAAGTGCACTTAAAACTAATTTTTAAATTGTACTCCATGGAGATGCCAGCTTTGAGTTCTGTAACAGCCTTTCCCGAGAAAATCTCTCCATTAACAAGCAAATTCACTTAAGGACTTGCCTTGTTTAAATCCAATTTGACAATAGTAACCTCTGAAACAGAAAAAAAAAATTTGTTTTATCAAAGGTAAGAAAAATACAACTGTCATGTGCCATGATGGGATTAGATGCACCAGAGCACTGCAAAGGATATTTTAAACCTGTCCTGACCCACACCTCCCCAAAGAAATTAGAAACACCTACATTCTCAATTTGAGAAAACCAGAATATTTTAGTCAAATTTGGCCTATCCACTGTGTATTAGGGATGGTGTTTTAGAAAAAGGTGGAGTCACTTCACTGGAGTAATGTGTTACCATGAGAAATTCCATAAGAAGTGTAGTTAGTGTGAAATTAGGTGATTAGTGAAAGAAAGTGGCAAGTTTGTACATGATACAGGCATCTGCCTTCCTTCCTTTCCTTCCCATTTTGAATTAAGGTAAAAGATATCAATTAAATTGGTGGGAAAATTGTAACCTGGCCAATCTTTTGTTTTGATCACTTGGAGTCTGAATTACTCACTAAATTACATGTGGCATCCTTAGAGAAATGAAGAATAGTGTAATGTTCTGTGTGCTTTTCTGAATGAATAATCTGTACAGCAGATAACTCCCCTTGCAGATACTGAGAGAAATTCAAGTGATAAAAGAGTACCTCTGATTCTTCATCTGTCTGAGAATTATGTCTGGGTTACCTGTCCCTGGCTCATCCTTTAGTACAGCTCTGCAGGTGAGATTCAGATCACATTCTGTGTTTTAATATAGAATCAAAATGAGAAATTAAAAAGGTCCCATTTGTTCCCTCACTCATCTGTCACTGCCTAACCACAAGTGTGACAGTTTGGAAGGGAAATTCTTTGTTCCTTTCTTATATTACCTCTATTATTTAAAAATCATTACTCCCTACCTTGAGATCTAAGGGGAAAAAGTTCGTAAGCCAGGATTCAAATCCATTTCTGGACTCTTCCTCTAATCCTGCAATTACATAAATAAGTATATTTCTTGTTGCTTCCTTGGCAAATTCTGCACCAGTTTTCCCAATAATCCCATGGTTATCCCCAGCCATTCTCAGTCATTCTGACAGAGGGTTGCACAGGGATAAGAGGGAGCATGGAAAAGTTCTGTAAGTTCATCAGCCATGACATTAAAGACAGGAGGCAGAGGAGGACTCTTGCTCTGTCTGATGCAGAACCAACAGCAGCAAAGTTCAGCTCATGACAAACAAAGGCAGAACCAAGTGAATCCACCCAGGAACTGCTCTGCCTCACAGTCATTCCTCACAGCAGTTATGGGCTCTCAGGTGTCACATCAAGCTGTCAACACAGCCCTTCTTTATCACAAAACCCTCCCATGTTGATAAAGCCTATCTTCTGCTTGCAACTGCTGGGCTCGCTTAATGAATATTTATCTTGCACAGTCCAGGAGAAAATCTTTATGATCATTCACACAATGAACTTTATTTTATTTATTTCACTAGAAAAGTATTCTTATCTGAACAGTTGTTCCATGTGGTTATTAATTAAAATCCAATGCTACTTGAGTAATGTTAAGTTTCAACTCTTTCCTTCACTGCATTACAAAGAGAGCAGGTTCTGATTGTTCATACAAATGGGGATATGACCTTAAAGCCAGAGTATTAGACGAATATATAATATGGCAAACACCCTCCCAAATCTCTGAATTAAAACCAAAAAAAGTCAACGGATTTACTTACAGTGATAAACTTTCAATTTTATCTTCACAATTACTATAGAAAACCCAGTGGAATAATTAATTCTTGGCAGAGTATATTTCCCATTTTGCCTATAAGACAACTTGTCCAATAAAATTATGACAAAAGAATACACCTATTTCATAAAGAAAGCTCACAGGGCTGTAATCTTGGAATATTGGAGACTTAGCCATTTTCTGTAATTTCTCTGCCCACAAGAGCAGCAAAACTGAACATCCAAATGCTCCAGAAAAGAAAGCAAAATCAAAGTCTGTCCTGGTCTGATCACTCATTAGAAACAATAAGTAACTACAATTTGCATCCTTTATTGCCCAGTGTCCTACAAATCCAGTAGAAACTCCAGGAACAATTCTATGAGTTTTATTTTGCTACAGGTGGAGCAGTAGGCAAGACCTGCACTCCTTTATTTCAGGGAAGGGATCCCTTTACTGCTCTGGCTGCACAATTAGCTGTGCCCCTCCCTCCCTCCTCTCTTTCCCAACCCTTCAAGCAGATTAATTGTTTGAACTATTGTCTTAGTTTGGAAGGCAGGAATCTGCTAAGGACAAACAGGATCCTCTCTTGGAATGGAGAATACAAAAAACTCCTCTCTCCAATTGTTATAATTTTGGAATTAAGGGGCTCTCAGGCAAAGATATGAGGATAGGGATAACAGTTCTTTACTTGCGTTTAACAAGGCAAACAGAACAACAATAACTAGGATATGAACAACAAACAGAAGGAGGGAAACAGTCCCAGTTTTCTCTGCTGCTGGCAGCCTTGTGCTGCAGTTACCATCACAAGCTGCCGGAGTGAGGAGGAGGCCCGGGATGCTGGAGATGGATCCGAAGCTCCCCGGCGGCAGCTGGAGCTGCAGCAAACGCCCCGGCAGGCAGGGGTGCGGGACACAGCGTGGAGAACACCCCGAGCAGGAGCCAAGGGACAGTGGGGGCAGAAACTGCGGCGGCTCCCGGCGGGGCAGAGAGGGGCCAGGGGCAGAATTCCCGGGGCACACACGGAGAGACAGTGACAGACACCCCGAGCTGAGCTCCACTGGGGCCGCTGAAAATCTCCCTGAAGTCTGGAAACCACAGTCTGGCTGTTCCCTTGTCGAGCCAAGAACTCCCCAGCGAGAAGTGAAGCCCAGGTGCTCTCCCTCTCCCCTGACTTCAGCCAATTCTTTTGTCTTTCTTCAGTACCCATAAGTGCCCAGTAATTAATTCCCTAGCAATTTATGGGGAAAAATTCTATAAGAAAACTCAGCCCCCAACAACTATATTTTCCATGATACCTCACTTTTTGTGCACCTGCATTAATGTTCTGAAAAAATCCATGTCCTCAGTAAAAAATGTAGAGGAAAACAATCTCAAAATCACAACCTTCCAGGCCAAGCGCTGGGGATATCAGTTGCCCTATGAGCAGAAGGTGCTGGAAGATATTGCTGTACATTAGCAGCACTGAAGAATTCTCAGTGTGGCTGATAGGACATTCCCCAAATAGTTGTCTTTTCTCATAGTTCAGGGCCTCCTGGGAACAGGTATCCCCACAGAAGTCAATAGTAAAACAAGTCAAGAGATTCAACAACTGCCCCTCAAATGAGAATTGAGTTTGTGGCCAACTCATTCCTCAAAAGCCAATTCCTGCCGTATAAAAAATGGCAGCATAAAGAACTGCAGTGATTTGTCTCCTCAGGCCTCTGCCATAGAGCAGCTAAGACAGTGCTTTCAACATTTTAGAAACAGTTTGCCAAATCATTATGCTGTCACTAAATGGAAACCTTATTTTTCAGGTGTTGCAAATACTATCAAGAGAAAGGTGCAGAGTGCACTGAAATTCAGGGTGACACCAGAGGGACACACAGCACAGTTTTCCACACATCCCAGAGAAAAACTTAGTAGTTGGCTCTTCAGTCCAGGAGGAATGATGCAAAAACACTTCCACACTGTTAGAAAACAAATACACAGTAATAAAATCTGGTTTCGCTCTGCCTGAAACAATGTATGATACCTTGTGGATGCTTGCAAAAATCAAATGATGTTGTAGGAAAACATTCCCAAGTTGCCGCACGAAGGCTTGTCCAAAATTCTCAGCTGTTTTTTTCTAGGGTTTGACTGACAGAACATGTTATTTTTTTATTACATCATGAACAAATAGACGTTTTCTTGCCCAGAGAAGGAACTGTCCCATTACCTCAGCTCCAGTGGTATTTCAGTCCCTCCATTGCCTCATTTTGTGTGAAACTTTCCCATATCTCTTGAGAACTTATTTGCATCATACAAAACTAGTAATACTTGGCTCACACATAAATAGTTGTAAAGTTTATATTATTTAAAAGAGCACCATCAAGTTGTTTATTAATTGTAAACTTGCTGCTACAGGGTATGAAATTCATCTCAAC
Source organism: Sitta carolinensis (assembly GCA_032173965.1). Classification (NCBI taxonomy): domain Eukaryota; kingdom Metazoa; phylum Chordata; class Aves; order Passeriformes; family Sittidae; genus Sitta; species Sitta carolinensis. The sequence goes on from CM063292.1 coordinate 21,108,838, forward strand.
AGGTCTCCAGATAGGTTAATTTCTTTTCTGTAAAAAAGTAGTGATGACAATGATGATGATGATAATCATTGTAATAATAAAATTCCATCCATTATGGAATTAAGCTGCCCCATGTTCAAGTCAAACCAGCCACTTGTAATCTCTGTCCCATAATATTGGTGGATATAATTTCCAAGGAATAAAGCTGGGTTTCCATTTCATCCCTTCTTTCCCTCAAATGTACTTTGAATTCTGCACTCAAAAGAGACATCAAGTGCTGGGAACAAAATCAGAATCTGTAGAATAAGGAAAAAAAACCTAACAGAGGTTGGATAGGAGCACAAGGCATGCACCAATCCTCTACTATGCCCCAAATAGCCCACAGTTATGTCTTTCCCAGGAGACAGTTTTCAGCTTTGCACTAAACTGTTCCTAAATTTGTAGACAACATAAGTCCCTGGGGATTCTCTCCCAGTGACAGCCTGCCCAGCCATTAGAGCAGTTTTCTCGTTTTGTCTGGCCTGAGCTGAGCTCGTTAATGCACTACTCCCATCCTCTCCAGCGTGCATGTGATGGAGTAATGAACACATACCTGCTCTTTTACAATAAAAGGTGTTGAATAATAAAACTGAAACTCTCCTGCGTTTAGTGCTCTTCCCCTTAGGCTAAACAACCTAAATTCATTTATATTTTTATTCAAAAGCTGATCTGATACCTTTTGAAGCTGTTTTGGGAGGTTTCTTCAAATCGGCCACAACTGCTTGTTCTCCTTGAACTGCTGTGCCCCAGACAGGACACATTCCTCCAGTTTGCTCTCCCTCATCCAAAAGAGAGGTAAAATATTGCTTCTCATCTTACTCTGAGTCCACAGAACTGTGGGAATTTATATCTCAGTGCAGATGAGACTGGAAACAAACAGATGAAATAACTGCTCTGCCATTACAGCCTTACTCACTGCTTTGCTGAGATGTCTCTCTTTGATTCCAAGGATCAAAAGGTATCTTCTTTTTCTCAGATCTAGAATTGTTTGGAATTTGTCGGAAAATGGCTTTTTCTCACCTTGATAGAAAATGAATGACACTTTTTTCTTTTTCCTAATTCTTCTCAAAAAGGAAATGAAAATCCTTTGGATTAATATATTTGATTTATGCCTTACTAGATCCTTCTAAAATGCCATCTTAACAAAAAGAATTACTTTACTTTTTCCTTCTTTGCCTATTATTTTATATGAAACACTTATTTTGCCCACAAATATAAAATCAATACTTTTTTATTCCTAATAACACTGGAATTGTTACAAATATTTTTAAAGCAATTTTGTATAGTTTGCTGTCCACAGAAAGGTTACAAAATACGTTGTAAAAAAAATAAACTATCTTGAATAGATCTTCAAATAAAAAAGTACATTAACATAAATAATTATTTTCATCCATTTCCTAGGCAATTTATGCCCATAGTCTTTTGGGGTTTGGCAATTATTTAAAAATGTATATAAAACCAAACAAAAAATAAAGGTGTCTCAGAAATCATTACATTGACTTGAATATACTTTACACCAGGTTAATTGACTTCACACATCATCTGGATATCAACTCAGAGGAGTTAGAAAATACAGCTGAAGAGACATTAATTATTCTGCAGTTACATACTTGGAATTATCCTGTAAAATACCTATTTTTTCCAGCTGTCAAAGTTCTCTAAAAAGTCAACAATATGAGGTCTTGAGCTGATCCAAAATGCTGATCCCTGCTCCAGACAGATGCAACCAAAAAAATCTTCATTTTGTAATATCTCTTCCTGTTAAATAAAAAAAAACAAACCTCAAAAAACCACAAGAAAATTATGACATTAAGAATCTGTGAAAAATCAGAATGTTGATCTTCTAGGCTGATGTTATGCATTACTTATGGCACTCTTGGATATCCCCACTGGTGAGCAGGGATGATGGTGAGTTACTGGGAAATGGAAGGACACCACAGCTGTAGGTCCTCATTTCAGAAGTCATAATCAAGGATGAAAATTTTAGCCTGAAACCACACTGAGGTTTCCCACTGCTTCTCTCGGTTTGATTTTTTTTGAGGTCATAAGAGCTGCCATTCTCCTCATGTGACATCAGCTAGAAAAATAAACACTAAAGGGAGTATGCTGCAGATATTTTTATTTCTAGTTTTTGTGAGAACTAGACTGTACCAACGTTGAAGGACTTTGGAGAAAGTTTGAAGTCCAGGAACAGTAAGTCGGTACCAGGTCATATATCTTAAAATGCCTTATTTTGTACCTAAACCCAACTTTTGTGCACAAAACATTATTTTTTCTCTCCGTGCCGTCACTAAACAGTGCCCAGAGCAGGAACTTCCACTGCACAGAGCCCATTCCCAGCACAGACCCTTCACCAAGGAGGGGCTGCAGAGCCAGCATATTTTGGTAATAAATCCACCTAGTTCAAAATGTGGAGAAATGTTCCTCCCTTTTCACACCTCTGCATAGGGAATATTGCACACAATGGTATTTGTGCTTTTGCACATCTTCACCTAGAGCAGGCCATGCTTTTAGAGAGGACACCCTGGGCTAAATCAGAGGTAAGTTAATCAGAAGTAACTTTCTCCTGCTAGTTCTCTCTCCACATGGGAAATCTAAACTTCCCCATGGGAACTCACAGAATCCCGGGATGGGTGAGGCTGGAGGAGCCACAGGGGCTGCCCTGGTGCCCCCTCCCTGCTCCAGCAGGGCCATCCCAGAGCACAGGGCACAGCAGTGTGTCCCTGTGCTCTGGAATATCCCCAGCCAGGAGACTCCAGAGCCTCTGTGCACACTCTGCTCAGGGCTGGGCACTGCCCAGGGCAGCAGTTGTGCCTCCTGTGCAGGGGCAGCTCCTGGGCTCAGCCCTGCCCGTGGCTCTGGGGCCATGGCTGGGCCAGGAGCAGAGCCTGGGCCTGCTTGGAGCCCTTCCAGCACACAGGGACAGACTGGGACAGACTGGGACAGACTGGGACAGACTGGGACAGACTGGGACAGATAGGGACAGACTGGGACAGAATGGGACAGACTGGGACAGACTGGGACAGACTGGGACAGATAGGGACAGAATGGAGATGACGATGGGACAGACTGGGACAGAGACAAATGGGACAGATGACAGCTGGGACAGAGGACAGACTGGACGACGGAAGATGGGACAGAATGAGACTGGGACGACGAGACAATGGGACAGATTGGGACAGACTGGGACAGACAGGGACAGACTGGACGAGGACAGAATGGGACAGACTGGGACAGACTGGGAAGACTGGACAGAATGGGACAGACAGGGACAGACTGGGACAGACTGGGACAGAATGGGACAGACTGGGACAGACTGGGACAGACTGGGACAGAATGGGACAGACAGGGACAGACTGGGACAGACTGGGACAGAATGGGACAGACTGTGACAGACTGGGACCCCCAGGGACCCCCAGGGACCCCCAGGGCTGAGGGCCCCTCTCAGCCAGGGCTCCTCTCCAGGCTGAGCAGCCCCAGCTCCCTCAGCCTTTCCTGGGCATGCAGATGCTCCAGGCCCTCCCTCAGCTCCAGCAGCTCCTGTCCCTGCTGTGCTGAGGATCCAGAGCTGCACACAGCACTGCAGAGGTGCCCCCAGGGCTGGGCACAGGGGCAGGATCCCTCCCTGAGCCCTGCCAAGGCTCTTCCCCACGCCCCAGGGCACCCTTGGGCTCCTGGGCCCGGGGACACTCTGCCGGCCCGGGGACGGCTCCGCGTGTCCCGGGACACTCTGCCGGCCCGGGGACGGCTCCGCGTGTCCCGGGACACTCTGCCGGCCCGGGGACGGCTCCGCGTGTCCCGGGACACTCTGCCGGCCCGGTGGGACACTTCCGCGGTGTGTCCCGGGACACTCTGCCGGCCCGGGGACGGCTCCGCGTGTCCCGGGACCCCAAGGTCCTTCCCCACAGAGCTGCTCCAGCAGGTCTCCCCTGCCTGTGCTGGTGTTGTTCCTCCCCAAACTCCCCCAGATTTAATTTAGAAATCAGCCAATGTGTTTGATGTGCTGAATATTGAGAAAACTGTAACTGGAAATGATCTTTCGAATCTACTCCAAGTGATGACACAAGGAATGGATTTCACCAAGTTTTCCAGCAGATATTACCTTGGGGTAATTACCCCCAATTACCTTGAGGGCTCACCTGAAAATGAGAGACATTCAATTTGAGTATTGTTGCTTTTAATCAAAGGTTGTCAATCACATGATATAATTTCAACCAAAATTAAACAGAGGCTCACCTGTGTCAGCTCACTGGTAATGAACAAGTGTTTTTTATGTTGCTTTATTTGCATTTAAGTCCAAGTTTTCATAAAAGTACCCTGGGGTTTTAGGATTTTTACCAACACCCAGTTATCACTTCCAAAGTGCATCATGTCTCAATGTAAGACCTTTTGAAGTTAATATACTGCTGACATTAAACTGAAAGATATTCTTTGTTTCTGTAAGTTCAGAGTGAAAAGGCAATATTAAAAAATAATCATATAGAAAGAAGCTCTATAAAAGTTCATGGAAGGTGAAAACAACTCAAAACGATCATTTTCTATGGGCTTTTTGTTAGGAGAGAGAAAAAAATTGCATTTAAATTGATATATTCCACTTACTTCTTCTGTTCAGTGTTAGACTGTTTGTGTACAAGCTAAATAATACAAACCTTCCAATGGTCTCATTAACTTTTGTTTAGTTAACCTATGATGAAATTATCTGTAATTTAAATAATGGACAACAAATCCTACCCTTTGTTTTAAATCTACTTCAGCTCCTCAGGTATCTGAAACTTTCTAGCTCAAATGTGTTAATTAAAATGTTTTTTCCTCTTACAGTAGCATCTGTTTCCAATTAAGTGATCACTATTTAGAAAGTCAACATCAAGAATCATGTTTTTACTAGAGCAAGAATAAAATAACCCACTGCACAACTATGAAAAATAAAAGTGTTCAGCTGCAATTATCTGAAAGTCTGAGTTAGGCCAGAGACTGCAGTTATTAAAGGAAATCATGCAGAAAGCCATTCCCCCTTGTCCTGGCACTCCAGACCCTCACAAAATGTGCCTTGGAAAAAGTCCCTTTACTCTTTTAAGTGTTTATTTTGCCATGAATCTTTACATTTAAAATGAGACAGGTTTAGGTATATCCTGAAATTTCATGGTTTTATATTGTTAACCCAAAGGCTTCTATCAGATCAGCCAACTTCACTGACCACCTCTGCAAAACAATTGTTTGAAATCCATCATCAGAGCTGTTCCATGTTTTCCCTTCATTCCCCCAAGCCTCAGGTAATTTCCTGCACATTCAGAAATCTATGCAGTGTAACCCCGGGAGATCAAGATGAATGGCATCTCCTTTGGTCCGGGATTGTCTTCTGGAGCTGAACCTGACCTGGGGCTTTGCTCATTCCACTTCAGCTGCTCTACTGTTGGAGCAATGCAGGATTTCTTTAGCTTGGTTTTGAGGATCCCTCTTTGCCCAACAAATATTAGCTGCAGCAAGGTGAGAGTCACTTTAATTATTACATTATTACTATTAATCTCTTATTATTGTTATTATATTGTTGTGCCAGGGTAAGCTCAGGGTGGACGCCTGGAACAGTTTTTCCATGGAAAGGATGGTCAGGCCTTGGCAGGGGCTGCCCAGGGAGGCTTGGAGTCCCCATCCCTGGAGGTGTCCCAGGAAGGCCTGGAGGAGGCACTCAGTACTCTGGGCAGGGGTCAAGGTGGCACAGCTTGGACTCCACAGTTTTAGAAGCCTTTCCAACCCTTAAGATTCTGTGATTTTAAAAAATTAAATATTCTTTTGCTATATTATCAAGTCAGAAATTAATAAAGTTAGGAATATGGAAAAACACAAGGTTGTGGAGCAATACCCAGGGACAAAACTGTTCAAATTTCCCTTCACATATTTGAATATTAGTCCAGATTTACTCTGTGAAATGGGAGAGTGGAACACCTGCTATCACCAGGTAAATGACCTCTGGGAGTGCCTAACACCTCTCAGCACTGAGTAAATACATTGTAAGCAAAGTGTTCATGTGCAGTAGTATCTCAATCCCTTGACTGGGCGCCTAAGCATGGGCAGGGGTGAGCTGGTGTCTTGGACATGTTTACTCCAGCTCTGAGGAGCAAAGGGGGAGGGAAAATGTAGAGGGATGAAAGGCTGTGTGTGACTGACTGCTTCAGCAGAACAAGGGGCTGTGTGTGGGCAGGCTGGGAATGGTTTTCCATCTTTCCAGAAGGAAGTGCCACTGCAAATCGTGCTGCTCTACTTCATGGGTAATCACTGGAGGATTCTGCTTTGAGTGATGCCCAAGTCTGAATCCAGCCCCACTCATCATCCATGGCACTGGGATGGGATCAGTGCTGCTCCTTCCTAACCTCTGGTCTCTCTGGCATGCTTGGAGCATCTCAGGGGTTCATTTACCCCAGCAAGGCTCTGTCTCTGCTCTGACCCCCAGAACTGCTGCAGTCCAAACACGAAATGCAAACAACCAGTAACCACAGGAAGGAGCAGGGCAGTTAAATAAAGTAAAGACCTAATACATGCCACATTTTAGCAATTCCCCTTAACCACACAGTTCAGAAGAGGTCATTTCATTGGGAGTGGTGTGATTATTTGGTTGTAGTACATAAAGCTTGAGTTTAGTTTACCCTCCAGGACAAAAAAAATTGGTCAGCTTTTCATTAACAGAAAAAAAAAAATAAAGAAAGTAGTTATTTAAAACTTGTTATGATATGTTAGACCATTAATAGCAGGATCCTAAGCACAGTTAAGTAGGTGAGAAATCAGTTACTGGGAGGAAGTAAGCCAGTAAAACATCATGAAGTGGTTTAACCTGTCTCTAATTAATGGAAATCCTGCATCTGTTTTAGTCACATTATCCAATTTATGACTTCTTGACTGTTTCTCTTTCCTCCTTCCTTAAACTTTGAAGTTGCACCTCGTTTGCAGCCTGGTAAATTGCCAGCTAAAATAACTCTCATTTGATTATAAGGCCAAGTGATAAGGTCATTCTTACCCTTTTGATAAACTTCTATTGAAATCTATTATGTCTATAAACCCAAACAGAGCTTCCTCTTTGTTTATTTTTTTAAACTCAGGCTATTGGTCAGAAACAAAGCTGTTGCTTCTTTTATAGCTAAACAGCAGTAGATGTTCTCCTGCTGCCTAAAGAACTAAAGAATAACAGAAATTTAAAATATAACTGAAAACTGTCTTCTTCCTTTAATGTCTGAAATTCTTAGTGACTGCTTTGAGCTGACATTCCCTTGCCACCAACCATGCTTTACCTGGAAGGAGAAGAATTTTTTTTCACTTCTAAAGAAATTTATGACCATTTAACTGTATTTTCCTGTGTATCCAAATCATCTATTTTACCATAATTAGGGCTAAATATTCCTGCTTTATCTACAGTGTTTTACTTTGAATCTCAGGGAGGGCAAATGTGATACTGATACAATTAATGATGTTCTGGAATCTCTTTTACAGAAACAATTCCTGGATATCCTGTGAAGCAGGTAAAATTAACTACTGACAAATAGGAATAACTGCAGAGTGACAAGTCCAGCTCATCCAGTCACAAGGAGAAGGGACTTAAGTTATTCTGTAATCTTTACGAGAGGAATCTCTAACCCAGATACTTCAGCTTTCATATTATTTGTAATTTTATATTTATTATAAGTGAGGAAAATGAGGTGTCCCACCCAGATTTGAGTTATCAGGCAGAAATGTGAAAACTCAGGCCTAGATGTCATGTGCCCATGGTGCATCTGCAGCTGAACTGACAGGAGGAGGGAAATCCTCTCAGAGCTGTGCATGGGCAACTTATTCACTGTGATTTTTTATTTTTCTGAAATTTATTTACACTATAATTTCCTCTCTTGTATACCTTAGTGACTTGCTGGATTGTGATAAAGACAAGGCAATTCAGCTTTATGGAAATATTTAGTCTAGTCCCAGATTCTTCTCAATAAATGGTAGGGATATATTTTCCTAAATTCGACAGATGAAATAAATGGTGGTGTATTAGAATAGATGGTGCCTGTCTAACATACTGCTGCATGCAATAGCTTGATAATTCTGGTCTAAGAATAAAGATTAAAAATGAAATACCATTAAAAAGATTGTTGAAACACTGAAACAGCATATTCAAGCCTATTTCTTTAATGAAATATTTGAAAGGCAGTGCTTTCTCAAAGCAAGCAAAAGAACCACAGCAATTAACACTAAGTTTGGTAGGAAAAAAACCCCAAAACTTGTTATTCTTTTCTTTCAGCACAAGGCAGACAGATAGATATCTTAACTGTTCAAATAAATTTAAAAAATGTCACCAGCCACCTTCACACATTAAGAGAATACACTTTGAAATAAGCTTCAGTACAAAAGCTCTAGTGGGACAGAAATAAAATTGTGCAAGGGATACTTCAGTGATAATAAAAGAGGCATCTGTCATTTCAGGGCAGCCCTGAATGTTGGAAACAGTAATGGATGAGAGGAATTAGTTACTGGTGAGGAGGTTTAGGACAAAGATAATCATATGTCTGAAAAAAAGCCTTACTAATCACACAATGATTGCTCCTTCTTCCCCTTAGAGTCATTTAAAGTGCACAGCTCTTGCATGTTGTGGAATTCAGAAGGAAAATCCAGATTATCATTTACATGATGTGCTTCAAGAATCTAACAGTAATCACAGGGTTTCAGTGCAGCAAATGCAAGAGTCCCTTGTTGCAGCCATTAGAGGAATTTCACCCTGGTAGAGTTTCAGCAAACTGCACTAATCTAAGTAATTTTCATCAGTGCAGGCTACCAGAGAGGACAGAGCTGAGGTAGGGATCAGGAATTCCCAAACACCTCATCAGACATACTTAAGATTATTTAAGGGAAGTATCTGAAAGAAGTCACATGTGCAGGTTTACAGAAGGAAAAGAGCCATGTCTAAACAACAGTGAACCTAGGGTAACTCTTCTGAGTGGGGTTGTTCCCAAATCCACCTATGCTAGGCACACTGTGTGCCTCCTGCTCTGGCACCAGTCCAAAGGACCCACCAGCCATCACCTGAAATATGCCAGTGTCTCAGTGGACTATCAGCCGTGCCTTTGGGAGCCACCACCTAAAACATCCCAGTGTCTCAATGGGCTATCAGCAGTGCTGCCTCTGGGACCTCTAGGAGACATCAGCTCCATCTGCAGTAATCCCATGTTTCATTGGCAAATGGAGACCTCAAGAAATAAATACGGGAATACATTCAAAAGGGATTTTTAAAACTCTTCTCCCTCCTTCTCCTCTACACAAACACTATCAAAGCACCAAGTGGGGTGATTCACAACCCATCTTCACAAAAAAGTACCAACATTAACAAATATTAAGCCAATTTTCTTTTTCATGGTCTGTACATTTCTGTCACACTCTGACCAATACCAAGGCCTGTACCTGTTGTTTCAGAAATCACGTGTTTTGGGAAGGAAAATTTACACCCTGTCTCACTTCCTGTATTTTGTTTTCCTAAAAACAGCTCTTATGTTTCTGTTGTTACAGTTTTGGCTCAGTCAGTGCAGCAAAGACAAATGAATAAATGAAAGAATAAAAGAAAGCACCATCACACCCATCCAGTGGAAGGGATCTGTGCTGCAGGCTTTATGGGAACCTCTGGACAATGCCACTTCACACTCTGACTCATTCTGTGCTTTAATTTCCATCTGGGACCTGCTGCTCCAGGGAGTCAGAGTGAGGTTTCCAGATGGAATCTACTTCCCTTAGAACTGTCCATGGCAATTCCTCCACTTTGGGGAAGAGGAAGATCCTTCTCTTCTAAACCAACAGAGCTCAAATACTTCCCTCTAATAGCTCAACAAAGCAAATTTCTATTATTAAACTTTAAACTCCTGAGAAAGTCCAGCAAGTCATGGAACCATGTTACACCTGTGTCTTGTTATACCTTGCAGAGGAGTAGCCTAGTTAAGCAAATGCTTTATCTATATATACACAGACTTTATGGAATATTTTTATGGATTGCAACAACTATAAATCACACATTTAAACCTGAATATATAAGATAAATTTTCTTTAAGTATTTAAATAATCTCAGTAACTATAACTTGTATTCAAAACCTTTGAATTCTGCTGCTTCTGCCAGCAATTTTTAGGGATCTGAAAATTTACTAAATGAGCAACGCAACAGAAAACCCTAAAGCAAATCAACTGAGACTTGTGAGTAAAGCTGTTGTCTTGCATGAACTCATTGCCTCAGAAACTGACAGCCAGAGAAAAAAAGTGTTCATTTAAACTGGCTTTAACTAAAATTGAGTGACTTCCCTGGAAAAAATCTGGTGAATCAGTTCAATTCTTTAGGCAGACCCCAGCAGATGGCATCAGCTGGCCAGCAAAGTCACACAACTTCTCCTGGAGTATGAAACTCCATATTGAGGAGGCACAGATTAGCAAACCACAGAACTCTTCCTCCCATAAAAAGAAAGCTGGCGTCATCTATGGTTTTGAGGGAAACAACTGGATCACTGCTGCACAAGAGCTGTGAGCTACACTCAAGGTCTTAGTTTTGTTAATGGACATTTTAAAGTATGAGCGCTCATGCCTTACTGCAAGGGGGTGTCTTAGTTTGGAAGACAGGTATCAAAGGGGCCTCTCAGGCAAAGATGTGAGGATATGGATAACAGTTCTTTACTTGTGTTTAGCAAGGTAAAACAGAACAACAATAACTATGATATGAACAACAGACAGAACCAGGGAAACAGTCACAGCGTTTCTCTGCCGCTGGCACCCTCCCCCCCTGTTGGTGCAGTTACCGGCACAGGCAGCTGTACTGCAGAGTCCGGGGTGCTGGAGATGGATCAGGAGCTCCCAGCAGGGCTGGAGCTGCAGCACGAGTCCCGGCAGGACAGGGGTGCAGAGTCCCGGGTGCTGGAGATGGATCAGGAGCTCCCCAGCAGGGCTGGAGCTGCAGCACGAGTCCCGGCAGGACAGGGGGTGCAGAGTCTCGGGGTGCTGGAGATGGATCAGGAGCTCCTGGCGGGGCTGGAGCTGCAGCACGAGTCCCGGCAGGACAGGGGGTGCAGAGTCCCGGGGTGCTGGAGATGGATCAGGAGCTCCCTGGCGGGGCTGGAGCTGCAGCACGAGTCCCGGCAGGACAGGGGTGCAGAGTCCCGGGTGCTGGAGATGGATCAGGAGCTCCCCAGCAGGGCTGGAGCTGCAGCACGAGTCCCGGCAGGACAGGGGGTGCAGAGTCCCGGGGTGCTGGAGATGGATCAGGAGCTCCCTGGCGGGGCTGGAGCTGCAGCACGAGTCCCGGCAGGACAGGGGGTGCAGAGTCCCGGGTGCTGGAGATGGATCAGGAGCTCCCCAGCAGGGCTGGAGCTGCAGCACGAGTCCCGGCAGGACAGGGGGTGCAGAGTCCCGGGGTGCTGGAGATGGATCAGGAGCTCCCTGGCGGGCTGGAGCTGCAGCACGAGTCCCGGCAGGACAGGGGTGCAGAGTCCCGGGGTGCTGGAGATGGATCAGGAGCTCCCCAGCAGGGCTGGAGCTGCAGCACGAGTCCCGGCAGGACAGGGGTGCAGAGTCCCGGGGTGCTGGAGATGGATCAGGAGCTCCCCGGCGGTGGCTGGAGCTGCAGCACGAGTCCCGGCAGGACAGGGGGTGCAGAGTCCCGGGGTGCTGGAGATGGATCAGGAGCTCCCTGGCGGGCTGGAGCTGCAGCACGAGTCCCGGCAGGACAGGGGTGCAGAGTCCCAGGGTGCTGGAGAAACACTCGGAGCAGGAGCGAAGAAAAACAGCGAAGGGCAGAGAGAGCAGGATTTTGCCGTGGAAGGGCTCCCGGCGAGGCAGACCCACGCTCCCCTCCCGGATTCCCGGGACACCCCCGAAAAAGACCCCCTCCCCCCACCTCAGCCACTTCTTTTGTCTTTATTAACTCCTCTTAAGTACTCAGACATTAGTTACCTGGCAACTTATGGGAAAGAGGAAAAAAAAAAAAAAAAAAGAAAAAAATCTACTCGTGAACCCAAACCCCAACAGGGGGGTATTTCTCCCAGATGTGAGATGTATCCCAGATATTTTATCCCATATCTGGCACAAGTAAGATCCAATTTTATGCAGTTTTTCAATGCAACTATAATGTAAATAATGGTGGCTATTAGTAGCGCTTTTGTAGGAGATCAACTGGAGTTCAAAGAAATTATGTAGAGAATAAGTCCAGATTATTGAAAAATTACTCTACCTCTCATAGTTGAAATATAAAAATGTTTATGATTACTAGTTGATTTTAGATTTTAAAAATGTACAAAATAAAATGAACCAAGAGCCGATTTTCCTTAACAATTAAGAGATCTTGTTTTTATACCCATGCAAAAAGTGAAAGCAACAAATGGAAAATCTCTACCATATTGAATGGTTTTCTATCCCATGCTAGTTTTCAAAACTGAGGGGTTCTTCTCCTGCACTTTGGATTAGTTAAAATACTTCTAGCATGAATAATTTGTCATGCTAATAGAATTTGTTATCTTTTTTGTAATTAACTCCCCAGATTCTAAACGCATTGATAACATCTATAGAATGATACACCAGAAACCTAGATTTCTGATTTAATCACCTCTTGAATAAATTCTATTTATACCTGTGCAAATAATGAAAAGTGACATAAAGGCAGCTTTCAATTTTCTCCCTTTACTCATTTCCTGAAAAGCCTTTATAATGAAAAGGCAAAGGCAGCTATACTGAATAACAAAATGTGTTGTTCACAGCATATGTGACTTTCATTAATGACTTGTGCTTTTCCCTTTAAAGAGTGGGATTTAGTCATTTTCTTAAGAATGAGCTGAACATGAACCACAGGACTGATGCTGTCAATGGACAGATTTCACATAAATTACTGGAATAAAAGCAGCACTGAGGTCACTGAGTCAGGAACAGGCCCAGATGAGTTGGACTATGTCACAAATTCAGTGGTGTGGTTGATGAAGAGGACAGAGGACAGATGGAGAGAAGAGGACAGCAGAAAGGGACCTGGGGGTACTGGTTGACAGCCAACTGAATGCAAGCCATCAGTGTGCCCTGGTGGCTAAGAAGGCAAATGGCTCCTGGCCTGGATCAGGAACAGTGTGGCCAGCAGGAGCAGGGAGGTCATTCCTCCCCTGTACTTGGCACTGGTGAGGCCACACCTTGAGTACCGTGCCCAGTTTCTCAATTTAGGAAGGACATTGAAATGCTTGAACATGTCCAGAGGAGGGAACAAGGCTGGTGAAGGGCCTGGAATACGAGCCCTAGGAAGAACGGCTGAGGGAGGTGGGGTTGTTTAGCCTGGAGAAAAGGAGACTCAGGGGTGACCTTATGACTCCCTACAACTCTCTGAAAGGTGATTGTAGTCAGGTGGGGCTTGCGCTCTTTCATCAGGCAGCAGCTGACAGAATGAGAGGACACAGTCTCAAGCTGTGCCAGGGGTAATATAGGCTGGATATTAGGAAAAAGATTTTACTGAAAGAGTGATAAAGTACTGGAATGGTCTGTCTGGGGAGATGGCTGATTCACCATCCCTGGGTGTTGAAAAAAGACTGGATGTGGAAACTTGGTTTAGTCGAGGTGTTAGACCATGGATTGGGCTTGATGGTCTCGAAGGTCTCCTCCAACCTAGTGGTCCTGTGACTCTGTGATTCTGTGATTTTAAGCTCTGACAGGGAGTGAAGTCAGATTGGGGCTGATTCTCCTGCACTAAGAAGAGCATCTGCCACTGGTACTGAGCTGCTCCCTTAACTCCCTTTTCCTACCAGACTGGAGGAGTGTTTCCCCAAAAACATTGCACACATCAGAGCTTGCTGGTGCTTGGTGGAGTTAAAGCAACCCTGGTGCCTCAGCTGCCCTGGGGAGAAGGAGGGTCAATGCAAAGGGTCCCTGTGCACATTTCCCACACAAGTCCTATGATGCCTTCTCCCAGTGTTGCCTGCCTGGACACCCTTCCCAGCACAGCTGCTGCTCCTGGGGCAGGTACTGACCCTCCTCCGGTGGAAATGGGAATGTGAGGGTTCTCCAAACCCCTGGTACCCTTCCTAGTCCCTCACATCACTGGAACTTCGGTGGCCTGGAGCAGAAGGTGGTAAAGCAGAGGAGTAAAGCTGGATGAGACAAACTCCCTTGAGTTATGTAATTCCCTTTTCCTGAAGGCATTTTGTAACTTACCAGTGCTTTCAGGATTCCCTCCCAGGCACCTGCTAAGTGGGTCTAAGTTTCAAAGAATTTTTTCTCACAATGAAAGCAGTGAATAAAATGTGCAAGATAAAACAAACGTTAGGATGTCTCTGGTTTTTGTCCGTGTATCCTACACCAACTGATATTTTAATACACCACCATGCTATGGAAACTTTCCTTTATAGATGAACTCAATGATATCATAATGTTGAAGGAAATGAGATATTCTGAATCTACAGTTACCTTTATTTTTGGAACTAGCTGAACATGTTTCACTTATTATTATGTGACAACATTTTTTTTTTGTTGATTTATGTGTGGTAAAGCAAAACTATCAGATTTGATGTTCCCACTTACCAAGCAGTCTGCTTTTTAAGCCTCTTATATTCAGAGCTTTCATAGCACCTTACAGAAAAACACATAAATATTTACTTTTCCCTCTTGCAAAATGATCCACACTTGCTATTACTCCAGTTGTCATATAATAAATTTGTATCTTTAGAACTATTTTTATGTTATTTATGGTTATAATTAACTTCAACTGTAATCAAAACATTTTGAATGCAGTCCAGCGGCTGACTGATTGTTTTGATTTACTTTGCTGGAGACAAGCTGAGATATTTTGGTAGCAGGGAGGGAGGGGTTTTATTTCACTGTCTGTTCAGAAAATTAGCAAATCAGCTCACAAAAGGGGAAATTCCCTGGAAGAATTAGAAGCATAGGTCTTCCATTCATGCTATGACTTCACTCACAAGAATAACCAGGCCCACAGGCTGCTGAAAGCAGACAGGGATGTGGCGGGCAGCTGCTCCAGATGTTGGTAGGCAAAAGTTTTGCATTAAATGCATCTTTCAAATAATTTTCCATGACGGCGCCTGCTCCCCTCTCTGGGATGTGTTGGTGGAGTGTTGTGTTGTGGGGTCTGGGCTGGACACAGGGTGATTTCGCAGTCTTTTGACACCAAGATTCTGCATGTCTGCAGCCACAGGAATAATCTAATCATCCTAAAGGTGTCCTTGGGGTGGGCAGCTGCTGCAGGACCTTTTGACAGTTATGTCCCTCCCCTGGGTGTTTATTGGAAACGGAGATTGTTTTCCAGCACACTGTGGAGGTCTCATGTGCGGAGGGAAGGGCCTTGTTGAGCTGGGAGTGTCCCTGCCTTCGTTCCCAAGCAGCAGCTGGAATATTATACCTTATTTCCCGGTGTTTCTTCATTACATGGATGTGGTTTTTCAGTCGATGGAAAAGGTTCTATAAGTTCTAAACAGAATCGGCAATAATTTTTCAGAGCAAAAGAGTAGCCATAGACACATGCTTTTCTTTCATAGTTCAAAAAACAATATTACAAAGAACACTATTTTATTTGAACCAATTTCAACTGTCAGATTTTGCTCTGCTGTGTACAAGCACTACTCACAGTGAAGTTATTTTACAGATGTATGTAAGTGCTTCTTGTAAATGACTGTTGTTTATTCCAGAGAATTCATTTTAGTTCTTCTGATCTCTTTCCATTTTTCTATCCCTTCTCATTGACATGTCAAGATAATTTCTTATAACAGTCATTAAAGGAAAAGAACAAGAGATTGTAGACAAAAAACCAAAACAAAACAACATCTTCTTGCTATTTGATTTCCAAAATTGGTAAATATCTGGTTAAAGATAAGAAACATTGATCCACATGAGTTTTGGCATCAGGCACTCAACTTGAATTTAGGAATTATAAATTCTTCATTTTTCTTTCACTTTCAGACACATTTTAAACATACGGAGAATGCAGAAATAGTCTTTTATTATGGGATAGTTGGGATTCTTCAAGGAATCATTTTGAAGGAAGTCAGTTTGCCTGTAGCCTGTTAAAACTTAAGCCTACTTCATGTGTTTCAAGTGTTACTAAACGACAGAAAATAGCAGGGATCTTCTCATTCCAAAGGGCTGAAATACGAAAAGCAGCTTCTGATCAAACCTAATCATCACGTAGGAACACTTGATTTCAAAAAGTAATTATAGTACAGAAAAAGAAATTACTGTGGTCATTATTGTGATATTCTTCAATAAAGAATTTAGGCATCTATTTTTATTAATTCATTTATATAAAGCATTTTCCTGCAAGAGTTTTTATTATCACTGGAAAAAATAATTCACCTCCTGTTGCTTCCCATTGCTTTGTGCCTCAGATAGACACAATTAATCTCCTCCTCACGACCTCAGGAGGTATCAAGAGTCTTTAACATTTACACCCAAACCCTTGGATTTGAATTTCTTCAAAACTATTCACCTTTGAACGTTTAGGATGAAACTTCTTACACTGTCTTCATTCTTTGGCTGGAGTGTTTTATGGAATTATACAGCAAAAAGCACAATTTGTCAGCTGTATCATTCCTTGAAAGAGTTACCTAGAATCAATTTATATTTAAATCTCTTTCTTTTCATATCCATAAGAAATGTTGCTAAATTTCAGAAGTTGGCAAAACAGTTTATGTAACTGAAGTAAAAATTTCCATTTCTTTCTAATTTTAGAGGGAAGTTTTATTGCTCCTATTTGAAACATTTATATGCAATGAATACATCAGCTTTTTAGTAGGCTAAGCTGTATTATTTTATTTCAGGCAAACACAAAAGTGTAAAGCATTTCTGCCTTGTAAGCCCTCATTTACATTTAAAGAGTAATTTTAAGCTAATGGGATTTTGAGGGCAGAATTTCACCATGGCCTAGCTGTTTGCCAAGGAATTTCTGTCTCCTAAGCAAACAGGGCTCCTGCTCCTTGGTAGGAATGTTATTGAATCCATTAGAGATGGCCACAGAAGTCACAATGGGAACATTCAAGGTGACACTGAAATGTAGGAGAGAGGTCATAAATAGAAATGTGTGATGCCTGTGAAAATACAGTGATAGGACTGAGTTAAACTACTTGATCAGTGCTAGAGGGATATTTCTATGGAAACATCTCTTTTATTGGCAGCTGGTAACTTCTCAGCACCTTTTGCATTCCTTTGTTCCACTTACAACTAAAAAGATTTCTGAAAATGAACATGCAGTTAAACAAATAATGGACAGTGACCAAACATGCTTTTAGTCCTCTAGTAGTTGGTATGTATTCAGAGCATTGTTGTCTCATCTGCCTTGAATATCCAAAATAGTGTGCATATTAGCAAGACTTGCTGGGACTGCTCGGTGTGGTCATTCCTTGCGGAGTCATTGTTGGCTAGAGCAGCATTGTGCTAGGAGTTTATCAGATTTGGAGGAATGCAGAGAGTATTTCCCTGATACTCTCTTTCTCCCAAATTGTTGTTAATTGCCTCTATCAGTGTCTGTGTTCGCCTCCAGACAGGATCCAGCCCCTGTGCTCAAACTGCTGCTGGAGGTGGCTGGGGTAAACTCTGCAAATGGCTGGGACAGCCAGTCCTGCACCTCAGCACAGTCAAGGCAAAGCTTAGAAAAGATTTTCAAATCCCCTCTCATGTTCAAGTTTCTTTGTCAGAACCTCTAACCTCTGCCAAGTTAAAGTTTTAAGGTTAGTTCAGTTCAGCAATGGGTAAGAAATTTTTGCAGAGAAAAGGAAGAGAAGCTCTCATCATCAATTCTGCCTTCAGTTGAGGGCTCTGGTCCTTAAAATCTGCTTTACTGCTGCTCCCTCCCCCACCACCTCCAAATGAGACATCATTTAATGGAAGAACATCCAACCAATTCATTGAAACTACTACTGAAAATACTTTAAGATAACAAATGTCAAGGAAGTTGCAACTTTATTTCCAGTAGTTCTTACATTCCCTGAAGTCTAGAGAGAAGTAAGCTAGATAATACTTATGTTCCTCAAATATAACTACAAAACACTGTCAGGAAGAGTTAGAGATTACTGCAGATGAGCTTAACGGGGGAGCCATTGAAGCCAACTGACCCTTCAGGAATCATAGATCTGCACCCTGATTTTGGTTTTATGATCGTAAAACAGTTTGGAGTGGAAGAGACCTTGAAGATCATCCAATTCCAACAATATATCATTGTTCCAAAAATGTATTTTTGTACATTAATAGAGCTGATTTAGAAATCTGCAGTGGTTTGGTAGAAGTTTGACAAACCCTGTATATTTTGAAAGAAATAGGCTAAAAAAATTAATATTTCTTTCAGGAAACTTTGTTTTTGCAGACAATTTCTAATTCATCCTAAGTATTCCTGCTCCATCCCATGTTTCATCTTAACCACATTAAAATTAAAGATTGACTTTTCCACTGTCTATAAATAACAGATCCATGGATATAAAATAAAAGTGAAATTGTGACTGATACTCAGTATCTGAATTCCTTTGCAACTGCTAAATCGATATTTGCTTATCCAGCCCAAAACTCAGGAGTTCAATATTAAAAAATACTATTACTATATTTACACTCCATCAGAGCTACAGGAACTTCATAGAGCCATGTCCCCATGCTTCTCCATGAATTTTTAAATCCCAAATTGTATTTAACTCCAGTTTAGATAAAGTGACAACTAATCAAAAGATATGCCTGGTTCTGGAATGAGTAAATTCTATCTTACTTAAATCCTCAAGATATTTCTATTCCTTAGTGTGAAAACAGTATCATATCAATAATTTAAAGAATAATTTTGTGCACCTCACGTTCAGTTGTAACTGTCTATAGCACTTTTCATGGATTTCCATGATAAACCTTAAGCTGAATGTTACTGATGAGAACTGATTGCCTCGGTCATCATTTCATCAGGCAAATGAAGCATTAGCACTCGCACCCTGCAAGGAGAAAATGCAAGCAACAGTCAGTTTTCCAAGGAAATTACTGCGTTTCTATTTTACTCTAATCAGAATTATCAAAACTCTGTTAACAGAAAATCTTTTTGTTCTGTCCATTCTTGCCAATTAATTGATATTTTTTATAATATTTAAGGTACTTTTCTTGCTTATTGTAAAAAATATTAATCTGTTGCTAGTGCTTAAAATCAGCCTCCCCATTCAGGAGAATAAACTGAAAATCTATGGGAGGGTAAAAATGTAATTATGTGAAATGTATTGGAACATTTCCCTTTCAGTGAACACATAACATCAAGTGATAAAATTACAGAATATTTGAGGATGGAAGGGACCCTAGAAATCATTTCATTCCAACCCCATGGGCAGGGCCACCTTTACTAGACCAGAGTTCAGAGGTCTGTTCAGGGTTCCCCATTTATGTTTTGGCACAAGTGTCAAAAGGACTCTTTTTGATTCTTTTTCATGTGCATGTTTTAATCCAGTTTGGAAAAGTGAATATCCTAGCAAAGTGAAGAAATTAGGTCTGAGTATAAAGAAGCAGCTAAACTAATATCTTGCGTATGTTTGGAGTAAAAAGCAAGCAACAGTGAAGTTCTGTTTGGGGAAGGAAATCAAATCAGCCTTCTCAGGAGATAACAGTAATTCAAACCAAGCATTTCTTTTAGTGGAAGCTCAATACCTTTAGACTAACTGCTCCTAAGGAAAAGCCTTTTCATTAAGGATTATCTGTCTCTTTTGCAGAGACATTATTGAAGAGTAAAGAATTTAATGAAAAGTCCACAGAAGCATCAAGCTAAGAATTCTGGTGCTAAAACAGGGCAGCTGATTCCTTCACTTGGATCCCACTGCTGCCATATGCATCTAATCCCAAGCAGATGAGCTTGTTTTTAATGGAGAGCTCTTCTCTCTGAATGGTGAACTTGCAGAGGAAATTTGGTTTTTGCTTCCAGACAAGAAAAGTGAAACTAAAGACAATTAGTGAGTTGTTGTCAGTTTTCTCAGAACCTGTGGACTCAAAAGACCTTTAACAGAAACTGGGGACAAACACTTATTAATCACTTTCCTATACCCTGTTTTTCTCAGGAGAAAAACCCAAAACATTGATTTTTCTGTATTACAGTTGATGTTTTCCTTTTGATTCCATTCCCAAAATATATGATGGAACAGCTTTCCTGTTTTTTCCCAACTTATTTACCATGGAAGTGCACTGAGCACCAGCACTAGGCAACGGCTGACAGCTAAGGGGTGAAACCTTCCATCTTTATTCATTCAGGATCACTCTCCCACTGCATCCCCCTGGGGGCTTCCAGAGAAAACCTCCTCCACAGTCTAAGTTATCCTTCGGGAGGGTCATTCAGGCTTCCTGGGAAGGGAGGAATGGATGGAGGTGGTTTGCCAGCTGTGACCATGGAAATGAAGCTTTGAAAACAGGAACTTCCTGCTCTGGGGATTGTCCCACACCAGAGGGACACCTCACAAATGGGGACAGCATCCCAAGAAATCAGGTGCAACTGCTGGGCTATTTTTTTGGGATTTCTGGCAAATGGGAATGGAAAATAACTCTGCAGAGGCAGCAGAGCAGATGTCAATTATTTACTACCATGGCCTGCCCATGGCAAATAAAAACCAGAAACAAGGAAGAAAAACCTATTGGTAAACATAAATTCATTCTGATAATTAAAATATTAAAAAAAAAAAAAAAAAAAAAAAGGAAATCCTAGCTTGATATCATGTCGTAAGAATTACCCCAAAGTCCCCCAATCTATAATGATTCAAAAAACTATATGTAGTTTAATATAATTTACATTTATCTAAAAACAAAAACACTGGAGCTATTGATTGTTTCTGCCTTTTTCAGTTTCTAAATACTGAAAAATTTCATCTGTGAAAAGTCGGAGAAAAAGAGACATTCTCTCCTCAGCTGAACTTTCTGGCATCAAGTTATCCCCTTAATTGCCTGATAATTTCCTCAGAGGCTTAATATTATCAATATTTAGTCCATAAAATCCTCAAAAACCCAAATGTTTGAGGTAATGTTCTGGTGATGCTAATCTTTAATATCTGCAGATATTCTGTATTGATTTCAGTAAGTCCAAATGATGTCTTTCCCCCTACTCCCTGATGTAGAAAGAGAGAATCAGTTATTGCTTCTCTTGGTCAAATTCAGCCTGATTTTCTTTCTCATTTGAATTAGCCACTGTAGAAATGTGTAATATATAGTAGTGTTTAAAATCATATCTTGCATTAACGAAGCTTAAGTGGATCTAATCTTCTCAACAAAGACAATACTGAAATTGTATTTTTACTTTTGGCTTCCTTTAGTGGGACCAAAACTTACAGGAATTAGATGATAGTTTGTTAAAAGTGTCCCTGCAACTTTTGGGCTGTTTTACTCCTGAATGATGAAAACTCTGTGGAATAAAGCAGAGGTAACTTGTGCCTTTGGAAACTCTGCAGTGAGTCTGGGTAAACACTGGGAAGCAACACATAAAAAATAACTTTCTCAGCGGAACCTCTTGATGCCTTCATTCTTAAATTATTAGTTCAGATTTTTACTGGGCACGTATTTGACACTTTCATGTTTCTGTCTAAAAGTAAATGTTCTGAGGATTTTAATCTTAGCTCAAGCTTGGTGTTCAGCCTGGACCAAAAATTCTTCAATCTGTAAGTAATTTTGATGTGAATAATCCAATTTTACTCAAACATGTACAAAAGAAATAGAGTCACGTAAAACCCCCAACAACACCTCCTCAGCTAAGGGCCTGTTACTTTCCCCACTGGATCTGGAGAAGGGTTCATTCTCAATTCTCATATAAACTTGTAGCTTTCAAAATTTTAAAAGCATTAGCATAATATAAATTGAAGTTATTAACTCAGTAGTGAAAATAACATTAATCCATCCAAATGCCAATCTAATTTATTTAGTTCTTTCTCAACATTTGATAGAAACACCTTATTGCTACAGAAATTATGAAGCCTCTTTCTGAGGATTCAAATTTGTTATCATGGTTCAAAACATAGGTTAGAACCAGACCACACAAAAGCACCAGTGGCACGTAAATGTAGAGACAAAAGTAATGCATTCTATTTTTTTATATCTATTTTCTTCCATGATTTATGATTCTATACTTGCCCAATATCAAGTATTCAGTCAGAAAAACCTCGCAGAATAATTAAAATTGGAAAAGACCTGCAAGATCGAGTCCAGCCTGTGCCAAATCTCCCCGCCTTGTCCCCAGCCCAGAGCACTGAGTGTTACTCCAGGCCTGCCTGGGACACCACCTCCAGGGATGGGGACTCCAAACCTCCCTGGGCAGTCCCTGCCAAAGCCTGACCACCCTTTCCATGGAGAAATTGTTCCGGGTGTCCACTCTGAGCCTCTCCTGGCCCAGCTTGAGGCTGTTTCCCCTTGTTCTGTCACTTGTGGTCTGGAAGAAATGCCCAATCCCAACCACCACACAACATGTTAAAATGGGTCAGTGATTTCCTGTATCACTTGTTAAAATATTAAAAAACCCCAAAAAATATTATGTTTTGCTTGTTGAGCCCATTGTGACATTCAGATTCACAATTTTTTCTCTAAGCAGACACCAGTGCCTGGAATTGGTGTTCCTAAAAGCTTTTTCCCACACTTCAGTAATGACCCCCTGTATGCTTTGAGCAATCAGTAGTCAATGACAGAATTCTGGTCATGTGGCTGCAGTTAGAACAGGCCATCAGCATAAGGGTTAAAGGAAGAGGCCCAGGTTAATGCTGTTCCTCTCTCTTGGGCTGCATGAAGATTTTCTGGAATGTTTTTCAAAGACTAACAGTGTCCTCGGCTCATTTTTTTTAAGCAAAGCCTGCAGTACTTGAACCTGTCTGCTTCAAGCCTTGATTAATGTCATTAGCTGCTGTTCTCCCTCTCTCCTCATAGCTGCCAGATGGAATGCTGAAGATTATTCTGCATCACTTAATTGGAGTTTATAATTAAAAAATGGTGAGTGCTATGATCCCAACGCAGACGAACAAGTTTCTCTAATCAGTAATTCCCCCATGTCCCTTCTCAGAGGCTGCCTGAGCTCATATGCCTCTCATCTTGCTGTATATGTTGTTTTTGCATCATTTCCCAAAACTTTGGAGGCAAATTCTGGTCATACATGTTTTTCCCTTTCAAAAAAAGTCATCCTACATATGGAAATGCAGCTCTTTCTATGTCCTCCTGTGCATACCTCCCACAACACGCAGCAAAATAGCAATGTGTTCCCAAACCATACATATGGCTCCTGGAAATTCAGCTCCAGGACTTTGGGAAGTTCAGCTAAGGATAGTTTTGAGAAGTGACTTTCTGCACCATTTTTGGAGGGGAGCCAAACTGAGCAAAGGCAATTATACCTCCGCTTCTGTTTGTAGCAGCAATGGGCATAAAAGTTTGCACAGTGCTTTTAAAGCAACTGCTTCTACATTTCCTAATGTAAACAGTACCACTGCAGGGAGAAGTAACACAGGAGCAGCTCAACAGGCATCAATTGTAACCAATGGGTGGTTCAGGCCTCTCTTTTCTTGCAATGCATGCCACAAAACTCTTCTAATACATGTAAAATGTTCAGTGAAAATGGCACACAATGATGGAAATGTCATCCTTCCGAAAAGGAGACAGAAACATGAAAAGTACCCCCACTGGCCTTCAGTGTTATGCAGCAAAAAGGATGCTGGACTTGAGTCTGTCTTATTGACATAAATCACTCTGGCTCCAACAGGAATTGTTCCCTGGAGGGTGGGCAGGCCCTGGCACAGGGTGCCCAGAGCAGCTGGGGCTGCCCCTGGATCCCTGGCAGTGTCCCAGGCCAGGCTGGACACTGGGGCTGGGAGGTTGGGATGGTGGAAGATGTCTACTCGTGTTACTTAGGTTTCTTCCAGATATCCCAAACATGGCACTATGAGACATTTTTCCTTTTGTTTAGCTGGCCCATAATTTATGTGCTGCATTTTTAATCATGTCATATTTCTTATGGAAGCATCTTCCCCCAGCCCCCCTCCAATTTGCCTCATACTAATTCTTCTCTTCTACAGTGAGTTTTATTATTCTTGAAAGAGTTGCTTCAGAAGAAGCAAGAGCTGAAGTGTTTCATATCATATGGATATGGAGGAGCTATGGGAAGGCTGGACAAAGATCTACAACTCCAGAAGAAACACCAGGTAATCCCTTGTATGCCAAGAGGAAGCATGGGCCCTCTTCAAAACTTTAGGGTTGAGAAAACAACCGTATCCATGAGTTCATTGTCCTTTCACAGTGCCAGGAGACTACAATGGGAAAATCAAATCCATATATTTTCCTGAAAAAAAGTTTGGTCCTGGAAAAGCTTTTCTGTGTTGTACAAACAAATAGAAGAAGCAGATGAAGTCTGGAGGAAAAAATGCTAAGGAATGCTGTCCCCACAGTCTCTCCACACCTCCGTGAAGTATTGCCCCAAAATAGATTTATCTGTACATATTTAGGGCCAAATCAGGTATTAATTTCATCAAATTACAGAAAAAAATAATTTGAAATTGCTGAAATGTAACTCAGTAATACAGTCTATAAATGAAGTTTTTCAGCTTTTGACTGTAATATTTAGTATAGAATAATATAATTATTAATTATAATCCAAAAAGGTAATAAAACCAATAATTTTGAAGAGCAACCAACAGAGCCCATAGTGTTCTGCCATTGCTATGCTCAGGATCAGCAGCACACAAAATTCAAAATGCTGGTTGATAAGGGATGCTGCTCATCACCACCCAGAGTAGAGCAAACTATTTGACAAAATGAGGCCACTTTCATGTAACACTTGCGGGTTTTTTGCAAAAAAGAACAACTCCTGGCAACTGGTAAAGAAGGAGAAGACAGAAATAAGGAATGACTACTGATTTCTCCTTTGGACAGAGTCAGATATGGCTAGAAGCATATTTCTTCTGAGATTACTTTTATTTCAGTATTTTATATTTTTCTGTGAAAAGCTGTGATAATATGACTCAGTAATAACCTATACTTATCAAAAAGAGTGTTTCTTTGTAATTAGGGCTTTTCTTTACAGTTTAGACCAGAGTTATGATGAAGGTACTTACTTTTTTATTTATTTCAGTACTTTTCCTTTTAATCTTCTGTTCTTATACGTTTTTTTTCTTTTGCAAATGTTAAGGTCTGTAAAACAGTTTTATAAGGAAGAGAGTGTGGAAGAAGGATCAAGTGTGTTTTTACTTCGTGTGTCCATCACCCAAAGCTCAAAAGCAACTGCTGTGCTTTTTTGGGGACACATACCCCAATTTTTGTGAGGGACAGGAACAAACTGTAGCACTGTGGTCGTTCTTTGTGAATGACAGCCTTCAAACAACCTAATGAATAGTTTAATCAAAAATAGTTTCCTAGGCCACAGTCAAGGCATCTTAAGAAACTGAAGGTGCCCCTCTGTGTTCATCCAGACTCATCTGCCAAATCAATGGGTTTGGGGCATGGGACTCCTCTCTGGAAATCTTGTGGGAAATAGTGTCAGTGCCTATTAACCCCGTTCCAGCCCCTGCCATAGTCAGGGACACCTCTCACTGTCCCAGGTGCTCCCAGCCCCAGTGTCCAGCCTGGCCTGGGACACTGCCAGGGATCCAGGGGCAGCCACAGCTGCTCTGGGCACCCTGTGCCAGGGCCTGCCCACCCTCCAGGGAACAATTCCTGCCCAATATCCCACCCAGCCCTGCCCTCTGGCACTGGCAGCCATTCCCTGCGTCCTGTCCCTCCATCTCTTGTCAAGAGTCTATCTCCATCTTATAAGTCCTTAACATCTTTGTCTCCTTTCAGAATGTGTGAGATAAATTTTTTAAATTAATGCTGCTTGCTAGCTCATTAAAGTTGTTCAGAATGCCAGACAACTGTGGATCAATCATTCCTCATCATACACCAGTCTCACTTTCAAATGGCCATATGCAAAAGGTAAGAGTACATATTGAAATTCACACCACTTAGTAGCAATGATTAAACCTGAAAATCTCACTAGCAGTAAATGGGTTTTTTTCACCCAACTCATGGACACAGGATTTCACACACAGAACTTTAGTTTAATGGCACCAAATGCATTTCACAAAGGAACATGCAGCAACATTTAAATAACAATTAAATAATTAATAAATTGCTGAATTAAGATTGAAGCACATACATGTTACTTATATTTCAAGGGAAAGGGACTTAGGAGGGACAGTGATGTAAATTGTGAGGTGTTTCAATGAAGGTGTCACTCTACTCACCCCAGAGCCTTGCATCACTCATTTCTTAATTGTTGCCTGTTGCAATCACATTTTTATTATTATCCCCAAAATTAAAATAATAAAATAATTTAAAAAACAGCAATTTTTTTCAGTCAAATTTTGAGCCTATTCATAACATCCAGGACCCAAAATATCAATAACTGTTGCCTTGGCTACAAGTCCAGCTAAGAGATTTTTTATATGGCCTTTTTAAATTCTAGGAAATGCAACAGAAAACACTTCTGTGGGATATATAAGAAGCTCTGAGACTTTTCTAGAAGTGAGATTCAAGAGGCTTTTTAATTTTTTTTTTTTATCTCTTTGCTCTTCAAAATGTTTTTGAGCTGCTAACAAGCAGGTCTTACCCAGCTGAGCAGAACATCTGGCACCTCACTGTGGGATGCAGGTGATGGAGAACCAGACTGAGACAGATGTGGCCACTTACCTGCATCAACACTCCTTCTGTTGTCAGGGTGCTTTAGGCAGTAAGGGAAATGCCACATAGCATTTCTGAGAAATTCTGAAAAGTTACATGGAGCTAGCAGAGATCTAAAATTTCTGTTATCCGAGGAATAAAAAAAAAAGCCATTTATTGTTACTTATTAAATTGCCCTGTGCTTGGCACAGCAATATTTCATAGAAGTGTTAGAAATATACTTACTTTGCTCATTATAATATGATGTGTACAAATCTTTTCTTTAAAATCCCTCAATAAAGCTTCTGCTTAATTGAAGTTCCTAATGCATAAATATTCTTTCTGCATAATCATACAAAGCCAGCCTACAATTGTGTAGTCCTCTTGGCTTTGAGAATTAGAAGAACACACTACAAGGCAAAACATAATTTTTTAACAGACTGTGGTGTAATGAGTTTCTGTAAGAAAGCCTTCCATTGTCTAATTTATTTTAAACAGCACTGCTTTTTATGAAATAACAATAGAACTTACATGGGTCAGTGACAGCTTTTAAAGTATCATAATGCATAACATGCATTTGTTACTATTTGTGTTTTTAAACTGCTATGTTGTTCCAGAGAAACTAATAGGCCCAACACATTAACCTAACTTCTCCTAATATTAAAAATCACACTGGAAAAACTCAGTTTCTGTTAACCCTCCCAAAGACTAAATACAAGAACCAGGTAAATTGGTATTTTGCTGTATTTTGCTGTATTTTGCTTCTGGCCACTGATATGTCTGAAAAATTCGCCTTTTATCAGATGCCAAGACAATAACTGTTATGATCCAAGGTCCTGAATGCATGTAGAATAAAATGTGGAAAACACACTTTTTTGCCACTTTTGATCAGTAGTCCTTCTTACTTTTGGTAAATAATTTTTTCCTTCTATGCTGGGAAGCGCCAAACAGTAGAGAGAAAGAACCAGAATGGACTTTCTCCTCCCTACCAATAAAAACTGGAATTTCCTTTCTGCAACAAAAACTTCAGGAACACTCTGCTTTGTAAGTTTTCTGACCATCCTGCTCTCAAAGTGACAGTAAACGGTTGCAATTCTCATAGATTAGTGACATTTCAGAAAACAAAAACCCTCACTGATAATTTTGATCACACAGAGTTCTGGGTTTTGCAGGCCAACAAGATCTGAGCTTTCCCCAAAGAATTAAATTGGGAAGTTATGCTAATATGGGCAACGAAGAGAGTGAGATCCCGTGAGAGCCCTCCTGGCCCCTCAACATGGACTTGAATACAGTCTGTTTGGGAAGGCAAGAGGAAATATCCTGGTCCAAGATTTTCTCACAACAGTTCCTTTCCATCTTGGTTGGTCCTCCTTTCCTTCAATTGTTAAAGAGAACTTGGATGAAAACACAGATTTGGGATGAGGGCGGTCAGATACCCCAAAGGAATTTATGAGCAATGTGCATAAATCCACTTGGTGTTTAACACTTCTGGGAGTTGGATAATCCTTTCCAGTACATTGCTGACATTGGCAAGAAAGCATCAGCTCACTGGTGTGAAAGGAGAGCAAGGGCCCTGTGGGAGCAGCCCAGTCAAGCTCTGCCTCCACTGGGTGTCTGCACAGAAGGCTGAGCCATTTTCACAGATAATCCATGTATAAATCCCTGTGATAAAGTGGCCATCCCACAGCAGCTCAGGAGCATTCCTCCACATGCTCCACTTGTATCCAGGCAACAGGAACAGCAGGGCCAGCTGGAAGCAGAGGTGGGATGTCAGGGTAGGGCTCCAGGCACATTTTCACTGACAAGGGCAGAGAGGGCAGAGGGCAAAGATAAGGTATTGATTAACATTTGAATCATTAGCATATTCAAATAGTTCAGCTTCTTGTTTGAGGTGCTGAGCTGTGTCCCAACTAATGTATAAAGACACACTGAGAAAGGGTTTTAGGTGAAGAATTAACTGTAAGATTCCATCTCCTTGCATATGTATTTAATCTTTCCCTTTGCTCTTCTGCTCACCAGCCCTCCTAATTTGTATTTCTATTGAATATTGACTTTGTGATAAGTTCAGCCCCCTTTGTTAGCCAAGACTGTTGGACCAGATGGCAGAAATTTAGGTACACACTATCCAGCTGTTAGCAAAGGTATTTTAGTTTCCTACACATTATGGAATATTAATTATAGACAGATTAGATAGAACAAAGAGCAAAGCAATTTTCCAAGCATGATTGCAATGAAAAACAGTGACAGGTATCTCCTTCCAGGAAGAAAATACATTAATAATATCTCTATTTTGTCACAGAGACAATTCAGGATCAATGGAAACTTGGTTTGATACCCAGAGATCCTTTGGAAAATTACAGTATCACAATTAATATATATATACTTGATATATACATACATATATATATGTATAACAGGGTACAGAAATCCCAGCTAGCGAAGCAAACACATTGGCAGTGTCACATGTCAGCAAATAAAATAGCTCCATTTAAAACATTTAGTTCATGTAATGTAGATCCCAGTTTTATGTAATTCAATAAGTTGTCAGAATAGCTCTCCAGAATGGAAACAATTGTTATCATTTTGAGAAAGAGCTTATGTGTAAAAAATCTCAGAGCAAAGCACTTGCAATAAGAAGTCAGCAGATTGGTTTAGGTTGATATTAAATAGCTTTATTTCATACAAAATATCCTTTGTGTATATAAATAATAACCTGAAATCAAGAAAATAAACCCAGATGGTAGAAATTACCTCCGTTCCTTTGGAAACAATAAAAGGGAATTACTTGAATAAGTACTGAATTAACTGAGAGGGACCATTTCCTGCCATGCCTGTGGAATGAGAGGGATCTCAAAAAATCCCCTCACCCCAGCAGCAGATCAGCTCAGCAGGGAGCAAACTCCAGAACTTTTAGGGAGGTGTCTCTCTTCCTTTGAGTCAGTCCCTCTTCAGACATGGATCTCTGCCAAATGGTTGAAAATGCATTTAGTTCTTATTTCATCCAGTGGGTTAAAACGTTTAGGTGGATTAGAGAGTGATTTCCTTAACCTGGCTGTGGCATCAGGTTCTAATGGTGTTCTGGTTGTCTGACTGAAAGACAAAAAAGCACATTTCAGATAGAATCATGCCTGTGGCTACAGAAAACAGTCTGGAGGGTTAAGATTCAGTTGGGAAAACAAAGCCAGATAATCAAAGTGCTGAAGCAGCATAAGTACAAAAAGGGCTGCTCATGCCATAGGAATTGTGCTGCTTCATTGCTTATGTCACGGAAGTTTTAACTACGCATCCCTTGGACTCATCCCACAGAAGTTCAACCTAATTAACTCCTGGTGGCTCTACTTTCAGCAGAGCACTGGTGACCCAAGCCTGCAATTTAAGCCCAGAACAAGGGGTTTGTAGAAAGAAAACTGCAGACAAAATACAGGAAAGCAGCCCAGATATCCTTAGAAAAAAAACTCTGAACAGTGGTGACATGAATTACCCCTAATAGAAACATGTTGAAATTATCCACCAAAAAAAGGGATTGACAGTAAAAATGGGACATTTTTTAGATTTATATTCTCAATAGTTTAAGATTTTGAGCAGAGCTGTAATTGTTCTTTCTGGCTTAAGAGACCATGGAGGGCAGCAAGTTGCTGTACCCAGTGCAAAGGTGCTGCACCTAGGGCAGGCAGCCCCGGGATGAGTCCAGGCTGGGGCTGAGCAGCTGGAGCAGCCCTGGGAGAGGCCCTGGGGAGCTGTGGGGCAGAGCTGGCCCTGCCCCTGGGAGATGGGACCCCAAACCCCCCTGCCCTGGGCTGGCACAGCGTGGGCAGCAGGGCAGGGGGATTCTGCCCCTCAGGTGAGACCCCACCTGCAGAGCTGCCCCAGCCCTGGGCCGGCACAGGAGGGACCTGGAGCTGCTGGAGAGAGGCCAGAGGAGGCCCCAGGATGATCCCAGGGATGGAGCAGCTCTGCTGGGAGGAAAGGCTGGCACAGCTGGGATTGTTCAGCCTGGACAGGAGAAGCTTTGGGGTGACCTCAGTGTGGCCTTGCAGTGCCTGAAGGAGCTGCAGGAAAGCAGGAGAGAGACAATTGGCAAGGGATGGAGGGACAGGACCCAGGGAATGGCTCCCAGTGCCAGAGGGCAGGGCTGGGTGGGATATTGGGCAGGAATTGTTCCCTGGAGGGTGGGCAGGCCCTGGCACAGGGTGCCCAGGGCAGCTGTGGCTGCCCTGGATCCCTGGCAGTGTCCCAGGCCAGGCTGGACACTGGGGCTGGGAGCAGCCTAGGACAGTGGGAGGGGTCCCTGCACAGGGCAGGGGGTAGGATGAGATGAACTTTAAGGTCCCTTTCCCCCAAAACAATTCTATTAATTCTTGGAGTGTGATTTTGCACTCCCATTTTCCTGTTACTGTGATGCAGATAGAAACACACAGTAACACACACAGCTGGTGTTCAGGCAGAGAAGAAGAAAGGTAGTCTCTCGTTTATTGTTGACCTCGTATCTCTCAGTTTCTGGACAGTGCTCAGAGATTGGACAGAGAAGTTCCCACCTCTCCATTTCCACTGGTCACTTGAGAAGTCCATCAGGTGATATCTTTTACAAAGGAATGCAAACATGATTCTTGTTTATCTTACAATTCATGAGAACTGACTCCATTATACTAAAACAAATCAGAAGGCTTATTTTCAAGGAAAACATTTTCCTTTCAGTAAAATATCAGGGCTAGATTTAATTCTTTAAATTCACCTGCTTATTACCATTTCAGATACCCTGAGGTCCCCTGCCCAGCCTCTTGTTGGTGGATCCAGACCTTGCATGGGTGTCCTCTAATACCTGCATCACACTTGAAAGACCCTTGCTAAAGTTTTGGATGTCAACATGGCACTAAACACCAATGACTCAGCTTCTATTCCCTAAGTCTCTTAAAAAGTCTCAGCTGAATTATTAGATATTACTTGTCTGAGCACTTTATATATTTACAGCCTGTTTTCCATGATCAGTGACAGAAAGTATGAATTAGTTTCATTCCTTTCTTGTCAAACTATTAGTTTATATTTTAAAGGAAGGAAATAACCATTGTCAGTCATATGAATTGAGTATATCATTATGTACAAGCAGGCTTTAAACAGCAAAATATGATCGTGTCAAAAGAGGTTGCTTACCTACCAATTTTGTGAAAGTCATGATTTGAATATTCTCTGACTGATATCCCAACAATGCATCTCATCTTACACTTTGGATCTCATAATTTCCCTTGTGAGTCTCATAAATGGAGAAAAAAAAGGCTCGGAAAGTTTTCTTTCACATTTTCTGTTTTAAAAATTCAACATTTAAAATTTTTTTGTCCACACTCCTACTTTCAATTCAGCATTAAAATCCATTCCAAGTGTTTCCTATTTGCAAGCTTTTTTTGGAAGTTAACAGGAGAAGTTCAAGAGTTATTCTGTGGATATTTTATGGAGTTTTAATATTTTTATTTTATCAGAAGACTTGCACTCAGTGAATTTTCACCCAAACAGAGCTCCTGTAGCTTCCTGAGGATCAATTCTTCCTGTCATCCATTGTGCAACAGCATCAGGGATAAGTTCCTTCCAAAACAATTTTAACATCCTTTTCTTCCTCAGTAAGACTTTGAATCACATATAATTGATAATATTTCTAATGTAAAGAGAAGGTTCTGAAAAGCTTGAGGTGGTGCCAGTGGCTTCCTTTGCCTGGGTAAAATGTCAATCAGTTTGTTAGCAGAGTCTGACCCAATAAACTTGGGTTTATTTCTATTTAACAGCCTCTAACTTTTCCAGACTTTTTCAATAATTTATGTAAAGTTTCTTAATACAGGCTTAAGTCAACCTGGAAAGGAAAAATATTGGGAAAATGGGAGGAAAAAAGTCCCTCAATTTAAGGAATGTAAATTATTTTGCAATTTTTGTTAAACCAAGAATTGGCACAAATTCTTGCTCATAAGGAAGGAATATATGAAGCATCATCTCCAAAGCTCCTAACCTGGTGTAGCTTTTCACTGTACACACCATTACACAAAATATCCCATTTTGGCTGTTCTGGGTTCACACACCCTGGGAGGGGGAGTGAGAGAGAGGGTAGGGGAGAGAGAGAAAGCCCTTGGTGGTAATTTAAAAGAAACACATGACAAGGTAGTTTTGTGTCTGGGTTTTTGCTCCGTTTTTTGTTTCTATTCCCAGCCAGCAGCAGCGCTGTCCTGGGCCAGGAAGTCCCTGAGACCCTTGGTGTTCCCCATTTGGTCCAGGTGTTGTTCCCTCTTTTTCATGACCCTGCAGGTCTGGATCAGCTCCACAGCAGGATTCCAGTTCTGCACAAATCCATTTAATCTCCTGGGAGCAGAAGCTGCTGTGTAAAACAGCTGACACCCCTCACACCATTTTTGCTATTCCTGGGAGGCATTGTTTGGTCTCTGCCTGAGATAATATTTGGAACCTGGTGCACCCAGACAAGAAGTTTCCCTTGCATTTCTTCAAACGCTTCCCATAAAACAACCTCAGATAAAACAGAAATGGGCAGCCTCGAGCTTACATGGCTACATAGAGAAAGTCACAGCCCGTTAATTAGGTGTCTAATTAGACACTACTGACTCTCATGCCCTTTCTGAAACTCTGACATCAAATACACACCAGAAACTTCTGAGTGTGACAGAAATGGAATCACCTCTCTCATTTTGGAAGCACTAACTACTGGTGATAGGGGGTTGTACTGTGCTGGAAAGAGGTGTGTGCAAGCAGAGGGTGAAGTGGAAGTAATCATTCCATTAAATATTTCACACACAGTGTATTTCCCTTAGATTAA
This sequence comes from Sitta carolinensis, assembly GCA_032173965.1. NCBI lineage: Eukaryota > Metazoa > Chordata > Aves > Passeriformes > Sittidae > Sitta > Sitta carolinensis. The sequence goes on from CM063292.1 coordinate 21,142,268, forward strand.
ACACATGAAGTCCCTTTCAACCCAAGCTGAACAAAAAGAAGCAAAATGTCAAGCTATTATGTTAACATTTTTCAACCTCAGGTCTTTATCAGCTCTCTGAGACAAAGACCAAATCGGGCTTTCATGTCTGAACATGGCAAGTAGGATGCAGGTGGTGCTGCACTACTGTCAGACATTTGGATCATTCCTCACCAAGCAGGGAGAAAAATGTCAGCTGAGAGTTCATACAGAACTTGACATTTGGGTAAGCGAATATAACCTTCAAATCTGGCTTTCCTTTTACATGCAGCAGAAAAATAGAAAAGTAATGGAGACAGGCAAAGCAGAGTTTGAAATAATCATAGCACAACATCTTATTAGTCCAGATCCTGCCTACAGGGTCTAATCTGAGGCCTTGTTCCAGCAGCTGTGTGTCACCTCAGAAATGAACTATAAAAAATTCAAACAGAGAACAGCACTGTGTATTTTTCAACTCCAGCCTAGTGAGGTTGTGATCTCTAAATAGGTTCAGGGAGTGCTGTGCCTGCAGCTACGACCTACAAATGTAGGACATGAAGAACACCAAGCACTCACTCTATTACCTCAATATTTGTTAGAGGAACCCCAGCCTGTCCCAAAGAGGAAGTGCCTCTCCCCATGCCAATCTGTGACACATCTGAGTCTGCAATTAAAACTGGAAGTTGGTAAGATGAGCATCTCTGTAATTCACCCTCAAAATGATGTTATTGAGTTAAGACTGAGAGGTGTAAATAGCGCTGAAGGGTGGCAAACATCCCCCATGGCAATTCTCCAAATTTGAAGAATCAGCCTGCTTTTCCCCTTAAGCTTTGCTACCCAAACAATTCAGTAGAGGTTAAAAATGAACAGAAAAAAAAAAAGAAGGGATAAAACAAAAAGGAGGGAGTGCTACTATCAGCACTGACTCCGGCTTTGGAAGAGTGCTCTGAAAAAGCCACACACAACACAGAGGCAGATGCTTCATATTTGGTTTGGTTCTGTTGCAACTCCATTTTTTAAAAACAATTTGTGTCATATCATTAATGGTTCTTAAAGCTAAGAGTTAAAAAACCCCCTCAGAGCTAAATTTCAGATCGTTTGTCCAAACAAAGCCCCTTTTGACAACAATTTATTCAAAGAGTTCCCATTGACACAATTATTCTAGGATATGCATTTTAATTACTCCAATTTTTAAACTTCATCATGATTTTCCAGATATACTTTTCCCTGATATAATTTGGAAAAAGTTCTGTGATTATAGAATCTCTGAATGATTTGGGCTGGAAAGGACCTTAAAGCTTATCCAGTGCCACCCCCTGCCATGGGCAGGGACACCTTCCACTGTCCTGTGCTGTTCCAAACCCTGCAAGCCTTGGTAGCAGAGATAACATCATGGACATAAACCAATCTGACCAACTTTTATCCCCCAAGCAAGATTTAAGAGAAGGTATTTGTGGTAGTTTGAAAAAAAGATGAGTTTTTTGAAATTCAGTGGTTAAACCAATGAGTGCTCAGGTTTGAACATTGTCACTTAGCGTGGCCACTGAGGCCAAGGCTCCCCTCTGAGCACACAGCGGGTTCAAAGCAGAGCGCTCCCGGGAGAACTCTCTCTTGGTTCCGCTCCCTGAGGGCGGTCAGGCCTGCCCTGCCCAGCTGCGGCCTGGGCGAGCTGGGCCCGAGCCTTGGGCACAGAGGGGAGAGAAAGCTCCTGCAGGATGGAAGGGGGCAGAGAGTACAAGAGCCTGGAGAGTATCAAGCAGCCCCCCTTTCCCCCCTACGGAGAGAGAGAGAGAGAGAGAGAGAGAGAGAGAGACACTGTGTCTGTGCCACCTTGAAATGGGATATCGGCAGCCGGGCAGCACGGCCCAAGGAGTAAGGGGGGGTGGCGCAAGAAAAGTGCCCAGCAGCAAAGATGCCGTGGGAGTTGTGATGAAGCAAAGCCCAAGATTCTAACCCTTTTCGTAGATGATGGAAACTTTATAAATGCTAATCCTCCGAATTTGAAGAAGAAAGATAGAGAACTGAGCAAAAGTAATGAAAGTTCATGTAAGTAGAAAGAGAATGCTGAAGAGAATCCTAGGTGGGAGGAGATGACAGGGGTGGCCTTTGGCTGAACTTTTCTTGTATAGCCATGGACGGACTCATTTATTTTCCGTGAGGCAGAGACTGCATCTGGGGAGAGGCATTGGCTCGGAGCCAAGAGTGGACAGTAGAGAGTAGGGTGAGCTGAGATGAGAAGATCTCTGTTCTCAAGGCCCCTCAGCCCCAGGGGGTGAGACTGGGGGAGACTGGTGTCCCAAAATTTGAGAGACTGTCGTTTTTTGGAACTAACCAAAGCATCTCTAAAAAAAGAGAAACCCTAGAAGCAGTTCTGGTCCATGCACAGTGGTGAGAGCACTGGACATGGAAAAAGAGGTCACGAGATGGTGCAAGAAAGACTCCTATCTCTCCTTGATGGACTGAGTACTGATTATCAGAAGGGTGGTAATGGACTGAAGATTAATTATCTAAAAAGTGGTAACTTGACTGAGAATTTTTAGTTTGTTTCACTGTGTTGAGAACTTGAGTGGGAGGGGGGAGGAAGAGTGTTTTTTAAAGTTTTCATTTTCTTCTGTATGTGTCTTCTTTACATATTATAAGTAATAAAGTTCTTTTCTTTTGCTTTCTAAATTAGAAACTGTTTCACTCTGTTTTTGGTCACATCTCACAGCAAACACCAGGGACAGTATATCTTCATGGGGGCACTGGCCTTGTGCCAACGTCAAACCTTTGACAGTATTGAAGTCAAATAAGGGAAAATTACCAATCAAGACTTGTTCTTTGAGAACAGGGGTTAGAACAGCCCTTGTTGGTGCAGTGCTCCACAGTCTGCAAGAGGAATTCTCCAAGGGATGAATTTTTACAGTGCTGGACACCAAGAAGGTTTGGACTATCTTTCTCACTTTTGAAATATGTGTTTTCTAAATGAGAACCAAGCTTTTGAAATTCAAATCCTAAGTTTTCAGTAGAGGCAAGCAATTTCAAATACATGTGGTTTTCCATAGCTTTTCTCCATAGCAGCACTGTAACTTCTGTTAAAGACTCGCTCTCTGGAAAATATGGTGGTGCTTTTAGTATAATTCTCAAATTTAAAAAAAAAAAAAAAAAAAAACCCAAACAAAACAAAAAAAACACACACACAAAACAAAACAAAACAAAACAAAAAAACCCCACAAAACACAAAGCAAACAAGGAATTTTGCTGTTGATAGTAAATTTTGCTATAGAACCTCAAATACCATCATGCAAACCTCTTTACCATGCAATCAAAATAACTTCTGCAAAAGGATCCACAACCAAAGCAATCAAGCAACCATCTCTTCTCACACGAGACCCTGCTATCTGCTGATGGCAGATTGCAGTTGCCTTTCGTGAAACAGCATCCAGCATTACCCTTGACGGGGCTAAAAGCTTTTAAAGCTGTTTTTTTTTTTTTGTTGACAAATTATAAAGATATCTGTTAATTTCTTGTTAAAAACTTATTTCAAATAACAAAGGTGACTCTGTATGTAGGTATGTACACCTTACTCATAGTAAAAGGGCCCTGAGTTCCTTCACAGGAATCTCAACTGCGTGAGTAGAAACCGCGCTTTTTAAAGCAGACAGAATAATAATTTGTTCCTGGCTACATGTAGCTCCTGTGTTTCTTAATTTGACTTGTCTTACCAAATGCTCTGTCATCTTCCAACTCAATCCAGGAGTTGTCCTGGTTCTGGATGTCCAGAATCGGGACAATCTGCTGTCCAGCAGATCTCAGGTGAGGATTCCCAGGTGCCTTGGTCCTTCTCCTTCCCCGGTTGATTTTGGAGCGACTTGCCTTTGCAGATGTGCTGTGGTTTGCTCTGGAGATCTTTTCTGTTGCTGTGCTTTTTCCCTCTGTTCAGCAATTACATAAAAGCACAGAATCGAACAGTAAATGAACCAAAATTTCTCTCCTACCAGACACTGAAATGATCATGAAGCAGTATCTCTCCAGTGTTTTTAATATCAGGGCACGGGAAGGATATGAAAAACTCATCAAGAACAAATCTCCTTTTTCACAAACCGGGAAAACACTGGATCTGTCAAAGCAAACATGAACAGAACAACAAATCACGGATTTGTGTTATGAGTCGTGCACAAGTCGTCAAAGGTTAAAGATACTCAGATATTCAGTGATTTTAAATCTAAATGGCTCCAAATATTTTAGGCGATTTACCTCATCTGAATAAAGACTGGTTTAGTAATAGAAGTAACAGAAGTAATAGTAGAAGGCCATTCGTAAGCAGCAACATTAAACTCCCTGCTCTACAGGAGCTGTAGTTATACTCAATATATGGATTTGTAGGCCTGATAAAAGGTGTGTCTAGTATAACCTCACTGAGGTTACAGCACAGCAGAACATTTGCATCCCAAGCTTCTGTCAGCAAGCTTTTGATTACATAACAACTTGATCAGCATCTCTGGGCAGATTTTTTTAGTCTGCAGCCCCTCCTTGAAATCAAATGGAAATTGCTTACTAAAGGCCTCATTGTTGGGTTGATGTGGTGTTCTGGCACTGCTTCCTTCTGACGTGTCATATTTCCAGCTCCTTTTATGATTCAGTTAATTTCCTCCAAAAAGAAAATAAAACCCAAAACCCCTTTTAATTTCAGTAATATCTAAATGAAACAGTAAGAATGGCAAGTGCAAGACTCCATCTTTTCGTTTGGGTTATGTTTTACTGCAGTTTCTCTTGGTGTAGATGAGCTTTAAATAGAATTTTCATTTCTTTTCCTCTCTCCAAATTTTTTCATCCCTTAAGTAATATTTTGTGTCCCTGCAGTAGTGTATTGCACCCCTTAAGAAAAATAGCATATAAAAAAAAAAAAAAAAAAAGCTTTCTAATGCATATCACTAAAAGAAATAAACAGCTGCTATTTAGTGCAGCTGTTGCAGTAATTGTGCGGGAGAATACTGGGAATGTTAGGAAGTGACTGGGTAATAAATGACTCTTTGCACCATCACAGAATAGTTTTGGTTGGAAAAGGCTTTTAAGATCATCGAGTCTCATTGATAACCCATCACAGCCACTACTAACCTGTGTCACATTTATTTGAATAGTAGGAATAAAATCAAATTCACATCTGCCATCCAGTCCCAAGCAAAAGAGGTGTCAGTGATTGGGAGCTTGGACTAGAAAACCTTTGAAGGTCCCTTCCCACCCAAACCATTCTGTGACTTTACTACACCTGAGCACTGGCTGCTCTGAGTGAGGTCAGGGCAGAGAATTATGAAGTCCAAATATTGACAAGCAATGAGATATTAATTCTTAGAGAAAATGGCATTAAACCCACAATATTTTGTGATTTTTAATGAATATTATACCCAGATTAAGCAAAAGCCATATGAGAAATTTTCAGTAAAACCTAGCTGGTGACTCAGACCACAGGAGACTGCATTCCATAAAATTAAACCAATGCAAAGAGGGTGAAGTCATGAGATGAGGTGTAAAGTCATTAGGAGTATTGTCATTTTCTCCTCTATGTGCCAGAGAACACACAGCCAGAAGTTCAGATGCGCTTCTAGAAGTAATAAGGTCTAATTACTTCTAGACTAAAGGTATTAAAATATGTTCAAGGATTATTAAAAATGAACATTCAAACAGATATCAGTTTTGGCTACAAATCATGAATTCCATCTGAAAAAGGCAAAAAAGCAAAAATTCCCTCTCTCAAATAAAATAATGCCATTCTAAACTTTCATAAAACACTGAGTTTACAACAAATTTAAGCTTGTTCTGGAAAACCTACTGAATTCTCTAGTCACTAGAGGTCACTCTTAGTTTTGAATCGTTCAAGTCTGCTGACTTATAAATCTTCTTTGGAATGTTCTAAATTTGAGAACTTGTTTCCATGAAATATATTCATGTTAAATAAGGGTGTTTGGAATAGATAAGTGAGTGTCTTCCTGAGAAAAGTAAGTCCAGAAGTACAGGTCAAAAGCTCTGGTTAGGAGAGTGTTTTAAAATACTGAATTTATTGTGGTCCTTCCAGCCACAGGTTCATTCTGGTGACTCCAGCAATAAAGAATAATGAGATGAGGTGCCCCCAAGAACAGCCAAGATTATCTTGGCACTCATTCAAGTCATAAGCCACCAGAAAAAGGAAAGAAAATCAAGTAGAATGGCTGGACCTTGAGATATTCAGGATCTCATCAGGAGTCCTTAAGACAACAGAACAAGAAGTGACGATTGATATTTGAGGGGAAAAAATTAAAAGAGAAACAAAATTTCTGAAAAATAAAGGCTTTTTGGGTGCTTCCTGGACCTTGTCTAATATCTATTGCTACTCTGACGTACATTAAAGTCATTTGTGAGGGATTTGCTGCAGAGCTGTCACTGCTGCTGCCCCCACACCACATTTCTAGCACGGAAGTCGCCTCTTGATTGTTTCCATTTTCAGCAGGAGGTTGGTGAGGGTGAAGACTAAGCAAAAACAAAACTTTCAAAATTATTTTCTTTTTCTAAATGCAAATACAAGACATTAATGAGTCTGATCAAAAAGTCAGGGACATGCAGTGTCTCTCCAGTCCTCGATGCACCCAGAAGGCGGCAGAGCTGCTGAAAGGCCTGGAAGGGATGTCCTGTGAGGAGCTAAGGACTCTAAGCTTGTTAAACTTGGGGAAAAGGAGGATGAGAGTGACCTCACTGCTCTCTACAGAGGAAGGAACGGAGTATCTACTGATGGGATATGGGAATAGCTCGAAGGTCTTCCAGATGATATTTTACCACACCTTAGGAAGTATTTCTTTCCAGAGAGGATGACCAAGCACTGGAAAGGCTTCTTAGAGAGGTGGTTGAGGCCCCAGGCCTGTCAGCATTTAGGAGCCATATGGACAATGCCCTTGAGACCCTTAAGCTTGGTCAGCCCTGAACTGCTCAGGCACTTGGATTAAGGGATGGTTATGCTCCACCGCCATGGAAAGAGTCTGTTCTACTCTACTGTAGGTCAAAGGTGGAGGTGTGAAGATAAAGGAAAATCTCTATATTTTGACTGGAGTCAAAATAAAAATCCAATTTTTGCTGTACAAAGAACATTAATACTCCATATGGGCTTAGGATTCAGAGTTCACAAAACAGAAACAAAATTCTGGATGTGATTTTGAGCATTGAGCAAATCCCCTGCCAGGAGAGGACAGATTGTCAGTAGTTAAAGTATAAACCAGGTCAGAGCTGCAGGGCTCACTGCCAGCTGCATTGTTTGGCACCAAAGATGTCATATGAACAGTGTTTGGGTGCAGAGGGAGCAGTAGGTGCTCCCCAAAACTGTGAGATCCCCTTAGATAATTTAGATTCTGTCCCCTTCAAGGCCTTTCTGACTGGCTGGCTTCCTGGGATAATTTTTGTTACTGCTTATATAAGATTTTTCTCCATTTATATAAGATTAAGGACTTCTAGGAATCAGAAGGTATGAATATGTATATTTGCCTTCCCTATACTTTCTGCTCTTGTAATGATCAGTACTCCATCTATTGGCAATATTTGGCACATTTCCCCTCTCCTTGCAGCACAAGCTTCACCTTCATTTCATCACCTGGAGAGACAAACAACCTCCTCACCAAAAAAATGCAACAAAAACGTCACAACAACATTGGAGGAATCTGGGAATCTTCCACACCTTTCCTGAGGAACTGTAAATGCTCCATGAATTACAAAATTCTCAAGATGAGTCAGCAGGTGACTTAATGCCACTGCACAAGATGAATCCAGAGTTCTCAAACAGCCTCTCTCCATTTCCACGCTGCCCATCCCTACCTCCCAGAGCACTGTGTTTTTTTTGTATCTTTTTCCCCATTTAATCCTGGAATAAGAATATAAAACTATTAAAATGCCAGTTTATGTGGCTGGAAAATAAAACCCTTCCCAGTTGTTACATCTGTCATCAATACAGGGTGAGTTCTATAAGCAAGAAGCCCTTTTAAGGGAGACCAAAGGAAAAGATTCAGACAGGTGTGCTCGGTTTGCACTAACGTTTCATGTGCCTGTGCTCTTAGAAAACAAATGCTTAAAAGTCAAAAATCTAAGAATTAATTCCACTTTCACAATAGTGGAAAATTAGTCTCTCCTTACAAAGACAGAGAACAGACAGCACGAATAAGATGTTAAAACCTATGAATGGATGTCTCAGCCATTCATAAATTCTTTGTGCAGTAAACCCAGCAAAAAAAGAAATTTAGAGAAGGGATGTATTTACTGGTGAAGAACAGGGGGAACAAAACATGCAGCAGAACTATTCTTCCACAAAACCCTCCTGATTGCAGAAAATGTAATTCCATAATCAGATATTTGCAATCCTCATGGCTGGCAAAAAGACTTTAGATTTCTGTTGAAGAATGGAGCCTCTAGCAGAGCACTCTTTGTAGACAACAGTTTTAGCAAATATAATTGTATATGTATTCAACAAATCTTAATACCATTCTAAGAAGAATTAAAGCCAGACAGTGTGGGGAACTCAAGGGTCAATCAGAATCACATTAAAAACATTCTGTTCCATCTTTTAGCCTTTCAGCAGCCAAGGGAGATCATTGTGCTTTGGAATGAAAAGGGACTTTATGTGGGGCAGTAATTTCTTCTTGCCATAGACAGAGCTGGTAGCCAGAAAAAAAAGCCTGCTTAATGGTTTTATTTGCACGAAAATGCAAGTGAGAGAACAGCTGTGCTAACCACTGTTTGTCCTTGTCATAAACAAAGCATAACCACTAAACATGATGGATGCAGAGAGAAAATAAACAAAGTTAGGTCTGGTTCAAGCCTTCACTCATTTCCAAGTGATTTTCTTGCTCCAGGTCTGTTCATTTGAGGCTTCTGCTCCTAACAGAATTGTAATTTTTTTCACAATACATTGGGGTTTTTTCACTTCAACAATTTCAAGGGCTGACACTACTTTAGTACTGATTTTATCCTGTAGTCTCATCTCTGTCTCCTAGTTAACCCTTGTTCTGTAAGAGAGAAGAAGTCCATCCATCATGTTTTATCTATTTTTACTGTTCTTGAGTTTGAGTAAGGTTACCTGGCTTCAATATTTTTTTTAATTATAGTGTTGAAATTACAGTGACAGTGGTTGCACAAATAGTACATCAAGATCAATAGTCAATTTGATCTGGAGAAGCTTTTTTCTTTTGTACCATGTCAGATAAAAGAGAATATCCATGATTACTACTATCAATATTTATACCACTCTCCAAGAGGAAAGAAAAATGCCAGACAACAGAGCTGGACATTGATTGTTGTACAGGTTATTGTGCAGCATTAAAAAGAAGTGCCTTAAAATGGGATTGAGAATGATTTTCCATGTAGCCTATAGCTGAGGGAGCTGAGAAGGGATGGCAGAGTAAAGCTGGTTCATCCAAATGCAGAATATCCAATACTTGGTGTTCAAATGACTTCTTTCAGTGCTCTCCTTCTGAAGGACAGGGAGATCCAGGAGGAGTTCTGCAAGGTCACAAGGTTTTGAGGGCACTGAGGGCAAATGCCCAACCTACCCAAACCACAGGTTTCTTCTCTCCCATGCTCTGAGATTTGCTTCATGTCAGTGAGTAAAGGCTGAAGTGCAGGATGAGCCCTCCACTCACAGGGACACAGTTCGGGTACCCTGAATTTCCACATGGGATGGGAAGAGGAGTGAAAATCTGGATAACCCCTCAGCTCCATGTGCTTGGACTCTGGCTCTGGGCAAGCTCTTCAACTGAGGGCAGAGGGTCTATCCCCCCAAAACTTTGTTGTTGTTTCAGTGAAGTCTTGCCCTGAGCTTCCCTCCTCACCAGCGGGCTGGAATGGTGGCATCAGGCACACACCAACACAGACTGGTCCCACATCACCCAAAGGTGTGCACTGAGCTGCCCCAATTAGAGGATACCCTTTCCATGGAGAAATTCCTCCTGGTCTCCATCCTGAGCCTGTCCTGGCCCAGCCTGAGGCTGTTCCCTCTCCTCCTGTCCCTGTTCCCTGGGAGCACAGCTCGACCTCCTCTGATCCCCTCCTGTCAGGTGCTGTGCAGAGCCAGCAGGGCCACCTGAGCCTCCTTTCCCTAGGCTAACAGATTTCACCCAGGGAATCTGCCAAGTCTGTTTAATCACTGTATCAATGACCTCAGTCAGAATGGGGCAACTGAAAACTGGCGAAGTTCACACAAATGTCCTGAAGGCAAAGCTGTTGCTGCACACTGGCCATGAGTCAGTGCTGTGGAACAGGTAGGGACTGGAAAAGAGGCAGAAAACAAAGATTTTGCAGAAAAGACAAAACATTAGTTCAGGTCGAGGAGTGATTTGCTTTTTTAATATGAAACCTGTGTTCTAGGGTATGCTGTGCCACAGTGGAGACACCTGCACTGGATGGGTGGCACCAGGCAGCCAAAGTGTGTATGCCTGCCCTAATGCCATGTTCTAGGAACAGACTAGGCATCCTTCCATCCTTCAAACTCTCCTTTCAGTGGGTGGGTCTTAGCAATACTCATGAAAAAACAACAATCACAAGAGTTCTTGTGCTCAGAATCTGATGGTGATTATTTATCCGTCTTTATGGTGGTTGTTCATCTGTCCTTCAACACAACCTTCCAAAATTGCCAAGAGCGTTTTAGAGAGGGAGTTACAACAGCACCACTGCTGCTCCCTCTTGGAAAGACTGCAGGATAAGCAGCTCTGGGTGTAGCACCACAGATCAGCAATGAAGAGCTTTATCCAGGAAAGTCCTGGTTCTATGGGAACTGCACTGCCAGTGGGAATCAGTGCTTTTGCCTCACTCAGTGCTGTGAGCAGAGCACAGATGTCACATTTTCCCTGCACACACACAGTACATGTGTCACAGGCAGCTAAGGCAAAAATGGCTTGGTTTATTTACAAATATATCTTAAGCCTAGAATATAAATAAATCATTGACAGCAGACACCTGCCTACCTCCTTTCTGCCAAAAATCTCTTCCTGCATTAATAAAAGCCTCATTCTCAGTATGGATTGATTCTTTCCCCAAGAGCTGGTTACAATAAGAGAGATGAAGGTGGAGAAAACTTGTCTGTGTAGTCCAACTGCCTCTCTCCAGTGACTCCTGAGTTAGGCTGAAATGTATTGTTAGCCTGCTTTCTGTGAAAAATCAAATCTCAGCAGACCATGGGAAATACATGTAGAACTGAGTAACACAGCCAATCACATCTCCTGACATAGGAGCACGAAACTGGGGCAGAACAGGAGTGAGTGACAAATGATGAAGGCAGCAGCAAGAAAGGAGACATGAGAAGCAAAAAAGCACCAGCATTACGGGACAAACATGAGCCTGGCCACAAACGGGACGTTTGTGTCTATGGCTGGGGAGAAGAATAACAGAAGGGTAGGAAGGGAAGGGAAGGCAGTAAAAGTGAGCAGTGCTGGCTCTGGCTGTTCTCCAGGAGTGCTGTCCCCAGGCCCCACCACGCCAGTGGTGACAAAGGGTCAGGGTGGAAATCAAATCAGGCTTTGGGGAGACTACTTTGTGGGTTTAGATTTATAAAGACACAGAGTCACAAGGAATAACTGGCAGTGTGGCATCTAATAAATCTAACAGCACATAGCAGTGCTGGGCACAGATCCTGAGAACAATACTCACACTGAGGGACGATATTTAGTTGCCAACTAGACACTGCTCAGGTACGGCAGTGTGGAACAGAGAACATTTGTTTTCTCTCTCATCTTTGTAACTGATGTGTCAAACTTCAAACTTCAGACAAGTTTATTAATTAATTAGTCTGCTTTGCACTTTTAACAAGCCTATTTATACAGTCATTTCTCATTCACCTTTTCTCCTGTACATTGCATGGAAAATCACAGCAAATTCGAGCTCACAGGAACCAACTGTTGCTACTAATCAATTAAGATTAAAATTTGGACAACTTTTGGATTTGGGGACAAGAGGTTGATGATTTTTTATCAGTTCTTCAAAAATTATGGTAGATTTTTTTCAATTTTTTTTGAAAATACATGAATGCATTTAATCAGTTCTCCTGATCACTGAATACCATTTCTTAGCCACTCAGAAGGTGTTTATTCCTATTTTACAGGACAAGAAATGAAGGGACCCCTAAAGTTGGATGCATACATTACAGTCTCCAACGCCTTCCTAATTTCTATTTATTATTGAACCTTACCTAAACCTTTTTTATTCTAAAGATATTACATTAGAAAAACAATACATGAACTACATAGATTTCCATTAATCAAGAATCAAACCCTTCATGCCTTATTTCAATCTCCCTGATTATATCAATCGAACTCCATGAAATTTTGAACTCAGCAATTCATTTGCTTACTTGAAATTCTCAAATAATCACCCAGTTCATTAGAAGTAGCCTATGTATATCAGGAAACATCAGCAATCATTTTCAAAACACTTTTATTTTTGGATAGAATTTGACTTGATTTTTGGATAGAATCTGGCTGTCAAAAACCACCTGTAAATTGATCAGATCCAGGTTTTTCCATGAAAAATGTTCCTTCTAAGTGCATCACCTGTTTTGAAAAGTGCTCAGAAATATGTGTTTTGACTTGCACTTGCAAAAAAATCATTCTTCACATGGGCAAAGTTTGGCTAATATTTGCTTAAATTAAATTGCCTGTAATGACTTTAGTCTATCCCAGTTAAGTTGCCACTGTGCAAGTAGCTGCAAATAATTATCTTTTTGTTTTCATGGGAGCTTGAGAAAATTACTCCTAATTATTTTAAATGGACTGTGCTGACTGTTTAATGTGCTGGTGCTCGAACAAAACACCTACACACCAGATTGCAAAGAAGGGAAGTTTCCTCTCTTTTTAGGCCCTGAGCTGGAACATTTGGAGAGAAGAGAGAACAACGCAGGGGTGCAAAGCACCAAACCTCTACATTCAGAAGGTGTAGGAAAGGGATCAAGGCTGTGGGAATAACTGATGTGCAGCATTAGCTCTCTTCGTCTGGGCAAAAATTCTTCATGGTAGAGTCAAAGAAAAGTCATCAGGCAGCAATTCCTGGCATACGGGGAAAGAGAGAAGAACCTGATTGCAACCAAATCCATATTAAAGTTAATGCATTTGTGATAATGAGTGTGTTTACAAAATATTTGGATTGCGTCGTGGTGCACTCTCTTCAGCTCTCTTCAAGCAGTCTGCAAAACCATTATAATTTTTATATGATTTTTGCAGAGCTTTCCAGGTCCTTAATAACAAGTCCTAAGGCACCCTGTTTTTCAAAGGAAACACCACCTATATATCCTGAGACAATAAACCCACATTGTCCACGCTGTCAGGCCCTCATGTGCATTTTTAAATCAGGTTAATGATGGTACATTCTACCTTGTGAGTGCTCATAAATTTGTCCTGCTGTTTGCGTGATGTTGCCCCCCAGAGCTCTCCTGGGAATTACAAATCCCATATCCATAATCTGTTTTCACCATTTAAAAAAGCTGATTTATTTTATAATTTCCAGTGTCAGTGATGAGAGAGATGGGCTCTGAATTGGCTGTGCTGCTTTTTCTCCTTCAGGCTATCCTAATGAGAATTTTCTGCTTAGAAGGAATGATACAAATCAAGGAAACACAGGAATTTATGCATAGGAGGACCTCATATTGTATGAGTCATTTTAGAGGTGTTCCCTGGCACAGGGTGCCCAGAGCAGCTGTGGCTGCCCTGGATCCCTGGCAGTGTCCCAGGCCAGGCTGGACACTGGGATTTGGAGCAGCCTGGGACAGTGGGAGGGGTCCCTGCCCATGGCAAGGGGTGACCCTGGAGGGGCTTTGAGGTCTCTTCCCACCCAAACCATTCTGTGATTATTAATGTACTGAAAAAATTTACATTACTTTTCTTCAACTTTAGCAATTAATAACCATTTTATAAATCTACAATTTTGCTGTAATAACAACAGGAACCATGGCAGCTTCCCCCTGCCATGTTCCTAGTCAGGCTGGGCTGACAGCCACAGCAGAGCCCTTATCCCAGATGGAACTGGGCACAGCCAGGGCGATTTTCAGTCCCACATCTCTGTGCTGATGGTTTCCCTCACACTTGACAACCAGCACCACAAACCAACCCTTCCAGCTTTAAATTCAACTGGCCTGGGTGCAGCCACTGGTTGCAGAAAGAAAGCAAAGCCACAGAAGTTTGCTTAGATTAATGCTCATAAAGGGATATAAAAATAGAAAAGCTGGTGGTGTTTTACTTTGACTTCAAGAATATCCAGAATGAGAAAACATGAAACACATTAGAACTTCCTTTGAAATTTATAAAAAATAAAGAACATATTTCTCTGCCTACTGTAGCAAAGAATATTGAGGTGAAAAAGAAGAATTGGATATGCTCTGACAAGGCCAACTCAGTAATTTCCTCCTGTGAACTCATGAACCTCCTGGAGCTGGGCTCCTCACCTCTTAAAACATTCTGACACTTCTAAAGGCAAAGAAGAACTGCTACAAGATACATGAAAACGAAAAAAATCTGTTCATTCCTTACAGATGGTAGTGGTGGGATAGCTCAATTTGAGTTATTTAAAAGCATTTTGGAACTTGGGAAACCAGGGACACTGCAAAAATATTCTCTTTTTTCACATGAATATATCACATCTCAGTAAGTCCTCTTAATTTATGATTTGGTTGATATTGATGAGACCTCTTGTACCAAAATCAGTTCAATGAGAAGAAGAAAAGCTGCTGATATGCTACTTTTTCATATAATTTAAAGTATTCAATCTATTCTTATGCTAAGGAGTTGTAACTGAGAACCCCAGGCATGTTTGCACACAGAGGGAGAGAAATCAGGAGATATCCAGCAATAAAATGCCACTGCTGTGAAATGTAGCAAACTACAGAGGTATTATTTCAATGTTTTTAGCTTGTTAGATTAAAAACAGTAAATTAAACCATGGATTTTAGAGTTTCCCCCCATTACCTGGTATTTTATCTCCATAGATAGGGAGCTGAAATCAAAACATGTTTCAGTAACAATTTCCTTTTACTTGAGGAATTTCCAACCAAATACATCCATTCTGACACTGACATAAATCCAATCTTCCCTCTATGACTAAATATGCATCAGCAAGACTTTTTCTGACTCCTTTCCAGAGAAAATTCTGCCTTTTCATGTGGGTAAGAAATGTGTTCAGCTCTGACCTTCTTCTGGTAAAATCTATAAAAACTAGAACTGAGGCTACATCATCTGAAATCTCTTGACTGTGCAAAGGTCTGTAGGAAATATAAGAATTAAAACCTCTTCACTCATGCAGAAAATATGTTTGGATGAAATTGCAAAATCAAAAATCAGATACTGACAAAAAAAAATTTAAAATTACCTTATAAACCCAAAATCAACTTGATGGAGATGTAGAAGTAAATGTTAGCCACTACACAGAATTAAAGTTGAACATTGTAATTACGACTTTATAGATAAAATATTAGGCAACCTTAAATGTCCTAGGATAAATTACACTCTCTGGAAGGTTTCTACAAAGACCACAGTTTAAAATGCTCTATTATAATATTAATGACATTTCTGTGACAAAAAATTCCTGTGAAAAGTGGCAATGTTCTGGTAGTTTGGAAGCAGGTTTTTTTAATAGTAGCTCAAAACATTTTCCACAGTAATATCAAATAACTTGTGCATTGTTCAGACATCATGGAAGTCTTAATTTCTCTCCATTTTTTGCACAGTATTACTAAATTAAAAGCCTTGCCATGTGGACCAGTTTTATACCTCTAAATCTTTTTAGCTGATATCCTTGAGGGACAGGATCTCCATCATGTAATGGAATTTTCATAGGTGCACCTGAACCACCAGTCCTGTTAGCCAAGGATCCCAATTTAATGCTGGACAATTTAAATACAACACAAATAAATAGATTGAAACAAGGCAGCACAGGGTGGAGTACTGAAATTTCCTATGAGATTAAACAAAACTAATAAAAAGAAGCACTTCTGATATTTCCTTAAGAATTTTTCTTTAATACAATTTGGGGGTTTTGTATTTTATCCAAATCATTGAAAAAAATCATGTTGTGATTCTGACTTTTACTTGGTTGTATTTATTATAAGGTTTTCCACCTTTCAAATCCATTATAGCTCTTAAGTACAGTACATCTTAATCAGTTGCAAAGGGACCCAACAAAAACAGCAGGTAAAAGCCTGAGGGGACAAAAAAGTGAAGGCAACTCTCTGCCTATATGAAAATTTGGGTGTTTTTTCCAAAATTTTTATACTCAGGCAATGCTTGGTATGCCACTGAACTGGACCAAAGGGTACCAACTTTAATATCAACCACTAAAAAACTGCTGTCATACTGAGCCTTTAAACCCAGCTGCTCATCCAGAATTTGAGGCTGGATTAACAACTCTGCTACAGAAAAGAGATTTTGCAAACATGCATCTCCATCACTTACCATTTCATACAACTCTCCATGGTATTTTATGCTGGCATTTGTCATGCAAATCACAGACTTGGGAAAAGATGCCAAGGACTGGAGTCCTGTTTCCACTGCCTTCTCCAAGTTTGCCTTTCCATTTTCTCATGTAGCCTGGAAATTATGAGCCTTGGCTCTTATAAATGTGAAAATTATAAAAGTCACAGAAGTTGTAAAGTAATTTTTTGTAAGAGTTCACTATTCCCCTCCTAATACATGAATACCATTATAAAAAAGAGGAAGGAGAGAGATAAATCAATTACTATAATTTGAAATGTTATTGTTATTTTGAAGCACAGAATAGCAAAGCACAGCATCAATATAAATTGAGGACTCAGGATAGCAATAGATATTAACATTAGGTTCTAAAATATGCTTTTATGCATTCTCAGCTCTTTAATAAAATCATTCATCTCAGCTCCAAAATGTTAACATATTCCACACAAAGTTCATTTTTGACATAATTTGCTAACTTTCCTTCTCCTCTTTCTCACTCAGTGATTTGTTAGTTAAGTTCTACTGAGAGGAAAAGCAGCACTGCCTGAAATCCAGCACAATTGGAATGAGTGAAAAAACAGGTCTCATGCTGCTCATGTTTTCTTTTAGCCTTTTTATAACCATCTGCTATTGGTACTGTTTTGTGCTCTATTTCTCTGTGGTAGTTAGAAACAGTGGCAGTCAGTGTTGTTAATTAGAATGGGTAACAATACGGTGTCTTGTTCTTTGTGACACTGGAAAGTCTTCCCGACTTCTGTGATAAATTTCCCTTCTCTGGGAGAGTATTAGGGTCCCAACAAGGATTTATTAAAATATATATGTTTTTTTCTTTTTCTTCCTGTGCTCTGTCTCTGTGAGGCTTTCTGTTTTCCCCCAGCCCTGCGTCTGAAGAAGAGGTCGAGTTGTCTGTTTTCTCGTGTTCAGGAATTTGTTTATTCTTTACTGATCTCATATTCATTCCCTAGCCTGCCACAGCTTCTCTGCAGGCCAGTGCTCTCCTCTTTTTTCTGTCATCCCTAGTCATCTGTCCTCCCGTGGTCATCTGTCTGTAGTCTTGGTCCTTAGTCATCTCTAGTCTGTCCGTCCTTGGCAGGGCACTCTCTTTTATACTGAAAATGACATGTACTTCATTTATAACAATTCTCCAATATCTATCCACTCTGTTGTACAGTGTACTTTTGTTCCAAACCAATCCAAATGTGCCACACCACAACAGAAGATGGAGAGCAAGAGGATGAAGAAGAAGCCCAGGGACACACCCCATGCCTCCATCTTTGCCCCCTGATCTCTCATCTAAAATCCACAAATTCTACTTTTTCACTGTGTGACATACTAATTATCATTCTCTCTGAATTCTTGTGACTTATAAATCTTCCCAGGACAATCAGAAGGATTTCCTGGTTTCCCACGGGAGGGTGGGCAGGCCCTGGCACAGGGTGCCCAGAGCAGCTGTGGCTGCCCCTGGATCCCTGGCAGTGTCCCAGGCCAGGCTGGACACTGGGGCTGGGAGCACCTGGGACAGTGGGAGGGGTCCCTGCCCATGGAGGGGTGGCACTGGATGGGCTTTGACGTCCCCCCAATCCAAACTAGTCTGTGTTTCTGTGATTCCATTCACAGTGAGTTTTCTCTGTAGAGTCAATTGAGTTCGTATTCTCATTAAGTCATTTTCTGTCTCCCCACCCCTGTTCCCATTTTTTAAAATTCTTTTTTAAATTTTTTGTTTCCTTTGAAAGGTCTTCAGGATTTTTTTTGTTGAAACTCAGTGTGGCAAAAGAAAAATTGCAAATACCCCAAAGCCCTGGTTGATTCAGGTCACCAGCTCAAATAGCTTGGTCCAAAGTCTGCAAAGTTACACATTGCTACAGAAACTATAATAATATGGTTTAATCAATAGGTTGTTCTGAATTTCACCAGAGGAGCCATAAATAACATTTTCCCAAAAATTTTCTACCATTCTGACACTAGAAGGATTATTTAGATCCTGAAAGTATTTACAAATTTCAGACATTTAATGACACCAGACTTACTTACTATATTTTAATTGATGAATGTGGCCAAAATAAATGATAGTTTCAGAAAGAAAAACATTATTTTCTTGCAGAATTTAATCTCCTGAATCAGGAAACCATTGGGGAGTTCCAGCAGTCCAGAAGGAGATCTGGGGCTGAAGGAAACACCTAAGGATGGCCTCAGGATGGTGGGAAACAGACCCAACCCTTCCAGATCCAAAGTCAGGAGGGAGTTATAGACAAAATTTCTGCTTCTTACCATTGTCTCCACAATTTTTTTCCCCGTATAAAGCTTGTTTGGTATTGAACTTCTCTTATACACTCCATAGGGTTCAATAGTAAATGGAAAAAAATTAAATAATTGCACTTAAAAGTTGACAAGTTCATCTCTTCCCATACAATTTGTGTCATGGATTTTTTCCAATCTGCAAGTCAGTGGCAAATCCCAGAGTGATTTGAGCAGCTCAAGGTCCAGACTGCTCCTGTAGCAGCTGGCTCCTTCTTCTGTAAGGAAGTGCCATAATTGACAATTATCCAGTTAAGAACTAGATTTTCACATCGATTTTGTTTTCTTAGTAAGCACCAGATCCTATATGTATTTTTAATTTCATATAGATGTTGAGTCCAAAATTACATTAATTAAATTTCCATTGATTTCTACTCTATCTAATGGATAGATCAGAATGGCTCTTGTTATTTTGTTAGGGACTATTTGGATGGATAAGTGGCAATTCAGATGATTTTCTCCCTTGACTGCCGGTTGCCAAGCACAGGTTCCACAGAGATTTTTCCCTGCAGTGTGTAGTAGGAAGTGCACATAAACAATCAACTTGGAGTAGGCTGAAAAATTTTGCCATCTGGCAAATAACTCACCCACAACTATTCTCTGCTGGATTTCACTACATAAAGATACAGAATTCCAAACTAAATAACTTATCCCTTAGAATTAACTATCCCTGGAAAAAGTGCTTTGAATTATTTCTCCCATAAGTAAATTACGAACATTTTACCCAGAAATCAATATCTGATTATATGTGCACACACACATTCATCTTCCATGCCTCTGGAAATAAATAGAGATGCTATTTTGGGGGAAGAAAAAGATGTCAGAAGGTTTCCTAGGACTAAATAATGACATTAAGAAAGCCCCAGTGATTCATGTGACATCTGGCACAGCTGAAGTGCCTCTCAGAGCACAGGGGGGCTGCATGGGCTGAAGGAATTTGGGGCAAAAGGGAGAGAACTACTCGAGGTCTACTGAGCACAGCAATGTAACAGCTCCTGCTTGCAGGGAAACAGCAGGGTCCTGGTTTACAGCCTGAAATGGGGGCATTAATCAAAGGAGAAACCTGTTCAACCAACATGAGGCAATATCTTTGTACATTTTTTGCATTTATTATGTTAAACACAGGATAGTTGTGTCACCTAAAGACATTCTTGTGTTTGGTTTGAGCAGACACAGCCAATTCTGTGATGAAATCCAAGCCTCCGAAGTGTCAGTGACTTTGCTATTTCCAACCTGCCCTGATTTGTTTTGAGAGAAATCTATTTACTATGCCTCAATAATATTCTTTATGGCCATGTTCATGCTGAAGCCCCTAATTTAAAGTGACATTACATTAAGGTCTAATTCAAACTAGTGCCATTAAAGAGCAGAGCTGGACAGTCTAAAAAAAACTCATTTGACAGAGGTTTACTGATGGGTGACCCTACCTCAGCTCATTTAGGAAAGAAAATTGATCAAGTTTAAAAACTAAATTGGCTTTCATGGCTCTGTATGATACAAACAGAAGAAATTGTGTGTTTAATTCACAGTGTACTGTGCATACCAGTTGAACCATCCAAACAGGAAAATTTGGAAATACTTTTTTATTTCTGGATTCACCTTGTCAGATTTGCGCCATCTCAACCTTTTGTAGGTTGAGCTCTATCCCTCCCCTTTGGGTGATCCTGGTTACATTTTCTACCTAAGAAAGAAAATGTTGTCCAAATAATACATATGACATTCCTCTTTATAACTGTCAATTTATTACCTCTTCCTTTGTTTTAAAGTGTTTTAAGCTAATGTAGCATTTTAATTAACAATTATTATCTGTGGGAACCAGGAAATCCCTCTGACTGTCCTGGGAAGATTTATAAGTCACAAGAATTTAGACAAAATGATAATTAGCATGTCACAGGGCGAAAAAGTAGAATTTTGGGATTTTAGAATGTGAGATCAGGGGACAAAGATGGAGGCAATGGGGTGTGTCCCTGAGCTGCTTCTTCGTCCTCTTGTTCTCCATCTTCTGTGTGGTGTGGCACATTTGGGTTGGTCTAGAACAAAAGTACACTGTACAACAGAGTGGATAGATATTAGAGAATTGTTATAAATAAAGTACACGTAATTTTCAGTATAAAAGAGAGTGCCCTGCCAAGGGCAGGGAGAGTGAACACCACAACCTGGCCTGGGGAGAGAGCACAGTGAGGAGTTCAGCACAGCCTGGCCTGCAGAGAAGCTGTGGCAGGCCAGGGCAACAAATGTAAGATAAGCAAAGAATAAACAAATTCCTGAACACAAGAACAGACGGTCTCAAGCTCTTCTCCAGACCTGGGCGGGGGAAAACAGAAAGCCTTCACAGAGACAGAGACAAGTTAAGTCAGGTGGAAGCCAAGCTCAAAGAAGCACAAAAGTCTCAGAAACCTCAGGGTCAAGAAAACAAAGCAACATATGAAAAAAAGCAGTAGTATATTTTTTATATTTTTATATTTTAAAAAACCTGACAATTATCCACCTCGATGACTTATGTATAATTTAAAAACACATGAAAATTAATATATTATTTTTAACAGAGATTTCTAATTAAGCATGAAAAAAATCTTTAATTAGTTTAAAATTATTTTTAAAAGTACAGTAACCTAGAAGATCCTAACATTCTATACTCATCAGTGTAACCACAAGCTCCTGGAATTTTAAATTTCTATCCTCATGGTTGCCCTTTATTGCTCTTATAGGTTAGCCCAAATGGGTAAATTCAAATGATGAGGTTTATAAAAATCAGATCCAAGCAAAAAAGCTGGAATTCCTTGCTGATGCTACTTTTTTGGATTTGGGAATGGTGTTTGATTCCATATAAAGCACAGAATCTATGAACAATAATAACTTACACATAAATTAACCACTCTGCCCCTGGTCACACACTTTTCCAAACTCCTGACAAATCCATGATCCTGCTACATCTCCTGACTCCAGACTGCCAAAGACATTTGTGCTATAGGTAATAAAAACCTCTTCTTCTGGTATTTCCCCCATCAGATGCAATCACAGAAAAATTACTGGAACATAGCACAGCAGAAATAAATCAGATACAAGAACCACGTGAGAGTGTGGAGAGCTCTGATGAAACAACAGCACAACATGTGGCTAACAAAAGCCTTTGTCACATGGGGATGTGAAGGTGCCTGATCCAAACCTTGATAAACTATCACCTGTCCAGTCTTTGGGAATGAAAGTGATGAGCTGGGAGCCCCTCTCTCATTATTATATTTATAAATATATAAAATATATTTAATTCCATGCATGTCCTGACATCTGGTGAGAAGAATGAGCAATCCCCCTTGAGACACACTGAATCTGGAACAAAGATCTGTATCCAGACAGATTCCTATCAAAATAACAGGAGCCACGCAGTCACTGGAACATGTAACTGCCCTCCAGTGCAGCCAGCAGCTTGGGCTTGTCTTTAAAATCAAGGTTTTCAAAACCTTTGAGGAGTATGTTACACACACCACGTGAGTAGAATCATTACATCGTTTGAAGAAGAGTATATGAGAAATTAAAAATTAGACCAGGAGTACAAATAAATAAATAAATAGAGGTGTGTAGTAGAGAGGTTATGCAATAACTATCAGAATGTCTAGTTTTACAGACTAGATGCACTTACCTTTGAGGTTTTTTGTCAGACTCATTCTTTGATGAATAATGAATCAAGTACAATAGCAATCTTCCTTGTAGAGTTCAAAATCTTGCTGATATCTATCTTTTAACTCTTCTTCACAGTCACAGAGTAAGATTTTAACTGCCAATATCATGTCTTTTTATTTTCTTCACCTGCAGCTATAACACATTTTAAGAGCTCCTTGTTTTCTGTGCCAAACTACCACAATTTGATGAACCATATTCTAAACCACAATTAAAGTGTGAATGTAGTCCTTGAACATCTTGCATACTCCAAACATGCATCATCAAATGCATATTCAAATATTTTAAATAGTAATTTGTTCAATAAATTGACATCAAAAAAAATATTTTAAAAATAAAAATCTAGAAACCTGTTTCCCAGTTGTTTCTGTCATCTCCCCGGCACCACTTCAGTTATGTAAATTGCCGTGTAGTTCAGTTTGGGTTATAATCTCCAGGTTCAGTATTTTTCTCCAAAACATTACTATTTAAAACATTACAGTCCTCTCCTAAATTGTCCTCCATGCAGTTTCAGTTATATAAGAAAGAATCATTCATAAATTCTCAGATTACTTATTTTCTCCAAAACTTGTCTCAATCTTTCGTGACAAAAGGACATTTCCATTCCATTTTGAGAATTCTTAAGATAAACAGCAGGTTCCTAATCCTCCTTTTATATACAATATCCAAAGTTCTTCAAAAGAAAAATGCAAGTTTAGCAGAAAAGGAGAAAAAATTATTTAAACCACTGCCATAATGGAGAACTGAGACGTTCCTGTCCCTCCTTCTGCTCTGACTTGGGCACCTGCAAAACTGCTTCTTTAATACTTTCTCACTTCTCTCTCCCAGCCTCAGCTCTGCAGAGCTTTTTCCCAATTCTTAAATACTTTACTCCAAAGTGCTGCCACAGTTGCTGATGGGCCCAGCCTTGACCAGGGGTGGGTCTGTCCTGGAGCTGGCTGAAATTGGCTCTGTCAGACATGGTAGAAGCTTCTGGATGCTCCTCTCAAAATCCATACCTGTATCCCCCCTCCCTGCATACCCCCCAAAAATAAGCCCCTTGCCACACCAACCCAATACAGCACTTGTGATTCATTTGGTAGTTTGATTTTTCACATTCCTGAAAAGAAAATGCTTCATAGCCACCACAGCTCTGAACTTCCTCCATTTATTTCCTAGATCAACACAGCAAAACCTATTGCAGAAAGCTGCCAGAACATTGCTGGGTCTTTGAACACGCCTGAGGAGGAGTGGCAGTTCCAGTGAGTGTTGGCTACTGGAGAGGTGTTTCTGGGGAGCAGGTTGTTTCCTCCTCCAAGTCAAACACCTTCCAAAATACAACATTCTGCCAGTACAGAATAGAATTGGATTTCTGACACTCCTGAAATATTCAGTCATGTATGTCTTTAGGTGGTTCTGTTATTCTTCTTGAAGATGCCTGTCTTCTACTTATTGCCCTATGAAATGATGATAAGACATCTGAAGTGGACACTCATTTTTCTGTTGTATCCTATTCAGCTGGAAAATATTTTAAATAGCCCATTATTTTTAAATGGACATTTCTTTTACCAAAGTGGAAGTGTTCTTACAGACATCACTGGACAATATGAATGCTCTGCCTCAGTAAAGTACAAAACCCACAAAGCTACCTGGAACTTTAAGCAAGAGGAATTTCGTCCTCCAGCTTGGTGACCTATTGAACATCAAAAGTTAGTGTTTATCCATGTGTGTCATAATGCTGAAATCTTTGGGGGGAAACTAATGATGTGATTAAAGCATTTAATAGAACATCTGATGTGGAGAAGAGCTTTGTGAAAATATCCTTTAAGTACTACCATTAAAGATGTCTGTAGTGCCCAGAAATGGAAGCTCAAGAACTTTCTGAACACGGCTTTTTATCCTCAAAGGGACTCCTTGGTGATACCTTGCATGAAGAAGCCATCTGAAGAATTAAATCTAATTACTATATTAAAAAAAAAAAAAAAAACAACTTTAAAAACAAATTATCTCTATTGAGACATTTTTAGTAGTGGCTAGATGTATCTGCAAAAAATGACATGTCCATTCTAAGTATCCAATGAGTAGACAAATTGCTTAAATCCAGCCTTGCTAATAATGTAAGCAACCATATCCCTAAACAGACTGGTGAGAAGAAGTAAAGAAAGGAAAGCCTTGCAGGCCAAGAATTCTTCAGGGATTTATTGTCTGGGGAGATTCTCATACACCTGCCTTTTGTGCAGGGGTTCCGTTCTGAGCAGGATGAGGCTGCAGGTGCCAAATTTCAGTCTCAGTTCAACAGATGCAGCTCTCTCTGGTTTTAGTTTTTCCCCACTTGGTCTGGTGATGACAAAACACCATGATCAACACTTCCTGAATCCCAAAGGACTGGCAACAGATGAGTTTGCAGCAAATATAAATTGATAATTAACACTCTCCAAATTCCCCTGTTAATTCAGACCACAAAACTGTTACAGTGTTACAGTGTTAAATATCTTTACTTTCCATACTCCATTTGTCCTTTGACAGTCTGAGAGGAGTTTATTTCAAACAAGGAATGTGATTAACTCATGCTGCAAAGAATATCGGGATTATCGGCAATAGCAGCCCTGAAGAAAGCAGTTCAATTACAATTTAGTTTACCATTTGATTTCCTAATAATTTATTCGAACAGCAAAGACTGGACCATATTGTAACATATGCAGTTAATTCTCAGTGGCGTGCTTTCCTTTTGCACCATTGCCTGCTTGTTTAGCTGCTAGCAGGCAGCAGAGGAATAAACAGCACAGAAAAAAATATATTATATCCCTAATAAAACAGAGAATCCTAAGATAGGCTTTGCTTTCAGCCAAAGGCTGGGCATCCTTAGTGTGTTTAGAAACAAATGAAAATGTAAAATGTATTTATATCCATGCAAATACTTGATTTAAATTTGCATCCATTATTGCACTCTCCACATTAGAAATACCTTAACCTTAATTCTGAGTATATTGGGTCTAAGTGGGTTTTCTGGCTGTAAATTAGTATTAAAAGATAGCATGTTGGAAATTCGCAAAGCAGAACATTACAAATATACTATTTTTGATGTGCTGCATACCTGTGCTATGACAACATATTCATCTGCTGAGACAAAGGAGTTGACTTTCAGAAAACAGTGATGAGCATCACTGCCAGTTAAGCCTGACCTTTGAAAGAAGGTACCTAGCCTTTCATCTTCAAGACATATTTTGAAAGGCAATTAAAGGAAAAAATAAGGCAAAAGTGACACTAACATGACAGCTGTTGAGAAGGACATAAACAAACATTTGCCTTTGACAGCAGAAATCTGGAGTTTACCATTTGAAGACTTATTAAGAATTAGAAGTAAAAGGTCTGTCTGTGTGCTCTGCATCACTGGGATATGAGAAACTGCTTTTAAAGTAACTTAATTTGAAAGAGCAGATTTAACTATCAGACGGCACAACAGTTTCATTCCTAATTCGCTGGATTTGGGACATGAAATCACATGACTGCTTTAAAAAAAAGGACTAATTTTTAATTAAATAATAGAAAATAAATAGGTTAAAACTCAGGCAATGGAGATAACAGTGTTTGAGAGCAAAGCCCTCCAGGAAAGAGCACTGACAGTATCTTTTCTAGAGTAGCACTCCAGAACTTTCACTACCTCCCTACTACACAACTTAATGCACAACTGGCTGATTGTGCTCAAACTGGCAGTTTTGTTCAAGAAAATGCTATTTGATCTGCCCTTTGGAAAGAAGGCAATGGATCTTCTGTATTTGCGAAGTCTACAGACAAATATTTACAGGCAAATGCCACGAGCTGGCAGAAAAAGCTGGGCAACATAAGACATGCAGATAATCACAGAATGCCATGAAGGTTTGGACTGGAAGGAACATTAAAGGTTATCTCATTTCAACCCCGTGCCCTGTGCAGGGACCCCTCCCAGTGTCCCAGGCTGCTCCCAGCCCCAGTGTCCAGCCTGGCCTGGGACACTGCCAGGGATCCAGGGGCAGCCACAGCTGCTCTGGGAATTCTATCTTAGGGCCTGCCCACTCTCCCAGGGAAAAATTCCCTCCCAATATCCCATCCAGCCCTGCCCTCTGGAAGTGGGAAAATGCTACACTAGATCTCATCCTAAAGTCCCATTTAAGAAGATTTCATCATTTCACTAAAGACATCAGAACAGAAGCAAAGATGAAAGATAATAACCTCTTCTCCCTCTGGCTCCTCTTTCTGAACCCAGAAAAAACAAACATCCCTTTATGGATTTATCTCTTCTGTATCTCTATTTATAAGATATTGGTAACAAAGACCAAAGTTTTAGATTGGCTTGATTCAACCAACTTCTGTGAGAGATACTGAGCCTGAACTGCTGCCATATCTGTTGTTGCTTTTATACCCTGCTCTGCAGTTTTGTACTTCTAATCAATATTCAACAACAACAGGAGATCCCTGAATTTTCTCACTGGATAGTCTGGGTGGGACCATAAAAAGAAAGCAATTCTGTGCTCTTGAAAGCAACAGGAATATACATTACAACCCATAAAGGATTCTGTTAACAAATCAAAAGAGCTTCACAAATGGACTCATCCATTTCCAGCAGCAAGTCTGCAGCTGCACAAGGATGCTCAGTGAAACCTTATCCCTATTCCAGGAGGAAATATAAAGAGCTTTGAGGACACCAGCACAGCATGTGTCTAGATCTTCTGGCCCCCATTTGGCCAAGATCTAAAAGGGAACATGTGGTGCTGGACAGAAGGAGGCTGGGCTTGGAGACTGACAGATGTTTCACTGTGTGAGAGAAGCAGTTTGACAGAGGAGCAGGACTCACCCCACATTAGAGTGCTTCATCGCTGACATTTTCAGAAGTCAGCTATGTACTTCCAGCAGCTCCAAGAAATCTCCTGCAAAATAACAAAACAACCCTTACATTTTTTCAGTTTCTTAGCCATCTTCCCCTAAACCGTACATGTAAGAACACCAAGGTAGAAAATGCTTTTATATTGATTGTTTTTTCCTCTTTATATTTGACAGCTGGAGTGTTAAAATAGAATTCTGAGTAAATTAAAGCAATAACAAAATTACACAGGGCAGCTGTTTCAGCTATTTCCACAGAGCAATGCTCTTTAGAAGAACTAATGAATCTAATGGAATCTAACAGACACTGCCAATGCAGCAATATGTGATTAAAATGTAGGGGAAAGTCTCATACAAACAGCCTCACCAAGCACTAAATGAAGTAACACAAAACTCCTGGGGCTTCTCACTTTTAACAAAAAACCAAATAGATCTCTGTTCATTTATTACAGTGGTGCCCACAAGCTCTCTCCAGTACAGGACCTGTCAGAGTTTCTATTATCCCTCGCATTACTGACATGTTTGTAACTTGCCTAATTACAAATGAGCTCAAGGCTGTAGCTTCACTTACTGCCTGGTTAATCGCCACTTCCCATTTCATTCAGAATTTTGAAATTATGTTTTTGTTTATTCTATGCAAAAGAATAAAGATGAGAGATTTGTTCAACTACTGTAATTCTTTGATTTTTCTGCAAATGCCACCAATTAAAGCAGACATCTGGGAAATGTTTCATTATAAATCATTCAAATGGGGCAAATTTGGTTTCTTTGCTGGGGGAGGAGGTGCTGCCCCTCCTCATCCAGCTCTGAGGCAGCAATTTGGACAATAACCAGGGGTGTGCTCTTACAGGGGCTGAATGTTTGTTTTATATCACTCCTGGGTTATTTTCATTCCTTACAGGAATCATGAGGTGCAGGGAACCCCCTGACAGGATGGATTTGAGAGGGACCAAACTTGCAAATGCCTTAGGAAAGTGATGCAGAGCCAACACAAACATACCCTGGGCAGTGCTGATTTCACAACAAAATAAACCCCGTAAGGCTCACTATGAGACTCAAGATTCTAAAAGTGCTTCAAAGTTCTTCCCAATGACCTTCCACTTTCTGCCTTCCCTGGATGTCAAAGGGCTGCCAAAGCACTTTGAGTCAGTCTCCTGAGTGGAATTCCTGCAGCGGAATGAACTGTACCCTCATCTTCCTCAAAGGAGGCCAAAGTCTTTTGGTGTGGAGCAATTCAGGCCAGTCAGGGAGAGGAGTGGTAAAACGAAACACTATCAAACAAAAAGTCAGATTTAAAGTTCCTGTGTGAACTCCTCCCCACAGAGGGCTGCAGAGCTTCCTTAGGAATGGCTGGAGTTCCTGTTCTCCATTTCTGATGAGTGCACACAGCAGGATCCTAACCTTTGCACTGTGCCCTCTCAGGCTGTGCTTTGCCACCCAGTTTACTGCAATGGGTGTCTCAGGAGAACAAATTCTCTGACAAAAGAGAAAGATTTGATATTTTCACTCATCATCCCATCAGATAAATCACTCATTTCCCTG
Source organism: Sitta carolinensis (assembly GCA_032173965.1). Taxonomy (NCBI): domain Eukaryota; kingdom Metazoa; phylum Chordata; class Aves; order Passeriformes; family Sittidae; genus Sitta; species Sitta carolinensis. The sequence continues at coordinate 21,171,046 of CM063292.1, forward strand.
TAGTTCAAGGTTTTTCCTTCTGGTTCATATCCAATGTAAGAAACAACAATCTTTTCTTGTTTTTGAAGCATTTTTGTGACAGTCTTTAAAGCAAGTTTTTCTTTTTTCCGTATTTCACATATTTAATTTAATGATTACTTTATGTAAGGAGAAGGGATTACAGGCAACCTTGCCCCTAATGAGTCACATCTGTGTTGATTACCAATAACAGCTTCACCCTTAATAGGTCACAGCTATATCCAGCAAGGATGAGTGTGATGAAAGGTTGTGTTGGATAGTCAGGGGAGGATCCTGAGGAACGAGAAATAGAAGGAACTAAAGGAATGATCCAGGGGAGGACTAAGAGAGGAAGGCTGACCAAACAGGAGAGAGAATTGCTGCTGTGAGGTCTCAGTTGGAGCCTCAGTTGGAGCCTGCAGTGGGAGCTTGCTGTAGTCAGTGAGGAGTTGGAGTCTGTAAGCTGAATTGTGAGGAATAATAAACCAGGACCATTTTCAGGTTGTGAACAGGAGTATGTGTCTTGTCTCATTTCTATCTCTAACATGAGCCCTGCTGAAATAATTACAAGTATACATCAGTGATGAAACATCATTTCAGTTAGAACAAATGATTTCAAATTGAAGAGATTGAATTTAAAGGTAGCGTCTCCTTTTTAGCTTGATATTTTAGTCAGATTTAACTCCCAGTATTTACATTTCTTGAGCAGAATTTATAGTATTAATTTAGTCTGCTCAAGGACAAACTAACTGGATCTGAGCACAAAATATGCTTTCATGCTTTGCATTTTTATTACCTCTTTCATCAGTAAGTCTCATCGCTGTATGTTTTACAAATTAGTTTCATTCATTTTTCAAAGGAAAGCTGCTAACAAATTAGTTTCATTCATTTTTTTCTCCAAATGAAGCTGCTGTTTTGCTCAGATTCACACAACAAAACTAAGCAGTTCTGTGAGCTGACACCCACAGAGCCAAGAAACCTCTGCAATGGTTGAGATTACACAGAGTATATCAAAAAGGCAGAAGTGCTGCCCCATGGATTTTTGAATCATATTGGCAATTTTGTCTGTAATTAATAAGTAATAATCTCAGCAAATGCTCCAAGTTGTGGCCCTGAGCAAACACACGTAAAAGATAAGCTTAGTTACCATGTAAATAAAGGGAAATTATGTACATGTCTTTAAGGGATTTTGTTAGCAATGTTTGGAAGTTTGATTAATATCTAAATAGCTAGACCCAGCAACATTCTAATCAGATATCTATTACTTACTAAAATACTTGCATTTATAGTGTTAATTGAAATTAAACTTGCTATAATGATTTATTAATCTTAGTTTTCAAACTCTTTAATTATCTTACTCATGGAGAGACCACACTTGTGATTCAAGTGGTTCTATTAAATTAACATCTTGAATAGGAATGCTGAGAGAATTTATTCAAGAACTGTGTGATTCATAAACCCCATATACTTTTATCATAAAGCCAGTCTGATACAGTGTCTTAATTTCTCTTTAGAGGTACGAAGTGAGCAAGTACTCTGTGTTTAGAATATTAATTCATACTGAATTCACATAGAATTGTGTTGAAATTTCAGTTTTGCAGATAAACAAAGACTGGCTGTTTCTGATGTTAGGAAATCGCCTGGTCTTTTTAATCACTGAACCTTGATCTGGTCTTGATAAAATTATAAATTCTGATTTGTTAAAAAAACAGTCCTGGGTTGTCACCTGAATGTTTTACTACATGCTAAGCAAAGCCCAGATTTAATGATTAAAACAGATTGTTCTGACTTCTCTATTATAGCCTAAGTTCTAATAAGTCAATATTAACATGTAATTGTCATGCACAACAGATACTTATGATTTAGATAAATGGACATAATATGATGGGGGAAAAAAAACCCGAATTTTTTAGACACTGACCATTGTTGGGGCTTGGGATTTCTTACAGAATTTTTTCCCATTAAGTTGCTAGGGAACTCATTACTGGGCACTTATGGTACTGAAGAAAGACAAAAGAATTGGCTGAAGACGGGGAGAGGGAGAGCACCTGGGCTTCACTTCTCGCTGGGGAGTTCTTGGCTCGACAAGGGAACAGCCAGACTGTGGTTTCCAGACTTCAGGGAGATTTTCAGCGGCCCCAGTGGAGCTCAGCTCGGGGTGTCTGTCACTGTCTCTCCGTGTGTGCCCCGGGAATTCTGCCCCTGGCCCCTCTCTGCCCCGCCGGCAGCCGCCGCAGTTTCTGCCCCCACTGTCCCTTGGCTCCTGCTCGGGGTGTTCTCCACGCTGTGTCCCGCACCCCTGCCTGCCGGGGCGTTTGCTGCAGCTCCAGCTGCCGCCGGGGAGCTTCGGATCCATCTCCAGCATCCCGGGCCTCCTCCTCACTCCGGCAGCTTGTGATGGTAACTGCAGCACAAGGCTGCCAGCAGCAGAGAAAACTGGGACTGTTTCCCTCCTTCTGTTTGTTGTTCATATCCTAGGTACTGTTGTTCTGTTTGCCTTGTTAAACGCAAGTAAAGAACTGTTATCCCTATCCTCATATCTTTGCCTGAGAGCCCCTTAATTTCAGAATCATAACAATTCGGAGAGAGGGGGTTTGCATTCTCCATTCCAGGAGAGGCTCCTGCTTGTCCCTAGCAGATACCTGTCTTCCAAACTAACTTCCAAACTGTCTTCCAACCATTTACTCTGAAATAAAAAACCTCTTTTCTTTAAATCCAAGTCAAAGCAAGTTTTTAGGGATTCCACATTTCAAGTGACAGACTTTGAGTTGCACCCTCAACTGGGTTTTAGTTTCTTTTATTCCACTGTAACTTAATTTTGGTGAATTTTTGCAGTCATACAAACTAGAAGAGGGTGTTCTAAAGGCTTCCTCACCAGTGGTACACACAACCTGGCCTCAGAAATCCTGAGAAACACCTGCTGAACAAGCATGTTCTCTTCCATAACAGAAAGCCCAAATTATCTCATTAAATCCCCTCACAACATTCCTGCCCTTAAAACTCATGACTAAGCTGAGCCCAGATGCAACATCCACAACCTCAAAAGTGACACCTCCAGATTTTTGGCTGATCTGATCTGTGCATCTTCCTCCAAAAAATTTGCCTCTGTAGAAAGCCAAGCATTTTTGCTTTAGGGTCTGATGAAAAACTAATGGATTTCCAGTCCTGAAGGAGCTGCAAAGAGAGAGAGAGAGAGAAACAAGTGGCAAGGGATGGAGGGACAGGCCACAGGGAATGGCTCCCAGTGCCAGAGGGCAGGGCTGGGTGGGATATTGGGCAGGAATTGTTCCCTGGAGGGTGGGCAGGCCCTGGCACAGGGTGCCCAGAGCAGCTGTGGCTGCCCCTGGATCCCTGGCAGTGTCCCAGGCCAGGCTGGACACTGGGGCTGGGAGCACCTGGGACAGTGGGAGGGGTCCCTGCACAGGGCAGGGGTGGCACTGGATGGGCTTCAAGGCCCTTCCCACCCAAATCATTACATAATTCTATGATTTTATGGCTCCCTATTAATTTCAAAGTGGTTTAGATGTGACACTTAATCAAAAGGGCTCTAAAAATCTGTGCAGTGGATGCTTTCCTATTTAGCAAGTACAGTTCCTTAGTAAATGTTAAGAGTTGATTAAAAATTGTATAAACCCTGATAAGAAATCTCCAATGAAAGCTGATGAATGAACTGTGTGATCCTGCCCCTATGCCCAGCCCTGGAGGCACCTCTGGAATTCTGTGTCCAGCTCTGGATTTTCAGCACAGCTCCTAGAGCAGGGCCAACAGAGGAAGGGAAGGTTGGACTGGCTGCTGCATGTCAGCTACAGCAACATCATCTCTGGATCAGCAATGAACAAGGGGAACAAAGACTCAGGAGCCTCTTTGAGTTTACTGATTAATAAGTGGGATATTTAATGAATGCACTGAGATGCTCTTCTGTCCAGTAGACCACACTTCTGTTTTATTTAGTTTTGTTTTTCTCACTGAGCAACAACAGATGAGCACAGCTTTCATAAATCAGCTTCACCTGGATTTCAGCCACCAAAAAGCAAAGAATTGTAATTAGCTGTGATAGTATTGGGCCATTTAAAACAACTGCCATCATCCACAAATAACGCTCTTGAAGGAGCTGTATTTATCTCATGGAAGGCTTTGGGCTGGAAGAACTGAAAGCTCATCCACTGCCACCCCTGATATGGGCAGGGAGGGACATCTTCTCTGTCCCAGGCTGCTCCAAGCCCCTACCTCCAACCTGACCCTGGATTCTGCCAGGGATCCAGGAGAAGCCACAGCTTCTCTGGGCACCCCCTTAGCTACAGAAAATTTCTTCTTTATATCCCATCTAAATCTTCTCTCTTTCAGTTTAAAAGATTTTGTCAAACAAGGTTAGGGGGAAAAAGAATTGCTTTGCCTGTGACATTGCAAAGAGTTTCTTATTCTGAAGAGCAGACTATATTTTAAAAATTGAACCAGATAAACTAACAATTAGCTTATTCTGTTTTATGATTTCAATATTTCTCATATGTAAATCTAAATTCCTGTAAAAAACCCATGCCTTATATCATCCTCCGTGTGAATGTTGATATTTTCACCTGAAGTGGTGTAGTCACAAGAAAAATCTATTCAGCTCAGACACATTACGTCTAAAAATATATAAATTATGAATAAAGCACTACATTAAATATTTCAAGAAATTCTAGGGTAATTGTGGATACAAATATACTCATAGCACTAAAACTCCAAGAAACTGCTGAGAAACCATAAGGTTTACATTAATTTGCAATGTGTTGTCTCCTTACTAATGTGCTTTCCTTCTTCCATTGTTAAAGCTCACAGGCAAATTTTGCTTTTAATTCTGTTTTTTCCTAAAGAATACAAAAAATTGCAGTTGAAACTCAGTCATTGATAGAATGATGCTCAACACACCATCTTAATAAAAAAAAAATATTTCTTCTGACATAGCCTGGCTCTAGAACCAGCTCTAGGTTCTGTTTTAGGCTTTATACCCATGGAAAGACCAAAGGTTATCCAACCATGCTAATAAAGGAGATTTCCCATCCTGGCTGTGCAGCTGAACATTTAATACCCTCTTCGAGGAGGAAGATCTCTTGAACACACGAGCAGGCTCTGCCCTGCTGGGATGAAGCTGAAGATGATGGATGGAGGGCTGGGGTTACAGAAGCACAGAACAGACAGAGCCCTGTCAGATCCACTGCAGCTCTGCAATGAATTAGCACCTCAACAACACTGAGATAATTGAGGTTACACATCCAGCTCACACAAGGGCTCCACTGTATCCCCACGGGCCTCCTGAGCTTTCCAGTGCTACTGCAAATCAAACTTCAAAAAATGTGTGTAGAGTGGGAAAGACAAAACAAAAATGTGACCATAAAAGGATTCACCATCTTAAACCAAGACTACCAGAGGGAGAGACAGAAAGAGGGGAAAATCTTCAAAGAGCAGTGGGCAGAGCTGAGCAGTAAGTGTGGAATGCAAGAAGTAAAACACCCAAAGCTGAGGAACTGTGGATTTGACCACACCAACAGCAGCTAAAGGGGAAGAAGAGGTTTAATTCTTGCACTTGCACACTTCATTTACAACATCCTGGAAAGAGATGCTCAGACAAAATCCTGTTCTTGCTATTCTTATTAGCTTTATAGTTAAAAATAGCATTTAGTAAAATGCATTAATTGGGACGGCAGAAATTGAAGTGAGATGGAAAATTTGTGAATTTAGAACTTCAGCTTTCAAGACAAACTTGCCTTAAAGATTTGTTAAAAGAAAAAAGCACAGCTGTACTTCATAAACATGAATTCTTTCTATGATGGCTGCACTTTTATTAATTGTAGGCTAGATCCAGTATTCTCCAGTGCTCAGCTTATTTATTGCAATTCTTTTTGGATTTGCCCTCATACGTTATACTAAGTGTCAAGTGTATGCAGTGAGATTTTAAAATTACTTCAGCCCAAGAGCAGTCATTATATAAAGATGTCCTCAGGGTATTGAAATATCTGCAGCACCTCCTTACATCTACAGGAGATGAGAACAGACACTGTCTTGTTGCTGTGGCGAGTAACAAACAACATGAACCTCCTTTGGCAAAATCATCTGACTCTAATCTTCATTCAAAAACTGACCCCCTTTATATATCTTCTAGAACAGGCCACTCTCATTGGTCAGCAGAGTGCCAGAACTCTTCAATCCAACAGGCCAAAACCAAAAGACACAGAGAACATTCGTCCCACAGACAGGAATCCAAAACATTACACTTTTTACATCACTTGCAATGTTTATGTTAAGCCTGAGAGAACCAGGTCTTCCTAAACCAAAACATCACGAAGAAACCTGAGTCTAGAAACTCAGAAACCTCAGGCCAAGGAGCCTCAGACTACGCTGTCTCATGTAATACTGGATTTTATTTCTGTTCGAGAAGGAAACAAATGTGGCCTCTGGGTATCAATACTAAACAAGGGTCACCGGCAGACAAGTAAAATCACAGAATTACGGAAGCCCAGAATGGTTTGAGTTGGAAGGGACTTCAAAGCTCATCCAGTGCCACTCCTGCCATGGCAGGATCACCTCCCACTGCCCCAGGTGCTCCCAGCCCCAGTGTCCAGCCTGGCCTGGGACACTGCCAGGGATCCAGGGGCAGCCACAGCTGCTCTGGGCACCCTGTGCCAGGGCCTGCCCACCCTCCAGGGAACAATTCCTGCCCAATATCCCACCCAGCCCTGCCCTCTGGCACTGGCAGCCATTCCCTGGGTCCTGTCCCTCCATCCCTTGCCAATTGTCTCTCTCCTGCTTTCCTGCAGCTCCTTCAGGCACTGCAAGGCCACACTGAGGTCACCCCAAAGCTTCTCCTCTCCAGGCTGAACAATCCCAGCTGTGCCAGCCTTTCCTCCCAGCAGAGCTGCTCCGTCCCTGGGATCATCCTGGGGCCTCCTCTGGCCTCTCTCCAGCAGCTCCAGGTCCCTCCTGTGCTGGCCCAGGGCTGGGGCAGCTCTGCAGGTGGGGTCTTGTAAGAACAGAGAAGAGAACTAAATTGTACCAGCTAAGCTTCTCATTAGAGTGTGACACCTGCATCAAGAAGCATTTTTCCCCAGTCCAAATCAGATGGTCAAAAGTAGATTCAAAGGACACCAGTTTAATAGTGAAAACAGGAGGTTTGTGCGGGTGCTGGATTTTTGTTCCAGCTTGGCCCTTCAAGGGTCTCCTCATGTTCATACCCTGTCCCAGTGTGTATTCCACCTGTTGGGATACTCCCAGGTCAGGGGCATTCAGATTTTTGTCTCTCCCCACAAATCCACTGCAAATTTAGAAGCATTTTACTGATACAAAAAAAATAGAATAATTCCAGAGCATTTGTTATGAAATTAAGATTATATAATGACCTAAAACTGTGGAAGTTCTTTCTTTCATGTTACTCCTTTTAATTCTTTTATTTTACTTCAAAATTCACATGTGTCTATATTTATCCAAGCTGACACAGAACATGCAAATGTTATGGAGAATGCTTCTTTTTGCCCTTTCCCAGCTACAGTTCTCAGCAATGCGTAAATGAGATGCAAAGATAAAACCTGTTTGTGAAACAGAAAAAAATGTGCACAATTTTATAGATTGCAAATATTTTATCTCTTCAGCATTTCAAGAAATGCTATGCAAGAATTTCATTTAAAGGGTTCTCAAGGCAGTTTTCATAAGATTTTAAAATCAATAACATCTCTAAAAATATATATCCACATATAATTTTGTATTCATAATGGGATATATATGTTCAAGGTGTACACAAAAGTGAAGCACAAAGCAACCAAAATTTGTCAGTGTATCATCTCCACTGATATTAAAATACATAATGAGAAGATTTAAATAAACAGAAGATTTGTCTTCATGTGTGATGGAAATTTGAAACTGAGAAAATTCAGGGGAAAAAAAATCATAAGAATATCTGAAAATCTGTCTGTTAAAAAGAAATATAAAAGAACGCTTTTTCTAAGGGTTATTGGAAGAGATAAAGCATTATTATGAATCAGAATATCTGAATTATTCTCACACACACAGAACCTCACAGAACCAATTCTGTGCCTGGAAACAGTCTTCAGAAAACTTTGGAGAGGAGCTTGGAACCAGGGCCTGGAAGCAGGTCAGGATCAGCTTTGATCCTCATGTATTCATATGTGGGAGAAGGATAGATCCGACCAAAATAAAGCAGCTATTTAAACGACCTGCAGAACACATATCTTTTTTGTGTTCTTCTTAGGTTTCTGTCTGCTCCCAATGTAAATAAAGGACAGAAGGTGTGGAAAGGCAGAATATATCTAGAAAGGACAGAAGTACCAAGAAGATGAGATGCAAGAACACAAACTCACCCAAAAAACCTTATCTAAACCCTGCAGTGTTCAGGCCATGTGAGGAAAATGGGAACCCTTAAAGGATGCTGAACAATGTGAGGCAGTAGAATGGCTAGGAATACATTGTTCTTTTTTCAGATTTTCTAAAATCAACCTATTTTTTGGGAAGAGTATTCACAATGTGTCTCATCTGTATTATGACTGTTGGTTTATATAACTTTTTTTTTTTTTATAGAACAGTTGGGAGTATGGAGAGTGATGGAGAAAAATTATATAAATTACAAATAATATTGACAATTATGTGATAAGTTTCCTAATGAGTTTTGTTGTCTGTATTTCATGGCACAGCCTTCAAACGCTTATTCATGCAAAGATTCAAAGCCCAGAGCTCATCTATCATTAATAATTTTGTAGAACTGGCAATTACTAATATGTGCATAGTGCCATTTTACTTTATCAAAATGTCCTCTCAAAATTAGGCTGTCTGAAGTTCCTGATGTGCAAATTAAGCATCTCATTTATCTTGCCTGGCTGGCTTGATCAGTCCTATATTGTTAGGCAGGCAGAGAGGGAGTGTTAAATGTAAAACAGCAATCTCTCCAAAAATCTAAGAAAGGCAGCAGTAATAACCAAGCACAAGTTCAGATGTCACCAGCCTCAGTGAGCTGAAAAGAATGAGAATGTTCCCAGCCTGAAACCATCTTAATTTATGCAATTTCCAGGAAGCTTTCGTATCTCCTGATCAGGGATTTTCCTATATCATTCAATATCTTGTTCCAGCACAACGTTACTGGACTTGCTGTTATCTGCACCAGCAATGTGCTCAAGGAAAAGAACTGCCAGAATTTTCCAAACTTTTGCTCTCAGATGGGGCTACCAGATTCTGAAAGGGAAATTAAAGCAAGTCAACTTCCCTGGCTGACAGCTCCATCATCAAGATGTGTGGCTCCTAACTGGACACAAAGATTAGACTGAGCACATGGCAAAAGTGGAAGGCAACAAAGACATGACAGACAACTAAAAATTATTTTCTTCCTTAATTCTGTGGCCAGCTTGTTTCTCCAAACACTTCTTTAAGGAGAGAATATCTCTGAAAGTAGACAATCTCCCTAGGGTTATATTTCGCAGAACTGAACCTACCAAATCCCCTTGCTAGAGAAACTGGTTCCACAGGGAAAAGTCTGTTTCAAATTAGATTAAACAGGCATCACTGCAAGTTTAAAAGATGTTGCTGTCCATGAAGGCTTAGTATCAAATCTAAGCAAAATGTAAACCACAGTATTTGGTGCTGCTCCTTGCAATTCCACTGCAATCACTTCTCACAAACCACTTGTGTGCACAATTCCAACAAGTGCAATTGCAGGAGATAATGACTTGCTTAGCCATGCAAACCTGATAAATCAATCAGCTCTAATAACTCCTCAAGAACATTTAATATAGTGGGCATTTCATTACTGCTTTCAACATTCTCAATATGTAATGACCATAGATGCTTTACATTCAGCTCCTCGCCTTGTGGAACTGAAAATAGGTTAGAGAGAAAAGTTTAGCAAACAGTTTCTGGGGAATATTTTTGATTAACATTAACACTGACCTGGCACTTGGATAGAATTTAGAGAAAAAGTGCATTTACCATGCTTAAAGACTGCATTATCTTGTCATATTGCTTCAAGAATATTTCCTGTTTTCTTTTTCCTTCTGTCATAACCTCCACTGTGGCCTTGTCTTGCTTTTCCTTAGAATAAGATCATTTACAATGTAATATTGCCATTTATGAACCTGTCAAAATATATGAAAGCTCTCTGTAACCTGTAGTTGTGGCTGAGAAGAATGAAGAGAAGCTGGCACAGTGGAAAGCTGGCACTGTGCCCTCCTCAAAAATCTGGTCATTTATTCACAAGTTGAAACAAAAATCGTTGGGTCCTAGGCTCTCTTGTGAGGTTTGGACCTTTCCCAACATTTGCCATAAAACCTTGACATAAATCATTTGGAGCTGTTAACTTACCTACATTAGAAATCTCTTGGCAGTAATGACTCCTGAAAACAATAGATCAGACAGCAAAGAGAAAGCTGCAGAGCCTAAAGATTGGGATGGAGAAAACCTGCCACTATCTTCCAAAATTACTGGCTCAGGACACTTGATTTTTAGGCTTCTTACATCAAGGCCTCTCAAACAGGATGATATTCTCAGGGATTGGAAAAAATTACTTTGAGTATTCTCAAATTTACAGCAACAATATTACAGTCTGAGCTGAACAGCTTCATTTATACCACCATCTTTCTTACCTTTACTCCAGATATAAGTCTAATTATGTTTAGCTTGGTTTAATTAGCTATATTTCTGTCTGAGGAGGATTCTGAATTTATTCCTAAGTCTTCAGAACTGACTACTTTATCTAGTGAGTTCCTTTTGAAAGAAACAAAATTAAAGCTGCTTTAATTAAGCACTTTCTATGGGAGAGGTGCAAACACACACAAACAGTGTGAATTATTTCATTGATAAAAAAGAGTTCTCTGTGAGGATGGTGAGACACTTCCAGGTTGTCCAGAGAAGCTGTGGCTGCCCCTGTGTCCCTGGAAGTTTCCAGGCTAGTTTGGACGGGGCTTGGAGGAACCTGAGATAGTGGAAATTGTTGAAACTAAATGATCTTTAAGGTTCCTTCTAACACAAACCATTCTGGGATTCTGTGATTATGCTGCCATTCTATCTGAGGGCAAAGATAAGACCATGATGATCACAATGTGTGGTGGATGATAACCCAGCCACACATAATCCAGCCTCAGGGAAAAGCTGACACATTGTTGTCCCTGAAAATCAGCCTTCTGATTTGTTTTAGTATAGTGGAGTCAGTTCTCATGAATTGTAAGATAAACAAGAATCACGTTTGCATTCCTTTGTAAAAGATCTCACCTGATGGACTTCTCAAGTGACCAGTGGAGATGGAGAGATGGGAACTTCTCTGTGCAATCTCTGATCACTGTCCAGAAACTGAGAGATACGAGGTCAGCAATAAACGAGAGACTACCTTTCTTCTTCTGTGCCTGAACCCCTGTTGTGTGTGTTACTGTGTGTTTCTATCTGCATCACAGTAACAACACATTGCACAGGAGGTCAAGAAGAGTTCATCAGGAATTCAGCTGGAACTCTCCTAGCTATTGGTGACATGGGTGTTTCATTAGGAGTGATCACAAAGATAAACAAAGCATCTTAAATACTGCATTCATTTTCAGGTCTGTATGGATCTGTAAGCCAGCCAAATACATATCTAGATAAAAAGCAATGTATAATATAATGTAGCTTAGAGCTAAAGGAGCTGCAAACATAGAACCCTCCTGTTTGAAGTGTCATGTGTATATCATGTAAATCACAGATGAAAGCAAAAGATCAAGGCTGAGTTACAGGCACAATGTTTAGAAGTTTCTATAGTTAGACTTACCCAGTATTAGTGTGCAGCAAACAAAAAATCATTTCCTTCTGTTTACCTGTTTTGTGATATTTTCTAAATGTTTTAGTGAAAGGCTCCAAGCTGAGAACTCCAAAGGACTGCAGTCTTAAAAACTTCTAGGTGCACCACTACATTTTCAGCCTGAATTTCAACATAGCCAAGACTTGTCCATTCTGCAAACTTCTCACCAGTTTTAAGTAGCCATAGGTTGATAACATTTGGGAAAAGTTCAAAGTTCCTTGATCCCCTTTCATCTGTCTTCTGTCAAGAAAATTTGAAAGACAAAGAAAGGAAAGAGTAAGATTGTATTTGAGAACACTTTCATTTCCTTACTTTCATGTCTGACTGTGCTCTGTGCATTAAACAACATCCCAAAATGGTTTATTCTCTCATTCTCTGATGAAGGAGGTCCTTATGTAGTTTCATATTTTAATTCTCCATGAAGCACCTTTATTTTATCTATCACAATATACAAAAGAAAGACAAAGAACATAGAAAACAAAAAGAAAGAATTATAAAGCTCCTTACAATCTGCTGCAATTCATTGTATTTCTTGCACAAAATATATAAATATATCTGGCTTTGAGATAAATGTACCTTATAGCTGTTTTGAATGTCCCATTATGCCAAAAGAACACAAGCTAGATTACAAACATGACAGGACTTAAAAACTAAATCTTCTGACAAGCTTGACTTGCACAGAACTGAGAATAGCGAGAAGTTAGAAAGATATTTTTTTTCAATTATCATTATTCCTGTAGTTTTCTAAGCACTGAAAACCTCAATATTTTGAAACATTTTAGTCTCAGAGGTAGCACAAAGCCTACAAAGCTGTAGAGGCTCCTTCTCTAAAGATATTCTACCCCACTTGAACACGTTCCTGTACAACCTGCTCAGATGTCCCTACCTTGGCAGAAGGCTGGTGCAGGTGAACAGAGGCAGGGTCTGCTGCAGTTTCAGTACATGAAGCTGTGTTATCAGATCTCTCACATCATACTTTGAAAAAGGGGGCAAAACCAACAAAAACCCATCAACAAGTGAGAGACCTGCCTGTGGTGAGCGCAGTTTCCCAGCACTCCTTCCTGGCTCACTCTGCACGCTTCCCTTTGGCATGCTGGGCTCTCTCTGAGGGGTTTGTCTCAGAGGTTTCAAGTGAGGCTGAGGTGTTCTGCCCCGTATTCTGACCTGGCACCCCAGGCAGCCAGAGATGAAGGCAGATGGAATCTGAGCTCTGAGCTCCATCTCTCATGTTTCTTATTCTCTATGCTCCCTCAGAAATTCATCTCACAGAAGTTTTAAATATCTTGCCTCATTATAAGCAAATCGGTACCACACTGCAACTGTTCTCACTTTCTGAAAGAGCCTGAAGTCCTGCACCTTCTGACAACACACCAGGTGGACTTATTTTCTCTCCCTTGCCTAGTTAAGAGGTTATTGATTGCCACTCACATGCTGTAATGGATGGCTTTCCACTGCCCACATTTGCATTCCTTTGGTATTTTAGCCTCTATTTCTTCCCTTCCCACTGATACTGTTGTAATTTGCAATGTGTGTGCTGGTGTGAAGGTCAATACACTTCGCTGGATACTGCCTCAGTGATTTATTTTCACATCTCCTTAACTAAATTCTCGCAGTGCAGAGTTTTTTCAACCAATTGCCAGCAAACTACCATCCCCAAATCCTACCAGCTTTGTTGTTGTGTTATTGCTGTTTGGTGAGTACATTCTCTCAGAATTCACCCATTTGTTTCACCGTTGATTTTTAGAATCAAGTGCTTGTTAACCATCATTTCTTTCTGGAGATGTTCTTTTGACTTCTGGCATGAGCTTGAAATTTCCTCTTACCTCAGAGTTTACCAGATTTCCCGTTGTGTCACTTGTAGCCTGCACGATTAATGCTAGTGAGTGAAACCACTCCTATTTATCATCTCACAAAAAATGTGTAACCTGACTTTAGGTCACTAAATTGGCCAATATATGTCATGATGTGAGTGGTACTATGGAAATTAAAAAAAAAAAAAATAAAAAATCAGAGTAACAACAGCAAAGCAAAGATAACATGCAATAAGAATACAGTGCAGTGATGTACCAGCTGAGACACCCTCCAGGGTTCAAGCTTACACCACACACAGATTAAAAAAGGCAGAAGATTTAGTCCAGAACTGTTACAGAAAGCCTGCACAGAGACTTTGCTGCCCAAGAGATGAACAAGGGGATAGAATCCTAGAGATGGAGGCCTCGGGCTGTCCATGTAAGAAAGTTTAGAAATTTTCTGAATTTATCTACCTTTAATATTATTTCAACCTTTTGTTAAAAACTGTGCAAAATAACCTTGTTTCATTTAATGCAAGGCGATGAGCTGGTTTCAAATTTAAAGGTCTATTAATCCACAAGTGCAACCAAGGATATCAGTGTAATTTTTTTAAAGAGTTTTACAATAGAAAGTCCGTATCTTACAGTTTAGCTGTCTGCAGTCACAGAGGGAACAGTTAGTGCATTAACTTTCTTAAACCAGAATTTCAGTGATGTTTTATTACATTCAGCAGACCCACAAATTGATTAAATTCACAAGGTGCAGAAATGGTTTCTGACAGCTGGGAGCTACACACTACAAGGACAAAGGTTTGTTAGGAATGAACTCTAAAGCAATACAAACTGATAGCAAAATACTTTTAGCTAATCTGGAGAAGGGGGAGCTCAGATTTTCTCCTTAGAAAGCACAAATAAGCTGCTTGAACTTTTCATATTAAAGGAGCTGCCTGCCTTTCAGGCTTTGGCAGCTCAGCCAGTGTCTGGAGCAAAAGGAGCACTTTTGAATGTGTAAGTTAAAGACTCCACAAGAACACACAAGCAATTATTTTGTTCATTAATAAGTTGCAGGACAAACCAAAGCCTGCTTAATTTTCATCTCTGCATGATCACCAGGACACTGCAGAAAGACTCTCTAAATAAAATATTATTTATACTCCTTGCTAAACTGCCAGCAACAGGTAACCATCAACTGGAAAAAAAGCCACTTCCTAAGAGAAACAAATCAAATCTCCATGTCATCAGAAAAATGATCCCAGGAGAAAAGAGAAGGCTGATTGTATCTCTAAAATGGGCATAATCGTGTCAGTCTAGAGGGACTGAATGACTGTGCTGTGATATGTCACACATGCATCATCAATTAATTATGCCTCAGAATGCTCTTGCACAGCCTGGTGTGCAAACCAGCACAACCGGAATTTGTGCTTAAAAATGTTAAATCTTAAAATCAACCTAAAACTGATTCAAATTATTTTTCTCCCTTAGGTGGTCTCCTAAAACCAAACATCATCTTGTTCTTACCTTTAAATATTGTTATATCAATGTATCCTTTATATAACAGAAGTCAAACAACATTTGAAGTGCAAAGACCCTGGGTGGGGTTTTTTTTTTTAAGTTCTGTGGGGCTGTTTTCATGGTAAGAGCTCCAGCTAAACAACACAGACCATGTGATTAACATTAACATGAAATATTTTACAGAGAATTTTTGCAGCGAGCGCTTAGAGATGCTGGGTTCAGCATTTATCATAATTGCCATTTCCATTTACGTGCAGCTTTTCCCCAGAGAACTTACACAGAGAATGGTGTCATCTTGTTTAAACCTAACAGGCAAAAGCTAGGTGCTGAAAGATAGAAATTCCAGGAGAATTCCCTAGGTAGGAAAACAGTTTAATGCAAACCAGACACAATATTTAAAGCAAAACAAAATGCCATTGAAAGAATGTCAGGTAGTCAGCAAAGATGTTTTTTTCTACTTATTGGTAATTTTTAAAATAATGAACCATTCAGCTTAAGTGTCTTAGGAACTTTCAAACTTTCATAATCCTACTTTAGAAAGAAAAAAATATACTTACATAATTTTTTTTCTACTCCTGACATCATACACTTTGGAAGAAAAATATTGTTATCCTGTTCCACATTAAAAAAACAAACCCTATGCATGAAAAGTGAATGGTAGTAGCTCTGATTCTCTGCCTGCAGATTGATGAGCAGCTCCCATCACACCCCAGTTTCCAGGGCTCCCATCAGAGAAGTGCAAATTTAGCATCAAACCCAGACTCGAAACTCAAACCTTTGTCCAATCTGGAAATACTTACAAGTTACATTTTTGTCTATTTAACAGTGTTTGAAACTCACAGCAAACTCAAATTCCTGCATTTAAAAAGGGAAAAATTGATTTGCTTTTCAACAGGAGAAAAAAATAATCAGTCTGTGGTACAACAGAATTGGGGATTTTGCTTTCCAAAGTTGAGAACATGAGATTACAATTGATAAAGACATTCTGTGTAATGTTTTCCTCAACCTGAATACAGACGTTATTTCCTACATATGCTCCGAAGGGAAAGCTGACCTCAGAATTCCCTGAGGCAAGCCCACAGGACAGGCCAGAGCTGGATCACCAGGTGGGAAATTTGTTCTCTCAGGATTTGTGCTGATGGCTGCAGAGGTGGTTTTAATCCTAAGGGTTGTGTGCAGCAACTCTTATTTCACTATTAATTTAATGCTATGGCCCAGAACATTCAAAAACCATGCTAAATTAGGATAAAATAATGAGGTGAGATATGCTTTATTGACAGTGAGTCAAAGAGAAGTTCTGCACACTTTAAAACACAGTAAGAATTGCAAAATGTTCTAAATGCACATAAAATATTGTTAAAGGAACAAAAAGGTAACCAAAAAGCAGATTCTGATGCCAACAATGAGTTTGTTGTTTTGGTTTTGTTTTGCTTTTTTTTTTTGGTAATTCTTAAGCAAAATTGGGCAAATCTGAAAACCCAGAACTGATAAAAATATCTAATGAACTTTAGCTGGGATTCAGCAGCTTTAATTTGCATGTCAAAGTTCTATGGATACATAGCATGTAGCAACAAAACACTCTAAGGGCATTGTGTACAACAATGTAACCAGATTCCTTTGGGGTTTTTTATCCCCTTTTTAATTAAATTAATTTATTCACTACATGTTTCTGTGTGGATATCACCAAACCATCCCACTTTGCAACCTGCAAATGATGACTCAAAGTTTACAACAGCTCACTGTACTTTTTCTGCTAATATAAAAGCAGAAAAAGAGGGGATCTGTAGAAAAATAATAATTATCTTCATAGAAGCAAACTGCTCACCATAGAGATACAAAAGCTTCCCTGACAGAATGAGTGCATTACAAATTTTAAACAATATTGCTGCCTTGAAATAGTGTTGCTGAAATTAGCCATCATGGAGCTGAGACCCAAATCATTCAATGTGACCTTTAACTGGACATGATTATTGCTGCAGCAGCCTTACATAAACTGGAGTCTCACTCAATTAGCACTTGTAAGCACAAAGGCCTAGGACAAAATGATGTGGTAAAAACATTGCTTCTCACAGGAATGGCCACAGATTTCTTGCTTTATATTTTATCTGGGCAATATTCCTCATCCCCACCATTATATCAGTTTAGCCCATGTTGCCATTACACAGAAGGAATGATCTCTGGCTTTATTAGGAATGAAACACGCAGTTGTCTGCATTCTTTCAAAAAATGAATGGGACTTAAACCTATTCTTTCAAAAAAGGAAAACAATCCCTGAGCAACACAGAAAAAAAAACCTGGGCTATGGGAAAAAATCACTTTCAGCTCTAGTTGTCATTTTTCCTGACCCTCTTTCAAGCTTTATTTCATCAAATAACACCACATTCGTAAAGATTAAGATGGGGAGAAATGTTCTGCCCAGACCAGTCAGGCTTGCTAGATCAACATGATTAGAAAGGCTGGGTAGTTGTGTTTGGGTGACAAGAGACAAATTAAAAGGCAATGGTAACAATGTCATTCCGCCCAGACCTTGCCTTTCTCTTCAAATTGAAGTGAAAGGTCAGTGATGAAAGGTGTCTGAAAAATTCATGAACTCCCTGGAAAGTGTCCTTGTAGTAAAACCCTTGAGAAGTCAAGGAGCAGGGAAAGCAAATGAACTCAAGAGTCCGTTCTTTGGGCTGCCTCTTACTTGATTTCTTGAGGTCCCAAATTAGACCAAGGTCACCCAGATCAACAATTTCACTGCTGATACAAAAGGCTACCAAGATACTTCCCCCTACTTTTTCCTACCAAATAACAAGGAGAGTTAAAAGATGACCTAAACTGTAAACCACCAGTGGTCTCCTGAATCCTGTCACCACATCCCAGCCGAGGTTAGAGCGCTCTGAAGAGTCCCAGGGAGTGTTTAATAATGAGATGTTGAGCATTCATGCTTGAAATTGTGGGTCATTTTTTATTAAATATCTTGCAGAGAAAATAAGGTATGGCATCCTCACAGTGAGTTTGTAGGGCAGTATGAAAGTGCATAAAAGCTAAACTTGTTATAGGTGATCTACAGAGTTAAGAGGAAGTGCCAGGGGAAAACCAGCTCAGCAAAACTGAGACTTAACTCAGAGTGCTCTTCAAAATTCAGAAAGGACAATTCATCCGGAGGGTCGAGCTAAGCCTCCTGTAAAATGCTAGCTTAAATTAAGTTTCCACGTGCAATTTACGTCTAAAAAGAGAAAAATAAAAATAAATAAATAATAAATTAAAAAAAAAAGGTGATTTATTTCTGGAGCTACTATAAGGGGCACATTAAAATTGCAGGAATTGTAAAGATCTCGAGATGCTACATGCATTGAAGTCCTGAGGAATTTTTCTGAGCTGATTCTTCACCTTTCTAGACTTTTTTTGGCAGAAATATTTTGAGCAGAAGAAAGATTTCATTACTAAGGCAGCAAATATCAGGTGCTTCCCAGCCTCATTTCCTGACATTATTCATAATTCCTGAATGACCCAACCAAATCAGTACATTTTTTGACATAAAATATTTATTTACTTCTATGTTCTCTCTACCCTGTCCATCAAATATGTTGTCTCTGATCATCACTTTTTACACATAAAATGTTAATCCCAGTTAGAACCAGTAGGCACCACAGTACACACACATAGCAGACATATCCTTTGAGATAGCATGATATTCATAGTATAAAAGAGAATAATGGGGGGGGTGGGTGGGGGGTGGGTGTTGTGTCTGAAAAGATCAATAAAGATCAAAAAAGATCAATAAAGAGTGACCAGAAGGTTGGTAGTTTTCTGCAGTAATCCAGCACATGGAAGATCAACAAACAATATTAAAATAACTTGCTTCTAATTTTTTACTAAGAACATTATTACTTCCACCTCGTGTTGAATGCAGATAAACAAAGGGATGAGAAGTATCTTTCTGTATTGCACAGTCAAAGCATTTATAATTCAAGAAATAAAAAAACCCACAAGAAAATTTATTAAATTGGTTCAACTGTTGTTATAAGAACATGGGCATAATTTCTCCTCAAAAAATAGTTTTTAAAGGGGGAAAAGAAGAAAAAAATGGTGCATCAAGCAAGATTCTTACCTGCACAGGATTAGAAGGTGAAGGAAAAAAGACAAATTTTACTATTAAGTAGAATTATTGAGTAGCATTCACTCTAAAAGTGAAGGCCTTTGCTACTGCAGGGGGCACTTGTACACATAAAAAATAAGAAATAAACATAATTAATAATACAATTAATAAAAATTAACTGATATCTATTCCAAGGCTGTGAAGTCTTCCAAATGTTGTGTTCCCTTCCTTTTCTGTGTGATTTTAACTCCACCTCTTCCTCCATCCCCAACAGGCATGTGGTGGGGAGGAAGGGCTTGCAGCATCCACACTGGCCTCCAGCAGGTGATGACCATCCCTAATGTCCATGAGATTTTGGGGTGTGGATGACAGCCTGGTGTGCAGCACACCCCTCACAGGAAGGGGACTGTGATGTGCTGATGGTCAGGACTGCTGGATGTGTTACAAACCCCCTCAGGACCCAGGGCTGAAGCTGCACCAGGATAATCAGCCTTTGGGACTGGGATATACACACCACCAGTAAAATGAGCTCAAATACTTGTTTAGAGAACCCTTGGCAGGACACATCCATTGTGCTGTTGACTCCCAATCAGTCCTTCTACACCTCTGTATGTTTAACTCTGGCTAAGCAGGAAACTGCCAAGACCAAGGTTTCTGCAAATCTGCAAGTACAAGATGTGACAGACCATAAAAGATAATTACTACTGTCTGGCAGATTAATTTAAGCTGTCTTCAGTCTATGCCTATGGTGTATTTTATGGAATTAATCTTTTGTACAATTTCATATTTGTCCAGCATTCCCAGTATGTGTCATTGCAGTTAAACCTCCTCAATGAACTGCACGAGCCCTGCCAGAGGTGGCAGAAAACAGTCAGGTCTGTTCCAGAGCCCAAATGCAGACAGCCACAACATAAACTTGGCAGATATTATTTCAAATACTTTTTTCTTTATTATTCTGGTTTTTTATCTTATGTCTTATTACTCATCCTAGAAGGAACTCCTAAATGAGAACTGTGCAGCTCTGAATTCTCATCCCCTCAATAAGTTCCACAGGTTGGATTTGATTATCTTGGAGGTCTTTTCCAACCTTAATGGTTTTATGAAAAATTTGGGGACTTCAGAAAGGAAACTCATCATGTATGCCCTGACATGTTTACAAATTGTTACAAAACAAGGGACTGGATTTTAACCTTCAGATCTATCAAATCAATGTTTTGATTCCTATGAATAAAAACCTTAAAATGAGCCTGGAAAATGCATTTCAATTTAAATTTTCTTAGAGCACAGTGGCCCATCAATGAGTACTGAAGGCTTGAAAGTGTAGCACACCATTGTTCACAAAATGTCACAAATGGGATTTAAAAATATATCCATGACTTTACAATGAACAAACGGCTTGAAATAGCTCAAAGAAGACTATACATAACTGAGTTTATACTTCAGGGTTTCTAATTGCTTCAGCTATTGCTAGTCCATCTTAGCTGTGTAATATCATTTAAATATTTTAGGTAGTTTTCTTTAACAGACTCTTAATGTCTCTGCCTCTCTTCAGGACAACATCTTTTAATTGCTTTAAATTATCAGTGATGTCTCCTGCATTTTCACTGAACATGGATTCATTTCAATTAACTTTCTCATGCTTTAGTATAAAAGCAGTCTTATTCAATTTTCCCTTATTAGATCACCAACCTCTTGGAGCTAAAGCAATGACAGTCATTAAAAGGTTGTACAGCGAAAGAGAATGAAGGTTGTTTACTGCATCATTAGCCTTTTGCCATTTCCAAGCTGCAAGGAGAGTTTGTTCCTGTGACCATATGAGGGATTTAAATTCAGTACCAGAATCTAGAACTTGGAGAATTTTACGGGAGCAAATTTTGTGTCAAAATCAGGATGGTTCTTTTGTTACTGTTGCACTGACAATGATCAAGCTCTGCACTGCTGCCAGTAATGCACCTGCACTGGCCAGTGTTTTCCCATTTTGCAATGCACTGAGAAGAATATTAGTAATTAATGGATACAGGGTTGTAATGTTCCTTCAGTTTATACCTCCTTGGAAATTTTCCTTTACTGCCAGCTGCTCCAGAAAGGGACATGAAGACATTCTAGAAATGTTCTTGCAATTAAAAAACAAACAAAAAAAAAAAAGCTTTGCAGCCTGAGGTGGGGAAAAAGGAGGAAAGAAAACAAAGTCCTGTTACGAAGCGGGTCGAAGGGATGATGAGACTGCACAGACTTATTTTTTGCACACTCAGCTAGCAAGATAATACTGCAAAACTGCAAGTGCAAACATCCTCAAGATGGTCGCAGCTTTTCATTGACCTTTCAAAGTCTACAAACATGCCAAAACTTAAAAACAAATCTATTCTAGTAGCAAAGACCAAAAGATTAAGAAAAAAGGGGAGAGTAAGACAGAGAGGAAGAGAGGACACCCTCAGTGTCTGCCACAGTGTTTTTTTAATCCCAGGAATACACTCACACAGAATCCCAGAATGGTTTGAGTTGGAAGGGACCTCAAAGCCCATCCAGTCCCACCCCCTGCCATGGGCAGGGACCCCTCCACTGTCCCAGGTGCTCCCAGCCCCAGTGTCCAGCCTGGCCTGGGACACTGCCAGGGATCCAGGGGCAGCCACAGCTGCTCTGGGCACCCTGTGCCAGGGCCTGCCCACCCTCACAGGGAAGAGTTTCTTCCATGCATTCAACCTAAATTACCACACTTTCAATTTTTCCCCTTTGCCCTTGTCCTGTCACTGCAGTTCCTGAGGAACTGTCCCTCTCTGGGTTCCCTGCAGCCCCTCAGACCCTGGAAGGAGCTGTGAGCTCTCCACACAACCTTCTCCTCTCCAGGCTGAGCAGCCCCAGCTCTCCCAGCCTGGCTCCACAGGGGAGGTGCTCCAGCCCCCTCAGCCCCTCCGTGGCCTCCTCTGGACTCGCTCCAACAGCTCCATGTCCTCCTTGTGTTGAGGTCACCAGAACTGAGTGCAACAATCCAGGTCTCACCAGAGCAGAGAAGAGGGATGGGATCTCCTCTCTCCCCTGCTGCCCACACTGCATTTGAGGCAGAAAATGTAAACAGGGATTTGCTCATTTTCTGGGGAGACTCAAAAGAGCTGGAGCCCCTTTCCCTGCCTTGAGCACTGCCCAGGTACACAGGGTTCCACGCTGCTGCTCCTTGTGGAAATACTGTTTAAAGAAGAGTCTGTCTTGGAGAACTCTGTGTGCTGAATTCAATGTTAGGTTCACAGTCAGGATACTCTGGCTGTCTACAGCCCTTGGAAAGTGTTCTTCATTCTACCGTGCAAGTACGAAAAAATCCACAAAAATTTAATCTCTTTAGCCATGGGAGCCTGGGTCAAGCATCTTGTAAGACTCAAGTAGTACATAACGCATTTTGGACAAATCATTAATATATCTTCCTATATGAAAATTCATCCATTAAGCCATATCTCTGGAATTAGTTTATGTTCATCTTTTATAGACAACACATATAACTCCACAACAGCTTTGTTTAATTAAAAACTGCAGTGGTGCAAAGTTACTCGGATATAAGTCCTAGTTCCATTGAAATCGTGTGAAAAGTTTTTATATTAATCTGTATCTAGAGTTCATAAAGGACAAAATTCTACATTGTCAAAGTCACAGGTATGCAAAGGGAGCTAAAAAGCCATTTATCAGTTTTCCTACAAGTATTAATTAAGCCCAGATTACACATTAATACATTTGAGTAAGTAGGAGCAAATATTTACCCATTATTTAGCCATCAGAGCTTGTTTTCAAATTCAGTTTCTCCAGTGAAGGTCTTTCCTAGAGTGAATCCTCCAGTGCTTCAACCCAGTGAACCTGTCAGAACAACAAAGTTATGGACCACTAATTAGCAAAGTAGCTCTGCCAGGTTGCAATATTTCCAATAAAATGAGAGTTTCTTGTGCCTTTTGTAGCTCCTCCAACTCTCCAGGCTGGCTGGTTATCCCATCTGGGGTGTGGGTAACACTTCGTGGCATAACACAGCCCTGCCTCTTGACTCCCACTGGGGACCTGCTGTTCTGCAATCAGAAGGAGGGAAGGTCAGATCCAGGGGCAAAGATTTTACCTTTTATTTAATGGGATTGGTCAGTGGAACAAGAACAAGATGTACCTTGAACCTGGCAGGAGTGCTTCAGATGTGTATTTTAATCCATTTTAGAAAAGCCGCACTGGGATGATGCTCTGTGCTGAAAGATCTATTTGGGAATAAACCAGAGAGGAACAATATTATTCTGGATTAAATACTTTCAGGAAAAACATTATCCCTGTACCAGCATTCCTCTTCCGTGGAACAGAACATCACTAACACTCAGCCCTGGTACTGTTGTGGATATCGTGGGGCCTGAATGCACAGAGCTCGTTTGTGGTGGTGTCAGTGTGATCTCTGCCCCGGGCAGCCCTGGTACCCCAGCACGAGGGCACGGCTCAGCAGCACAACGAACTCGCCGCTCCCGTGAGTCCCGCTTGGCTGCGGGCAGTGAGCGACAATGGCAGAAAGAGGGAGACTTCCCTTGAGCTTAAACCACTGACTTCATTTGCTCCACTGCGGGGACACCTCAGTCACAGGGGGCAGCTCAAGCAAAGCCCCCCGAGCACCTGAATACAGCCGCTGATAAAGGGGGGAGGAACTGGGAGTAGGGTCTGACCTGGGACCAATTAGGGATAAGCGTGGAATGGCTCTCTAACTTAGTGACATGTAGGGGAACACACCAGGATACAGTGGGGGGGAAACAGGAATTCTGTCCAGTCACTCGGTGATCCTGTTAAAACTTTCCAGACTGAAGGCGAGGTCTCAGAGTGACAGACAGGGTCTGGGAGTTACATAACTTAAGACTGACAAATGACAGTAACTGGGATGAACCACATAGGAAAAAACATAGAGGGCACAGGGAACAAACCATATAACAACATAATAATTCCAAGAACTTAAAAACACACTGCCACACTCATTGGAAAGCAGAGTTTATAATTTCTCAAAAATGTCTCAGTGGGCTACTTGGTCATTGCCCAAGCTAAAAAATTATTATCAAAGATATGGAATACTCTACTGAGGTGGTGTCTAACAAACTGTTTCACTTTTTGGGAGAGTTTGGGTTTTGGGAGTTCATTTTGCATTGACCATGAACTGGCATAAGAGAACTACACGGACTGCCAAAAGTTTTTGTAATATTCCAAATATGTTTTAAAATCCCATGAGATTTTATCTCTCTCTGTTTTCTTTAATGAGGTACAGGAACAGAAAGAATACACGTAGCAGGGGACACCAGTAACAAAAAAGAGTGGTCCAGGAGGAAAAAAAGGGATGTAGCTCCATCATTAAATCTTAATTATTGAGAGTTAAGTTAAAGCATGTCATATTTTTCAAGGACAGTAAGCTTTGTGATCCCCTGCGTATTTGCAAGCATGCAAAAATAGCTGGGATGCTATACAATCAATATTACAACATGAATAAATTCAATAAAATCATTTCAACAGGGAAATTCAGGCACCTGGTGATGCTTTGTTGCCTCCCAACCTTCAGATAAATTTAAAGACCTCTTTTTGAAAGATTTACTATTTATCCCTAAAATTTTCAGTGTTTAACAATGTTAAATGAATGTTCATTGAGGCTGAGGTGGAATTAGTAATTTCTAATAGTAGCAACATTTGTATTTCCCTATTTACCCAAAGCTCTGTGATTAATCTTTGGTCTCTTTAACACTCCCAGAGACACGATCCTTCACATAAAAGGAGAAGGATATTCTTCTACAGTTCCCCAGTCCATTTAGGATAATTCCCTATACTGTATGGCTATTATTGCTTTATGTATTTTACATAGTAATTCCACCGTTTACATAGTTGTATTTTACACAGTAATTCCACTGTTTCTTTCAGATCACCATATTAAACTTGGTCTGTAAGAACAATCTGGGCCTATTGGTGTTTATATTTCAGTCACCAGAAAAGGCGTTTTAGTGGACAGCTCAAACAACTGCCCTTTCCTAAAGATTTTATAGGCTGAATTACAGTGAAAGGCTGCAGAGTGGATTAAATAATGATGTAATAGGAGAACTGGGCAGAATGCCACCAGTAAGATGAGCCTGTGTGGAAGCACAGAGACCTTTAGCTGTCTCTTTTCAGCTGCCTCACTGCTGACAGCTGCAGGGACCTGTTGGATTCAGTTATCTGCTGTACACCATGGAGTTCTGCAATATTTCCCAAGAAGGAAAATTTGATCTCAGCCCACCTGTGGGATGGAAAAGACAGAATTATTTGGCTCTTTTTTTCTCTTGTCCTTTGAAGTTCATTAGCATTTTCCATTGTAGGTGTTATGACACATATAACTGATTCTTTAGCTTCAAAATATTTCAGCTGCCCTATGGCACCTAAATAAGACCAATGGGCAATGGTTTGGGCTGGAAGGGACTTCAAAGCCCATCCAGTCCCACCCCTGCCATGGCAGGGACCCTCCCACTGCCCCAGGTGCTCCCAGCCCCAGTGTCCAGCCTGGCCTGGGACACTGCCAGGGATCCAGGGGCAGCCACAGCTGCTCTGGGCACCCTGTGCCAGGGCCTGCCCACCCTCCAGGGAACAATTCCTGCCCAATATCCCACCCAGCCCTGCCCTCTGGCACTGGCAGCCATTCCCTGGGTCCTGTCCCTCCATCCCTTGCCAATTGTCTCTCTCCTGCTTTCCTGCAGCTCCTTCAGGCACTGCAAGGCCACACTGAGGTCACCCCAAAGCTTCTCCTGTCCAGGCTGAACAATCCCAGCTGTGCCAGCCTTTCCTCCCAGCAGAGCTGCTCCGTCCCTGGGATCATCCTGGGGCCTCCTCTGGCCTCTCTCCAGCAGCTCCAGGTCCCTCCTGTGCTGGCCCAGGGCTGGGGCAGCTCTGCAGCTGGGGTCTCACCTGAGGGGCAGAGGAGCTCAAAGCTGCAGAACACTGAAAATGTCTGGTTTTCTACAGCAGAAACATTGCATTAAGGAGCCCAAAGGAACTTAGGAGTCCTAAAATATTTTTTGAGGTGAGGGCCGGACTCTTGAAGTCGCTGTTATAAAAGTGTAAAGATGTTATTCAGTGTGTTCTGCTTCTTTCCTGGCTGGATTGTGTGCCTGTGTTTGTGACACAGTGATTATCTCTTAATTACCTTCAGAATAGTTATCAAAACAAACAAACTTTTCAAGTGATCACATAACAGGACAATTAGTTTGTTTTCAAAGCAAAACAAGCTTCTAGTGCATACCAGAACAACGTGCCTGGTTTTTATTATGACCTTAATTACAGCATAAAGTGATACTTGTTCTTTTTCCTCTGAGCTTGAATTTAATTCAATTCAGTCCTTCTGCAAGTTATATAGAAATTCTTACACTCAATCCAATATTAAAAGTCATGCAGATTTTTATGTCAACAAGGTTGGAACTACTGTGTTAATGAAACATGGCTGAGTTAGATGGTTGAACTCATCTTCCTTTCTTTGAACAGATGCAGTTTAACTGAAACAGCCAACAATCCTATTTCAGTTATGTCAGACTGAGAGAAAACAGAGGGTGTTTTCCTTCATCCATTAATTCTTTGATCTTTGCAATTGGAGTTTGTAGAAAGTTTACCTTCCAAATCGAAAGATCAACTCTTTTCTACCAAAGTAGAGAAGAAAAACTGAAATATTTGACCTTGAGGAACATGAATAAGCAATGTCTTTCCTCACTGTTTCAAAACATTTCCAGATGCTTTTTCTCAAGTACAGCTGCTCTAATTTGAGGAAGAGTAGGGCAAGTTGCTTTGGTTATGGTCAGCATCAAGGGTTACAGCTGTTGATAGAGCTGCTGCTCTATATTTCAAGCAACCTATCTAGATCAGAAGTCCCTCATCAAAGAAATCTTCATCCATCATCAGGGAGAAGTAGAGAAAAATAATTGAGTTAACTACCTTACACTGCTTTGTGGATTATTAGTATTATACATGTGTTCAGCATCAATAAGTATTTTTTATGTCAAGAGAATTTACCATTAAATATGCTTTTGGTGCTTTAGCTCACTAAGATTCTTTGTGTTATCTTTGGTATCATAGAGAAAAAGAGAAGAGACAGGGACACAACTCAAATCCCTGGATCTGGTGATCACAGAAACCCCTAAGATCATATAGTCCAACCTGTGCCCAACCCCACCTTGTAACCCAGCCCAGAGCACTGATTGCTACACCCAGTCCTTCCTTGGGCATCTCTGGAGACAAATTTCATGGCCAATCCACATTACCACAAGGAATGAGCCCAGTTCTGGGTAAGGACCTTTCCTATCACCTGTAAATGTACTGAAGATGAATGCAGAAATAACAATGGACTTGTTGCGTCCTAGGGAAGAGTAAATAAAATGTGCTGTATCCAGTCTCTGCTAAGTGACACAGCAAATCCCACACACAGTAACACAAGCCTGTATTCAATCTTCTCATATTTTCCACCCACAATTTATAACAACTAACTTGGCTCCTGAAATGTAAAACTCAGAGGAAAACCCTGAGGACTGGTCTGTGAGAGTCTGATTTAAGACCAAAAATAAGCAGAAAATAGGAAAGGTGAAAAAAAGAACACCAGAGCTAGTGGCTATTTCACAGAGCTGTACATACAGCTCCCAGGCATCCCGCTGGGACAGCTACTGGAATTTCAAATCCGTGTTCAGGGATAGAATCGGCGAGAAAAATTTTGGACAAGTTTCTGAGCAGATGTGCTTCCATCTCCCTTACAAACATCAACCAACTGCTCTCAATAGAATTGTATTCTTCTAAGCTATAAAATTTAGGGCGGTGTAAACAGAGCCATATCCTGAAATGTTTCAGGGTCAGGAAATGAAGTCGGATGAACCTGCTCAATCCATGGGGAAGTTTTCACTATGTCAGTTTTGCATGTATTCAGTGCCAGGTGGTGAAATTTCATTAATAAAAAACCCAGGAGCAATCAGAGCCAATGACACTCAAATCCTTCCATCAAACCCTCCATTTAAACGACAGCTGCCCTTAATTTACTCTCTCCTATAGAAGGTCAAACATTTTACTGTAACAAATCTGATTTAAACTACTTTGTTTAAAACAAACCAATAACCTCCCCACCTATCCTAAAAAATGCATTAATACAATATTTTTATTCACAGTCATAAATGGGGGATCCCTGTCATTTTATCAGCTCTTCCTGGTATTGTTCTATTTAAGCCATTAAAAGTGGTTTAATACTTTATGTAAAATTTTAATTAATATATTTTTTTTGTAATAAAACCAATACAAAATTCATCTGTACCTAATTTTTCCCCCCAGAAATTGTATTTTTGACATGCTTTCTATGTAGTCTCTAAAAACCACAATTATATCATCTCACTATTGCAGAATGTTATCAATTATTATCTTCCCCTGTAGCCTTTCTTCTTATTACTCTAAACAATTCACACTGGTCACTGTATAAAAAGGTGTTAAAATCCTGCCAACCTGGACTTTGTGCAGAAGATGTTGTAAATTATGTATTTCAACAACAAATGCAGCATACATGATGCTATATGCTATAAACTGGCATATTTTTCTCTCCCTGTATTCAACTGAAATTTCTGTTTTCTCTTTTATCCCTCATTCAATCTCACTGAGTGCATTGGACCTTTGGGATATAACCATGTCCCTCTGGGGAAAAAATAAACAATGCTTGCTATTTATAACATGATTTAAATATTTTATTTTGCCCTGGATTATTGAAACCCTTAAAAAGAAATGTGAACAATGACACATCATTGATCAATTTTACAAATACTTTTAAACACGTTACAAAAAGAATGGAATTTTCAAAATGGTGAGAGAAAAAAAGGGAAAATACTTCGAATACTTTCTGTATGCAGCTGACCCCTTTGTGGCTCTTTTAATTTTTATTTAGTTACCTATTTATCTATCCTCATGTGTTTTAATGTCTTAATTATAACGGAAGTGCTTAGAAAGACTTACCCAGCCCCACATTTGCTACCTGGTAAGTGCAGGTACAAGCACCTCTAATCCATTTCAGAGCAAAACAAACTAGCTGAACTTTGAAGACAAGTCAGATGAAAAGTGGAAACCCCCTTTAACAGCTGAAAATTGTTGCAAAAATCAGGCTCTTATTAGATTCAGCAATTATGTTGGCTTACACCTGATTCTAATGAATTGCTGCAGATGATGAGGCAAAGGAAATTATTTTCCAATGGCATCCCCTCCATCATTCCTGCTGCATTCCAGTTCTGTTTGGGAATGCCATCCTGCTGGATGGGTGAACTAAAGAATTGTCAAAGTTTATTTGAATAGATCTCATGCCAGCTCCCTAGAAGCTGGGAGAACTCAGACACTCACAAAACAAAATGGGAATTTTTGTATTTGCACATGTTCAATTAGAAACTCAGGCTTGAATTTTAAAACATTTATATTTGTTTATGTATTATTTTCACTGTACATGTTTTTTTATGGAAGGCACTTGTGAATGATTTGTACAGTGTCTCACAGTTCCCTTCAACATCATCTTGTTCTTTTTGGCAATTCAACATATTTTATTTATGCTAACCTCCAGCACTCTTCGTTTTTATTGTCCACCTTTAAACTTTTTTATCATGTGTTTTTACACTTGCCTGACTTTACTCTTCAATCTTCCTACTTCACCTTTGGTCCAGATATTTTACAACTTATAGATGTCTCTTTCCAACAATTTATTTTTCATCACCATTGAATCATTTTTTTTGTCATAGTATATTCACTGCTCAATGAAAGACCTTTGTTTATCTTTCAACATTTTCCATTTCCTTTCTATAAGTTCCTTACATTGATTTTTCCCACCTTCTCCTGAGAGAAGATCAGATGATACTCCATCAGCCTTTTCTTCTGTTTTGTCTCTTTTGAGTCCAAATGCAAACTTAGCGTGGCTATGGTAATTAAACTTTTGAACTTTATTTTCATTGGTAACAAGATATGGAGAGAAGCATTTTGAATTGATTAATTCCTAAATTAAAGAGACAAAGTATAATAAATCTTTATTTTTGTATAGCAAATTACTTGTATTCATGATCAACACAAAAATATTGATAGAATTAAAGACAGAACAAGCCACACTTGCATTTGTGATTTGCAGATCCCTGACAGCCACTAACAAGGACGTAAAAGACTAAATAAAAAATCTGGGAAATAATTTTGACCAAAAGTTTCTGGAAGATTGGACATGTCTTCTGAAAGGCTGTTTTCAATTTCTTTCATTTTAAAGCCGTATGGATCAACCACATCCAAACCACAGGGAAAAGATGTTTTTAAAGTTGTGTTTTAACAGCCCGCAGATTAATTTCTGAGGAAATTTTGCCCCCCCGTGTTGAAATTCTTCTCTCCACACATAAAGCTTCCTCCTTTAATCACAGAATCCCGGGATGGGTGAGGCTGGAGGAGCCACAGGGGCTGCCCTGGTGCCCCCTCCCTGCTCCAGCAGGGCCATCCCAGAGCACAGGGCACAGCAGTGTGTCCCTGTGCTCTGGAATATCCCCAGCCAGGAGACTCCAGAGCCTCTGTGCACACTCTGCTCAGGGCTGGGCACTGCCCAGGGCAGCAGTTGTGCCTCCTGTGCAGGGGCAGCTCCTGGGCTCAGCCCTGCCCGTGGCTCTGGGGCCATGGCTGGGCCAGGAGCAGAGCCTGGGCCTGCTTGGAGCCCTTCCAGCACACAGGGACAGACTGGGACAGACTGGGACAGACTGGGACAGACTGGGACAGAATGGGACAGAAAAGGGACAGATGGGACAGACTGGGACAGAATGGGACAGACTGGGACAACATGGGACAGACTGGGACACCAGGGACAGACTGGGACAGACTGGGACAGACTGGGACAGAATGGGACAGATGGGACAGATGGGACAGACTGGGACAGAATGGGACAGACGGGACAGACTGGACACCAGGGACAGACTGGGACAGACTGGGACAGAATGGGACAGACGGGACAGACAGGGACAGACTGGGACAGACAGGGACAGAATGGGACAGACAGGGACAGAGGACAGAGGACAGACTGGGACAGACTGGGACAGACAGGGACAGACTGGGACACCCAGGGACAGACTGGGACAGAATGGGACAGAATGGGACAGACAGAGACAGAATGGGACAGACTGGGACAGACTGGGAGAGACAGGGACAGACTGGGACAGACAGAGACAGACTGGGACAGACTGGGACAGACTGGGACACCCAGGGACAGACTGGGACAGACTGGAACAGACTGGGACAGAAAGGGACAGACTGGGACAGAATGGGACAGACTGGGACAGAAAGGGACACCCAGGGACAGACTGGGACACCCAGGGTAAAGGTGACAACATGGTTAACAGACTGTAAATTGTAAATATTGATTAATTTTTGCTGGTGTTCCCCTTGTCAGAGTCTATTCCTTTTGTTTTCTGGAATTGTGATGATGTGGCAGCAGAGTATAAAGCTTTTCTGGTGATCATCCTGATCACATGGGACAAGTGACAAGGAACAGCACAGCAAAATCAGAGTAAGGAAAAAAAATCAAGAAGCTTTCTAGAGGATGCCTTAAGATTTTTGTTTTATAGTCATTTCCCCTTTTTTTAAATTTTGAGCCACCAATGAGTATCCATCAATGCCAGTGGAAACAGAAGCATGATCCATAGGGAAATTTAGATGGACCTTCAGTAAGATCTCAGGAGTATTGTTCAATTCTGAACCCCTAGGTGTATTAAAAGGTTAAGCCATGTTGGAAGAGATTATTTACCTTCTACATTAAAGTATTAAGGTTATACATTTCATTTTATCAACATATTATCAGTACCACGTAATCACTGTATTATTCAGTCACCCAGTTTGACCTGATTCTTCGGGAAATCTTACAATTCTGTGAGTTTTTCTTTAGTCTAAGGAATTTTCTGTTATCAGCAACATTCATGAAGCCATCCACCAAATCAATAATAAATATACTGCAGAATGTCAGGGCTGATGTTGTTACCCAGGGCAGCCACTACTAACTGCTTTCCACTCTCAGAAAATTTATCTGCAGTTTCCAGGAAAGTGTGTCTTTCCCAGCAGGTTGCCTGCCTACTATGTCATATCGAGATAACTCAATGCAAGTCACATAATTACATCATGTAACTTTATATCATTTGACATGGCTGAGGCAACCTAACATAAAATATCACAGTATAAAGCAACAGCAGGAAAATTTAAAGATTGGTTGGGGTTTTTTTCTTCCAAAAGGAATAGGAAAAAAAACCCAATGCAAAACAAAACCATAATATTTATTTTTTTCAACCCTAGACTTTGAAGGGAAAAAAAAATAAAGGAAAGTATAGCTTGTCTAAAGTATTGATGTTCATATATGTAACTAATACTGAATTGACAGTGTATTCACTAAAACCTGAGTCTAGAAGCTTCTTGGAAAATGGGCTGTTGTCATGATCAGAGCCAGACCTCAGCAAACTGTCCGGGCTGCATTTTAAGAGTGGATGTGCACTGCTACATTAGATAAAACCTGTATATGTGCTGCTCCAGCTATGTACAAGGCATTCTGATATATGTGCAATTCCCTGTGCCATTAATTTCCTAGGACATGAGATGAAACAGATTACAGTGCTAAAGAAACAGACATTTTGGTAGCTTCATTTACTTGTATCACTATAAAATTAGTAATTGCATTCCGATGTAACAAATGCCACATTGTAGTTCTCTCTATTTTCCTGTCTAAAAAGAGCATGAGAACTACAAGGCAGATTTTTAAATAATATAACTCATCCACTGTTCTCCTTCCTGCAATCTCTTTGGTTTGAAAAATGGCAATTCTATCCCTGTGCTGAGATTTCAAAAGACCTAAAAAAAGGAGTCTATTTTCAGTTATTTTCAAAACAATGAATTCAGCATTCAGAGGATAAACTAATTTAGTGGAGACAAGGAATATTGTGACTGCAGAGAAACATGATGTAGAAAGGAAGTTGAGATTGATATGAGCTGAAACAATGAAATGTGACTAAAAGGAGAGTTTATAATAACAATAACCACACTGAGCTGAAGGTGAGGCAGCAGTTGATATGAACATTCCCACCTGGATAGCTGGCTAATGGCATTGACTGCTGGAGTTAAATGCCAAGGCACACTGATATGAGAGATCAGAACTGACAGGGAACACCAACAGCAGAAGCAGATTTGAGACAAAGTACATTTATAATACATACACAGGTATTATATGGAGCTAAGGATACCAGGAAAAAGGGACTAAGAATAGCTGCTGGAACTGAAAGCTCTGTCCAAAACTGAAGGACAAAGACTGGCTGGTGTGGATTTGGACTTCATCTTGGTTACAGCAACACAAATAGATATTTGCTTGAATGGAAAATAAATGCTGTTTCTTCTTTTATATCTCAGTCTTTGGTTCCATAAAGAACATGCTAAAATATTATTAGATCTCCTTAGCACTATTTTTCTTGAATATAAACACAGTGGAATGAAAGGTAATCAAAGGCCTGAGGAGTTTAAATAGGGATTTCAGACTGGCACTTGTGGAAAAGAAATTTCATCATCAATTCGAGTTTGTTCAGCCTCAGGAAGAAATGGCTGAGAAGTGTCCTGGGTGTCCCTGTGTGCAGGGAGAGGCAAAGCAGGGCTCTGCTCTGTGGTCCCCAGAAATGGGACAAAAGGGCCACAGGCAGGGTCTGAGCCCAGGAGCTGCCCCTGCACAGGAGGCACAACTGCTGCCCTGGGCTTATCACAATAGCCATAATCGCTATCTAATTTCTGCTGTTCCAGAGAGCAAATGGTTAAATTGTCAATCCATATAATCCCAGAATCCCAAAATGGGTTGGAAAGGATCTCAAGGACCATCTTCTTCCACCCCCTGCCCTGTGCAGGGACCCCTCCCACTGTCCCAGGTGCTCCCAGCCCCAGTGTCCAGCCTGGCCTGGGACACTGCCAGGGATCCAGGGGCAGCCACAGCTGCTCTGGGCACCCTGTGCCAGGGCCTGCCCACCCTCCAGGGAACAATTCCTGCCCAATATCCCACCCAGCCCTGCCCTCTGGCACTGGCAGCCATTCCCTGGGTCCTGTCCCTCCATCCCTTGCCAATTGTCTCTCTCCTGCTTTCCTGCAGCTCCTTCAGGCACTGCAAGGCCACACTGAGGTCACCCCAAAGCTTCTCCTGTCCAGGCTGAACAATCCCAGCTGTGCCAGCCTTTCCTCCCAGCAGAGCTGCTCCGTCCCTGGGATCATCCTGGGGCCTCCTCTGGCCTCTCTCCAGCAGCTCCAGGTCCCTCCTGTGCTGGCCCAGGGCTGGGGCAGCTCTGCAGCTGGGGTCTCACCTGAGGGGCAGAGGGACAGAATCCACTCCTTATTCTACTTTAGTTTTATCAGACACTGTGGAAGCAGCTCCAGCAATTTTTTCCCAGTGAGATAACCAGAAATGTATAAGATCCCAGAAAATGCCTGGGTAGCAGCTGCAAAGGTGGAATGAGGTAAAGTGTATCCCCTAAAATGTGTGACTAATTAAAGAAAAAGTCATTATTGGGTGCACAGCTGGAAGAGACTCTTGTCAAATGCACCAGGGACTTGAGAAGGGCCCAAAATCATTCAAGTTTGGAGTGTTCAATTAGACTCAGTCTGAGGTCATGTGTGGATGAGCAATGGGGAAAGGAGCTTGCTGCAGGAAAATAACTGTCAGTGCATCCACAGAGAGCATTTTGGGTGATACCTGCATGTTCATCTGCACGGCTACACATTATGACTGTCATATACAAGATTCTCTACCATTTTTTTTTCAAATGCCACAAAAAACGTCTTGGAGGGAAGAGTGAGAATTCTTGTAAATGCTAGTAAATATTTCAGCAGAGTAGACACATAGGGGCAGGGTTGAAAGAATTAAATTATTTAGCTTGTTTTCTCACAGTTTCATTAAAAATGTTAAAGAAATGCAGAGGTCTATTTCCGTGAATTATTCTGCCAGTCCAAATTTAAAATTACTTATTTACTATGAAACAAATACATAGGAAAAAATTGTTCAAGGGAAAAGAATGGAAAAACTGTCATTGTAATGCATTTTGAAGCAGAAGATCTGTGATAGGGTTCCTTTTCAGAAGGTAAAATAATTTTCATTAATTCA
The DNA here is from genome assembly GCA_032173965.1 of Sitta carolinensis. Lineage (NCBI taxonomy): Eukaryota > Metazoa > Chordata > Aves > Passeriformes > Sittidae > Sitta > Sitta carolinensis. The sequence goes on from CM063292.1 coordinate 21,206,352, forward strand.
CAAAACATTTTATATCACATTCTCACTTAATAAACGTTAAATTAAAAATAAGTAGTTTGTGTTCATAGCTATAATCTATTTTTGAAGTATTTTCCATGCAAGATGTTATGCTTTGCAAAAAGAAAGCAAAACTGAAACATCTTTAACAACCACAGGGTTAAATTTGTGTGTTTCCTTATTAATAGAGGGGAGCAGAGGAGCTGTGGTTAGAAAGAACCATTGGGGAAAAAAAGTTGTTTTCCAGATTTAAGAAATCCAGCCTTCCTTTGCTTTATTTTTTCTTAATAATCCAAAAGTGTTGCACGGTCAGGGCTCACTCCCTTGCCAGGAGGCAACAAGCAAAGCAGGTTCACCGCTTGTCCTCACTTCTTCCTCAGAACATATATTTTTCATTTGGTTTTGGAATAATCCCTGCCATGTAAAAGGATATTTCTCTCATGGAGGATCAGCCATTAATGTCAAGTGCATGCAAGTTTATTGTGACAACATTTTCAAAACTCTGATGGGCAGCAAAACTTTAAGGGGCTACAGTGATGTTTTGTCTGTACAATTTTTTCTTTGAATTCTGACAAGAAAGAGTGTACAAATGTGTTCTGCAGCCTCATTTCTCAAAAAGATAGTTTTCCCTTTCTTTCCCTGAATACAGAAACTCTCTTTGTCATTAAAAATGCAAAGGCCCTTCTGGTTTTGTCAGTTGAGGAAGAAAATGAAAGGAAATTCTTTTGTGGCAACCTGGTGTAGTAAAGAGTCTTCCAGTTAAGGAACTGCCAAAATACATGAGATAAAAGCAGATACATCTTGACACAACTTGTCATTAAAAATATATGTGGACAATAGGAGAGCATGTCAAAACCTGAACATGTTTGATACATGCAAATTAGTTAAAAAGTCCCAGAACACTTGTCAAATGTTCATTTTTCCTTCTTTTGATTCAAATTGAGATTCCTATTGTTTTGGAAAAGAAAACAAAAAAAAAAAAAAAAAAAAAAAAAAAGGAAGAAAGGGGAGAGAATAAAACTTGTTTTTAGAAAAAGACTTCAAAAACTTAAGATTTGAATAATTATGGTGCAATAAGGAAAGAAAAGGGGAAGCAAAAGGAGCTGTGCCAAGAGCCAATAAGATCCCTGGTACTGGAGGGTTGGAGAGGTCTCCCATTTCTAAATTATGCTGAGCTCGATCTGGCACAGATCAAACCTAAATCTTCCTCTTGCTTAGAATACACAGAATGATGAAAAGAAAATTTACCCCAACAAAAAGTGAAAAGAAATGGAAATCACCAGAATTCCAAGGAGAAGAAGACAATTAATTACCCGGGGTCCAGAAGTGCTCTGGGACACACTGCAAGCCTGTTAGGCACAAAGAGGACTGGGGAAGCAGCAACTGAGATCAGGAGAGCTGAAAACACACAGTTTGCCACAGCTCAGCAACTGCATCTTCCCCTAAGAAGCTGGGAAGATGCCTGGTAAAACACAGCATCAACAAATAATACACTGGTCATCATTTTATACTCATTTCAACTGAATAAAGTATAAATTTTGGGATAAACAGCATTAGTTATATTGTGATACCCTACGTTTACACCAAGAAGAGGGTTCATAAACCAGTGGGGCTTCTGGATTCAAATGTCCTAAAACCAGTAAGACTTTTTTTTTTTTAGTGGCTGTGTTGGTATCTGGTTTTTGAGATCACCTCATTGAAGTCATTGTAGGGGTTATAACACACCAATGCTCCTCTGAACAGTGGCTATTTTATAAGTGCAATATTTATTTATTTTAAATAAAACTACTCTCTGAGTGCATTCAAAGTCAAATCCAAATACCTCAGTGACTACAGTAGTTTTTATTGCCTTTTACTCCAAGAAAGGGAGTAGAACTCATGAAGCAATCAGAGAACTCCTTTATGTATCACAAGCAGCAACATCCCAGCTCTAAGGCATGGAAATAATTGAAATTAGAGGTAACAAGGTAATATCCCATCTTTATAATGACACAGATGCTTTTTTAGTGGGAGAACTCCCAGTCAGTACAGGAAATCCAAGGAAGAATTTTAATAGGCATTTGGATTTTCCTAATGTTGTTCTGTATTTGCTAACATAAGATAAACATGATCATAGTACAGTGTAACTTTTGTTATCCAGCATTATCAAATTAGTGACTCATTTGTAATGTAAATAAGTATTATTAGTTTTAAATATGGAAGATTTACATAGGTAATGAAATGACTGTGAAAACATTGTCTTCGGGCAGTAAAAAGCTATGTTACATTTAGCAAAACTGTGAACATGAATATTTATTATTTTACAACAGAAAGAATAACCAACTTTTTATGAATATAAAATAATAAAGCAAATACTGAAGAACATTTATAGTCAATAATCATTCTGGGATTAATTTGTGCAAAACTTCCTTTTTCACCTTCTGTTTCAAATACATTTTGAATTTATTGGATTAAGTTCACTCCATTAATCAACATCACAGTATTTGGCAAAAGGCAGAGTTCATAAAAATGTATGGCAAACAATCAAAGATTTTTTATAAGGAAGCAGCTTATGTGAAGAAGCAGAAGATGTAAAATAATTAAATAAGTCCTAGCCATAAGCTTAAAGCTCCTTCCAATAGCACAGAAAACCTTTAAGGAGAGAAGATATTATTTACTTCACTAGGGTGCAGAATAGATAGTGAAGAAAATATTTCCCCGATATTTTGAAGATGTAATGACTGAACTCCAGCATCATCACTCACTTTTTTACTCTTTTAAATTCTTTTTTTTCCTACACTCTGTCTTCCATGTTTTGGATTAAAAATTGTCTACATCCTTCAGAGCTATTTAGTGTGTTGAATTTACATCAATCTGATGAAGCAGAGCAACACAGAAATGAAGCTCTTATATCTGATAAAATGTTCAGGGTGCACTCACTCTTGGTGAGTGTCCTCAGACCTGAGATACTCAAGGTGTGTTGTGTCCTGAGTACTCACAAGGTTAATTGACCTTCAGAAAAAATACACTGACCAACATGGCCAAAATCTTGTGGAGTTTTGATTTTTAATTAATTATTAGAAGATAGTACTCTGAGTAATTAAGTCTCAGTTCAAGCATAGGCTTTTATGATTTGTGTGAGTAGCAACAATTTTTACATTCAAAATATATTTTACATACAAAATATGACTTGACAGCAATGGAACAAACTCTGTTTTCCTGTTTATTTTTACACATGGATTTCTTTGCAATGCCACATGACAAATGCTATTCACAAAGATGGGACATATTCCTGTATCTTGGCTTATTAATTGCAATCTTGCATTGATTTGAATGCAGCATTCTTGTCTCTGAATTGTACTTTTTCTCGATTTCCACTATACTGAACCGAAATACTTGAAATATTTCTCTATGTACAAAGCTAGTTTAGATTATTCCTATTTTTTACAAACAGTTCCATCTTCGTGGGTTTTGAGCTAATATGGAAGGGGTTTATATAAAACAAGCCCAGGAAAACATCACAAAGCTCATACGGACCCTTTTTTTTTTTTTTTTTTTTTACAATGATCTAACCAGTGATCTTCAGCTGCCAAACTTTAATTAATTTAATGAAATTCAAGTACTTGAAAGTCTGGAGAATCTGAACTACTCTGCTGCTTCTCCCTTATCTTTTGAGTTTGAGATAAACACCATAGATTCTTTCCCTGAGGCAGGCTGCAAGGCACAGTTTGTTCACATCTCCAAAGTATCTTGAATTCATTAGGTGAGAAGAGCTACAGAAGTGCAATTTGAATGCCCAGAGTGCCCGAGATGTGAGGGAGCAGCACCAGCCTGGTCAGAGTTGCCCAAATCCAGTGCAGTGTGGTGAGAGAGGAGCCATCTCAAAGTGCTTTGCTCCCCACGGCCCTAAACAGACAAACAGAAACAGTGCCAGGTGCCTCCAGCAACACGTTTTATGATGCAAATGATGACTTAGGAGAAAGAGAAGTGAAATCATTGCCTTTCTATGCTGATAATCCATCAAGCAGGGCCCAAGGATAGTAAGAACCTTTGGACCAGTAAGAAGGTTATTTGGAGCCACATCTCAAGCACTGTCAGAAAGAAAAGGTCTTTTTTTCCCCCCTTCTCCCTTTCCAATCACATGAACCATCACATCCTCTGGCATTTTAGAATTAGCAAGTACAGTGCAGAATTATGAAAACACATTATTCCCCCAGTGTCATTTCTCATGGGCTAATTAGATTTATTTGACCCCAAAACTACATGGGTTTTGATCAGATAATGGACTTCAATTAACAAGAAATCTTAATGAGAAATATTGCACAAAGTGAATTCATTAGCAAAATAATTTTCTGCAATCAGTTCTGTAGGTATTTTGAAGCCACAGAAACCAGTTCGCTCCTGGTTTCCCAAGGCCAATGTCAAACTGGCAGAGTTTGTTTAGATGGGATACTGGAAAGGAACTGTTCCCTGGAGGGTGGGCAGGCCCTGGCACAGGGTGCCCAGAGCAGCTGTGGCTGCCCCTGGATCCCTGGCAGTGTCCCAGGCCAGGCTGGACACTGGGGCTGGGAGCACCTGGGACAGTGGGAGGGGTCCCTGCCCAGGTTGAACTGGGTAAGGCCCCTTCCAAACTAAACCATTCTGGGATTCTATAAAGTTAATTTTAGGCAGAGACCATGGACTGCACCTACTCCTGCTATCATCTATAAGGGTTTCACCCTCTTTGCTGCATGAGAGGAGCAGCAGAATTCTTCAGAGACCCTGCTGCTATGCTGTGAACAGCTGAACCCATTTTGACACAGTGAAAAACAATTTTGTATCAGGCTAAAACTTTTCAAGGCACTCAGATTCATAGCTGAGATCACTTCAAGTCTCCTCATACAGTACTTAAAACTAGGGGAAAATTTGATGTCTTTAAGTGGAGATCTCTGTTTCCTGGGCACAAGGGAGCTTCACTCCTCAGTTCATTACCCCCCATCAGGTGTGCAATAGTGCTGGGCTTGAGGAAAGCACATCTGGGGTCTCCATGTGTACAAGGCTTATAACTCTCAAAGAATTACATATTTTTTTGCTGTTGCAGCTGACCCCGGTAGCCTCAGGGCAAGTGCTGCCCCTTGTTAGGACAACAACTGACAAACAAACAGCTTTGCAGCATCACCTCAGAAATACTGTGTCTAATTAATGAAGAGTTCTTCTAGAAGCCTTAATTTCAATCTCACGATCTCACTGCTTTATCGACAGCTATTGACATAAACCATTTATTTCTATATATTTCATGTATTTATATATATAAATAATCTTGAATTTTAATGCTTTTTACCATTGTCCAGTTCCTGTTTCAGGACACGTCAAGCACAATATAGAACGCTAGACACTCATTGCTCAATGCTTGTAACATTACTATCTCTGCTGATGATTTCAATGGGGGAATCATCTGTCTGCAAATTCTAAATGAGGGAGAAGGAAAGAAACAAAAACTAAAAAATGAGAAAGAAAAATAAAAAGAGAGCACTGCACAATGTTTCAAAATTATTTGGTGTCATGACTTATGCCATGTACCGATAAGGTTACACAATGAATTGAGGGTAATAATAACACACTGGAAAAATGAAATGTTCCTCCTGAATGAGCCTGAGACTGAAAATATTTCTGCACAAGAAGCAGGTATCCTTTACATTACTCATAAATATCTGAATTACTACAAAGCCTTCCCTAAACTAAACATATAGCAAACAACTCCTGTTATAAGCCCCAAAAATCTGAGCAATAGTGATGAAACTTTCAGTAGAACAGAGGCAGAAAGATAGATGGAAACATAAAAGAATATAGATCTGTGCTGAACCTGTTTGACCTTAAGGCATAACTCTTGCTTCTTCAGGGGAGATTAGATAGCAGCACAAAAATAAAAAAGTAAAAGCTGGCTGACTTTAAGCTCACCTTAAGAAGACTCTCTCACTCTCTCTCTCTCTCTGGCAAAGTACCTTTTTTGCATATTATAATATATGATACAATTCCAGTTGGATTTACCTGTGTATTTTTAACTCAGATGTAAAATTTTGCTTCAGGCTGAAACTTGGCATACCATATTTCAGCCCAACAGCAACTCTAAAAAGACCCAGAAATGAAGGGAGGCTGAATTCTTAACCTTCAAGACTGCAAAGAGCAGCATATTTAAAGTAATAGAAACAAACGTTTTTGTGCCATGAGAGTTGCAGCACATCACATGAAGTATGGACAGAAGCACATATGTGAAGACAATAAACATTATTTCTTGCAGTTTATATGCAGTTTTCATTATTGTCAGTGTTTATTGTCACAGAGGGGATGTTAAAAGGTGAATTGAAATCTCTTAGGGAGATGTTGTCCTGATCCCTGGAGATGTCCAAGGAATGCCTGGAAGTGGCACTCAGCGCTCTGGGCTGAGTCACAAGGAGGGGATCAAGGTTGGATTTATGGGAAGCCAAGGCTATGAATGAAAACAATCAGACATTCCTGTCATAGGCATTGTTGGCTGACAGAACTTTGCACCGTCTAAAATGGCTGAATACTCCGTTCAGCAGGGGTCCGAATGCTGGGAAGCTGAGCAGAATGCAGTAGGAAACCATGGAAAAGTTTAAAAATATGTTTAAAAAATGAAAAGCCTTCTGAAGATTTATGCCATGAGCACTGTTTTCTATTTCTCAGTTTCATTCTGAGAACATCCATGAACTACTGTAATAAAATTTTAGACTCTTACTGAGATGGATTTATCAGAGTTAATCCACCAACCTTGCTGGACATTTGGAAAATGGGAAATATTCTAGCAAGGGATCTTTATGGGTCTGTGCCCATAAAAGAATGTCAGCGTAAACTGACAAACACTGTTATTTACTGAACAATTGCTCCGCTGGAATGTTGACTAAAAATACCTAGAAAAAAATTTGAGAAAACAAGAGGTTCTATGTAGGAGGAGAGAAAAACGGAAAAGCATAGGTGTGACTTGTTCAATATAGAATTTATCCCATTTTTGACATCTTAAATATAAGGAGAGGTGAGGCATGCACAGCCTGGAGTAACACAGTGCATCTTAGGGGGATATAAAGAGCCAGTTCCATGTGGCTAGGGTGTGTTGAACCACTCCTGCTGGGAACATTGCCTCCCATAGGCAGGCACCTGAACCAATTCAAGTTCACAAGGTATGCAGCTCCCAGTGCTCACAGCTACACTGCAACAAAACTGGATGAGTACAGGGAGAGCCAAGGCGTTTAAATACTCATCTAGGAGGGAAAACAAACTTGGAATTGCTGAGGGCAGTGTGACCTCATGGCTTTGGACCTGTTGCACACTCATATCCCACCACCTCAGACAGGATACCTCTCATTCCATCTTCCCTTAAAAAACCCCTCCTGATTCACTTCCCCACTGCCATCCCAGATCATACATGAAGCTGAAATAAACTATTGAATTAATACACACACATTGTACATATATATGAATAAAATATATGCATTTGTAAGGCTTATAATGCTTTCTTTCTGGGAGAATTTCAGAAAAGTTTCATAATTTAAAAAAAAAAGTAAGCATATGCATATTCCATGTTTTACTCTATGTTTTGGATAAAGGAAAGGCAAATTAAAATGTAACTGCATCATAGAAGAAAGTGAAATTTCATTATACAGATCTATCAATACATTTCTGAATTTTATTTTATATTCTGGTTGTTAAAGATGGAGAAAAAGGTACTTTTGAAGGAACAAGAGGGAAACAAAGAAATACAATAGAAGATGAAAACCAAATAAATATTTGAGAAATCCAGACAGCATATTCACTCCACTAATTTGCCTTTATGGTATATCATACTCAGAAATTTGGATAAACCAAGTCAATCTTAAGTTCACCTGTCATTCAGCAAATGGAGATACTCACACCATTACTTTGGCCTTACACTGGTTGTAGCTTCTCTGTATCTCTTGCAAAAATGTGGTAACTGTGTCCCAGTCAGAGGACAAGGACCATAGAGCAAGATTTGAAGGCTTTGGAGCCCAAGAGTGGGATTTAAAGACTGTTCCTCATCACAAGAATATTTGTAAGACCATGGGTTGCAGGATGTCACCAGTAAGGGCTCAGGGTGCCCACTGTGCTGCGTCTCCCCACATTCCAGCTTATTGTCATCTCAGCAGGGCTGGGGGTGCAGAACTTCACACTGGGTGAGGCTGGAGGAGCCACAGGGGCTGCCCTGGTGCCCCCTCCCTGCTCCAGCAGGGCCATCCCAGAGCACAGGGCACAGCAGTGTGTCCCTGTGCTCTGGAATATCCCCAGCCAGGAGACTCCAGAGCCTCTGTGCACACTCTGCTCAGGGCTGGGCACTGCCCAGGGCAGCAGTTGTGCCTCCTGTGCAGGGGCAGCTCCTGGGCTCAGCCCTGCCCGTGGCTCTGGGGCCATGGCTGGGCCAGGAGCAGAGCCTGGGCCTGCTTGGAGCCCTTCCAGCACACAGGACAGACTGGGACAGACTGGGACAGACTGGGACAGACTGGGACAGACTGGGACACCCAGGGACAGACTGGGACAGAATGGGACAGAATGGGACAGACTGGACAGAATGGGACACCCAGGGACAGACTGGGACCCCCAGGGACACCCAGGGACAGACTGGGACAGACAGAGACAGAGACAGACAGGGACACACAGAGACAAACAGGGACAGACAGAGACAGATAGGACAGACAGGGACAGACAAGAGACAGACAGGACAGACTGGGACACCCAGGAACACCCAGAGACAGACAGAAACAGACAGGGACAGACTGTGACAGACTGGGACCCCCAGGGACCCCCAGGGACCCCCAGGGCTGAGGGCCCCTCTCAGCCGGGGCTCCTCTCCAGGCTGAGCAGCCCCAGCTCCCTCAGCCTTTCCTGGGCATGCAGATGCTCCAGGCCCTCCCTCAGCTCCAGCAGCTCCTGTCCTGTTATCATACCAACTAGGTTTACTAAAATATATATATATTTTCTTTTGTCTGGGCCTTTCTGGTGTTTCTGTTGTCTCTGTTTCGGCTTTCTGTTTTCCCCCAGCCCTGCGTCTGAAGAGGTCGAGTCGTCTGTTTTCTCGTGTTCAGGAATTTGTTTATTCTTTGCTTATCTCATATTCGTTCCCTGGCCTGCCACAGCTTCTCTGCAGGCCAGTGCTCTCTCCCCCCATCGTCTGTCCTTCCTTCATCTGCCTGCCCTTGGCAGGGCACTATCTTTTATTCTGAAAATTACGTGTACTTCATTTATAACAATTCTCCAAGATCTATCCACTATGTTGTACAGTGTACTTTTGTTCCAAACCAATCCAAATGTGCCACACCACAACAGAAGATGGAGAACAAGAAGAAGAAGAAGAAGCCCAGGGACACACCCCATTGCCTCCATCTTTGCCCCCTGATCTCTCATCTAAAATCCACAAATTCTACTTTTTCACTGTGTGACATACTAATTATCATGCTATCCAAATTCTTGTGACTTATAAATCTTCCCAGGACAATCAGAAGGATTTCCTGGTTTCCCACACTGTCCCTGCTGTGCTGAGGATCCAGAGCTGCACACAGCACTCCAGAGGTGCCCCCAGGGCTGGGCACAGGGGCAGGATCCCTCCCTGGCCTGTTGGGAATGCTCTGGCTGAGCTGACTCTGAAAGTTGATCCCTTTCAAAACCAATTCAGCAAAATGACTGATGAGTTTTACATCAGGACCTTGAATCAGCCCAACAGCAAAGGTCTTCAAGGTGGTTCAAGGGAGAAAGAAGACAGACAGGACCATCCAGAGGGTGTGACCACAGCAGTCCCGAGTTAGATTGCTTAAACTTCTTTGTAAGCCACCTTACATGCCAGGTCCAATAAAGCACATTCAGTTCTGTGCCTCATGCTATTGAATTCTGCTAAGACACAATGACCAGTTCTAATTAGAAATGGGAGGCAGAGAGCACGAGGGGGAAATTAAAGATGCACATTCACAAGGGCAAGGAATAGATTAACACATTTACATTTCTTGGCTTTTTATTCAGGTAAACAACTTTTCTTTGTTTACCTGAATAATCCACATGAAACAGTATCAGTACTCATGCAAATACTTTTATTAACAATAACATAGTATATTCTTCCACTATTGTGTGATTATACACATGCATTAATCTAAATAAAAATTAAGAAATTTATTTTTTGTTAGGACGCATGGAGAACATAACAGAAAGGACTGGTCACATCAACAAAACACTCAGAAGATCCTCTGTTGACCCTTCAGTGGGTAAGTGTGTTGCTGATGAGGTCCCACTTTTATTTTCTCATTTTAAATCTTCTAGGTGGGAGAGGGCAGGACGGGAGTAACATTCACCATCCTGCAGCGAGAGATACGATATGTTAAAAACACCCTTGGTTCTTAAGAAAGATAAGTTTTTGAAGGGGATTTGAAATCTTTTCCCTATTGGTTTGTAAATATTTTCCAGGAGTTACGAGGGAATCAGTTTTATCAATTGAATTTTGGGTCTTGGTGGGGAAAAAGTTACACATTTTACTAACAGAAGGAAGGAGATTTCGGGTTGGGAAATTTTAACCCCATTCTTCATGTAATTTATGAATTAGCTGAGGGTTTGGGGAGAGTTTAGGGAATGTTTTAAGTTCATGACCCCAGTTATCTCCCCAGTTGTTTTGTTCCTCCCCCTGTATTCCTAATCCCTCATCCCTTCAGGGGAGTTCAGGAGACGGAGACCACCAAAAGGTGCAGGAGAGCCACCTGCCTTCTGCCATCTCCCATCATCTCCTGGTCCCCTTCTCAAGCTGGTATTTACCATACCATTCTAATCTCTAACCTGAGCCTCCTTTCTAAGCCCTCCTACACAGTCCCCTCATTAAGTTTAATGGCCGAAGATAGCAGCAGCCCTGTGAGGGCACCTGCCATTTTAGAGCCAGTCGTGCCAAACTCTCCTGACAGATCACAAAATGGTGCCAGGGAGCCCCCTTTGCCGCTCCCCACTCCCACCTTACAGTCTAGGTCCTCCCTTGCAACAGCCTCCTCTTCGACATGTTCCAGCCTTGCAGCTGGACATCCCCCTGCAGTCAGCGCTGCCCCTCATGCTGGGACCTCCCCACCATGACCTCCCTTCCCAACACAGGCCTGGACCCTTCTACCAGTAGCTCCATTCCTTTGGTTGCTAATTCTGCACCTAACAGCCATGACGGTTCTGATTCCCACACCATCAGGAATCGGAATCTGCCATGATCATGACCAGAAGGAATCCATTTTGGCACACAACATTGCCCACACTCTTCACTGTCCGTGAGACTCCCTCTTCTTCAGAAGAGCTTTGTCCCACCTTCTCCGGCGCTTTATCCTCGTCCCTCCTCCTCAATCCTTTTCCCAATTACCAAAAGAGTATTAAGTGGCGTCAGAAGTATGTCTCCCCCAGCATTATTCTAAAAACTCCACCAACAACAGGCAATACAAATCTAGTAAACATCAAAGCAAAATGAAAAGAAGAGGAATGAAACCAACCCTGGTCACCACATCAGCCACCCAAGAGCAATACAAGCGCAGCTGCCGGACTCTTGTACACAACTGCAACATTTTGATTCTTGCTGTTCGTCGCAGTTTCACCACAGCAAATGGCACATCATTTTGGTTGAGGTTTTTCTGTGCCTAGTTGACATTTTGTGTAACTAGTTCTTATTTTATATTACTGTTTTTCTATTCTGTTAACAGTATGGACGGTATATATGGACGATACTCAGTATGGACAATATGTATTTGACGGTGTTCACTAAAACCACAATATTATGATATTCAATGATGCTCATTAGAGCCTCAATATTCAGTATGTGAATTTGGCAAATGATATACTTAACAGTATCTATATTTACTTTAATTGTATGAATGGTATTTATATTAACCTTAATTTAATTGTTTGATTAAGGATGTAAGCTGGCTATATGTATTTAAGAGTAAGAATTTAGGGTTAGCTATACATATTTAACAGTTTGGCCAATAGAGAGCCACCAGTATCCAATTTAATTAATATAGGTTTATTTAATCACTTGGTCTTTTCTTGTTATTCTGTTTGTTCAGTACTATTTACCTTTTACTGTTTATTCATTATGTTACCTATATTGTTCAGCTTTATTAAGTGCCTGTGGTGATCCATAGGGGAAGCCTTTTTAGTTAAACAAAAAGGGGAGTTGTGGAGGCCTGTGGTAGCCTGCCGGGGAGTCAATGGCCTTGCCCTTTGGAGAGAGGGAAGGATTGACATAGGCTCTGGGCATTCCCCACAGGTTAGGGTGAGACTAAAGGATTCCCCCGTGGTGCCCTGCAGGTTCATATTAATTCCCCAGTTCTGTTCCCCTCATTGGCCCGTTGGCCCACACCGACCTTGTCTTCCCTATATGGCTATCCCTAGAATATTCCCCCCTCTCCTGATTCCCATTGTCCCCAGTTTGCTGCATTGCTCCGGCCCTGTTACCCCACTGCTTCTCCCAGTTGGCTGCCCCTCCTCTGCACCACTTTTACTTGTTCCCACTGGCCCTTGACCCTCAGATACGCCCCTTCTGTCTCACCCTGTGCCCTAAGCCTCATCTTGTCTTTTGTCCCTGGACCCCTCTGGTGTGTGGCCTTAATAAACCCCAGAAGACCCTCTTGTCTCCCCTTGCTGACAAGCTATCCGGTGAGTGTGTGTATTTGTGACTGAGAAGTTGTGTGTGTATCTGCCTGAAGGCCTTCAATCTCAGAGATGCTTTCAGGAAGGTAGCGGCAACTGATCATCCGCTACAACCAAAAAATGTCCTTCATCATTTCTCATTTCTTCTAATTTTTTCTCTGCAAGATTTTTGTCTTAAAGGTCCCTCCTAACACAAATCGTTCTATGACTCTATGAAGTTCCACTAAAATAATTTTAAAAACAGTGAGATAAAATCAACTAAAAAGCAACAACAACAAAATGTGATTTTTATACGCTGTGATATTTGTGGTTTAGGTACAGATCCATATGTTGACTTCCATAGATAAAGTACGGTGGTAATTAAACAAAAAACCTCTTAAGGATCACTGTAGCTACACAGAATTAATCTGGCAAAGTTCTGTTAAAAGGACAAGTTAACTCTGTGCTGTGCATTGTGAAGCACATACAGCAAACCAAACCCATAAAATTTTACAAGTCTTGAGCACTTAAACTGTACTTTGTTTTTTGCCTAAAGAATCTTAAATTTACCAGCTTGAAGGAAAAGACATGATCAATAACTCCCCGTGAGAACTCCAAAAGAAGTTTTGTGTAGCGCAGCAGGAATCTGAGGGGAAGATCAATGGATAAACATCAATGTACCTGGAAACAGAACTGATTTAAAGGGTCAAGAAGCAGCAGCAGCCAGAGGATGTTCTCAAGCTCCATCAGAACTCAGTATGTCCCAAACCTGAAAACATCTTCCTGGGACATGAGAGCAAATACTGAGGTGAGTCATCCTGCTCTTGCCAGGGGCATAAATTGTCATAAATTACTCAACACTTACTGCAGGGAAAAACAGGGAGTTACTACCAAGAAGCTGATGTGGAATGAGATCTCTCCTCAGTTCACCTTGGAATTCACACTGTGAGAAGCCACAGAAAAGACCCAGCACCTTGCACAGATACCTACAAGATGAATCCATTTCCCTAAATCTTGTAAAAGACAATGAGAAAGTAACACTTTTTAAAATGACTACAAGGTGAAAATGAAGGAAGGACTTCCTGTGAAGGGCAGCAAAAGACCCTTTTAAAGGAAAATGAGTGTGTTCCTTTTCAAATACATTAAATAATAAACTGATACATAATGCATTACATAAGAACTCCACATTAATAATAAATGATCAAACAAAACCAATAGCATCCAATTTGGCCAGTGGCAAACTGATCATGGCAGTGATTGTCCATTGTGCTGGCACTGCTGAGGCTCTCAAGGGCTGTGTCCAGCTCTGGGCCCTCCTAGCCAGAGAGACCTTGAGAGGCTGGAGCGTGTCCAGGGAAGGGAACAGAGCTGGGAAGGCTCTGGAGCCCCAGGAGAAGCTGATGGAGCTGGGCAGGGGCTCAGCCTGGAGCAGAGGGGGCTCAGGGGGCTCTGCTGGCTCTGCACAGCTCCTGCCAGGAGGGCACAGCCCTGGGCTCTGGAACAGGGACAGGCACAGGAGGAGAGGGAATGGCCTCAGACTAGGCTGGGGTGGTTCAGAGTGGCTATCAGGAGGAATTTCTCCATAGAAAGTATGGTCAGGCCTTGGCAGGGGCTGCCCAGGGAGGTCTGGAGTGCCCATCCTGGAGGTGTCCAAGGAAGGCCTGAGTGTGGCACTCAGGGCACAGCTGGGACTGGATGGCTTTGGAGGGCTTTTCCAGCATCAGTGATCCTTGGATTCTGTGAAAACAGGAACACTGCTATCCATTGTAAATCCATCTAACCTTCTCACCACTGGAGCAAAAAGACATCAAGACTGGTAAAAAAAAAAAAAAAAAAGGCAGATTTAGCAAAACCATGAGCAGTTCGGCTGCCCCAGTCACTAAAAGAGAGCATGCCTGCTCTTTAGCTTTCGTAGGGATTGTATCGATTTACCCTGTTAGCTGAACAAAAACCTCAAAGCACAGCAACTGGTAAAAAATTGAACCAGTAAACTGCAGATTAGGGAACTTGCTGTTATTTTGGCCTCTCTATCTGGGTATTACCAGCCCTTGTTTTCCCCTCAGTTGACAAGTCCAAAATACAAATCTGTATTTGAATTTCTTTCATGTCATTTATCATTAAGGAGCATGTTACAAATACCACAGGTTTATAGGGACTAACAGGCTCAAAATCTGTCCCTGTAAAAGTGACTTGCACTACTGGGTATTATTTTTATCAACAGATTTACTGCTTCAAGTTCTTAAAAACATCCATATTACCTAAATGACAATTAGTGCTGGGAAATTACTGAAATCATAAACAAAAAGCAGTGGAAACAGCTGGAATCCTCCTATATTCCACTCCTTGCATCAAAACAACACTCAACAAATTGGTACATGCCAATTTTTGTGTTGCTTATATGTCAATTAATAACCAACTTCAAAACATTTAAATGATTGGGTTAATTAGTAAACATTAAGCTGTTACAAGCATCAACACACTTTGCATTAAAATTTTAGCTGAATTTCTCTTCAGAAAATATAGAAAAAACATTCTTTACAGACCTATACCATTTCTTTTCCAAGTTATATGATGCCTACCCATGTGTCCTCTACTCATGGACACATAATACAATTAATATCATTGTATTAATTCGCCTGGTAGAAACATCACATTTAGAAGTTCAAAGATACTCAGATCTCACTGTTTGGAAAATTCCCATTTCAGCTGCCACCCTTCATTTCTCAGGTAATTAAGCAAGTTACCTGACAATAGAAGCCACTCTCCTTTTTCTCTCAACTAAACACTCACCTGCCTGAACAACCATTTATTACACCCCTTTTTGCTGGCTCTTTTGGCATCTCCTCACTCTTGTGGGGCTGGCTGAGCTAGAGAGCCTGCTGAGCGCAGAAAATGAAGTTCAGACTTCCATAAATCAGAAGGGTCAGAGGCACAGCCCTGTAGTCATGAGTCTCCTTGACCTGAAGTTTCCGAGTTTCTAGACTCAATTTCTTTGTGATGTTTTGGTTTAGGAAGACCTGGTTCTCACAGGCTTGACATAAACATTGCCAGTGTTTTGGTAATAAGTGTAATGTTTTGGATTCTTTTCTGTGGGATGGATTTTCTCTATGTCTTTCTTTTGGTCAATGAGATGAAGAGTTCTGGCACTCTTCGACCAATGAGAGTGGCCTGTTCAAAAAGATATATAAAGGGGGTCAGTTGTTTCAATAAAGGATTGGAGTAAGATGCTTTTGCTAAATGAGATTCGTGTCATTTGTTACTTGCCACAGCAACACAGCCCAGTATGCTGAAGGCTAGGGCAGCACATGTGAGAGCACAGATGCAGAAGTGGTTTAGTGAAGCTAAAAAATCACCTATAATGTGCTTACATGTATCTACATACCTCTGTTTTGCTTCTAACTACACCACAAAAACTGAAAATTGAAGTGAAAAAAAATCTAAACCAAATCTACTGCTGGCTGCAGCGTTAACTGAGCTAAAAATCAGAGGTTTTCAAAAAATCAGTATAAAATAACTTTCAGTAGGCCCAAGCTTTTGTGGTGGTGTGAGAAGAGCTTTAAGTGAATAAAAGAGCCTCCACCAATCCACCAGGGCCTTCAGGGTCAGATGAAAGAATTTTGAACCCAGTGTTGAGTGATTTCTTGTTTAGGACATCAGTTAAAGGTCCTGAATTTCCCTAGCTCTCTCCTGCACTCCCCAAGCCCCAAAATACAGTTCCACTTGGTTTCCTCTTACTCTTAATTAACCTGACTCTATCCATGATATTTCCAATGATTTGTAGTGAATATTACTCATTATTGCTGCTTATCAATTTCTCTTGTAGATAAAAAGAAATTTTAAACTTCCCCTTGGGAGGGATAAAAACTCTGGCCAATTTTCTTCAGTTTCAGCATTATGAACACACATATCTTCAACAATTACTTACGACATAACAAGTACAATTCAACATGAAGGCACACCTTGTAGTTCAAGATTTTTGTGAGTTTACAAGGAGGAACAGAATCCAGAAAATTTTATAATCATGAAAATAAGCCTTTAGAAAAGAATTCTGATTACAACATCAAAGTTCCATATAAATCTCAGTAGCTGCTTCAATTCAGAGCACTCCAACTAAAAAGAGAACTTAATTGTTTTAGAGGAGCATTACAAATAAAATAAATGAGTGGTCATTTCCATGTTTTTCCCAGACTTTAAACTTGGGCTAAGTAATCTAGTAGACAGAATAAAGAAAAAACAATCTTCTCTCTCATTTTGCATAAATGAATTAAGAGTCAAAGGAAACATTTTGATATTTCAAGTATGTGCCTCTAGGAGCTGATGCTACTCAAATGATTGGTACATGCTTAAAAGCAAAGAAAAACACTCATTTCAGCAGGAAGCAGAAATGCCTACTGCTGGAAGTAGGAAGATGTTACTCAAGAGACCAAGCTTCTTATGCTAGGAATTATTTAAATTAAGGAAAAATATATATAAGACAGTCCTCCTAAAAGCTACATTTTTCATTTGGAATCCCAGAGCAAAATATCCCTCAAGGAGGAGGCAGAGAAGTTACAGCTCATGGAGCTCCAGCAAAGTTGTGCCTACAAGACTTCTTGAATAATTGAAAAGGCAAAAAAGAAATAAGAAGTGTTTTGAAGGGTCTTTTTAATGTCTAGTCAATTCTATGTGTTTTAACTGAATTTATATTGTTTCTCAAGCCTGTTACTTTTTGTGAATAACATGCCAGCAGATGAAGTTATAAATGTGTCTATATCAGCATAAGGCATTCCCATACTAGGTGAAAAAAGGGAATATAGAATTCCCATTCACTTATTCCAAATAATGTAAAAAATCCCAGGAGCATCTTTCAGGCTTACCTGAACCTTACTACACCAATTCATAAAGAGTAGTTTACCTTCCAAGATCATCTAATGTACTCTCCATAAACCTCTGAGGAAAATGGCTTATGAGCAACAGGAAAATAAACAGGATTTGAAAGATCTGATATTTAAAAAAAAAAAAATAGAAAAGTGGCATGATTAATGGACTTTACTGGATGATAAATTTCAGAGAATAATCCTCTAATGTCAGGATAAAATCAAAATAACCTAATAAATACTTTCCCAGCTATGATATATTAGTAGAAAAGTATTTCAGAAAAAAAATATTGTTACACAGTGTTCTTAGTGTGGCAGAGGAAGAGTAATTCTATAAGACCTCAACAAGGAGCTTCATATAACTAGCTGGGAAAACAGAAACATTTCGATTAATTCTTCTGATCTGGCAGATTATCTAAGCTAAGGATGGTTATCTACCTTACACAAGAAAGAGTGTGATGGATCCAATGTATATTGGCAAAAAAGGGGGAAAAAAAAGGCACATCTATAATCTGCAGAAAATTTCAAGGTAAAAATTCAAAAAATACATTTCACATACATATTTTTTTACATGTGAATGACCAGAGCAAGATGTTTTAACAGCCCTGTACCCTATATAATTAAAAATTGACACTTTTTAGAATGAACACTTTAAATATCTTGAAATTAACTCTGACTCAAATTTTAAAAATCTGTATTTAGAAAAGAAATCAAAGAGAATCAGTTGCTATATAAGAACTGCACTTTTGACAAGGAAAGGAAAACTGAGGCACAAAGTATTTACAAATAAAAAGTACTAACTTTATATTAAATGCTACTCAAACTTCTCTTTCAGCTGGAAAGTTGACAAAATTATATCAGCCAACATTATGGCCCAGCAAATTCCGTTACTAAAAAACTCTTTGTAATAATTTTTTACAATATTTTTTTAAAAGATTTAATAGCCCCACCCCAGCACAATCTCTGAGAAAAATGTATATAGGGTGGCTAATATTACAATATCTTAAAAATATTAGACTGCTGGACAATTATGTACTTTTGGATAAACAGCACCTGACCTTACAGCAGCCATTTTTCTAAATGTTACAGCCCTACTAATAGTTTCAATTAAATAAAAATTAAAGCTGAGAAAATATCACAAAAGGGTAATCTAATATTTGATCATTAAAGTGCTTATGTAAAGTGATATTTACAACAGCATTTGGAGATCCAGGAAATTTTCCTGAAAAAAAAAAAGTAAAAGAGCTTTAATAACTTCTAGCACACTGAACTTTTGTGTCCCACACATCACATGATCCCCAGCACTGGAAGGGTCATCCAAGACCAGCTCCTCAGGCTTGAAGATGAAACTTCCTTACAGAGATCATTTATGAAGGTAAGAAGTGCCAGAACCCAGGGAATGGTTCCCAGTGCCAGAGGGCAGGGCTGGGTGGGATATTGGGCAGGAATTGTTCCCTGGAGGGTGGGCAGGCCCTGGCACAGGGTGCCCAGAGCAGCTGTGGCTGCCCCTGGATCCCTGGCAGTGTCCCAGGCCAGGCTGCACACTGGGGCTGGGAGCAGCCTGGGACAGTGGGAGGTGTCCCTGCACAGGGCAGGGACTGGAATGGGATGGGCTTTGAGGTCCCTTCCAACCCAAACCGTTCCATGATTCTCACAGACCAACACTTCATCTTCAGGTCAAACAATGTTTCCACTGGTGCCTTACACTGGACAGAATCTAATTTAGGATGGAATCTTAATATACAAAAGACCTTGATATTAGTTAAACAAGGGATTTCAGGGGTTTTAAGGGTCCTATTACATTTTTTATTAATAAAATGGGTTTCCCAGCATTGTTACTGTTTTCCCAGTCCTGGGGTGTGGAAACCTTCAGAGCCAGAAATTACACTCATCCTTGTATTCATGACAACTGGGAATAACTTCCATGGATTAGCTGGTCATCTTCCAGTTTTGCCATTCAACATATCTGTGATAAAAAAGGGGAAAACTACAGGGAAAGTTGGTAACACTGATTAGCACACACACAGAGCTGGTGCTGCCCTGCCCATCTCTGCTCTCCTGCCTAGACCAAGGAGGGAAGAACACAGGGACAGAACTGTCCCCTGGGACAGAGCTGTCTGGATGCCTGGGAGGAGAAAACGGCAAGAAGAGACACATAAACAATGACAGAAATGTCTGAAGAACAGTAGTATTTACATGAACTCTATATTGCTGAAATGTACCCCAGCCTCATTGAAGATGTTTGGGGTTACATCTACCCCATAAGAAAAAGGTCTTCTAAAATACAACTATGCTATTTTTGTTATGTATTCCTTAGAATTTCCTTTTGATTGTAGATACAGCCCAGTTTCTTGGATGGGAATAATTTTACTTCAAAGTTTCTTAGAAAATATGAATTTAATATTATTAATTTTTTAAAAAAATTATAAAATAAGCCCATTGTCCCACTGACATCCACATGAATTTCAGAGAGGCCAACCTTTATATCTTTTCATGTTGAAGACAATGATAAACCAGCATCCATTTAATGCTTGTACCTCCTAGAGTTACTGGTGTTCATAATAAACTCAGCAGTTTCTCCCGATTTTATATTAATGGGTGGGCAGCCAGATGTTGTGTTCTGCTGGAAAGCAGCACATGCTGGCAACATGGACATTTGTTTCAGAAATCAACATTCCAATGAGAACGAAAGAAGCTAATTAAATGGCAAGATATTAATTAGTGACATCTAGCTGAGAAAGCAGAGGTTTCCTCACTGCCAATATAACAATGTTTCAACAGAGGATTGCAGTTTCTTCATGGAGATTTCATTTTAAAAATGATGTTATCATTTAATATAGCCTTTTTGCAGATAGCAATAAAGCTTAGATAAAACCAGAATGACAAGAGTACACCAATATTTCCTTGTTTTTTCCCACAGCATTGTCATTTATATGAAGCAGGAGCATACAGTGAGTTACTAAAGATTTCCTTCACAAAATTCTATGAACTTTTGAAATTAATTTTCATACCACCTGATGGAGCAGATTTTCAGAGTTTGCCACTTGCCATTTAAGCTTTAAATAAAAAGTGTGTGATTTCTTCCAAACCTTCAGAATCTGTGATGGTAGGATACAAGAAAGTATTTCTGAGAACACTGCCAAATTTCAGGCAGAATTCTGAAACTCAAGATTTTTCCTGCAATCAAATCTTCAGCATTTGCCATGAAAATCAGATTTATCCATGGGGCCTGGACTTCAAGATGAGTAGTTTGTATTTCAACTGAGACAAAAATGCAATACCTTCAGAAGAGAGAAAGCTGTAAATAATTTCTACTTCCTACACTGAAAGGTTTTGGGCTTCAAGGGATCATTTTTCTTTATGTAGAAATGACCATTTGAAAGTTTTCCTTTCTAGGGTGTGGCAGAATTTGAGTCCTCTCACATTCCACACTACCTATGGAACAAGGAGCTTGTGAAGCTGATGAGACGCTGCAATGAGGAGCGGTGTTCCTGCCACAAAGTCATCTCAAATAAAGCTTCAGCATCCTCACTGGGATAACTGGGTTTCCCAGGAACCCTTTTTGAGGGTGAGAAAAGATGGCAACTGCTCTCTTGTGGCACTGTAACTGCATACATTAAGAATCCTCTGCTTTATGTAGTTTATTAAATCATCAGCTGTTTGTGAAACGTCATAGAACTTCATCCTTCTCAATGCAATAGTAACTAAGCTTATCTTTAGAAAGTCTTGAAATAAAAATCTATTCTTTATGTATTGAAACTCCATCTATTCCTCTGCACATTCACTATCCTGGGACTCTATAAAATGTTAACAACTGTGAGAGCTTTCAGTGCGTCCATCATTGCTGGCTGAGCTTCTCAGCCCACTCCTGGAAAACCACTGCAGTGAGATGTCCTGGATTATACCCTTACGTTATATCCTGAAGGGAGATGACAAGAAAGATGGAGAGAGCATATTTGCAAGGACATGGAGTGCCAGGACCCAGGGAATGGCTGCCCAGTGCCAGAGGGCAGGGCTGGGTGGGATATTGGGCAGGAATTGTTCCCTGGAGGGTGGGCAGGCCCTGGCACAGGGTGCCCAGAGCAGCTGTGGCTGCCCCTGGATCCCTGCAGTGTCCCAGGCCAGGCTGGACACTGGGGCTGGGAGCAGCCTGGGACAGTGGGAGGGGTCCTTCCAAGCCAAATTGGCCTATGATTCCATGATTATCATTTCCATATAAAAAAAGCTGGAAAGGAGACCAAATCGCTAAGACACTAAGTGCTTAACCTTACCAGTCATTCATTCTTTCATTCATTCATTCACCCATTCTTTCACTCATCTCACATAATTCTGAAACTACTTTGATCCCTTTCATTTCCTGTATTCTTCACTCATTCACTTCCATGATTTTGTCCATCAAACCGACCAAACTGTTCAACATGTGGCTTTAACTATTAACCTGTGGGATTCTTAATGTAGCTCTGACACACAGAATAATTCCTCTTTCCTCACATCACTCATGTAAGTAATTCTCAGTCTTAGTTATCAATAATTTCTCTTGGAAAATAGTTGGCAGTATTTGATCATCTGACAGTCAGTGGTACAACACTAACCCTGTGCAGAGGAGCTTAAGTTGCTTTGAACAGGCAACAGACACTAAATATCACTGCAACAGAAAAACTTGATTTCTAAATTATCAAAGCTAATTTTAAGAACATGGTTCTTTTTTATTTTCCCTCTTGCCTTTTCTTATTACATGCATCTTTATCCAATTTCCCAAATTTCTTTTTAAATGTCCTAATATTTCCATCACACTGTCTTCTTCTGCTTTAAATTCTGTCTTTCACACTTCTGAATTTCTCATTCTTCTTGATGACAATTTTATTAGTTTAATTTGAGAAATTAAGGCCCTACTACAATGCTGTTGGTTTACATATTATACCTGTATCTCACTAGCATAAGATACATTTCCTATAAAAAAATCCTTCTGAAAAGATCCTAACACTTCTTTAGCATGAAACACTTTAGTATGAAATATTTTTCTGAGGCACTTAATGAATCATTTAGACGAGCTAAATCCCAAGTAAGACAGCCTTTAGCTTAATTATTCTAAATCATTCCATAACTTTTATGTAACATAACAAATGTGGACTTTATTTGCTTCTGGGGAAATAGTTAAATTTTGCATGCATTCGTAACTAACCAAAGTACAAAGTAATTAAAGATTTTCAATGCTTGCTGATAAGCATTGCCATGACATAGTAATTAAGACCTCAAAATATCACAAAGAAGATGTGATATGTGATATATGTGATATTATAGTCCTTTAAATTCAGTACTTAAAATAGGGAACCTGTGTAAGTTTCTGTAATATACACGTATTTCAGATGATACCTGCAAATGAAAGGATCCGCATTCTGACAAAAGGAACTGCTTGAGTTTGGCTCTAAAGACTTTAATGAGTTCAAAAACAATTTTCATTGTTGGAACAGATGGGAATCTCTCCTCTGATGGATTCCCCCAAGAGCTTCCCATCCTAAATGCCCTCTTTACTGACTTTATACACATGAGGGCTGCAGGTGCTGCTCAGAGAATGGATAAGGAATGTCTGGAACAGCCTGGAGGCTCAGGCTGGAGGGATGGGTGGCATGTCACATGGCATCTGCCTTGACGGCAGTTCCATGATGCTATGGGCACTGTCACCTGCATCCCACTACAGCTGAAGGAGAACACGCTGTAAGGAGCAAACCTGTCTAACCCTTTCTGCTCTCCTTGCTGTAGTCTATGGCTGGCAAACATTTTTTCCCATTATTTTAGTTGATTCCTTACATATAAAAATTATTTTGAATTGTACAAAGTCTTTGGAAATCACATCTAAAATGCTAAACTTCTAGTTGACAAAGACAACTGTGTTGTCCTTGAAAATCAGCTTTCTGATTTGTTTTACTAAGTGGAATCAGTTCTCATGAATTTTAAGATAAACAAGAATCATGTTTGCATTCCTTTGTAGAAGATATCATCTGATGGACTTCTCAAGTGACCAGTGAAGTTGGAGAGGTGGGAACTTCTCTGTCCAATCTCTGATCACTGTCCAGAAACTTATAGATACGAGGTCAACAATAAACTGGAGACTTCTTCCTTTCTTCTTCTGTGCCTGAACACCTGCTCTGTGTGTTACTGTGTGTTTCTATCTGTGTCACAGTAACACAATTGCAAAAGAAATCCATATGAAAACCAGAATTCACAGCATGCTGGTTCACCAGCATTCTTTCTTCCAGTGCCTGAGCACAGTAGCCATGTGTGCCACCAATTCCAACAAAACTGGGAGTATTCCCTCACCTTAGGGAGAAAGAGAGCTTATCGTTAAGTCGGACTTAGCTTATCTTTGCCTTTTTTATCAGTACTCTCTTGATGCTGCACTACATGCACCTGACAACAAATATTGTGGTAAAATTCTCACAATATGGGACACGGAATTTAAAATTCCTGATTCCATGTCTCTATTTGTGACAACCTTCCACCATCCCAGGCTGCTCCCAGCCCCAGTGTCCAGCCTGGCCTGGGACACTGCCAGGGATCCAGGGGCAGCCACAGCTGCTCTGGGCACCCTGTGCCAGGGCCTGCCCACCCTCCAGGGAACAATTCCTGCCCAATATCCCACCCAGCCCTGCCCTCTGGCACTGGCAGCCATTCCCTGGGTCCTGTCCCTCCATCCCTTGCCAATTGTCTCTCTCCTGCTTTCCTGCAGCTCCTTCAGGCACTGCAAGGCCACACTGAGGTCACCCCAAAGCTTCTCCTGTCCAGGCTGAACAATCCCAGCTGTGCCAGCCTGGCTCCACAGGGGAGGTGGTCCTGTCCCCTCAGCCCCTCTGTGGCCTCCTCTGGACTTGCTCTGACAGTTCCATGTCCTTCTTATGCTGAGGGCACCAGAAGTGTCCATGGTGCTCCAGGTGGGGTCTCATGATGACAATAATCAATCATAAAGATAGGATTTCTTTACACCACCATAGACACTCTCACCATGCAGGGATGCCAAGGGGTTCAGGAAAGTGTGCTCACTTTTCCATCCCTCACGAACACTTAAACTTTACCTGCTTCTTTTCAAGATTATGAAAAAAGCCTAAGTCTTCCTTTTACTCCTTTTCTGAACATTTTTTTCCGCTCCATACCCTTCCCACTCCTTTTAACACAGAAAAAATTACCATAAAAGAACAAATGCAACTCCTACCAGTCTGGGCTGAGGTTCCACATATCCAGTACCATCAGACTGCACAGCACAAGGAAAACAAGGAGATTAAGTGCAATTCTTTCCCAGGTTTAAGGCTAACACACCTTTAGCATTTACTGAATGCTTCCAAGTCACTAACCCTAAAGGATTACTGGAATGGAAAATATCACCCTGCTGCTCTCAGTACTGCTGAGTAAGCGACGTACGCTGAGAATGGTTCTCCACTCTCATTTCAGTATTAAAACAAAGAGAGAGAGATTACAACAAGTACTATCCAGGCAGCAAAATATACATTAATTCAAAAGAGGTTTGGAGTCAAAAATCTTCCAAATCAAAGTGTGAGGAATGTCTATAAATGCTTATGATGCAGGAAGTTGGACCTTCTGAAAATGATGTATTACAGATATTCTTCTTTTTATCATCATTGGGAATGTTTTTAAACAAAGTACTATTCTTTGAATGCCCTTCATTTTCACAGAACTACAAAAATTTTCTATATTACCTGTTCTAAACAAAGAGAACATTTTGTTGTTAAGTACACTGTTCTATGTGCATTTGATGTATCTTTTGGCCAATGGAAATACAAAACCTTGGAAAGGTCACCCATTTCAACTCTTCCCCACACAATTAACAATATGGGAAAGAGAAGAGCAGTAAACAAGGAAGATAAGTAAAATTTTCAGCAATGCAGTTATGGAATATTGAAAAGGTCACACTGTATAGTGTGTTCCCCTAATTCTTTGAATATATGAGGCTCTAAAATTCTAAATTTCGCTGAAGGTGGTAATGAGAACAGAACAGAAATGTGAAGCTATTATTTTGACAGTTATTGCAATGACAATGTGAAATGTTATAAACTTAATGTACTCCAAGGAAATCTGTCACTTAATATAGATATTTATTTGTAATCATACACGTACTGGAGGCAATGCCTCCAGTATATACATTTCATATATAATATGAAATATATAAGCCAGTATATACATTTCATACATAAAAATTAGTGTCGCAGAAATGCTTTGCTTTCAATTCTAAGATAAAATGCAGTAGAACATGTAGTCTTCAAAAAGCACTGAATTGTTTCTTTCTTTCTATTCTCTGCCACCAGCAGCAAGAATTTAGTCATTGTGAGCTTGGACAGAAAGAGTTTTCCTGTGCCTTCAGATTAATACATTATTTAGATGATGCTCAATTCTGCAGCAAACTTGAAAATTACACAAATTTCATAATATTCATAAAAAGTTTACTAATTCACCACTGACAATAAACTTATTGTTTGGCCTTACCTAGGGCCAGGAAAAGACTTTTAATTTCATTTTACTGCACACAGTTAACACTGCAATAACTATCAGTACCAGAGATAAAAAGAAAAAAAAGAATGTCATTTGAACTTAGTAGCTGGATTCCAATTTTACAATTAGTCAGATATTGTAGGAATAGTTTGTTGGGATTAGCTAACTAGAATACTTATTAAAAATTTTTATTAAAAAAAATATTTTTTTATTTAAAAAAAATCTGTCTTTATTAAATTGACTGGGAAAATGATGTAACCAGCAGGACAGAGCTGAGATCATTTAAGAACAGTGATCTCTTACTCTGTTCATGCTCACACTACTTTTATTTTCTGACAGAAATCCCCAAGTTAAAAACCTGTGAAACTCGGCTTCAAGTCCAAATTAAAAGCAGAATTGAAAAGCACTACCCAGGTCACCTTCCTGTTTTTTACATGAGCCAACTCAAATCAATCATTCCATCCCTTATAATGTTTTCTGTAAGTATGAATGATTAAAAAGTAACCCATAATTACCTTAAATGAAGGCAAAAAGCCTAATTTATATTTTCTTACTGTTCCCTGATGCTTTATTGCAGCTATATACAACTGAATTAAAGGAAGTTGAGATGACAAATTTCCCTACACTTGCAGAATACAAGATTAGATCACAGTGTTCTCTAATTTATTCCCTTAATCTGCCTTCTTTCTGCAGCAAATTTGTGGTTCTTAAGACAGTGTTATTTAAAGATTATTTTTTCTTATTTCTTTTCTGACATTATAAAGGTGAGTTAATTTGATTAAGCAATTTGTTCACATTATATTTCTGTCTAAATCAATTATAATCTTGTTTCTGCTGAGGATATCTAATTTTCCCCTCTGCTTGCTACCACTTAAAATTCATATTCGACATTCATTCTCAGATTTTATCTAAAATTGTTGTTCCTGCAAGTGGAACAACACCTTCCTTGGCTTGTGTCTTCACCTGCTCATAAGTCTACATAAAACCAACACAAATGAATTTTTAAAATCAGCCAAAAAAAGTCTTTAAACAACTCTGAATAGCTATGTTTTAAAAATCAGGCATTATTAATTCTGTAATATTTGGAATAATTCTAAGATCATTCATTTGTTAAACATATTGATTCACCATGTAAAAATTACCAGAGCCTTTGAAACAAGGATAAAATGTGGTAAAGGTATCTGCCTGTTTCTGTGACAAATTTCTTCCTCAGTCATAAAGCAGAGCTAATAGATTAATAGACTAATAGACACGTGCAAGGAAGCTTTTCCAATTTCTCCCTGCATTATAGATGTCTTCAGTGTCATTAGTTCTTCTCTTAGATGAATATTAAAATTTAAACCAAAAGACTTTCTCCGTCTTTTAACCTTGAAGTTCTGCATTTTCATTGTGCCAGCTGATCGGCCTTTGCAGAAACAGTGGGGATGAATTTTGGGGCTAAAAGTGGAAGAGACAACTGCTGCAGTCCTGGTGCACTCCTGATTTCCCCAGAGGACAAGGAACACCTCCTCCAAGTGCAAGCCAATCCAAAGAAAAGGGATGAGCATCAAGGCAATTCCTCCCTCGCCAGGGCACAAAGTATGGCCAAGAAAAGCTTCTCTGACATCCAAACTACTCCAAGTTTTCTTTATCATCTAAGTCTAGATGATAAGAATCTACACTCATAGAAATGAATAGTGTGAACAGCACAGTAAAGATCCCAAATAAAATTCAACTAATCATACTGCTTTTTTCCTTTTTTTTTTTTTTTCTTCCCATAGAGACTTCTCAACTGTAAAGCCACAGTGAGGAGTTTCAAACATAAGTACTCCTTGACATATGAAGTACTGGGGAAGCAATTCATGTAGTGTAGCCACATAATTAATGTAGAAAGGTACAACAGAAAGGCCTCTATTTTTGGCTGCTTTCTAGCAGAGAATACACAGCCCACATTTGCTTTAAAATGTTAACATTATGTAAATCAACTATATTAATCCTAATTTCCATGCAGTCTTGTCACTCCTAAAGGGTTTTTGTTTTCTCTGTTTATTACTATCATGAAGGGAACAACAGAAAATAAAGGTGTATCCTGCCAAAAAATAGCAGCTACATTCCGTGTTGTCCTGATTTTCCTATACAAATGTTTTAACAGATCGATTTCCACATGATGTCTCAGAGCATTCCTGTAGCACAGGCAGAATTTAAAAGCCAAATAGAACAATTCTTCATAAGTGAAAGTATTTCTCAACTATTTGTCCTCCACCTTTATTCAAAAGCATCACAAAAATGAACTCCTGTTACCATTGATTTGTAAATACTACTCATCCTTTAGATGAAAAACTTACAGGAAAGAAGTAGAAATAATTTCACTATATAGAACAATGTGATTTTTTCAAAGGGTTTTTGTTGTGAACTTCATAAAGTTTCTCTAAAGAATCATCAGCAGGCAACAACCCCATGCACAAGTGGAATCATGCAAGACAAGGCAGTTAAGACCCCTTCTACTGCCATCTTTTCTATCAATTGACACATTATAAATTTCTCTCCACCCTTGTCATTATACTGGACTTCAATGTGAAATGTAAAAGCAAAAATGTGGGGATTTTCTTTTGATTAAAAAAAAAGGAAAGTTTAAAAATACATGTTTCAAACTCCTACGATATTTCGTCTCTCTATCTTCCCCCTGCCCCAGGCAATTTGAGATTTACAAAGATTCTGTGGATTGCAGCAAGTTTCAAATAATATGAAGAGAAACTAAAAAACCCAAACCTGTTAATGCAGCACGGGGGGAGCCAGGCTACTAGAGTCCAGTTACAGTATTAAAAGTTATTTATTAAAAAGCATCTTAAAAAGCATCAGTCTAATAAAACATGTTCTGAAGGCGCAGTTCATTTAGCTGAAGGGTTTTCTCCATGCAAGGCCCTTGAAAAAGACTCTGGGGCCTCTGGTTCTTCTCAATGACACGAACCTCAGGCAGCCGGCAGGGATAAATTCAGGGTGAGGCTTCAAGGAACTACAGGAGTTCTCCAGAGTCTCTGGCATTCTCTGCAGGGCTCCGGTGGCTTTGGACCTGGAGACCCAAGCTGCTGTCAGAGGCCTGGTGGCTGGCTGGAATCGTGTGACCATCTCCCTTCTTTCTTCTTTTCTTCTTTCTTCCTTTCTTCTTTCTTCTTTTCTTCTTCGTTAGTTTTTTGCAGGCAAACCGAAGCAGCAGCATAGCAGCTAGAGAGATAAGGATTGCTGTCTCTCCTCTGCTGGCCTCTAAGGCCAGGTTTTAACTCTAAATTGACCAATTAGCTAAAAATACAAATCTAAAACTATCTATTAAAATTGCTAAAAAACATTACACACTTCAACGTGATTTTATGTAAGTTGTTCTTCTCATGTACATGCAGAACCTACCATGGTTTTAACTTTGGTATTATCTGAATATTTTATTTTTTTGGCCTTGCTACTATCTGCTTTTGTAGACTATCAAAAAATATAAAACAATATTGTACTGTGTTTTGATTATGTTTATGAAATACTAAATTCTATCTGGATTTCTAGGACACTGGCCATCTACAGCTACTCAGGCAGCTTACATGCTGCTTTTCACCAGAAAAACACTTAGAAGCCTAAAGATTTATTTCTATCTCACTCTGATTCAATATATTCTCCTTCTAAAATTCAAAAGGGAATTTGACTTCTTGGTTTCCAACAAAAATCCAACAACCAAACCAACATCCGTTAGTTTTCTTCCCAGTCACTGGGAAAAGCTCCTCCTTCAAGCAGTGGCCAAGAAGAACTGACCTGTCCTCCTGCTTCTCTAGGATCTGTTTCAATCATTTTGGCCAAGCCCCTTAGGACGCCCTTGGCACCAAAATAAGACTGCTTAGTTATTCATTTGAGAACTCTTGCCAAATATTTTTCTCTTTTCCCACAGGAAATAAAAAGCCCAAAGGTATATTTAGAAATGCTCAACTTGGCTTTGCTTATTAAATATTATTTTGATAGAGATCACAATAATGTAAGTTAAGTTTGACTCTAGTCACAAGTCCTGAGCTTGGATATGGTTTGGTAGTTTTAAAAAATTGATTTAATGCACTAAGCAAATGCTCTTTTCTTGGAACTGTATTATTCTGCTTTTTTCTTGGAACTGTATTATTCTGCTTTTCTTGGAAGATCTGTGTCTAAAATAAGCAGACACAGCAAGAGAAAGATCATCTTCAGATTGTGGAGACAGAAAACAATATTATATTCTGTGCAATATCAACAGAAATGGTTACACTTCTGAACAGAAGTGTACTGTAATCACTGCACCTTGACTGGAGAAAGACACAATTTACCAGTGGTATTTTTAGGCTATTGTGTCTGGTCTGATTTATAGACAGAACTCTTTTTTTTCACCCCAAGTTATTTAAGTTATATATATTTAATCAAAATTATCTACAAGGAATGACTGGCATTTGAACACTGAACTGGAACAATTTACAGATATCATAGTGGAACATTAGTGTGAAATGCAAGCTGTGACAAGACAGAAAAATAAAATAATATTACTCACCATGGAATAACTTGTGTGAGTATCCATGAGGCACTGCACCTACTGGACCATTGATTCCACATTTTCAGATTGTCAGTATAAAAAAGGAAACAAACTACACAAAAATGAATTACTGGGGTTGCCTGGAGTTCTATCATAGCAAAACACAGTGGCAATGACATAATAATAGTAAGGGAACCTTGGAGGAAACTGAACAGTTCATTAGCAGTATTACAAGCTGACATAGAAGAAAATCCATCTATGGAGAAGTAAAATAAAGAATTTAAGGGAAGACTGTGATTCCCAATGTCTTCAAAGTAAATAAATAAATCAGTGCTGACATTTCTGAAAAAAAATGGGGAAAAGATTAGGGATGCCTGAAGCTGCCAAACCACCACCACCATTGACTAAGGCAAAGACAGTTTTAAAGTCAAAGGGAAGAGAAAAAGCAGTCCTGGATAAAAGGTCACGGTGGAGATTTCAAAAATGTGGACAATGATAACAAAACTGTCCTACAAGTGACCCTTAATAGCTCATTAGCCTGAATAAGCAGATGCACTGAAAAATAAGTGCAGTGCTGATTTTTACTACCTGTTGCTTTTCAAAATCTGCTCTAAGTTCTAGAGGTTTCTAGAGGGCATTTGAAAAAGAATCTCATTTGCCATAATCTCTTAAAACTCCACAGTAAAATTGCACTAATTAGATTCAATGGCATCGACCACACTGGAATAGATACAACACATAATTTAAATGAGAAGATTTGCCATAAACTTGGTTGTGTATCTGCTGAGAGAGGGAGGAATAAAACAGCCCTCAGCACCCTCTGAATGCTAAGACCCCTTTTCAGATTGAAGCCCATGGAGTCACTGATGTTGCTCACTTAGAAGCAGAGGAAAATTTATGCTGGAAGGTGTCACTGTGGCGAGTAAAAACACGACACAAATTCTCCAAGACGGCTCAGAGATTTGAAATCTGACTCCTCCTTTATTAATTCAAATGAACTCTTTTATAGATTTTAGACAGGTCACTGCGACTGGTGAGCAGACAACAGAACTCTTCACCCACATTGGCCAAATAAGAGGAACATCAAAGAAAGTCCATCCCACAGAAAGAATCCAAAATATTAAGCTTTTGTTACAGAAACAATGACGATGTTTATGTTCAAGCTGTGAGAACAGGCTTCCAAAACCAAAACATCACAAAGAAACAGAACTTAGAAACTGCAGGCCTAGAAAAAGCAGACTACAGGAAGGAGGCTCCAGAAATCATCCGGTCCAATTCCCACTCAAAGCTGAGTCAGCTTTGACACAGGATCTTGTTATCCAGGATCTTGCCTACCCAGACAAGTTTTGAAAAGCTTTGTGGATGGAGATTTGCCTGAGCTCTCTGGGTCCTGCTCCAAGCAGCTCTTATGATGACAAGTTTTCTTCTGCGTCTGTCCTAGTTTGGAAGGCAGGAATCTGCTAAGGGCAAACAGGATCCTCTCTTGGAATGGAGAATACAAACCTCCTCTCTCCAGATTGTTATAATTTTGGAATTAAGGGGCTCTCAGGCAAAGATATGAGGATAGGGATAACAGTTCTTTACTTGCGTTTAACAAGGCAAACAGAACAACAGTACTAGGATATGAACAACAAACAGAAGGAGGGAAACAGTCCCAGTTTTCTCTGCTGCTGGCAGCCTTGTGCTGCAGTTACCATCACAAGCTGCCGGAGTGAGGAGGAGGCCCGGGATGCTGGAGATGGATCCGAAGCTCCCCGGCGGCAGCTGGAGCTGCAGCAAACGCCCCGGCAGGCAGGGGTGCGGGACACAGCGTGGAGAACACCCCGAGCAGGAGCCAAGGGACAGTGGGGGCAGAAACTGCGGCGGCTCCCGGCGGGGCAGAGAGGGGCCAGGGGCAGAATTCCCGGGGCACACACGGAGAGACAGTGACAGACACCCCGAGCTGAGCTCCACTGGGGCCGCTGAAAATCTCCCTGAAGTCTGGAAACCACAGTCTGGCTGTTCCCTTGTCGAGCCAAGAACTCCCCAGCGAGAAGTGAAGCCCAGGTGCTCTCCCTCTCCCCCGTCTTCAGCCAATTCTTTTGTCTTTCTTCAGTACCCATAACTGCCCAATAATGAGTTCCCTATCAACTTATGGGGAAAAATTCTTTAAGAAAACTCAAGCCCCAACAGTGTCCAACTGGAATTTTCTTTACTGTGGGTTCCCCTGGATCCCTGGAAGAGTCCAAAGCCAGGTTAGATAGAGCTCTGAGCAGCCTGGCAGAGTGGAAGGTGTTCCTGCCCATGGCAGTGAGTGGAACAAGATGAAGTTTAAGGCTCCTCCCTACCCAAACCATTCCATGATTCTATCCCTTATTAAACTTCCTAAGGCCTTGAGTGAATAGGTTGGGGTGAGGGGACAAGAAACATCTGTCCCGACAGTCCTGTCCTGAAGTCTGTCCACCAGCCCCGATTTGGGAAACTTGGATGAAATAATGTATTTTTCTCCTGCCACAAATCCTTTGCCATTCACTAAATTGGATATCATTAATGACTCAGAAGAAGTTTGTGCAAAATCCTCTAAATTTTTATTCATGGCAGTGGGAGAGATTAGACATCTATTCTGCACAGCTGAATGATTAACAGTTTAAAATACTTCTCAGATATTCTGTTATGAGATTTGTTTGTTTGCTTCCATATAACTTTCCTCTGGTTTATCATCTTTTCACAGCCTACATGACAGGTGCTCCCTTGGCTATCAACAGCTCTAACTTTTGTTTATCCAAACCACTAGGCATTGTTTTTAGCAGTACATAATAATTTGTGTCTTAATTCTTCCTCTATTTGCTAAAAAGCTGCCTTATCCCCCTGGGATTTGGCCAAACCGTATCTACAGTACTGGAGTATTCCAGTTCTTCAACAATGTTTGATTCTCATGGAAGAGAAGCCAGGAAAAGTAAGAGAAGGTGTTGCCTCCAGGAATCTCTACTTATGTGTTTGCCAAAAATAACGGTATTAGGGATGAAATTCTGTTAAACATTGCTATTCTTTTCATGAACTTCAAGAACCCAGTAGGAATTCTATGCTACAAATGTTTCTTTGGATTTCTAAGGAAACTGGATGTAAACACAGACTTCCTACATGACACCAGGCGCATAACACGTATTTTGGAGTACTGAGATCTTTAGAGCCACATTTCCAGTGAGCTCAAAACATGACACTAAATGTTTGAATATAAACCACTGGGAAAAGTTCTGGTTATATACATTAGTGACCCTTCATCTTTCAAAAAACTTGAGAGCAGACAAGCCCTGCCTCAATTGCCATTTAATCCTCATCCATTTTAGTTATTGCAAAATGGAAAGGACACAGACTGCAGCTGTTTTCTTCTTTTCTTTTTGATTTTTATTCAGAACTCCTTGTACCATCAACATTCTCCTTTTATTTGGCCACCAGTTTCCTGGAATTTGCTACTCCACTAATTTTGGCTCCTGAATTTTGTACACTGTACATATACAATTCTATCACAATTTTCTACAGAAAAAATCCATGGCTTTGTGAGTATTTTACATAAAACATCTAAATTTCTTTAGTGAAAAACTAGAAAGACAAATATTTCTTTTCCAAGAGTAGTAATAAGGACTTGACAAGAATAAATCCAAGCCCAGGAACTCCTGGATTTTTTAGTGAAGGGTTAGCAGGAGCCAATTAATGAATTTAAGTGTTTGTGTTCACAGCCCTTGTGTAAAGTTATGATGATCATATTCTGCTTTATTTGGGACTTCATGCATGGATTTGAATATGATTTCCCATCCAGATGTCACAGCAGAGCTTACCAAAACCCAGGTTTAGAGGTTAATGTCTGCTTTGCTCAAGGTTCACTAGGCGACAGTACAGTAACAGTAAGGTGCACCATGGACTTCCCAAGGAAGCAGTTCCTTGGACAATTTTCCTTGTGGAGTTAAGAGAACACTCCCAGAATGCAGACAGAGCAATGGCCAGAGTGTGGTTCATTCCCTCCTCTGGAAAATCCAAATTTCTGTCTTGGGGCAGCACATTAAGAAATGGATTTTTTAGTTTGGACCTTCAGAGGGTACAGCAGCAGTGACGAGCAGAGAGGCCAGAGGTGCCCCTGGATAATTCCCTAATCCAGGCTATTGCTCCCTGATATAATGCAGAGATTGCATGCGTGATCCATGGCATATAAGACACACACACAAAGCAATTCCTACGCGGACCTGTTGAAACAACCTTGAGTCTGCAGCCACCATTAGTGGTGACAGGAACCACATGGAGGTGCCCAGGGCAGTCCCCACAGAGGGCACTCGTAAAGCACATTCCAACTCATTGCTTTGCCTTTGAGCACAAATCAAATTACTTCTGTTTTGCAAGTCAGGATCTTCAGCAACAGCACACAGCAGAAAGCGAAACATCAACTTCCTTAACTGTAGGCAGATCTGATTCATGAGGCAGGACTGGAATTAACTTTTTTCTTCACGTCAAGAAGATTTCCCGAGTTGTGCAAAATTCCCCTTCTGATGTTGTTCATTCCCATTTAACTCCTGCCAAGCACACTGAAAGCTAACACACTTCTCAGGCTGCACCAGCCAGCCAACCGTGTCTTATTATCCCTGTTAATATAATGAGGTATGATTTGATATTAATAGCTGCAGATTTATCTCTTTAGGTGGGAAATGCAACTCCCTCTGCAGTTCCAGCTAACTGGAAACACATCCAGTGATTTTAGCTGATGGAAATCAGAGGAACATGCTTCATAACTTATAAACATGACATTTAAAAGCATTTTGTGCTTGGATTAATACTGGAAGCACTGCTTCTTCCTGCTAGCAATGTTCCTCACACACACAGCCACAATGAATTAAACCAGCTATCAGTATAACTGATTAAAAAAATAGAAGTCTACTCAAAATTAGACAAACTCTTACCAGGAACATTTAAATTTTTATCAGTGTTTAAAGATTCCAAGGCCAGTTAGTCCTGTGCTTTTCCCTGCTCCATGGAGAGTCCTGACTATGCAGCATCACATTACTGGTCTAATGGAGCAGCCCCAGCAAAATTTTTTAAAATATTCATTTTGTAGTTAAAATATAAATATAAAATTCAAACCATCGGGAAGATTTGGCTGTTGAAAGAACCCAAAGGGAATCTCAGCTCTGCATTGGAGCTCTCCATGGAGCTCCCAGGCCACCTAACCTGCAGATTCTTTGTAGGTCCCTCTGTACCAAGACAGACTTTTAAACTAATCAATCCACACAAAGAAAAGACTTATGTTTTCCAATGGAACTTAATATTAAAAAGATGAAAATGTTATTTGACCAAAAAAGCAGAAAATAAAAAATTAAAGGGAAAAGAAAAATGAAAAGAGAAGGGAAAGAGAAAAGTGAAGAGAGAAGGGAGAGAGAAGAGAGAAGAGAGGAGAAGAGAGAAGAGAGAGAAAAGAGAGGAGAGAGAGAAGAGAAAGGGAAGGGGATAAATTTATGCACATAAATTTATGCACAATCAATATTGCGAACGCCAATACTCACAACCTGTTATAACAAACTTCAATGTATTTTTTCCTGAATTGGATCCTACTGATTTTCTTCCCTATGTTCAAATGATTTAAGGAGAGCAAATGCATCTTGTGCACCCCCATTTCATCTATCTTTAGATTATTCCTCTTGACTGAACCTCCCAGGCCTAGGTATATTCAATTAATACACTCACAACTCATTCCTGATTTTCTCTCAAAGATATTAACTTCCAATTCCAAGTGATGATCTCAGTTAAGAGCTCAGGTTGACATCAGTACCCAAGCCAAGGCAAATTAAAAAACACAGATCTGTTAACGCAGTAATAACTGCCCGCAAAGTAATTTAATTATATTAAAACCTGTTCAACCAGAGCACTTGAAGGACTATGTTACCAAGGTATTATCTCCCAAAAAATATGAAGGTTTGCATATTTTAAAAGTATATACATTTCCCACAGGAACATACCCCTGCTGGAGTTCAGGTGTCAAGGGGGGAGTTCTGAATGTACTTTTGGATTTCAACACTACTAGAAATAGGAAGAGTAGAACAAGGAACTCCTTTATCTTTTTCTAGCTGGAAATTCGTATTTCCCCTATGCAGCTTCAATGAGCCATTAGGAAAGGAAAAAGAAAAAAACATTTCCTTAAAATTCTATTAAATATTTCTGGTTGTTATATGTTTGAAATACATCATTATAATCTTGGGCTTTTTCTTTGACTGTATGGAAAAGTGAATTGAAGACCTACTCAAAGAATAATATTTTATTCATTAAGGTAATAAGTTGCATTTTTTCATCTAATTATTTAAAAGGCTGCTTAGAAACCTTCCTCTAACATACTGAACATTATTTTTATAAGCTTAATATAGACTTATGTTAAAGTTTGCATTAACAGAGCCAACAAATAATGTGTTTTCTCTTGGAAGATGTTGCTACAG
The DNA here is from genome assembly GCA_032173965.1 of Sitta carolinensis. Taxonomy (NCBI): domain Eukaryota; kingdom Metazoa; phylum Chordata; class Aves; order Passeriformes; family Sittidae; genus Sitta; species Sitta carolinensis. Next base: position 21,243,278 of record CM063292.1, read on the forward strand.
TAAGTGTGTTTTATCAATAATATATCACAAGAACTCTGCTGTGTCTTGATTTGAATCCTAAAACTCATTCATTATTGACCAGAACTGGGACAAAAAAGAAATATTATATTTGAAGCTGCATATGGCTACATTTAAACTAAATTTTAGGTCTCTACATACTCAAATTAAATTGTTCGTAACAACACATTGTCCTGCTTTTAAGAACAGGTCATAATTCTCGACTTCAGGAATGTCTCAAATATCAGGGAGCATAAAACAAACAAAAAATGCATAACCTGAACAATCTCTGATTTTTATCGTGCTATGAACAACCCGAAATTAATACCAGATAAATTATTTATATATTAGAAATCTCCTTTAATTTTCATTTCTTGATTCTTGGGACAAGAGGGTGAAAAAATCTAATTTTTCTGTAGCACAAAAAATAAAAAATGTACATGTCGATTTTTCACATGGATATGGCTTTTTTTTCCCCCAGAATCTGACTCTCTCAATTCTTCAGAATTTTATTTACCTGTCAAGAAACACATGGATGTTACACTGGAGTCAATTATGACTCCAATTTGAATGACTCCTCATTGTTCTCACTCAAACAGATCCCATCGGGGTGCTGTGGAATAGTTTCTCTCATTATTCTGAAGTTACTTTGCTTAAAGCTCAACACATGAAACCAGTATTACAGTTTACAGAAGTTCACATTTTGCTCTTTTGCCTCTTTAACTGCATGATTCATCTCTCATTAGTTATCTTTTTTTTTTTTTTAATGGAAAAGTGTACCCATCCTATTTTGCTGCTGATATTCAGCAAACATTACCTCTAGACAAAATAGGATTTTTTCTCCAAATAATTTTTTAAGTACAAGAAAGGATTTTTATTCAGACATTGATAGGCAGGAAGGGGAAGGAATGGATTCTGTCCCACACATGCAGCACCCCTTAAGCAGACTGAATATTCAGCGATTTTACATCACCAGATTGGTATGTCAGGCCCAGATCATTTATTTCATGGCTCAGTTTGAAGTGGATGTGTTGGTTTGACTGTTAAAAAGTCAACTTATTGGATCAAGCCCATCTTTAATTTGTTGTGCTCATCTGTCCCAAAGGAAATTAAAACAGGTGTTTCAGAGAAGGGCTACAGGTCCTAGATGAAATGATATGGCCCCATTTGTTCTCTCTGAATATTCTGCAATGCCAACTGGCTCATATTTGACTAGACCAACGTTAATTACAGAACTAATTTTGGAAGAGTTTTTAAACTTTACAGTTCTGGATAAATATTAACCCCTCTTCCACCCAGGTTCCTCCTGAGAAGCATGTGCATTTTATCTTTTATTACATCATGAATACAAGTATCAGGACTGGATTTATGGATAAAGTAAATTCTGTTTATCTCAAGCTAAAATGCAGGGCTAGAACATCAGTGATTAATTGCAATTAAGTAATCAATAGAAAGTAAATAAAAAGAAAGAACAACTAACTAAACTTGCGCAGAAAAAGTTAAATAAATCCCCATAAAATGTCTTTCTATCGTTGCTAACGCTGTTTTCTCCAAGTTCAGTAATTTTATATAAAAAGAAAGTGCTAGGTAATGTGTAATTATATTTTGTATACTGTAACTGATGCACAAAACTGTAATACTTTGTTACATCTTTAGGAGGTATGTAATACAATTCCCTGGGACAAATGAAATTAAAAATGTATATGCAAGGCTTAAGTACTAAAACAAATCGTGGTGCTGAAAATTTAAAGAGCTGCAATTACAGTGCCTTTTTGCTCCTTGGATAAGCCAGGTTCGTTGGGCTGAGCTTCTGCCATCAGTGTTAGACAGGGCTCAGCACCTCAATGAGTGTTCTGAGAATGGAAATTGTAAATAACTGCTGTTATTTAGTCCTACTAAACATAAAAGTCCTGCTGCAAGTCCTTCTGCTGAATTAGCTGTGCCTCTTCCACCTAGAGATACCTGTCCTGCTCTTTCCCTCGGCTCACCTCCTGCCTCCCATTCCTGCACAACCTCTGCAGGGAGCTGATATTCTGCTGGGAGGACCAAGACTGCCTCACTCATGCTTGTTACCGCTGTGGAATTCCTGGTTTGCCCCACCTGTGCTCTTTCTCTGCTCCTGTTGCACCCAGATGGAGTCTGGTGCTGCTCCTAATTGGAGGAACAACACATCTCCACCATCCCAGAGATTTTAATCTTAGCACAGACCACATCCACAGGCAGGTTAAAGAGAAAAACTTAAATTCTATCAACAGCTGGAATTGAACAGTTAGGATACACACATCCATGGCTCGGGTACTCTTCTTTAGTGCTTTAAAGTCAGAGACTTTAAAGTTGGCCTGTGGAGAATATTGTGGAAGAATGGTTGAAGAACAGGGGACATGTTGATTTGCAGCAGCCTTCAGATGTGGAATTAACTAAGTTTAGGACTCAGCCTAATCCTGAGGCTGACAAGGGCACTGTGCCCTTGTAAGTGATCGTTAGAAAAACAACAAAACATTGTAATAGGTAAAGAATGATTAAAATGCTTACTCTGACCGCAGGAATGAAAACTTAGGAGGAGTTGGTGGTGATATGTGTAACCAATAGTGAGCTTTACTTTTGCAATATGTATGAGCTAATTAACAACGATATAAATGTAGCCTTCTGATCTTAAACTGAGACTGACTGATCATTATGGAATGGTGTCTGTCTCCCGCTGTTCTCCGACATTGGCCTTTTAAAGAAAAGAAATAGGCCTCTTCCACATGATCCATTTCACCCTGCAGCGAGTCTTATGGTCACACAAATTATGCTACAGAATTTTCTCCTGCTCAGCTAAAAAGGCAGCATCAAGGACTATTCCAATTACACACATCTCTCAGGTGACATCCAATTTATGAACATCTCCAGTTACATGAGATTACTGCCATTCCAGAAAATCAAAATCTTCTGATGATACAGATCAATAATTTCCACCTTCCAGAGAAAGGCACTAGAATGAAAGCAGTTTGAAGACTGAAGCCCTTTATGTCTCAGAAGGGGCTACAGGGAAGATGAGAGAGGAACAATTCATCAAGAACTGGAGTGCCAGTGACTACGGATCTGGGGGGCCCCTCTAGCCCTGTCCCCTGGCTGCAGTCAGGGGCTGCCATTCTCAGGCTGCAGGCACTCTCTGAACAGTAGAGAGCACAGAGGCTCTCTGCTCCATGGGTTCCTCACCCCTCAGCAGGGGTTTGAAGGAATGGTCCAAGGCGGCACTTTGCAGAGATGTTTATTCTTCTCAAGGGGGTGCAAAATACACAACAGGACCCCAATTCTCAAGCTTTTAAACACTGTCATCACAGGGACTGGGTCCTGGCTGGCAGGGGCTGTGTCACATAGGTGTACAGGGACAGGGGACAGCCAACCAGGGACAAACAAAACCCATGGGGTGGGGGCGGTGCGGGTAATAGGGATAAACCACTAGGGAAAAAATTTAACATGCACAACCACATGCCAGGACCCAGGGAATGGCTGCCCAGTGCCAGAGGGCAGGGCTGGGTGGGACACTGGGCAGGAATTGTTCCCTGGAGGGTGGGCAGGCCCTGGCACAGGGTGCCCAGAGCAGCTGTGGCTGCCCCTGGATCCCTGGCAGTGTCCCAGGCCAGGCTGGACACTGGGGCTGGGAGCAGCCTGGGACAGTGGAAGGTGTCCCTGCCCTTGGCAGGGGGTGAAAAGAAATGAGCTTTAATGACCCAAACCATTCTGAGACTCTGTATCAGCTGTACAAAAGTAGATCTGTAGCTATGAATATTCCTTAATCTGTCTTTTGATTACAACTACAAATACATTCAAGTATTGAGCTTTTTTCACCTACATGATGCACTAATTAATACTGTCAGTATATAAAATAACAATAATAAAATCAGAAAGTTATTTCTTTACCAGAAAAAAACCCAAACAGCATTCTGCATATGCTGACAGTGTTTGAACACCCAGGAGCAGAGCACAGCATCATAAATATTTTCAGTGCCTGGTACTTTTTTTTGCTCAGAACATGGCTAGAAGCAGTCGGGATGCAGCTGCAGAAAGAAGCTTTGTCAAGAAGCATTCCAGGTTGCTTAAATCTGATCTACCATCATTATTCCTTTGAAGCTGTATCATAAGCAGCTCAGTAAGACACATGTGAAAGTTACTGCACAGGAAAGTTTGTCTTTTTACAGCACTGCCATCAAAATTTACCAGTGTATTAAAGGTCCTAATTTGAAAATGTTATGGTTTGATGCTGGCACAAGGCCAGTGCCTCCATGAAGATACACTGTCTCTGGTGCTTGTTGTGAGATGTGACTAAAACCAGAGCAAAACTGTTTCTAATTCAGAAAAAAAGGAAAGAAGAACTTTATTCACTTATAACTGGTAAAAGAGACACACACAGAAGGAGATGAAAACTTTAAAAACACTCTTCCTCCCTCTACCCAAGTTCTCAACACAGTGAAACAAAATTAAAAATTTTCAGTCAAGGTACCACTTTTTAGATAATTAATCTTCAGTCCATTACCACTCTTCTGATAATCAGTAATCAGTTCATCAAGGAGAGATAGGAGTTCTTCTTGCACTATATTGTGACCTTTTCTTCCATGTCCAGTGCTCTCACCACTGTGCATGGACCAGAACTGTTTCTAGGGTTTCTCTTTTTAAAGATCCTTTGGTCAGTTCTAAAAACCGACAGCTTCTCAAAACTTGGGACACCAGTCCCCCCCTCAGTTTCACTCCCTGGGGCCAAGGGGCCTTGAGAACAGAGCTCTTCCTCTCATCTCTGTTCACACTACTCTTCTACTGTTCCCTCTTGGCTCTAAGCTAATGCCTCTCCCCAGATGCAGTCTCTGCCTCACAGAAAAGAAATGAGTCCGTCCATGGCTATACAAGAAAAGTCCAGCCAAAGGCCACTCCATCATCTCCTCCCACCTAGGATTCTTCTCAGTATTCTCTGACAATCTTCTACTTGCACAAACTTTTATCACTTTTGCTTAGTTCTCTATCTTCTTTCTCCAGATTCAGGAGGATCAGCATTTATAAAGTTTCCATCATTTACAAAAGGGTTAAAACCTTGGGCTGTGCCTGCCCACAACTCCCACAGCAAGTTGCTGGGCATCTTCTCACACGTCCCCCTCCTTACTCTTGGCCGTGCTGCCCGGCTGCCGATATCCATTTCAAGGTGGCACAGACACAGTGTCTCTCTCTCCTCTCTCTCTCTCTCTCTCTCCGTAGGGGGGAAAGGGGGGCTGCTTGATACTCTCCAGGCTCTTGTACTCTCTGCCCCCTTCCATCCTGCAGGACCTTTCTCTCCCCTCTGTGCCCAAGGCTCGGGCCCAGCTCGCCCAGGCCGCAGCTGGGCAGGGCAGGCCTGACCGCCCTCAGGGAGCGGAACCAAGAGAGAGTTCTCCCGGGAGCGCTCTGCTTTGAACCCGCTGTGTGCTCAGAGGGGAGCCTTGGCCTCAGTGGCCACGCTAAGTGACAATGTTCAAACCTGAGCACTCATTGGTTTAACCACTGAATCCCAAAAAAAAACTCACTTCCTTTTCAAACCACCACAGAAAGTAAGTTTTCTGCCTTTTTTACGGCATGTGGTATTTTATAGAGATTACACTCATGGAGGAACCTGGAAACACAGTAATTAACAACCTGAAGATTTTCTAAATGCCAAAGCTATTCCATGGGCTGACTGAGAACATTAAAAAGTCATGAATCATGTCAGAGAACATTTTCCCCAAGATTAAATTATTCCTGAAGGAAAGATTAAAGAAGTTTACAGTGCTGAATCTAGGACTAAAAATAGTCATGAAAAAAAAAGCCAACACAAATAATCAGAATAAAAATTAAAATGTGTTGTGACACATGCAGAAAATACTTTTTAATATATTCCACCTTTGTTGGCTGATATGGAAATTTATAAGAGGCAGCACAAGGGTTGGGTTTCTTCAGTGTGTGAAAAAAAGAAGCCAGCATTGTACATATCTTGCTGTCTCCCCAGACCACACGTTAGACTTTCATGTGAAGGAAAATAAAGTAAGGGGAAAAGAAGAAGAGGCAAAGAAGAAAAATAGAAACCCCATATTATACTTATTTTAACTGTCCATATTGCCTTTGAGTGGGCCATGGAAACAGTATAATCATAAATTAGGTTATTTTAAATACAATGTTTTCCATGCCCTTTCCCCCCTCCCTTCCCAAAGGACAGTCTCTGTCATACAACTCAATGAGCTGCAAAGATCTACTGGAAAATGTTAGTTAACATCTATTCCTTTGGGGATCCTTTTCCAGTGGCTGATGGCAGAAAACCCTTGTATTTACTGAATCACACTTCCAGACACCAGCTTGTGCTTTGAGACCTGGGAAATGATGGATGGAGGCATTTGTCATGATAATAGAGGCTTTCCAAGCACATAAAACCTGGAAGGAGTTACCAGCCCAAATCACATTTAGACTCATGTGTTGGTAAACAATTAGAGTATTCAACAGAGATTTTAATTAATATAATCACATACTAGAACACATGATGAGAAAAATAATAACAAAAAAAGATTGAATCAATGAGTTTTTTGGGTTTTTGTTTGATCTCCTGATTTTTATTTCACAGAATCAGCTGGGTTAGAAAAGTCCTTGGGATTATCAAGTCCAACCTATTTTTTAAGAAGAATAAGCAAAAAAACATCTGGACAAAACTTCTTTTGTGGCCCTGGCAGCAGGCAGAGATGGGAATGCTGCTGCTCACAGGTGGAAACTGATGATTCTAGAACTATGTAATGTGCTATGAAAATCAAACTTTTCCAGACTAATGAGGTGACATTTAAACTCTTAAAATTAGTGGCTGTGGAGTGGAAAGTCACCTTATTCACCAAGAACCAACAGACCCAGCTGTGTTTAGTGCAATTCAATGCTGCTTTCATTCTGCTCCTCAGCCATCAGTCTCTCAGAAGTCCACTTCAATAGCCCTCAGTGACACTCTCCTGGGTCAGCTGTGGGAGTAATTCTATTTAATTCTTGTCTTCATGTTGTTGTCGAGAAACAGAGAAAAATGCTCTATCATTACAAATCTGTTGTTCTAAACTTTTCAGACAGAGACAGTGCTCAGAAGTTCATTTGATTTTGATTAAATTCAGCTGACAGGGGAATGAATGCTGATACATTTACTGTTATGAATATTTGTGAGCTGGGTTGGAACAGAACTGCAGCAAAGGTTCCCAGCACCCTGAATATCAGAGGACAAGTTAATCTATGTAATAATGTTTAGTTGAACTATGAATATACACATTGCTTGGATTTCTTTGTAGACATGTAGCTAGATCTATTGATATATCAGATCTAAACTCTATTGTTCTCATGCCATTAGTGTTGCTGGAAAGGCTCACAGAAATAACTCTCATATAGTGGTCATAGTTAAATCACTCTTTCCAGGGTTTAGCCAGTTCTGGACAGAGCAAGGGCTCTCACATGCTTTGGTCATGTATGTTTTGGATGAAGTCCTGTTTTCAGTATTGATCTTAACCCATGACTGTTGCAGTCCCTTACAGTCTTTTCCTTATTTACTTATTTTGCTGCATTACAAAGCACTGCTCACTCCAACTTCTTCAGCAGTTCTCTGTCATTCAATCCTACATCCCTTCCCACCAGGTTCCCTCCCAAGTGTTGTATGACTTAAGAAATCAAACATTTACGGGATTTTTGTCTTTATGCACCGCTGTGAGTTTGGCTGGCTGGTCATCACCCCCATTTGCAGTGCTGGGTGCAGGTGACAGTGACACCAGTCTGGGTGTGTGGTGGAGGCTGAAGAGTGGGTGGGAAACCAGGGACTGTTTGTTGGCAAGGACTGTGACTGACTGTCACAGGCTGGCACAGTAATAAGCTGATTTCCAACCAAGTGAGCTCATTACCTCCTTCTCACCACACAGCTTTAGTACAGTGACTCATGTATGGGTTTCGATATTCTATGGTTGATTCTGATCACCCTTTGCAGCTTTAAGTGTACAACATTGCCCTTTGTCACAGAAAAGGGACATTGATCGCATGAGGGGAGTCTCCCAGTTAGAGAATCATGGCATCCCAGAATGGTTTGGGTTGGAAGACAACTTAAAGATCATTTAATTCCACACCCTGCTACAGGCAGACACACCTTCCACTAGAGCAGGTTTCTCCAGGCTCCATCCCACCTGGCCTTGGGCACTTCAACTTTTGTGCAATATCTGACATAAAGAAGTAATTCTGTCTCACTTCAGCCAGCAAAATGATGTCATCAATAACTAAATGTGGTATTTTAGCAGATTTCACGCTCTAGGGACAGTAAATGGATTTTGGACTGCAAGATACCAAAGCTCAAAAGAAAATGGCATTTAGAGCTTTCTCAGGTGTGTGAGGGGTTGATTTGTGATCCCAGGGCAAGAGCAGGGTACAAGGACAAAGTGTGTTCCCAAAAACTTCATCACTAGGAGCATATCAGATTGGAGCACCATGAACCGGAGCAAGGAAGGATTTAGGAGCAGAGCTCAAAGTACGTGGAAAGGCTTCTGAGCTGACTAACATCTCCAAGTATCAGTAAGGTACTGATGCCTCATTATTTAGTGGTTATTACTGCTCCATATTCACGCAATATATTCCAGCCCCAATTCTTTACAATGGAGCTGCAGCCTCTCACTTTTGCCAACTTGCTTGATTCAAGAAATGTCAATTTGTCCAATAGTGCAAATACATTCAATTAAAAAGCAGAAAAACAGTCTCATTTTCTTTGATATGAATAACAAACTAATTAGCTGCTGCAGCATGTTTATTTCTTGTTTAATAAAAAGCTGACATGCTGGTCATTAGTATCTTAGGATGTACTCAGCTTAATATGCAAAGCATACCAAAATTAACATAATAATAATGTTAGAACAAACAGGATACAAAACATTTAGATAAATTTAACTCTTTAAATTATTCCATCTTTACACTAATGCACTAACCCAGGCAGCTGCAGTATTTCCCATTGTGTGCCACACTGATAAATTGACTGCACCTAGGATGAGTTTAGTCTTATCCTCCTCCATCCATGTCTGTGATGACCAGCTCTATGAATAAAATATCTCTCAAAAAGATTGGTTTTATGCTTTACAGTATCTACATGCACACCCAAACACAGCTGAACTACCAAAAGGGAAGGATTCGAGTGCTTTCCTGATGAAAGACATTCTACCCTTACAGTTCTTGTAAGTTTGATTTAATTATAAACCAACAGCGCTCCTTTAGCCCTGAGTGGCCAATTTCTAATATTGACACAGGATTAAGGTAAAGAAAAGGGTGGGTACACTTTTGCAAATACACATTTAAGGACAGGGAGGCCTGGGAGTTGCTCTCTTGACTTCTGGCCTTCAAGGAGGTGGCCAGCAGCAGAGCGGCCCCGAGTGCAGGAGCGGCCATGCCGCCGCTCCAGGCCAAGGACGGCCTCGTGAGCGGCATCGGGATGGTGCCAGGCGGCCACAGCGACCTCAGCATAGCTCGCCATGAACTTGATTTGCTCAGCCACTTCGAGCCAGCTTTGCTGCAGACAGAAGGACGAAAGCCTCAGCAGCATTGCTTGTCCTGTTTCCAGCACCCCAGCAGAGTCAGGCCAGGCGCGGCTCGCAAGGTGCCTGTGGGGACCATGGGGCCAGGAGAAAAAGCATGGCGAGCCATGCTCCCGATGCAGAGATTGGGCCAGGTTCACCTTTCAGCACTGCAGGACTCTGTAAAAACTATTCCAACTAATGCAGCTTGAGAACAAATGACCCAATGAACACCAATTCTCTCCTGAACCAGGAAAAAGGAAATAAGTGAAGCTATGTAGAGACAACAACATGGGACTCTGAAGTCAGTAAAGAAGAAGTCAAATTCTAGATGGAAGGGATCAAAAAGTTTGCCTTAATGCTTAGCCTAAAACTCTTTTGTGAGTGAGGCTATAGTAAAGATGTACTTGACATATCAGACTTTGTTTCTTCCCCTGTAAATTCATAAATGCTTTGGGGGGGATGTAGCGTTCTAACTACAGTCATGAGCAGAGGCACCAGTGTTACAGTGAACAGATGTTGGAGTAGCTGTAATCCAATGACAAGCTTGAACAGTAAAGAAAAAAATAAAAAAACATGTGTGGGAAGCAGGACATCCCTCTGACTGTCCTGGAAAATTTTTAAGTTACAAGAATTAGACAGAATGATAATTAATATATCACAGGGTGAAAAAGTAGAATTTTGGGATTTTAGAATGCAAGTTCAGGGGACAAAGATGGAGGAAATAGGGTGTGTCCCTGTCCTTCTTTTTGGTCTCTGCTCTCCATCTTCTGCTGTGGTGGTGGCACTTTCTAATTGGTATAGAGTAAAGGCACACTGTTTGATGTGTTAGGTATTGGATAGCTGTTGTAAATAAAGCATACATAATTTTTAGTATAAAAGATAACACTGTCCCAAAGGGGAAGGAGTTTGGGAGTTGATTTCTGGGAGTCTGCCTGATCCTGACCTGCGGTAAAGACCTCAGAAGGCCAGAGCCACAAATGTAAGATAACAAATATTAAACAAATCCTTGAAACAATAAAAGAACAGACAATCTCGACCTCTTTTTCAGACACTGGGCTGGGGGAAACAGAAGTTTTCACAGACAGAGACAAAGTAAAGTCAGGTGAAACACAACAACAAAAAACATTATTATTTATATTTTAAAGACCTGACACCTTGCCCAGGGAATAAAAGGGGAAGACCTCTGTTCCCAGAGATGAACGGAAAGAACTTTTATTTTAGCTAGAATGGCTCATCCTTAAAATAGCACCCCAATGAGCTGACATGGACCAGAAGCACAGTTGTGAGAAGAACTGTGAAAGATGGGAAAAACTTCACAAATGCAGGTCTCTGGCAGCTGCTGTTTGTGAAAGTTGAAGCCCCAAGAGTTGTTTTTTTTCTTGTGGGGAGTTTTCCATACCATTAGCAAAAGATACTAAGTGAACTGAAGGAAGTCTATTTTAAAGGTGGAAAACTGACTGAGATTTCTAGGTGTTTGTTTTTCTGTACATTGTTGGTTGGAAGAAAGAAGGCGTGGGGTGGAGAGGGAAGAAGAAAGGTGTTCTGAAGGTTTAATTCTGATTTCTTGTTATTTGTTTTGTTGTTTTGGTTTTTTGGGTTGGTTTTTTTTTTCTTTGTTCTCTTAATAAAGTTTTTGTTATATCCTTTCAAGTTTAGGCCTGCTTTGCTTTTTCTCCTAATCCTGTCTCACAGCAAAAAAATAGAACCACCACACCAACATTAGCTTGTTCCCATGTGCTCATTTATGTGGTTTTATCATCTTATTTTGTCCAAAAAATAAATTAAATTACATAGAAGTTATATTAAGGCTGCCCAGGTAAAATCACAGTTTAAGTTCTAATCATAACTTTTCAACTGCATACATCTTCCTCTTTACTAAACACAGAAAAACACAGAGAAAACCCCACATTTTTATCCGCTTCCAATTTAATGCTGAAATGCCAGTGCACATTGGTCATTTCACTTGTTTAGATATTTTTTTTGGGATAAGTAAGGACTGGAAGTTCATGACTGTCTGTCTTTGCTGCAGCTGTGTCTAAGAATTTTATATAAGGTCTTTTCTGGGACAGGCATTTCCATCCTTCACCAAGAACAGCCTTCACAAGAAGTCTCTCTTCTGCTCTCCCCAGAATGCATCAGAAAAGAATATGCAATCATTTTACGAATGAAAGTCAGCAATCACCTGGAGAACTTTGAACTGACACATGCTTACAACTTTTTCCCCCTAATGTTGACATCTTTCAATTCAATCCTTCCATCATAGAACTATGAGAATAATAAGAGACCAAAAGGAGAAGTAGCTGCTTGGAAGAAAAAGTGCAGAGGAACACTGGAACTATTTCCACTTTCTTCGAATTCACATACAGACCACATGTACTAGTTAATATTCTGATTTGTTCCTTCTTTAGGTGAAAATTCATTTTCAGGCAAAAAAACCCTGATTTTCCTCCTAACTTTCCTAATATCATTTTTACCAAATAAACTCCCTTTGCAGCATTGCCCAACCTTACTTCTTGTACACTGGTGACCATGACTGAGGGTATGCAGAGCTCTATGGTCTACCTTGATCTTCAAGCATTACTACAATAAAAAAGACTCAGATTTCAGAGTCTTCAACTTAAGAAATCAATCTTTCTTATTTATTTTTATTATTATAAAGCTTTTTTATTATAATAAAACTGTGACAGCAAACAGACATCCAAAAGGAATACCAGGGCTTCATACACCAATCTCCTCTGTCCATGGTGAGCTTGAATGTCTGTCCTTTTTAGGTTTCATTTTGTTCCACTCCAACACGAGGAGCAAAAGCAAGCCCTGTTGATTCTGCTCTGGTCCTCAGGAAAACCTTTCACCTCCTGTGTGGCATCCTGACTTCTCACAACTCCCATATCAAATGGGATCTGTATCCTTTGCTACAGTAAACATGCTCAGGAGCTTCTGGAGGAAAAGAACAACTTCTTCCTCCTCCTCCTCCTCACATCTGCTTTTTCCTAACAGAAACTAGCATATTCCCAAAAGATAAACAAACAAAACAATGAACTTTTGTTTTGTGAGCCATTCTATTGAAAAAGCCCCAAACAAACTCAAACCACAAATCCCCCAATGACAATGTTCAGCACAGTGACACTTGCAGAACAGCTTCCCCTAATTTTGAAATGGTAACAAGCCATGAACGTTTTCAAATATTCTGGTTTTTATGAAGCAGCTTGTAGAGAATTCTATTTGATATATTCCAGTATGGATATGTTCTAATAAAACTTTAATGTAGTTTTAAATCTGGTCTGCTGATCCTGGATCAAAAGATCTCTCTCTATTGGCCTTGGTATCAAGATGTTCCTGAGAGCTCTATATTTTATGACTTTTAAGCAGATCTGTGTTCTTTGGGAAGCCACCATGTGTGACTGGCAGCACTGCCTGCACTTTGTGTGCAGTAGACATTCTCCAGAGGGCAGATATCCATGCATGGTGTGCACATCCAGGACCTGCCTTCCACCTGAGCCATGGGAGGTGGTGGGTTGTGCCTACCTGAGAAGCCAAAACTTTCAGGTATGCACACCCACAGCACAGCAAATTAACTATATTTGCATCAATATCTATCTACAATTCTGCAGATTTTTTCCTGGTAAGAAAAAAAAAAAATCCCGGGACCAAACTGTATGTCAGACAGTAGATAATACCACTTTCATAGTGGCTGCTGTTTATATCTTAGCTGAGAAAACTCTGTTCACCAATTAAATCAGCTTGACTCTATGGAGAACCAAGTTGCTGTGGGGACTGGAGCACCTCCCCTGTGGAGCCAGGCTGGGAGAGCTGGGGCTGCTCAGCCTGGAGAGGAGAAGGTTGTGTGGAAAGCTCACAGCTCCTTCCAGGGTCTGAGGGGCTGCAGGGAACCCAGAGAGGGACAGTTCCTCAGGAACTGCAGTGACAGGACAAGGGGAAAGGGGACAAATTGAAAGAGTGGTAATTTAGGTTGGATGCATGGAAGAAACTCTTCCCTGTGATGGTGGGCAGGCCCTGGCACAGGGTGCCCAGAGCAGCTGTGGCTGCCCCTGGATCCCTGGCAGTGTCCCAGGCCAGGCTGGACACTGGGGCTGGGAGCACCCTGAAGGTATCCCTGTCCATGGCAGGGGGTGGCACTGGATGGGCTAAAGGCTCCTTCCCACCCAAACCATTCCATTATTCTATGATTCTGATATTCCATGTATGGCACTACCCAAGAGAAAAAAAAACAAAACAATAAACAAAACAATGCAGTTTCTGCTCAAAACAAATACCTTAATTCCCTTATTAATCTTTTTAGCTGGAAAGGGTGGTTCTGGTCAGTCTTCTTTCTGACTTGTTAATTTAAAATTCCTCATCTGTCTTGAGGGAAACCAATTATTGGAAGTGTTTAAGAACTATTTAATTAACCAACTAATGTGAGAATAAGCTCGTACTGCAAGGAACCCCTATGGATGCCTATTCATTTGTCTCCATATGGATGTATCTTCAAGCCCTGGTTCCCTTTGTGTCCTCAGGAAGAGCCTCTCCTCGTTGGGAGTGTTTCTGTTGGGCAGCATGTTGCTGCCTCTTTTAGATGCTGACATTTCTGAGAGCAGTTGGGTTGATATACTTGTACTAACAAACCGAGCTGGGGAAAGATTAATATTTTCCTGGCAAAGGTCAGCCATGTGATAATGGCTTTTTGCTTCCTCAACACAACTTTTTAAGGAAGGTTACAGTAAATTAACCCAAGTCCTGTCTGTCAATCCATTTTCGACCACATGACACATTTGCTCTTTGATAAACTGCTACAGTTCAGTGTGCATTGTGCTCAGCTAGGAAAAAGTTGGGAGGAAAAGCTTATCACATGGACAGATTTAGATTCTTTGGTAATTTAGCCAAGGAATGATAAGGTTTATTTAGAAGAAGAGTCCCAAAAGTGTAGGTCAAGGTGGCTATTTGTAGCTTATGACTATCTCAGCGTAGAACATGAGGATAAATGGCTTGTTATTAACACATTCAAGATAGAGATTGCTGAAAACCCTTTAAAAAAAAATGAAATACTTTGGGTTTTTTGTGTTTTCCAAATTCTCACACGCTTTTACTCTTTTTTTTTTCACCAGTGAGGGCCCTGATTCAACAAAACTTAACCATCTCCTTCACAAAAGGGCGCCAGTGACTCTAAAACTAAATCTTCTGAGTTAATCCAGCAGTCCTTCTTTATCCAACATCCTTTCCCAAACAGCAGTTGGTCAGAGGCACTCAGGAGAAGGCTGCAAGAACACTGACCCAATAGAAAGCTGCACCCTGGCAATCACTCTATTCATCTCTCTCCTACAGTCCGTGGAAGGTTTTGCTTGACTAACAACTATTCCATCCACCTTGCCCCCCCCCACTTTTCAAGAAGGGACAAAAAGGTGGAAAAATGCCCTATCCCTCCAGGCAGTCCTGGAGGAAGACAGCAGCAGCAGGGAAGGTGACCCCTCGCTTGCATCAGGAGGAGCTGATGCATCAGGACAGGACGCTGCTGAGAGCGGCGAACCATACCCATCCAGCCCAGGGACATTGCTGCGGCTGCCACTCAGCCAGGAAACTGGGCAGAGCTCCAAGGCACCTGCCAGGACTGGGGGCCTTTAAGAGTCACCCTCCACCAGCTCAGCAGACGCTGAGCTTGCAACCCCAACCCCCCTTGTTTCACACTCGGGCAGGAGCATATAGGACACTGGTGTTCAGAAAGACACTAACATCCAAAAATCACAGAGGTGCACTTTCTTCACCCTTTTCTACTCCCTGCTCCCTGTTCCTTCCCTAAACCAGGAGGCTTTATAGAATTCTATGGATTTCAGAAGAAAAAGGAAAGATGTCAGAAGCAAAAAGGAAATAAAATAGGCCCAAGTGAATGTTAGAAAAAGGAATCGTCAATGTCTCACATCAATGCCTAAAACTTGCCTTAGTCTGTGGGGTGGGAAACCAAGAGTTGAATGAGTAAAAACTCAGTATTTCAATTTTTCTAAGCATGTTCACATTATTTCCTTTTACCTGGAAATAAAAACACCTATCTTTAGGGAACTTCTGATACCAAAACATTAAAAAAAATGATGGTGTCTATTCTCAATTTAGACAAAGATTCAGTTTGAAAAATCCCAGATCACTGCCTATTCATTTAAATGCACTTATCATTTCTATTTTTGCCACTCTTACCTGGGTGACTGGTCAACACAAAAGATGCACCAGAGCAGTGAGAAAAGCACAGTACACAGATCATCGCTGCAGCCTCAGAGCAAAGGCTGCTCTTTGCTGACACAACCCTGACTAGGACATCATCAATCCAGCTGGAAAATCAAAGGGTGCTAGAACCAGTCTCCTAATTAGTATAGAGTGCTAATCCCTTCCTTGGAGTGTTAAAACTGCCTCACTGGTAGAAAATCTAGTCTAGGAAGTAAGATGGAAGTAGAATCTCTACAAGGAAATTTGTGATTAATGAATCAAAAATGCAAAACCAAATCAATATTAATATTGTTTTGAATCATGTGATGTGAAATATATTAAAACATCAGGAAATATCTACATATTTATATATGTATAAATATCAAAAAGGCCCTTTGTAAAGTAAAAATATTATGATTGCTATCTGCTATAATAATTTTATTGCATTTTACACAATTTCCATATAAAAATATTTTTTCTCTTCCTGCTTGTATTTGAATTATTTTAAAATTTAATAAAAGGCTTTCTGCAATCTTTTCTCATCTTCTATTAGTATCAGCAGGATTTAGATTATCAGGTAACACTATAAATTGGAAAACTAATCAATTCAAACTTTGTGTATACCCAGATTCAGTTAGTTTTAGTATAAATGCCTCAGAGTATTAATGAAAAATGCTCACTCTTGAAGAGCAAAATCCCTTCTTCCCTGTCCATAGTCCCAGTGATCTCCAGAAAAGCCTCCCAGGCTCTGCTGTGATCCTTTCTTGTGGTGAAAGCTGAGAGCTCTGGATTTAATCAGCTCTGATTTCAGGGTGCCCATGAACAATGTTATCTGTGTATGTATCCTCTTTGCAATTCTGTTCAGATTTTCACTGGATTATGAGAGCCATCATGGAAAGAGAACAGAATCCTACACTTCTATGATCACGCAATTCTTGGCATTTCAGTTTCTGCACTTTCTAACTTACAGTGAGTACTTGGATGAAGACTGAGCTGCCAAAATATTACCTGTATTTTGTTATCAGAATTTGAATCCTTCCAAGATCTCATCTGCTGGACAGAGGTCTCATCTGTCCAGCACAAAATTGCCAACTCCACTAACTATTAAAGAATAAACATATTTTATTAACAGTTTTGTACAATTTGTGGAAGGGCTATGAAGCACAGAAAAGACGACAACCTCAGTGAAAGGTGATACTGGAGATTTCCTCAGCTCCTAAACAGGACTAATAAAACCTGGAAAGGAGACACACCTGCCTTTTGCACAGCTAAAAGCTTTGTTATGTTTTGGTGTTTGGTTCCATTACAAACATCACACTGCGAATGATTCATGAACAAGGATCTAATTTAGTGGAAAAATAGCAATAAACCTCTCAGACATATATTTGCACAGCAAAACCCTGCAGGTAAAGACACAGAGAGTGTTTTGCCAATCTGGACAGCTTTGGGGGTTTTTTTAAATAAGCGGACATTCCTTGGTCTCCTGAGTCATGCAGTTATTCAGTGTTCATAATACTTGGATTACTTCCCAGCAGTTTATTATTCCCCACTTCTCTCTACACCAGGGAAAGAAATACTTGTAACAGGTGAGACATTTCTATCACAACTGCTCCAGCTGAGATCTGGGATGTGAGAGAAGCAGCATCTGAGCAGCACTTTCTCTTGGGAGAGAATTTTTGGGTCAAAGCCTTTGCTAGCACAGAAATTTGAAAGGCATGACAGGAGCATAATAGGCTGGATTAAGAACAGAGGGCTGCATGTTATGTTAAAGATAACTGCAGAGCAACTGGGTAAGGACAAAAGCAGCAAATAGGACAACAGAATATGTATGTATCAGAGAGATGGGTAGATGTTTCCCGACTTTGTTTCTATTCAATACCTTGCCCTGAGTGCTGGAGCAGCTCTGGATACCACGAGCTAAAACAATGACATTAAGCCATTAGAGAGCTCCCAAAAGAGGCCATGGAGATGGTGTAAGGCCTGGAGGAGCAGCTGCGGGCACTGGGCTGGTTCGGCTGCAGTAGAGGAGCTGAGGGCAGAGCTCCCCAGGGGCAGCTCCGAGCTCTGCTCTGGGCCAGGGAGCAGCTGGAGCTGGGCCAGGCAGGCTCAGGCTGCAGAGCAGGGCAAGGTTCTGCTTCCCCAGAGGTGCTGGCACTGCCCAGGCTCCCCAGGGAATGGGCACGGCCCGAGGCTGCCGCGGCTCCAGGAGCGCTTGGACAGCGCTGCCAGGGATGCCCAGGGGGGATTGCTGGGGCGCTGGGCACGGACAGGACCCAGGATTCTTGGGTGTTCCTTCCAGCTCAGGATATTCCATGATTCTGTGATAACCAGACACATGGGCTTCTGTGCCTGTTCTTACAGTTTCTCATTTGCCTTCCACTGGGCTTTTCAGAATTCTTTGGGTATTACGTTCCGTTACACATTGTGCAAACAGATTAACCTCTCTCATTGGGGTGATAACCACAGCTCCTTCCTCTTAAAACGACATACAAATCCTCTCCTAGAAAAGCTAAATGCAGTCTGAATCCAAGTCAAGGCAACATGGGGCACTTTAAAGTAAAATCAGACTGCAAACTTGAGGAGGAAAATCCTTCAGAGAGCTTCAATCTAGCAGTCACTGAGCTTCTGCAAAAAATACCACAACACAGTGCTTCTTACATAACTTTGGTATAATTACCAGGAATAAAGTATAAGCAAGTTATGGAGAAAGAGGAAAGAAATTTCTAGTGAAGTCCTCCAACATTCTTACAAAATTACTTGATTTTTGATCCTGGAAGTGTCTAAAATGATGTTTCAAAAACTTTTTTTCTGTCTTATAGGAATTAAGCTATGAGGGACATCTTAAAAAGCAATGCTACTTGTAAATAATGTTCATTTCGTTGAAAAATAACCAACAGAAGTCACAGAAGATAATTAGAAAAGGATCTAATCAGTGGCATTTCTTTAGTGTGTATCATTAAAACACTGAACTGTCATGCAGTGTTTCTGAGCTGCCTTTATTGAGACTTTGTGGTAGCACAGTTTAAATGCCACTGCAGTAGTGACAGAGGGGAAAACAGGGTTAATTACTGACCTCAGCTGGGCCATGTAAATGTTCCCTGCTATCACACAACCCTTCCACCTTCAGATACCCACAGCAAATATTATAAGCACAAGAATGTAATGGCAGTGGTTGATCTAACATTACTTTAATTTGCTAGTTCAAGTTTGGAATGGGTTTACACTGGCCAAGAGTAGGGTTAGATGGGATATTGGGCAGGAATTGTTCCCTGGAGGGTGGGCAGGCCCTGGCACAGGGTGCCCAGAGCAGCTGTGGCTGCCCCTGGATCCCTGGCAGTGTCCCAGGCCAGGCTGGACACTGGGGCTGGGAGCAGCCTGGGATAGTGGGAGGGGTCCCTGCCCATGGCAGGGGTAGAGAAAAATGAGCTTTGAGATCCCTTTCAAACCCAGGCCATTCTGTGATTCTGTGAATCCATGATAAAGGATATCACAGCAGAAAGTTATTTTTGTTGTTACTCACACGATCTCACACTTTCACTACAAACTCTCCCAAACAACACTGCTGAAATGTGGTGATTATTGGAAAGGGGAGGCAGTGACTATTTGGATAGTAAACTCCAGCGTGCTGAGAAGAAAAGAATCAAGCCACATGAATAAATCTCAAATCCTACAGAAAGATTATGTCACTTCTAGTAATTACATAGAACAGACAGGATTTGATTCCTGAAAGTTTCAGCTAAACCCTCTCTGCAACAGACTCTGCAATCTCTACAGAACTGAATTTCTGAATCTTAGAAGGAAAAATGTCTGCTAGGGATGTGGCAGGATTGAACACACATCTTCAGTGAGCTCAAATATTCCAAACTAGATATCTCAGATAACAAGAGATGAGAAGTAATCAAATGAGATTTCAGGTAGTCTTAAGTATGAATCCATGGCAGAAACCCCTGCTGAGAGAAAGCAGAGGAAACTTACGTGAAAACTGACCACAGAGAGAAATGTAAACAGAAAAAATGGTTACTAATGATTGGGAATTCATGGATATTTGGATGCCAAAAATAATCAATGCTTCACTTAAAAAGAAGTAACTTTGGCTATGGATCCAATGAAGTAAAGGCAAAAACAAGAAAGGAAAGCAAATAAAGCAATAAAAATAATCTCAAAAACTTCTTTTTTAATATAAATAATAATTGGATAAATACTGATAGAAGACTAAATCTAGAGAACAACCAAATCCTAAGTAAAAATAGGAACCCAGATTATAGGAAAAGCACTGTATCAGAATGTAGGACTCCAATGCCAAATGTAATAACCTTCCTTCAGGAAACCTCAAAGTGCTTCCTCTGCAAATCAAGACCAGGAAAGAAATTTATGATGACTCCAAATGTACATCTGAAGAGGTATTCTAAAATAGAAGTATTTCTTTCATTTATTTCTTAACCTCCTAGATATGGTTGAGCGTTGTCTCTGAAAATCAGCCTTCTGATTTGTTTTAGTATAGTGGAGTCAGTTCTCATGAATTATAAGATAAACAAGAATCATGTTTGCATTCCTTTGTAAAAGATATCACCTGATGGACTTCTCAAGTGACCAGTGGAGATGGAGAGGTGGGAACTTCTCTGTCCAATCTCTGATCACTGTCCAGAAACATATACATACGAAGTCAACAATAAACTAAGATCTTCTTCCTTTCTTCTTCTGTGCCTGAACACCTGTTGTGTGTGTTACTGTGTGTTTCTATCTCTGTCACAATAACAGTTGAGGAAAATAAAGTTATTGTAAAGCAAAGAGAAAGGCTCTGCCTCTGTCCTGTGACCTGAGGAACAGGGATGTATCTTCAAAAGGAGAGTGATGAGCTTGGGAATCTCAAGGAACTTCAAGACACCAAGAAAACCATTTGGAGTTTGCATAATTTGGCACGCTCTCCTCCCAGCCCAAGCTGCCTGGCTGCTCAGCAAGACTGGAACAAATGGCCACGACCCCTTGGACAAGGTGGAGGTTTATTTTTCAATCTTTTATTTCTCTTTTGCCCAGAATTTCCCAAAGTACTTTAAGGTAATCTAGCAACACTAAACATGACCAAATTCAAGTACTGGGTTTTTGGCAAGGTCATTTCAAAGAGAAGCAAAGCATCAATTGCTAGCAGAGTTCTTGGTGAAGACCTCTTCCTCAAATGTCTCAAACATAAAAGGAGTATTTTAGGGATGGGAATTTCTTAGCATGCAATGTTGTGGAGTGATAGACCACTTTCCTCAGCAACGAATAGCAGCAGTAAACCAATGAATAATAAGCAACATTATCAGGCCTAAGTAACTTTTAATATAAAAGTGTTGTCCCTAAAGGTAAAACCTTGGTCATTTATATTTGGATCAGCCAACTCCATGTGACAAACGGTGCAATATGAAAGTGTGGAACAACAGTTTTGAGGTACAGGACTTCATTATCACATTATCTCACCACATCAGAGCTACAGAAAATGGACTTGCTACGATTGCAGTATTTGGGAAACAGGTAAAATTAGGGGTATTGAAACTACATATAGTAAAAAGACCAATAAAAGAAACAACACGCCCCACCAAAAAAAAAAAAAAAAAAAATCTAGATTACTTCTCCATTCAGGAGAGGTGGCCTGAACATTTTCTATACCTTAAATACTCTAAAATGTTACCAAAACATACTGTAATTTTTTAGTTGTACTTTTCAGTGATCCATTACTTCTCAGGTATGCTCTGTCAGTTGTAGCACATTTCAATTTTATGGGATCATTGACTGATACGCCTGCAAATTTGCTCTGCAGAAGAATTTACGCACATCTTCGGTGACAACTGATAAACTACTATCATTCATTCATATAATATTTTGATGCCACTGTCACTTACACCTGAGAATACCAGGTAAATTACTCAGCAGGTGAAACGTTTACCCAGGGACTGATAATAGAGCAGGTTGCAATCAGAAGATTATAATTAATTACCCGTTGAAACAACACTGTGAAATCAGGCTGGTACCAGCTACACTGTGCAGGTGATGAATGATAGCTGCCAATCACCCAGGGAGGCCATCCCGGGGTCAAGGAAGAAAGGAAGAAATTCTGTTTACAACAGATTGCATTGCCAATGTCAAACCTTTAAAAACAAATCAAATGGAGGAAGCATTAATTTTTCATTGGGATGAAGGTTTGTGAACTTCCACAAAAAAGCCCACTTGGTTTGGGAGGAGGAGGAACGACAAATGCTGGAAAAACATAAGAGGACAGAGTACACTATAATACAGCAATATTAATTAGTATTTCAGATATGGTTTATCTTTAGTAGGTTATAAAGCCATTTGGGGTTAATAAACTGATTGACCTTCAACTTTGCATTGCAGTAGTCACAAGATGTATAGCTTGTTAAAGAGGGAATGCTCCAACATTGCCTTGGAAAATGAACATGTTATTTGATTATGGTGATTCAGCTTATTGCACATTATCCCCCACATGGAAAAGTGCATAATTAAATAACTATTAAAGCCTGTATATGCAATTTATTGTAAAAGAAATCAGTATTTGTCTTCCCCTGAGTTCAGGAGATGATCACCTCAGAAAAACTAGGGTTTTTTCTGAACAGGTCTCCCAATAGTAGCAGATATTGCATTTCAGTCTTAAAATCTGCTGTCAGAACAGTTGGGGGGACCACGACACTTACAAAATCATACCAAGAATGTTTGGAGACCCATCTGCACGCAAAATTCAAAGTCAGAAATTTTAAGCCCTTAAAGGGAAAAGGGCTGCAAATCCTAAATTTGTGCAGGCAAATACAGGGAGGGGTTTTTGGCAGTGATGTTGCAAAGCCTGCGCTGACGTCCTTTGAATCCACAGGCCCTTTGCAGAGCGGCTGTATATAACCTCAAATTTGGGCTCTAAACCCTAGTTTTTCTGTTCTGATGTGTAATAGAGCCAAAGCTAGCCCCACCAGCTGTGAAGTCAGAGGTTTGGTTGGTAGATTGCTGGTCTGGTTGAAAATTATTCCCCAAGGAAAGTACCAAGATTTCTCCATAGTGAAGCCATCTCTCTGGAAATGTGGGAGCCTGAAAATCCAGAGAACCAGGAGCACTGAGAGCAGCACTGGACACAAGAGGCCACTCCTGGAGTGAGGGGGTTGTCCTTTGTCAACAGGTCCGTGCCTTCAGTAGTGACCCAGACTGTATAAAAACCCATCTGGGGACATCAGTGGACTTAAAGCAAGTGCAAAAATACCAAACATTATTATTTAACCCTTTAAGTAACACTGTGTGGTTGAAAGCACAGTGCACTCTGCCTTGTGTTGCATTTCTGCTAAACCAATTCCTGTGCTCGTTTAAAATTTTAATTTATGGGTGTCCCTTTGCACTGCAAAAAATGAATCTCAGAAGAACATTTTACCCCATCATGCATATTGGTATTTTTAGCTCAACATATAGACTCCTTAAATTGTAAAATGCTAACCATACCATATAAACACTGCAGACATCATATTCTCTTTATTCTATATGTGCTGTTCTGTCTCAGTGGGCTCTGCAGCATCTTGACGTATAATAATCTATTTAAAAACACACTGACTTATTTCTGTTATCCTATGAACACACACTCTTGAGTCTATTACTCTAAATTATATACTAGTTTAATGTGTAGATTTCTTACTTTTCTACAGTTGAATATTTTTCAATAGACTGTGAAGCTCAATGAAACATGAGACATTAATCGACATTAAATAAACATGCAAGAAATTAAAGATTTATTACTAATCAACTAGATTTACAGTTAAGGAATCACCACAGTCTTGTTATCCATAGACTGTGCTTCCTTGAAATACTAAATTAACTGGTTAATTTAAAAAGCAAGCAAAAAGAATTAATGCTCCAGCACAATTTCTAACATGCTGCTCAGAACAAAGTTAATCTATAGAGATATATTGTTGACTTTTATTTTTTAAAAAAAGATTTGCATATTTGCAAAACACAAGGGTAAGTATATGATGAAACACTCCTGGTTTTCTGTTCCAAGAACTAGAAATAAAATTGAGCCCCTGCTCAGAGAAGTGGTGCTACTGTATTTGAAGAGTAGAAATCAATCTATTTGTCTTCTCTGCATATTAATTGAAACAAGTGAGGTACAAAAAAATGATGACGAGGCACAAAGGAATTTGTCATCCAGAGCAAGCCAGGTGCATTTCTGCAGAGATATGAGTAGGTAAAGCATATGGTCTTATAACCAAATACATGGAGCTCCAGCAATCAATGAAAATACTCATATATCAATCAAATCCAGTGTGTGCAGTGTGGAGTGAATGGGAATATTTGTCCTCAGTTCCTGTGGAATCAGTCCCATTTGCTGTTAGCATTGTCAGAGCGTACTACCAGAATGTGCATGATGAATATCTTGCAATAAACTTTTTTTTTTCTCACTTGATGTTTGTTAAAAAAATAAAGGCAATTTATAGGAGCTGTTTCCTTGGTTTGAATACACAGGTTGTATTTCAGCAAAAATGTTAATTGATTTATTATTAAAGCTAAAATATGTAAGAGAGGCATTGTGTCTTGGCTAGACCTAGGTAATTTTCAGCTGTTAATCACGCAGTCTTATTTACAAAGGAAGGTTTTATATCTCTTGATGTAGCTATAGATACGGATATTTACACAATAAATATGGTATTAAAATGTTAGGCAGGAACAACACACAAAGATACAGAAGTATATTCATAACAGAACAATTGTGTCCACTGAACATGCAATTCCCACGACCCACAAATAAGGGATATCTGAATCCTTGGACTTATTGAGGGACTGTATGCTAGTCTTAAAATTAGGATGTCAGACCTGAAGCCATCCATTCCCAGTCACAAGGTCCATCACCCTGCACTTCTACAGCTCCTTCCAGAGGATGCAGCTTGGGAAAGAGTCTCAAGGTTAAGGTCAAGGACAAATATAAATTCTCAGCCAGAGCTCAAGAGTGGGACAAGGGCAGGAATACTGAAAGATGATAAGGAAAGTCCTGCAGAGGCTTTCAGAGTGGGTTCTGCAAAGATGCTCTACAACCATTCTGTCACCTTTATCCATCGAGCAAATTTCCTTTACAATACAGCTTCTGTTTCACTGCTGTTATGAAGGGAGATAAAACTGATTTAGACTTTTTTTTCATCAAAGGGAACATTTTTTGAGTTTTGGTACAACTACAGAAAAGTAGGAATTTTAAAAATTTATTTATATTTTTTTTTTCTAAAATTTATTTTATTGGCTTACAGGAAGGCCAGTTGCTCCTTCCACATTTTCCTAGAAATGATAAAAACTACCAAAAGTGACTCCTGCACTATGGGTTCTTTGTTCAGGCCCAGAACTCAACTCACTCTTGGTTCATGTAGAAGAGGTACCAGAATAAAGAGTGTTTTAAAGAGTTTAACTCACAGTTGCCAGCAGGAGAGGGCTGAGCAGGTTAGAGCAGCAACTGGGCTGTCATCATCACATGTCCAGGTTCAAATCAAGGTATCAGAGATCATTTACATCTCAGAGGAATGGCCCCTCAGAGCTGTGCATTTCTGTGTTTCAGCACTATCATCTCCACACTGACTGTATTTAGAGATCCTTTAGCCCAGTCATGTCCCTCACTGCATGAGCTACAGGCACATGCTCAGGAAGGAGCAGAAATAATTTTAAGCTGTTTGCCTCCTTTATTTTCTTGATTAATTAGCTCCTGGTGGTGACTGTTTTTAGGCTTCCCAACTCTCGGTGCCATCTCAAGGATTCCTGGTCTTTAAGTGCATTTTTGTGAGAAAGGTTGTTTCCACAGAACGATTGTTTTTCTGCTAGGACAGTCTTTCTTTTTTTCAGTCCCAGTTGAAAAAATTTACACCGGTTGTCCAGTAAGGCCATTTTCCCAGCTTATATATGAACATTTGTGAGGCAATATGCATTTGCGTAATTGAAAATAACAAAAAAGTATAACTACTTATTATAATTATTTACTTATACTAATACTTACTATTTAGCTATTTCTTGAGAAAATCCCGTTTTCATTGTCATATATGCATGAGAATACACAAAGAAAAAATGTTGTTCTGAAATCTATAATGCAAAACACAAACCATAGCTCCAAAAGTGTGTCCTAGCAGCATTTATAAATATATTCTACACTTGTTCCCTCCCCTTTGGAGTTAACACTTGCACAGTTTGCTTGTTTATTATTCACAAATTCAGCTACTGGCTGGCTGAGGATTTTGGGGAGTGGCAAACCCCTCTAGAACTTCCTCTGCGCTCTTATCCAGCAGCTTTATCAATACAAATACTTTCGTTTTGTTTGAAAACCTGTGTGAGGGCAGGGGAAGCAGTGCAGTTTTGTCACTGTGACACAGATAGGGAACACAGCAACACACACACCGCAGGTGTTCAGGCAGAGAAGAAAAGAACTCTCTCGTTTGTTGTTGACCTCGTATCTCTCAGTTTCTGCACAGTGACCAGAGATTGGACAGAGACGTTCCCACTTCTCCATTTCCAGAGGTCACTTGAGAAGTCCATCAAGTGATATCTCTTCACAAAGGAATGCTAACATGATTCTTGTTTATCTTACAATTCATGAGAACTGACTCCATTATAGTAAAACAAATCAGAAGGCTGATTTTTCAGGGAAAACACAGTTATTCTATAATTGATGTTAAAACAAAGACTATTCCCAGCCTACACCCACGGAAGGCACAGAGGAAGGCACTCCTGCTTCCCATCCTCTGGTCTCCCTGCTATCCCAGCAGACACTTGGCCAGATGGTGAAATTCTCTCCTCAGAAGGTGAAAGGTGGCAGGAGATCAAATACCAGTTCTGAGATCCCTTATGGATCAGTTTGCAAACCGAGAAAGGGGATGCCAAGAATCCACCCAAGAATGTAAGGAACACATTCCTATTAATGTCCGAGCAAAGCTGCAGAGCCTCGCTGAGCCCAGAGATTCTCTTGGGATGGACACAGTACAAAGCAGCGCCTGGAAAGTGCTCGTAAGATCACATATGAGCTTCCCAAAAGCTCAGAGCAGCAGGAACTTCAACCAGCCCACACGACAGCTCTCAAAGGTTATGAAAGCACTGCCTGGACATGGTTGAGGCATAAGGATTTATAACATCAATCCCTAGTGGAGTGTCAATACATTCCTCTCACAGTTCCTGTCAAAAAGTTTCTTCTAAGATATTCAGATTGAGATTGCGAATCAATCTTACACCTAAAAAAAAAATCTGTAAGAGATGCTACCAATAAAACCTATTGGTCTGCTAAATGTCGATTTGATCTTTGGAGGTTTGTATATTTTTCTGCACCCTTTATTTAGTTAGTCTTATTCAACTTTTTTTCTCCTGAATATATTATTTTACATGTGTTTAGCAAGCATTGTTTGGCTCCCTTTTTCTAAATTTTAATGGGAATTAACCTAGGTTTGTACATTATCATGTCAGTTTTAAACTCCTTAGGAGAGGAAATCACATTTATGTCCTCCAACACCTGCCTTCCACCTTGCTCCCGAGTAAGAGTTTGGAGTAACATTGTTTACGAACACAAATGTTTCAGAGGTCAAACAAAAACATAAAGTCCAGATTTCTGTTAAATCTAAACATATCTTGTAAGTTTGTATACCAAAATTTGCTCACGAGTATTCAGATGCAATTTCCAGAAGCTACACCTTAATATGTTTGTGTGCAGGTATAGGCTTGTAAAAAAGTGCCTGACTTGCTACTTTGAGATATTTTAGCATTAATTCCTTGCTACCACACTAAAAATTGAATACTCAAATAGTTTTCAGAAGCCCCCAGCATTTAATCTGGCTTTGAAAGCCTAACCAAAAGAGTACTGTGACATTTCCATTAATTAAGACACATAGTCCAATTTTGAAGTCCATTTATGTCAACTCTCATTCAACAGGTATTTTATTATGGCCAGAGCCAGCATCCAGTCCTGCTCACTGAATTTCCTTTTTCTTCCATTCCCTCAAATCACTCTGCTAAGAATTGTGCAGTTGTTTGAAATAAAAATTGCAAGCTTTTAAAGGAGTTCCTGAGAGTTGCTGCTGTTTTACTGCATCAGGCAGATGACACTAAATGCTGCATTAACACAGCATTCGCCAGACGGATGATTGTCCACAGGAAAGGTTAACAAAGGTTAGGTCCAGGGCAGCCCTGGTGAAACACTGAGAAACATCACACAGGTACCTACAACCACTGCACTGCTAATTATTAATACTTTAATTTTGCATTTATGGCTCTTACCCCAGCTGCAGAGCTGCCCCAGCCCTGGGCCAGCACAGGAGGGACCTGGAGCTGCTGGAGAGAGGCCAGAGGAGGCCCCAGGATGATCCCAGGGACGGAGCAGCTCTGCTGGGAGGAAAGGCTGGAACAGCTGGGATTGTTCAGCCTGGACAGGAGAAGCTTTGGGGTGACCTCACTGTGGCCTTGCAGTGCCTGAAGGAGCTGCAGGAAAGCAGGAGAGAGACAATTGGCAAGGGATGGAGGGACAGGACCCAGGGAATGGCTGCCAGTGCCAGAGGGCAGGGCTGGGTGGGATATTGGGCAGGAATTGTTCCCTGGAGGGTGGGCAGGCCCTGGCACAGGGTGCCCAGAGCAGCTGTGGCTGCCCCTGGATCCCTGGCAGTGTCCCAGGCCAGGCTGGACACTGGGGCTGGGAGCACCTGGGACAGTGGGAGGGGTCCCTGCCCATGGCAGGGGGTGCCACCGGATGGGCTTTAAGGTTCTCAACCAACCTGTTCAGGTTTATTCTACAGCATAAATGCTGCCTTCTGCCTGCTGAAATACTGGACTGATGATGCGGTTGACTTGAACCCAGGCCAGCTCACGGCACACCGGCACCGCGCCAGGCGTGGGGACAGCTGAGGCGCGGGGTTTGTGCACTCACCTGAACCTTAGGAGCAAAGGTTCCTAAGCACGGACAATCCCATCGCATCCAGGGCTCAGGCAAAGAAGAAAGAGAGGGCTCTCCAAGGCTGAATTTCCAACCGGGACGATTTATTAGGGACGAAAGGGCCAGACACGAAGAGAGCATCCTCGCCCACACGGGACAGACACGAAGAAACCCCACGGAGCCCTGTGCACAGGATTTTATACGGGTACAAAACAAGGGCGGGTACAACACATTATCCAATGGAGTTAAGTCGGGGCAGTGTTGAAGGGTTGGGTCACAAGTCTTGGGACAAATCAGGGTAAGGGGAGGAGGGAAAGGGTCACGGGATTGGTTCTGGGGAGGATTGACAGAGAAGGAGCTGGAACAGAGGTGGAACGAGGGGTTGGGTAACCGGGATTGACAGGGAAGGGACTGGAACATCGGAGGGGAAAAGCCATAGAGGGAAACGGGGAGGATTCAACTTCGGGAGCAGATCAATCTGGGAATACACATAGGTGTGCAGGCTGCTGCGGGCCGCAGGACAGCCGCGGTGGCCAGCAGGGCAGAGCGCTCGCCTGCCAGGAGCGCCTAACGCCAACCCTGCCAGCGGGGCCGGGCGCGGGCAGCGGCCGAGCCGCGGCAGCGTGGGGTGGCGCGGCGCAGTGCCGGAGCAAGGAACTGAGACGAACATAACTTGGACACACTGATTTCCTCATCTGGCATTATTTATTTCTCTGCCTTTTGCTCTTCTTTTTGTATTGGAAGATTCCTGAAATGTTACCTTTCAACCGGACGTAGAAGTAGACCTCAAAAAAACCCACTTTCTTCAGGTCATTCTGTAGATCCAATAACTACTTCTGTCTTTTATTGTGATTTTCTAGAATGTTTGAAATGTGCTTTCTCTTTGTGGGGACACAGAATTCTGCAAAGTAATGACACATCACCAGAATTTCTAAAATTCTCCATATTTTCAAATAAAGCCTCTCTATATATAAATGGATTATAATAATTCATCATCTGTATTTCACCATCGTCATGAAAATTTACAAAATAAAAAAAAAATTAATTGCGGGTATATTAATAAAATACTTTTACATTTTAAGAAGTAACCAAACATTTAACACTTCAAATACAAAGGAATTTTTAAGCAATATTCTGCTTCTTAGCAAATAACTATAAAAATTATTTCCAACAATGAAAAATTACCTACTGTGAAATATTAATGAAGAATTTAAGACTGTAGCCCATTAAAATACATGACAAAGTTCCCACTAAGTTCATATGAGGCTTGATTTTGTCCTTTGCCAACAAAGCTATAGGAGAAGGCTGTTACATCAAATAGAAATTGTTGATTTTATCTTAGCCGTTTTATCACTTTGTATCTCTCAAATGAAGACAAAATTCTAACTCTGATCAAAGGAAATGGAAAGCTGATGGGGTCAGCTGTTGTTGCAACCAAAGTAGCTAGGATGGACAATAGCTTAGCCAGGTATAATATATATATGCTTTAGTGTAAAAAGCATAAACCCGAGACTGTGGGAGGCAGGATACTGAAAGGATGCTAATGGGATCATTCCGAAACAGGCCACCTGTCTGGTTCCAGTTCTCCACTGGTTCAGGACCTTTGACATAAAAGGTCATGTCCCTGTCCCAGAGTCGAGATTGGACCCTTGCCCTCAGGTAACCCTATATATTGTTGTTAGCCACACCCCTGCATCTTTGGATGCTGCCCTAGGACCATGTGGTCCCTGTGTTTGCTATTTTACTATCATTAAAGTCCTATTTTTGGCTACTCCATTGTTTCCATCCCTTTATATTTGCCACACTTCATCCCAGCTGGACAGGACTCAATCAAAGTGCCAGACTGTGATAAGCTGTTAACTCCCACCCTGCCTGTGAAGTATCAGACAATGAAAACACAGAATCAAACTTTATTTTCTCAGCAGGTTTATATACAGAAGCCTACAGAGGGTGGACAGTCAGACCTTCACATCAAGATCCTTCAAACACAATGCTTAAATGGCTCTTCTGATATTTGCAATTTGTAAACTACTAAATGCCAATTTGAGTTTTGTAGATGAAGAATCTTGCACTGGAAAAATTATTTAAAAACTGTACCACTGTATTTTTGTGCTTGTTGTTGTATTTTTGAGTTTGTTCTCAAATAATTCCTTTGAGATCTGAAATCTTGGGCTTGTTTAACCTCTGCTGTGCTTATGTGCACCACCACAGACTGAGCCATTCCAGGCTTACCCCAGTATCTCTGAATGTTAAAAGTTAATATATTTTGGTTCTACTAGCACTGTCAGGGCTCACAGTGTAAGAAATGATGCCATTAAGCGGAAGCCCAGGCTCTCAGCCATGTGTAACCAGGCTAAATCCAGCAGCGTGCTGCTGTCACCATCTATTGGCTGGCTCTGGAGGTGCCAAAATCAAACCATTTGCAGAACAGAGCTAAAGCTAATTAGCAAAACTAACAAACATAACAGAAGAATTTATAAGAAACACTTAAGTTTCTTAAGTGAGTTAAGATTCTCAGATTCAAGTCATGAGTAGAGAGTGATTTAAAAGTCCATTTAAGGGTATGCACGGGAATGAGCAAGAAATGTGTCCAGCTCTTTGTGCTTATCAGGAGGGACATTATTGCACGGGAGCTGACACATCTGAGAGAGAAACAAATCCTTAATCTGGTAACATATATAAACTCATTTCTGACAATCCATTTTCAAGGACTTAATCTAAATTGCCAAGGTAATTAGCCTTGTTTACTGAAGCTTGCCCTATTAACTTTATCTGTCATTTTAAGAAGGCAAAATATTTCCAGTATCAGGGGATATATAATCACAGTAAATACATTTACCGCCTCAGTCTGAGCTGCTGTATGATGCTGAAGCTACAATAGAGAAAATAATTAAATTTGTGTCAAGATGAAAACATTGGCAGGGAAGACCAAGAAGTCTGTGGTCCAATTCAAACAAGCAGCATTTCGTAGGGATCAGCAATATCCGGCATGGCCAGGACACTGGGACAACCTGGGCAGGATTTGCATGTGCAGGATGGATGGATGTGGGATGCAGTTTGCACTGGCTGTGCTGCACAGCCTGGCAAACACTGAGCAGCCAGTTCCGAAGGAATGCAGGCAACTTTTTATATATGTGACAGCAAATACTGCACTTGGCAGGGAATTCAGTAGGGTGCTTTCCAAGCTTAAAAGGGCTTTCTGGGGCTGTTTCTGACCCCATTCAATTCTATTCTTTATAGCATGGCTTCCTTCCAGGAGTTTCAACATGCCATTCATTCAGGGAAATGCACTTTAAGTCAATGGTAGGTTTGCTTGCATAAGAAGTATGAACTCTGTCTCTAGTACCTATTAATCTTGGGGAGTCAGCTTGTGTGCAATCTATTTTAAAACTACTTTCCAATAGTCCACTTGCACAGTGCGCGCACAGGAGGGGTGATATTTTGTGAGAACTCTGCATCTGGGTTCCCAGTGAGAGGGTTGTTTTGTGTTTTGTTGGGGTTTTTTTCCTTATAAAATTCAGAATTATATTGATGGGAAATAGTATGGTTTTCATCTTACCTTTTTTAATTAATTTGCTACAAAAATATGTATAGAAACACTATTAAATTGTATTTTTAATTAATCAGATACAGGCAATAATTAATAGTCTTGTCAATTATAAATATATAAAGAATCTAATATTTTCTGGTTATTGCAGTTTGCTTTAATTTAGAATTTATAAAGGGTTTTCTGTCTCCAAAGGACATAGTACCAGAGAACACCTGAGTGAGCAGGAAAGCAGCACAGGAGAGGAAAGTGAGATTTCAAGAGAACACAATGCATGTGCTAATCATTGCCAACACAGCTTGTGGGCCTTCTTTCCATTCATCCCGGAATCTCCTGCTGTATTAGGGTCTGACTGCACACAGAACACCAGGATAACAAAGGGCAGGAAACTCTGCCACACTGACTTGCTCCCGAACACCTCAGGAATGGAAATCATTCTAAATAAAGAGCCAGACCAGGATGAGTTTAGTGAGCTGTAATAACTGGGAACATTTGTGGGAGAAGCATATTCTTTGTGTGAAGAAGTTGTCAAACTCTGGCCAAAACAGTTCGGCCCCTCTTCCTTCCCAAAGGGTGAAACCGAGCACCTCCCATTCCCACCGAGCTCTTGGAAACGCCGCTGCCCCAGGAGCAGGGCTCCAGGCAAGGGAGGGGGCTGCAATCCCATCCAAACAATGAACCAAAGTCTGCCTGCTCGCGGATCATTCCTGAGCAGCAAACAGGGATGGATTTGTCGTGGAGGAGCATTCACTCGGAATCATTCACTCCACTTGCCACTTGAAACAAACCTTCTCTTTGTGTAATTGCAATGCTCCCTAATTACTTATGACTGACCAATTATTTAAGTGTTAATACTATATATAGTCAATCTGCATGCCTTTAGTGTCACACAAGGATTCTCGTTTTATGTACTGCAGTTCTCCATTTCTCTTGAATGATGCCAAGTAAATTAACATCAAGGTTTCTGCCTGCGAGTTTGCTCAGACATACCTTCTTAGATATATTTTAAACCAGTCCTGACATTTTAATGTCAGGATATAATTATGATAACAAGAAACCCATTAGAGAGATGAGATTGAGGTCATATTAGGAAAACATTTCTCCCATTAGTTATTGTACACACTGAAGTCCATTGTTTAAAAGAGACAAAGATTTCAACAAGCCAAAATAAATATAAAATATTTATGCAAGTAAAACTAAGTAAATCTAGTGTGGAAGCATTTCTGTTTAGAAATCAGATCTGAGACAAAACACTTTATCTGTATATTCATAGTGACTTTGAGGAACTCCTAATGCAGTTTGGCAGGTCCTGACAGGAAAAATGGAGGAGCTCTGTATTCCCCTTTTAATCTATCCTGGGTTCTGTTTTGTACATCTGTCAAACCGTATAACATTTCTTATGTAATGCAGGCCTATAGAAAGCAGTTTTTGTTTCCAGCTGGCATATTTCTGCACTCAAACGCTCAGCCATAATTTAGTTATTGCTTCCCTACATGTGGCTTGTTTATTTACTTTACAAACTTGCACAGAAAATGCAACTGTACACTAA
Organism: Sitta carolinensis; assembly: GCA_032173965.1. Lineage (NCBI taxonomy): Eukaryota > Metazoa > Chordata > Aves > Passeriformes > Sittidae > Sitta > Sitta carolinensis. The sequence continues at coordinate 21,277,000 of CM063292.1, forward strand.
ACCATTAGTATTCTGTTGGGAAGATTTGTGTTTTGTGTTGGGGGCAGTTCACATTAAACTCGAGGTCTTAATACTCTTTTGAGGCTTCTGAAGCCCCATGGAAACTCTTGAAAAGACTTATTTTGTCAGCATATGTAAATTGGATGAGGTGAAGTCAATGTGATTTAAAGCTAACATCTTTGAGAACTCAAATGAGACAAAGGTTTTATTAAGTGAAATAATGGAGGAAATTGAAGTTCCACATTTCAATGTAATATGGTCATCAAGATGGAAAATAATATTTAGTGAAATTAAAACTGCAGGGTTGAAATTTGTATCACTCTTAGTCTACATCCGTGCTTTTCATTTAATTTATCTGACATGACCCACAATTTCCAGGGGAAGTACAGCATGAGACCTATTGGATATAGGTATATTAACAAGACTGCATTAGGGTCACACACTGATTTAGTCAACATTTTTTCTATATTAATTAAGCAGAGAAAATAGCAAATTAAAAAAGAAGAGTTAAGATTTGTATGTCACACAGATCCTTGCCTATGTTTATAATTAAGTGCAATATTTATATTCAAAAACCCTATACTGTTACTTGAGAAGGCTCAGAAGGGAAAAAAATACAGTTTTCATAAAGTTTTAGTCTGAAAAATGTTAGGGTCCCAACTAGGTTTACTAAAATTCTCCAAGATCTATCCACTATGTTTTACAGTGTACTTTTGTTCCAAACCAATCCAAATGTGCCACACCACCACAGAAGATGGAGAACAAGAAGAAGAAGAAGAAGCCCAGGGACACACCCCATTGCCTCCAGCTTTGCCCCTGATCTCTCATCTAAAATCCACAAATTCTACTTCCCAGGGTGAACTAGAGCTTATTCACTTAGAGGGAGAGATTCTGCTTCAAGCAAAAAGTGTCTTTTTTGATGCATATGAACTACCCTTCTCCAGATATGAGCATATAAATCATTAAAAACAGGGCTTACAGTAACTTATATGTTACTTATGTATCCTGCCTTTTCAATAATCAAATCAGACCAATTGAATTCCTTGGATCATCCCATTGCCCTCTGGGAACATCCAATGGCAGGGCCTGTATTCTGAGAATGCTTCAGTGTGTGATATTAATTCATATTTGCATTTGCCCCATTGTTTTCATCCTTCATACAAAACATGTACCACTTGTTCAGATTTCTCTTTTTTGCATCAGTTACTGACAAATCGCAGTGGGAATTTGTCTTAGAACTTAAATTTATCCTTCCAAAATGGCAAGCACTTTTCCCTTCAGTTGAGACTGAAGAAAATAACTCCTGTGATTCTTCTTTAATTTTTTTTTTTCATTTTATTGTTGCTTTTTATTGCCTGCATAGATTTGGATTACCTAGAATGAAACAAGTTCATTCCGTCTCTTAACATTCTTGCTTCCCATGGACAAAGGAACAATTCCAGATAATTTGCACCAGGTCACATTTCAAAATAATGTTTGTGCCTCATACTCGAATGGCACAGGAATACAGATTGCTTGGAACAGTGGAAGAAATTAAATCAATTGGTTAATTGTTCCTTGTATAGAAAGGAATAGACGGCTAAGCTCTTCACAACTGGTTCTGAAAATGAATGGAATCAAGCCCAACAGTGTGGCTGCTTAAAAAGTGCAATAAAAATATCACAGAAGCACAGAATTACTTGGGTTGGAATGGACCTTAAAGGCTACCCAGTCCCACCTCACCATGGTCAGGGACACCTTCCACTGTCCCAGGTTGCTCCAAGCCCCAATGTCCAACCTGGCCTTGGACACTTCCAGGAATCCAAGGGCAGACACAACTGCTCTGGGCAAATACAGAAAATATATAAAATATATATAATAGTTTTGTAAAACAGTAGCAGTCTAAATTGTGATCCTTCATCACACAGGTAAGAAGAAATGGAAAAATCCAACACTGACAACACCAGACAGCATACAATAACAGCATAACAAATCCCTCTGCAAAGCAGTACTGTATTATGGAGAGTGCAATAATATATTCTTTTAGGTTATGATGATTTGTGTCACGATCCGCTCATACAGGCGGGGTGTCGTGATGGTTTGTTTATGGATCTCAGAGTGCAAAAAGGCAAACAGCAGGGGACACTTCAGCAGTTTAATCACAACAATGCACTTTTATTGAGTGCTAGCAACACAGTTAAGCGATAGATGGGAGAGAGGGAGTGAGAAAGAAAGAAAGAAAGTGAGGGTGGGATATAGCTACCAACGGATGAGACGAAGTCCTTGTTGTCCTCGGCCAATGGACGCGTCTTCCTTCCTTGGGGAGATCTCAAATTGGGGTCGCTCGGGGAGTCACTTTTACAGCCCTTTACATGGCAGGAGGCAGCGGGCCAGAGAGGAGGTGTAGTGTCCCAGGTAGTCAGTGTAGAAACAGGTGCAGAGCGAAGACAAAGCTAATTGTCCACTCAGGGAACAGGGCAGGACACACCAGAGCAGGCCAACCTTCAATCAGCTCGCCGCGATGTTGTCCATCGTTTTCTTGCCTGAGTTCCCATGAGAGCACCTCGGTCCGGTAAGCACATCTGCACCAACTCAGCCGAGCAGGCTCCCTGATTTGGGGGTTTCACAGTTTCAGTCTTTCTATGGAGAAATTCCTCCAGAGCCTCCCCTGGCCCAGCCTGAGGCCATTCCCTCTCCTCCTGTCCCTGTTCCCTGGGAGCAGAGCCCGAGCCCACAGCTGTCCCCTCCTGTCAGGGAGTTGTGCAGTGTTGTCCCTGAAAATCAGCCTTCTGATTTGTTTTAGTATAGTGGAGTCAGTTCTCATGAATTCATAAACAAGAATCATGTTTGCATTCCTTTGTAAAAGATCTCACCTGATGGACTTCTCAAGTGACCAGTGGAGATGGAGAGGTGGGAACTTCTCTGTCCAATCTCTGATCACTGTCCAGAAACTTATAGATACGAGGTCAGCAATAAACGAGAGACTACCTTTCTTCTTCTGTGCCTGAACACCAGCTGTGTGTGTTACTGTGTGTTTCTATCTGCATCACAGTAACAGTGCAGAGCCACAAGGGGCCCCCTGAGCCTCATTTTCTCCAGGCTGAGCCCCTGCCCAGCTTCCTCAGCTGCTCCTGGGGCTCCAGAGCCTTCCAGCTCCATTCCCTTCCCTGGACACGCTCCAGCCCCTCAAGGTCTCTCTGGCCAGGAGGGTCCTTCTGGCCACACCATGGCTGGGACAGGTGAGGTGTCATCTGCCTTCTTGGCCATCTGGCTACATGCTGTCTGTGTCAGCCCCTCATGTCCAGCGCCCCCAGGGCCTTTCCCACCAGCAGCTTTTCAGCCCCTCTGCCCCAGCCTGGAGAACTCATGGAGCTGTTGTGACGCCAGGGCAGGATCTGGCACTTGTCCCTGTTGTCCCTCACACCACTGGCATCATCCCATGGATCCAGCCTGTCCAGATCTCTCTGCAGAGCCTTCCTGCCCTGCAGCAGGTCTTCACTCCTGCCCAAATACTTCAGGAATACTTCAGAATGCCATGCCAAGGCTGTGTTTTCAGTTTCCCTTTGGCAACTTCACTTCCCTGCAATCAGCCGTGTCTGGGAACAGCAGGCTGATACTCCACACCTGCCATCCAGACAGGAATGAGTAGGACATGAAGGATTACCAAGAAATTCCCACCATAAAGTCAATAGTCTAAGCCTTGAACAAGGCCAGACTTGAAGTGTTGCTGGTAGATTTATGCCTTCATCCAGCTGAAATAATAGTTTTATGAGGCTGACAGAAATTACGGGACTTCATTAAAGCTGCCATCATGGACAAATTTTGCAACAAACCCTGAGTGCTTGATGGATGACCCTGTGTGTTTAAGTGCATTGTCTGATTTAGAGTCCAAACCTTTTGCAGTACTCTCCATGAAGATAAAGTATTTCATGCCACTGTGTTTTGGGCTCTATATTTTTGACAATATGTTTCATGCCTCATTTGCCACCAAAGTAATGAGATTTTAGTCAATGTTCAAAGACTTACTTCCCATTTTTCATGGCAAAAACCCAGAAGGGTTATTTTTCTACACTAGTGTACTGCTAGTTCATTGAAGTCCTGAATATACATGGACCTTGAGGCAGCCAAAGTTTAAAACATTGACTTCACAACACAGAGAAGACAAGAAGCAAAATGATTGGAGCTGCCCATTGGTTCCAAGGATATGGTGTCCTATGTCTATTTTTTCCAAAATATCAAGGTGTACTGATACAACAGAAATCTTATCAGAAAACAACTTCTCACATATCCAGATATAAAAATGGATCATTGGTTAAGTGTTAAATTATTTTTCCCTCCCAACTCAAGTTCTGCTTTCCCTAAGATGCATCGGAAAATATGGATTGTGAAACAACCAGAAAGCATTGCATGAAACATTGATGATAATTTATCTCCTATTTCATAGAATAAATTATACTTCAAACAATTCTTTTGCTGAATGTTGAAATCAATATATTTTAATATGTGTACACATATATTCAGTCAAAAGATTCAACAGTCTTTATTTGAAGACATGAAGGATAGAGAGGGGATTTTTTGACACTTCTACAGCTCTTACCATGCAAACTCTAGCATGGTCTTTTACAATGCACACATATAGTCCTGCAACACAATTCTTACTATAAAAACAGGAGGAAAGTGAACACAGTGGGACAAAACCAAAGATTGAAATGGCCTTTAATCCAACGGGCTTGCCTTTGGGTGCTTAACAAGAAGTTTGCCTACACAGTAATCAACAGTATCAGCAGTTTAAACTGCTAATTTGAACAGGTATGGAGTGAAATACTAACTGGAGTAAAAACTTCAAAGAACAATTTAAAACCAGTTTTATGCTGCAGCCAGGGAGGCCATTACTGAATAATCTGACTTAAAGCTGCACTTTAACCACTATGTGCTATACAGAGACAGGAAAAGCACTAGAGATGCAAGAGATCTATTAGATGCTTTTAAAAATATATGTTAAAATAATAAAAATTGATTGCATGGGCTGCCTTTTGTACATTATGGACTATAACACAATATTAGAAAAAAAGGAACTGCCTGGTTTCAAAAGGAAGGTGTGAGCACTGTGGAAGGCTCTAACACTTCAAGAAAATGCTGCCAATCACTAATAAGTTAAGTGTCCTCGTTTAGGGCAAATCTGGGAGTAAACCTCCAAAGGGAGATCCCTCCAGAGAGCAAACCCACACGGCTCCTCCCCCATCTGGTTTGGGAATGATTCCTCGGAGAGAAGTGGAAAGAACCTGTTTATTTAACAGGCACAGCCCCCCCAGTACACAAAATGAACAATACCGTATGACAACACTCTTTCACCGCTCTGAAAAACATGACAGATTCAGCGAGTCTCTCTTGGGGGTGGTCGCTCTGCTGTCACTCCCTCCGGCGCTGGGGATGGATCCTGCAGGACACAAGGTGTTCTCAGGTCCCAGTCCGGAGCAGGTCCCAGTAGTTCCAGAAAAGGAAAAGAAACAAAAGCAGGAGCAAAACAGGAGCAAAAGCAGAAGCCAGAGCTAGAGCCAAGCAAAAAGAGCCCAGCAAAAAAACAAAAGCCACAGTCTGTACTGCCCCGTCTCTGTGTCCCGCCAGTCGTGGGGGGAGCAGGCTGATAACAGAACCAAAACAAAACATTTGTCCTTCAGAGCCCGTCTCACAGGCACAGAACATAACATCCAGCATAACAGAACACACGAATGGGGATACAAGCATCACCCTAGCATATTAAGAAAGGCTAAATTATGCAAGCTCAAATGAACTAGCAGCCATCAACTGTGAAAAAGAATGTATATAAATTTAAGAAAAGCTTTAGTGGCAGTTCCAGTGTTTCTCCTTCCTCAACCCATATTTTCAAGGCCGAACCTCAGGCACAGATATGATCGTATGCCACAACCTTACTATTACAGGGCTTTTTGCTGCATGCAACACACAAAGTCTAAGCATGGCTTTTGTACCCCAATTTGATGCCATTCCAGAACGGGGTATGATAAATCTGCTTTATTAGGACTCTACAATTACGAAGAGTAAAATCATAATTTAATTTGAAGACACACCACAATGGTATTGATTTTGGAGGCTAAATGCTTATTCTAGAGCATTCTCTTCTGCGTAGCTGTGCAGGAATAATACAGTATTGCTTTATCCTGACTATTCAGGATGTAAGGGTGTGCAGGACTAAAGGACAAAGCAAAGGGAAAACTAGAATTAACAACCAAACTGGCACCTGAGCTGCAGCTGAATGTTGTGGAATTATATTTGTAGCATGTTCCTTGTTCTTGTTCAATGATAGGCATCATTCCCCCCTACCCACTGCAGCAGTGCACTGTAATCTGGATATAGGGATAGGATCCTAGAGTGGCTGAGGGTAACACAGAGTAAGACTGTGGAGCTTTCTAGCCTCTCCCAGCCATTCTGGCATAACTCATGCCCATCTGTTCTCCTTCATGCTTCAGTCCAGAGGGAAGCAGATGGGATCTACTCTGCTCTCTTCTTCTGAAACTTGTATTCATTATAACCTAAATTTTAAAATTACAGTCTTGCTTCAGCAATGCTCTCAACCAATATTTTTCCTCTCTACAGAAGCAAAAATAAACTTTACAATAATATTCTTTGCCCGTAAGGGTCAAAAATTAGAGACACTAACAAGTGAACTGTCTTCTCATCCCTGGAAGCAATTTTGTTTCCGTTCCAAGTCTGAGACTGGATCTGGGCATGACTCCCTAATATGTGGTGTGGCTGATGCTCCTCTGATATTTTTCAGCAAAGACAGAGGAGTGAATGTTTTTTTCTACTGTGTCAGGAGCTACTGCTTGTTGCACTGCTGTCAGATCCCCAGCTCTGCTCCTTCCCAACATCCTGCTCTCAGGGAAGCATGGTCTCAAACACTTGGCTATTTCACCAGCACTTGCATTTAATAGGACTTCAATAAGTTTTGCTTTTCCAACACTATTAAAAGACTCTACAGAAAAATTGTGGAGTCTGTCACTGGATGGAGAAATAATGATGTTTCCTGCTTGTGGGTGTGAGTCTAGGGATGTTCTTTAAATTAATTCCATTCCATTCCAGATAACTTTCCGTATGGTCTCAGTGTATAATGTCCCCTTTCTCTTTGTCCCTGAACTGAGCATACAGTGATGCTCTCCTGCCATTTCAATCACCAGTTTTACACTCTATTTTTCATGTGGTTTCATCTTTTGTTGGGCTAGAAAGAAGGTAGTGCCATCAGCTATTCTTTTTCTCCTGTGCTTTTACTCAAGGAAATAATTTAATACTGAAATTTTTGCGAACAGAAAACACTCGAATCTGATGACTGCCACTATTTATTAGAACACAACTGAACATAAGTATCTATGAAATGTTTTACTTTAAATATTTCCTTCTCTTATGCTGTGGAAGTGTGCTGATTCAGGCATAAGTAATTGCCCATTAAAATAGATTTGGTGGTCCTGTGTCAGATGAGTTCAGTTCTACCACTGTCCTGTGGCACCTCCATCTCAAGGAGCCAACACCACCTTCTCACTGATCATTCCTACTCAGGCCAAGATAAAATAAATGAAAACAAATCATGATGGAAGACACACAACAAACAAGTGTTCACCCTTCTCTTGTTACCTTGAGGGCGTAACGGGGAATATGTGGCTGTGACTGAACAGAATTTTAGTTCTGTACTCATCCCCGTGTGACTGGGGAGCTGTGGAACAGAACAGGGCATAAATAGGTAGCAACGATAAACGATGAGAAATGCTAGCAGTCAGAAGTGCAGCTCATTAGCAAAGCTCCCACAACCTCCCTGTGCATCGCCTCAATCTGACCTACAGCCACGACACATTTTTCCACACTTCTGCATCTTAAGCATCAGCCCTGTTGATTAATTCCTTTCTGTTGTCCTGACATATTTTCCTAGCCTGATATTTTTAAGTGGGCAGAAATACTAAAATATTGAAGAAGTCTAGAGTGACACAATCCCAGAATCCTGCCCTTCATCTCTTTGCAATGGAATACAAAAGGACTTTGCAAATTATAGGTCTTCTTTTTGTGGTTTTTTTTTTTTCCTTATGAATTTGACCTCAGGTTCAGAACATGTCTTTATGCCTTCTGGTAACCTTGATTATTGTCTAGGAGAATGCAGAATCTTAAACATTCCTCATTCCCCCAAGAAAGCTGGCAAAGCTTGCAGTCTGTTCCATATACATGAGGCACTGTGTGTAGTACTGATGAATCAGGCACACACAGCCCCACTCTTGCCAACAGGCAGCAGTGGTTATCACTTCCCTTTCACACTGCTTAAGTAAATTATTTATTACAAGTTCAATTGAATTTTAAAATGCAAAAAAAAATATATTAGTTGCCTTAACTCGCGATTCTAATATAATTGGGTTTCCTCCCCTTGTTAAATATATTCAAATGTAAGGATTTGAAAAGAACATTGAGGAAGTCTTTAAAAATAAAGAAGCGAAACTGCACATAGTTTGTTGCTGGAGTGGAAATATCCTGATTTACAACATGCAATCATGCTCCACATACAATTAGAACATATCAAATACATATCCATATTTTGTTTTATACAATATATTTAGCTTCTCAAATAAATGAAAAGGGTGTTCAGAGAATTCTCCTGCCCAACTGCTTGATCAATTCTTCCATCCTCTCTCTTTCACTTCTGGGTTATAAATTTTTGTTTCTCTTTGAAGAAGTTGCATTAATATTTAATTGGAAAACTTCATAAAATGTTAGAAAATTATTACACCAGACACTGAGTAATGCCCAAGAGAGTAAACAGCAGGATTTGTGTTATGTAGTTTAGCTGTGCATTTGCATTTCCTTCTAATATCACTGACCTTCTAAAAAAAATTGCTCCCATTCTCACTGTGTACAGGCAATGTGGTTTTGTCTAATGAAATTAACCCCATAGAAAAGATCCATCTAAGTTCCCATTTACCTTGGTCATTTTGGGATGGATGCTTAAAATCTGTGGACTTATTTTCAAGGCATAAAATAACAGCATAATTAACTCTTGGAAATCTGGGATACATTTCATTGCTTACAACCTTTCCTTTTGATTTAATATCTTTTATTTTTTTAATGCCAGTGCACTATAACTCTGATTTTCAAGGCATTCAAGTACTGAAGACTAAACCCTAACTAGATTAACCTGATACTATTTGATTTATACATTTTGACAGAGAAGTGTCACTTAAAAAAAAATAACTCAGAAGATTCTCTTTGAGATGAACAAATTTAAGGTCTGTTCATGTGGGGCTTTTAATGTCTGCAATTCATGAATTGAACTCATTTATATTACATACAGGCAGAGGGAATATATTGTACTTATTAATGTATTAAATTAAACCATTGATAAACCCAGTATTCAGACTTTTGCTTTTACTTTAAAATACATGATGTTGAGCATTAAATTTTTTAATAATTGGACAAAAAAAATCTGCTTATGTATCCAAGTGCTTGAATTTTCCCACATAATACCCACATTAATAGTTTCATAATATTGAAGCAAACATCTGCACACAGAATTTGCTTCTCAATGAAAATGTAGAACCCTACATCAAACCAGTGGCAGTTTTGTGCAACAAGTGAAGAGTCAATCTTTAACACCAAGCAATCATTTTCCCAGCCCAGACCGTTTTTTCTTGATTTTGCAATCACTCAGATGTGTCTCCAGAATTAACATCTGTGTCTGTGTAGTTTGAGTTTTTCCAAACACAGACCTTCCACTGATGTCTCAAGTGAGATCTTGCTCCATATCCCAAGTCCCACATGAGTATTTGTTCCAATTTTGAAAGTCCAAGCTGTATCTTTCCTTCTAAAAGAACTCTGTATTTGGGACAACTACAGAATATATAATAGAAGCTCTGTACAGATCCACTCTGGTTTAGGAGGAAGATTTTTTCTTAACATTTCTTATTCTCTACAGAGTAACTAAATGTGAAGTTTCACTTTTGCATGTACAAATTTCTCTCTCAGACCAGAGCAAAGTGAGAGAATAAATTCTTCCCCTTCAATTCTCTTTGTCCAGTTTTTCTGTAAAACTGTCAAATACAAATCACCTTGTAACACTTTTTTCCATTTTTTGGTTTAGAGTGATGCCTTAAGATTTTAGCCTTTATATTTTTCAAATCCTGTACTGCATTAGTGTCTAACTCTAAACTCCATATACAGTGTTAGCTACTGTCTATACATTTTGGTGAGACAAAACAATACCTCTAGGCCTGAAACTGAAGGACACCCTACTGCCTCAGGCCAAAAAAAAGTATAAACAAAAGTGAATTGAGGGGAGCAAACCGGGGAAATATGACTTCATTAGCTGAAGTTGTAATTGGAGAATTGACCTCTGATATGTAAATAGACCAAACTTATATCTGTCTGAAAAACTCTTGACCATCATCCATTTTGGAGGAGTTGTCTGCCCCTAATGTACCTGAAGGCCCTTCATTAAATACATCCGCTTTTATCCTTTTAACTTTGTCTGGCCTCTGTATCTAGGTAAGCCCAAAAAAGGCATCAAGAGTGCATTTCACCCTTGTACTGCAGAAAGCCTTTAGATTTACCAAACTACATTGCCACTACATTGAAATTCAGTACCAATACATGTACTTCACTAGGAACTGAATTCAGGTATCTAAAATCCTTCTGCAGACCAACATTCTTTCAAGTTGGAACACCACAGTCAAGGTATTAAAAATATAATCACGACATTTCAAAGACTATGGCTGCACTTTAGGTACTTATTGTTTTAAATTTCTCCAACTGCAATACAGGGGTTTGCAAAATACCTTAGAATTAAAGAAGCAAAGGTCCAGACTTTCAAAAGGTAGTCAAAGCATTACTATTTCACGAAAGTACAATTTCTTGCTGAGCCTTTACTTTCTCCTTTATTTTGGTGTCTATTTCTTATACTTGTTTTTCCTATTCCTTTATTATTTTTCTGTTTTCTTCCCTTAGCAGCCATCAAAGATCCAGTGGAATTGTGCTGTTGCAAAGTGTAACTGGTATGAAGGAAGAGATTTTCTGTGTTTAAGGAGAAGCAATTGATAGAAGACTGTCAGATCCTGCTGTTACTGCAATTCATTGCTGTGATTCATTGTTAGCAGACTTCCAAGATGCTGATTTTTTTTTCCCCTAAATATTAGCATCCAGCCTGTTGTGCTCGTCAGATCAAAGATCTCTGACCACAACATATGTGTGCCCAGAGAATTCCATTGCCTCCTGGGGAAGGGGCAGGGAATATTCAGGTCTGCTAAAAATATGTGCCTTCATAGTTAAAGAAAAAGAGAGCAGTACTTCAGACAGGTCTTCACAGAATTCTAGAATCCTAAAGGATTACTCAGTGCCACCCCTGCCCTGTGCAGGGACACCTCCCACTGTCCCAGGCTGCTCCCAGCCCCAGTGTCCAGCCTGGCCTGGGACACTGCCAGGGATCCAGGGGCAGCCACAGCTGCTCTGGGCACCCTGTGCCAGGGCCTGCCCACCCTCCAGGGAACAATTCCTGCCCAATATCCCACCCAGCCCTGCCCTCTGGCACTGGCAGCCATTCCCTTGTCCTGTCACTGCAGTTCCTGAGGAACTGTCCCTCTCTGGGTTCCCTGCAGCCCCTCAGACCCTGGAAGGAGCTGTGAGCTCTCCACACAACCTTCTCCTCTCCAGGCTGAGCAGCCCCAGCTCTCCCAGCCTGGCTCCACAGGGGAGGTGCTCCAGCCCCCTCAGCCCCTCCGTGGCCTCCTCTGGACTCGCTCCAACAGTTCCATGTCCTCCTTGTGTTGGGGCTCCAGAACTGTTCACAGCATTCCAGGTGGGGACTCAGGAGAGCAGAGGTGGAGAATCCCCTCCCTCACCTGCTGGCCATGCTGAGCCTTTGCCAATCAGGTATTTGGTAGTCTGACTCTTCCCTCACACAAATGAAAGTATTTCACTCTTGCTGTCAATGACTTCATTGCAGCTGACCCATCAGAATATGTGCAAAATATCATTTATGAACTGTATCTCCCCTTTTATACATATTTGCCTTTTCCTACTTTAAGGTTTGAGGATTAGGGAGATTATTTTATCTTTTTCAAAGGACATAGCATACAAAATTGTAGTTCTAGACATAAAAAGATTGATGACAAAAGCTCCAAAGAAAAGACATTTTTATTTCATGATTCTTTTTGCTGGCCTCTAGGTATAAAAAAAATCACTCCTAATTAAGATGATCTTCTGTATACTGCCAAATTAATTCAACATTACTTTGTTTTGGAAACAATGAAAAAGAAAAGTGTTTTTATTGAGGAGTTGCTCCTGGGATTAGCTGGTGGCTGTTAGCTGAAATTAAAGAGAATTCTCAGTAGTTTCCTGACTTTTCCCAAAGCCACTAACATTGCTGAACAACCAGACAGCTGATTGAGACCTCCCTGACAAGCACAATTCCAGTACTTTGCTGTTCTCTTGTCAGAAATCAACATGTGCTTGAAGAATCAGCTGAGATTTTGAGATGAAAAAACTGTTCTCTTGGAAAATCTCCAACCAGTCCTACTGATAACAGTATTAAGAGCAGAGCACAATTTCCCTGTACAGCTGTCAGAAAACAGGTTTTACTCTAATCATTCAACAGGAAGTTGTCTTTTTCTGAGAGCCCAACTGACAAAAACATGGATTTGAGCTCATGTTTTGTGTGAGAAACTGTGGCTGGGGCCCAAAGAAAGCCTGGCTGACCCTGTCCACTGGCTGTGCAGCCAGGGGCAACCATTCCCAGGCTGAGAACATTCTAGGAATGATAGAAAGCAGATCTCTGCTTCCTACAGATCTCCTGATCCCTTGTGCCGAGGTTGGAAATAAAGATCAGAGAAGGCACTTTTGCGTGGAAGTTTATTCTTCTGAAGGGGGTGCAAAAGAGGAAGCAGGACCCCAAAGGCCAAGCCTTTATCCCGAGTCCTCCTGGGGGTGTTCCCATCAGGGGACAGGTACAATGGGACTGGGTGTGGCCAGCCAGGGATAAACCGAGCCCGTTGGGAGGGTTAACAGGGAGATACTACTAGAGGATAAACAGCTTAACCAACTCAATATTCGATTACCACAAGAAACCATGCTCCACGCATCTGATAGAAATTCTGTAAGTGCTGATCAGATATTATCCCAAATCTGAATGTTATGTTGAAATTTCAGAGTCATAAAAATAAGTTAATTTTCCTGAGATTCCCCTGATAATCTGAATTCTGCCTGAAGCTGAGGATGTTTGGCTTAGTTAGGGCAGCTGGGTGTTCCAGATCATATCCATAAGAAGGATAAAGTAAGATGCAGAGTGTATGAAGACATTGTATTTAAAAAAACCCATCTTTTCTTAAAATTCTAGCTGAATATACCAAACTTCAGAGGAATTTGGGAAAACTCTGGGGAAAAAACACCTCTGACCACTCATCTGAAGTGACAATGCTGTTGCAGCATTGCTGTTACTTCTCACAGATTGTGACGATCCGCTCATACAGGTGGGAATCAAGATGGTTCATTTTTCAACCTCAGAGTGCAAAAAGGGAAAACAGCAGAGGACTCTTCAGTTTAACCACAGCAATGCACTTTTATTGAGTGCTAACAGTGCAGTTAATGCGAGAGATGGGAGAAAGAGAGAGAGAGAAAGAAAGGAAGAAGGTGAGGGTGCGATATTGCTACCAGTTGAGCAGATGGAGTCCTCATGGCTCTTGGCCAATAGACTCATCTTCTTTCCATGGGGAGATCTCAGAAGTTAACTCAGAAAGTCACCTTTTATAGTGTTTCTCCAAAGCAAGTGGAATCTGACCTGCTGGAGACAGGTACCGGCCCCACAGCAAGTGGCATCTGGCCAAGCAGTGTGGAAATCCATGCGCTGTTGTGATGGGATTTGTTACTGTAAGAGACAGATACAAACCCTCTCCCACAAATTCTAGCTCACCAGCAAGAACGGAGCAGTGTACCATGGCCGCATGGCCAGACCTGTGAGCAGTCACTTGACAAGCATCCACCTCAGTCAGGTCAGAACTCTTGTACGAATTCCTTTGGGGTCTTCAGGGTCTTGCAACGGTTGTGAGGCAAAACTTTGTACGGTCTCTCACACACACAGTTAGAGGCAATTTTAGTTTTGCAAACATGAACCAATTTTATGCAAATACCTCACACAATATAGCAAATTATAGCCAAGACACGACTAACAGCAGATAAAGTATCTGAATTGCAACTAATGTGAATCACTATTCAGTGTTTGTTTATGCCTTTTACTATCAGTCTTTAGTAACTCACTCAAAAGTTTAGAAGTTTAAAAGTTTAAACTTTTAAGCATTTAAACAGTTTAAAAGACTCTTCTCTTCACCATTTCCATACTTATTTACCGTTCAGTAACTCTTCATGTAATTTCTCCTACATTTAAAACATGAAGATAGAAACAGAAATTCAGATCAAAATAGTTTAATTTCTGAAAAGAAATAAGAACTGTATGACAGAGCAGTACAGTAGTGAGATGGGCAAGAAAAGAGGAGAGAGAATGAAGAGGAAAATAGGAATGAAATATTCAGTGCTACTGGCCTGGAGATGATACAGGAGCTGTTGTAAGATCACAGGACTCCATCCTGTAGGTATGAATCATTTACTCTGATCCATATGTTACATCAAATAAAACTTGAATTGAATTACAGAATGCTCCTTCCATTTGGAGGGTCTGAGGAGTCTTCACAACACTCAGACTTTGCTTACTGGTTTATGAAATCACCAAATCCCTTTACTGGCATTATAGACTCATAGCTCACAGATGACTGCTATTTATTCTGAGTATAACCTCCCGATTTTCAGGAACTTATAAAATGCATATGAAAAGTTCCCTAAGGGACAAAACTCAGTATATAAAAACCCTCAAACCTTGAGTGATTTATTTCACAAAATTATTTATAAAATAAGGAAGACACTGCTGCTAGTATTGACCTTGCTCAAACTGCAATAGAGCCAAAGCATGAATACTTAATAGCAGTTCTCTAAATATCTGGGCTCCTGGAAATTGAACAAGAGTAAGTACCCCACAAATATATGGTCATCTCAAAAGGATCCAAAAGTCCTTTAAGAAACTTATGCTCTAAATTCCTCAGTGAGAAACATATCTCTTATGGAAAAACCTGCTAAAAGCTTTTAGAAATAATGACATAAATAAGATCATTATTCCTAATGTGAATCTGTTTAGTCTGTGTTAATAAATTTGCAATTACTTTTCTTTTTAAAAATGTTTTTTTACAACTTAAAAAATGCAAAGCAGACCATAATATATTTTCTCTGTATGTTCTTTGCTTTATAACAGTTTTTGACAAGTATTTGCTGGAAGGGCTCCAAGCAGGCCCAGGCTCTGCTCCTGGCCCAGCCATGGCCCCAGAGCCACGGGCAGGGCTGAGCCCAGGAGCTGCCCCTGCACAGGAGGCACAACTGCTGCCCTGGGCAGTGCCCAGCCCTGAGCAGAGTGTGCACAGAGGCTCTGGAGTCTCCTGGCTGGGGATATTCCAGAGCACAGGGACACACTGCTGTGCCCTGTGCTCTGGGATGGCCCTGCTGGAGCAGGGAGGGGGCACCAGGGCAGCCCCTGTGGCTCCTCCAGCCTCACCCATCCCGGGATTCTTCACAGCAGATAATGAAATAAATAAATTCAGAATTATCCACACACACACATCATTATAAATTCAGTGCACTGCCCAGCAGGGGGCTCTTGGGAAGAGTAAATGTGCACTTTCCTAGCAACTTCCCCAAATAAAGGGCTTCTGAAAATACCCACAATAAGAACCATGCTGATAAATGAACTCTCTTTGCTTGAACCCCAACCAAAAAAATAAGCTCAACTGTTAACTGTACCAAGAAGGAAATGAGAAGACTAAGACCTTTAGTCCTCAAAGGTAAGAGCTAAAAGTTTATAAATCACAAACCCAGAGAGACAGACTGATTCTGTATGAATAGGCTGAGTTTATTCCAGCAGCCTTGCCTTCTTTAATGGGAATTCTCTTTGGGTAAAGAAGGTCGCTTGCATTAGACTGACTTTTCAAAGGAACCTAAATAAGGCAGGTAAGATTTACATAAAAGTTAATGTTCCTTTCTTCTCAGGGACAATCTGCAGTCATTTAGTGTAAATAAGAACAAAATCTGTAGGCATTCAATGGGAGAAAAAATAACTCAGGTTCTTTTGAAAATCCAAGCTTAAGCTCTTGAGAATGCAGCATAAATAACACCAAGTTTCTTTATCAGAGCTCCTTCATCCATCAAACACCTGGAATTCTACACCATGCAGAGGTATCAAATGAGAGGGTTCACAATTTAGGGCTCAATAATGCAGGCATCCCATTAATAACTTTTTAACAACTTTTTTTTAACAACTTTTTAATCCCATTAATAACTTTTTAACAACAACGGATGTGTCTGTGTTTTGTATTCAGGTAAATGTGCTCAATTAATGTTATTACATGAATTATTATTATTATTTCTAATAATTATTATTTAATACAGATCTACACTATCCATCTAAATAATTACAAATGTAGAGTTGCAGCTCGATGCATACGTTTGCTGAATACTCAGTAAAGATTAATTTATTCAACAGTTCTTTTAAAATTTATTTTAAAATATAGATTGAAAAAGTGGTTGACCTGATAAGAAACATTTTGCATAGTGAAATGTAAAGATTTTCTTAAGTATTATTAATTTTTTTTTAACAAAATAGCTCTGAAAATCCATTGACTTTTATTTTATTCAGTATAATAATTACGGCTGTGACTCATACAAATCAACCTTTCAGATATCTTGTCGAAAATAAAGGTCAAGTCACAGAAAATATTAAAAGAGTTTCTTAAAGAATAAAAATGGTAACTTCCATTAATTTTACTATTGAAACACTTAGAACTTATTATTAAAGTTAATTTCTGATGACTGCTTTTGAAACTACAACGTTAATGGAGCTGTAGCACATGGTTCCTTCTCCCCACAGAAGGTCTTTATGACACACTAAAATATTTATGGCACTGCTGGAATTTCATCAGTTATCAATCAGTAGTGTAAGAAATGGGCTGCAGTGTTCCCCCTTTCACAGCGCTGCCTCCTCCTACTTGGAATTACTCTGATCTTAATCAGATTGAGAGAGAATACAGAAAGTGTCATGCAATATAACTTTAATAATCTGTCCATCATCAATTTGTCTTGAAAATAAATTACTCTCCTAACCAAGAAATTACCATACAAAGCTTCACAGTCTCTGGCACTAGAAATCTTTATCATATAATTATGAAGAAATATTGTGTTTAATTACCCTCAACTTCGATGGTTGTTGCCAGAGTTCAAATGAAAAAAGGCAAAAGGATGTTGATAAGTTCGTCTGTTACAGCTTTTTGAGTCTTCCAGATTTTGCTCCATATTTCTTTTCAAAAGGAATGGCATAGGACAAGTGGAGCTCTTGGAAGAACCAAACAATTCAGTCTGAAAACAAATTAGTGCATGAGGTTTGACACAAAGGCCTAAACAGAAGCAGTAAATATATCACTGTCACCTCTATTTTCCCATCAGATTACTGCAACAATAGAATTTTGTTACCTTTATTTTAGGGACCATAATTCAAATGAGTGCCTGCAACCAAATTAACCTTTATTTATCTGCTGCAATTTCCTCATAGATTTTTTAGACATATATGAACATGTATCAAAAAGTCAAGCAAAATTTTTGAATCAGGTACTTGAAAACTCAACTCAAGTAAATGGAATATATTTTGAAAAGTAACTCTTATTTAAAGGTATCTAGCAAAAGAAATGTGAGGAGATAAACCCAGAGGCAGATGAAGGGCATCATTTCCTCTCCCTCAGTGAAAAGGGATTCAGTTTTTAAGTCTAGATGAAGGTGATCTCAAGTATACCTTAGCACAGTTGGACTTGATCTTAAGAGTCTCTTCCAGTTAAATTTGGAGGGTTGAAAGGGATGGGAGCGTGGACACAGATACCTGTATCAAGAATCATGTACACATTTCTACATGTTCTTGGCAAGAGTTTCCTGGAGCTCACAGAAATCAGCACCCACATTGCTGTGGTAAGCCCCAGCTGCAGAGCTGCCCCAGCCCTGGGCCAGCACAGGAGGGACCTGGAGCTGCTGGAGAGAGGCCAGAGGAGGCCCCAGGATGATCCCAGGGACGGAGCAGCTCTGCTGGGAGGAAAGGCTGGCACAGCTGGGATTGTTCAGCCTGGACAGGAGAAGCTTTGGGGTGACCTCACTGTGGCCTTGCAGTGCCTGAAGGAGCTGCAGGAAAGCAGGAGAGAGACAATTGGCAAGGGATGGAGGGACAGGACCCAGGGAATGGCTCCCAGTGCCAGAGGGCAGGGCTGGGTGGGATATTGGGCAGGAATTGTTTCCTGTGAGGGTGGGCAGGCCCTGGCACAGGGTGCCCAGAGCAGCTGTGGCTGCCCCTGGATCCCTGGCAGTGTCCCAGGCCAGGCTGGACACTGGGGCTGGGAGCAGCCTGGCACAGTGGGAGGGGTCCCTGCCCAGGGCAGGGGGTGGAATGGCACTGGGTGAGCTTTAAGATCCCTTTCAAGCCAACTCATTCTGTGATTCTATTGTTCTTACCCTGAGAAAATTCACATGTAAATTAATAACCCTGGCAGAGGGTAAGGAGCTCAAAACCATAGAGACATTTCCAAGTGGAAGAGACAGTCCCAGGAGAACCCTGACTGGGGTATTATGTTTGTGTTTCTTAAACAGAGAGAGAGTACATAACTCAGTTTCATATTTTGTCCCCACTGAATACCCAGCATAGTCAGGATTTGCTCAGTTATTGGACATATATGTCTTTATTATAATAACTCCTGAAGCTGTGTTGAATTAAGTACCTAATAATGGCACATGCAACACATTCCAAGCCTGTGAGGATTCATTTCAAGCAGCCCCATCCTGCCTTCCAGAAAGGCAGAATTCCCACCTGTGGCTAAGGCACTGCTGCATTCCTGTTGCTCTCCTCTGCATGCATGAACAGAGCTTGCGGTCTCCCAGTAAAGTCCATTTTGTCACTTCAATTACATTTAAGTTCTTTCCACAGATGCCCTGTTTCTTATGCCACTGAATCGTTCTACCTGCTAAAAGGCCATCAATCTGTGCAGCACTCGAGCCCAGGTGTACAGAATAATTCACCACTTGGGATTTTATTCAAAATCCGCCTTCCTAATAGGTGCAAGACTACAATTATTCAAAGTGAATTTCATCAGAGATCATCCCCATTTTACAAATCAGCTGTAAATTTCATCTCTACCTTTTTTATTTAATTTTACAAGTTAGTGCATAAAATGACAGCTTAAAGACTGTGTAAATTAGGCCTATACATATTTTTAGTTCAGAATAATTACTAATGAATGCTATAAGCTGTGCAGCTGTAGCAACACAAAAAGAGAGAGAAATTAAAACATTATTAGTGCCATGACTATTATTGCACAAGCTTTAGTAAGATTGATACTGGAGGGCATGTTCAGGCTTTTTATGGTGGGAAGTAGTGCAAGCAACATTTATGAGAAGGGATCTAAGTTTCAGTAATTTGTAACACTGCAACTCTTCCTTTTTTTCCTAAATCTGCTCCGTGTGATTCAAGAGGGCTCAGAGTGTCCCTTTGGAAACGTTGCTTCCAGTTTAAATCAGTCAGAGCCAGAAATCAGAAGAAATACATGGCAAAAGGAAATGTTCCTCATCTCATGAGAAGTAAGACTCTGGAGATGGAATATTCAGCACATATTTCTCTCTGAGATTCCTGGTTAAATAATTATTTTTATTTTTAATCTATTTTATTTAATTTATATTTTATTATAATTAATAATTATTAATAATTATTAAATAATAACACATTGTTGTTATCTCCTTAGCAATTTAATTTGAATTCCCCAAATTATAAAATATTCATTTTCCAAGATGCCTCCCAGTCAGAAGGATTAAAGTTTCCTCTGTCAGCAGGAAGTTTAAAAGGGATGACTCAGGAATATGAACCATATACTTAATTTTCAGCACCTTAGTCTTTAAAAAGTATGTCAAATTCTTTAGGAATTGTAAGCATCATGTTGAAATTTGTATTCAAGAAGAAGCAATATGTAATCTCCTTTTTGAGGAGACATGGGGTATTTGGGGTTGCATTCATTAGTGCAGTGGCTAAAAAGATGAATGCCATAGGATCTTCTTCTTGACCTGATTTCATACTTACTTTCATAGAATCAAATAATTTAGATTGAAAAATATCCTTAGGGTCATCAAGATCAACCATTTCCCCAGCACTGCCAGGGCCAGAACAAACCCATTTCCCCCAGTGCCACATCCACAGGGATTTTCAATCCCTCCAGGGATGGACACTCCACCCCTGCCCTGGGCAGTTGTGCCAGGGTTTTTCCCCAGGGATTTTTTTTTCCCCCTAATATACGATCTAAACCTCCTCTGGCACAAATCTTTGCATTGAAAGAGCTTGGGATGTTTTAGGGATGTCTTGGGATGACACTTGTCTGCATCTGCTAAAAGTCAATGTAAATGGGTACAGTGATCTGCCTGATAACACCAGACATCTTCATTAAAAACTTGCTGCAACAAGCTATGAACTAATTTGCATGGGGGCCAGGATCTCACCCCCGACTGACAGATGCATTTCAGTTCACTCTTTTATCCAGCTCAGAGGTTCTGTGAGCTGTCATCAGAAACGGCCATATTTTCAGCTTTTCAGACAAAAGGAGGAATCAATAATGCATTCTCCTGTTTTCCTGCACTCTTTTCAGTAATATATGTAATAAACGTTGTTCATGAGTAGCAGTGAACATTTCTAGTCCTTTCATATCAATGTTTAAAGTCATATATATGAAGAAAAACTTCTAGGAGTTATTAAATCAGTAACATATGTGTAATAAACCCCCAGAAGAAAGGGTGTATCTTGCTCAGTTTTTCCTCTAGGAAGACAAAATCAGTCAAGGTGTGGACTAAAACAGCTTAAAGGAAAAATAACCATGACTTTCTGGTTTTGTGTCCCTCTAACCAATGAAAATATAGGAAGTGTTACAAGTAAGCCAAAGAAAATGCATTTATAACTATGTGGGAAAAGAATTATTAGAATGGTAAAGGAAAAGGGAAAAAATATTTCCTTTAAACTAGAAATTAATATAGTCATGTAAACATAGATCAATACTTAGGTTTTGGGAGAAATCAGATACTTCTATAAACAATTCTGAGTATTCATTTTCTAAATCAACTTATTTAGAGGTGGAATGTAGTGGTGACTTTGACATATTATTCAAAATTTGAATGCATATACATACCATAATTTGTTATTTACAGTCTCCTATCACAAGAATAGAGGTAATTTTCCTTTCTGAATACTGATTGAAAAATCACAACTTTTTTCTAAGTATACCACAAAGGGCAGAAAATGTTAAAAAAAATTAGAACAAATTAAAAAAATAACAACCTAAACCAAACTTTTTCTTGTGTTTTAACATTTACTCCTGATGTTTTAATTTCCTTTCTGTCAAGATAACCATGTCACACTGCATCCAGCTGAAGGAGCTTAGCATAGGAAAGAGAAGGCTCAGGTGTAATAAAAAGTTATCAAGTGAGGCTGGAATGGAGCAAAATGATGCCTAGTGACAGGACAGCATACCATGGACTCAAACAGAAAGAAGGAAATTCCACCTGAATGAAGAAAAACTATTTTACTCTGGGGATGGTCAAACCTTGGAAGGGGTTACCCAGAGAGGCTGTTGGAATCTCTATCTTTAAAGATCATAAAGATGCATTCAGCCCTGAACAATGCTCTGCCCCCGATCAGAGCATGAGGGATTGGATCAAAAAATATCCAGAGCCCCCTTCCAAGTAGAACTGTTCTGGAATTTTTACTTCAACTGTATTTTCACCTTCAGTGAAACAGAAGCATTCTTTGTCTAGCCAAGAATATATATTAGAATTATCACAGAGAGGTTTGGGCAGGAAAGGGACCGTAAAAATCATTTAATTCTACCCTCTGCCTGGGCAGGGACCCCTCCCACTGTCCCAGGTGCTCCCAGCCCCAGTGTCCAGCCTGGCCTGGGACACTGCCAGGGATCCAGGGGCAGCCACAGCTGCTCTGGGCACCCTGTGCCAGGGCCTGCCCACCCTCCAGGGAACAATTCCTGCCCAATATCCCACCCAGCCCTGCCCTCTGGCACTGGAGCCATTCCCTGGGTCCTGTCCCTCCATCCCTTGCCAATTGTCTCTCTCCTGCTTTCCTGCAGCTCCTTCAGGCACTGCAAGGCCACATGAGGTCACCCCAAAGCTTCTCCTGTCCAGGCTGAACAATCCCAGCTGTGCCAGCCTTTCCTCCCAGCAGAGCTGCTCCATCCCTGGGATCATCCTGGGGCCTCCTCTGGCCTCTCTCCAGCAGCTCCAGGTCCCTCCTGTGCTGGCCCAGGGCTGGGGCAGCTCTGCGGGTGGGGTATATTTATAAATAGAAATAAACCCATTAATAGAAAGTTGAACGACAATGTTGAAGGATTTGGAACATTATTTTCTTCTCTTGATGAAACGTGGTCTTTAAGGGGGAAGGCCCACTTTGGTTTGCAACATTCTGGGTTGTTTCCACAAGCAGTAAAATTTTCAAAGAAAAGGCAGCAACTGAAGTTTCCGATGTCAAACAAAGTTGTAACTGCATGCAAAAATGTGGGCACAGAGTTGGAATGCAAATTGATTATATAAAGAGAATGTTCTTTAAATGTCTGGCATTTCTTTTCTTGTTCTGTCCTTTCAGTTGTGTGAAATATTGGTGGGACTTTATGTTCCATGAAAAATTAAATACATAGCAAGTGTCCTCAAAAAAAAAGAGAAAGGCCTTAAAATACATAAAAAAGTAATTATGCTCCTTTCCAGCTACCATGTGGAATGTAAAGAGCTTTTATAATGGGTAGGAATCAGTTCTACTGTCTTGTCTGGCTTAGATAACTTAGATACCTGTACTTTTACAAAACCCCTGAATCTCATGCTGTTCCGCAGCCTCAGGCACTCCACAACATGGGCTTCTATTAAAATTGCATGTAACTCAGGCCTGGCATTACCACTCTTACTTCATTAAATCCTTTATTTCCAGCTTATCTAGCTATTGTAAGGGGTCTTTGATTTTTCTTTTTCATTCCAGATAAGATTAGACCTGAAAATTGAAAACTTGTTTAAAGGCCTCCAGATTTCTCTGCCTTTGATCTTTCTTTATTGCCCAGAAACATTTCTTTCTTTCTTTCTTCTATTATAGGCTCTGTTCTCTAATTTTTAAAATACTGATCTACTCGAGAGAAATTATCAGACAAATAAATTGGACAAAGGAATGGCTGTCATCACATTTATGCCTGCTTATGTGTGCCTTCACTGTTTCTTTCAGTGTTTATAACAGTAGAACTAAAATAAACTAGCAAATGAATATTAATAGAACACCTGAGGTGTTTCTGGTCCTGCATTGCATATCCCAATTATTTTAGATTTTAGTAGAATTGAACAAAACAGGATATAAAATACATGGAGAGAGTTAGACTCAGCAGTCAGCAGTCCCAAGCATGAGGCAGACAATAAAATTCCTGGAGGCAGGAGACAGGACAGTGCAATCCAAATCAAATCATCTCTCACTTGAGGAGACAAAGGGAGAATCCAGATGTATTTCATAGAATCTCAGAGTGGGTTGGGGTGGAAGGGACCTTGAAGCCCCTCCAGTGCCACCCCTGCTCTGTGCAGGGACCCCTCCCACTGTCCCAGGTGCTCCCAGCCCCAGTGTCCAGCCTGGCCTTTGCCAGGGATCCAGGGGCAGCCACAGCTTCTCTTGGCACCCTGTGCCAGGGTCTGCCTCGGGGGGAAATTTTTTTCTGATATTTTCCAGGAGGTAGTAAATGCTCTGACACATGGAGAACATCTCGTAAACAACAAAACCTCCAATCCACCAGGACCAATAAACAACCTGTTCAGTTTGGATATAAAACTGGGAATGCAAACGATAAGGAATATTTCTCAACAGGAACAGAATGGTGACACTAACATGCATCTCTTCACAGTTCATTTCATTAGTAGCTCTCCAAGCACTCCAAAGAATACAAAAACCAGAACCACAATTTTATTACTGGTGAGGCTGAGTCAGAGAGAAGCAATGATTTTCATCAAAGACCTGAGACATCTAGGGCACAAATGGAAACAAAACTCAGCTCCTAAGGGTCCTGGCTCACTGCTTCCCTTTAAAGGTGAGGATTTTCTTTAAAACCAGCATGCCCCAAAGAGCATGAAGGGCGTATTTACTGGAATAAAACAACAGCCTGGCTTAACCCATGCATGCTGTAGCTCACTGTAACATGTCAGCCAAAATAGTAGAGAAAGGAAAAATAAGAAAAAAAGGAAAAATACAGTTGGTATTAAATGTCAATACTTAGCCAGTTGTATTGAGGTGAGGAGAACTGTTATCATGTCTGTGACTTGAACTATTTCCTACATTTATTCTACAACTTCTTTTTGTTCCCAGCCCTGGAAATGTCCAAGGAAAGCCTGGACATAGCACTTCAGTGCTCTGGGCTGGGTGACAAAGTGGGGATCAGTCACAGTTTGGACTCTATGGTTTTGGAGTTCTTTTCCAACCTTAATGATTCTGTAATTCTTTAGATTATCCTCCTATTGGTAGGTTATATTATTTCAAATGTAGAGTCAGTACTGAATGCCTTGATATGAAGGTTGAACCTAGAATTCCATGGCTTGATGACATCCAGTTTCCTGCTGTTTCAAGTACACCACTGAATAATGCAAAAGGAGAGCCAGCTAATCCATAGGGGTGTGCTCATGCAAGGTTTGCTCAGCGCTCGATGACCTTAGGCACTCAGACACTTCAGTGTCCTAGGTGCCGATATTTCTGTCAGACTGTGTGCAAAGCTCTTGCCAGACTTCTGAGGTGAACCTGCTCAGCACCATTTGATTTGTAAAGGAAGCTTCAAACCACTTGAATCACTTGAACACACCTGATTTTAGATCTCATTTTATAACCCAAATCGGAAGTGAAGTTCTTGAACCCTCAACTGAACACCAGCTTCATGTGAAACCTTTTATCCCTACCATAAAGTGAAGGCAAAGTTTAATTTGAAATTAATTCTGCAATGTTGTTGAAGCTAGAATGTAAAGGTATGCATTGTACAAATCTAGCAGTATTGTTAAACCCCTATTCCTACAGGAAGCTTGCCTTGATTCAATTTTAGAAGATGAAATAATTCAATCTGAAGGAAACCACTTGCAAATCTTGCATGTCACTGCATTCTAAATTAATTATAAGCTTTCAGAGAAAATAACCTGAATAGTTTTTTTCAATTATTATTCCCTGAGAAAAGAAATATTTAAAATATTTAAACACCAATATTCCAGTCATATTCAGGTATTATTATTTCCTATTCAAAAAAGATGCATCAAAATAATTACAGTTACCAGAGTATTGTCATATTATAATAATTATATTATATTATAATTGTATTATATTCTATTATTTGCCTGCAAGAATATAACTACTTATTTTTAGGCTGTTGGAACTTTTCCATCAGAGGTGACATGAAAGTTTCAACTCTTTAGTTTACATAAAACAGAATCAGATGCAGTTGTAAGGATATTTAAAACAAGCTATTCAGAATATAACTGATGTTCTTATGTAATCTGGTTTTTCTTAGACTTGTATGTCTATTATTTTTCTAATCGTGTGTATATTCTTAGTGTTATAAATGCATACGATAAAGTTGGCTTTTTGCAAGCATTAAAATGAATGCTATATGTATAATGTTGAAAAACTCTGCTGTATTAATAAAGTTTCTTCTATTTCTGCTATCAATAAAACTTAGAAATAATAGTGTGATAAATATATTTTTCTTAGACTATAAAGTGGCTATATATAAAGGCTATAATGTAAAAGAGTTTTTTGTAACTAACTCAGAGAATGGTAATCAGGAAATTCTTCACATTCTTGGACAAATCTATCTTATGAAGATGATGGTATGGACACCAGAACCCCAGGGAAGGAATTTCTTGATCTACCGTTATCAGAGTATCTGCAACAGACTGGGACCACAAAACGAAATACAATGGAATGAAGAGGGACAGATTGGGGAGGAACTCCAAGGAGTGTTTTTAAATAATGCACGAGGGTCTGTGAATATACAACATGCTGGTGCATTTAAAAAAGTTTCTGAGATTGTAAGGTGTGCTCTTGGCTGAATGCCAAAGACACCCAGCCGGCCGTATATTTTTGCTTTATTGTCTTGTCCTTATTGTCTTTTATTAAACCTTTTAAATTTTACCAGGAAAGTGAACCTCATTTTTCACACTTAGTCATAAAGGCCTTGTGTTCTTTAAACCACTATGACTTCAAAGAAATTAATTGTAGATTCAGGTCAAAATGGAGTAATTTTACATATTATAAAATATTTTTAAATTTTACAAGCTTCAAGTTTTGCAGCGTATTGGAGTGGCATTATTCTACTAGTGAATATAAACATACTTAGAAAAATACACACTCCTACTGATGGACCCATACTTTAGTCTCTCTGCTGCCTGCACAGGGGTTATAACTGAACATTCCCTGTAGAGAAACCATTTATTATGGAATAGTGAAAGTATTTGGGGTTACACACCGTGGTGTTGCCTGTTTTATTTATCAGATTCAATGTGACAATTTTTATGCTGAGTCAAGTAGAGTTTCTCAAATAAGAGATACACCAAATCTACAAAATCCCTACAATTAGCTGGCTTTGCAACCAGTGTTTGCATTAGTTATGTGAACTGAGCTGAGATTTCAGCAAAACTCTGCAAGGCTCCAAAGAATTAAATATGGAAGATAAAATCTCTGAGTTTTTTTAATAAAGTAATAGAGTTCACAATCAAACCTGAGGTTCCAAGCTGGAAGGTTCTCAGTGATCTCATCTGAGCAGGACTAAAAATTCCTCATTTCTTCCTCCACTTCCTCAGGTAATGCAATACTGATGAACTCGGTCCCAAGAGGGGTGGATGGTGTAAGTGATTACATGAAAAGACCCTAGTTAGTAACACCTGTCTGGAGTCAGAGCTGCTCATGGAATCAATCAGCAGATCAATGCTCAGCTCTGTCTCTAATTCTCTCATCTTTTTAGCTGGCAGTAGCTTCTGCCTCTTGCTTTCACTTTGTTGTTGTTGTCGTAATAACAACAACAACAACAACAAATAATAATAATTTTAACACCTCTCAGCTAAGTGTGAAGCAGGAAAAGCAAACTCACATGATGCTATTTAAAAATCCCAGATTACAGGAGCACCCAGCTGGGCTCAGAGCTGTTGGTCCGGGGTGTCTGGAAGAGAAAGGAAGAGGCTCCTGTGGCACAGCAGGAGGGCAGCATTGGCTTTGCAAGTCATTAGCAGCTGTGAAATGAGGTGATCCTGCACAAAGAGTCCGGAAGGATGTGAGCGAGTGGGGAAAAAAAAAAAAAAAAAAAAAAAAAAAAAAAAAAAAAAAAAAAAAAAAAGCTTCCAAGCACCTCAGGCAGTTTGGGAATGCTCAGTTCAAGCCGAGAGGCCAGAGGCAAAGCAATCATATATTAACTATTTATTGCAGACTGAGGGAAATTTGTAAGTGAATTGGGCTGCAGACGTCTGTCCTGTTCTGGCTACAAACACGGTGCTGAGGAGAATGTTGTCCCCAGCTCCTTGTTATCCCTGCCGGAATTTACTGCCTCCACATTAACTGGCAGCCAAACTCCTTGTGAGTCACTCCTTGACACACTGTTTTAATCAACCCACTCTGATAAAACTGACAAAAATCGGTGGGTGCCCACAGAGCAGTCCAGACAGCTTGTTTGGGACCCCAGATATCACTGAAAAACAGGAGGCTTACACTTTTAATGGCTATGAAATTATTAGACATTGATTTATTAACTATTAAATCTCTAACAGACAAAATATATTTTTTAGTACATACTCAAAATATTTTAAAAGTCATTACTGATTTCAAAACAACAATATTTCAATTATCCTTATTTTAAAAGGCAGAAAATATCCTTAAATACTGTGAGATAAGAAAATTATTGTGGGTTTTTTCCCTGAGGATGGTGAAAGGAAAACCAAATAGTTTTGTTAGCAGTAGGGTAGATTTTAATTATATTTTTCACAGTACCGAGTGATTGACTTTATTTTCCTTTAATTTTATTCCAGTCTTTTGAGAATTGAAGTTTACATCTTAAAAACAGTTTGCTTTTTCCTGAATTTCAGTGCTTTGAATTCTTAGACTCTGCATTTGCTTGCATACTGATTTGCATAGCTACGATGGGCCTGAAAAATTACATTAAATACTGATATAAATTGGAATAATTTACTGATTTTCTTCTTAAATTCCTTGTACATCTGGGAAACTCACTGATGTGAACTCTACTATTGCTTTCTTCTGCCCATAACTTGCTTGGGGCATCACAAATGATAAATGTTGCATTCTTTATATGTTTAGGGTACAAAAATATACTGTAGCTCTGGCACTCTTAACTTCACCTTATTTTCTTCACTTTTTTTTCTGTTACTTGATTTCCTATTTTTACATTTTTTGTAGTGTGTCTTCTCTGTATAAGGTAAAAACTTTGAGAATTCTAAAGAAGTCATTCCTCTCAGTGGCAAACTAACTTCCACTAAATGGAAGACTATTTTATTGATTGTTCTGCAATCAATTTTATCAAAATCCTTCCCTCTATAAACTTTCAGGCTGCTGGAGTTGCTCTGTTTTATTTAGAATTACCATCTCAAGGGCCCTTTCCATGGGATTCCCGTGGTTTACTTTCATGAACAGCTTGGTTCTAATATGTAGAAAATCACACCAAGCTGATGTCTAAAGAAGAAAATCACCAGAAAATCTTCATGGAGGTTCAGAAATGACCTGGCAAGGAGGAGTGAGCTGATAGGGTTTTCAGATTATGGGGACAAACTAAAGAATATAAACAATGAACAATATAAAAAATAGAATTTGAAAGAATCATGGGGGAAGGATGTACAAGTAGAATGGCATGAGCAATGGAAGACAAAATGATACAGAGAGGGGAAGAATCTAAATTCCCTTTCCCATCAGAGTTGCAGAACTCTACGTTACAAAATGTGGATTATATTTATGTCACCTGAAAAAAAATATGGTTGAACTAGAAATGACCCAAAGAAGGACAACAAGAATCATTAGAACTATTGCATGGCTTTCATGCAAGGAGAAATAGGTTGTGTGAAGTGTCTTCAGCTTGGAAAATAAATGACTGAAAGAGGGGAAGCTAATGGCCTATAAAGAATTAGTGGGACATAAAAATCTGGCGATTTCTAAGAATTTCTTATACTGTATGAGCTGGAAATCAACCAATAAAATGGGGCAGTGTAGTTTAAAAA
Source organism: Sitta carolinensis (assembly GCA_032173965.1). Taxonomy (NCBI): domain Eukaryota; kingdom Metazoa; phylum Chordata; class Aves; order Passeriformes; family Sittidae; genus Sitta; species Sitta carolinensis. The sequence goes on from CM063292.1 coordinate 21,306,388, forward strand.
AAACTTGAAGTTGTTTTTTTTTCTCCCTGAGTCTGGGGCACCAAGTCACAAGAAGCCATAGATACTGATATGAAGGGATGGAAAAGTTGTTCAATAAAATATACGTGCACTGGTGGCTTCCATGTCATATCCCTTAGCTGAGTCCCTTTACTGCCAATTTTTAGAATCTAGTCTGTTTAAGAGATGATTTTATACTTGTTCCATGTCTTTTATTGTTTCACTCATAAATCGTTGCTGTCCTCTGTTGGCACAGCCCATTTTCAGCTCCTAGGAGATTCAGTTTTCCCCTCTATGGAGTTGTTTTTATAGAGCTAATGGCGACTTGTCTGCATGCTAAAAACATACTCCTTGTGTTTCTATATAGAGCAGCTCCTGAAATGTTAAAGATTTGAAGTCTAATTTTGAAAGCAGAGATACCTGTCTTTTTAAATGGACACATAGGAGCTCTGGCAGTCAGAACTTACCTTGTCTGTGATAAGAAAGAGTTCAAGGAACAGCAGAGCCAGAGCACTCAGTGCAGTTGTGCTGCAGCAATGTGTCGTGAGTGGTCAGAACAAACATTTCCATCAGAGAAAGAAATTTAGAGAATTTGTACTTTGCTTAAATCCAAGATCCATAATTTAAAAAATAAAATTCAAAAATTATTCAATATTTCCTCAGTGATACAGTCAGAAAAAGCAGAGCCATGAGAGCAGTTACAATGCCAATGGCAAGCTCAAGCCTGATGCCTGTTTGTGTAAGTCTGGAAGGAACTATTGTGAGCATATAGGCATCGCTCATTAAAGCCAATCCATGTGTCTCACCTCCTGCGTCTGTCATTGCCAGCTCACCACTTTACAACTTTCCATATCACTAAGGTCACTGAAGCAGATGAACAAAGAAAGTGAGCAAGGAAATGCAGGAATATTTCTCTATGCAATGGAAAGCCTAAGTACCAGCCTACGTCTGGAAAAAAATATGTACTGCAATTTCCTACCAGCTGGGTGTGAAAAAAAAAGCAAACACTCAGCTTGTCGCAGCTAACTGGAGCTGTTAATTTTATTATCATCTTTATTACTTTTATATTGCAACAGCACCTAGATGATCAAGCTGTGAGCTGGGGGCCCCACGGTAGCATGAAGTGAACACATAGAACACAAATACAGCCCCTACTTCAAATCACTCACCTAAAGATGTCTACAGAGAATTGAAGTGCAGCATGATTTTAAGGGACATTTCAGTGTAGAATTTAGTGCAAAATGTCATATGATATTCTAAAATAAACTGCATTTGTATCAAACTTTCTCACTCTGCACAGAAGTGTCCTTGTCTTTTCTGGGTAGCTCCAGCCACTAAATAAACCCCAGCCCAATATGAAAACAAACAATCTCTGTTTTCTAAATGTGCAATGCCTTGTCAGACGCTGTCAGGAAAAATGCCTGCATTTGATAAATAGCAGGAGTCACTGTTCAACAAAATAAGTGGCATCTACAACCTCTCTCTTTTCCAGTAACCTCTTCCTAGATTCCAGCAGCAAGGTTCTTTGGCTGAAATTTTGTTCGCCTTGCTGGTATTCACCCTCATTATGAAGAATATTTTATTTTTAAGAAAGTTTCCAAACACCCATCTGCCACTTCTAGAAACACCAGTGAACACTAGAGTCACAGAACCACTGAATTGTTTGGGTTGGAAAAGTTCTCCAAACTCCTCAAGTTCAGCCTTTGATCCATCACCCCCATGCCCACTAAACTATATCATGAAGTGCCACATATGCTTATTTTTTTTACACTTGCAGGTATGGTGACTCCACCACTTCCTCAGGGAGCCGATTCCAATGCTCAATCACACTTTCAGAAAAGAAAGTCCCAGCACTTGTTAGCAGGGATTGCCCCTATGAGACCACATTCCCTTGTAGAATCAATGGAACAGTTTCTTTAACTGAAGAAAAACTCTCAGTAAAATGATAGTTTTGGTTGCAGGATCTCACTTCTCCAGTATAAATCAGGGAAAAGCTGATCCCAGTTCATCAATTGCTCACCTGGTGCCGGGTAGGTGACATCACACTACCTCTTACCTCAACAGACAGCTTAGAGGCGCCTTGACTGATTCCTAGTGGTGAATGACCATGTGACACCTGCAAATCTTCTTCAACACCTTGTCCCTGATGTCAGCCCCTTCTGCAGCCCTGTAAATAATGCAGGGTTTGCAATGTGAACTCTGTTCAGGAATTTGATCATAAATTATTAATTATGCTCAGGCTGTTGTAAGGAAGACTGAGGCATCACTAAAATCCTGCCTCAAACGGTGATGAGGACCAGATGCTTCAGAGAACAAATCACAAAACACTGATCTATAAAAATCCTTTTCTCAGCCCTACAAATTCTTTTCAATGGTGGCTTTCATGTGTTAATTACATCCTGCTAAAAACTAAATAATGCAGCTCATACGTCTGCTTCAAGGTTTGCTGTGCCTGTCACTGGGACTTCTGATTTATTTCTCAGAGTCCTCCATCATGTCCACTTTATGTGATAACTAGGTGTCCACCCAGGCGTGACCATTCATTGATGCTTCTGACAGTGACACTCTCAGCTATTTTTTTATTAAAGCATAGCAGCTGGACTGTGGAACATCTGACAGGTGTATTTTCTAGAAGTGAAATTAACTATTTTAAGGTTTTAATTTTCACCAATCACACAGATATTAAAATTATATACAGAGACAGTTGGAGTCTGATTTAGGTTGTTATAATAATGTGCACAGAAAGTCCAAAATGCTCAGGGTGTTGTCATGAAAGAACGAAAATCTGATGTATTTACATGGAATGAGCTAGGAAATCTTACTGAAGAACTGCAAAAATGGTATCCACAAAATACCAATATATCTCATCTGATTTGACCATTCCTTTGGCATTTTTAACTTGCAGAACTTAAATTAGTGAATGATGCAGATAAAGATGTCTCCTAGGACAGTAATGTTAAAAGGTAAATAAACACAGTTAGCACTCAACCTTCACTGAAGTCATTGGGAAGCCAAAATATCTCGTAAAACCGTTGACTAAATAACTGTCCATTGGCTCCTGTGCTTCACTGATGTATAAGGCTGGGCTGCTGTGCCTGATAATGCATTTATAAATCAATGTAACACCCTGGCGCAGCTGACAGCAGCACAGCTCCATCCAAACAGCTCAGCTGTATCCAGGCAACACCAGCAGCTCCCTCACAAGGAGCAGGTGAGAAATTTGCTTACCTGCAAGAAAAAGACACCCCAAAGTACCCAAAGTCAACATAAAACCAAAGCAAAGCAGATTAGTTTTA